>OX016540.1:90648252-93048252 GCA_943590905.1 Sphaerophoria taeniata
GATATCAAAACTTGGGAGAGAATGTCATACGCGGTTTTAAAATCGATCATAGGCGGAAAGTGACAATTTGAAGTTCCTGTAATTTTCCATGATATATCGTAGAGTGAAATTCTGTCTGTAGCTACCATGTTGAGGCCCTTTCAAGTTGATAGCTATCGTAATCATTCAGTTTGACTAACTACGCCAATCGATAACTGTAGAAAAGCTAATAAAAGTAAGATTTTGGTTTAAACGACAAAACTCATTACACAATCAAGATCGTAGATCGGGAGCAATCTAAGGCAACAATTAAAATATTCTATCAATGATGAAAAAATGCCTCATCTCATTACATCAGAACGTTCGTACATATCTCTTTTGTAACGCGGTAGGTTATTTGCTAAGAAATACAAATTTTGACTTTAAAGTTTCCGTTCAAAACTAAAATTATTATCAACCAGTTGTCCAAGAGTATAGACGCTACGTTTGGAACCCTTACGTTCATTACGTAAATGAAAAAGAAACAAATCTGTAAGGCTTTCAAAAGTTTGCAACATTGATCAAACAAAAATTTCGGCATGGTTTCTTCTTAAAATAAAATCAATTTTCCAGTATCAACTGCGAGGTCAATCTCATTCGGATAACCCTAGACACCACAATTGATTCAGATTAAGCAGTTTTTTGTTTGTATTCTTGCTTGCAAAAAAAAAATGTTTAACATTGATTTTGGTTTCTTACACATGTGGCTTTAATGTTTAATTATTTGAATGTGTTGCTAATGTTGATGGTGAATAAAAATATTAATCTTTTAAAGAACCTTCAACATTTGGAAATGGTGCTTCCGGCAGTGAAACAAGCACACAAAGAATCGTAATCTATTTAGTCCATGGATGTTGTATGTTATAAATGGTGGTTATCGTCTTGCAAGTGATAACCTTATTTCGCAATTGGTCTTCTTGTGTGAACTTATTTAAAAAGAAACACGATGAAGAATTAAATAAAATCTGTCTGTATTGTATTTCTTATGAACTATTATCAAAACGGAAGACGGATTGATGTTATATTTAGAATTGAAAAGTCAATCCAATGATTAAATTTTGGCGTTTTAGGTTTCGAATTTAATTGAATATTTTAATATCTTTGGTTTAGTGCCATATGCAAAAATCGATACAACTCGCAGCTCTTAAGGGCGTTAAAAGAATTTATAAAAACGAGAAAAACAATTTGCCGAAAGCTTTTTCAAATGTCCACTTTTTTTCTATTATTTTAAGAGGAAACAAAAACGGTATCGTTAAGCTTTCTTAATGAAAAACGCCTTTTCCACGTCAACTAACCCATAGAATAAGAGTTAATCCATAGGTTTAAATTTGTTCCCAGAAAAGTAAAGTTACATTTACCAAAATTTCCCTTTGGGAATTTCCTTGTTTTTGATAATTGACAATCGATGTTGTCTTTGCTTGAAATACGGCAATCGATTGCGGACCTATTTAATGAATTGAAAGAAAAGCAGTTTTTTTTTTCTACAAATTTTGTTTTATTCGGTTTCGACTCTCAACGTGCGCTGGAATAAGTTAGTAGACGTCAGTTAGGAGAAATTTTGTTTTAATAATAGCATTTTCCACTTAGTCCACAGAATAAGGGTTAGTCCTTCGCTATTCTGTATTTATAAATATGGCTGTAAAAGTTTGACAAGAAACAATTATCCTGTAGTCGAATCCTGTATAGTTATTTTCTGGAGATTAATCACTTAAAAATGAATTATCTCGGAATGGTCCTAGATAAAAGAAGTTAACTGGAGTCATACAAAAAAGTTATAAGATTTAATGTACGTTTTAATGTGCGGTATAGACTTCTTAACCTCCCAACCGAGAAGGGTCATTCATTTTTCGGTTTCAAAAGTAAGGCTTAATAAAACACAGGCAACCATACATTTTCAATGAAAATTTAATTTCCTTATAAAGTTTGGACTTTGCCATCGAGTGTGAAGAACAATATCATTCAAATCGACGTTTAGGAGTTTTCGCAACATGCGATTATTTTGAGGTAATTTTAAACCGCTATACTTTGGCTAAAAAATTGAGCTCTGTTGGTTTTAATGCATCTAGAGTTCGGGGACTGTTATTGGAAGCACGGTCTTCTGCGTACCCCACAGAAAAAAACGGTATCAAATTGCATGATCTTGGTGGCCAATTGACATCGCCAAAACTCTAAATGACATTAAATGGCATTATTTTACAATATCGCTTATTCGATTCGACTGTAACCGTCGTCCGCCCATTGGCATCTTCAAAGAAATACGAACCAATGACAACTTTCGACCATATAGCACATCAAACAGTCACTTTTTTTGGATGTAATTACTCCTCTTCTGGCTTAGTAGTTATGTGCGTCGGCTTCTAAACAGAATGATGTGAGCTCGAATCCTACTCGTGTCCATAAAAAAATCTATTTCATCTTCACGGGCACTGCCTCTTGCGAAGAACTTACAACACTTACAAGAGTATCATCTGACATGAAAAAAGTGCTTCTCAATTTTTCCGTTCGGAAACGGCGTTAAAATATAGGTCCCCTCAATTCTTCACACGGCACTCAGAGAATTGTTGATGAGAGTAAGCCACTTAGGCCTTGGCTCTTTAAGAACTGTCGTGCCACTCTATTTTCTGCTTTTATTTTTTATTTGTAATTACTCCTCTTCGAGCCTGACCGCCATATACGGCAATTTTGTTTGTTTACATACCCACCCAGTGATAGGTAATGCGCCAAAAGTGGTTGCGTTTGAACTGCCACATTTCTAGTACCTAAGTTTTAATAATTTTAACGTGTCGTTCGATTGCTAATATAACAACGGGACATA
The DNA here is from genome assembly GCA_943590905.1 of Sphaerophoria taeniata. NCBI lineage: Eukaryota > Metazoa > Arthropoda > Insecta > Diptera > Syrphidae > Sphaerophoria > Sphaerophoria taeniata. The sequence goes on from OX016540.1 coordinate 90,651,086, forward strand.
ACCTGTTCGGCTAAAACATAATGGGACTCAGTAACGTCAACTGTTGTGCGGTTAAGATGACCACGAAAACTCAGTCCACTTTCTCTGACAATGGGCATCACTCTAACAAGCGATTGTCCATAGCAACTGTGACAAAAATCCAAATTAAGCTAAAAAGGATTTCAAAGAAAAAAATAGCTTAAAAATAGGTTTATGCAAAAATAAAAACCAAATCAACAAGAAAATGCATTAAAAACGTAATGTGAAATTTGTCATATTCACAGCTTTAACCATATGCAAGGTAATCATAGCTTTTCGAATAGAACATATTAATGTATATTTATTTATAAATAGCTTCAATTAGTTAACTACAATAATTTACCATATATATACACCTAAATCAACTTCCGTTGCAAAGGTCACTACGGCGTATACTTACTATTTCGTTTTTGCTCTCAAAGTTTCTACATATGTATTTATTAGCAATTCACAAATTAGCTTCATTTGAAAACCAATACATACATAGTCGAATATCCTGATAACAAATTCAAAATGTAAAAAAGTCAATGGCGTCATCTCTTAGTATACCAAACGAAGCACAAGATTAGCCTCTTTTGTCTTATCATTTTTATTTAATACGACTAACGACTACACACAGCTTTAATAAGATCAAGGCAAAATTTATTTGAAATAATTGTTTTGTAATTAATACAACGATTTGTTATCAAATTTGCTTCAACATCTATTTTCAAACTTTATTTAAATGTTAGTACTGAAAGAAGCATCATATTTTTTGTCATGAATTAAATTCTGACCAATGACAACATTTTTGCTTCATTCAAAAATATATTATTTGGTCTGAATAAGGGTGTTAAAGGTGACATGGAACATTTTGATAGCCTTTGACAGTCATTTGTGTGAACGTTTTCGAACCTTATCTTTAGTTTATTTTTTTTTTTTTTATAAAAATGTCCCAACTTATATACCGACAGTAAAATAAGTGCCGAAACTATTAATCTTGACTCTTGGAAACACACGTGTCATATGAATATGTTTCTAAGGTCATTCGTGTGATTTCGGCAAGGATTGTTGATAAAACCAATGAAAATGCCTGAAAACTAATAATGAGATTTTAGTAATGTAAGGAAAAGAGTTCTAAAATAATAGCCTTTTCACAGATTGGTCTTTGCACGCGTAGATTGCAATCATCATTTATCTGAAAACTTCAAACTTAACAAGTCAGTTCACATCAAAGACAACAAAATGTCTAACGAAAGCGTGCTCTTTAAGTCAAGTATCTTATTTATTGCTCTAGAAACGATTGGATTCAAAACGATGTTGGAGAAAGAATGAGAAAAGCGCACACACTAAATCTTATCGCTCGTTCTTCCTATCGTATCGACACCAAAAAGGCTTAGAACTGATAAATGTTTAACAGGGTGTTTTATTTTTCAATTCCGCACGACTAAAGCAAAATAATTTTTGTCTGAACACCTCTATCCTACATTTCAAACTTCGTGGGAGAAGAGTATCTTGTGTGAACTGGTTTAAAGGTTGAAATTTCAACATCGGGTTAGTTCCAACCGACAAAATTTTGTTCACAAACAAGACAAGATCTTAAATTTGGCACAACTTAATCTCGAAAAAGACGACTGAGTTCCATAAAACAATCTTTGCAGAAACACCCTTTTTAAATAAGGCTGACCCCATATTGTTGTGGTTTTGGTTGAAACATTGGCACTAACATACATATATTGCTATAGCCTTAAGCAAAAGTGGAGTTCGCCTCATCTTCCAGGCATCACATTCACCACACTAACGATTGTTTTGTTCTCTCAACATTCTACATAGAAAGTTGCATTTTTGTTTATACTCACATTTTATACAATAACGTATATGTATTTGCTTGTGTATTTGATTTCAATAAAAGAGTCTTTGGCATTTTATCAGATATGTCAAAAGAAGAACAATAGCAGCTTAGAACTAACAGCGTCAAATTCATTTTGGAGCTAACGTTTAAGGACCTGTGAAACCAGTTTTTCTTTGTCAACCTTTTTTTAGGAGCAAAAATGGCAAATCGTTTTCGATTAAAAATAGCTCTTCCATAATTTGTGCACTTTTTTTGCGAATCCTCATAACCTTCCCAAGCTGTCAATTTGACAAAAACAACACTAAAAGACATAATCTTTCTATAAATGGAAAAGACAAGATATTCATACATATTTGCATACACTACTTATTAGGGTCGCACACTATTTAAGTTTACGGTATTGCTTGCATCACATTTCCTCACCTACTTAACGGTAAACTAGTCCCACAGCCACGAAGATCAAGATCATATGTTTTCACTATCAACGACGCCCTACTATATGGTTTGGTGACACCTTAAGTGTGTGACTGTGTTAGTGAATTTTGCCCCAGACACCATTTGTGACACGAGTGTATACTAAAAGAGAGCAATTCAATTCCATTGGAAAGTCGTATTTATGGTTAGTTAACATCAAATGTGTTGGGAGGGATGGGGATTGTGCATTATTTGGAGTGTCTCTTCTCTTTTTGTTGTTGAACGTGTTTTGTCAATGTGGTTTAGGGGTTGATTATAGATAGAAAGTAAGGAAATGAAATTTGTCTTCGCATTTGATAGTCCTTGTGAAATGTATGTAGTTAGTTTAAAAACAGTTTTTGAATAAGGGAGACCGGGCTCAATCGTAAAATATGAGAATAAAGAGCCGAACTGAGAGAAAAATGCGTATGTTTGTGTGCTTGTCCCCGATTTCTAATTCAGCATCTCTCTGTCACACTGACAGTTAGTTTCTATTGAAATTGGCTTAACACAACTTTTGCAATCTCAAGTCAATCTTCTTCAAAGAATTTGAACCAAAGCACCGTCCGCACCCCACTATCACCTACCAACTTCATAGAACACCATCTCCACAGTAAAAACAAAATCTGCTGAACACATCACAAAGAGCATATAGCTCACCTCAACAACAAAAAGGAACCAGCTGTGACGACATGCTACTCCTGAACTCAAGATGAAAAAAAAAAACAACTTCCCGAAAATATTTTAATCGCTCGAAATGGTGCATGCCCAAGCGATTCACCCAAAGATAGATGTTTTGCATGACAATAACAGCCACTTGTTGCTTGCTTGAATTTTGTTGATCTAAAAATAGTTCCCTATTTAGCCGGCAACGACGACGAGACATTATTAACAATGTCACAGGCAAGAAAGGGATTCTTTCTAAGCAAGATGTAGAAGCAGCATCACTAGAAACATTGATTTGTCTATGGTGCTATAGAGATTTGTTTCACAGCTACTGAAGTGATGCACATTTAAGTTGGGAGGAAGTGACTATTACACATCACATCACACTTGTGTGTTTGCTACCGGATCAGATATCAGATTTAAAAAATGTGAAGAACAGAGGTGGAATGACTTACATATGGGAGAAGGCTCTGACTCAGTAAATCTTGTTGAGGAGATTTTGTCTCTTGGAATGCAATTCTATCAAATGGTGCCCTTAGCATTGAGAATCCTTTCCTCCAAGAACAAACGGACTTGTCTTATCGAAATATGAGACATATTTATTGTTACTTTGGCTGCGACATGTGTACCATTTAATGCTGAATTGAACTCGGTGATGATGTTTGTAGCAATTAATCAGAGATTGATGGGATCATCAACTATAAATAAACTGCACTTTTATGTCAATCAAATTAAGAGATAAGGATGTCGTTCTTGTTGTATTAAGCGAAAAATGCATTATCTGTGAATTAATTTGCAATTTGTCAACAAACATAAGCAGCTAGTTTTATTTAATGTTTTTTCGTTATAAGAGTGCTTAAGACAACAAGTCGAAAGAAGGTTGAGGCTGATTCATCGTTAAGGGCTAATTCATAATTCACATTCGTGACTACGTTTGAAGTGGTCCATTTGATAGGAAAAGTGAGGTTATCAAAACAAAAACAGTTAGAAATGTTAAGTCACAATGGTGTCATGCAGCTGTGAAGTGTAGGGCGTGTTGGCGAAGAAATATCAGAAATTTCCTTAAAAATTAGGGTGTAGTCACAGTGATGTTCACACTACACGTTTTCCGCTAACACGACTTGCAATAAAGGGTCCGTAAAATAACTTTTATGAAAATGCTAAAAAAAACTACTGAATATTTGCTCAAATTTCTTTTTTTATTTGAAAGTACAATCCTTCCGGTTAATAATGGGAAACAATTTCATTCAAGTGGCTGCCTCGGCTGGCCATACAGTAGCCTACAAGATCGGTCCAATTTTTAAGCATATTATCGATTGTGTGCAGCTGTATTTCACCAATGGCTTCACGAATATTGAATTATCTCTGGCTTGTCGGCGTAACACTTATCTTTTACGGCACCCCACAAATAATAGTCCATCAAATCGCAGCTCCAAGGTGGCCAAACGACATCAGCTCTGCGGCTGATAATGCGATCTTCAAACACAGGGCGCAAAACATCGAGTGAAGCCTCGTCTGTGTTGCAAGTAGCGCCGTCCTGTTGAAACGAAATGTTGCCAATATCCTCCTCTTCAATTTTTGCGAACAAAAATGCGTTCAACATGGCCCGATAACGATCGCCATTGACTGTAACGGCCACTCCTTGCTCATTTTCGGAGAAAAATGAACCAATTATGCCTCTGGACCAAAATCCGCACCAAACAGTGACTCGTCTTGGGTGCATCGCGACAATTTTGCTTGTTTACATAGCCGCAATGTACAAAATGAGCTTCATCTGAAAAGATGATTTTTTTTTGGCAAAATCGGCATCTGCTCTAAGTCGATCGCAGGCCCATTTAGCGAAGCGAAACCGCATTGGATGGTCAGTTGGCTTCAACTCCTGAACCAATTGGACCTTGTATGGCGTCATACCACAGTCTTTATGCAAAATTCGTCTCAATGATGTCTCCGAAATATTCAATTATTGAGAACAATGGTGAATTGATGTTGATGGCGCTTCACCAACACTTTCTGCCACAGCAGCAATATTCTCGGGTGTACGCACTGTTTTTGGCTTTTCACGCTTTTTTTTTATCGATGAGAATGCCAGTTTCTTTCACTTTTTTCACAAGATAACGAACATAGGGAGCTGACGGTGCTTCTCCTCTTCCAAAATCCGTACGCAATTTTCGCACACATTCGGGAACATTATCATGATTTTCAAAGTAGGTAATGTCGCCATATTTCCCAGCTTCAACAACGCTGGGAAATATTGCGTATACACACCCATATTCGTTCAGCGGAAGGATAAAACTAATTATCAGTCATATCAGACTTGAGCTAAGTGTTATCATTCACGAAATAAGCACTAGATTGCGGACCCTTTATAAGTTTTAGCAGGCTCATTCCTGATGACCTGAAACCTTACATTTCACAAGAGAAAATTTTTCAAAGCTGTGCTTTAAGACCATAAAGGCGTCCAGAACGTGAATTTCAGTGCTCCCCAAAATTATTTCTGAAGCATTGAATGAGCGTGTTCGAGGTAAGATCATATACTGTCATACAAATTTCCTATCAGTTACGCTGCTGTAGAGTACAAAAACACCTTCTCTTCTCGGTCCTTGTTTGAATTACTCAAAAAACAAGTTGAGATATTTATGTTCAAAAATTGTAAGAACAATTCAAATAAAAAATAAAATAAAAAAAGGCTTGAATGAGTTAAAAAATCAGTTTTTACATCCACAGCAATCGCATGAAGAACGTTATCGGTGACCCGAGTTATTCATATCAATGCACTTTGTGCATTTCATTCATTAAGCCCGGAGAGCGTGTTCAGTGTCATGCAATTAATGCCAATTTGTCATTATCTCTCTATCTCGGTTGGAACTTATTAAATGATTTATCTATTTAGCTGTATCTATATGAAAGCTGCACTTATCTCTTGTCCCCAAAGGATTGAATATGAGAAAACTCATTCATAATTTGACTCTTTCAACTGAGATTTATTTTCTTTTCCATATCTGCATAGCTGAACGCATTTACATAAAATTTCTCGGCAAAAAAGATCAGATGGGACAAAAAAAAAACTTTCCTCTCAAAAATGATAACGCGAATCACCATTTTTATGAATGATGTCATCTGCATCATCTTGTCCGTTTTAAAATACAAAAAAAAAAAAAAAACACAATCACTGACACTAGCGATCGCTTTTGATAGCCTACAATAATAATTTACAAGTGCAGCGTTGGCGGTTGCATCAATGAATTGCGATGTTGCCTGCCACAGCCATATGCATCACTTAAACTGTGTGTGGCATGGTGGCGCGAAAATCTCCACTGAATGCTTTCATTCCATGTGGAAGAGAAAATACAATCTTTTGATTGTTAAACACTTGAGTTGATGTAGAGTGTTGTCTTTAACACATATATGTATATACATAGTTTTCAACTTACGTCAACACTATAATAACTAATACTGACGAATAACGGTTTATCGAAGCAACTGGATGAATGATTTAAAGGACAATTAATTAAGCTTTTCACTTTGGCGCGCTGCTCAGTGGCGGCTTCGTCATCGGTCAATGCCTATTGGGCGGTTCTTGTTCTTAAGATTGGATTTAATTTCAAGGAATCGTTTAATGGGTCTTGTCTAGTTGGGTTTCTGATTATTTCCTGATGATTTAATTTCTTTCAAGTGCCGATGATGTGGTTGGGGTTTGTATTGATTGAATTGTTTAATTCAGAGAATCTTTTTTCAACACAGGCTTTTGTTTGCTTACTAAGTGAGTGATGCGAATAGATACCGTTAGATCAATAGTGTGAAATAGTGTGAATGCTTGCAGTAGGTACCTAGTGGCGATCTCTTTGCATCTTGTTGATGTCAGATTTGCTCTTGATCTTTCAATATACAGGCACAGGGGAATTTGAGACATTTCTTAGTTCTGTTAAAATGACAGTGAGACCCATTTTACTTGTCCTTATTAATTTGAAGAGTAAAATATGTCATTTCTGACATTTATTTAGTTTTAATTGAAAATCGTATGCAATTTATTTTTGACAGATGAAATTAGATCATTCCTGATAAAATACATTTGTCATTATTGCTCTTAAGCCTCTTTCAAATGTTTTATTAGACTTGTGATGAACATAATGGAAATAAAATGCGATTCATACAAAAAAAATAACTCGCTGCATTTCGAAGAATTCAGCTGATTTCACATTTAAGTTTCAAAACTGCTCATGAATATCAAAGGTTCTCAAATCTCAAGGTTTCCCATTGATTTTTTTTCTGTTAACTCATTTGGACAGATCTCATTTCAAGTAAGGTAGATCTATCGCGTGTTTTCTCAAGTTCCAAGAGCTGTCGAGGAATCTACATTCGTTTATTTTTATTCATTTTTTTTTTTGGTTTCACGAATAATAATTGTAATGTATAAGTAAATAAGACACATGAACATATTATGGGCCACCATTGTCTATATACGTTAGGAATTGTACAAAACTGGCGCCAAAGTCAGGTTTGAACGTTTGTTGTGGTAAAAAAAAGCAGATCACAGTCTATTTCCGGTGTGACTCTTTTTAAAGAATAGGTAAATCATCTATTTGTATTTGTTTTTATTAGTCTTAAACACTTACAAAGTAAGATATACATCTTTTTAAATATTGCAAGTCTTGAATACAATGTTAGATTACACATAAATCATTAAAAAAAGGAAAATATTACATACAATTACAGTGAATGATTTCTCTTTCTTTTTTTAATATGATTATTATTACATATTTATTTCAAATTTTACAAATTTCAACGGGTGGCCAAATAATTAAAGAGCGTTGTTGAGAATTTTCTTGTGCTTCCTATTCGTCTAATGGAGATTGGCATAGTGTTCCAAAGGCTAATGGCATGAATAAAAAATTGACGCTGAGAATTCAAATATTTATATCGCGGCGTAACAAGAATGAGAGACCTATTGGAATGAGGAAAGTTCAGTCTGCGATGTAGATAGCCGGGTTCTCCTGTATGAATTACTTGATGTAGGTAGTTAAGTATCCAAAATTTCAACAGGTTATTAAGACTACGGCCACAAAGTTGTTGAGAAAAGCAAGAAACGTGATCGTATGGGCGAAGATTATATACGAAACGGGCTATGTTGTTAAAGGCAACGTTATGTTTCCTTGACGTCGCGTAGTCCAAATTGTCGAAAACTTCACAAGAGTATAACAATACTGGGAGCAAAAGGGTTTTTGCTAACAGAAGCCTTGTTTTTTGTGGAATGAAATCTTGGGAGATACGGAGTGCTCTGAGATTGGCATAAACCTTCCCTATAGAACTATTTAGACCGTCATTCCACGTTAAGGTACGATACCAAGACTACGGGCGGAGTCAACATAAGTGATATTTTGATTCTCTATCTGCAAAGGGCTTAGCACAGCTCTATCGAAAACCTTACGATAGATTGGTAAAGTGTTTGATTAAGTAGGATTAATTAAGGTCAAGGTTGTTAAGTTTGTATCCAAAAACAAAAACTTTAAAAACCCATATAAAACCTCAGCACCTTGAAATATTAGGCTGTCAGTTTATTCGGGATCCCGAATTAAGACATCGTCACCATAACCTCTTGGCGGTGGATGCTATCATAACCAGCTTTGAAATCGATGTAAATACGGTGGGTTTCGACTTGAAATTCGTTTGTCTTGAGTCTGAGGATTTGCCTCAGTGTGCGGTACCTGGGGGGGAAAGAGGCGTGGGATTAAAAAAAACAAAAAAAAAATATTTGGTCTATCGTTGTTCTTATTAGCTGGCTCTTTAGGATGGCTCTTTCTACATCTTCTTCTTCTTCTTTTGTGCTGGAGGTTGTGACTGGGTCTTCAGGTGATGTTCTTGGCACGTGACTCTTCAAGATCCTTGAGCTAAGAAGCTGCGGATGCTCTTTTCTTCCTTCGAAGAGTATTACCATTTCTACTTTTTGTTCGGTACTCGTCTCTTGCTGCTCTTGTTTGCCGCTGCATCTGCATTTCTGCAAACGTACCTACATTTTCCGTTTCTCTTTTCAGTATCGCGCATTCATTATCATACCACGGACAGAGCTGTAAAAGAATGCAATCATTTTTGTATTGCAGTAAAAAGATTAAAAAGACTTATTTTGACAATATTTTTACTTCATATTAGTACTTAACTTTAAAAGAATATTCTCAGTTAATTTTGAAGTCTTTAGTAAAAAAAAATCATTCATCATGTAAAAGATTTTTAAAAGATTTCCAAGAATGAAAGCAATAAAAAAGTAATGCATTCTTTTGACTTCAAGTCTTTTAACTGCTCTAAATGATTTTTATACAAACGACTTCAAAATACACTGCGACTTTTTTTTCGAAGTCAAAATATTGCAATAAGGAATTTAAATGCATTCCCAAAATTCAGTTAAATTAATGGGACTTTTGACGATGCAATACCAAAAAATTGCATTCTTTGACAGCTCTGATCACGGAAGGCTTCTTTTTTCCGGGGGGTTGGTAATCTATGGTACCTCGGCTACATTTTTAATTATTTTGCGATACACAGGTTGTTGACGTCTGTCTGTTGTATTTGGGAACTGTAACTGTATAGTCTCTGGCATTCTCAAATCTCAAGGTTGCTAAAGCAACCGATATAGAATTTCTATCTTTCGGCAGTACCTTTTTTTTGTTTTTGTCGTTTGATAGTGGAGCTCTAAGCTTTGCCATTATATCAAAAAGTGGCTATAGTTGTCATTTGCTCCTCGGAAAGTGTGCACGTTTCAAATGTCGGATGCGTGTCTTGCGCCGATTAGCACAAACACTTTAAGGACAAATAACAATGTTATGAAATATTAAGTACCTGGACAAATTACAATGTTATGCAAGCATGTCTGTCTAAAATTGAGTAGGTAAATCAATTCACAGCACCCGTCAAAAAACATTTGAAGCTAACGTCCTCTGTAAGCAGGATTAAAGGAAATGTGGACCGTCTACTCACACAATCTGGCATTAAGTAGATTTACTTAAAATATAAATATAGAGAAGATTCAAATTCACTATATTAACAGTAGATATGGAGGTTGATGGAATAACAGAATTATCAAACATTTCCTGTCACATTTTTGAGTCTTGTTGACCTATGAAATCATACTAGTGACACTCAATTCAACAAAAATCATAATCAACCCAACTCTACGTAATACGTTACGTATTATCCTGTCAAGCACAACAACCTGTCAAAGCAATAATAAATGTAAATTTTAATCAGAAGTACAACACCAATTGTCATCTTTAACTTGACATCGTTTTTTCTTTTGAATGAATTAACCCACTTAACTTGGCATGCTTTTTTTTTTGTTATTGTTATAATTTATTTTTTGCTCATTTTTATGTGCGCACACTTTTTGCACTGCATTTCTCAAAGAAGATGCAACAATCTGGTTTTATGAGATCATTCAATGTTTTCCTTTTTTATTCATATCTATGTGCGTTTTTTCAATTTGAAACAATTAAAATTAAGCTTGTGCAACTTTTCGCAGCCATATGGCTCCTTATCTCCTATTCCTTATTGCAAACTATGTACGTTGTACATACTACATTTGACAACATACAAACGACAACTTGAGGGTCACGCGAAAATCTTCTAAACATTTAAAACATACAGAGCGAAATCTTAGACAAAGAATTTTATTACGCCTACGTTTTGTTTTGTTATCAGTCAGCAAAGCAAAGTGAAGCAAAACAAAACACATATAAATCACTGTGCGCTTAACAAAGTCGATATGCTGCTTGCAGCTATGTATACTCTACATTCAATTGTCAAATGCAACATAGATAAAAATAAAAATGCCGACACACTTGTAATGACACTGGTCAGCTGTCACGTGTCATTGACAATGGTCGGACTGGGGTAATTTTGTCAGACATAGATTCTGTACCCTTGCGACTCTATTCGGGCGAATGGGCTGGGACTGTGACTGGAACACTTTAAAAAAAAAAAAAATATCTCGGGGAGTGCATTTACTTTCAACTGACCTTTATCTATACAAACAAAATCATAATGCTGCTCTGCCCCCTGTCATCAATTTCAAAGCTAGGGTGCATCTCTGATTCCATTTTGACCTTCAACTACTCGGCTTTAAATTAGTTTAATGAAATTGAGCTCACCAGGAGGCAGAGCCACATACCGACTTTGACTGAGTCTATACATAAATATTTTGTAGCGTCTATGGTATCCGTCTCGGGAATGTTTTGTTTTAATGCTGTCAAGTTCAAGGAAATCACAACGTTTGCGGATTTATACTGTCGCGCATATGGAAAATTGGCTGAGGTATGCAAAATATCATTGGGTTGTAATATTAGATTGGAAAAACAAATAATAAATTTTTGGACTGTGAGGGAATGGAATGAGCATAGGTCAACAACTTTTTATTCGAGGGAGGTTTGCACGCTGTAGGTACTGTGCCTTTAAGTCGCGCTATTGGTTTCATATTATTAAAAAAACAGGTGGCTCGATTTGAGAACATTGAACAAAAAATTGATAAAGGTAGGTGTGAAGAGAATACGGTAGGGTTTGGTAAATTGGTGTCATTGAAAAACAACAAAACTGGATAATTGTGTCATAACTCACCATTTTTGTCATTGTGAAGGATTAAATGTCAAAAAGTTGTTGTGTGACATATAGATACCCACTATTTGAGAATTCTGACATTGCGATAAATGGATAGAGCAAAGATATACATATTTGTCTCTTTTAATGGACTTGAAGATAACACTTATCATTGGATTGTCGTTGATCTTCCGTTTTCACTGATGTCATTTTCCATTGGACTTTTTTTGACGTTTCTTTTTCTACCTCCAATGGAACGGGCTATGATGTATGTGTCATTCTTCGGACGATTCTGTTTTCAAAGCAGAAGAGTTCTGGCTCTTCTCAGAAGCATTCCGTCTGTCAAAGTCATTCCAATGGAATGGTTTCAGAAGACTTCTTGACTCTTCCGAATGCTTCTGGACGACCAATGGAAAACGACATGATACTATTTTATATAATTTCCCTATTTTTATACTGCAACTATTTGACAGACAATCAAAACTCATTTTTGTTATCCAAAAAAACCACACACCACCGGGTAAATGTTCTTGCATTATTCACTCTAACATCATGTTTATTTGTTCTTGGCAGCGATTGCGCTCTGCGTCTATAGTGTTCTGTTTTAGCTTAATTTCCCTTCATTCTTTCTAATAAATGATGAAATTAATCTCCAGAACTAGAGAGCAGCCGCCTTGTGTCTATCGTCGCGTCGGTCGGTCGTTGAATGCCCCACAGCCAGCGGAGGATGGTTAATAATTCAATTTGTTGCAAGAGGCACTTCGCAAACGATGGATCGCAAAAGGACCCATCTGCAACAATTTACCATTCGAATTACCTTCCCATTTTCTCCCTATTGGATCAATGGTTCTAAAGTAGTCTCCTTGTTTCGCCAAGATGCACGAACGCGAATAGAGAAAAACAAAATAAACTGACAATACATATAAGATGATACATGAGCATGAGCATCCCGTTGATAGACGTATTTTGTATTAAGAGTTAACCGGAATTTTAGTATGCCTGCTCCTTGGGTGCAAGTCCATCCAAGATTGCAGTCTGTTTGGAAAAGAACAGCTAAGCAGATCGTGCTTCCTGAAGTTGATTTATGAGGCTATACATATAATGGAGATGTGAACTTCAAACGAAAAAAAAGTTCATAAGAATAATTTGAAAATTGAGTCAGAAATCATTCTATAGTATGAATTTATGGTTAAATAAAAGCAAAAGCAAATCACATAGATTGCATTCAATAAAGTCACTAACTATAACTAGTCTTATTTGAAAAGTGCAGATTGGACACTTTTGTTGTTCAATGCACTTCATCACCGAATCTAACAACCCTTCGGCAGATGTAAAGCATATTTTCCCGTTTTTTTTGCAAACTTTTGCACGCACCACCAAAGATTTCTATCCAACAAAATGCATGCACTTAAATATCCCACAGATATATAATGTTTTCCGCAACATCTTGGAAGTGTAAGTGCAATAAACAAAAACATTATTTCTGGGATATTTGTTTACATTTTGTGTGCTCAATTCTTAGCCGCACAGTCAGCGCACCGGCACCAGGCTAACAACGGGCCAATAACAAACACAAAACCCCATTTAACAACCAATTGCAAATTAAGAAAAAAAATCAACACAATTGTTCATAGAAAGGAAACATTACACGTTGCAAGCATTTCGCCAATTTTATTTTCCAATAAGCCATTGAGTTTTGAATACTCTTTCAGCTGTGTAAGTTGTCGTTCTTTTTTTTGGATTTAAGAAAAATACGAAATCGCGTGTTTTACTCAACCATTTCGAAAAAGAAAGAGCGAAACTATTTTCGGATTTACTTTCGAATCAAAGTCTGGAGCGGATATTTACCATTCATCTTTCAAAGAACGCACCTTTATATCCAGTTTGGTTGGGAATGAAATGTTTATGTTGACTCACGAACTTTTTCTAATAAGTTTCTCGGGGCTTTGACCAGGCAAGAAAATAAATCGAACAAAAATCCTTATGAAAATATACAAATATTTTTTTTCTGAGTAAACTCGATCATAAGGGTGGATAAAATATTGGATCATGGAATGTAAAAATGTATATACAGGGTGTCTGGTAATTACATATCTAACGGTAGCATTTTTGGTGATGATGTGCAGTGACACAGTATATTATTATTTAAATATTCTGTACCAAATTGTTGAAAACAATAGTTTAAAATAAAGAAATAAAATTGAGGTTATTAAAACATTTATGTCAAATGAAGAAATGTCAGAAATGTCATTAAGAATGGTTTCACATTGTACAAATCTCCTAACACAACAAGTTGATTTTAATTTTGATTTTATTTCAAGACTTAATACAAGCCGATCTTAAGTTTAATCTTAAATCTAATTAAAAACTAGTTAACAAAGTTATAATAAGACTAGCCGACCCTGCGAACTTCGTCTCGCCACCCTTCAGAGCAACTCCAGAATAATCATTATGATTAACAAGGACATTGTTAAAATGCAATGTGATTTGCTTGAATCCAATTGAAATAAAGAACCACATTTCCGAATTTTTCCAAGCTCTACAACTAACATTCTACTTTCATTAAAGCATGAAGTAAAATGCAAATTTTTTTGAAAAATTCAAAAACTTCTCTGTTTTGACTATTTCAAAAAAATCAGAATTCCAAACAGCTTACGGTTGTCCCCCTTATTTGCTGACTTTCCCGTAAGATTGTCCCAAAAATTTATTTTTATACAATGAAAATTTTATAAAAAATGCATTGAGGATTGAGCGGATTAAGAGTCCAAACCGGACATTAAAACAAAGCAATGCACCTTAAATTCCATAAAAAAAAACTTGATTTAAGGTGTTGAAATTCTTCGTGCTCTCGCAGAGTTTTCCGAGTTCCCAATCAAAAAATTTCAATTTTTCTATTTGAGAATCAGTGCACTTTCTATTTTCCATTGGAAAACCCATTTTGAAATTTTTCAGTTTTCCATTTGAAAACCAATGCACCTGCAATAATATGCAATTTTCCCAATGAGTTTTCCGAGTTTTTCATCAAGATCTTTCTGTTTTTCCAAGCAAAAAAAAATCAAATTTCCGACCTTTGTTTGGTTTTTTCCAGTTTTCCCCACAGAAGTCATCACTGATGCAACAGTATGAACCATGAAAATTTCACAAATATCTGTTGGGCCATTTCGGAGTCTATAAGAGACATACAAGCAAACAAACAAACAAACCAACAAACAAACAAGCAAACAAACAAACAAACACACATCCATTTTTATATATTAGAGATTAATAAAATAATTTAGGGTAATTATTGGGAATAGGATGGTAAGGTGAGAATTTTTTTCAACTCAATTTTTGAGAGGTTAAGATCGAAAGAGCTGGTGTTGTTAACTTTAACAGTCATTCTTGTGATTGGTTCGTTTCGGCCATAGTCAGTTCAGTGGTAGGGGATTCTTAATAAGGGATTAGATCTTAGTCGTCGTGGGTTGGTATAAAATGATATTTTTGACATTATATATCTGGACAGTCAATAAGCCCATTAATAAGCTGATGGATAAACATAATGTCAGGATTGTTCCTACGCGTTGATAAAGATTGCATCCGAAGTAATTTCAAGCGGTCTTCGTAAGCGGGAAGGTTTAAAGGGTCATCCCATCCTAACCCACGTAGAGCGAACAAAATGAATCTACGTTGTACCTACTGCTTCTATGCGTTTAATGTGAATCTGATAATATGGGCACCAAACTTTAGCAGAATATTCAAGAAATGATCGAACGAAAGTTGTGTACAAGGATTTCGTAACGTACGGATCCGAAAATTCTTTAGACCAACGCTTAATGAATCCTAGTGTAGAGTTAGCCTTATTAATGAGGTTGTCAATAGGTTGTAGAACACCTAAATCACAAATTGAAGAGACTATGGCGATAGATTCATTACTAAAAAAATGTGTTCTTTGGGGCAATGGTGGACGCTTCCTAGAATAGGTTATTGCTTGACATTTATTAATATTAAGTTCTAAAAAATGTTGCTTACACCAAGTGAAAAACTTATTCAAGTCAGTTTGAAGTACCTAATTTAGCATCCTTGGAGCACGTTATCTGTTTGTAGATTTTCATATCGTCTGCGTAAATAAGAAGCTTTGAGTGGGAGAAAATTTGGTCGACGTCGTTGGTAGCTAGAACAAAAATAATTGGGCCAAGGTGGCTACCCTGAGGTACGCCAGAAATAGCTTTGATTGAGTAAGATATACATGATCGGAAAATGACTTTAAAGTTACGATTGGTTATATAAGATCAGATCCAGGAGATAAAGTAAAGTGGAAAATTTAATTTCTCAAGCTTAAACAGGATTAAGTTATGTGATATTTTGTCGAAAGCTTTACTAAAATCAGTGGCGATCGCGTCAATCTCTTTACCTTCTTCTAATGCAAAAACGAAAAAGGATGTGAACATGTGAAGTCAACAAGGTTCGTGGTGATGGATCTACCCTTAAGAAACCCATGTTGCCTAGGGGAAAAAATTTGTTTGGAGTGAAAAAACATGAATTCATAAATAATTCTTTCAAAGAGTTTGGGTATACATACAAGAAAGGTTTGCAATAGGCCTATAGTTCTTAATATCGTTTTTAGGGCCTTTTTTGTGAACAGGAATTATAAATGCCTCTTTCCAAATTGATAATTGAAAATGGTTAAAGGTAGTGCAAGGCTGTCAATGCATTTTTTTAAAACAATTTGTGGGACACCATCAAGGCCTTTATAGGAATCGTCTTTTAAAAGATTAATCTTATTAATCACTGAGGACACATCATTACATTACATTACATTTCACAGTACTTCGCACATAAATGTAACGAACTACAGACACATAGCAGCACTGGTGACTGAGACCATCGGCTGGGACAGAACAAGACATACAACAGAGAGAGACAGATAGACACATAGAAAGAAAGCACACATAACAGAAACCTACGTGGCTCAGAGGAGGAGACTTAGATTTGTATTGTCTCATGTTATCGCACAGGTGGCCTCAGATAAGCTGGCGATTTTTGTTAGAAAAAGAATGCTGCTGAAGCTGGGGTTTGAACCCGTAGCGTTCGGCTTCGCAATCCACTACTCTATCCTCTGAACCATGGCCACCTGCATAACGAGGACACATCAATATTGATTGAAGTAAGGGATGACTCAGTACAGCCATTCATGTTATGAAAAAAGATTGGATCAATTACTTGATTGTGAGAGGTAAAGGCTTGACCAAAATATTTAGCAAAAAGGTTTGAAATAGTTAAAGAATCATCAGATGATGAACATGTTGATAAACATGTTGTTGAAAGTGAACCACCTAAAATGAAGAATCAACGCACTCGAATTTCGACAACTGGTTCGACTAGTTATTATAAAATTAATAACAAATAATGGAAAACCTTTAGACTATCGTACAAAAACTATAAAAATTATTTGTATACAAAAAAAACACTCCTTTGTATGATTATTAGAAGATCTGAAATTAAACAAAATTTATTGCAATCCGTTGCAAGCGAAACAAAGCCTTGGAAACAAGATGGAAAATCAGCTTCTTGAACCCCTCCTTCTGTAAATTTAAAATTAGAGTACCCCTATCATAAAAATAGGCTACCGCTTATCAAATTGAGAAATTTAAACTGTTTAATTATTATCACATTGCAAGTGTTAAAATTCTGAGACTTTTTCACATAGCTGAGCTGATGCGATTCAGATTCATTAAGCTTTTGATAAAATCATACACACGATGCATAATATATTGCACCAATTTCTGTAAACAACAACTAGAAAAATTCAAGCTGGACTTAATGTGCATGGAATGCATACGAACAATATTCTTATCAACATAAAATTATTTCTTGCATCCGGGAACAAGACCGAACCGATGCGATGGATGGTGTTGTTTTGTTCGCTTTTTTCTCATAAAACAAAAGTTGAATGAAGGAGTGTTGAGTAAATTGTTTTGTAATCTTCAAGCGGAACCCTTCCTCCGAGTGATAAAATTTATAAACAAACTAAAACGAATTTCTTGAGTTCATTCCCAATGGAATTGCAAAAATCGTTTTCCCTGAAAACTATACGAACTATACAATTTTGCTCTCCAGCTTAATGGGTCATTACAGGAACTCAACGAAACGTTAAGGTAGTTTGCAACAATGTTGCGTGCTTAATTTGTTTTTATAGAAAATTATATTTTTAATCGCAATTCTCTTTTTTCAAAAAACTGGGTTATCAGCTGCGTTTTATGTGATTCAGTTTCGGAAACATAATTTTTATCTGTGATTAAATTCATCTGAACGAACGCATGATGCTTTTTAAGCTGAGATGAAGATGGAGGCGAAGCGATTGTTGCATTTCTATTTATTAAAATGCACTTTTTTCAGTTGTGCATAGTTTTGATGTGGCAAATGGCAAATAAATGTGCTAATGATGGAATGAGATGCATCATCACCTTGAACTGGTAAATGTAAGCAGGGCATAAAAATATAATTTTCAGAGAGGAAATAGTCATTCGTTGGTTGAATTGTGGACGACTTGATTAGAAGTAATTAAGTGGCTCTCTGGCTGGATTATGTGTATTACAAAAAATACTTTGTACGTTTTTGAAGATCTTTATAGGTTCACATTGAGTTATAAATAGAATAAAAGCATTTAAATACATTGTGAGCGCGTATTCTGTTGAAAAACTCAAGTTGTTTTAGGAAAGGCCAAACATGAATCAATACCATTGCAACTAGGCTTGTCTAGAAACTTCATTACAACTTTTATTACCAGAGTGTATTGCCCATAGCTTGAGTACCTACAACCCCACCTCAGGGCTGTTGCTCCAGTAACGTAATGCACATCAGTTCACCCTTCACTCTCGAGTCTAACCTTGGTAGTACTGTCAAGTACAACACGAGTATGTTTCTTTAGTCTTCAAAAAATTCAATTAATTAATTGATAGGATCTAATTCTTCCAGAAAAGAAATAAGACAATGAATTCATTGTCAAAAACACAAAAAAAAACCTTTAAACAAACTTGGTCAAATCAAAAAACCATAATTCGCATAGTGGAGGGCGAAACAATTTAATTATTCCTAATTAAATGACTTTGTCAACTTTGGCAAACGATTCTTCAAGTCTGTGGACCACATGCACGCCATAACCACATAACTCAACCGACAAGATTCCTTGGAACCAAAACAAAAAGTCTGTTCGTCTCTCCTCAAACAGAAATGTTGTTGCTCGTTGGCAAATATAAACAATCTCAGAAAATCATTCTTGATGAGCCATCAGCAAAGCAATTCACCATCACCGCTGTTCTCGTTTGGTTTTTGGTAACTTAAAAGAGGACACAGATACAAATTAAATATACACCGGACCGTTTGACCGACCGTCTGCCAAACGAAACATTTTCTCACAAGAATATGACATCATCCTGAGACGTTTATGAAAAAAGAAACACAAAACTGAATCTGAGCTGAGGATCCGCCTATGGTTGTAGTCTGGGTGATAGAGCTGCTAGGCTATGACTTATGACCAAAACTTTGAGTTAAAGCTTGAAATGTAAGGCTCATACTAACTAAGAGGTTGGCCATGGTTTACATGGATAACACAAGTAACACAATTCAGTTCTTGACAAAGCTTATGTAATTTCCCTCAATTCTCTCAAAATCCAAAATTTAGCTGATCATTAAGGAAGCACTACTTTCTGGACTATATTTTAGGCTTTCAATGGAGTTAATTTGGCTCACGGATGGCCGAAGGTATATAAAACTGCATTAGGTATATTAAAGGACCAAACCTGTTTCAATGCAAACAGCGCAGACAATGGCATTTCATACTCCCAAATGTTTGATCCCAACAAGAACAAAAAATAATAAGAATAACCAAACCAAACGGAAGTATGCCATAAAAACCATCTGAATTCTAACCACATGCACTGGTTTTGGGGGCCGCGTACATCGTTCGTGCGTGCGTCGTCATCTTTGCCGCCATATCATTGCAGTCTTTTGATGATGATCATGATCAGTTTAGTTGATGTATACGAGTTAAAATCCGTATGTTAAGGATGTGTTTGTTCAGAAAAAAAAAATACATCGTAACGCATAACATCAACGGTATTCAGAGCGGCCGGCGGGCGTCTATAAAAATATTGCATCATTTATTAATAGAATTGACATAATTTCCAGCACATTTGGAATTCTGCGAACGTGTTGTTAAATCAAACAAACCCAAAACACATATGTTTGTTTAAAAAAAAAAAAAAATGTTAAAACTAAAATTCTCATGTGTGTTCTTAAATTCAAAAACGATTTTTCAGTTTCTTCTGTAGGTAAGCAAATCTTTTCAAATAAAGTGCGAGAAATATTAGTTTGCAGTTCGATTTGGCAGGAATCCAGAAATGCGATTTTTTGTTTGTCGAAATTAATTTGAAAATTTGATGGATAGATGGAAATGCACTTATTTTGACAGGTTAATAAAAATAATATTTTTCAAACTCCTTTATACAATGATCTCGTTTAGATGCTCAAGAATTTTTGCCAGACTATAGGCAATTTTCTTTTTGTGTGTATGAGGGAACCTTTATCTTTATCCTTTAAATAAAGAATGATTTATAAATGGTAGAGTGTTTGGTAATGTTTTGAGTTTTCTTTCTCGTCAGTGTTTAAAGGCACAAGAATTACGGTAGCTTAAGTATCTTATAACTTGAACTTCTAAAGAAAAACTGATTGAGTACTGTTTTTCTTGTATACTATAATATGCATTTGCCGTTCAAATGATGTTTTCAAAATTTTTTGTATTCAAAAGTACATTCAACTGAAGGGACCTAAAACAGATAACACTTAGGTAATTACCACAAAAGTTAGAAAACTTTAATGCTAAACGGGACATCATTTTGTACAGTGTCAGTTGCTAGTAAGGGTTCTGCGAACGATAACGCAAAAATTATTTCAATAGTCCATTTATTTATTTAAGTCATGGCCTTACACTATATTCATTCCATAATTGCTCATAAGATAAATCTTGGTCTAGGGAATCCTTAAATCCCAAACAAAGTAACTGTCACACAGAACTCAATGATCTTGACTCAATCAATAGTCAATTTGTTTCTCTTCCTGTACCTACTATCAATGAAATACCAAACATAACAAAAGATATTATTCATCAGAGTACTTCAGAAGGGTTTGACTTTGCAATTTACAATCATAATGACGGGATAATTTCCAGATCAATGGAAACTTGCAGAAATCATACCGATTCCGAAAGATGGAAGCACTAACGAATTTCGGCCGATTTCTGTTCTACCTTTTTTGTCAAAAGTTTTCGAAAAGGTTCTTCAAAATTAATAGTTATTTACAGTGTCATAACATTGTATATGAAAAACAATTCGATTTCCGAAAAAATCAAAGCTGGGGCGGAATCGCGTAAGCTGATTTTTGATAGGTGACAGTCAAATTCAAGAAAATTCGTCTGTGTAAGCTGATAATCAAAAGTGACAGTCATATTTTTTTGACTTTTTCAGCTGACACCTATTAAGGTGTCAATTTGATACAACTGAGCATTTTTGGTTTATTTTTTCTTGGTGTTTTTTTCTACTTTTTGGGAAAAATTAACATTTTTGGGCTGGTGCAGTGTTTTGCAATTGCAAAACAATGAAAATCAAAACCAAGATGAAATTAAATTCACAACTTTATTTTGGTCACAAGACAGAGGAATTATTTTTCAAGAAACAAGTACCAACACTTTATTTATTCTCTGAAACAAATTCACTTCACACTAAACTCAATCATTGGCTTCTCCACAATTGCCCCACAAGACATAAATAAAGTTATAATTTTGTGTTATTAACTGACAAAATGTTCATCGCTCCCAGTAAACGAAAAAAAAAATAGATTGTTCAAAACAAACTTCTTGACACACAGTCAGCTGACGTCTCTTTTTTTATTTCCTTGTTTGTGTTTCTGAAAATTTTAAAGCATGTAAAACAACAACAACAGTTGGGTTTAAACATGAACTAAATAGAGTGATGCCAAGAAACCAAGAAAAAAAATTGATTTCAGAATGATCACCTTACACAGATGGAAAGTTGTTAACTATCACTTTTGATAGTCAAAAATTTGATAGTCAACTATCACCTTATACGATTCCACCCCTGTACTACTGCCATCATTAACATTGCTGAAGATGTCAGACTGACTGTGGATAACGATTTTTTGACATTCATTGTCCTTCTTGACTTTTCGAAAGCTTTTGATACAGTGCATCATGAAAACCTTTGTTGTAAATTATCTAGATTATTTGATTTTTCGTCTTCTGCAGTTCGTCTAATGTGCTCATACTTACGAGATCGCAAGCAGGCTGTAATGGTTGGGAATCAAATGTACCCCAAGGGTCGATTTTAGGGCGTGTGCTTTTCTCCTTATATATTAATGAACTTCCGTCTGTTATAAGAAGCTCCTCTATTCAAATGTATGCCGATGATGTTCAACTACAAAAAAGTTGCCAACTTGGACTTATCGAAGATTGCGCGTACAATTTAAACTCTGATCTAGAAAATATATTCAATTGGTCCTCACGAAATGGTCTATGTCTTAACCCAATAAAGTCAAAATGCATGATTATATTATAAGTAAAACTGCTTTGAGTTTGGCATACTTTCGTAATTTGTATCTTAACGGATCACTGCTTTCTTATGTACCTTCGTCTAAAAATTTGGGAATTTTATTCAATAATCGACTTACTTGGGTTACTCATATTAACTATGCTGTTGGTAGAGTTTATGGTGCTTTACGTTTGCTTTGGACTTTGCAAAATTATACACCTCTCAAAACGCGATTACTTTTAGCAAAAACTTTGGTTGCACCTGTCTTAACTTATGGTTGCGAAATCTTTTGCAACTGCGATTCATTAAGCAAACGTAAACTCAACGTAGCTTTTAACAACATAACACGTTATGTCTTCGGGTTAAGAAGATTCGACCATGTATCAAATTTTAATAAACTTGTTTTCGACATAATATCGTTCGATCAACTTATGCGTTCTCGAAGTCTCATTCTCTTGTTCAAAATTATTCGGTCGCAACAACCTCGCTGTTAATTCGAAAGAATTCAATTCGGTACCTCGAGCAGAACCTTTCAACTCGTGCCGCCACGCTATTCGTGTTTTATCTCAGAAAGACAATTTTTCATCAACTTCATTGAAATACAATGAAGTTCATTCGGCTGTGGAACTCACTTCCTATAGAGGTTTGAGAAGGGTTACAGGTACAGGTGAGGCTCAGTTTCGTAGAGAATTAAAAAAATATTTTCAGGATCAAAATTAATAGTTACCTCTGTCAGAAATGTAATGTAATGTAGAGCAAGTATCTTATCTTTTATTCTTTCGCCATTTAAACTACATAAGATGTTTAAATTTTCATTTTTGAATTTTATTATAATAACCTTATACTAGCTCATAAGAAGTGGGTATATTCTTATTGTATAGGTATGCAATCAATAAATAAAACTAAACTAAACTAAAAACTAAATCCAATAAAATCGAAGATATGAAAGTGACATCCTCCTTTGGAAAAATAATGTCAATTGATTATCCCTCTTAGTTAGTTAACAATGTTTTCATTTGAAAGATTAATTTTCATTTCAATTCGAAAAAAATTAAAATTAAAATTAGTCAAAAAGTGAACCATGAGCGTATAAAAACAAATTATCTCAAAAACAACCGGTGAAGTAAACAAAAGACTGTTTGGGGTGAACCAATGTGTCCACATTATGCATAGGTACTATTTTCACAATGTGAACGCACTAACCTGAAATGAGCATCGAGACAAGAAAACAATTCAATTCATTTTTCTTAAACTAAGAAACACATTCATCATAAGAATATAGATAGAAAATAGATTACTAAAATATCGATTGTAAACAAAATTTTTAAGTTTTTTAATGATAGCAATAAACGGAAATTGTTCATTAATGTCAATGAACTTCATTTTAAGTATTTTATTGATTTCAAAAGGAGTGACCAGGTGTACCTACTTTATCTTCTATTACATACTATTTTCTCTGAAAACAAAAATATAATAATTGAATGTTTGATTGAAATTTTGTTTGAAAACAATAACAACAATCTTAAATTCTGTAAAAAAAAAAACAAACGGTCACCCTAATGAAATCACAATCAAAGAACTTACTCATCTGAATCATTTTTCGTAGAAGTAATAATAATGAAAATGCATTTCCAAACATAAAAAAAAATCAAACATGACTATTTTGGGAGTTCCCCCTTTTTGCTTTTGACTTACTGAATTCCTATGTACTCATACTGAGGATGCTAAAAATAATATTCCCTAAAAAAAACAAACCAAATTCAAAGCTGGAACAACTATGAGGTTGCTGTAAGACCTTATTATTATTTTTGAGTTCTTTTTTATTTAGTGGCGTGTGCCATGAGGACGAAGTCTGTATTTCAAGCAGCAAATGCTTTCCAAATTAAAATTTGACAAATGGCAATTTGTAAATTGGCCAATTGGGTGACATCAGACTTACGAGTGAGAGAAGATCAGAGGAGGTTCAGCGCTTGGCACTGGTCCACAAATAGCTTGTGATCATGGATATTGTAACTTAAAATGTACCACTTGCGAGATTTTTTAGAGGACAAGGACGTGTACCAAAAAATACGAAGGCAACTCGGGGAGGCCTGAGAAGAATTTAGTCGCGACAGAATGTCTAGTGGTTGTTTTGAGTTTTCTTTAAGGAAAAATATAAACAAACAGGAAGTCAAGTCACACGACCGAGCGACATATTGCTTAACGTTATAAAGGGTTTTTCAATTAGCGCGGGTAGATTTTGGCGCCCGTGGCGGCCATTTTGCTTTGGTGACATCTGTCAAATCTTTTGTTTATTATTCAGTTGTTTATGCCAAATCATCATGGCAAGTTAAACGATTGAACAGCACGTTCAAATGGTAAAACTTTATTATCAAAATGAGTGTTTGTTAACGCAAACGTTGCGCGCATTGCGCCCATTTTACAGTAGACGTGGTGGCCCTTCGCAGTCGACTCTTTAACGTTTGGTGGCTAAATTTGAGAAGACCGGTTCAGTAAACAATCAGCCAACACCCGTACGTTCAAGGAACGCAAGATCGCCACGGTCCGTGAAAGTGTACAACAGAACCCGAGGCAGTCTATTCCTCGCCTTGTACAATAACTCGGCCTTTCGCAGACTGAAACTTGTTTTTTGAAAACTACGTTTGTGAGGCGGTCACAAATTGAACCATATGGACCTAGACGACACATGTGGTTCCATCAGGATGGCGCTATGTGCCACACGATTGACATTTTGCATGAACGATTTGAGTGTTAGGTTATCTCTCGCAGGGGTGATGTGAATTGGCCACCAAGGTCATGCGATTTTACCCCGATAGACTTTTTCCTGTGGGGTTTCTTGAAGTCGCAGGTCTATGCAAATAAACCACAATCGACCGATGCCCTAAAGGTGAACATAACACAGGCCATCGCTCAAATTCAGCCGGATCTATGCGGAAGAGTCATTGAAAATTGGACCAATCGGATCTGTGCCACCGTAAGAAGCCGAGGCGGGCATTTGAATGATGTTCGACACTTAAGGACATACATACATGCACCTTTCAAATAAAAAAAAATAATTTTGTTAATACCTCACACACAGCTTGTTTAATTCCATTTTGCCCGTACCTATTGATAAACCCTTTAGCTGTGCTGCAGTATAGGTATTTATCATTTTTCTTTGGAATAAAATGGAAATAGAACGATGTCGTTCTTGTGAAGGAAAATGTTAAATTTTGACAACAGCGAGTGCAAGTTTAAGCGATAGAGTAGTGCATTTTCCCATTTCTTGTTTCTTTTCTCGATCATGGAACAGAAGATTCTCATTCAACATCTGAACAAAATTTCAACCGCAATATAACAAAAACCACACACATCGTCAGATATGTTAGTCTATATGTACTTAACCTCTTTGCTCTTACTCCAACTTCAGACCAAAAGATTCAATTACAATGCGTGCACCTTATCATATAGCTGCGGAGTGTATAACTACAAATTTGTAACATTGCCCAGCAATCATTTAAAACATCCACACGAATAACATATTAGTGCTCCATCATCATCATCATTAATAAATTTGCGTATCTCACAAACTCATCAGGCAAAATGCGGAGCTATAAAGAGGACGAATGACGAATAGGGAGGGAGGGAGGAAAGTGTGATCTTAAGAGGCTGAAATGGCCACTCAGATGCAGATACACAATGAATAGGTTCATATCGCGGTTAAATTGGTTTCAATTGGAAAGTGTACCCCATAAGTCTTGACTTCTTGACTTTCTATTCTTGCTGATGTCTAAAATTAATAAAAAAACAAAATTGTATCACATCGCAGCAGATGTTACGGAACCGCTTCACTTGTAGTTTTCAGCACAAAATTATTAAAAATTGAACAAATTTTTATTTATTATAGTTTTACGAATTTACCCTTTCTAAGATTTAAAGTCAGCAGACTCTGTGAATATTTTGAAGTTCATATGGGTGGTTCATGTTAAATGATAGGGGGACACTGTTATATCAACGGAGAAAGGTGCAGAATTTTTTTCGGACGGAAGTAACATTTTCAAATGCCCTGAATAGAGAAATCTATATAACCGCCAACGCTTTATTATTTGTCTATGTTTAACGCTCGCCTTTGATTAACGCTTATAGGACAATTTCAACACTGCAGAAACATAGTATTTGAATATTATCAAACAGAGCTTGTGATGACACCTTAAGACATTTCAATTTTTTCTTGTTTGCAGGCGTGTAACCAGACGGTATGTGATTGTGCAGGCCTGAAAGGAGCCCCAGGTACGATAGGCCCTGAGGGAATCCAAGGAATGGAAGGAGAGCCTGGTGATGTCGGTCCTACTGGCCCTGTTGGAAGAATTGGCGAAGACGGTGACGTTGGTGAATACGGAATGAAGGGAGACAAGGGACACAGAGTGAGAACGATATAGATTTCCAGTGCAATTTGAACGCAATGTTTATTGAATTTTTGTATGCTTGGCTTCTTATAGGGTGACCTTGGTGAAACCGGAAGACCTGGACAATCAGGACCAAGGGTAAGTGCTTAAGAAAAAATAAAAATAAAATTGAACTTTGTTCATTGTTAATGACTTAAAGGGACCACCTGGTGCTGACGGACCCACAGGACCACACGGTATTGATGGTTGCAATGGAAATGAAGGTGCTATGGGTACTCCCGGAACTCCAGGAGAGCTTGGTGGACGTGGGCCACTGGGCAAACCCGGTCCAGCAGGACCACCCGGTGAAGCTGGTGATGGTGGTACTAATTCAAAGGGCACAAAAGGTGTGCGAGGCACAGAAGGTCAACCTGGGAGAGATGGTCCCGAAGGTCATGCTGGAATGAAGGGATTCAAAGGAGACACCGGATTTGCAGGATTGGATGGTCCTAAAGGTGATATGGGAATGCAAGGTATCAAGGGAGACAAGGCTGAACCGTACGATCCGCTCATTGGAACCGGACAAAAGGGTGAGAAGGGAGAGCCGGCTGAACCACCAGCCCGTTATGGTGGTTTTAAGAGGAAAAACACGGAAAAAGGACCAAAGGGTGATAAGGGTGGTCCAGGAACTAAAGGAATGAAAGGATTGGTTGGAGAAATTGGTGAACTTGGGCGTACCGGACAGCCTGGACAGCGTGGTGATGAGGGTTCACCGGGAGAACGTGGTAAGCCAGGACGAACTGGAGAAGCTGGTATTGCTGGCGAAAAGGGTCACAAGGGTGCCCCAGGTTATCCTGGAGCTGATGGTTATGATGGATACGCAGGAACCGTTGGTGAGCCAGGTTATGATGGAACACCGGGTATTCAAGGTCCGATGGGTCCACCGGGTGTCTATGATCCGTTTTTGGATGAAATATCACCTGGATCAGAGGGTCCTCAAGGTGATTTAGGTGAACCGGGTCCAATGGGTGTCAACGGTGTTCCCGGGCAA
Organism: Sphaerophoria taeniata; assembly: GCA_943590905.1. Lineage (NCBI taxonomy): Eukaryota > Metazoa > Arthropoda > Insecta > Diptera > Syrphidae > Sphaerophoria > Sphaerophoria taeniata. The sequence continues at coordinate 90,678,626 of OX016540.1, forward strand.
CCAGGTAGACGTGGGCATATGGGTCCAGCTGGACCACCTGGAGACAATGGACTTGAAGGAAATCCTGGAAAACGAGGTGTTTCGGTAAGAGGACAACCAGGAGATCGAGGTGAAATTGGTCCACCGGGACCACAAGGTGAAACTGGACCAGCAGGACCAATTGGACGTGCTGGATTGAGAGGAAACGATGGCTTGAGTATAATGGGGCCCAAGGGTTATCCCGGCGATGCTGGTCGAGCAGGTTTGGATGGATACCGAGGTGATCGTGGTGAACCTGGTTTTCCAGGAGAAAAGGGTCTGCCTGGTCTCGGAGTAGATATTGTTGGACCACCTGGTGCTGAAGGTCGGCCTGGTGTTCGTGGACCTCCAGGATCAGATGGCTATGATGGCCTTCCTGGCTTTATTGGTGACAAGGGAGAACGTGGAGATGACTGCGGTATATGTCCACCAGGACCAAGAGGCGCGAAAGGATCAATTGGTGACAATGGTTTTGGAGGCTTGCCTGGATTAAGTGGAAAGCCCGGTTTGACTGGTCCAAGAGGTCCAAAAGGGTTAGCTGGACGCCCAGGAGTGAAAGGTTTTCAGGGAGTTCAAGGTCCCAGTGGAATCCCAGGAGAATCAGGACGACCAGGTTTACCTGGTAGAGATGGTGGTTTCATAACTATCGGTAATCAACCAGCTACTGAGAAAGGCGACTATGGTGATCGTGGTGAGCGTGGAGAGCAAGGTGAACAAGGAGACAAAGGCTTCCCTGGTTTCCCAGGTAGAGTTGGAGAAATTGGCGAATATGGTCCACGTGGTGAATATGGAGACGCTGGACTACCAGGAAGGGATGGCTTTAATGGTATTGATGGAAGAGACGGATTGAAAGGAGCTGCAGCTGACACCCCATACTACTTTTTGATCGGCGATCCAGGTTACAATGGAAAAGCGTAAGTTAATAGGATTTTTTTTTATTTTCTCGTTCTTAAATGTTTATATTTTTACAGTGGTGTTAAGGGAGAAGCAGGTAGTCTGGGTTTGAAGGGACAAAAAGGTGAACCTGGTCCAGGGCCAATCATTGATAATGCAGGAGATCGAGGAGACAAAGGAAATAATGGCCCAGCTGGGCCGCAAGGTATCAAGGGACAAACTGGAGAAGAAGGTTTTGCTGGCGAACGAGGTGATGTGGGATTACAAGGTCTTGCTGTCCAAGGAGCCCCAGGAAACAAAGGTTATCCAGGTATTCTTGGAGACCCAGGAAGACCTGGAGAACCAGGAAACCCCGGATTAGACGGTGCACCTGGCTTACCTGGACTCGAAGGACGAAAAGGTCAAAGAGGAGATCCTGGTCTAAGTATTCTTCCTGGTGAAATTGGAAGAGAAGGTAACCCTGGCATTAAAGGAGAAATGGGTGATAAAGGTTTCGCCGGTTTTGCCGGTCCCGCTGGTCGTCCTGGAATTCGTGGACCCAAAGGTGATAAGGGAGATGATGGCCCCTTGGGCCTTGAAGGTCTTGCAGGTAGAAAAGGACAGCGCGGAGATATTATTCCAGGTCCACCAGGATTTGTGGGTGAACCAGGTCGCGACGGAAGAACAGCACCTCATGGACAAAAAGGACAAAAGGGAGAGATTGGACCTGTTGGCCCAGTCGGTGTTCAAGGTGCAAAGGGAAATATCGGTTTTGCCGGACGTAGAGGAGAAACTGGAGATGCTGGATTACAAGGGGTTCACGGTGTAGCTGGTACTGAAGGATATCAAGGTATAGCCGGTATGCCAGGGGATCGTGGTGATATGGGCCTTGACGGACTACCCGGAGACATTGGCCCGAGAGGAGAACCAGGTCCATTCGGACTCAAGGGTGAACAAGGCAATGTTGGCTACATTGGTCGGCCAGGTAAACCTGGATTCGACGGTCGAAAGGGTCAGCAGGGTGATAGAGGTTTTATTGGTCTACAAGGTCGAAAGGGAGAACGTGCTTTCAGTGGACTAAAAGGTGAAGAAGGTATAGCTGGATATCTTGGTCTTCCGGGTTTGAATGGACTGCCTGGAGCCAAGGGTGAACGTGGACCTGAAGGAGACTCGGGAATAGCTATCGATGGAGCTCCTGGGCCTAAGGGAATCAAGGGTTTGGACGGTCTTAACGGTCTTCCAGGTATGAATGGATCCGTAGGTGAACGTGGTGACTTTGGTGAACCTGGTCTACAAGGTGAAGTCGGTGAACCAGGTATGGACGGTTTGCCGGCATTGAGAGCAAAAGATGGTTACTTCGGAATGAAGGGGGAAATGGGACCTCGAGGAGATATTGGACCTATGGGACCTAAAGGAGACTTTGGTGAACCAGGTTACTTTGGAAGACCAGGTCAAAAGGGAGAACGAGGAGATTTCGGCTTCCAAGGTGCTCAAGGTGTTCAGGGCGAACGAGGTGATGTCGGAGAGGAAGGCAGACCTGGACGTCAACTCTCTGGAGTCGCACCGAAAGGAATGAAAGGTGAAGCTGGCCCAGTTGGAAGAACTGGTGAAACCGGCGAGCAGGGAATTCAAGGAGATGTTGGATATCCTGGTCGTGTGGGTGAACGTGGTGATATGGGTCTAATTGGTGCACCAGGAATTGATGGAATGCCCGGCCACAAAGGTGAAACAGGTGACAAAGGTAACCGTGGTCCTCAAGGTGCTTATCCAGAGAACGTTGAACGAGGTGATGAGGGAGATGACGGCTATGATGGGCTTGTTGGACGACCGGGACGAGACGGACAAAAGGGAGCTCCTGGTGAGCAGGGAGAATATGGAGTTAATGGCTTGATTGGTCTTCCAGGACCTGAAGTTCAAGGAATCAAGGGAGTTGTTGGTGATGTTGGATACCCAGGCCCCCATGGACGAAATGGTTTGCCCGGTCTTGTTGGTTCAAAGGGCGAACGAGGTGATTACGGATTCAAGGGTGAACAAGGAGACTACGGAATATCCATTCGAGGTCGCAAGGGAGATATTGGAGAAGTCGGTTTTCCTGGTTTGGATGGTATTCCTGGACAAAAGGGTGAAGCTGGTGATGTGGGACCTACAGGACGATTTGGAGCAATGGGACCACGAGGACCTCCTGGTCCCGAAGGTGATATTGGTTGGAGTGGTATTGATGGTCTTCCTGGTATCGATGGTCCCAAGGGAGAAGCCGGTGTTACTTTCCCATTCGAACTTGCTCTCCCAGGAGATCGTGGTGAAGCTGGTTTGCCTGGATTCAAGGGCGAACAAGGTGATATGGGAGTGGAAGGAGAAATAGGTTTGAGAGGTTACCGTGGATTGAAGGGTCTGCAAGGAGATGTCGGTGAGGAAGGACGCATGGGTCCCGATGGCCCAGCTGGTGAAATGGGCATGCAAGGTCCGGCTGGATTCCCTGGCCGCAATGGATTCCAAGGTGCACGTGGAGAACGAGGAGATGCTGCCCCACCACCACCACAAGCAAAGAGTCGAGGATTTGTTTTTGCCCGCCATTCACAAACTGTTAGTGTGCCCGAATGTCCAGCCAATACAAACAAGCTATGGGAAGGTTATTCTATTGCCGGTAATATTGGTAGCTCCCGTTCAGTTGGCCAGGATCTAGGAGGGGCCGGTTCCTGTTTAATGCGGTTCACTACAATGCCTTTCATGTTCTGCGATTTCAACAATGTCTGTAACTATGCCCAAAACAATGACGACAGTATGTGGCTGTCGACAGCTGAGCCTATGTCTCTGAACATGGCACCCATCGAGTCGAGAGATCTTATGAAATACATTTCAAGGTTAGCATCAAAGCTTCTGAGGCCTCAAGAAAAATGAATTTGCAATTTTTGTATATCTTCTTTCAGATGCGTTGTCTGTGAAACCACAACTAAGGTGATTGCAATGCACAGTCAGAGCATGTCGATTCCCGACTGTCCAAATGGCTGGGAAGAACTCTGGACCGGTTACAGTTACTTGATGGTGTGTATACAGAAACCTACAATCTATCAACTCTTTTCATTGTGTTCCTTTTTGTTTTAGACCACAACCGATAACAGTGGAGGTTTTGGTCAAAATCTCGTTTCACCTGGTTCGTGTTTGTTAGAATTCCGTGCCAACCCGGTCATCGAGTGCCATGGACACGGTCGCTGCAACTACTATGATCCATTGGCCTCATTCTGGATGAGTGTCATCGAAGAGCACGAGCAATGGACAATTCCAAGACAGAGAACCCTCAAAGCCGATCAGACTAGCAATATCAGCAGGTACGTCAAATACATACATCAATTTAACAACAGTGAACATCTCTCACTTACCCTCTTTCTGTTTTCAGGTGTTCAGTCTGTCGAAGGCGTAACAGTTCTTTGATTAATCGGATTTCGATCGCACCAATTGCAACAGCTCTAAGACGTGGCGAAGAACGAGTTGCAGCCTACAATCCGACACCAAGGCCTGCACCCGTTCGTCAGAACTCTTACCCCAGATATAGGCCAAGGCAGAGGCGTCCACCACGTCATTAGTCGTCCTCATCATAGATGATAGCCTGTAACGAAATTTTGTTAAATTTTCTTCTTATTTCTAATTAGGTACTTTTAACGATTTGTTGTCAACTTTAAGTTGTGACCATTTCAAAGGATAAAGATTAGTAACAAAGAAAATTACGTGCCATTTTTCAAATACCTACTCAAATTTCAAAATTCGTTGTGTTAAAATCAAAATAAGATGAATTTTTGTATTTCGAACAATGCTATTGAATAGTCTTTTATACAAATCTTTTTTTTTGTTTAATGCAATAATTATAGGTTAATCCTCAGTACCGTTATTTATCGTTAAATTTAATTAAATAAAAGCAAGTAAATGGTGTATTGAGAATGAAACTTACTGCCAAAAATGTAAATACGAATATGTTATGATCCAATAAAAATAATAATAAAAACAAAAACAATAATGTTCATAAACTAGTTAAAAGTAAAACAACAATAAAACGAACCAAGTATTTTGTAAGCTAAATTTTTGAGTGTATTTGTTAATTTTCAGAAAATTAATTTTTGTTGACATTAAATTTTGTTTTTGAAATTTGCTCGTCCAAATGCAAAAAGAAAGACGTATATTACGCTAGAATCTCCAATTTATAAGCCGGACTGGGGGACCATCTGGGAACTTGTTGCTATTTTGTACCGATAGAATTGATTTTGTACCTCTTTTAGTTTACGAGAAACGGCTGAGGAGCTGACGTAATATTACGCTAGAATCTCCCTTTGTATATCTAGACAAAGAAAGCACCTATCGATTTAAATCCAACTCCATATTTTGTTGCTGAGAAATAGGCCAGCTGCATTTGTTGGAATCGTAACCCCTCACGGGGGTGGACAACCCCTAACCCTGTTAATACGAGATAGAGCGTATCTCGTAAACCAGAGCAGCTAGGAACACGAGACGAAAATGGGCAATATCGATGCGAATTCTAAGCGGAACATCTTCTGGATTTCTCATAACATCGGCATAGTTTTCAATACTTGACAAACGAGTGTAAGTAGAGACTGCAGTATTGAGAACACGTCTAGAATAATAACAAATGAATTCTGCTGGAAACGGTGCTTTAGCATTGTGAAAAATGCTGAAGAAAAGCATGTCTATATCTTTCGTCGTATGCCTTTCTCCAACTCTTTGCGCGATCATGAATTGGCCTTCCGGGCAATTGACACTAAAATATGTCTTAACGCATTAACTTTAGATAAGTAAAATACAAATTAAATAGGGTAGTGGCACCTGTTACCGAACGTCCCCAGTTACCGGACACTTTTGAGAAATATGGTTGTAGTTTCGTTATTTTAACGTTTTTCGTAATGAAAACTTCACAAAAACGTGTGGGCATTCTTTCTTTACAAATAGGTAAAACGTTTCATTAAAACTAATATACCTATATTAAGAAAGCAAAAAATTCAGTTCAGTGGTAGGTTTCCCTCGATACGGTTTTGATTCATTTTATAGGGAAAAAAACTAGATTAGGACTTCCTGAAAAGTTGCTTTGAAGGAAAAATATTTGAGTAAATTCTTTTCCCAGCGTTTTAAAATAATTAATTATGCCAGATTATTGATATTTTAAACTGCTTAATGAAAAAAAGTAAAATTAAGCTATTATTTTTGACTGTTCGAAGAAAGGAAACTAAATATTACCGAGTTGCCTATTTCCGAACAAGTGTGTTCGGAAATAGGAAACAGTGAAAAAAGACAAAATCCTATTTTCGAACACACTTTTCTTTCATGATCGAGATCGGGATTGGAATCTGTAAGTTTTAATTAGAGGTTTTTTCAATATGTGCCTTCAAATTTGATTAAAGGTAATTTTTTCTGATGAGAAGAAATTGAACCTATATGATCCTGAAGGGTTACATGGATACTTGAATGATTTACGAAAGGAACCGAAATATTTCGATGGCCTAATTTTGATGAAGGTTCACTGATGATATGGTGATGGTGAGCTTTCTCTTCAGTAGGGTGCTTCGAAATTCGATTTACGTCATCAAAAATCAACAGTCGGGATTACGTTTAAGTGCTGCGCACCAGATTGATACCTGCTTGGCTGATCACTATGATTTTTCAGCGGGACAATACCAAAATTCATACTAACCGGGAAACAACTCATTGGTTGGAGCTTAATTCGATAACCTTGATGCAACTGCCCGATGTTAATCTCATAGATACAGAATCTTTGAGTAATAAAAGACAGGAGAATTCATGGAGAAGGAAGAAGCTACGGGATCTGTAGGAGAGCTTAAGAAGCTCTGCGAAAAGAATGGCTTATAATTTATAAGTCAGTTTTAACAAACTTGGTCAAATCCTTAAACATTTCAAATCAATTCCCGCTAAGAGATGTAAAAAAAATAAACGTTAAAAAACTATTAAATTAACAAAATTAATTTTTTGAAAAATGTTGTTTGTTTAAAAAAGCTCTCAAGCCCCTAATTATTATTTAACATTTTTTTCTCGAAACTTGATGTGACAGCTACTTCCTATATTGAAGATTTTCAAATATAATCGCACTGACTATTTAAAAAATAGAACTTAAGTACATATATTATTTTTAAGATAAAACTAAGTACCTAATAAAGATATATCAAATGAGATTTTTATTTATTTTATTTTTGCCAATGTATCATACTATTATTTACATTTTTATGTAATGAAAAATATGCAAAAATGAAGACCACTAGCGATTTTTTGGTTCCAGTGTTCGAAAATAGGAAACTCGGTGTTCGGGTTTAGGAAACAATCAAATTAAGGTGTTCGAGAATAGGAAAAAATGCTTATTTTCAATATAATCTTTTTTTTTATTTACTTATTACTTATTTACTGATAATGTTTATGGAAAAAAAGAGTATCAAACATCAAAATATTTGAGATAATAATTAAGAAAAAACTAAAATTACAATACTAAACTCAGTTAAAGTATTTTTGCAACATGTTCTTTCCTCATAGTTCGTTAACTGTTCGGTAACTGGTGCCACGACCCTATGTAGATGTTTCATTAGAAAGGAAACAAGACAAATTTATTTTTGATTACTCGTTAAGGTCTTTCAATACTTCAATTATTGTAGTTAGAAAGAAAATATTTCATTATTACTAAGAGCTGCAAAGTTGGCTTTGTCCTAAATATTTCAACGATAAAAATATATACTGACTATTTTATTTTAAAATATTACTAAGATTTCGTATATATATACTGTAGAGGTGTTAAAAATAACAAGATAATAATAATAATAATTGATTAAAAGAAAAAGTTCAAAAATTTATAAAATAAAAAAATCTATAAAAAGAACACGTATACGCCCGAGTGTACATTTGCTTTACATCCGTCGTAAAATACGAAATCTCTATGTATATTAATATGGATACATGTTTGTTTGTTTGTTCCTATGTCCGGTATGGACTCCTAAATGGTCCAACAGTTATTTACAGTTGTATACAAAAGAAATCAGAGTAATTAAGGCCCTCCACACACGAAGCCACTGTTTTGCAACTAAAGTTTTACAACTAGTTTGCGATCGATTTGTGACTTGTATCCGCACACGAGTACGACCGAATTGTAGGACGTATGTACGTGAATGAGTAGGACGTGTGTTTTTATTTTGTTTTTTTCACATACAAACAAACCATGCTCTTTTCATCCCAATTAAGCTTCTTCAGATAAACACCATGAATTATTAAAACACAAACATCTTTCCAATATCCTTTATCTTTACATAATAAAATCCTATTTGTTATCAACTATCAAATGATTCACTCTTTCTTTTCAATTTTCCGAGTTTTCCACCAATAATTTTCTATTTTTCTATTTGAAAACGAATACACTTGAGATTCGCGGTTTTATATCAGCAATATTTCATTTGAAAACCAAAGCCCCTACAACTCCAATGAGTTTTGCGTGTTTTCCATCAAGAACTTACTATTTTTACTTGCGACATATAGAATATATGGCAAGTATTGAATTGGTAAAAAAAAAAAATTTGAGGTAATGATGAGATATGACATTACGATGATAGGGAAGTCGAAAAAAGTGGGTCCGGCGATTCCGTCCGTCTGTCTGTCTGTCTGTCTGTCTGTCTGTCTGTAACACATCTACAGCCTTAACCTTTGGTCCGATTGACTTCAAACTTGAAAATTAAAGGTTTGAGCGAATTCGCGTGGGTCGTTTTTTTTATTTTATTTTTAAGATCAAAATTTAGGGTAGCCACCATACGATTTTTTTGGCCAAAAACCAAAAGTTTCAATTTTATCAAAAACGGCTCCTACGATTTTCTTTAAACTTCCTCGAAAATTTTTGTTTAAAACTTTGATGTATTTTATGTAAAAAAAATATTTTTGTATTGTTCCAAAACGGTACTGCCCATAGAACCGTTTTTTTGTTATCAGTTTTTCCCGAAAAATAAAAGTCCGATCGGGGTAATTTTTTTTTTGAAAGTACGTTTATATTGTTAAAATAGTATTTTGTATTCAAAATTTTTTTTGGATTTTTAAAAAATATTTTTAAACTTTTTTTTGAAAATTCTGTATCTCAAAAACGGATCAATATTAAAAATTGAAATTTACTTATAAAATGTATAGTTACACATTCTTGCATACTGCATACCCAAATTAATTTTAAGACAATTTCGAAAAATTTTATATACAAAAAATTAATTTAAAAAAAACCGCTCCGACGATTTAAAAAAAAAAAATTTAAAAAATCAACAATTTCTTAAGAAATCATATGGCATTATTTTTTTTCAGATTGAATCTTTTTTGAGGTATATATTTCAATTTCAATTTTTATTTAGGAATAAATTTTTGTTTATGATTCATAATTTGGAATACAGGAGCAAGTTCGTACGACCGAGTCGTGCACATTTTTTCTATTCGATTCTGGAACAACAAAAAAACATGCAAGAAACCTCTCGAGTTTTGTTGCTTAGCAACACATTTAGCGTTCCATTTTAATATATAAGATTAAAGCAAACACATTACTGGCTATGTATTTTGTTTACTGTTCAAAGTGCGCGCATAAGGAAAGGTGGAAAACAAGGAAAGAGCTAGGAGGAGGTTTCGGTTTACATTTAGTATTGAATTCCTTAATATTGAATTGAAGTGGAAAAGCAGAGTATTCATATTCATATTCGTGTTGTTAGGGTAAGCATTGCTGCCGCAAGTACTCTAATCTCTTAAGGAGATTTTCAAATTTTTTTTAAATCCATGCAAAATATGATTTGGGGTTTTCTTGCTCTCCAGGAGTTTTCCATTGCGAATTTGTTAAGTTTTTGCAATTCGTTTTTTTTTTTTTTAATTATACTTGCTTTCCAGGACTTCTCCCAATTTCCCAGCATGAACTTTAAATTTTAAGATTTCAAAAGTAATGCATTTCATTTGAAAGAGTTTTTTTGAGATTTTTGTTTAATCAAATTTATTTTGCATTTCAAATTTTCCATTTTTTTGTTTACTCTTTCTTGCATTCTCGTTCCCCATCACAAATGTTCCATTTTTCCATTTGAAAACCACTGCACCTACAATTACATGCAATTTTCCCTTTGAAAACCAATAAGTTTTCCGAGTTTTTCATCAAAAAAATTTGATAAAAAAAGACCTTAACTTTTGTACCCTGCTAGCACACTACCCTCCTACCCTCCATAATTAGGTCCCAGGAAAAAAGGCCAAAAAAAAAATGAAATTAGGCCCCAAAAAAAATCACACAAAACTACAACAACGAAATTTCTCATATTTTGGGGTTTTCTTTCATTTTTTTTGGGGCTTTTTTTCATTTTCTTTTGGGGCATAATTTCACTTTGAAATAAAGTTTTGGGGTTTAATTTAATTTTAGTTTAAAAACCATTTGGGGCTTTATTTCATTTTTCAAAATTGTGTAATTTGTGAGGATTTGCGGGCAAATGTTTTGCTGTTGCCTTGTTAAAATCTTAAGATTTGCAATGAATGCAACCTTAAAATTCAAGCCGAGTCCATTGCAGATGGACAGGAGAATTACAAGTGTCCTTGTTGTAGGGAAAATGTTCAAGATACATTTCAAGTATTTGTATTAGTTTAAAGGCCCTATTATGTAAGACAACTAAGAAGAAAGTTGAGTTGTAATCCGGCAATCGGTATTACCGATCACAACTAGTTGACTCTCACAAGTCAACCACCAGTCAACCAGTAGTCAACTAAAAAATGGTTGACTTTTTAGTTGTGTTCGGGGTATTATGTAAGCCAGTTGAGTTGTCTCTCAGTTGTGATTTTTGGCAAAATTAGACAACTGCTATTAACCAGTTGTGTAGTGTATATTTGTGTTCAAATAAAAAATGCTTTTTTGTTTATTGAAAAAATGGAGAAAAAATGCAAGTTTAAGAAAAAATAATCAAAACATTTGCAAGCAAATAATTTTTTTAGTCTTAAAATCACAAAACCTGCCAAATTCGAGAGGTTGATTGAAATTCTACAGCAGAAACCAAACCAAAAGCAGATAGAAGGCACGTGAAACTTTTGATCACGCCAATCGTTCTTTCAATAATGTTTCTTGTTTGTGCACGTATGGTATTGAGACAATATTCTGGACTCCCACTTTCAGCCAATCGAAATTGAGTCATTAAATGTTACTCTAAAGGAGCTATGGCGAACCTATGGCACGCGTGCCCAAAGTGGCACGCAGATAAATTTTCGCTGGCACGTATAATATTTTTCATTTTCATACATAAATGTACTGACTAATCCAAATGCATTTTCGATATTAAAAATTGTGAACTCAAGCTCAAAAATTGTGAATCAATTCAATTTTTATGCATAAATTTTGATATTTAAAAAAAGACATCCAGATTTCTGGCGCCTTTATTCAAAACGTTAAAATATAATTTTAATTATATTACCCTAGTCAAAAAATTAAAGGAACACTTGGAAAAACTAAAAAATGGATTGGTTTTAAATAGGGCTGTATCTCAGTAGAAAAAAGGCGGATTGAAGTAAAATACAAAGTTTTTCAAAGGTTACAACTTTGTCTTTTCAAATTATTTTGAGTTAAGAAAATACCGTTAGTTGTTTTCGCTTGAGCGTATAAAATTTTCACTCAATTTCAAAATAAAAAAAAAAATTTAAGTTTGGTTTGTCATAAAGTAAGCGGAAATATTTTTTCAATCCAACCAATCTAAGATTCAATTTGAGAATTTCGTTGGCATCAATTCCCTGTTTGTTTTAGATCGCTACGATTTTTTTCTAATAAAAAAATAGGTTTAACTGTAAAAACACAATTTTGACTTTGGACCCTTATATCTCTGACTTACAAAAAAAAAATGAAAGCCGATTTGAAAAATTTATTAAATTTTCTACACAAAAACATTTTGGAAAATAAAAATCGTGTTTTTCAATCTTTTCTATCAATTTTAAATAAGTTCAAAAATATGCATTTTTCAACTTTTTCATAAAAACTGCCGTTATTTTGTGGCTTTTAGCGATAAATCTAATCTGAGGCTTAGTTATTAAAGCTCATAAAATTTCGCATCAATACAATTATTACCAAACATTTTTTCTCATGTTAGTCCACCTGACAATATCACGTTGGGATGGTATTCCTTATTTGTTGGGGAGCACATTAGGCCGATCGATGGCAATTTTCTTAAATCTGGGTACTCTTGTCTTCCGTCCTTCTTTCTACGATGGCACGATGTGTGGGACATCGTAAAAATAAAAAAAATGGAATACCATCCCCAACGTGATATTGTCAGGTGGATTAACATGGGAAAAAAATGTTTGATTGATCGAAACAGAGAAACGGTTAATAATGATGCGAAGTTTTTAATAAAATCAAGGAAATTCTATTTGCTTTAATAATTAAGCCTCAGATTTGTTGCATCATTAAAAACCACAAAATAACGGCAGATTTTATGAAAAAGTTGAAAAATGTATATTTTGGACCTTTTTCAAAATTGATAAAAGAGATTGAAAAATGTAGAAAATTTAATACGTTTTTCAAATCTCCCTTTATTTTTTTGTAGGTATGTCAATTTTTAGCAGAAATATCAGGGTCCGAAATCAAAATTTTGTTTTTGCATACTAACCCATTTTTTGATTAGAAAAAAATCGCAGCGATCTAAAACAAACAGGGAATCAATTAATACCAACAAAATTCTCAAATTGAATCTTAGATTGGTTGGATTGAAAAAATATTTCCGCTTACTTTATGACAAACCAAACTTAATATTTTTTTTTTTAATTTTGAAATTGAGTGAACATTTTTTACGCTCAAGCGAAAACGACTAACGGTATTTTCTAAACTCAAAATAATTTGAAAAGAAAAAGTTATAACCTTTGAAAAACTTTTAATTTCACTTCAATCCGACTTTTTTCTACTGAGATACAGCCTTATAAAAACCACTCAATTTTTGAGTTTTTCCAAGTGTTCCTTTAATTTTTTTTGACTAGTGAATAATTTTTAAAATGCATATAAATATTTTCATTTAATAAAATTAATTTTTATTGGCACGCGTGTATTTTCATTTTATAAAAGTAATATTAATTGGCACGCAGTCAAAATAAGTTTCGCCATCCCTGCGTCTAAAGGATATCCAGCATCTCCCATCGGTTGGCTGAGCAAGGCCTAGATTAAAATTATTACCGCTGCACTAGCGCACTTTTAGTAACTACCTTCTGCCATGAAACGTTGGGCAGGGCTGAGTTTGAGATTTGGTGGGACTGCGGAGTAACGCTGTGGTTGTTTCAAATAATCTTTGATTTCATTTAGCACATTTTGCGTCTTTGTTGAGTCAAAAATAACTTAGAAATCTGCAACAAAACGGAGACATTAAATCAACACTTCTCATCTAAGAATTTGTTTACAAATAATACATTTTATGTATTTTGAAAACGATAGCAACTTAGAGGTGCTTCCACCAATGGCTTCTTCCGTCAATTCCTTTGTTTGGCTGGAGTTATAGCTATTTCACGGGTGCCAAGCCGATCATCAGACTCCTTTATTGGTGGTGCTGTCTAGTTATTTTTCATATTATTCGAAAAACTTTTTGAGTTCACTTTGGGATTTGAACCTAGACCAGCTAGTTGGGAAGCCAATGAAAACGCATTGCCAAACAAAGGAATTGACGGAAAAAGCCATAAGTGGAAGCACCTCTAAGTTGCTATCGTTGTTCAAAATACATAAATGGAATTGACGGACGCAGCCTAACTGCAGTGTTAAAATAACACAAAAACAAACAATAATACTTTTTGTTTGGAAGTTCCAATGGATTGGAGTGATAATATACAGGGTGATTCACGAGCGTTGTGCCAAAAAGCTAGAGCGTGTAGGTTGAGTTGAGACAAGAAAAAAATCGTATGGGAGGGGGGGTCTATTCCCCCCCGTTTAGCCGGGAGGGGCAATTTTCTGAAAAATTGACTTATTTTGTAAAAAAAAATATTAAAAATCAACGGCTTAGTTTACAACACCGTGCTATACCTTTCTGAGCCAAAAAAAAATTTTTGAACTAATTTTTTTCAAAATTTTATGTAATTAAGTACTTATTTTGTTTTAAAATTTCAATGTCTTTGTTAATTTTTAGTTGAAAACAATAAACCGGATGCAAAAATGTCTTTTCGTTTTTGAGAAATTAAAAAAAAACCAAAACCACTTTTTTCTAAGAAAATCTTTGTTTTTATTTTTACCTATCTGGACTTTTAGTTTAATTTATTAGTTTAATTTACAAATTTAATTTTTTGTAATTGGAGTTTTATGACGACTTAATAAAGTAGAAAAGTATTGGATTTTCAATGGATTAACCATTTTATTCATTGATAACGTCTGAAAACTGACCTGCAATTTTTTCTTACTATACCTGGGGCCGCGGCCACTCGCCGGCGAAGGGTTCTACCTGCTGGGGGCTTAAGATAATTAAACCGCATTTTTTCTTGAATGAAAAAACAATTAACAACCTAAAGGTTAATAAAAGGCATCGCATATTTACTTAACAACCATTTACAATTAAAATATTAATTCATCAACACATAACAATAACAAACTCATATGTTCGAGAAGAGTAAGCGGACAGGAACTTCTGCTACGGTTTAACTTGTTGTCGAGATCGGGAAGCCGAAAGACTCTACGCTGAAAGATATCCCAATAGATGGCGCCCAAGTCGTAGCATGTTTTCAAGAATCCGCCGACGAGAGCACGGAGAGCTAGAAGTGAAAGGTCAATGGCAGACGTTTTCAATGAACAAAATGATTAATCCAGGGAAAATCCAATACTTTTCTACTTTATTGAGTCCTCATAAAACTCCAATTACAAAAAATTAAATTTATAAATTAAACTAGTAAATTATACTAAAAGTCCAGATAGGTTAAAATAAAAACAGAGATTTTCTTAGAAAAAAGTGGTTCTGGTTTTTTTTTAATTTCTCAAAAACGAAAAGACATTTTTGCATCCGGTTTTCTGTTTTCGACTAAAAATTAACAAAGACATTGAAATTTTAAAACAAAATTAGTACTTAATTACATAAAATTTTGAAAAAAATTAGTTCAAAAAAATTTTGTTGGCTTTTTTTTTGAAAATTTTGAGTTTGAAAATTTATTCTTTTAAAACTATTCGTTAAAACAATTTATTTTAAAAACAAAGTAAAAGAAGAAGTTTTTAGCTTTTCAGAAAGGTATAGCACGGTGTTGTAAACTAAGCCGTTGATTTTTAATATTTTTTTTTACAAAATAAGTCAATTTTTCAGAAAATTACCTCTCCCGGCTAAACGGGGGGGGAATAGACCCCCCCTCCCATACGATTTTTTTCTTGTCTCAACTCAACCTACACGCTCTAGCTTTTTGGCACAACGCTCGTGAATCACCCTGTATATATTATAATATTTTTTTTTTCATCAGCGCAACATTGAGGGGATTTTCTTCTTCCGAATTTACAAAAAAAAAAAAATAAACAAATCAATAGAACTCTCCATTTCGTATTATTTTGTCTTTTTAATCAAATTTTGCACTGAATTCAAAACATTGATATACTTATTTTACTTTACACAGCTGTTTTTGATACAAAACAAGCACAGAAAAGTATGCAACGTATTTGGTATACTCAACTGAAAAAAGTTGTCCACCATAATACGAATCTTTTTTGCAGTTGTCTTCAAATTGTTTGTGGTGACATCACCTTAAATAAAGTTTGCTATGAAAAAAACAAGTTGTTACCTATTATCTAAAATTAACCACAAGGGTTAGAAGACCCGAATTTGATTTCGCTACTTATGATCCACCAAAGTGGGTCAGTAGTCTCAAATTCAAATTCTGCCCTTATGACCCACCAAGTTTGTGGTCTCAAAGAAAAAACGCCAAAGTCGATTTTCAACATTTTTCAGGAGAGACGTTTGAAGTTTTTATGAAAAGTGCAAGATTAAAAATTGCTAAAGAATATTATTGGAGATTTACTCGCCTTGAAACTATCATAGAATTGAAGCTATTTTAGCTCGCAATTAATTCAAATTCGCCAATTATGACCCACCAGTTTCTATTCTACTAAGAGTCCTTGTTCCAGGGAAATTGTTAAGGTCACATTTCAAGCATTTGTGTAACAGTTTGGGGTGGTATTTCATTATCTTACTAAGTTATTTCCAAAAAAAGTAAAACAAGTTGGGGCCTTATTGTAAGGGTCACCATTAGAACGTTTTTGGAACAGTTTGTGGTGATATTTCCTTATCTAACTAACGGTTTTTTTATGAAAAAGATAAATTTCACAGTTTGGGGCCTAGTTTCATTAATTTTGGGACCTTTTTTAATTTCGTTTGGGCCTTATTTCATTGGGGCATAATTTCATTATGAAAATATACCCCAATTTGGGGCCTTATTTCATTTTTTCTTTGGGGCCTTTTTTCCGGGAGTCGTACGAAATCCCCAAAAGACAAAATCACCATGGGGACAAAATCTCCAAAAAAAAATCCAAATTGCCAATTTCTCCACGACAAAATCCCCACGGAAAAAATCCCCGAAGAAAAAAATACTTTTTGCCAAAATCTCCTTGAAATCTCCAAATCTCCAATATTCAGGTACGTCTACTTACACCGTTCCTCTCAGGACATGTGCATAACACTGTTATGACATGATAACAAATTATGAATGCACTTTCAGTTTGTCTTTTAAAATGAATTTCACATTTATTTCTTAAACAACCTTAACTGAATACAGATTTTGTCCATGGGGATTCTCTCTTTGGAGTTTTTGCTGCTGGAGATTTCAGTTTGGGGATTTTGGGTTTGGGGATTTTTGTTTGGAGATTTTGGCTTGGGGAAAACGTCACCAACCCCTTTTTTCCTGGGGCCATATTTCGCAGAGCAGCAAACCGGTTGCAAACCGGTTTCATTTCAGTCGACTGTGTGGCAACAAAATATGGAGTTGGATTCAAATCGATACATGCTTTCTTTGTCTAGATATATAAAAGGAGATTCTAGCGTAATATTACGTCAGCTCCTCAGCCGTTTCTCGTAAACTAAAAGAGGTACAAAATCAATTCTATCGGTACAAAATAGCAACAATTAGCAACAAATTCCCAGATGGTCCCCAGGTCCGGCTTATAAAATGGAGATTTTTGCATAATATACGTAAAAGAAAGACTGAAGCAACCATTTACGACATTAATTTTTAGTTGCTTGTAGGAAAATCTTCATTCATTAATGTTTTGTACATCACTACTCAGTAGCCAAGTGCGAATAAAACGCTCCAACTCACTTTGTCTGTCAAATTCAATTTGTATGGCAATTATTACATAAAACGTCGCAAAATGGACCTGAGGGTTGCGTCTTCTTAACGCCATCAGCGCTGTCTTCATTTCAATAATTGGAAGTTCTATCGCCGCGCCGGCCCCGGCATAACTGTCATTTTTTTACTGGCCTTTTTATCGACTACAATCCAAATTGTTGTTTGAAATTTTGCTATTCTGGCTACTGAGTAGTGAAAAACAGTTCATGCGATTTTACACCACCGATTGCAGCGCCATCAATTGGCCAATACCGTAACTAACTCAGTTTCATAGCAAACAAATTTGGGTGATAAATTCCATTACTACCCTAAAGATAGCGGTGCAAAACAGCAAAAAATGTTAAGGTAAGGCCCATGGTTGATTATACTGGACCGTAATTGCGTCATCTAATGTCTTGCAAGAGTTAACTTTTACAACGTGCAATGGTACAAAATATTGTATATGGCTTTAAGTTTTTGTTGAAAATGTGGTTTTCTAGTCTACATAGTAGTAGAAAGTTTTTTAACCTCTTATTGGCTCTTTATATTCTGATAAGTCAGCTAAATTTATCCTTAAACTCCTTGATATTCCCTACTTCATGTTTTTGCAGGGCCTCATCTAATCTACCATTCGAGTAAATAGAATGTATCATGCTCTAAAATTTTTTGTAACTTAGAATCCCTAAAAACGGGCCACACCACCGTTAAAACCTTTTTACGTATTTCAAAATTTTGAAATGTATTCAGTGATGGCAGCGCCATCTGTTGGGTGATAGCGGAGCTAATAACCAAAATATGTAGAGATTTTCATAGGCTTTCACATGTCACCTTGATTACCCTCGTGCATCGTAGCACAGATAATAAATTTATACAGATGTCTCATCCCTGCAGAAAAAAATGAAACATATTTTGCTGTTAACTGACAACGCCTTAACTGACAAGGAGGTTTTTGGAAGCTTTTTTCCTTGCCTAAGTATTCATTTATGGGCAATGAGTCGAGCAAAAATAGATTTTAAAGTGCCTGGTTACACGAGCGCAAAAAAGAATTACTTTTGTGGATACACACAGAAAAAAAATTAAGTGGACATGCAAGAAAATTTGACAATAGAGGAACAGTCGGAGATTAAAACACAAAAAACTTCGTTTGGTGTTGTTGTTTGTTGTATACATTCTACTTCGCCGGCAAATAGAAATGAAAATGTCTGACAAAAGGAGAACGTTTTGAGAAAGAAACATGATTTTTAACGCAAAACTCATATCTGAAAATGAGGAAAAAGACGAAACTTGGCATTTTTTCCATTACTTTCCTTCTTTCTAAAAATCATCCGGTCTCTTTCGTGAATTAATTCTTTTTTGCGCTCATGTAACCAGGCACTAATGCATTAAGTGAATGCGTTAAAGCTTTTGGAAAAGCTTTTTATTAGTAGCTTTCAGTTTCATATATCATTTCTCGCCATAAGGGTGAGACATCTGTATAAATTTATACCTCATCATCATCTGTGCTCGTAGGTCATTCCGTTCTCTGGAAAAATTCATTTTTGTTAAAATTTCAACATTTCGATTTTTTCGCCACCAATTGCAGCGCCATCTGTTGGGAAATAGAGAAACTTACTAAATTTTGCAACAGACACATTTTGGACTTTAATTTCGCTATGGCCCAACAGATGTCGCTGCGATATGAAATATGTTGAATTGAGCGAAATCAATTTCCTTATGATTTTCGAAAAATTTCGTGGACAGAAAAAAATTTGGGCAGAAAAAATATTCTTCCAGAACCCATCGAATGATATATCGATATAAAGGGTAACAATTTATCGATGGCCTGGTAGCTGAGATATTGGCAAAAATGTTAATTTTTCGCAAACATTTTCCCGCAATTTCTAATCGATGTAAATTACCTACTCACAATTTTCCTCGATAACCGGTATACCATTGTACATCAAAATAAATTTTCCATCAGCCATTGAAAGCAAATACTTCTTTCAGCACTTGGTTATAAAGTTTGAATCAAAAAATTGTTTTTTTTTTCGATTTCTGGAAAGATTTCAAAATTAAAATCAATCGTCGTTTAAAACAGAGGTTGGAGTTGGAGTTAACGAGGGAAATAAAAATTCAGTGGTTGTACATATTAAGTTCCTTTACATAATTAATTGTTTATTTAGTTTTTTTTGTTTGTCTATTAAGCTAAGCCCGTTCTTACAATACCTAACAATAAGAATGAATTAAATAATTTTTGGCTAAAAGCATCCATTTATGGTCTACATATTAACTTTAACACATATTTTAGTTTTTTTTTTCTCTGAATTAATTGTTTCACATTAAAAAACACATAATAGTTAATTCTAGTTCGAAGATTTCTTTGATGAGCTTTCCACTTTGTTCTCTTTGATGAGTATCAACAATTGCAACATCATAATGGCTTGAACTTTGTCCAACGGATCCATAAAGCCTCGCTGCAGCCATTTCGGAATAGTCGTTCGTGCATGCGAGAAACCCAATTTATTTAAAATATAATCAATGCCATAAGGTTCGATTGATTTGCCGGCCCATGACAATAGACGAACCGTTGGTTCTAAATGCCACGTTTCACACTCGAAGTGACGATAATCTCTTACAAACGATTCCAAGTCAATTGTGTTTGGGTCGTTTGAGTTTGGAGCCTTCTTATCACCCGTCGCATTTGAAGAATCGACTGAATCGATTGATTCGGTTCGCTCGGTTGAAGTTTTCTTTTCTTTTGTCGTCGCTATTTCGTCGGTTACAAGTGGCTTTAGTTGAATCCTCAAATTCTGGGAAAGATTTGGCGAGGCAGCTCGAACTGACTGCACACCAATCTGCAAGCAAATTTGATTATATACAATTGTTTTCTGTGGGTGTGTTGGTATCGTTCTTACCTTTTCCTTTTCCTTGACATACGATGTTATTAGATCGTGAAGGAAGAAGAATGCATCGGCATCGACTGTTACAAAAATATGATCATCAAATTCTGTGATAAAACTGCAGATAACCTCTGGTTTTTCATCTAAAAGAAAGAAACAACAAATTAGAATTCGAAATTATTGTCCAAATGAGATGATATGCTTACCAGTTGGTTCTGGAGTTGTCGGACCTTGTCTGTGTTCAGTCTTGAAATTGAATTGGAGGCTTGGCAAAGCAAATATAACCTCCCGATTATGGTTATGCTCCATGGACTTGGACGAATTTGTCGAACCACCACTTCGGGTCCTCTCGATTGAGTTTGTTGCGATTTCACGATCTCTTTCCAAAATTGGGAACCGATCAACAGCTGCAAAGGAGAAACAAATTCTTGGTAACGTTTCTGAAATTTATTGAAAGTCAAAATTACCATCGATCTCACTATTTGCAAATGCATAGTGGAACCACTCGTTGAGAGTCTTGAACTGCGGGGGGAAAATGATATTTCGAGTAATCCGGCTGACTATGGCCATAGAATGGTTTTGCTGTTGCGTTGGTGAGTTCTGGCCCAAGCTGGATGATAGGGTTTCGGTAACAATCACTTCTTTCGTGTCCGGAGATTGATGAGCCTCGGTGGCGAAATTTATAGATGGCGCCTTCAAACTAAACAAGGCCCAAGATTTCGACTGAAAAATTAAATGATATCAGTAAAAAAGGTTGCATAAATGTCAGGAAATCAACAAAGACAATTAGGCCATTAAGGTAAATTAGAGAGTAGGTTAAATTAGGTTTGGTGATGAGGGGTGTGCACAGCGTGAAACTGTTGCATACACGGGGCCCTACTGGTCCATTATGATCCCCTATAAAAATAAAAGGTAGCATCGATGCTCTTCAAAATTGCCGATTAACGTAGACTGGCTCGTTAACGAACCAGCCTGTGCTATCTATAAATTTCCTCATGTTTGCCATTGAGACCTGTGCTAGATCATCCAGTTCCCCAACAAACCTGTTCCCGAAATGACGGAGTCGGTTAGTTTGGAGGTTCGGACAGTCACAGAGCAGGTGTTTAATGGTTTCTATTTCCTCCTCATCCTGACAGCTCCTACAGAAATCGGATGCAAATCCCCAATCTTGTTGGCCATTGTGCCAATGGCGCAATGACTCGTTAGTACACCTATCAAGATTTTAATGTTCCTCTTACTCAGCGATAGAATATACCGCGTTTCCGTTTCATTTGTGTTAGGCCATAAACTTCTAGAGATTACACAATCGTCCCTGGATTTCCAGGAGTTATTGGTTTTCTCTTTTGATTTAAGGTCTATCTTCCTCTTGAGTACCCCATTCGGGACGTGTCGTCCCCTATCTGAATAGTCGCTGCTACTTGTATCTGCTTCTGACCCTTTCCTGGCTAGTTCATCTGCTATTTCGTTCCCTTCTATATTACTATGTCAATTTCAATGGCATAGATCTCGGCCTGAAAGACACTACAGTCAGCTGGGAGTTTATACGACTCTCTGATGTTGAGAGATTGGCAAAACACTCCAGCACCTGTCCCTGATTCCATTTTTGAACCGTCGCGTCAGTATAGAAAGGGATACCCTGTTTACTTATAAGTGAATTAGGATCCCAACCCTGTCTTTCTGGTATGCAAATAGAAAAGTTTCTATCGAAATCTAGTTAAGGGGGAATGTAATCGGTGGTATCCATCAGTCCTGGGATTGTGTCATATCTTTGTAAGATTGACCCGTGTCCATAAGTGCTGTGCTTCCAAAAACTAATTTCTTTTAAACGAATTGCAGTTTTGGCTGCCGTGCACCTAATGAACTCATCCAGAGCCGGGAGATCCAAGATCGTTTCCAACCCAGCTTGTGGTGTTGATCTCTGAGTCCCTGTTATTCCTATACAGGCTAGTCTCTGTACCTTATTTAGGTTCTTGAGATAGCTTCATTTTTCCACCGCTTTCCACCATACAATAGAGCCATAGGTAAGAATGGGTCTAACAATCGCTGTGTACATCCATTGGATGACTTGCGGTCGCATACCCCAACGTACACCGAAGGTCTTTTTCCATGTGTAGAATGCACATAGTGCTTTTTTCATTCTTTCCTCAGTATTACGATTCCATTTAAGTTTGGAGTCAAGGATTACTCCTACAAATTTAGCTTCCTTAGAAAGTTTTAGAGGAATACCATTTAGTTTCCGTTTTTTTCGTGAACAAAACTAGCTCTGTCTTGGTGGGGTTGACCCCGAGACCGTTCTTAGTTGCCCAAGAAGATAAATCCATTAGAGAGTAACAAAAAGGACAACGTGGCTAGGAGGTCAGGAACTCACGTACTGAGTAACACAATTTTAACTTACCTTAAAATTGATTCCATGGAAACAAGCCAGCGAAATGTTGTTGCCATGCAATTTAGCACTTCCTCCCAAAATATTGCCATTTCGTCCCAAACGAGTTACCAAAGTCGGCACAACCAAGCCCATTGCTTGCTCCAAAGGCTTTTGCCAATGCCTGTGATGCCGGGCATCTGTGTTAGCGTTGTCAAACTGCGGCAGACAATCTCCATTTGTTTTCTTCTTTAAATGCTTAAGAGAAATCAACCAATTAGTTATTCCCAACCTTATTCTTGCATATTTACCTGACGTCGTTTGGTACTTGAATTGCGATCATGCAATCTGGGTTCCAAACTCGAGAAAACTCTCTTCGATGACTTGAATTGTTGTGTAAAGAACTCCTCCAACTTATAGTACATTTTCAAAAGATCCGCCGTCGTTGACTTTGAGATCATGATCTGCAGCTGATCCCATGACATGTCACAATGGATCAAGATTGTTGCACGCGGCTTTGAACTGCCTCCTCCCAGGCCACTTCCAATGACCTCTGATGATGATAGAGTCTTCCATTCGTCTTTCACGGCCGCCGAGAACGAGCTGACTCGAGTCATGAGAACGGATGTGCCCATGTAGTCAAGTCGTAGCTCCAAAGCCATAAAACTCAATCCCATGGTGTGATATGGTGTCACACCGGATTCCTCTTTAATATGGAATCGGGTATTGATTTTGTTCACTTCGAAGCTACCACCGACAATGCCACCCTTGGCGTCGAGCGATGATCCGCCTAAATAAATGCCACTGTACATTTTCTTGCGTCCAGTACTGCCAATACTTAGGCGGCCATCGCTTTGAAAATCTTTTGTCAACCAAACCTTGGAAAGAAGAAAATGATTAAATTTGAATGAACTGGCGCCCAATGCAAAACCCCTAATTTACCACATTGCCCATAACGTTGCCCATATTCATTTGCACATTCAGCCTTGTGAAGTTCACTGCGAACAGAACCAACGTTTCCCAGGCTGTTATCTGGCTCTTCTCCGACGGTGGCGTGCTCGATTCAGCCGATGAGGACTTTCCCAATGTCTGCAGTTTGTCAAACTTCCGCAAATCCTTGTCAAAATCGAGTGTCATATTATCTTTACCATAGTATGGCTCTTTGGTTGATGATGTCTTATCGCGGAACTCATTCAGTACTGGAGTTTTCGTATTGCTTCCATCTTTGGGCGTAGTCGATGGTCCATTCATGTCGGTTTCGTAGCACCCACCTCCGTGGTGCACACTCAAATCTCCCAAAAACAGCCGTCGAACTATGCGACGACGATACCAGGCCTTGGGGAAGGCCAGAATCTCTGTCAGACGACGCATATCATACTTGAATGACGCACTACCAATATCGACGATGGTTGAAAATCGAATGACAGCTCGCGATTGATCTATGGCACGTTTCGAATTGAGCGCTGGTTCGATGTACAGCTTGCGGCACCGAGTAATATGGAATTTCACAAACTCGACATTTATGCTGAGCGAGTCTTTGCGTTCGGTGTCAGTGAGCGGAGAGAACTGAGCTTCTTTGGTGTTGGTCTTTTTGCCACCATATGGATGGAAAATGTAGACATTGAAATCAGCCAAGCAGCCAGTCACACTGGAAGCGAATTAAATTTTATAATTTGGTCTTTGTCAATCGAAACGAACATTCTTACCTCAAACCTCCGGATGGAATTTTGTCTTTCTCGGTTTTGTCTGCGTCGTCAGTGCCGCTGGCCTTGTCATCGTCTTCGGTTCTCTTCGAACTAAAAACTATATCCAAACTGGGAAGTTGCAACATGCATTCGACTCGGGACACTGGCAGACAGGAGAATCTAAACGCCGACGGTTGCATATGGAAATAGACAATAACATCAACCGGGAACGAAGCATATGTCACATAATTTGTCGGCAAAATGTCCAGATTGACGGCATTTGCTGCAGAAGATGTTGCCGAGCTGGTATCGGCTTTTATAGGAATCGGCTCTAGAGTCTGTTCTAAAAATTCTAGAATATGCGGTGAGATTATGGTCTCCTCGGGTATACTCTGCAGTGTCATCCAAGCGAAAAGGGCAGCTCTTTTGCTGCCCGTCCTACGGAACATTGAATGACTATCTCCCGATGTCAGCCGGGTTGATGGATCCTCGGCAATGGTCTTGGATTGGTAATGGAGTTTCACATCCAGACCTGGTATGTGGAAGATTGTCAAGTCCGAGAGAACTTGGTTGTTAGGATTGTAGCGCATCTTGCTTTTATCACGCTGGCGACGTGATGGAGTTGGACTACCCCAATCATTGCCAATGCTTCGCTCACGTTTGTGAGTTTTTACGGTTGTCGGCCCACTGACAGTGAAACGCTCTTCGGTTGATTCTTTTGTGTGGAGAACGCACTTGCCGGAATTCACGAGGACCTTTATGTCAAGCTCGAAGTCAATGTTAGGTTCCTACAAATAAAAAAAGTCATTTATATGCTGAAAAGCGGCGGTAGAGTGGCAAAACCGAATACCTGTTGTTTTTGAAGATAGTTTCCATGTTTCTTGCGCATCTCTACCGAAGTGCCATCAATATCCATTTCAGCTGGAGATGGTTGGTCGAAACCCTTCCATTCTACATCACTGTCTGGCATTTCGTTGTCCGTATCCGCATTGGGAAGCGAAGTTTGTCTATAATGAAATTGCTTTTTAGGACTTCTTATGGAGATGGGAAAACAAACAAACCTCATTGCTTCGGAGAATGTCACCCGACCAGCCCTCAGGGAAGCACTCCTCGAACACCCAGAAGCCGGGGTACTCTGCAAACTGGATATCTCATCATTCGAAACAATCGTGTCGAGTTTCTTGTTGTAAACATCATCTAGTGGCTCCTTGCTCAGCGACGGGCCCACATACGAATACGATCGGTTTGTATTCTTCAATGTCGATCTTCGGATCGATGGCCTCTTGAATTTCTGAATAATATCACGACGGAAGTATTTATAGCACAAAGCCTGTAATTCCTGAAGACGCCGTTCTTCATGGGCGACGGTGTTGTGCGAAGCGCCCAGAGTCCGGAGGTCATTGATGATTTTCAGCTGTTCAGCCATTTCTTTTTCCATCATGAAGGAACGCTTCTTCGAATCAATAGACGGATCGAACACAAACGACGGCAGGTTTTCTAGATCTCGACGACGAATTATCGTTTCCTTGTAGCTCTGATCGCCTTCGTCACTGTCGGGACTTTCAATGTTTGTCTCTTCATCTTCGGAACCCGTGAGCATGGTCAGTGTATGACCAAGTGATGACAGTTGCTTGCCAATGTTTATGTCCAGATG
This sequence comes from Sphaerophoria taeniata, assembly GCA_943590905.1. Taxonomy (NCBI): domain Eukaryota; kingdom Metazoa; phylum Arthropoda; class Insecta; order Diptera; family Syrphidae; genus Sphaerophoria; species Sphaerophoria taeniata. Next base: position 90,704,384 of record OX016540.1, read on the forward strand.
AATGTCGACGCCTTCCATTTGCCATTTGACATTCAGTAGCCATTTGGCATTTTCGCCCTTCTTCGCGGCTGCTGTTCTGGAACACACTTCGTACGTGCCCTCGGACACAACACACAAATTCATAATATTCACGTCGTTCATATTCGGCTTCCAGTCGTCAAGAGTTGTTTCAAAGTCATCAGCGAATCGCAAGCAGAGACCGGAAAACCGACCTTTGGACACGAGCGACCCGGAATTGCAAGCTGAAAACAAATGATGATTATTACTTTCGATTGAACAAACATTTCAGAACTTTTCACCTGATATGATTGTGTTCTCAAGTGTGATGACCACAGCTCCCTTGGGTTCAAAGTCCTGATACGACCTGGTGCCCCACGATTGAGCAACTTGATTCAGCGGCAGACAGATGCCCATGTCTTCCACGGTCAACTGCAGGAACAATGTCGATAAATTTGATGATGTAATGTTGCTAAACGGAACTCGATCAAACATCTGAAAATATCAAATTGAAATTTGAAAATAAAGTAAAGAAGATTGGTTCCTACTTGATTCCCATAAGAATTGTCATAATTCAAATTGGCCCTCTTCTCAGCCCAGTACTCGTAGGCGTTCTTGTAGTTAAGCCAAACTAAAATTGCCTTATCCACAGCCACAGGTTGAATGTAGATCAATGGTCGTTTAAGTTTTAGCAGTATCAACTCTTTGTCCTCGTTCAGAAGTTCATCTTGGAAAGCATTCCGAAGTCCGATGGTCGTGTGGAAGAATGCATATTGCTGGAACTCAGGCTCGGCCTCGTCGAAAATCACATTTTTTATCAACTGCCCAAGTGATAGATTGAAGTCGATGTGCGCCTTGCCAAACATTTTCCTGTCGTTGCCCTGGCCGAGATTCTTGACTCGATTGGATAGATGCAATTCGAGTGTGCCGGTTTCGAACCGTACGGCCGAGGAACATGGAGTTGTGGCGGTTAGTTGAATTCGCTTCATTGAAATATTAATCGAGAAGAGAATGCGCTTTAGTGAAGATTCTTGAACGCTATCGCTGTCTTCGGACCAGAGGGGCACTGGTTTCTCGCCACCGTAGACCTTTTGCAGCACTTCGTTAATTTCCTTCATGAAGACTTTCTGAACGAATACCAAATGATTGAGGAGATCGGTTGTGAGACAGCGCTCGAATTCGCCGATTTCCGCAGAGGCATTTACGTAGCCACCTTGGCGGAGGACAATGCCATCGATTTCGGTGTCCTGTTAAAACAAAACAGTACAGGAATACAAGTTTTAAGGGAGGTAACCCAAAGTATACCTCTTGTCTGTTTTCTGGAATATATTCGGCGCTAACGTGGACCGGAGGCAGAGCGATACAAGCTTCCGATGGTAAGTTGATTTCATTCTGGAAAAAAAGGAATTAATTGTATTTAGTGCATGAAGGCGTTCGAGAGATTCTTTACCTGAATTTTAGTAGTAAAGCTGAGAGTGTGAGTTGGCAAATCAATGACAAATTTCGCTCTGTGCCCCGTGACTCCAGTCGAACTGACATGATTCATGCGATACTGAGCTTGCAGCGAAGGCAATAGAGCTGCATTAATGGACAAACTCTGCAACAACACATTGAACTGCATAACCAATGGCTGTAGCAATCCGTTTTGCGGCTGACTTGTTTTCATTGTCGAGGGGAATTTTCTTTGGGAATGTTGACGTTTCTTTTGATCACGCACATGGAATGGCGATTCGGGTTCTTCATGTTGCCTCGGGGGACGTCCTGAATTTCTTCCAACCCGAAGTTCCTAAAAGCACGGATTTATGAAAAAAATTGCTTCTTGAAAACATTTGAATCTCACTTGAAGAGTTGACGATAATTGTTTGGAGCTTCTAGTCATCATGCCATGTAATGCAACCGGATGCTGGGGTATTTCAATGTTCACTGGTCCGATTGATAGTAATCCGCTGTTCTTGTCTTTGCCGCGTTTTGTGAGACTCGAATAAAGGGTCTGACTTTTGCCAACGGTTACTTTAACCACGGTTCTTGAAAATGAGAAGAATATTATGACATTTTTCAGAATATTTGTGGAGAGTTACTTACTGCTGACTTGGAGCAACTCCTTCTAAAAGTACAATCATCGCTCTACCAACTTGGCCAGTCAAAGAGCATTCCAGGGATACCGGTCTAGCCTTCTTACGCCATGTTGCACTGCTATTCAAAGTTGTAATCTCTGCTTCCAACTAAAAAAAAAGACACATTGAGAAGGATTCTTTAATTGACCTGTCAAATAATGGGGTCCTACCTTAAGGCCACTCAACATTGCCAGCAACCGAGTCTTGTGTATCTTAGCCACCCCGAAAACAATCAAACGTGTCCTCTCTTGAAATGTACTTTCGATGAGCTCCCTCTGTTGTGGCAATGGCGTTGGAGCATTTGTCAAGTCGTCGTCATCCTTCTCGTGGCGCATGTAAACAAACGCACACTTCTTCGTATGCTTATTGGCATCATTGGGTTCCGCTGACATTGAAGCTCTGCGGAAATAGCTTAATTTAACCAAAATACAAATGAAATTTGATGAATAAATATTTTCAGCTACCTTTGGACTGTCTTGGTTTCTGGCATTGTTCCGTACAGTTCTAAAAGATGGAATATGGTCTTCCAGCAATTTGGTGTATCCATTGGTGGCAGAGAACCGTTCTTGCCGAGACCTTGGTAATCAGCACTAACACTCAAACCATTGTAAGACGCCTTCGATTCCAGCGAGAGTTTGAACATTTGATGTTCACTGACCGATGTGGTAGGGCTGTCTCGAAGTGGTGATGAACTTGATTCTGTGAGGTTCGTGTATCCTGGAAAAAGGACCATCATCGAGATTGTTATTTGTGTAAAGTTTGCAGGCTTACCAAGTTTGCCTTTAACAGATTTTCCAGTTGAACGGAGTTTTTGGGCAAAGCTTTGCGGACGATTCTTGGCATTCGGTGATGGAGTGAGTTGGATAAGAGGTCCGATTCCTCCTCGAGTCTTGCTACTGTAAAAACATATGAAACAACAAATGAAATATTCCAAAAAAATGTATTACTTACTTGGTCAACGAATTTGGCAATCCAATCATTTCATTGAACTTGTCATACCGTTCGTCCGATGAGTTCTCATTGTGGGTAAAACGGTCCGATATCGATCCAAATGGCATAATGTCGTTTGGCTCAGAAGCTTCGAATTCGAATTCCGTTAATAAAAATTTCAAATTTTGTATAACTTCAACTTACCTAAACTGCATTCATCCTTAGCAGTGGACTTTTTGCTGAGATCCGGTTGGTCATGGAATTCATTTTGGGCATCCTTCACGTTTTGGTACATGTTGCTTATTTGATGGAGTAGTCGCAAAAGCGGCATGTTAACCTTTCAAAATAAATGCCACCCGTTAAACTTATTTTGTCCTTTTTGAACGACTTAACGTACCTGTTGTGAAATGAACCGAATGTTAAGACTAAAGTTAATCACTGTACTGGTGTGTTTCTTCAACTGCCTGCGAGACATGTAGATGACATTTTGTCGCGCTTGATCCACCATGCCATCAGACATCTTGAGCACTTCCAATTCAATGCCCACACGTTCACATAGGAACGATGGTGTGTCAAGTATTATCGATGGTCGTCCGTTGGCCTTTTTGTTGATTTTCGAAGGTTTGTTCTTTTTGTCGCCAGCCTCACTGACAACAATGTCAACTCGAATCGAATCAAAAGTACCGATGAGGGAAAGATTCGTCCCGAAGTTTTCCAGTGATGAAATGTCGGCATTGGAAATTTTATTCACCATTTGTTGAGGCATCACACCCAAGCAAGTAAGAAGTGGCTCGAAGATTAAATGAGCATCGAGCAGTTTAATTGAGTCTTGGAAGATGCCACGCGTTTGAAATTGTTCTGCAATTTTCGTTGGGGCTGGACGAATTATTTCCTACGATATAAACAGATTAAAGGCTTTTATAGTATGATTTGGAGGCCAAAGTACACAAGCAGTCATCATGACCACTTAGACTCGTGTACAAAGACTATTGGGACGATTTATTACCTTATCTGACAACCCATCAAGTTTCTTCTTTATCTCCTGCTGCTTGGCCATCCAGAAGTACAGATCTTCCTTCTGATTCTCAGCTCCTGACCAAAATTTATTAACTGAATTTGTAGAGCTTAATGATCCTTCTTGCAATGTTCCATATTCTACAAAAGAAAGAAATTGACGGTTTAAAATGGTTTCGATTCGTAAAGGGTGTTTTTTTTTAGAGGTATAGGTATAGAAGGCAATAAATATGATTTCTGGCATATGACTGCCACGGCTGGCTCGGAAGTAGTCCAATCAGGACGTCCAATTTTCGATGACTTTTTCCAACATTTGTGGCCGTATATCGGCAATAACACGGCGAATGTTGTCTCCCAAATGGCTTATCCGCATAGACCAATGACTTTACATAACCCCACAGAAAATAGTCTAGCGGTGTTAAATCACAAGATCTTAGAGGCCAATTCACAGGTCCGAAACGTGAAATTAGGCGGTCGCCAAACGTGTCTTTCAATAAATCGATTGTGGCACGAGCTGTGTGACATGTTGCGCCGTCTTGTTGGAACCACAGCTCCTGGACATCATGATTGTTCAATTCAGGAATGAAAATGTTAGTAATCATGGCTCTATACCGATCACCGTTGACTGTAACATTGTGGCCATCATCGTTTTTGAAGAAGTACGGACCAATGATTCCACCAGCCCATAAAGCGCAGTTTTTCTGGATGTAACGGTGTTTCGACATACATTTAAGGATTAGCTTCACCTCAAATGCGGCAGTTTTGTTTGTTGCCGTAGCCATTCAACCAGAAGTGTGCTTCATCGCTAAACAAAATTCGCTTATGAAAATCGGGAACAACGGCCATCTCGTTTTGGACCCATTCGACGAATCTACGCCTTGCTTGATGATCGTTTGGCTTCAATTTTTGCACGAGTTGGATTTTGTAAGCACGCAAACCAATATCCTTCCGCAAAATCTTCCATAAAGTGGATGGACACAGATCCAATTCCTGTGCTCGATGGCGGATGGACTCATTCGGGTCTTCCTCAATGCAACGCTCTACAGTAGCAATAGCTTCTTCTGTACGCACCGTACGGCGCGGCGTCTCTGGGGATGCGAGTTATCAATTAGAGTAAACGTTCCATGGTTAATCGAATTAACTGCTCTGATGGACGATTTTGTCGACGATAAAATGGACGTAGTGCCCGATACGTATTCCGCACAGAACCATTATTTACGAAATAAAATTGCACAATTTGCAAGCGTTGTTCAGGCGTGAGTCTATTCATGATGAATTGCCAAACCAAACTGAGAATAAATCACTTGACAGCTGTTCAATCGGTCGCCGTCTTGAAAAGTAATGCCAACTTAAAGTTCTATACCTCGAAAAAAAAAAACACCCGTTATATAGCATTACGCTTACCAATTTCCGGCACTTGTTTCTCAACCAATCCAGAAATGATTGGAAGCATTTGTATACTCGAACGAGAAGAATTTCCATGTGAAAAGTTGGAAGATTTTAAATGTCTTCAAAGTAAAACATATATGAAATTCAATAGTTATCTAGGCGCAGGCAATATTTACCCCTTTCTGGACGGTTGCAAATGTGGTGAAGTTGATGCTGATCCTTGCACATTAGCAGCTTCATTCGGGAATCCCATTCCAAATTGTGACGAATCTAGAGTGCATTCGATTGAAGAAAAACAAAATCCATGAAAAAAATGACAAATCACTCATTGTCTTGGGAAAAGCTCAAAGTTCGAAAGACTATATTTGTAGATATTTGTTTATAGTTTCCTATGTAAGCACATTTCAACCAAAACAATAATAAAAACACACTGAGGCCGCGGACTTTTGCCTCCAAAGAACAAAAACAACACAAGATCCTTGCACAAAAGTCAATTTGACAAAATAAAACAAAAATTGCAATGAAACACACACAAAAACCAATGCAAGCCAATTGTGAGATTTGATGACACTCGAGCTTGACTTTTGTGCCCAATCTTGTGAATTTTGTGCCCAATCTTGTGAGCATCTCATAAATCAAAGGTAGTGCATTGAAATTCAAAAATTTTGGATGAATTTGTGCTCAACCACAAAATGAACATGGAAAATAGCTCACTTCAGCAAAATGCGAATGTGAAGTTGAAAGAAAACAAAAATTTAGCAGGGGAATTTTGAGATCTGAATGTGGGTGACACACAAGGATAAGATTGATCAAGAAAAAGTAACATACAAAAATTTCTTAAAAAATAGAACACACACACATTGAATTTCCCTTGTTTGCTCTGGTGGGTGGTGGGAAAAAAGAACACAAAATATTAGTAAAACAAAATTCAAGCTGAAATGTGCTACAATTAATTGAGAGTTAGGACTAGGAGATTGTAATTTTTATAAGAAGCACTCGCTCTTTCATTTGTAATGCTCTCATTCTCACTCTCGCACTCTCTCTCTCTCACTCTCTTTCTATTTAGATACAAATGAAGGAAGGCGTTAATCAAAAAATACCAATATGAGTTCGATGCTGTGCTTGCCCAAGTAATAAAGCATTCTCACTCTCTTCTGGATTATCTCCAGCCGTATTATAAGCACCGAGTTCAGCTTCACCCTCACATTCGCCCTCATCGCATTCCTCTTCGGTTTGGGCAAATGAAAATGTTACATTTGTGGGGCGAGCAAGCTTATTCTTGTATTGATGTTCGAATAGAATCGGATTGTACAGGGTGTTCTTCCACTGTCGGCTTAAAACAATTATTCCCTGCAATTATAAGACAGAAGGAGAACAGTTTGTTTTCACTTTTCTGTTTAATGAATTTGCTGTCTTGCCTGACGGAGAGTGTTGAGGTGAGGAATGTCTCCCTGTTTGAATATCTGCTCGATTTTCTGTACACCTTCGTCAATCACCAGTTTTTGCATGATTGTACAGAGCTGGCAGCTTGGGTCTTCTTGGAGAGTCTTCGACAAAAGAGTGTAATTACTCGAATAGCGGCTCTAAAATTTGCAAAAGCATTAAAGAACATTCCATTTGCTGTTTCTTTTTTCTGCAAGTCACCTTTTTGATTTTGCGAATTTTTTCATTTTCCAGAGCGTCTGCCATCAGACATGCTGTGACAGAAGTATGTCTTGTATGAAGCGCCCTTGTGAGAGAGACAATTTTAATAGCCAACCGATTGCTGGGGTTCATCCAGGCTGTGATGGCTGGTGAAGCAGTGCTCAAAAGGTTCCAATCCAACCTGAAAGCATTTAAATTTGATTCTGAGCATGAGAGCATGAAATCCTTCTTACCTTGTCAAATCGATCTTTCTAGTAATTGGTACACAAGGCGGTGCAGCGAAATTGAACCACACCGATTTGAGATCGATGACACACGATGAAGTCTTATCTTGTTCCTTGACATTGGGAGCAACTTTGTCAAACTGCTCGGGTTTCTTTCCTTTGCCCTTTTCGACATCTTCATCGGCGGCGGAAGGTTTTGTGGAAGCCTTGGGACGGCTTGTATCTGAAGCAGTGAATAGTGAATATGAAATACAATTTCAAGCCATTTGAGATCTCTTACCAGGTGCTTCCCTATCCGGTATGATTATATTTTCTAAAGCGTGAGCAAATTTCTCTTTCGGAGTCTTCGGAGTTGGTGGTTTCTTGGTAATCAACCGCCAAGCTGATTCTGCTTTCGAATTTGACGACTCCGCCGCTGCAGCTGTCGCATTGCCAACTAAGTCATTTAAGTTCAAATTTGTCACTCCGGCAGCTGGATTTCGCATATCGATGTCCTCCTTGGTATTCTCTGATTTCTCATAGTGTGACCTCTTCACAATCTTCACACCGACTCCTTCAAGGCCACATTCGAACATTATGAACCCAATACAATCGATGCCGGTATTTTCAGGCATTTTCAAGCAATCGAACATTGCTTTGCTTTTGTGTTCTGGGATTGCTGTAACAATCACTGACGATTCGAGGGGCAATATGCATTCCGTCTTGAGGCGTCTCAATTGGGCATGAGCCCGACCGATGTCCAGAGTGATAACCAATTCCTCGAGTTGTTTCTCGGATGTCTCAATCAGAATGGGTTCGCCTTGAATGTTATCGGGACGAGTCTGGGACGACAGTTGTGCTAAGAGGGCTCGAGTGCCCTTTATGATTCCACCTTTCTTATTGCTGCTTCCTGATCTCACAGTCTGTTGAATGTAGACATTGTGCATGGAAGCTCTTGTGGTTTTACCAAGATGGAATTTGGTAGAAACGCCTTCAATGTAGAAGGTCAACAGGGACACACAGCTCAAGTCCTAGCAAATTGGGTACAAAATTAATAAACATTTCTGTGTGAAGATCTGAAAATTCAATCATTATTCACCTGCACATTATCCAATGCAGCAACCGAAATAACTTCTTCAATAATTGACGATTGAAGGAGAGTGATGCTGACTTTTGGCAAGACAATCAAGCCTTGCGTCTTTGTCGAGATACTTTCTTCGTAGACATCACTCAAGAATGAATCGCCAGGTCCGAGAAGATTCCTTTCCGTTGTCGAACGCTTGGAATTAGAATGAACCTGGGAATGTAAATATTGGAAGTGAATAAGTTTTGGGCGTTTAATTTGTCTTACCTGTGACCAATAGCTGAGACTTTGGTCACGTTTTAGGATGTTGTCGTTTTTCACTTTTCCAATGCACGAAGAATGAATGAAGTTCACAACCGATAGAAGATGCATTGACGATATTGTTGGGATTGTTGCTTCAATCATTCTAAAACAAAATAAAGAAGTGTGAATTAAATCATCGACGAATGATGCACGAGAACAAAGGTCTGTCAGTAACTGAAAACCAAAACTATCTGCGAGGTCTGGTTAGCTTATTGTAACCCCGTGGAAGGATATCTTCTCATGCAAATATCTCGGTTTACCAGAGCTCGGGATTCAGTTTGGATTTCAGTAATAAGCTCACGATAATGAGAACAATGAAATTTGTTGAATAAAGCGAAACTCATTTTTCTCATTCTAAAATTTTGGGCACAAAACAAGTTCTTCCAAAACCCATAGAATAATACACTAGTCAAAAAAATTAAAGGAGCACTCTTGAAAAAACTCAAAAATTGAGTGGTTTTTTATATGGCTGTATCTCAGTAGAAAAAAGTCGGATTTAAAGGTCCCGTCACACACTGAAAGGAAAGTACTTTCAGAAAGCAATAAGCTTTCTGAAAGCAAACTTTTCATAGTGTGACGACCCGAAAAGTACTTTCCTGAAAGCGTTTCTCAAAATGATTTGCTTTGTTGAAAACACTTTCAGAAAAAAAAACTTTCACAGTGTGACTAGTTCCTGAAGTTCACAATTGTTTCCGTGGTAAGGGTGCAATTGTGGCAGTACATTCGCTAGGCAGATATCAAGGTCAACAGATTTCTTGGACAAGAGTATGGATAGCCCGCTCCGCTTAGCTGTCTAAAAAGATTCCAGCCACTTGCAGCAAGCGCTTGTTCTCAGTAAGGTGATGTGAAATCCGTAGGATAATTATTTCCAATATAGTTAATTGCCTATATTCCAAAACTTCTTCAGCGGACTGCATTTTGTTGCTATTCTGGATAAACAATAACGAAACTAGCTCAAATATCGCAACCAGTTTCACATAAAACACTTTCAGAAAACGCTTTCCGCTTTCAGAAACTGTTTGTGAAAGTTTTTTGCTTTCTTGAAAGCGAATGATCTAAAATATCACAACCGTTTACACACAAAAAGGTTTCAGAAAGCACTCTCAGGAAACGCTTTCGCTTTTATAGTGTGACGACCCGAAAAATGTTTTCAGAAAATTTAGTTTCTTGAAATTAAAATGTTTTCATAAAGCAGTTTCAGAAAGCACTTTCCTTTTAGTGTGACTGCTCTCTGAAAACACTTTCAGAAAAATAACAAACTCTAAAATTTGGAAACGCTTTCTGAAAGTATTTTCCTTTCAGTATGTGACGGCTCCTTAAATAAAATAAAAAGTTTTTCAAAGGTTATAATTTTTTCTTTTCAAATTATTTTGAGTTAAGAAAATACCGTTAGTCGTTTTCGCTTGAGCGTAAGAAATGTTCACACAAAACAATTTTGAAAAAAATAAAAATATTGCTTTTTTCATTCTTTTCTATCAATTTAAGAAAAGGTCAAAAATATGCATTTTTCAACTTTTTCATAAAAACTGCCGTTATTTTGTGGCTTTTAGTGATACAACTAATCTGAGGCTTAATAATTATTAAAGCTCATAAAATTTCCCTGATTTTAGTAAAAATTTCGCATATGTCAATTAACCGTTTCTCTGTTTCGATCAAACTAACCAAACATTTTTTTCGCATGTTAATCCACCTGACAATATCACGTTGGGGATGGTATTCCATATTTGTTGGGGAGCACGTTGTTGGACCGATGGCAATTTTCTTAAATCTGGGTACTCTCGTCTTCCTTCCTTCTTTCTACGATGTCCCGATGTGTTTGACATCGTAAAAATAAAATATGGATATGATGTGATATTGTCAAAGGTGGGGAGCCCCCATACAAGAAAGTCCCGTCATCGCGCCCACTAAAATTTTTAATGAGGAATAAAAGTTAAGGCCAAGACGAATAAGATTCGCTTGGTCGGCGTAAATTTAGTTAGCCGGAAAGGCCGCGCATACCTGTTGCAATTTGGTGAATGACGGTGAAATGTCTCCATCATCACGGATTCTATTTCTGATTCTTTCATCACACGCGTCCTTATGTTAGATGTATAAATACCTTGGTTTGCTTGCTTTCAAGTTGCCGAAAGTACCGCGGAAACCAGGTTTTATTATGACCTAAAGAACTATATTTTAATTACAAAGTACAGTAGTTTCGTTTACAAAAAATCTGGTTTGCGCAATACTTTCGACAGCTTGAAAGCAAAAAAATCAAGGTATTTATACATCTAACACTAGGACGCGTCCAATGAAAGAAACAAAAATAGAATCCGTCATGATCGAGACATTTCACCAAATTGCAACAGGTATGCGCGGCCTTTTCGGCTAACTCAATTCACGCCGACCAAGCGAATCTTATTCATCTTGGCTTTAACTTTTATTCCTCATTTAAAATTTGAGTGGGCGCGATGACGGGAATTTCTTGTATGGGGGCTCCTGGGCTATCAGGTGGATTAACATGCGAAAAATTGTTTGGTAAGTTTGATTGATCGAAACAGAGAAACGGTTAAATTGTATTGTTGCAAATTTTTTACTTAAATCAAGGAAATTTTATGAGCTGTAATAATTAAGCCTCAGATTAGTTGTATCACTAAAAGCCACAAAATAACGGCAGTTTTTATGAAAAATTTGAAAATGCATATTTTGGACCATTTCTTAAATTGAAAGAAAAGATTGAAAAAAGCAATATTTTTATTTTTTCAAAATGTTTTTGTGTAGAAAATTTAATAAATTTTTCAAATCTGCCTTTATTTTTTTTGTAAGTCAATTTTTAGCAGAGATATTAGGGTCCAAAATCAAAATTGTGTTTTTGCATGTAAACCCATTTTTTGATTAGAAAAAAATCGTAGCGATCTAAAACAAACAGGGAATTAATGCCAACAAAATTCGCAAATCGAATCTTAGACCAGTTTGATTGAAAAAAAATTTCCGCTCACTTTATGACAAACCAAACTTTATTTTTTTTTTTTAAATATTGAAGTTGAGTGAACATTTTTTACGCTCAAGCGAAAACAACTAACGGTATTTTCTTAACTCAAAATAATTTGAAAAGAAAAAATTATAACCTTTGAAAAACTTTTACTTAAATCCGACTTTTTTCTACTGAGATACAGCCTTATGAAAAACCACTCAATTTTTGAGTTTTTTCAAGTGTTCCTTTAATTTTTTTGACTAGTGTACATCGAGAGAAAGGCCTGCTAGATCTAAAGTCATTAAAATGGGTAACACGTTAATCGAAGGTCGGGTAGCTGAGATATTGGCAAAAATGTTAATTTTTCGCAAACATTTTCCCGCAATTTCAAATCGATATTACTCACAATTTTTCTCATTAACCGTCATTTTGTGGTTTCAAGTTCTTAAAGCTGGCATTTGATACGTGCCAAACTAAAGTGTCAACAGAAGTGTCATAATATTAGTTGTATGTTTGCCATTTACGATAATGGACCGCTAAACAATCGAACAACGAGTTAAAATTATTGAAAATAAGATACTTATAGTTGTAGTGCCCATGGCGTAGTGGTTATGTGCGTTGGTTGCTACGCAGAACGTTATGGGTTCGAATCCTACTCCTGCCCATAAAGTTCGCATTTCATCTTTCGCTGGTTGCCTTATGCGAAGAACTGACAAAATTTCCAAGAGTATCAATTTGTCATGAAAAAAGAGCTTCTCAACTTTGCCGTTCGGAATCCTCAATTCTTCACACGCACTCAGAGAATTGTTGATGACTGATGAGTGTAAGCCACTCAGGCTTTGGCTCTTCCAGAGCTGTCGCGCCGTACTCACTTTTCGCGCATCACGCGTTTGTCATAATCGACCGACTTCTCAGCAATCGGTAAAATTGTGAAGAAATTCGAAGACAGTGGAAACGCTACTGATGTCGCAATCTATTTCCCGGCGTTTGCAGAAATTTAACATGTCGGACACCTCAGTATGGCGTATTTTGAAATTGGGTTTATAGCTCCATCTTTACAAAGTTCAAATCATGCAACAATAGAAGCCTGATGCTAAACATTCACAACGCCGTAGATATGCTTCTTGAGTGTTGGAACAACAGACAATAAACACCGAGTTTGCGATCAACATTTTCTTTAGGCTCATTTCTCACTCGGTGGGTATATAAACAAACAAAATTGCCATAAATGTGTCTCAGAAAACCCACAAGTGATCAAAGAGGTTCCATTGCACCCAGAAAAAGTGTATGTTTGGTGTGAGCTATTGTTGAAAGGTGTCATTGGTCCGTCAATTCGGAGTAATATGGTCGAACGATAACCGATTCTTTTGAGGCGGCGGCGGCGATTGAAGATCATGACTTGGACAAAATGTGGTTCTAACAAGACAAGCCAACAAGCTACACAACACGACCAATTATGGTTTAATTGCGTGAGAAGTACCTGGTCGCGTAATTTCACGTTTTGGCGATGTCAATTTGGCCCCAAGATCATGCGATTTGACACCGTTAGATTTTTTTCTGTGGGGCTACGCAAAAGACCGTGTTTACGCGAACAGTCCCCGAATTTAAGACGCATTAAAAACCAACCAATTGTATTCACTGGTTTCTTGATTATTTCGGTCATTATATCCTAAACTACACTAGTCAAAACAATTAAAGGAACACTTGAAAAAAACTCAAAAATGGAGTGGTTTTTTAAAAGGCTGTATCTCAGTAGAAAAAAGTCGGATTTAAGTAAAAGTTTTTCAAAGGTTATAATTTTTTCTTTTCAAATTATTTTGAGTTAAGAAAATACCGTTAGTTGTTTTCGCTTGAGCGTAAAAAATGTTCACTCAACTTCAATATTTAAAAAAAAAAATAAAGTTTGGTTTGTCATAAAGTGAGCGGAAATTTTTTTTCAATCAAACTGGTCTAAGATTCGATTTGCGAATTTTGTTGGCATTAATTCCCTGTTTGTTTTAGATCGCTACGATTTTTTTCTAATCAAAAAATGGGTTTACATGCAAAAACACAATTTTGATTTTGGACCCTAATATCTCTGCTAAAAATTGACTTACAAAAAAAATAAAGGCAGATTTGAAAAATTTATTAAATTTTCTACACAAAAACATTTTGAAAAAATAAAAATATTGCTTTTTTCAATCTTTTCTTTCAATTTAAGAAATGGTCCAAAATATGCATTTTCAAATTTTTCATAAAAACTGCCGTTATTTTGTGGTTTTCAGTGATACAACTAATCTGAGGCTTAATTATTAAAGCTCATAAAATTTCCTTGATTTTGGTGAAAATTTCACATCAATACGATTAACCGTTTCTCTGTTTCGATCAATCAAACTTGCGAAACACTTTTTTTCAATTTTAAGGAAAGCTTTGTTTTTTCTTATTTTTCTGTTCTTTTGAATTTGTTTATTTTTTATTTTTTTTTTATTTTTTTCATTATCATTATGATTTTGTGAAATTCGGACGAATTTCCTTGATTTTGATGAAAATAACGGTAGTTTTTATGAAAAAGTTGAAAAATGCGTATTTTGGACCTTTTTATAAATTGATAGAAAAAATTGAAAAAAGCAATATTTTTATTTTTTCAAAATGTTTTTGTGTAGAAAATTTAACAAATTTTTCAAATCTGCCTTTATTTTTTTTGTAAGTCAATATTTAGCAGAGTTATTAGGGTCCAAAGTCAAAATTGTGTTTTTGTATGTAAACCCATTTTTTGATTAGAAAAAAAATCGTAGCGATCTGAACCAAACAGTGAATTATAGCCAACAAAATTCTAAAATTGAATCTTAGATTGGTTGGATTGAAAAAAAATTTCCGTTCATTTTATGAAACCTCAAAGCACAGACAAGTAATTATACAGATGTCTCATCCCCATAGTAAAAAGTGGCTCATATTCTTTTCATTGACGATCGACTATGAACAGACAAAAAAGTTCTTTGCCTGTTCATAGAAAAGCTCCATGCCCGTCTTACGAAAGCTCATAAAGCTATTTTGACTTTATTGAAACGTTCTCTCTGTTTCCTCTTTCTCTCGAATCTTTTTGTTTTCTTTTCCGAGGTCCGACCGATGAGAATATTGTAATTTATAATGAATGACTATGACTAATGATAATGAGTAATGTAGATACAAATGGATCTGTTTTGCCTTGCTTATTTTTGCATCTGTGTGTGATTTTTTTTGCCTATTGCTTATACAGGTGAATATGCATGGATTACTCATAAAAAATGTATTTTCCTAGTGGTGCTAGTGCTAAAATCGTGGATCGTGTTGTAAATTAAATATTGTAAAAAGCCTATTAAAAAAAATAAAAAAAAAACTAAGTGAATCGAGTGCGTTTTTACTTGTCACACAAAGAAGTATTATGAAGAAGGCAAGAAGTAGTGAATTCGTACAAAAAACAAAAGTTGAGATTTTGATGAGATATGACATTACGATGATAGAGAAGTCGAAAAAACTAGGTATGGCGATTCCGTTCGTCTGGCTTTCTCTCTGCAAACGCACCATACAATTTTTTTGGACGAAAATCAAAAGTTTCAATTTTCCCAAAAACAGATCTAACGATTTTCTTTAAACTTCCTCCAAATTTTACTTTTTGAACACTGATGTATGTTATGTAAAAATAATATTTTTCTATTGCTTCGGTACCTTTCATATAACCGTTTTTTACTTGCGACATATAGAATATATGGCAAGTAGGTACCTATTGAATTCGTAAAAAAAAGTTGAGATAATGATGAGATATGACATTACGATAATAGAGAATTCGAAAAAAATGAGTCCGGCGATTCCGTTCGTCTGCCTGTCTGTCTGTAAACGCACCTACAGCCCTAACCACTGGTCCGATTGACTTCAAACTTGAAAATTAGAGGTTTGAGCGAATTCGCGTGGGTTGTTTTTATGATTTTTCTTAAGATCAAAATTTAGGGTAGCCACCATACGATTTTCTTGACCTAAAACCAACAGTTTTTTCAAAAACGGCTCCTACGATTTTTTTAAAACTTCCTCGAAAATTTTTGTTTAAAACACTGATGTTTTTTATGTAAAAAAAACATAATTTTGTATTGCTCCAAAACGGTACCTCCCATAGATCCGTTTTTTTGTTATCAGATTTTCTCGAAAAATAAAAGTCAAATCAGGGTAGTTTTTACTTGCGACATATACAGGGTGTCCCAAAATTCAACGATAAGCGGGAACCACGGGGTGGACCTATTGATGACTGCATTGAAAAAAAAAATATAAAAAAAATCAAACGCCATTTTGTTTCAAAATTACAACAAAATATGTAAATTCTCAAAAAAAAAATCTCTCTTGACATTTTTTGCTACTGTGACCGCAATTTTTCATTAATTTTTGATTTTATATTTTTATCAGAATCTTAAAACATGTAGCATCCTTTCCTTGTTTCAAAATTGCAAATTTTCAGCGGTTTTTCCACGACAATTAATGAAAAAAGTTTTTTTTTTCCAAAAAATTTTAATTTTTTTTTAGTTTCAGTCCACTTTCAGTCATCGTGGTTATAAGAAAATGTATGGACACTACCATGGAGTCTTTTTTTTTTTTAAATTGGCGCAGATTATCAAGATTCTAAAATTGTATAACACTTTGGCTAAACTTTTTTTTTTAATTAATTGTCGTGGAAAAACCGCTGAAAATTTGGAATTTTAAGAAACAAGGAAAGGATGCTACATGTATTAAGATTCTGATAAAAATATAAAATCAAAAATTAATGAAAAATTGTGGTCACAGTAGCAAAAAATGTCAAGAGAGTTTTTTTTTTTAATTTTCATTTTTTGTTGTAATTTGAAACAAAATGGCGTTTGATTTTTTTTATATTTTTTTTCCATGCAGTCGTGAATAGGGCCACCCCTGGTTCCGGCTTATCGTTGAATTTTGGGACACCCTGTAGAATAGGTATATGGCAAGTATTGAATTCGTAAAAAAAAATTTGAGATGATGATGAGATATGACATTACGATGATAGAGAAGTCGAAAAAGTGGGTCCGGCGATTCCGTCTGTCTGGCTGTCTGGAAGTTTACAGGCACCTACAGCCTTAGCGACTGGTCCGATTGACTTCAAACTTGAAAATTAGAGGTTTGAGCAAAAGCTCATATCCCAGTTTTTAATTTTTTTTTAAGATCAAAATTTAGGGTAGCCACCATACGATTTTTTTGGGTTAAAAATAAAAGTTGAATTTTTTTTTTAAACTTTCTCGAATTTTTTTTTTAATACGTTTTACGTAAAAAAATATTTTTGTATTGCTCCAAAACTGTACCTCCCATAGAACCTTTTTTTTGCTATCAGATTTTCTCGAAAAATAAAAATCTGATCAGATTATTTTTTTTTTAAGTAAGTATATACTTACTGTCCAAATAATATTTTGTATTGAAAAAAATTTCAAAATTTTTTTTGGATTTTAAAAACATATTCTTAAACTTTTTTTCAAAATCGTGTATCTGAAAAACGGATCAATATTAAAAATCTAAATTTACTTATAAAATGTATATTTACATATTCTTGAATACTGCATACCCAAATTAATTTTAAGACATCTTTGAAAAATTTGATTTATTGAATTAAATGTATTAACGAGGTACATTTTCAAATTTTAATTTTTTTTAATAAATTAAAAAATTTAAAAAATCAACAGTTTCTTAAGAAATCATATGACATTAATTTTTTTTTCAGATTGAATCTATTTTTGAGGTACATATTTCAATTTAAATTTTTTTTTATGATTTTTTTTGTATGAGTTATAATTTGATATACAGGAGCAGGTTCGTACGACCGAGTCGTGCACATTTTTTTTGAAAGTATGTACGTTTATATTGTCCAAATAATATTTTGTATTAAAAAAAAATTCTGTATCTTAATGTTTTTGATGAGTTATAATTTTGAATTCAGGAGCAAGTTCGTACGACCGAGTCGTCCACACTTTTTTTAAATAATTTTGTATGGTGTGGCATTAAGAAATACATTCAGTCCTTGATTTTCAACTTCCTACCCCCTACTTTTTCAGAGCCACTTCTTACTCAGTTTTCATGAAAATTTCGTCGATTATTAATATTGTTTGTACATTGATCGCAGTAGTGAAAGTGACATTAAAGCTTTTTATTGTGAAAGGTAAGATAAATAATAAGAGATAAATAAACATGTTCATAGTATACTGTTTGTCATCATTAAAACAGCAAACAATGCCATATCACTGCCTTTATTCACATACGTGAAAATATATTTGATGCTCTTCACTGAACTACAAAACTATACATTAATATGAGCTTGGGATGTTTTGCTAAGTAGAGGTGAATAAGGCTTAGGTCCAGGGTACCAGGTAGTGGGGAAGCGAGGTAGTCGGTAGCGGGTAGTGGGTAGCAATTACTGGTGTAGCGGGTAGCGTTTAGATGTATTAGGAAACGGGAAGTGGTGTAGCGGGTAGTAGGTAGCGATTACCGTTTAAGCAGGTAACGTGTGTAAATATTGGGTTGCGGGGTAGCGGGTAACATGATAACTGGGTATAACGGGGTAGCGGGTAGACGGTAGTGGAGAATTGGGTAGAGGTTAGCGGGTGGTATGGTAGCGGGCTACAAAAGTCTAGGTCTTTTCTATATCGTTTGAGGCAGTACGAAGTCTGTCGGGTCAGCTAGTTTTAATATATAAAAAGAAAACTGATTTAATTAAAACTTTTTGCAATACATATATACATACTCCCAATAAACAAAGTTCACTGATCGGACTTTTATTTTCTTAGGTATATTATAACAAAAAAAAAACAAAAACATTTTTTTTTTACATAAAATACATCAGTGTTTTGAAAAAAAAAATTTCGAGGAAGTTTAAAAAAAAAAACAGACAGTCTGACGTTATCGCCGGACGCACTGTTTCTACTTCTAATGTCGTAATGTCATATCTCATCATCATCTCAATTTTTTTTTACGAATTCAATACTTGCCATGTATTCTATATGTCGCAAGTAAAAAGATACCGTAAGAATAAAATTCAGGAATTGGCTGATGTACCTATTTTAGAAAAAAAATCATAAGCATTCTTGAAATATCAGACAAATTAAATTGTTTTTACTCTACCAATTCTGTTATCGCTTCAAATAATTTTTTTTCTCTATCTTACGCATGTATAGGCACGTAGGCAGAAGGCAGGTAGACGCATTTTTTTTCTTATATTTCCCTTGCCTTAAAAAGATCAACAGGAAGGCATAGCTATTAATCGATTTCGTGTGCGGCAATTATAAGGGTTGAAAAAGAATAAGGAAAGGAAGAAAACGAAAAAAAAAAACAGGCAGATGTCTTACCCTGTTCATAAACAAAATAAGACGAAAGAATTTCATGCAAGCTTTGAAAAAAAAGCTTTTTTAGCGAATTTCGATTTCATAGGACACTTTTTTCCATATGGATGAGACATCTGTATAATTACTTGTCTGTGCTCAAAGTTTATTTTTTTTTTCGATTTTGAAATTGGGTGAACATTTTTTTCGCTCAAGCAAAAACGACTAACGGTACTTTTTTAACTCAAAATAATTTGAAAAGAAAAAATGATAACCTTTGAAAAACTTTTTATTTCACTTCAATCCGACTTTTTTCTACTGAGATACAGCCTTTTAAAAAAACACTCCATTTTTGAGTTTTTTCAAGTGTTCCTTTAATTGTTTTGACTAGTGTATTAAGTGAATGAATCTCCTCATCAATCAACCGTCAACCAGATTGATCACATTGCGATCGAAGCACGACACTTCTCTAGCATGCAAGATGTCCGTCAGCAATACAGAACCATTCAATTTGGGTGCAGAAGGCCAACAATTCCACCCACCTGTCATTGACGAAGTGAAGATAGCGATATCTAAACTTAAGTCGAACAAAGCCGCTGGAGCAGACGGGCTAGCCGCCGAACTGTACAAAGCAGCTGGAGATGATTTGGTTAGGAGCATGCACCAGCTCATCTGCAAAATTTGGTCGGAGGAAAGCATGCCCGACGAGATCCCCTGAACTATACCAACTACAGAGGTATAAGTCTCCTTAACATCGCCTATAAGATCTTGTCTGCCGTGCTGTGTGAACGTTTGGAGCCCTTCGTCAACAACCTGATAGGTCCTTATTAGTGTGGCTTCAGACCCGGAAAGTCCACCATCCATCAAATAATCACCCTATGGCAGATCTTGGAGAAGACCCAAGAACTTCAAATCCACCACCTTTTCATCGATTTCAAGGCCGCGTATGACAGTGTCTATAGAGACCAATTATATAGAGCAATGTCTAGTTTTGGTTTCCCAGAAAAACTCGTCCGTCTGTGTAAGATGACAATGGAAAACTCACGCTGTTCCATCATGGTCGGAAAAAAACCTAACGGACGCATTTTGATGTCAAAAAAGGTATTAGACAAGGCGATGCGTTGTCATGCGATTTCTTCGACATCATTCTTGAAAAGATTGTGCAAAGCTCCAATGTCAACACCAGAGGCACAGTCTTTCAAAAGTCCGTCCAGCTACTAGGATATGCAGACGACATTGACACAATTGGAAAAACACAGCGTGATGTCAGTGGAGCGTTTGTGAGTCTTGAGATGGAGGCCAGGAAGATGGGTCTAGCGGTTAACGAGGGCAAGACCAAGTTAATGCTGTCAGCAAGAAATGACAACCAACATCGACGTCTTGGAGCAAACGTCACCATAGACAGTTCTAACTTCGAGGTAGTTAAGGACTTTGTCTACCTAGGATCCCCTATCAACTCAGACAACAATACCAGCGCTGAAATCAAACGAAGAATCACTCTTGCCAATCGCTGGTTCTTTGGACTTCGAAGGCAATTGAGTAGTAAAGTCCTCTCCCGAGCAACTAAAGTGACACTCTACAAAACCCTAATCATCCCGGTCCTCATGTATGGTGCAGAGACATGGACCATGACAACATCCGATGAAAACGCTTTGGGCTGCTTTGAGAGAAAAGTTCTTCGAGTGATATTTGGTCCTGTCTGCATAGATGGAGAATGGAGATGAAGATTCAACCAAGAACTGTACGAGCTGACCAACGGTCCAACGACTTAGATGGTTGGGACATGTAGAGCGAATGGAAAATAATGCTCCGGCTCGTAGAATCTTCGAATCCAACCCGGAAGGACGTCACAGAAGAGGAAGACCGCGACTCAGGTGGAGCACACAGGTAGTAGAGGACCTGAACCAACTTGGCGTACGAAACTGGAGACAGCTAGCTAGGGACCAAGCTGGCTAGAGCCGTTTGTTGGATGAGGCCCTGGTCCGACCTGGACTGTAGCGCCACCATAAGTAAGTAAGTATGAAGTGTATGAAAGGACACTCAAGAAAAAAGGGAAAATAAAATCAAAGCCTCGCATTAAAAATCTAGTTTTCTGTATTTAAAAACTAATAAACTTTCACTACTGTCAAAAATGGCTGTTTATTTGAAGCGAACGCTGATTCTAATTGCATTAATTTCATTATCTCTAGCAAGAACGGTAATAAGGATTATTTTTTTCTACAGATTTGTAATTTATTAAAGTTAAACATTTTTCTCCAGAGTGAACACGAAGATCCTAGTAAATTCGGTGAGTATTTTGATTTCTGTGTAAGCCCAGAACTGAAAAGCAGTGCAAGGGGCGTTGTTTTTCATTGATAGGTTTTAGGTTTCATAAATCGTTGGAAGGTTTTTTTTTGCCAACTATTTCACATTTTAATCTGCAGAAACAAGGTTTCTTTAACGTAATATTATTTACCGTTATTTGACAAGAAATATTTATTTTCATTGATAGACGATGACAGTATCGCTGCTTTTAGTGATGACGAAATATCGTACGCCCTTAGCGATCTTTCGATTGATGACTTGAACACGTTAAGCAAAATTATCGATGTCTTAAGTGAAGAAGTAGCGTAAGTGAACAAAAAAAAAACTAATTTGAATCTTCTGTCCACAGTCCACAATAAATATTTGCAAATTTTAGAGAAACTGGTGACAAAAACGAAGTCAACTCTCAGCCAATGTCAGGTTAGCGCACTTTTTGCTCTAAAAAACGTCTTTAAATTACAAACAAAAATTTCCTTTAGAACTTCGAAGATTCAAACGTCAAAGTCCTGACACAACATCAATCAAACGAGACCAAAGTGAAATTCTTCCAAGAGTCGACCAACGATACATCCAACAACTGGAAGAATCATTCCCCAACATTGTTGACCAACCGAACCAGGATGACAAAGACAAGACCCTGATCCGCGTGAAACGCAATTAATCAAACCACAAACATAATTTATGTGAAATAAAAAAATAACTTACCTCTGTAATCCTTCGAGTAATAAAGGTGTCAAAAAAACATTCACTTGTCCTTTGAGCCGCGCTACAACCGATGTACACGATGCCGACTCCGTTTGCAAGCTCATAAACTCACCATCGTCAAAACCATTCGTTGACTTCTCGCTTTCTTCTTCCTTTAGCAAGACACTCGGATCCCATGGATGACTCTTGGGTCCACCGATAAACGTTGTCGAGCTACTACTGCCCGATGAGTTCTCATACCGAGGAACAACTTTTATCTCTTTCCAGCTGGAGTACAAATCAAAGTGTGGTATCATTTTGCTGCCAATATAGGTCAAGCCACCTTCTTCGTTCTCATGGAATAGTGGTGTGGAAAAGACATCCGGCCCTGAGGGAAACGAACAGGCTGTCCAATTGAAGCATTTCACTTGTGACAGATGATTTAAGTAGCTGGCCATCAGCAGCGGGGAATCAATGATCGGACGATTGACCTGCATGTGGAGATTGATGAGAGCTACATCTTCTTGCGAGGACATTGCTGAGATGAACGAGTTAGAAGACAAGGATGGCGTCTCCGATGACGAAGCACGCGAATCGACCTGTTTGGATATCTAGATATTATTTTGGATAATATGGATGTAAAATTTAAAGAAGGGAGTAGGGGAAGTGCACACAAATTGGAGAGTTATTAATTCAAGGGTTTATAGGGAAGGGCAGGGGATTATCTATTTTTTTTTAACAGGAAAATGTGGCTGAAATGGGATGAACCATACATTAATGAGGAAATAATTTTTCGATCTTTAGAACAGCTAAGAAAGAAACACAAAAACATGCTCAACAAACTAATTTAGTGTAGAGATTTTTTTTGTTTAGAAATGAGAAATAAGAAGCGTGGAATTGGATGAATGAAAAGAATTTTCAGGGGTTGATGTGGCGTGTGATTCCAGAGGAAAATGATATGATTTTGCTGGATGGGTTTATTTTGCATTTTGGAGTACATGATATCCTATTCCAATTGTTTTTTACATCTGAGATAGAAGACTTATTTTCTTTTGTTTGTTTTTTAGGTTTTCAAATTTGCTTTGATAAAACTGTACTACACTTTGCTGAGTTTCTTGCCTAGTAACCCAACTTTTGGTAAAATGCCGCGCTTATTAAGTTCGTTCATCTATCCTTTTATCGATAAGCTATTTCTGTAAATTAAAAAAGAAGTCTTTGCGATATTAATGGGTTGTCACCACCACGAGAACTCTGGTCTCAAAATATACAGATAAGAACATAATTTTTTTTACAAATTATAACAGATACAAATATGGCCAAGCGGTCAGAAGGCTTGATTTCCCTGAGCAGACAAAGTTTAAGCTCCACAATTGGAGTCATAATAGGACACTGCCTCAAAGGTGGACATGCTATGAGCCTGGGGGTCTACACAAATGACTTCAGTAGAAGCTGCTTGGACGAGGAGGAAGAGGAAACAGTACAACATGTTGACATGAAATGTACATGTCTGACACTCTCCAATAGAAGGAATACCTATCTGGGTGATCTCTTCTTCGATAATACCAGTGAAATGGCAACGATCGACACAAGATGTGTTTCTAATTTTATTTAAAGTACAAAATGGTTTGTTTTAGTTCATAATTCTCCCATGAGTAACTTCTTTATTGGTATCATAATGAACCATTGAGGTCTAGGAGAGTCAACAAAATCTAGACAGCCACTTTAACCCAATTTTAACCTAATAGATATTTTAATTCGATAAATTTGTGGGAGCAGCTTCTCAGCTCAAAGATCTCGAAGATTCACGTTCCAAAAACAACACACGTCGTTTCTTTAAAAGGCCAAAGCAACAAGGTCCTATTCGAAGCAATTACCGCGGCTAGTCAGTGAGGAACCAGTCTTAAACCCCAGTACATAAGAGGTAGAAAGAGCCACCCAAAACCTAAAAAATCACAAATCCGCCTACTCGGCTAGCACACCTGCGAAACTTTCTAAATATGGGGGAGGTGTTTTGAACCGCATGCAGGAGGTCAAAAATGCATGCCCGCTTATTGGTCTACAAGCGATCCTATGCTATGCAAAAACTACCAATGTATACAACTGCCTAATTTTGCATACAAAATTATATCCAACGTACTGTGTGAACGTCTTAAAACTTTCCGAAGCACGATAATCGGAACGTACCAGGCAGGCAGAACAACGATAGACCAAATATTAACACTGAGGCAAATTCCCATCAACTTTTCAACAATTTCAAAACTGCTTCAAACATGCGCTTAGACAAGGAGATGCGCTTTCATATGACTTCTTCAAGATAGTCCTGCAGCAGATAGTGCGCACTATTTTCAACAAATCCACCCAGCACCTAGGCTATGCGGACGACATAGACATCATAGGAGCTGTGCTTGAGGCCATCACAGCGATTGAAGAACAGGCGTAGCTCGTTGGTCTTGAAGTATTATTATTATTATTAGCCGTGTTTATTGGGAACTAAGCTCAGCTCGGCAATAGGAATTACATGTCAAACAACAACAACCGAAAGCTAAGTAAAAATAAGTTAGGAATTTCCTGAAGATAAGGTTTCAGCAATTCGACACTTAAGTTTTTCGTTGTGTTTTTCGTTTATCAAATGTCAAAACCTTTTGGAGGAAAATAGTTTTTCACCATAGCAACTCAATGTAAAAAAAATTGCTGTCAGATAAGTCTCAAGATGGCGTTTGAAAGCTTTCGATATTTGAAAATAGTTTTTCACCATAGAAACTCATTAAAAAAAAAATTGCTTTCAGATAGGTGTAAAGATGGCGTTTGGAATGTTTCGATATTTGACATTCTGGTGAACGAAACTCTGTTTAAAACTGACTATAGCGTTTTATTCGAATTCCTATTGCTAAGCTAAGCTAAGCTAAGTTCCCAATAAAACACGGCTAATCTAATATATAAAATTCTTCTGTCACAGTTTTAGTGGTCATACTCCTCCGAAACGGCTTGACCGATATTGATGAAATTTTATATGTGTATTCTGTAGGTATGAGAATACGGGTAAGTTCATAAATGTCAACATGCAGCAGCACTGCAAGATTTGCGTTCATAAATGAAGAAAAACTGTATTATGTTTGCAGTACAGCAGTCAGGCATTGTGTTCATAAAAACAAACTGACAGCTAAACTGCGATCAAGTCTGCAGTCGTTTTATTTCTGTTGCCGCTCTGCAGAAAAATGTCGAAACAAAATGAATAAGTAAAATAATTGAATTTTTATTAAATTTTTGGCAAAAATAAAATATTTTTGTTGTTAATAACTTCAGATATAATACTTTTACTTCATAGATATGATTGTGGTGGCCAAAAATTCTGGTCAGATGCAGACGTTAAGCTGATGACAATTCGTCTGGCGGTGGAATGACAATTTGCATCTGTTTTGTGGGGAAAATGTTTAACGGAAATAAAAACCATTTTGCCCTTGTTTGCCCACAGTCAAGAGGGCATTCAAAAAAACAAACAAAGATCAAATTATTAAAAATAAAGTTTGTCTTGGACGCTACCAAAATTTATTCCATTCAAAACATTTAAAATTAGTCCTTATACAACATTTTTATTGGACATTTAAAAAAAAAAATTGTTAAGACCCAAAAAAGAGTTCTAATTTTTTCATAGCCGTCTTCTTTATTTATGAACAGTTTTTTGATATTGTATAGCTGCCGCATTCTTGCAGCAGTTTTTCTGTTCATAAATGCATTGAACGATTTTTTTCATGCAGAGCATGAGCAATTAGGTTGTATTTATGAACTCACGATACGTTCATAACTAATTTTTATACCGCTAATTGTTAAGGATGGCTCACCCACGCTTTTTGTTTTTGCATTTCTTGGGCCGTTTTTTTTATAACTTTTTATGGTGTGGTATTAAGAAATACATTCAGTCCTTAATTTTCAACTTCCTACCACTTACTTCTACTTTTTAAGACCCACTTCTTACTCAGTTTTCATGAAAATTTCGTCGATTATTATTATTGTTTGTAACGGGTGATTTTTTAGCTGGTTTGGTTTTGGCAACACTGATTTTGACAGCTGACATGTGTTTAGTACCTTGTGTCACTGTCAAACAGCTTCAGTTTGGTTTGCAATTTAACCATGGATCGTCTTACAAATGAACAACGCTTGCAAATTATTGAATTTTACTATCAAAATTCGTGCTCGGTTCGAAATGTTCATCGCGCGCTGCTTCCATTTTATGATCGGCATTCTCGACCTTCTGAGCAGTCTATTCGGAAGATTGTGACCAAATTTCGCACCAAATTTACTTTGTTGGACATTAAACCACCAACACGTTTACGTACTGTGCGTAGTGAAGAAAATATTTCGGCCGTATCAGCTAGTGTGACAGAAGACCGCGAAATGTCGATTCGGCGCCGTTCCCAGCAGTTAGGCCTTTGTTACAGCACTACGTGGAAAATTTTGCGGAAGGATTTGGGCGTAAAGCCTTTTAAGATACAGCTGGTGCAAGAACTAAAGCCAGCCGACCTACCACAACGCCGAATTTTTGGTGAATGGGCTCTTGGAAAGCTGGCCGAGGATCCGCTTTTTTATCGAAAAATTGTGTTCAGCGATGAGGCTCATTTTTGGTTGAATGGGTACGTAAATAAGCAAAATTGCCGCATTTGGAGTGAAGATCAGCCAGAAGCATTGCAACAGCTACCAATGCATCCCGAAAAAGCCACTGTTTGGTGCGGTTTATGGGCCGGCGGCATTATTGGGCCATATTTCTTCAAAGATGATGCGAATCGCAGCGTTACTGTCAATGGTGAACGCTACCGAGCGATGATAACAAACTTTTTTTTGCCCGAAATGGAAGTTCTTGACTTGCATGATATGTGGTTTCAACAAGACGGTGCCACATGCCACACAGCACGCGAAACAATGGCGCAATTGCGAGGCGAGTTTGGTGAACAGTTAATTTCACGTTTCGGGCCGGTCAATTGGCCGCCTAGATCGTGCGATTTGACACCATTAGACTATTTTTTGTGGGGTATGTCAAGGCTAATGTCTATAGGGACAAGCCCGCTTCGATTGACGCACTGGAAGCCAACATCCATGCATTCATTCGTGAGATACCGGCCGATATGTGTGAAAGAGTATGCCAAAATTGGACTCAGCGGATGGGCTACCTGAGACGCAGCCGCGGTCAACATTTGCATGAAATTATCTTTAAACATTAAATTGCAAGGTTCAAACTATCGATTCAAATAAATATTTCATTCATTTTTTCGAATTTTTTGTGTTTAAAAAAAAAAAGTTCTAAACCTCTTAAAAAATCACCCGTTACATTGATCGCAGAAGTGATAGTGACATAAAAGCTTATTATTGTTTGTCATCATTAAAATAGCAAACAATGCCATATCACTGCCTTTATTCATTATTTGATGCTCTTCACTGAACTACAAAACTATACATTGATATGAGCTTGGAATGTTTTGCTCAGTAGAGGTGAATAAGGCACCACCCAATGATTATCAATGTCAATATCGATGTTTTTGATACTTTTCGTAGATGATTGTCCGCCATTATCGGAATTCCTTCGACGATATATTGGATATCTGTCAACATTTGTGATCGTATTGTTAGTAAAATCTTTAGGAAATCCTTTGGTACATTTTCCTTCTGCCAAACACGGCGATAAATGATTGAAATTACCGCATGGGCCATGAATCATGTTAGTTGTAACCGACCCCTATGTTTTGATAGCATTTTATATTTTTCAACCCTATGCAAATCCGTTGAGGACTCACTAGTCACTACTTTTGTACCAGTGGCACAGTGGGGTAGTCGGTATCGGGTAGTGGGTAGCAATTACTGGTGTAGCGGGTAACGTTTAGAAGTATTGGGTAACGGGTAGTGAGGTAGCGGGTAACTGGGTATAACGGGGTAGCGGGAAGACGGTAGGGGAGAAGCGGGTAGAGGGTAGCGGGTGGTTTGGTAGCGGGCTACAAAAGTCTAGGACTTTTTATATCGATTGAGGCAGTACGAAGTCTGTCGGGTCAGTTAGTATTATTATAAATTCTTTATTAAAGTTCTCGATATTTTACAAGATTTTATATTTGTCTAAGAAATTGCATGGCAAAATATGCCGTCTGCCTCGATTGACTTATTACGAGTCTTGAAGTAAATGAGGACAAAACAAAGTATATGCAAACAAAAGAACATCCTGTAATTTCGATGTAGTTGAGGAGTTCACCTGCCTTGGAACAAACATCAATCACTCGAACGACACCTTAGTGGAGAACCGACGAATAGTTACCCGAAAGACAAGGTGCCTACTATACAAGAATTTGATTTCGCTTGGACGATAAGTCAAAATGGGGAAATGATACTGTGCGCTTTCGAAGGCGAAATTCTTCGATGGATTTTTGGTTCTGTAGGTGACGATGGCGAATGGAGAAAAAGGTTCAACCGCGAATGGACGACAATGCTCCAGCCAAGAAAGACTTCTGAGTAGAAAATAGAAAATGGTCCGGTGTTTCATCTGTTTTGTTACAGAATCTGCAGAATCTAGTTTGAGAATGCTAAGGTGCTTTTTTAATTTACAATGACCCGAGAGAAAACCAGTAATTATCCTGAGTTTATTACTATCTAAGTTGATGCAGGTCAAAAAGCGATTGTAGTCATTCAGAAGCATCTTTGCCTGTCTGAGTCCGGGTAGTTGTGCCCAGTTTTTTCGTCTATTTAAGATTGGAATTCTAGGAACTAGGCAAAATTGGAAAATTAGAAGCCCTAAAAAGGATTTCGACATCACAGTTTACACTGATGGTTCCAAGATGGAACTCAGTGTTAGGGATGTCTTCTCCGAAGAACTATGGGTATTAAAAAATTCTTTAGACTGCCCGATAGATGTATAGCGTTTTTCAAGCTGAAGTTCTAGCGATTAGACAAGCATGTTGGATTCTAAAACAAACAGTCAAATCTATCAAGCAGCTATCAAGGCTATAAACAGCAACCTGACTAAGTCCAGAATCGTTAGAGATTGCAAGCAAGAGCTCTCAAGTTTTAACGACAATATAAAAATTAATCCAGTCTGGGTACCAGGGAAGCGACATTCAAGCTAATGAAATCGCTGATGGACTGGCCGAGCCTTCAAATATCCCTTGCTGAAGAAGTTAGGATTCCCTTAGGAGTCATGAAAACGGATATTCAAAACATTTTTTTACTAAATCTAACGTAAGATGGAAAAATCTCACCAACTGCAATATCTCGAGACAGATATGGCCCACTTACAACCACAAATGTACCAAGGAACTTCTGAAAAAACCTAGGTCAGACATTGGCACAATACTTGCCATTTGCACAGGTCACTTGCCGGTCGGACAACATGCCTTGAAGCTTGGTATTTCCCACAATGAATTTTGTCGTAGCTGTAGAGATTCGGCTCAGAGGGAAACACTCCAGCACTTTTTGTGTGAGTGCCCGGCCCTTCTAAATGCCAGAACTATGCGAGCTTAGCGAACTCGCAAATATTAAGACTAGGAAATTGATTCTCTATCTTAACAAAATCAATTTGATGTAAACACTCCAAATCTCTATTATGCACTGTACTGTGCGTATCTTTTTATACTTTATTCTTTTTAGGTAACTTCGAGTTTATGGTATCAAAACGCCGTAATTGAAGCGCTAATTGTGTTCCTGGGCAGAGGCTGTCCAGAACAGCCATTCTAACCTACCTACCAGGGTTCCGTCCCTTATAGCGGAGTCATCGCACGTGCATCTTCATTTCTCTGAACTCCTACATGTGCAGGTACTCAATGAAAAATTTCTCTATTGAAAGATAAGTTTTCCCCATGCATTGGGATGGAGGGTCCGGTCCCAGTTCCATATATTCCCACACCAGTACCCTCATTCCATTTCACTATGTAATTGTATTTTATAATTTTTCACAAAGTTATTGTTCACATACCATATCTCAAGGAAGTTACCTTACTGTGCAAACTTGGATACCAAGGAACATTCAACTCCTTGAACAACCCTACCTAAGTAATATTTGAAATAAACGCTTGAATACCCCAGTATATGTTACCAAGACTTTTTATTTGCAAAAACATAAGGAATATGTAGAGGTACTTAATATTTGGGGTGAGATTGCTTGTCCATGCACATACTTCATCTCTACCTGAATCTCATTTTACTTTGAAACATTCACCAAGGAAATTAGTCAAAAATCAATAATTTTCTAATGAAAAAATTAGAATGAATAAAAAAACAACAAAAAACGAGCATTATGTGACATAATCTTCTAAAACATTCCAAGTGAGATTTTATTTTTTTGTTAAATTGCATTTTCCTAAACGCGATTTAGAATATTATTTATTTTTTTTTTTTTTTTTAATCAAGAGCGAAAAATAATTAAATAAAGAAAAAATTATATAATGAGTCCAATTCAACACACCATAAACACAAAAGAATCTAATTTCAATTTTGAATTTAAAAAAAAGAAGAAAACATTCAGATGGTATCAACAAAAAAGGCTAAGTTTTTCGATTTTTTTGTCTTCCCTTTACTGATTTTTTAAGTCTACTCACATCATGGACGAAATGGCGAAACTCTGGTCGTGATGAGATATTTGTTAGTTTTCTAAGTGGAGTTGCAAGACCATGAATGCGTCTCACGTCTTCGTTCTATGAAATTGATGATTAAAAGATTTTTTGTTTGCTTTTTTTTCTTGTTAAATAAATTTTTTTTTAGTTGAGAATTAGAAAAAAAAATGGAAAAGAAAAGACAGAGACGAAGTGTGGGAAAATGAATGAACTTGCATGCAATTAACTGAAAACTGAAACCCAATTGAATGACATTTTCATGTGTGGTAGAATGATATAACAATTTGTTTGGAGCTAAACTTTAAAAATGTAGAGAAAGATATAATTTTGTTTAAATATCAAAAGTAACAATGGGTAAACAATTGTTTGTCTTATTTGTTTTAAGAAGAAAAAAGCTAGAACTTACCAATTCCATTGTGCTTTGGGGTCGCTTCGGGAGGGTTTTGTTGTTTGTTTCTGGTGGAGCATGGATTTCCAAATCACTACGGAATGTTGAAAGAGTAAGCCCTCCAACCTCATTCTGAGCGCCAATGCTGCAAAAGAAATAAAAGGGAAGTTAAAGATAATCGACAGAAGATAATATTTGATCAGTAAATAAACTAGACGAATTAATACAACTAGCAAGATGTCGAGCTGGCCGGAGAAACTTGTTCTATAAAGCCATAGTCCAACCCGGACTGTAACTTCACTTTAACTTAGACCTTTCATTTTAAATGTTTAACAGATGCACTCAATGTTCTGCTTATTAATTGTAGTTATCTTTAAAATGTAAATTTTAGGTTAGCTTAGGTTAAGGTGGTTGCGGATACAGGATCCGCACACTTATGCCAAAGGAAAAGGCCCACTGTGTTACCACATGAATCTAGAGAATTACTTATTACTAGTCGAACCATTTTGAGATTTTTATAAAGCGAAGAAGATATTTGATATCCTTATTAGCAGGGCATGTGCAGAGAAGGTGAGAGATTGGTTCCTTTTCTTCCTCGTCCATACAGTTCCTGCAGAAGTCATTTGAGGCTACACCAAGTCGTATTGCATATCCCGTAAGGACTCCTATTAGGGAGATAATATGAAATCTGCTTTGAGATAACAAGTCTTTAGAGCGCTTTCGGTCAAGTGACGGCCATATGAGTTTTGTGGCTGCGCACGTTGGTAAATTGTATCACCTAGAGCTTGTTATCGTTAAGGCTGTTTTTTTTAGCAAAAGTTTGCATGTAGCTATCGCTATACCTATCTTTTCCCTTTCAGGTGAAATAGGTATGACGGTTCCATTTTTAGCGAGTTCATCGGCTCTACGATTTCCTGTGATGTCTCTGTGGCCCGGCACCCAACAGAGGTGAATGTTAAATTGCTGCGCAATCTCCATAAGAGACGATCGACAATCGAGGGCCGTTTGAGATTTGGTTGAGACACCATCGAGAGATTTAATAGTCAGAGAAGATGCAGATATCAGAAGTTGATAACACGTTTTCTCTTAGCCAGGAGAGAACCTCTTTGATCGCTAAAATTTCTGCTTGGAAGACGCTACAATGATTAGGGGGCGGAATGAGATGCTTAGATTAAGCTTTTCTGAGTACACACCACTACCAACTCCATCACTTGCCTTGGATCCATCTGTATAAAAATGAATGCTTTTGTCATCCAGAAGTTTTTTGTCTTCCCATTCATCTCTGGATGGAATGGATATCTGGAAGTTTTTACCAAATTGGGGTTTAGGAATGGTATAGTCTATGTACTTTGGTATAGAACCGAAGAAGTTCAAAATGAAATGAAAAAGTTGAAAGCAAGCAAACCAAGGTATTTCTACATCTAACATAAGGACGCGTGTAATGAAAGAAACAGAAATATAATCCGTGATGATGGAGACATTTCACCACATTGCAACAGGTATGCGCGGCCTTTCCGGCTAACTAAATTTACGCCGACCAAGCGAATCTTATTCGTCTTAACTTTATCTTTTATTCCTCATTAAAAATTTTAGTGGGCGC
The DNA here is from genome assembly GCA_943590905.1 of Sphaerophoria taeniata. Lineage (NCBI taxonomy): Eukaryota > Metazoa > Arthropoda > Insecta > Diptera > Syrphidae > Sphaerophoria > Sphaerophoria taeniata. Next base: position 90,736,883 of record OX016540.1, read on the forward strand.
GATGACGGGAATTTCTTGTATGCGGGCTCCCCACCTATAACTAAAGTAAAAGGGGTCGAGGAGTAGGATCTCAAGGAAGCGGGTAGAAGTAAAGGGTATTTTTTAGTTGGTATTTAGAGATGATAAAATCGAACTCTGAAATTGCATCATTACGGTGGCGAAAAATTCTGGACTATGGTTCAAAGTATCCATAGTTTGTGCGGTGATGAGGAATATAAAAAATAGAGACAGATCGCACGTTCCGAGGATTAGTGTTGAGTTGGATTTTACTCAGGAGTGTCGGAGATTCTATATTGCCCAATAAAAATTGGTGAGCAAACGGCGATTATCCGTCTTGTAGTTAAGGGTTGCAAGCCTATCAGCTTTAGTCGGTCGGTGTAAGGAGGCAAGTTGGAAGAATCTTCCCAATGTAGGCCTCGGAGGGCAAATCGAATGAAACGTTTTTGAACATTTTCAATTCGAAGTGAATGGTGTTCATAAAAAGGGGACCAAACTCGGCATGCGTATTCAAGATGAGGTCGGACTAAGGAAACGTAAAGGGATTTTGTTACATAGGGATTGGAAAATTCCTTAGACCATCGCTTAATAAAACCCAGAGACCTATTAGCTTTATTGATAATTCGGTCGAAATGGGAATGCAAATTCAAGTCTTTATCAAACATTAAACCGAGATCTCTTACAGAATCGACTTTGTTAATGGCGACATTAACCAAACCGTATATTCTATGAGTTGGGTTTTGCTTACTCAAGGAAGTTATGAGAGAACCAAGCAGAGAAGATATTCGTTTTGTAACAGTGAGGAATCCGATGGAGTTGAGATGATTTTTAAAAATTTCTTGTCATCCGCGCATATTAGGATATCTGAATGTTTTAATATAAGACAAACATCGTTCACAGATAAGACAAAGAGTAGGGGACCTAGGTGACTACCTTGTGGAACCCCGGAAGCATCAGAGAGAAGGTTGTTTTCCATTTGGTTAAGGTATAGCTTATAAAGATATTCATTCAATTCGGAGAAAGCATTATAAGCCCGAAGATAATTATTGTAGTCGGTGTCAGATTTAGACTGTAGAAACATCTTCCAAAGCTTATTACGTTTATTCCTTGAACTACGGAGCTCTCTGTTATACCAAGGCGGTGAAGAGGTGAAATCTTTTTTACGTGAGAATGGTACTGATTCATCAATACAGTATGAGAGAATCAAATAAAACCAATTAGCCAGCGATTCAACTGTAGAGTGGAGGGAGTTTAATTCGAAATCGGCTAAGCTAAGTAGGTTTTTGAGAGAAGAGAAATCAGCCCTACGAAAATCGTAACAGTAATTCTCAGTCTCAAAAAATTTCTCATCAAATTCGATGGGGAAAGGGAGAGCAAGGTGAGGATGATAACGATCCAGGGTTGAGAGAAGGTGAGGGCTCACAGAGACAACGCAATTATCACAATCGGAGAAAAAGATGAGATCAAGGTGTCTCCCCATAAAGTTTGCAACTCCATTTAATTGAAAAAGACCACAATCAGATAGACGATCAATGAGTAACGATTCAGATTCAGTTGATATGTTAATTGGAAAGAAAGATGTTAGGTCTTCTGAAGTGGACCGATTAAGATGGGGGAGATTAAAGTCTCCAATGACAATGATCAAATCCCTAGGTTGCACTTGTTCAAGTAGATAATCGATGGCATTAACTGCAGCTTGATAAGCTTTAGTTTGTTGAGCTGGTCGAATATAACAACAAAGTACAAAAATAATACATAAATACAAGGATTCAATATGCTTACCTCAAATCTGAAGAAAAGCGTTTCTTTCCCGAAAACACAATCGACCCGTTTCGATTTTTCATAGAACCCTGAGACATAACATTGGAAATGTCCTCCTCTGCTGAGAAGAACATTTCAGAGGGATTTTCTGAAGTCAATGAGATTGTCCTTTGGACTTCTCTTGTCAAGCTATCGCCACCACCACTGCTAATATCAGTATGATGACTTGGAATGTCAGCAATCTCGAACTCAAGAGGGTGTGAATGTGGAGCAGAGTGAGACATCTCTTCAGGCATCTATAAACAAAAAATCATATTTTTATATATTTTTTCAAGATGAAACCAGGACTCACATCAATTTCATCTTCAACATTGACATCGCCGGTCAAACGTGAATCTGACACACTTGTCTTTGGTGGCGAAACTCTTAAGCTTTGAGTCTTTGAATCAGAGCCTCGTCGAAGAGACATCGTTTGTGATTCATTCGATTCTTGGCGCATTACTTTCTTCGATGGACTGTCCAAGAGTCGCGCATATGGAACCTCAACGGAGGTTTGCCTAAAATAAAATTCAGTTGATAACGAGTCCATTTCTTTTTAAGTAGTTGACAGCAAACCTTGTAGTAGTGAAAGAATACCGTTGACTTCTTCTTTCAAGAGTATTCGGGGATCCAACACTTTCGCGTGATTTCCGTCCATTGATTTCGTTTGGCTTCTCGGGAACCTTAAATTTCCCCGTTCCAATGTCTTTGGTTGTGAGCTCTGACTTCTTTAAACTTCCACCATTGCGTGAGTCCATTGCTGGACGGTAATGCTTTCCCTGCGGAAGAAATTAGGTTGAACGATATTCCTTTTTTTTTTCATCCAAACTCACCTTTCCAGTGAAATCGGAATTGTCATGAAGGGAAACTGTTTGCAAGCTGTAGGGTGGAGTATGGAATACGAGCTGCCCCTCATGCAGGATACTCTCACCAAAGCCAAAGTCCTTGGGACTGTCAATTACGCTGGAAAGACAAATAAATGTTGTGGAATCGGGAAAAAAAAAAACAAAAAGTCAAGAGAACACACTGATATCTGGCAATGTTGTAATTGTCTTGAACATCCTGTGCAGATGGCTTGAAGAATTTCATTCCATTGCGGTTGCTTCCGAAAAATGCACATCCTCCAATGCATCCACAGCGAGCAATCTCCGTGCTGGCATTATTCCCTGACCAAAGGAACCAAAGGCGTTTCGACTTGACATCATGTTCTCGTAGGAAACTGAAAATTCGAAAGTCAAAATCAATCCCAACAGTCTTCTGGGACCACAACTCACTTATGTTGAACGATGTGCAACTTATGATCTGGAATCGGAAGGGCGGATGCGCCTTCCAACAATATCGGACCCAGTGACGTACAACCAACTTCGAGCCAATTCTCGAATAGCTCCGACTCCGAACATCGTTTGACATCTGAATACGAATCTCTTAGCTTCCGTGAACCATCCTCCTTAGAGTCACGACGCTGTGAAAATGAATTCGAACTTCGTTTCGGTTTGATTTGCGGTTCAGGTCCTTTGCTGCTGTCATCCTTGCGATGCTTTCCCGAGCGATTACTTCCTGCAGTTTGAAATCATTTTTGTTGATATTCCTCAAGATAACAAAAATGTTACTCTAACTGACCTGCCGTATTGGTGTTACTGTGCGACGTCGCCATGTTTGTGTTACATCCATTGTTGAGCATAAACAATCGCAAGAGAATCGATGGCAATAGTCCAGAAATACCAGATTTCACACGTTGTCCGTGGAGATTGCAGGTTGCCAAGCGAATCGGTGAGATCTGAAATCGTAATTTTAAAATGAAGTGCTTCTGCGACTTTGTCAGAACTCACCCAAGTATGAAGAGCAGTTCCACTTTCGATCAGGTAGACATCTACAGCATCGACTGAAACACGAGTCATTTTGTATTTGATATCTTCGGCTGATGGACATTTGTATTTGTTTTCTTCTTTGGTTTGGGGGCATTGATTGCTGGGTACACCGTGATGGCAATTGCGAACGGTTTTTGGGGATTTTAGACAGTTTTCTGGGTCGACGGCAAGGAGAATCAGGGTTTCTAATCCAACAACGGTATTCACAAGCTGAAAGGAAATCGATTAAATACATTTGGAGGAAGGGCGAGGTCTTTATTTTTAAATTAGCAAACCTGTGGTATTGTTAGTTTACCGGACAATTTTCCAAGCTGAATCTCAACCAGCCATGAGTATTCTAATGTATCCTCATCAAGAGCACAGCCTTCGTTGCTAAACATAGCGTGGCCTCGGACCTAAAAAATTGTATAAGAATATCAGAGTTCATGTGAACAAACTCCAGACAATGAATACCTGAACAGCGGACAGCAACAAATGACCCTGATTAATGTGCTTATCGCGATTTGGCCGGACGAGTGTATCGGACGTTATCAAGTACGATGGACTGACTAACACTTGTAGTTCAGTTCCAGTGTATCGTTTATTCATTTCGAATCCAAGTCGTTCTATGAGTATCACAGGACATGGCGGATCGTTATCATTACAATTCTAAAAAAGAAGAAAAGAAACAATAAGAGACTGAAAAATCAATGAAGGAACCACTCTCAAACCTTCATCAGATGTGCTTGAATGTCATGAATAATCACAGACACTACAACTTCCAATGGCCGGTACAGACGTGGATCGAAAGGTTTCTGCTTCTCTTCGGGAACAGTCACTTCAGATATAGACTTTGTGGCCACATCTTTGTCTTTTCCAAGAAGTTGATCTTTTGGATTTGTCGATGTTGTGGCTTCCTTCATCTGTACATTCGACTGTTCCATGTCGGTGAAATTTTGATCCTCCCCAAAGATGTTCTCCTTGAGATTGTAGAAGTTCCTCAGAACACTTCCATAGGCCATCATCACCGATGAACCAATTTCGAGTTCGACTGTCACCTGATCGGCTGGCAATGTGGCCGGATCGAATTTGTACGATTCGCTTTGCCAGTTGGCAACTGGAGATTTGCGAATTTTCGGAATTCTCATCGGACTAAGGAGGATTTCTTCTTTTTCTGGAGTTGTGATGTCGGCTTGAGGATCGGGACCCTGTGGCGGAACCGGATGATAAATGTACTGAATGGATAGTGCCACAATGGGGACAGTCCAGCAATCGATCCAGCCGGCGCTTCTTTGGCAGATCTTTCGCCATTTTTTCGAATACAATTCTGGTCGATTCTTGATTTTTCCACCTCGAGTTAGGAGTCTTGCATTTTCATCGATGGCCAGGACAATCGGTCTCGCTGAGGAAACTTCCGGCAAGTACATACTCAAGTCCAAGCCCTCGCCGTGTATCCAAAAACGAAGTGTCACAGTTTGCGGCAAGAAATCATCGAATGGCAATGCGAAACTCAGATCAAACAAATCCCCACAGAAGGCCAGATGATGGTTCTCCTGATTGGCTGAAGAGCAATCGATCCAATTGTATTCATTGCTCAGAGTGAGAATTTCAAATTCATTGAGGAGAATTGTAAATTTGCATGTGTATGGCACGAAACTGAGTATATCCGGTCGGGATTTATTGGCCCAATCTTCGATGAGATCTTGGAAGAAGCACTTGTGCTTGTAAACTATAAAAGCGGTAGCTTTACATCCAGTCAAGTTAATACTCCAGTCTTGGCTGTCATTCCATTTGTTCGGATAATGGATTCGAACTTTGTACTCTAGCGATTCCAACTCGGCCAAGCTGCGATATTGAAGACTAGTCGTTGCCTCGACATGGAACAGCTGGCCGGCGATTTTTGTTGTATAACCATCGGCTTGGTTGACCCAGGGAATCGTAACTTCGACGTACGATGCCGGACCGACGGTTATGTGCATAGCGTTTGTCTCTTTGTCCTTCGAGAACAGTATGTCGATGGTGGCCTCACTTAGCACACACAGACAGACATCGAACGATTGATATCCGCGGAGTTCGCCTGGCAACGGGGCTGGAGTTTCTTTCATCTTTTGCCAGTCTGGCGGGAAGAAGAATTTGAAAAGATGGTCACGTTGCCGATCGGCCCAAGGGCCATAGCTGAAGTCGGTTCCTTTCTGGCATTTAATGTCTATCCCCCATACAGGCGGCGAAGGTTCGACAATATCACCATTGGCCAATGTTAGATGCACTGGCTCGTCTGGCACTACTCCTGCTTCGTCCATATAGAAATACAAATCCATGCAATTTGACATCATGACAACAAAACCCTCTCCCATGTATCTGAAGAAGGAACATGTTAATAGGATTTTGACAGATACTCATTTAATTCTACTTACCTAGGAGGTTCATCAACCAGCCCTGTGTACTTCGGACTTGGTGCGAACATCACCTTAGCATTCTCTACCTTGGCCTTGACGAAATGCATGAAATGATCCAGTCGACAAACTGCTGGCTTCGTACTGTACGTACAGTGGGCTTCTTCTACGGAAATTGACAGCGTTGTTGGCGTCAGCCTATTGCCGAATACAAAACGACCAGAACAAATGTCGATTTTTATGACAGGAATTAAATCTCGCCACGTTGTGGCTGCCATTGCTTCGGAACGCTTTTTGTTCTCTTTACTAAATGAAGCAGCTGCAGTTTGTCGCGAATTTTCAAGATTCATTGCGTGCTCCTTGATTTTGTTACGCTCCTCCGCAGAGAGATTGTCCGTCTGTAAATAATGAGTCATTTAGTTAGTCAAGTTTCAAATGGAGTTGTGTTTGACTTACGGGAATGAACATCGACGGTTTCAGGCCAAATGTTTTCTCCAGATGATCGTAGAGCTCGGATCGATTGTAGATATGAAGTTCGAATCCATTTAATTGCACAGAAAGTCTCGTGTCGGAATGGGATAAATCTGGAAAAGATAGGAAATTTCATGAGTCCGTTATATGTACTTTGAATAGAGATCAATTTTACCTTCTGATACATCTTTGGGGACGTATGACCTCCACCAGCGGAATATAAAGTATCCATCCTGAATTCGCACTGAGTAGTCGAAACACACATACACAAAGTCACGGAACATGATTTTGCCAGCAAGGGGATTCAACGAGAGCGAACCTGAAAGATCATAAATGGGTGGTGATTGGGAATAGTAGCAGGATACAAAAAGTGACTTACCTATTTTGAAGTAAGTGCCTTTGAAGAACCATCGATTGACGATTTTGGTAACTATTACGCCAACAACTCGAGAATTGTAGAACGTGATGTAGGTGACCCAAGTAATTGATGTTAGCAGAGAACAAAGGAGCCATATCTACATATGAGTGATACAAGTGGTAAATTCTATGCAATTTCATATGTTTTTAAGAAAAGTGTAATTTAACGATGATAAATTGCCTAACTGCCAGGCGGAAAGCACAGTCTGACATGACACTACTTCCGTTAACGGATTCAGGCTGATCGATTTTGCTGCGGGGCGAAATGTTGTGGTAGCAAGCACCTGGTTCGCACATCTCAACATCCATAAAGGTACATGGAGATCTCCTGATCAATCAACCGTCAACCAGATTGATTACATTGCGATCGACGGAAGGCACTTGTCCAGCATTCTAGATGTTCGAACTTTCCGAGGAGCCAACATTTACTCGGCCCACTACCTCGTCGTAGCCAAGGTATTGCTACGAATATCCCGACAACGGCCAAAACAAGGAAATGTTGCAAGAAAATTCCACGTCGGACGGCTACAATCGCAAGAGATCGCCAGATCCTTCTCTGATCGAGTGTCAAGTAACCTCTTAAGGAGTCCTATGCCGCCAACATCAAGTATCGAAGACCAGTGGCAACATTGCCAGAATGCAGTTAGAGATGCCGCCTCTAATGTGCTGGGTTTCACACAGCCACTAAAATTAAGCTTCCACCCAACCTATACAGCCAAGCAGGAGGCATACGAAGCGGCGCTGCATAGAAGGACAAGAGCTGCTCGTGAGCTCTACGAGCAAAAGAGAAGAGAGGAACGCCGGTTTCTCAGGAGAAAAAAGAGAGAGCATGAGAAGCGTCAGATCGAAGATGTTGAGAAAGCCAACAGCAGGAATGAAGTTCGGAGGTTTTATCGGAAGGTAAAACAGCTGGCGCAAGGTCATCCAGCAAGAGCCGATGCAGCAGAGATAAACAAGCGAACATCATAGTAGAATCGCAGTCAATGCTGGGGATTTGGAAAGACCGCTTCTGTAGACTGTATAACGGCGATGACGAACAAAACCCCGCCGTCAGACAGGAGCCTTTTATCGTACACGATGACAGCCAACAATTCCGTGAACCCGACCTAGAAGAAGTGAAAACGGCAATGTCACGGCTGAAATCCAACAAAGCCGCTGGAGCTAGCTGCCGAGCTGTTCAAAGCAGCAGGTGACGATCTTGATAGGAGCATGCACCAAATCATCTGTAAGATATGGTCTGACAAATGCATGCCCGATGAATGGTACCTCAGCATTGTTTGCCCGATTCTGAAAAAGGGAGATCCTCTAAACTGCGCCAACTACAGACGAATCAGTCTGCTTAACATCGCCTACAAGATCCTCTCTGCCGTAATATGTAAACATCTGAAGCCTTTCGTCAAAAATCTGATTGGTCCTTATCAATGTGGCTTCAGGCCAGGAAAGTCTACCATCGACCAAATGTTCACGTTGCGGCAGATCCTGGAAAAAACCTATGAACTCCAAATCGATACCCACCACCTCTTCATCGATTTTAAAGCCGCTTATGACTGCTTCTACAGAGACGAACTGTATAAAGCTATGTCTAGTTTTGGCATCCCTGCCAAGCTCGTTCGCTTGTGCAAAATGACGATGGAGAGAACTCACGCGGCTCTATCAAGGTTGGCAATGAGCTTACGGAATCTTTCGACGTCAAAAAATGATTCGGACAAGGCGATGCGCTGTCGTGCGATTTCTTTAACATCGTTCTTGAGAAGATAATGCAAAACTCCACCGTCAACACCAGAGGCACTATCTTCCAAAAATCTGTTCAACTTCTCGCGTACGCTGACGATATTGATATAATGGGAAGAACACAGCGTGATGTCAATGGCGCCTTTGTGAGAAATGAAACAGAAGCGGCAAAAATGGATTAAGCGGTAAATGAGGGAAAAACGAAGTATATGCTGTCTTCGAGAAAGGGCTCCCAACACCGACGGCTCGGACAGAACGTCACGATAGACGCATACAACTTCGAGGTAGTAAAGGAGTTTGTCTACCTAGGCTCCGCTATTAACACGGGCAATAACACCAGCGCCGAGAACAGACGAAGAATTACTCTTGCTAATCGCTGTTTTTTTGGGCTAAGAAAGCAATTGAGTGGAAAAACCCTCTCTCGAGTAACTAAGAAGAAGCATGGACCTTGACAAAATCGGATGGATGTGCCTTAGGCTGTTTCGAGAGGAAAGTTCTTCGGGTCATCTTTGGCCCGTGTGCATTGATGGGGAATGGAGAAGAATTAATTATTCCCACGCCACTAAGATACAACAGCGAACTTTACGGATTGAACAACGACGTGGATCTAGCCAGAAGGGTCAAGGTCCAGAGACTCAGGTGGCTCGGTCATTTAGAGCGCATGGACACCAATGCTCCGGCCCGGAAAGCCTTCGACAATATTCCCGAGGGACGCAGAAGGAGAGGAAGACCGCGACTCAGGTGGCGCACACAAGTGGAAGAGGACCTCAATCAACTTGGAGTGCAAAATTTGAGAAAGCTGGCTAGGGACAGAGCTGGCTGGCGGAGACTGTTGATTGAGGCCCAAGTCCACACCGGACTGTAGCGCCACCTTAAGTAAGTAAGAGTAAGATATGCGCTCTGGGTCGCTCTGTGGCGCTCTGATTTCGCACTGAACTGTTCGATGTCGCTCGCATCCGGAGCGCTCTGAATCGCCTCAAGTTTTTTTCGGGGTGAGAATTTACCTAATGATAAATCTTTCAAGTCAATAGCGCCTATGTGAGCAAAGAACAACAATAATAAAAATACCGGTGTCCGGTGCACTTGCACCAGCAGTAGAAATAATTTTAAGGTCAGTAAACAAAGACTAATCCTCACTTCCGATAGTCTACACCACCTTTACTCAACGTAATAAACATTGTCCAAGGTCTACACCTGTTGTATTGAACAACTCACTTTCTCAAAGTCAATGGCCTACATTCTGAATGGCAATACAAACAAAACAGTTTGTTTACCCCACTTGTTGAATTCTGTTTACATCGGAGCAATGACCTGAAATCACAACAAAAACAATAACAAAACTCAAATGAAAACATAAACAAACGAAAAGTCTCCAATTTCTCCAGGCAAATTTAACTTGTTTTTCTGTCACTTATGTGAGGGGTAACAAATTCTCCTTAATCTGTTTTTTGTAGAGGTTACCCCACTTTTGACAGCTGTTGTTGACAGCTTACGTTATCAGTACATAATGATAATGCACTGAAAACCACTAAAATTGCACTTTGTCCACTATATCGCCCTAAATTGACAAAGCAATCGAGTTTCTGGTCTGATAATGTATATAGCTGCAAAAACATAAATTCGTTTCGACCTAATATGACTTGAAATGTTTTACCTGCATTCAACTTTCTTGCTCTCAGAATAAGGGCATGCCGTTCGTCTATCGCAATCGCAAGCAGTTGAAAAAATCTTTCTGGACTTCAAACGAAGCCATACCAAATGGTCTGAGTCATAATTTGATAAGCTATGATTTTCTTTGTCTCGCGAAACTTATGATTTGGAAACGATTTTCGCTCCTTCTTTTAATATGAATATCAAAAGAAACGAGAAATTTTGCTAAACCAGTGAAATACTTTCGAGAAATGTTAGATTGCTGCTTTGAGGTAGGTAGGCCGTTAAAAAAAAAAAATCGAAATCTTTTCACCCATATTAACTGTAAAATTCGATTAGTATTTCATAGAATTGCGCATAACGTTAAGGCTAGAGGGAAATTGATTTTTCATTTTTCACATACCATAAGCGCATCCATTTTGAGATTCTCCAGTGGAATGTTCTTTGTAGCATTCCATTTCTCGGCTGGTGGAAATCCCAACTCCAACTCGGGCTCCATTGTAGTACTTAAAAACTCTGCCATTGTGATCTTATTTCTTATTAACTATTTACTGAATTAATTTTCTTAATATTTTATTTGATAAAACAAAAAAGAAGTTGGAAGACTTTTGGGCTGGGCCATCACTCAACTCGGAACAAAAAACCAACACGCACAACGAATACTTTTCTTTTTTTCTTTTTTTCACTCAATCTTCTCTATTTTTTCATTTGTCGATTATCACTTTGCAATTCTTTGTATTTTCAATAAGCTTTTGGTAAATATTTGAAATCATAAAACAAAGAATATTGTTTGTTTAAATTAAATTAAAGAATAGAATTGTGGATTTTCACTCGCGCACACAGCCGACATTTTGCGAAAATTAATTTTGAGATGACAGATATTTGACAGACCAAGTTGAGAAATGTCAGAATTGTGGTGGTTGCTGTCAAATAGCAGGAGAAATCTGTCAAAAATAGAGGAGAACTTGGTAAATTTTCCCCTTGATTATTGACAGTTTGACAAGTTTGCTAGAGCATATCTAATGGTACGATTATACTAGATCTGTTTGCTTACAATTCTGTAGTATGTTGTCATCAAGAATATACACAATTTAATTTTTCTGTAGAGATAACAGGTAATTTGTCTTTATTTACAATTGATAAGATATCTCCATAGAGGTTCAAATAAAAATACAATCAATAATAAAGGCTTCATTTTACACAAGTTGTTAAAGTTTTTTTCTCATTCGCATTTTTTATATACCTACAAATTACTTCCCTTAACAAGTTTCCAAACGGAGCTTTAAGTTTTGTTCGGGTACTTTGGATTGCACTGAAATCTCTTTTTGGAGACAGATTTACAGTTTTACACATATTCTCACACCAATTTTCACACATAGGTACTATGAGTTTGACATTTCGGACAGTTTGATATTTTTTAAGTTTGAATGATTACAAACCATAGATTATTGTTAATACCTAATAAGTTTGTTCGATGTGCGCTCTGGGTCGCTCTGTGGCGCTCTGATTTCGCACTGAGCTGTTCGATGTCGCTCTTTTTTCGCCCCGGTGCACTTCCACAGTGTTCAATGTGTATTCAGTGCTCGCAACGGGAGCGCTCTGAATCGCTCCAAGTTTTTTTTGGGCGAGAATTTCGGAGCTGTTCGAATCAGCTGTTGCTATACAACAAAGAGAAAAGAAAAACAGAGCACTACTAATGCGTTCGATGTGAAACCAAACCCAGAGAAATTTTTCAGGTTTTTGACAGCTCCGTTCAGGGTAGTGACAAGCAGCGGAGCGCCCCGGGGCTGGTTACATCGAACGAACCTAATATTCTCATCTCCGTGTTTGATTTTTTTTTTGTTTTTTTTTGTATAGTAGGGATGGTATTCTCTTCCTTATGGACGTCTTAAATTACTCCAGGAGCCTGATGAAAACAAATTTATTTTATAGCCTGTTCGCACTAACGTGATTTAGCTCATTTGATTTATAAATTACGATGAGCGTTCCCACTGAACTTTTTACCTGATTTAGCTTGACATTTACGACAATCTTGACATTACTTTTGAATTTTTCAATGAATATGACACAATATTTGAATTTCGACTGTCAAAAAGAAAAACAAAATGAATTTAAAATGAATTTTATTCATTACCTAAGCATGGAATCATTCAGCCTGGAATCATCGAGGTGATTTATACCTAATTAAAAAATAAACAAGTTAAATCAGGTAATTTCAAATCATTGAAAATGTATGACAAATCATATTCCCCAGAATATTACGATATTTTTTTTGCTCCTTCAGGTCCATTCCAATTTTCGTATTTCACGCCCTTGCGTTGTTAGCTCTGTGGGGACTCAGATCGAGTCAACCCACCTGATTTATTTAATATTTAATCATGTACACCCTATACCTAAATTATCAGTCATGTATTCATTCTGTTCATTTATGTATACTAAATGTCATTCAAACTTAAAATGAATTGTTAGATATAAGAAGAATAGCTCATAATAAAAGTAGATGTTAAGAAGAACGGTCTAGGCTTTGTGCATACGCATCTACAGCTCTAAGCAAAAGAACGTTCCTGCTGACTCTACCAGGGAGATTAAGGCTTTGATGCCTTCTTCGGATAGTGCGTGCAGTGGCTGCGTTCTCCATTTTTGCGACTATGGTCCTTGATGACCTGAAGGGGTTCGACTTGGCTTTTTGGTCTGCCTCTATTTTCGCGCACTATTCTCGGCCTCAGAGGCTCAGAGCATTTGTTACCTTAACGGTGTAGATGATTGACAAGTCTTCTTCCTTCTGGCGAGTACCGAATTGTGTTGAGCGAAAAATATGAAGCGACGATATAAGAGGGAAGAAAGTGATCCTTTCCCTCTGTCAACACAGAATTAATTAGTGAAACGAAGGGGTAAAGAACTTCCCCATTGCTTTGTATGTATAATACTAGTGTTTACATACAAAGCCCAGTGGGTGGAAACCAAGGCCAGCGATCGAGTGGTAGGAAGGGGAAGGATGGTGAGGCAGTCTACTCCTAGCCACGAAAAGGTTCGGTCGCTGCTCTAATTAATTAAAATTAATTTAGTTCGCATATAGCTAAGCTATGCTATTAATTGTTCGATCCATATTGGGAGACTTAAGCCGTGTGTGAATTGGATGAACTGTGGTTAAAAATGGATGAATTTTTAACCACTACTGTCATATATTTTAACTTGCTCCGCAGCTAGCCAAATTTTATTCAATGCGAAATGTCAAAATTTAACCAAACGTCAAGTTTTAACCCATTTTTAACTGAATTCGCACACGGCCTTAATAACAACAAATCTTTTGTATTCAGCTCATAATATCGTTGAAATTAACCTGCCTTGTAGCTTAATACCGTAATAAATGAATTAAAAAAGAAATTTAAATTTTACCAATAAAATTTTATGTGGAGCACACCTATTTTTTAAATTTAAAATTAACTGCTGGTCATTGCAGTTATTTTCAAGAGAATAACCGTTCTTTTCTACCAAAAACTGCATACAACCAAAACAATCACTATTTAGGTACAAGTCGACAGTGGTCATCATAAATATCTGCACACCTATTTTTTTGACCAGCTGTGTATGTCAATTTAAATTTTTATTTATACATTTTTTAGGCCGTGTGCGAATTCAGTTAAAAATGGGTTAAAAATTGACGTTTGGTTAAATTTTGACACTTCGCATTATTTGACTAGCTGCTGAGCAGGTTAAAAAATGACAGTAGTGGTTAAAAATTCATCCATTTTTATTTTTTAACCACAATTCATCCAATTCGCACACGGCCTTACATGTTTTTTATGAGTTATAGTTTGGAATACTGGAGCAAATTGGTACGACCCAAGCGTGCACTTATTTTTGTATTGGTCTAAGTTCTATCCGCCAATCATACTACTTAGAACCTTGAAATACTTAAAATAACCATATTTTGGTTTATGGGACATTGGTTTCCTGCGTTTTACTCTTTGTAGGAAGAACTGAAGTGCATGAACATGATCTCATTCGAAAGCGCTTGGAAACACGAACGGTACCCTTAACTCTTTTTTCGTAAAAATGGCGGTTAGAACTTTATAATTCTCAGCTGACGATGTGTTTAGTTTTTTAGTTTTTTGTACAGTAATTTTTCGTATAGGTACTCCACATCCACAAAGAAACGGAATTATACAGGGAGCGTTGTGCCAAGAAGCTAGAGCGTGTAGGTTGAGTTGAGACAAGAAAAAAATCGTATGGGAGGGGGGGGGGTCTATTCCGCCCCGTTTAGCCGGGTATTTGTATTTATTTTAATTTGTTTAACAATATACAACAAGATAATGAATCTTTTATATTTATTTAAATGAACAATTACCAGGTTTACATGTTTGACTAAGGCCGTGTGCGAATTCAGTTAAAAATGGGTTAAAACTTGACGTTTGGTTAAATTTTGACATTTCGCATTAAATAAAATTTGACTTGCTGCGGAGCAAGTTAAAATATGACAGTAGTGGTTAAAAATTCATCAATTTTTAACCACAATTCATCCAATTCGCACACGGCCTAGTACTTAAAATAGAAATATTACAATAGAATTTAGATTTAGGGGAGGAGGGGGCGGTTGTGGACAAATTTTATTAAATCTTTAATATTTGTCTACAGTAAAGACTTTAAATCAACACTTTTTACCAGCTTATAAACTAAGGCTTCCCCTAAATTGTCCCTAAATATAAACTTGATAAGACTTCAAGTTTTAAGGTTTTCCATAATTCAATCAGCAAGCTTTTTCTGTCCATATGCCTCCCACCAAGGGGTGGATAAGGACACGGACCAAAATTAATGGGGCGGAAGTGGACAGCTACAAAAATAACCGATAAATAATTAAAAACTAACACAAGATATTTAAAAAAGATTTTTTTTAATATTCCAAAATAAAAACTTCTTATTTTAATTCACAAAAGTATAAAAAACATTTAATAAAAGTGTGTCCATTTAGTGTGCCCACATTCACCCCGCAAGCACTTTTTGTAAAGTAATACATTTATTTCTTAGAAAACCCTCTATTTTAAAAAACAATTTTCACCAATGTTATCAAGACACTTCGATAATATAAAAAACAATTACCTGCATTTATTTCTGCTTTGTTTTTAAAAAATATCTGCGAATTTCTGCGGGAGAATAATTTTACTTTTAGAGTGAAAATCACGAATGAACCTGTAACAATTTTTACACAAGACTGACAGATTTGAAAACTTTAAGGTTCATTCACAATTGAAAAAGGCAATGGATGGCATCGTTGCCATATTCAAATTTTCAACGAGTGGACTTGAAATGCCGATGTCCTCATCCGCCCCTGTCCACATCCACCCCTTCCTCCCCTACTTATTTTTAAATATAATTTTGCATATGGTTTTCTGTTTTCGACTAAAAATTAAGAACGGCATTGAATTTTTAAAACAAAATTAGTACTTAATTACTTAAAATTTTGAAAAAAATTAGTTCAAAAATGTTTTTTTTTTTTTTTGAAAATTTATATTTTTTAAACTATGTATTTCGTTAAAACAATTTAATTCAAACACAAAATGAAAGAAGAAGTTTTTGGCTTTCCTGGAAGGTATAGCACGGTGTTCTTAACGAAGCCGTTGATTTTTAATATTTTTGTTTACAATATAAGTCAATTTTTCAGATAATTGCCCCTCCCGGCTCCAGCTATACGGGGCGGAATAGACCCCCCCCTCCCATACGATTTTTTTCTTGTCTCAACTCAACCTACACTCTCTAGCTTTTTGGCACAACGCTCGTGAATCACCCTGTATAATTAAAGCTTTTCCAAAACATATAAACGGCAATTAGAGTAAAAAGATAAGGAAATCAGTGTGGCGTAAAGCTATACAGCCTTATTACCGTACCCGATCGGAGAATTCTCCGATCGGAGAAAATGTCCGATCGGATGTTTTATTTCCTTCACCGTACCCGATTCGTACATAAATAAGTGATGCGTACCGACGCACTTCTTTGTTGTTTTGTGAGTTAAAAAATATTTTTAGTTCCGACACTTTTTTGTTTCGGAGACAATCGGACGAAAACAGTAAGCAACAAATCGCGATGCATCGCATGAAATCGCGAAACGACGCTCTCAATTTGAAATTCTGACGCAGATTTCAAATTTTTTCGTAGATGTCTACGATTGACCTGTCCGAAAGTATACGATGGTAGCAAATTCGTAGAAATTGTACGAATCGGAGAGAATTTTTCTCCGATCGGGTACGGTAATAAGGCCGATAATGATGTTTTTAGGCCGTGTTCGAATTCATTTAAAAAGAAATTCCCAAATAAGTATTTTTATTAATGGTCTTTGGCGCAACACGAACATAAGCGCTTCCAGGAATACCCATCGGTTTACTCTCGAGCCCAACTTCCAACGTACTACTGATCACAGATAATCCTTTGTTAGCCGTACTACGCGAATGTGGAACTATCTTCCACACTCTGTCTTTTTTAATAATTGGAATTTTTTAATAACAGGAATTCAAAACCAATGCACAACAAAACCTTCCTTTTAACCCCTTTTACTATCCATAATGCGGTCACTGTATTTGTGGTATTATAAGGGTATATAAAACTCCTTTAGTATGTTTAAATTATAAAAAAAAAATCACTGACGAAACGTTTGTTGGGTCAGCTAGTTCCGAAAAAAGAAAAGTATGTCCGTCAGTTTAAATTAAACTTTTAGTGAATCTTAAATCATACACGACGCAAATAAAACACAAACGTCTCTTGATTTTGGAATAAATATTTATTGTCACATTATCAATATGCATTATTTTTTGTTTGTTGTTCTTTGATTTTTTTTATTGTTTCCGATTTTTCATTCAACGGAATATCATATATTATTTTCTCCTCTTACATTTCGTATCGAAATGGAATTTCAATGATTTTTTAAATTTTGTTTAAAATACCTAGAGCTAAATTATTTAAACAGATTAAACGAATTATTAGTTTTAATACATTGGAATATTAAAGATATATATAGTAGGTATATGTTTTTTATGTATTTCGAAAATGTATGTCTTTGAGTTTATTTTCTTTTCTTACAGAATAAAGTAAATTACAAGATTTAAAATTCAATTTTTTTTCAACATAATGTTTTACTAAATTTACATTTATATGAATTATTCAAATTCAGACATTTATTGTTCATTTGGTTTTTGGTTGATGTCAAATTTTATTTTTATAAAATAACTCAAATTGCATTTTAAACTTAAGAAACTAAATTATAAGTACGTAACAGATATTACAGAAAATTTAAATCAAATTGATGTCTTCTTTGCTTTTATTCATTGTAACATTTCTGAATAGTTAATATTTTATCCTTTGGCGTCATATATGTTTAAAGTAATGATATTTAATTATTCTTTGTAAAAATGAAATGTATTTTTGCATAACATTTATGCACAATCATAGACGACCACATTGTAGAAATTGAACTTTTTGGATGAGTATATGACTGTATTTATTTTGTGTTTTAAAATTTGAAAATGTTAAATGGGGTTATTCTTTTACAAAGAGGAAATTTACAAAAGCAAAAGTATTGCCAAAAGTATGAGATTTACAGATCACGTTTCGTGGTTTAAGAGAAAGGAATACCTACATGTAGAATGACAACAGGATTATTTTCGTCTGCTAAAAACTGTTTTACAACACAGCGAGATTTATGGATTTAACTCTTAGGGACACATTGTTACTCAAATGGCTACCAGGAAAATGATCAATTTTTGAGAAAAGAAGATTTCTTTAATTTTGTCATCCCGAAATTGTTATTTCTTCTGTTCTCCGTTTTGAACTTATTCTTCATTGCTCAGTTACTGGGCTATCGCTTCAACTTCTGATGTAATTCCCAGACAAATTTAATTTGACAGAGAGATATCAAAATACTAAAGGGTCCGCCATCTAACCTTTTTTTTCCACTAGTGCTTATTTCGTGAATGGTAACACTTAGCTCATGTCTGATTTGACAGATAATAATTAGTTTTATCCTTCCGCTGAACGAATATGGTTGTGTATACGCTTGAACAAAGCTGAATATTGCGACATTTGGGGTTATCGGGAACTTCTTTTCCCATGGATATTTTCCCATATTCGAAAAATTAGTAACGGGAACTTTTCGAAATTGGGAAAAAAATTCCTATGGAAAAATACCTATCGGCAACTTTTTTTTCATGGGAAATCTTTTGTTTTTTCTGTCTGAATATTTCCCTGTTATTTAGTTGTCGGAATTGAAAGCGGAGCAAGCAATGTAAGCAAAATCCGAGATATTGCTAATGGTTTCACAACAAATCGGTCTAAGGAAGATGTAGCAAAATTTTGGAAAGAAGTAGAAAAAGAACCTAACAGTTTGGGCCCACCAATAAAATCTATTTTTGAATGGAAAAAAGTAGGTGATAAGATAAGTTGATAACCATGATTTTTTTCATTAAAAAAAATAATTTAAGGTATTTCTTGATAAAAAAAAATTACTTGAGGAAGAAAATGTCTGAAAACAAGAGAAAAAAAAGCAACCGGTGGAGGCCCAAACAAGGAGTATAAATTCAGTGCAGTGGAGGAAACGATAGAATAGAAGAATGGGTGGAAGGATGCCCAGATGCTTTAACATTTGGCCTGCCTTCATGTAGTGTAGCAAAAAGAGAAAGACAGACGGTAAACAAAATGAAATCATTGACAGTGAAAATTCAAATTGTCCGAATTCATCATCAGTCAGCCGTTCTGTTTAAGTGTTAAAGGACAAATCCTTCAACGAGAATGTAATGATTGCTATGATCATGAATGCAACTGAACCGGAGGAGCAGAACGTTGAAATGAATGATGAAAATTGAAAACAGAACTTCAACAACTCGTCCTACAAAAAAGCATAACTTGTGACGTCGCTATAGAACGAGAAATTGAAATCCAAAAAGAAAAAAATGAAAAATAGAGTGGCGCGACAGCTCTTGAAGAGCCAAGGCCTAAGTGGCTTACTCTCATCAACAATTCTCTGAATGCGTGTGAAGAATTGAGGGGACCTACAATTTTACGCCGATTCCGAACGGCAAAGTTGAGAAGTACTTTTTCATGACAGGTTGATACTCTTGGAAGTCTTGTCAGTTCTTCGTAAGAGGCAGTGCCCGTGAAAGATGAAATAAAAACTATGGGCACGAGTAGGACTCGAACTCACGACGTTCTGCTTAGCAGCTAACGCACCTAACCACTAAGCCACGGAAACTAGCAAGATTATGAAGACTTATTATGACGTTTCGAGTCAAGATTAAACTTGGCTCGTTCTAGGCTCGTTAGCATCTTCTTCATTTTCAATTCTTTAAAATGGATGATTTTCGATAAACCAATGTACTGCTCTGCCCACCCATTGTTTTGAAGATAACAAGCTTGATTTATACAGATCAAGCAGATATCGAAAAACCTATCATTTCGTAGTTTCAAGTTGGTAGCGTTGGCATTTGATACGTGTCAAACTTAACTGTCATCTGAAGTGTATCGCTTGTTAACCGCTTTAAGGCTGAACTATAATACGATTTTACTCACGTATAAGCACGCTTAAGTGAACCACCGAAAACCATAATGTACTTAAGCAACGTTCGTAAACTTTTCGTTCAAATTTTACTAGTGCGGTTTCATTCGCTCATTGCTTAAGTGAATTTGACGATTTGAAGAAGATAAGGCCAAGCCTAAGTTTTTTGCTTTATTTGAGGAAATTTTTTCGTTCGGTTTTTTGACATTAGCTTAAGTTCACTTAAGCAATTATAGTTGGGTCTAAAGTCTAAACAATCAAACAACGCGTTAAACTTGCAAACGTATCCACTTTTTGCGCATTGCGCATTACACGATGATTATGAAGCGTGATTGATGTCGCAATGTCTGTGCAACATCGTAATGCACGTTCAGACGAAAATGTTGCTGCTGCAGGCACAAGTGTTGCTGATGATCCAGATTTATCTATTTCCTGGCGTTCCCAGCAATTGAACGTGTCTTACACCCCTCTATGGCGTATTTTGAATCTCCATCTTTACAAAGTTCAAACAACGCAACAATTGAAGCCTGCTGACCATTCAAAACGCCCGCCGTGGATACGCTTCTTGGATGTCGGAATAACAGACAATAAACAGAGTGTTTGCGATCAACATTTTCTTTAGCGATTAGGCACATTTCTCACTCGGTGGGCATGTAAACAAACAAAATTGCCATAAAGAGGGCTCAGAAAACCCACAAGTGATCGAAGAGGTGCCATTGCACCCAGAAAAAGTGTCTGTTTGGTGTGCTCTATAGTTGAAAGGTGTCATTAGTCCGTAAGATGGTTATAATCAATTCGGAGCAATATGGTCGAATGATAACCGATTATTTTGAGCCGGTGATTCAAGGTCATGACTTGGACGATATATGGTTCCAACAGGACGGGTCAACAAGTCACACAACACGACCAATTATGGCTTTATTGCGTGAGAAGCTTACTGATCGCGTAATTTCAAGTTTTAGCCACATCAATTGGCCACCAAGATCATGCGATTTGACACCATTAGATTTTTTCTGTTCTGTGGGGCTACGCAATACGCAAAAGACCGTGTTTACGCTAATAGTCTCCGCACTCCTGAAGCTACTATTTGAATAAAATTGTTTTTTACACTCAATGGCAAATTCAAAATGAAATCAAATTCTCATTGAAATCGTTGTGTTTGTTTTATTTAACTTTACTTTCGAGACCGAAAAATGAATGACCCCTGGTTAAACACAGTCCAGCAATGTGTACAGATGGTCAATTATTCATTTTTCAAACGATTTATCTATCAAATAGTCAAGTTTGCTAAGCGACGAAAGAGTTTGCACCTAAGGAAGCCATTCTGTTTGAAACGAAAGAGCTGAGCAGCGAACCTGGTAATTCATAAAACTAACATTCTCACTTATTTTCTTGGGAAATCTCAGTCATATTCCATTTCTTTCACCACATCGAATTCGTGTTAACATTAAAAAACTTCATAGCTTGAACGATATACGCTGCCCTTGTCTATAACATTGCAGCTTCCAAATTTTCTTTATTCTTATTTAACATAGTTGGAGATTGCACTGGCGTCACCGGACTCGGACTATCTGTATCACCTCGCGGTTTATTCTTACAATAGAATTGTTTGTGTGCCAAATAGGTTTTCATGTAATTAAAGGTTATGTCGCACGTTTGACAATATTTCTGATTGAGTGGCATCGCGCCACCGCCCGATGATGCTGTATTTCTGAGGAGCGAATTTTCATCGCCAGAAAGGGGAGATGTTGAATTGAGATGTGGCGGTGGAGGAATCGAGAGTGGAGAGTGTAGAGATCGAATGACACTTATTTCTGTGGTATCCATTGGTTCAGATTTAACTTGTGCCAAGGGTGATTCCAAATGATGGCTTGGTGCATGATGATGGTTTGGAGTGGAGTTGGAATTATTGTTCTTGGGAGCTGATGCTGTGGCGCTGGCGATGACGGTAGGTTCTAAGGGTTCGGTTTTTATGGTGAAACTGCAAACGTCAAAGAATTATTACTTAGCTTACAAAAATTGAGGGTTTTGCGTACATACCTTCCTGGGATGATGCTACCATTGTCCCCGTTCAGAGTCTGGATTGCAGATGAGTCACTCTCTTCGATGACAACTTCGGGAGAAATCGAAGGGGATGTTCCAGGCTGAGAGTGGACCAGTTTCATGTGACGCATCTTTGAAAGGAGATCATTAAACAATTATGAAACAGTTGGTCTTTCAGGAGACTTACCACATTGCCTTTGTAGGAAGATGAGTAGTTACACATTTCGCAATTGAATATCTGCTGGGAATTCTGTGGAGAATGTTGTTGTTGCTGCTGCTGTGTCAACGACTGTTGCTGCAGTAGATGCTGTTGCTGTTGTTGTTGAAGTTGTTGCTGTGCCGCTGCAAACTGCGATAATTGTTCCTGACTCATCGCGACTGGACTTGGGATCTCTAAACCATCGTCCTCCAAAATACACGACATGTAGTTTTCCTCGTTGAAGTCAGAGGTTTTCTTGTCGAAATGCATTCGAATGTGCGTTCTCATGCCACTGTGGAAAAAGAAAAAATCAAATTTAACAATCACCCGGAAATTTATAGGAAAAGTAAGAAAAATTACCGTAACGTATTGCCCTTGTATCGACAAATGGAACAGCGAAACGCCTTAACACTACCATGAGTCTCTAGATGTTTGCGACTCTCGGCCGCTGTCAAACTGACAACATCACAAACGGGACATTTGTAGGAACACTGTGATGTTGGTGGTGCGGCTGCGGTTGGTGGACATGGCTGGCCGATTTCGTGGAGAATCTTACACTTCGAGCATTTCTCTTTGGGAATTGGTGCTGGTGCTGGTGGTGCAGAGGCAGAATCAGTGCTGTTACCGCCACCAGCGCCACCACCTTTAGGACAGTAGAACTTCTGATGTGCCCTTAAATTATCCATTGAAGTGTATTTGATACCACAAGCCGCACAGATCAACTGTTGATATGCAATTGGATTGGTGTCGACACCACCTGCGGCGCCTCCAACTCCCCCACTCGAGCCCGATGGTGGTGTGGTGGTCTTATTTTCGGTCTCGTCTTGATTCCTAGCCGAACAGTAATGTTGCTTGTGAGCCAGGTAGTTCTCGTACTTGCAAAACACAATATTGCACTCCTTGCACTTGGACACACCTTGTTTGACGAAAATCTGTGGCTGTCCGGTCGATGTGGCAGCACCCACAGTTATTGGAGTTCCAGGATGACCTAAAAGCGATGCTGATACTTTTGGCGAGTCGTTTTGTTTGCTAGAAGCTACAGCAGCGGCTGCTGCAGCTGCCGCCGCTGCGGCAGCTGAAGCTGTTGATAGTTTGAAAGCCAATTCAAGATTCTGTTTTGCAATCAACGGTGGAATTATATTGGATTCGGTGAGTTTCATGGCAATATCAGCTGGAAGCATCGATCGCAATGGCAAATGGTCCATAACGGCTGTTGGATTTGGTGAGATTGAAGCTGCACTACTGCTTCGGGGACTGAGGGCTCTTCGTTTTGGCGAGGGACTCATCGAAGGGCTGTTGGGTAGCGAGGGTGCGCAGACTATTTGTTCGGGTGTTATACTGCCACTGTCGATGGAGAGGTTTTCTTTGCCTTCCATCATGGATTCAATGTCGATGCGATCGTCGATAGGTGTCATAAAACTCGACGAGGAACGCACGCGATGGGCTCTTTGAATGGGGGAACGACGTAGTGAGAGGTCCAGAGGAGCAGAATCTCTATAAATAAAAATGAAAAGAATGAAATGTTAAAATGAAGCCGATGGATGAAAAGCAAGGCAGCAGTTCCTCTTTAGACCTTCGCAGTAATTTGTGGATGGTCTTACCTGATCGGAAGGTCTTTTTTAAGTGGTTTCACAGAATCTGTGCAACTATTTGCCGACGAAGCTCGAACGTTCTTTTCTGTCAGCAATGGTGTGGCCACATTTGTGTCTGGAATCGATGGGGTACTTGGTAATGGAGGTTGCTGTTGATGTGTTCGTGGTGTTGGGTCCACATGTGGAATTTGGTTATTTGAAATGCTACTGGTACTAAGAGCCGTAGCCATTGGTTTAAGAGATCCGTTTTCGAGTGAGAAGCAAGTACTTTCAGGATTAGGAATGCCGGGAGACACCGATGTCCTAAAAATCAAAGTAAGCAAACTATTAGCATTCTGAGGAGAAGTTGTCCGGTATGAGCTTACAGTGGTCCTGGTATCATACTGGCAGCTCGAATTAAATAATATGGAATTATGAGAATGGGATTTGTTGGCAGAGCGATAAAAGGTTGTGGAGCAACGGCAGCGGCTGCTGCGGCCGCTGCTGCAGCTGCTACAGCAGCTGGGGTTGGCGTCTTGGTTCGCACTTGTGGAGGACTTACAGAGCCGCCACTTGTTTTAGGATTCAGTTCGGCTAGTTTTGGAGTAATTTGGCCGTCATTTCGCCTGGAACTACAGTAGTGTTGCTTATGGGCACGGTATGTTTTAACATTCGAGAATCTAATATCACATTCGGAGCAGTAACGATCGATTTGCTGCAAAGAGAACAACAAAATTCGTAAATAAATCTGCAAAGAGAAGGGATTTGTGTGTTTCGCTTATGAATCAACTAACTCACTTGACTAGAACTATCATCGCCACCATTGGAGGCGTTGGAACTTGGCGCCGGAGAACTTTGGTGCATTCGCATGTGACGATTTAAGGAGACTTTCTTATCGGCACTGTAGGAGCACTGTGTGCAAGCGTACTGCTTGCCAGTCTTTATAGATTTAGCCGCTGGTTCACCGCTGGATGTGATGGTGGAGTTCTTGTCTCCGGACGATGTGCTCCCAGCGCCACCGCTTCCAGTTCCAGCACTACCTCCAGCGGCACCAGCACCAACGGTAGCTTCTTCATCTATTTCTTTTCTGGAAGAATTAACAAAAAAAAAACAATAGTTTTAGACTCAAGCCCTCAAGTCTTGCAACAGGCAACTCTACCTATGGGAACAATAGTAAGCTTGGTGTGCTTCTAGAGTCGATCTCGACGAGAATCCAATTCCGCAGGGAAGACACATAAACACTTTCACACGCTGTGAATTCTCCACAACCGCCGAAGAAATCTGGCTCTTCCCAGATGCCTTCTGTTCCACAGGTGATGGTGCAGGCAGAGATTCCTCTAGCTGCTGTTGATGATGATGATTCTTTGTTGATTCTTCATGGAGAATTTTCAAATTTCTCGCATCCGGATTGAGAGCCGGATCCGAAGCTAGGAGTGCATTCAGTCGCAGTTTAGGAATCGCAGCAATAGCGACAGCAGGAACTATTGATGATGATGAGTCGTCTGGCTCTGATGGTGGAGAGTTCGCTTCCGATGGTGGATCTGATTGAATCGAGGGTGAATTTCGCTCCTCGATTTCGGTTTCAGATGGGGGCGACAGGGTTCTGGGTGGCGAACTGCCTGAAGCTGGACAATTATTCTCTTCTTCTTCCATGAGGGATTCTGTAGTTGTTGGTTCGGCTGATTGATCAATCTCGGCCGAAGCCACCGGATCGGATTGTTCATTCAAATCGCTAGGGCTTAGATCTTTTGTTTCTGAAAAGCCAAACAGAAATACTGGCGTAAGTGAGAATATTCAAAACATGAGTATGCTCGTTGCATGCCTAAGTTGCATCTTTTTTACAATTAAACAAGAATGGTATTCATAGTGAATGCGAATACGAATGACAAAAATCATGATCATAGTTGCGGATAAGTTCACAACCCAAAGAGGAGGACAGACACACTGCTGCTGGTGCCCGGTGATGATGGGCTGCGATGAGGAACACAACGCAGATGGCAACATACCCAAATACACACATCAGTGTACTCGAAATGACTTAAAAAATGAGAAGAAAAAAGATTAAACACAAACAAAAACAACGACAAAAAAAACCAAAGGAAGGAAGAACCTCTCTGGAACGTGCGGACTTCCGAGGAATTTGATAATCTTTTGATTTCAAGAAATGATAATTTTAATAAGAGAATTTCCAATTCGTTTTTATTTTTATTCCTGGGATGCTGAGATTCTGTGATCTTGGATCTGTGGTGTGTGTCCAATAAATGAACATTCGATTGTATTGCACACGTGGTTCTGTTGGTTCTGTTCTTTAATTTTTGTTTCGCGTACACTTGTGGATTTTTATTAAGATTTTGATCATATTTTCAAGTGTTTTATTTTTAGTGTTGAAAATTTGTGTGTTTCTGTGAACAAAAATACCAAATTAAGTAGGTAAAATGATAATAAAACCTCAAAAAGTATGTTTAATATTTATATTTGAAGAATCTGAAAAGGAGAGTAAGACTTTTGCATAAGTAAATCCATCATCACCTATTATTAAGGCACAGCGGCGGTGGCGGCAGCAGGAGAGACAGACAAGGATATGTCTTTAACTCTTACCTTCTACCCTTTGGGTTATTCATAGCTGATCTTGACCTACTACATTGTGCATCTATCGGATAACCCTTCTAGATGACAAGAACTAACTGCAAAATTTCATGAATAATTGCATCAATGGGAATCTTGAATTTAATCTTGGAAAATCAGAAATAGTGATTCTTCAAAAGGGCCGACCGGTCGTGGGAGTGTACTTTTGAGCTGTACACAATGAGGTGAATTATGTTGAAGAAATAAAATGACATCGAATCGGCTTGCCTTAAACCTTTTTTGACATCAAATGCATCCATAAGGTTTTTTCCGACTATGACAACACAAAATGAGTTTTCCATCGTCCTCTTTCACAGACGAACTAGTTGTCCTGGGATGCTCAAAGTAGACATTGCACTGTACCTACTGTATAGATAGTGGCGTATAGACAGTGACAGTGGAGACGCTTCTACTCCATCTGTAACTTTTCTTTGTCGAGGTCTTCTAATACATGGAAAATAAAGGGTTTTCCAATAAGAGGTGTTATTTTGATATTCAAAGAAAAATGGCATTTTTTGAGATAAATGATCGGATGTTTATTTCATTGTAAAGAGAAAGGTATGCCGTTAATAATGGAACACAACATCAGCCAAATGGCCACCACGACCACGCTTACAGGACCATATCCTTTTCATGAAATTTTACATAACCAAATCGCAAAGTGGCTGCCCTATGTCCTCGATAGCCTCACGAATTCCTTCTTTGAGGTCTTGAATCGACGCTGGGCTGTTGGCGTAGACCTTATCTTTCACTTTTCCCGTTTTACGAACCGAAAATAACAGCTTCAAAAGTGACAGCTACCGAAATAGCGGGCTATTCAAAATAACACCTCTTATTGGAAAACCCTTTATAGTCCAGTCATTTGGTAAAAAAAAGAGGGTTACCTGGAAAGTTTTCCGGGAGTTTTGAAAATTGGTTAATTTATAGATTTGGGTTTGCTCTTTTCGAATTTCAACTTTGCAACCTCGTACCCCCGCCGCTCGCGCCGCCATCTTGAAAAAATGGCGTCTAAAAACGGTTTTTTATGAATATCTCCCTTCCTACGCATTTTACGAAAAAAATATTTATGTACAAAATTAAACTAAAAAAAATTTTCCTACAAGTTATGTATCAATAATTTTTTTCATAAAATCAATAGTTTTTGGCGTACGAGCGCCACAAAGTATCATTCATCATATTACGAGAAATACCTGCGCTTCAACTGAATAAGCACAAAATTTTTCTGAAGTTTGTTGTCCATTTTTTCCTAACTTTGAACGTTAATGCTAAATAATGCATCATTTGATGATGCTTACCGATAGCCTTCAACAAAACAAATCAAAAAGAATTATTTAAAAAGGACCACTATTTTTTACCTGCCTATCATGCAAAGCTTTCTAGATTGAAAAACTAATTTTTTTTTTGCGTCAACTGAATAAGCACAACTTTTAAAAATGCAAATAAAATCAAACGGAAAGAAATGAACAAAATTTTCTTTAAATATTTTTTTTATTGGTTATTTCTAGTATTGGGTACTACCACCTTTATTCTTGATTACTTCATAAATTCGGGCTGGCATGGAATCGTATAAACTCTTTAAGTAGTCCAGCGAAATTTCTCTCCATGGTAACTTAATGGCTGGAATAAGCGATTCTCTGTCCTCAAACTGACGGCCTGACTCATAGACTTTACGTACCAACCATCCCCATTCATTTTCTATGAGGTTCAGGTCAGGTAAATAGGGCGACCGTTCAAGTAATTTAACATTCTAGTTCTGTATCCCACTTTTGACAGTGCACGACGTTTGGATGGGGTCGTTGTCATATTGGAAAATCCATTTATAGGGTCCAAAAATATCCGAAAATGAAGGAAACTTTCTTTCCAATATTCTTTTGTAGGTAATTGCAGTCGTTTTTGACGTTTGAAACTCAAGCTCAATAGTCCCATAGTAGCTAACTGCTCCCCATATCATAACTCCACCTTCTCCACCATGATGCCGCGCTAAAAATCGTTCTTCTTTTCTCAAATCGTGAAAGTAATAATTAAAAACATCAGGGACATCAAAATTTAAACTCTTCTCATCCGAAAAAAACCGCGTTGTGCCACACATTTTTCCAACTCACATCGAGTCTAGAAAATCTTAAACGAATATCTTTTCGTTGCTCGTTTAATGGTGGTTTCTTTTGGAGTTGCAATCATTTTAAATGATCTGCGCTGTTTGGTACTCTGTGGACTGTTGAAACACCTGCAGTTACACCAACTTTTTGTTTAATTTTTACCGCGGAGCCACATATACTGGAAGCACATCTCAAAATTGCTCGTCGATCAACTTCGAATCTTGCCGTTTTTTACTACCTTTCATGTTTTTCTCGTACAAACTTTTGTTTCTGAGTTACGAATAGACAATACTAAGACTCCGATCAATGGTGGTAGCTTTAGCACGCACGGTCAGTCTTTATTCTTTTAACGAATCAACCTTAACTCGTCCGACACTATTAAAGCTTCTGATCTAACCATATTTTTTTTTAATTTTAATTTAACGGCTAAATGCACTAACAGCACTTGAACTTTTGATTTGGTATACCAATTAACTTAAAACTCTCAGAACCAACTAAAATAATGAGAGTGAAAGATCGTGTGCTTATTCAGTTGACGCAAATAAAACTGAGTTTTTAAATCTTTAAAGCTTTGCATGAGAGCCAGGGAAAAAAATAGTGGTCTTTTTTAAATTATTCTTTTTGATTTGTTTTCTCAATATCATAAGCTATCGGTAAGCATCATCAAATGATGCATTAACGTTCAAAGTTAGGAAAAAATAGACAACAAACTTCAGAAAAATTGTGTGCTTATTCAGTTGAAGCGCAGTGTATTTCTCGTAATATGTTAAATGATACTTTTTGGCGCTCGTACGCCAAAAACTATTGACATAAATTGTAGGAAATTTTTTCTAGTTTAATTTTGTACAAAGATATTTTTTTCGTAAAATGCGTCGGAAAGGAGATATTCCAAAAAAACCGTTTTTAGGCGCCATTTTTTCAAGATGGCGGCGCGAGCGGCGGGGGTACGAGGTGGCAAAGTTGAAATTCGGAAAGGGCATACCCAAATCTATAAATTAACCAATTTTCAAAACTCCCGGAAAACTTTCCAGGTAAAACTACCAAATGACTGGACTATTATCACACTCGTACTGTTGTCCAAAAGTTTCGCTGGGGCGTCAAAAATCTTAACTTGTCCGCAATTTTTTGAACTTGCTCTCGACAGAGTTCCTGCTTGAGAGGCAAAGCTGCTTTTACGGATTCATCGCCATGCATGCATTTTTTATTGCGAATTCTTCACCTTTGAATTCGATTCCGAGAATTACACAAAATCGATTGCGGCTTGGACGAAGCGGTCTCTGCTTTCCACAAGGAGAGCTTTTAAAGCCCAAAGTTTCTGAGCACTTCTATGCACACTCTGTCCTCATGGCTGCAGTTAAATTTGTGTTACTTCTTTCGGAAGTCAGAGGTAATCCGTCAAATCGTAGAGTATCTCAAGAACTTCTTCAAATTGATTTTTAAGCGCCTTGACAGCTAGCTTCATGTCTAGTAATCTAGAATGTTTCAGTGACTTATTTCACTGCTTGGCCTGTGACGGCAGCCCAAGTGTTCCACCGTTGATGCAGAAAAGAAAGCAAATAGCTTCTCCAGAGTTCCAAAAAACGTCATGGAATTCACTATTCAGAAGCAGCGTGTAGGTACCCCAACCAAGTTGAGTGGAAGGTTTGTGCATGCAACGAATCTAGCTTTCAGAATCAGTGCTTTAATCTGGGTTTGAACTCTATTGTGGAAGTGGATCCCGTACATTGTTGCAGTGTTGTCTTAAACCTGTCCTATAAACATCTGTATGTCTAGTACGTCTGATGTTGTCTTCGCGATTATATCGTTTATTTTACCCCGGCGACTTTTTCTCCATCGATAGATACGTATTGCAGAAACTGGCTCATTTGGTCTTTCCGGGAGATATCTGGAGAGCAATAAGATAAAAACTTGCAGTAAGTTTATACATTCATTCTGGGTTTCTGGAGATTAGATACGAAACTGGGACTATTGCTCCCAGTTTAATCTTTGTCTTTAGAAGAGGGTCATATTAAGCATGGAGATCCACTAACTCTAGAAAGTTCCCGCCATTGTTTTAGTTAGCGAATTTTTTAGTTGCTTGTGTCGCGCGACAATAATAGCGTGCACCCTTACGCCCTTACTCCTTACTTACCGTGTACGTATTCACGCAAATCAGCCGAGAGCGTCAACGACGAAACACAGGCAGGATGGCCAATTTCAAATGTACATCATTGTTATTTGTTAACTTGTCAAACCTTCTGTCATGAAACGTATGATTTTTACCCAACCCGCTTCAACGGCGTCGATTTTCTGCTCCACCTACGGTTTATAGACGCTGTCATACGCGACCTTGAAATCGATGAAGAGGCAATAGGTATATCTATTGGGAGAGCATGAAAAACATGTGTACTTTATTATTTATCATTTTTATCCCTAATTAACCATCATCAAAAAGTTCTGAGTCTGATCTTAAATATTTGTTGTTTTATAGTGAATTCATGACCGTTAATAGTGGTTCAGAATATTAATCCCAAAACACATTTAGCCTCCCCTTAATCACATTCTAAGTTTGCAAGTTTTTATTCTATTTTCCACTTTGTAGTTGCATATCTACATTGGAAGCATAACGACCGAAAACACCTTCCCAGAGTCACCTTCCAGCTCATTTGTTTTCGCCAGTGTAAATTAGCAAACCGTGACTGAGTATTATCACATTGATATACCTCCAGGTGCAATATTGCCTCGGCCTCCTGCCTAACTTGTTTTCCCATACTTGTTTTCCTTTTCCACATCTGGCTTGAATATTGTTTTCTATGTGACCTATCTCACCGTCTCGTCGTCATTTGCTTACCCATTTGGTTTCTTTTTCTCCGCAAGAATAAAGTAACGAGGAACCCTATGCCAATGGCAGATAGAAAAGTGCCTCCTTTAATCTACTGTTGATCAATTTTGTTGCATGGTTTTCATGGAGAGAGAGAGAAGGAGTTTGTTCAGTGGTTTTTTTTTTATTCCTTCGACTGCCATTTGGGTTTTTATTTTTGTCCAATCTTGTTTCAACTTTTTTACACCTCGTTGGAACAATCGATGCAGATCATTTCACATGCACCGCCACCATTGCCGTCAACATTTAAGCACATTTTCTGGGAAGGTGCCAAAGAAGTCAAAAGTAACGAAAATCTTCCCTCAACAAAAAAAAAAATTGATGAAGTGCCAATGATAGTGACTTTGGAGTTCACTTAAGTGGAACTTTTTTGCTTTGCTAGGGGTTTTCATTGGTTTAATGCTGGTTTGCCTATTTGCAGTGCACATTATTTCAATATGCAAGACTCACAAACTAATTCTAGAATAAACCCAACGGAGATCGATTGTGATCATTACACACATACATATAAAGCCTCATAGAGGTACAGATCCTAGCGTAACGGGTGTTTTAATATAACCAGTAAACAACAGTCAGTGGTCGTCAATCTTATTTTGGTTTCAATGTGGGGGTTGATAGCGCGTTGATTGGGAAGTTTGAAAGGATTAAAAAGGATTAGTTGTTGGTTGGTCGGTTTGGAACCTCGTCGCCTGCAGAACTTAGAAGTAAGGGAAGGCTTGTTAAATCGTGTCATCGGCCTTCCTGATCGTCTCAAACCTGGACCCATGTTCTGTAACTTATCAATCGCAAGAAAAAAGTGATAAACGCTTGGAATCGAAACAAATTTCAAGTTATCACAATGTTGGGTTTTTGTAACTTTGACAATCGTTAATTTTATCACCCGGAACGAACTCAACAGAAACACTGGAAAATTATCGATAACTGGTGTTCTGTTTCTTTCAATTTCGATAATTTTGACAGATGAAGATGAAAATATTATCACTTGCAATTTTGATGGTGATAGGAAGATTTTCTAAGTTACTTGAGAGTAAAAATTCATTTGGTAAGTCAATAACAGAATTTTTTATAAAAAGAAAAAATACTTCCTAATTTTCGATTTTGTAAGGGCAAAGGACAATTATTATGTTGATGATGTACTGTACAAATTTTGCCTTCAATTTGCGTATGAACTCGGAGAGCATTTCAATCAAGAATCATCCACTAACCAAAGTTTGGTTACGCTCAAGAAGCTCATCAATCAGGTGCAGCAGAAGCACGATGACTTGGAACTCTTCTTCGTTTATCCAGTTTTTAAGAAATTATCTTATTTTCAGGCTTAAGGAAACTCAATTCCAAACAAATAAATGGCAAACCCAAAACAAACAGCACCACTAGCAACTATGAATTGAATCAACAATCGTATTATAAACCAATTGCAAGTGCTAGCAATTCTAAAAAAGTCTACAACATCGATGATGCTGAAGACGCGAACGGTAACGATGATGATGAACCAACGCTAATCACCAAAAAGAGAGCAGTCAGTTCTATAAGAAATGGAAAAGTAAACCTTAAATGCTCCGTAAGGTACATATAACCGAATTTTAAATAACAATTAACATTCTTCTTGTTAACCAAAGCACTAACTGCAGCCCGATTGCTGTTATAGGCAAAAAAGAGTACCAAACAGCTTTCAGACAAGTCCCTTGATTCCGACAAAAAGCGTAAGGAATCAGTCAACAAGAAAAACAACCAATACCAACTCCAGAAGGCGTTCATTCAAAAGTCTCTAGCATTTTTGGTAAGACGACTAAATGAAACCAAATTACGTTCCCAGTATCGAATTCTCCTCTCTTCTAAGGACTCTTCGAAAAACAAATTTTCTTCAATAGTAATGAAGAAACGGAAACACTACCACCGTCGACATCATCTGCAAATGGTAAGCAACTGTTTGAGGATGAATCGGACGACGAGAATAACTCGATCTCAAAAGACTGCCGTGAAACCTGAATATCTACGAGGGTGCACGTGACGCGGCACTTATGAAATTGCAATCCAAAATGACTTTGGATCCACTTTTCAAAGTCGACAGCAAGTTTGTGGACGAAGTTCACGAAGACGAACCTGAGACCAATAAGAACACGAGACTGGCAGTATGGAACAAGTTATTGGAAATAATGCTCAAGCCAAGGGTCGCTCCAAAAACAAATTGAATATGAAATATGATGCGATATGACTCGTCAAAAGAGAATCAGGAGCAATACTTGATCAAGCCTAAAGCTGTCGAACCAATGGAGAGGGAACGGCTTTTGCTTGCTCAGCATGTTCGGACGATTGGCAGATGAACAGCAGGAGCTGAACGACAAAGCACCATCAAAAGAGAAAATAGAAAATATTAATAAGCAAGAATGACAACGCATGTGCTTTGAATCCATTTGAACGTCGTCGTGGCATGACATGCCACATTGCAAAGAAGAACTTCGAAATCCTTGTGTCAACGCTCATCCGTCGTAAAGGAACGGTCCGAACAGTACGCAGAGAACAAGGAGTTTTCCAATTGAATTTTTAATGAATTTTGTCGGTTTTTTTATGTTGCACTTGAATTAACCGAGATAACAAAAAGAAAAATATTCATGTATGTAGAAAAAGATGTTTGACTCGACTTTCGGGTTGTAATATATAAAATTCAAACAGACGCAACAAATGAAAGAATAAAGAAATTCAAAACAAAGTTTGAAAAAAAGAGGAATTGGCTACATAGATTTGTAAAATACTCAATTTGCTTGAAATCATTAAAAAAATTCTGAAATATAAACAAAATGATGAAGTAAAGAAGTTTCCAGTGTCAAATTTATCACATTCCACTGGACTTTCCATTGGAAGTTTTAAGTTATTACTCTCAGTTACAGAAACGGTATTTTTCAGATGTGATAAAAGTGGAATTTTCTGTTTCATTTTTATCACTGCGATAAGTTATCACCTAAGTTACAGAACATGGGTCCTGGGGGCTGCAAAGAATACTCTCTTGGCTGCAGCGTTGTCGTATATTCGCTCAATGTGGCCCAGCCAATGTAGGCGTCTTTTCTTGGTTTTCCGGACTACATCCACATTATGCATGTACTTTGTTTTATCCTCGTTCACTTCAAGACCAACGAGCTACGCCTGTTTTTCAATCGCAGAGAAGGCCTCAAGCACAGTTCTTTGGGAGCGACCGATGATGTCTATGTCCTCCTCATAGAAGACAGTGTTTTCCGTGCTCAGAACTGGCTGGCGCACTATCTGCTCCAGGACTTTGTTGAAAAAAATCACATGGTAGCGCATCGCTTTGCCTAAGTCCTGCGCATGTTTGAAGCAACTCAGATAAGCTGTTACCCATTTGCATTTGCGTATTGTTAAGCGTCATGCGGATAAGTTTGTTCAGGATTTCGAATTCAGACATCGCCACCATATAAGCTCTTATATTTAGAGGGATTCTATCATAAGCAGCTTCGAAGTCGGTGAAAAAACTGTAGATTTCGACTTGAAATTCGTTGGTCTTTTCCAGGATTTGCCTCCGTGTGAATAGTTTTGTTCTGCCTGGCCCAAAACCACACTGGTACTTGCCGATAATAGTGTTCCAGAAAGCACCTCCTCCATAGGTTCCGCAGGTATGTCATCCGCCTCGAAGGACTTACTATTTCTTAGCTTTTGAATAGCCTTTTAGTGCCTTTAAGGAAGCTTTAATTGAACAACGATTTCGGGTGGAGAGTCATCATTGATCTATTGATCTTCGCGATGTCAATTTGCAGCCACGGAACAGCGATTGACTCCGTTGGACGTCTCAGCCAAAAGTTGCACAAAATCTGCAAACACCCTGTCCCATAAAGGAACACAAAGTTCAGATTCTGGAGCAAAACCTTTAAACAGACAAACTTATAACCTTTATAACTTCCCTCCGAATATGTGTCTACATAGGAATGAGTTAAATTTTTCTTTGATTAATAACCATTGATAGCAATACACAAAAATAAATAAACTCACGTTTATTATTCTTTTTTGTTTCTCTTGATCCTTGCTGCTGTTACTTTGTTGGCACAGAGCGCAAACACAAAACTGATCCAATCCACAGCTTCTGCTGCTTCATAAAAAAAAACCGAGTTGCAGATCGAAATATATTCGTTAAAAGATTAAAAACTCACTCAGTGTATTGCATCTAGATAATGAAATTAATTATACATAGTCTTGAGCAAAGAGCAAAAGAGAGATTCAAAACGGGAGAGAGTAGGAGTTTTGCACACTGTGCACAAACCATGACCAAGTGAGAGATCTCAAAAGATTACAAGAAGCCCGTATGCCAATAACAAAAGTTGAAAACTGGCTAAAATCCGAGTGGCGATCATCGGGGTACATCATCGACTGCATCATTCGCATCGTCATCGTCATCATCATCGTCATCTCCAGCACCATTTCTGTGGTCAGCTAAGCCAATGAACAAAAAAAAAATGACTTTGCTCCCAATAGATGATTCGATTTTAGCTTCTTCTCCGAACAGAAGTTGCCCACATGCAAATAATCCTCGTCTTACCTATGGGGCTCTCTGATCGGACGAAATCTATTTGATGGCACCATCTGTAGGTGTGTACAGAAGGCCATAAGAGCAGGCAGGAGGCACGAGCACCGAGAATTCGGGTATTGCATCCGATGACAAAATGTTAAACCTCTCGAGGCGAGCAGTAAAGAAGCTGCACCACAAACGAACGACATCCCAGTAACATTGAAGTGGACATGGTTCGGGGGAAATGTTTGTGTCACCATATACCAACCAATTGCTCAACGACGACGAATGAACACCACGACCGACATGCGGACATCTTCTCGTCTGTTGTCGAATTCGTCGATCGTTTAAAGGTGAAGCTGGGTCTCGTTCGGTTTTGTGTCCTCATCTCGTTGGAATGGTGTAGATTTTAATTAAGACATCAAAGGTTTGTTGACTGGTCGTGGAATTCTTTGATTTGTTAGTTTGCGATTTCGTGCAAGGATTGCAGAAGCAAACAAAAGGCATTTGTTGGGTTTTGTTTGATTTTGTTTACCCAGTTTGCAAACAATGAGAAAACATGGTTTTCTTTCGATTTGGTAAGGAAGATTGGGGATCATGTAAGACTTTAATAGAAAAGTCTGTTTACAGTGGTCTTCGACATGAAAAGAGGTAAAAAAAAAACTATTGACATACGCAAACATTTAAACAAACCTAACTTATAAATATATGAAAACTGATAAAAATAAAGCTTGTTAATTTCTTGATTGGAGAAAGTGCAAGCCTAGCGCTCATTTCACTAGTATTTGTATGCGTTTTTAATTGTTTAAAGTAGGTAGTTGAAGCCAGACACGATCGACATGATCAATCGATAGTTTTATTACGTAGCGGTTAACGTAATGCTGTCTATGTCTATGTAGCTACCACCTATTTGTTTTTTCATCTTGTGACATGAAATATTTAGCCTTATCATGAATTCCCCCCGAACAGCATTCCGCCCGAAAAAAATCCCTTTTTTCTTTTCCCTTATTGAGAAATCCGGCCGAAAGAAAATCTATGTTCGAAAAATTCCCCTTATCGGCATTAAACATTCCGGGCGAAATCGAACGATATTTAAGATTAAAATTTTCACTTTTGTTTTGGAAGCGAAAAGATAAACAATCTCAAAATTCGAGTTAAAACGTTAACAATTTATAATCGTTTGAACTTAAAATGAATTTAGAACTATGAAATATCAGAAATCGGCTACGAAATATCTTCAATGCAATGAGCGCACTACAAACTAGCGGACAGTTGAATCTGCCGAAATCACTTGGTCAAAATATCTGTTTGTTAGGAGTTTGATCAAATACTCTATTACTCTATTTGAATTTTCTTAAGAATGCAATACTAACGGGTGTTTTTTTTTCAAGGTATAGAACTTTAAGTTGGCATTACTTTTCAAGACGGTGACCGATTTAATAGCTGTCAAGTGATTTATTCTCAGTTTGGTTTGGAAATTGCTTGCAAATTGTGAAATTTTATTTCGAAAATAATGGTTCTGTGCGGAATGCGTATCGCGCACTACGTCCATTTTATCGTCGACAAAATCGTCCATCAGAGCAGTTAATTCGATTAACCATGGAACGTTTTTGCACCACGTTTACTCTAATTGATAACTCGCAACCCCAGAGACGCCGTACGGTGCGTACAGAAGAAGCTATTGCTACTGTAGAGCCTAGCATTGAGGAAGATCCGAATGAGTTCATCCGCCATCGAGCACAGGAATTGGATCTGTGTACAACCACTTTATGGAAGATTTTGCCGAAAGATCTTGGTTTGCGTGCTTACAAGATCCAACTCGTGCAAGAATTGAAGCCAAACGATCATCAAGCAGGGCGTAGATTTGTCGAATGGGCCCAAAACGAGATGGCCTGTTCCCGATTTTCATAAACGAATTTTGTTTAGCGATGAAGCGCACTTCTGGTTGAATGGCTGACTGTTTGACTGTTTTTGGTGCGCTTTATGGGCTTGTGGAATCATTGGTCCGTACTTCTTCAAAACCGATTACTAACTTTTTCATTCCTGAATTGAATAATCATGATGTCCAAGAGCTGTGGTTCCAACAAGACGGCGCAACATGTCACGCAGCTCGTGCCACAATCGATTTATTGAAACACACGTTTGGTGACCGCCTTATTTCACGTTTTGGACCTGTGAATTGGCCTCCAAGATCTTGTGATTTAACACCGCTGGACTATTTTCTGTGAGGTTATGTAAAGTGATTGGTCTATGAAGGATAAGCCATAAAGGTTTGACCATTTGGTAGACAACATTCGCCTTGTTATTGCCGATATACGGCCACAAATGTTGGAAAAAGTTATCGAAAATTGGACGTCCAGATTAGACTACATCCGAACCAGCCGTGGCAGTCATATGCCAGAAATCATATTTAAAATGTTATGCCACAAGATTATCTTTCAAATAAATAAAAAATCATGTCAATCGAATATTCCGTCGTTGATTTATTGCAATTTAAAGTTTTATACCTCTAAAAAAAACACCCTTTATTCATTACTTTTAGACTGCATTTCAAAAGATAAACAACGATTTGGATTTGTTCAACGTCAACTACCGTCGTAACTCGTAAGTTGAAATCTCAAATAAGAATTTTAAAAAAAATTACTTCTGAAATCAAAAATCAATTTATTTAAACTGAAAAATACTTCACATTTATACGACGCACGTTAACTGAGCAACAATTTCCTATATGCTTAAATTTTTTTCAAAATGATAAATAATAGAACTGATATCTTACGAATTGCGCGTCAATAGCATTAAAAAATTAAAGCTTTGAGTTGAAAAACAATACTCCTTCAATAAACTAGCCATCCGGATCAGTGGCGGATTAAACGTTAAGAGCGCCATAGGCAAGTATCTCATCGGCGCCCCTATTAAAAATATTTCGTATTATAGTTTGGCTGAAACCAATGTGCTGCGACTAAGGAAAATGCGTTGTCCGAAAGATCTTACGAGTTCGGTTTTAAATATTTTAATTAATTATGTGCCGAGCCTTATAATTTTTAACCAAGTTAACTCGAGTTTTATTTTTATGCAAACAGACTTGCAACTCGGTTCGACAAATTGGATTGCCCCGAAGATCAATCTAGGAAATACTTTAGCAGCAGAAAACGAAAACTCAAAATTCAAAAACACTAACAAAATAAGAAGGAAGCTAAGTCGATTGTCGAGTAAGCAAACCGAATAGCGAACATAGTTGACTTTGTACTGTAAAGTGGCAAGTGCGGTTCGAATTCATAAGTTTGCTACTTTAACAACCACGTATGAACTCACATTTTATTTTCCACTTGTAAAAATCACTGTGCCCGCGCGCCCTTTATTGCCTCGCACCGCTAGGCACATGCCTAGTTTGCCTTGAGGATAATACGGCACTGATCCGGATTGAAAATTAGGAAAAATAAAAAAATGTTCGGTTATTTGAAAGGGAAATATGTGGGATATTTTTATTTCCTTGAAAACTGTGTTTTCATCTACAAGTATGCTATCACTATTCTCTTTATTCGAAAAGTCAATAAAAATTCGAAGTGAAATCTTGTTCGGGCGAGATTTCCGATAGCTTTTGAAATTCCGGGCGAATAGAATTAATTCGGGCGGAATTGATGATAAGGCTGATTATGTAAAGTTTGACAATTGATCAATGTCTTGGCATTATTCCAAAATATGTCAAAAAAGAGTCAGGTCTTGTCTTAAAGCGGCACAAGGCAGACGATGTACAGCAAAAAGGACTGACTTATTAAGGTCCTAAGGGCGGACCTTGTAACGACGTTACATGCTGTTTCTTGACATTGACATTTCACAGTACTTATTGAAATATAAATAAGTTTATTTATATTGAGCAGATTACCCAATTGGAATGAAACTCTTCGATTGCTGAATACAGAATGATTTTATTATTATAAAAATTTCTATTTATATACTAGAAATAAATACTATGCATACTATGATTACATACTAGTAGCTGAGTGAAACAGCTGAGTGAAACACTCAATATAAAAATTATTACAACAGTACTTCGCACATGAATGTAACGAACTACAGACACATAGCAGCACTGACGACTGAGGCCATCGGCTGGGACAGAACAAGACATTAATACAACAGAGAGAGACAGATAGACACATAGAAAGAAAGCACACATAACAGAAACCTACGTGGCTCAGAGGAGGAGACTTAGATTTGTATTGTCTCATGTTATCGCGCAGGTGGCCTCAGATAAGCTCACTCCCTTAAGAAATATTATAAGGAGGTTGGTACGATCGTACGAATCGGCCTACTTATACTACCAAATGATACAATAGTATCAAGTATCAATTTAGTAATATTGGTCAAAGCCTCTCCTCCTAGTCCGACCATAATAATAATCGGTGAGGGGTTACGATATTGAAGTAAGATATTATACCTGCCGAACCGTGCCACCAAGGGTATTGTATCTGGCGAAAGGTTCAGAAGACCTAGAATTGAAGTTTAATGTTTCTACAATTAGACCTTGACTAGACCGGCGAATTAAACTTTGGCTGGAAACTAAAAAGCACATCACAACAATTTACCCTTAACCCTAGCCACAGCATGCATGCTATTTTTCCAGGAGTTACATAAAGTAAAACTATTTTTTATTTTCTCAAATTCAGTTCAAAAAAAAAAACTTGTCATTCATGTCTCTTCCAAATGTTTGTATTTAATGTGCTTTGACTTCATGGTGGCAATGAAAAACTAACAAGATAACAAATGGACTCCCCATGAGATCGGTTGTCTCTAAATGCCCCCAAAATATATAAACTCATGTACACCAACAAAAGAAGAGAATATCACCCTCAAACAAGCATCAAATCAACTGCAACAAACTGACAGCTTCTTATGCAGCAAAAACGCTATGGATGAACCCACATTATGACAAGGATGACGCTGATGCTAAGCCCTAAAAAGGTGATGATGTGTAAAATTCTACTGGGAGAGCTACCTTCCCGTTGCATGATGCCGGCTGATACCCACCACACCATTCATTTCATCCTGTCGATTCGATGATAAATCATTTTTCGTGAATCAGCGAAATCTTGTAAAACGGCAAAGTGAACATAAATCGCAAAATAAAACCATTTACTTGCTGCCGAGTGCTTCATCGCATCACCGACCGATCAATGATTGGAAGACGGGTGGTGGTAGTGGTGGCGGCTCCGCATTTTAATCTACTCCCTGATGATGGCTAAGGCAATAGCATTCATCCGTCCATCCATCATCATCGCAGTCGCATCATCATTGCCGTCATCATCTTGCAAAAAAAAAGCCAAACAGATGAACAGAACAAAAAGTCAGCAACACAAATCTCAAAGAGCAAGGAGTCCAAACTCAATTGAAACAGCTCCGAGAATCGAGCAATACAAATGTTTTGCAGTTCCGAACAACAATTGTTGTCCCCCAACACAAAAACAAAAGTCAACCGAGTCAGTTTGCTGCTAATAAGATGATGTTGCTGATGTGATGATGATGTGCTGATGATGACGACGATGATGATGGGATGGCGATGATGTGATGATGACAATGGCGACGACGGATGACGATGACGGCTTTAGCTGTACTAATGTTGCCCTCTTGTCTTGCGTCTTTTGATGGGTTCTTCTTATTGCCGTGTAAATTTGTGGCAACACTCAATAGTTTGGACTTTTTTTTTGTTGTTTGCTGTTGCTGTTGATGAAGAGATGATCCGTGAGCTGCCTGATGGTCGGTACTTGTTTAGGAGTAGCATTTGTATCTGCACGGATGAGCTGCATCACGAATTCTTTGTACAACGCCATGCAGCACTAAGTAGAAAGAGTGTAGTTTCATTTTGTTGTTTGTTTGTTCCTTTTTTCCGGTTTGGTTGGAACCGCAAAGCTATTGGATGAGGTTGGCAAAAAGATTTGAGAAGGAAAGACCTGATGGTGCAGGAAAGATCAATCATTGTGTAAAATGGTCGGTGAAACTAAATAAACGTGTTCCAGTCGATTTCTCAATTAGAATCCGAATTGGCCGGTTATGTTGGCTTTAAAATGAAGAAGTGTGAATTCAAATGGAGAGCGAATGAAGTCGTCATGGCGTTTGCTTTTAATTTTTATGA
Organism: Sphaerophoria taeniata; assembly: GCA_943590905.1. Classification (NCBI taxonomy): domain Eukaryota; kingdom Metazoa; phylum Arthropoda; class Insecta; order Diptera; family Syrphidae; genus Sphaerophoria; species Sphaerophoria taeniata. The sequence goes on from OX016540.1 coordinate 90,778,758, forward strand.
AGTGGTGATAAGTTTTTCAATTTATTAGTTTTTGGTGGCTTATCAGTTGTCAAAACCAAACACTCTGGCTCTGGCAACATCAGTCAGATTTGGTTCTCCTGGTTGTCTCGAACCTGGGGTCTAGCAGAAGAAAATTTTCTTTTGTTGTCCATCCACCAAATTGGGCAAAGGCAATCCTGTTTTTTTTTGGCTTTCTAAGCTAAACCTTATCTTAAAACTATTATTTAGAGTATGACTGCATTGCAAGTCAGTAGAAGCCGTCCGAACAGAGCGGAAGGATATTTGGACGACTTAAAATCAAGTGGAGGGGAACAGTTGAGGAAGAATCAGTGTCTCTAGGCAAAAGATTGAGAGAGCTTCGGTTTATTTCAAGAAACAGAACAATATGGCCATTCATTTTCCAGTTTCGAAATTAAAGTTAAAAAAACACACAAAGATACATTTTCAATGAAAATTCTATTTCATTATAAAGCTTGGACTTTGCCATTGAGTGTCAAAAACAATTTCATTTGAATTGCCATCTCGGGAGTGCGGAGACTATTCACGAAAACACCGTCTTTTGCGTAACTCTACAGAAAAAAATTGTACGTTGTCAAAAAGCAGGATCTTGGTGGCCAATTGATGTGGCTAAAACGTGAAATTACGCGACCAGAAAGCTTGTTGACCCGTCTTGTTGGAACCACATATCGGCCAAGTTTTCAATTGCCGGCCCAAAAGAATAGGTGATCATTCGACAATATTGTTCCGAATTGACTGTAACCGTCTTACGGCCCAATGACACCTTTCAAGCATAGAGCACACCAAACAAACACTTTTTCTGGGTGCAATGACACCTCTTAAATCACTTGTGGGTTTTCTGAGCCCCATTTTTGGCAATTTCGTTTGTTTAAATAAAGGTGCCTCACCGCTAAAGAAAATGTTGTTCAAAAAATTTGTGTTTGTTGTCTATTGTTACAACACCCAAGAAACATATCTATACGACACTTCAGATGACAGTTAAGTTTAACACTTTTCAAATGCCGGCACTACCAACTTGAAACCACGAAATGAATGATCCTATAATTCAAGCCTTTTATAAGGTTTTTGAAATATCTCAAATGATTGGCGTTTAATTTAACAAAAAAAAAGTTGTCAAGTTCTTATTGGAAACCCCCTTAGAAGGATTTGAGATTTTAAATCACTTGATTAAGGGATGATGGAATTTTAAAACAATAAACTTGTGTTTTCGATTCCAAGCTGTATTTTTGTTTTAGTGAAAAATCAATTCACCTTTGTATTCCTCTTTTGTTTTTTTAAGTTCTATGCATAAAATAGTAAGTATACGCCGTAGTAAACTTGGTTGAAAATCTGTTACATTGTTCAATACGACTGGGGACGGTTCATTCATTTTACACTAACAAATAAAGATTCATTAAAAAAAATCAGACTGAACATTTAATTTCCGATTGTAATGTTTGTTCTCGCAAGAGGCTATTTCATAATTCGATTTAAACGCCCATGTAACGCACTCAGAAAACGTCTAATTTCATTGTATGAAGTTTGTTTGATGTCAAAAAGTTTAACTGTCTAATTGACAGACTGTCAAGGAACAAAAAATTCAAGTAGCGACGACAGATGAATGTCAGTTAAATCAAACAAATCTTTGAAAATATAAAAGAAACTGAAATACACACAACATTTCTGTGCAGAATTTTCCCATGATTCCCATCTATCATCACAGAAATTCCGCGTTCCAGTAGTCAAAACCCAGCATCAGAGTTTCCGAATTCTTCTCAAAAACAAAACAACAAGACAAACAAACATAAGAAACCCCAAAGTGCATTGGCAAGGCAATATACAAACTCCAACTGTGGCAGAATATGTGTCAACTCGATCAAAGGTTAACGACAATTATTACCAAACAAATTGTCAGGCGTGCGAGCGTGCTATGCCCGCATCATTGAGCTCACAAAAAAACAAACCCGAAACTCTACAAAATCCCCTTAGCTGGCAAACAAACGAAAACAATAAACTTGAAAAGCGTTCGCTTTACAGGTAGCGTTGCCCATATGCTTTGCTCGTTCTTATCGTGTCGTTGCCATCTGAACGCGCACAACTCCAGTCAGGATAATGATTAGAAAAACGGCTGACATCTGATTTGTTGGTACAAAATATTATAACGACCTGATTCCGGCCAAGATATGGCAAAGCCGGCTAACTTGCATGCTATACTCTACTGTTTCTGCCGCACTGTACCGACGCACCACCACAGTGCAGCTCACTCCGAGGCTGAACATTGTAAATCTCAGAGTCGAACACTCGTTTCGTTTACTGCAAGAAACTGCAGCAGTAGCAGCATCAACATCGATTCAAAGGAGGTCCATGAAGAAGACACTGTGCGAGCACTCGAAGATCCACTTACGAACAGAACCGGCTTACCTTGCGTCTTCTTCTGTAATACCATTTTTGTAAAAGAGCGCGCTACACTTGGCGGCATGAGAAGCGTTTTGCTTTTGCGCGTTGACCTGTCAATTGGCGTCTATTGAAATGTCAGCTTGCTCGTCGTCCTCGGTCGTTGCAATAGTTGCGTGCAGTCGAAGCAGCAGCAAAAAAAAAAAGAAGACAAGATTCACACTGACACAGAGTGCTCTTTATGGTGAGCAGTTGGTTTCGGTTATGTCCATTTTAAGTGGTATGCGCAAGTGCTGCTGCCGCAACCGTCTTTTGCGTCGCACCAAGGTAATATCTTGCTAACAATCTATCTAAACCAGGGCGAGACGTAACGACACCGAATGGGTTGTGGAAGAGGGATGAACAATTTGAAAGCGACCCATAATGAGCCGTGGTCACAGCAACGACAGTGCTCTGTGTGCGCAGATAAGTCACTGATATACCGCCTGTTTTTCAATTTCAAGTGATGTGCAGCGCCGCCGCGCCGGTGGTGGTGGCGGTTGAGGTTCTTGTCTTTACTGTTTGTGCGAAGATATGACGCGGTTTGTAAGACCTGAAAGATACATCGATTCAAACGACCAGATAAGTTTAATTACACAATTTTCTAGTTGTTGCTGCTGCTTCTTGTTGGTTCTGCCGACCGTCTTTGGCTGCTGTTTGGGGGCACTGTTGACAATATACAGCAACATTTGGTGGGGCGGGTGTGGCCATGAATGTGTACCACAATCGCCAACAAACAAACAAACAAACAAACAAACTACCAAACGACACAACGGTGACTGAAGAGAGATCAACTGACAGTGATAGTGTGATTAGTTGTGTTTTTCGACGAACAACGACGATTCATTTCGTCTTGTTTAAAGCTATAAGCATAAGAAGCTTCGGCAGCGCGCTGTGTGTGTTTCAATTAATTTTCAATTTAATATGTAGGTATGACATGCCCTCGGCTGATCACAAAGGCGGAAGAACCGATAGCGACGATAAAGAACCAACAAATGTTGTCATACGAACGAAAGCAAAAAATTGAAACCACAGATTTGGGTGAGCGATATTGTGCAAGTGTGTTCGTTGATGAGATCAGACAAATTCTTATTATAATTGTTTTTTTTTCTGTTTTTTGAAGACACAAAGCGTAACTGAGTGAGCTAGAGATCACATATTAAAAAATCATTAAGGATCTTGAAGAAAACGAAATTTTTGTTGTACAAGTGACAGCTGCAAATAAACTGTCGGCAATGTTGTTCCAAATGTCAAAATCAGCACAAAGATTAACCTTCAAGAGTAATGAGGTTATGATTGTTTTCTGTTGATTAAAAGATGATGAAACTGATTATCCCATAAAGAGTTTGGATGTTTTTACACGAAACGATTTTCGTCGGTAAACACATCCTAAGAACTTATAATCATAAATCGTTCGATCTAAGTGCTTGTTCCAAATTGGTATTCGAACAATACTACTTAGACAGCCTTTTTTTCTGTACTGTACAAAGTAACGAAACGTCAAAACGTAACGTAAAACAAAACAGATGTTGTTCGGTAACTGTTCTCAAGCTGTGAAATATATTATGCTCACAACAAAACACTTCTATGATCTAGATTTCTTCAAAAACAAGGACCAATTGACACTTTGACATTTTCCAACAAAACGCTTACCCTTTCCTTCTTAAACGGTGACATGCAGTCAGTTATTTGTATGTAAGGCAGGAGAAGATATACATTATATTTATTGACATATTGTTTTTTCTTTTATGATCATTAATTTTAAAAATGGATCGTGCGGAATTGTCAAATATAATTAATGATTTAACCTTTTGTTGTTTTTCGACATAAATTCTGTCAATGGTCATTCAGCCTTGGAAATAATGAACTCATATGTAAACACATTGGACGTGAACGTGACTATGTTTAAAAAAAAACTGTAATAGAATACTGGACATGATTTTAATGTCATTTATTCCACAAACAATGATATTGTGACTTCCACTTCTTGATAAACAAATCAAAGTGATCAATATCTACAAAAAATGTCAAAGAATTGGTTATGTGTTCATGTAGGCATACGACCTAACTTTTCAATAAAATTGAGAGTGATGTATGTTTTGAGTGCATTATAGATTTGGCACACCTATTTGAAATGTCTATTTAAACAATACTATGTTCCTTCGGAGTGTTTCGAAGCTTGGTGAAATACAGTTGGCAAATAATGTCGTTTCACTTGAAATGTTGTAATGTGACTCTGTTAAAAGGAAGTAATAATGCGAACACGAAAAAAACAAATATTATATTTAAAAAAAAAAACAAGTATACGCCCGAGTGCATTAATCCCTTATTCTTGAAAAAGCAACGTAGATTTGTCAACAAAAAAAATCAGAAAAATTAAAACAAAAATCAGAATGAAAATCAAAAAATTCGCATGTGTATACAAAAAGATGTATATATGTATGCCTTAATTCAGCAAAAAAATTTACTGATTTTCGAGTATCGAATTTTTCGAAATGAAGATAAAATTTTATTTGGAAGATGATTCGCTGTTGTAGCCATCATCCACTTTCGTTACTTTATTCGTGACAGCAATCTTGGCAAGTTCTCATTTCTTGATCTCAAAAATTGAAATTGCATCAAAAATTAGTGAGTTTCTATACAATTCCTGAACTTGAACCAAGAATAAGATAGAGAATTCGATTGAATCTTTCAAAAGAATAAAAAAAACCATTAAAATTGGGCATAAGCGAAATCACAGGTAAAGAAATAAGCTTAAAAAATATAAGAAGAAAAGAACATGAAGATAGATTTTTTTTTAATTTGATAAAAAAAAAAATAAAGTATTTTTCGTAGACTTGTTCAAGGTGGATGTGCTTAGGATAAGGCGGAATAAAATTTCGTTAGTTAGAAGCTGGAGAGCGCATGTTTTTCTAGCAAACGCTAGACTCAATGCCAGAACTCTCCTAAGCCATCCACTTGCTTACCTAGCAACGAAACGTGTTCGAGAAGGGAATAGAGTCTTGCACATAAAAAAATTAAAATCGCCGCTGTCGAGAAAGCAAGAAAACGAAAAAAGAAACGAAAGGAAAGAGCAAATGCATTACGACCGACACCTTGATCACCAGGCGAGAAATTTTCGATCAAACCAGTGACCGCATGCACAAATAAAATTCTTGTCGTGCTACTCTATGAGCTTAAAAATTTTAATTTTTAATATAAGTATAAATTTTTTAAATGAAATCTCAGTTCAATCATAAGTAAATTAAAAGTTATAGATTTGTTTAAGAAGGCAAGTTGTGAAAAAAAGCTAAGAAGAGTGAGAATAAGAAAGAAAATAAGTTAAATGCAAAAATCATAGTATAAAAAAAAAATAAGTACAAGAATCATTTAATGTAATCTTTTAAGAAGCATTAAACAGAACAAGCAAGGTGACGAACGAATGAGTGAGTACATTTTTCTTGTATTATTTTCTTAAATCTTTTATTTTTGCGTTATTAGTTGTATAAGAAAGAAAAATATATATATATATATATTAATAAGTTGATAAATAGAAGTCCTCTTAAGCAAAATCCATAACAAAAAAGAAAAAAAAGAAAATCAAAACAAAAAATAAGAAACAAAGAGATACAGCCATGATGGGGCTACGCAACAATTTTTATTTATAAACAAAATAAAATGAATTTTTTGAATCAAATTTATATGCGAGAGTCTAAGAAATAAAACGTTATGTATTAATCTGAAAAACCTAATCTTAGAAGTAATGTGGAGTGCAAAATGTTGTATGAATTGAAGTGGAATTGTCAGATTTGGGACTGTCTTGTCAAAATATGAGGAAGATACAGTCAAGGAATGATTGACGTTTCATCGTCATAAAGGGAGGGAGTCCTCAAGAAGTCACAAAAACACCTATGTAATCGGAACATTTATATATAATCATAAATGCACAACTGTACATGGTTTCAATAATTCAATTTTTTTCCGTATAACACGTTTCAAGTTAATTTCCTATCTCTTTACATCACAGTGATCTTTGGGTAAGAAAGATCATTACGGCACATCAATTTCTTTTTTTTTCTTTGGCACGAAAATAATTTGTGGTACAGGAACACTGTGTAGCACGAACTCACCCTTTGGCCATTCTAGTTCGAGCATCTGCGAGAGTGCTACCCAGTTACACACCGATTAAAGCTTTTGCTAAAAATAAAAACAAGAAAATCGTCCTGCAGGATGCACTGTCAATCATCCATTTTATTTCAAAATATACACATGCTTTTGACATTTTTAATATTCTGTTTCATGTCATGCGTAATCCGTCAACAAAATCAAACAAATACAAAAAGAAAAAAAAACACCTAGTGCGAAGGATGCCGCTATCCTTTTGGTACACTTTACGCGGCATTAACATATCAAACGAAAGCATATTTTGTGCAGATAGGCACTGACTTTATATTATTTAAATATTCTGTACCAAAATAGTTTAAAACAATAAACTGGAATTTAAAAAAAAGTGAGGTTGTTACAGCAAAAACAATTGGAAATGTTAAATCAAAATGGTGTCGAACCATAGAGATAATATAATAGAGCCCGGAAGCAAGCCTAAAACGTGTTTTCTCAAATTATGAGAAAGAAGACGTTAGGGAGTTCTGTCTGTCTCTCTCTCTCTATCTCTCTCTCTCTCTCTCTCTCTCTCTCTCTCTCTGAACTTGTCGCTGATTGGCTGTAAGGTGGTATAAGAAACGTCAAAATCAAAATTGTCAGAGAGAGAAGGAACTCTCTATAGCTTCTTTCTCACAATTTTCAGGGTCCACTCCACTTGTACGAAGTGCTACCGCTCCCGTGTTCTATGTGTCAAACAGCTGTCATGTGTAGGATGTGTTAACGAATGAATGTCAGAAATGTCAATAAGAATTAGGGTGGATTCACAGTGGTGTTTACAATGCACGTGTTCCGGCAATACAACAGAAGTTAATAAACATTTTGTTGAATTTTAATCCCCTTAAATGATGGCTTAACACACTCGAATTTCGAGAGCTGGGTCGACTAGTTTATTTAACACTCTTGGTAGAAATTACTAAAAAGAGTGAAATAAAACGTTGTTATTAAAACAAACCCAGTTAAATAAATTCTAAAAGAGTGGCGCGACAGCTCTTGAAGAGCTAAGGCCTAAGTGGCTTACACTCACCAATAATTCTCTGAGTGGGTGTGAAGAATTGAGTGGACCTACAATTTGATGCCGATTCCGTGTGGTAGAGTTAAAAAGCACCATTTTCATGACAGACTGATGCTCTCGGAAGTTTTGAAAGTTCTTCGTAAGAGGCAGTACCCGTAAAAGATGAAATAAAAACTCTATGACAAGAGTAGGATTCGAACCCAAAACGTTTTGCGTAGCATTCAAAGCACATAAGCACAACGCCACGGACACTACAAAACTAAAACAATTAAAATAAAATAGAGTGGCGCGGCAGCTCTTGAAGAGCTGTTGTGTGCAGGGGGTGTTCGCGAAGAAATGTCACTAAGAATCAACCCAAAACATTAAGGTTTTCATTTTTTGATAATGTGATGTCTTAGAAATCACCCTTACCTAAATGTTGATCAAAGGGCTCCGCTCTTGCGTTCCTATAGTTCAAATACAAATCTACAAATATACATCAAAACCTTCATTTTATTTCCCTATTTAACAAACTTAAACAAACATTCAAGTGCATACCACAATAAGCATAATAAATATGCATATGAAACGCATGCTATACATTTTCTCAACTTTTATAGTGCCATCGAACAAGCCAGAGAAGAACCCAAGAATACGTAAAAAAAGGAATAAAAGCATCACATTTAATAAAGATTCTCCATCACAAAACCACCATGCAACACAAACTTACAGCAGCAGAAACCCCAACAACAACTGCAAACGGCAACTGCAACAAGAGGACACAGGCAAAAAAGAGAATCGTACGTATGCGCAATTATCGGACGCATTATCGGCACGATAAACATTTCTGGAGAGCAAACATAACAAAAAACCCAACCATCATCGGAATGGTAATGGAATGGAAATCGCGCGCGCGATTCGCACAACAAAAGAACGATCAACAACAAAACAAAAAGGAAACAGACGCAAATAATAGAGGAAGATACAGGTCGAAGTTGCGTTGCGATTCGAAAATAAAAAAGAGAAGGAAACGAATTGGTGAGGGGACAACAAATTGCACGACACCCAATAGAGTGGAGACCGCGAGATGATGTCCGTAAAATAAAACTGAAAAGGAAAAGGAAAAAAAAATACAACAGAACGCACAAAGAGGAGAAGAATCGCACAATTCCGATTTCAAAAATTAGCGACATGTTGCAGAAAAATTACATTTGCGTTGCGATGTTGATAGCATTGTTGTCACCAGGGTTGAATTTTGTTTAAGGCGCAAACACTCTTATGACAGATGAATTGGGAGTCGAACTTTAAGCACTGTTTGTATCTGTCGACAAAACCTGATAGGTGTCATTTTTTTAATCTGTCAGCTGGAAAATTGAGGTAAGAAAGCAATGACACTTTTGGTGTTTCTGAATATTGAAATGTCAAATCGTTTTAAGTAAATATGACATAACCGAACTTTAAACACAAAAAAAAAACATAAATACAATAATTATAAAGTGCGGACATATTGTCAGCTGGCGCAGCTGTGACTATTACCTACTTTTTCAGAAAAAAAAAATGATGACTCTAAGGACACAACGGCCGGCAACAACGATGTCAACCCGTAGCATTGTCTGGTTCTACGCGATGCATGTGCCTGCAAAGTATGGAATGAAAATTCCTTTTGGAGTTGAGTAGGGGGTAGGGCCCCCATCCATCTGCACCCTAAAAATATTTTAGTGTAGGGAACCCACAGGTTTAGTTTTGCTGCCAATAAGGCTGCTAACTGTAGACCACCATAGCACAAGCAGTGGGCTTATGCAGGAAAAAAAAAACCAAATCGAATCGAATAATAATTTTCTAACCAAAACAGTGTCATCGAGGATGTGTGACAATCGTCAACTCCGACGAGTCAACCCTGAAGTGTTGGATATGAGAGATCCCGCCACTGAATTTCAAAATCGAATAGCATCAAAGTGTCACAAATGGAACACGGACGCAACGTGACGCAACAATGCAGCGTAGCAACGATGGACACCAGTCGCGTTCGCATATATTGACATCGCGCAGTCAGTTAACGTTTTGTTTTTACAAATTCTATACTTTATTATCACCCATCTAACAGATGCAATCTTTCACTTGGGCTTCATACGGTCTCCTTCTGCCTGCCGCTGCTTCGGATGGATACCGATGCACGACGGGTTTTTGGGTTGACGCTGCTTTGATGGCAGATATGCTGTGCCTTGTGGATTGAATGGAATTTTTGTTATTTTCCAAGCGCAATCGATTGGAATCTCTCAAAAGTTTTTGGTGGGCTTGGGCTCTTGTGGAAGAGTTTCGGGACGGATTGGCTGGTTTGAGATTACGAATGAACAACAAAAAAAAAAGTCCTATGAAGACAATAGCACGGTAGGTGCGAGGGGGGTCACTAAGAATGAGGGAATGATCTTGATCAAAAAGTACGAGAACCTACATAAAATATTTATAAGTGGTACACTCTGTCTGTCCTTCTGTCTCTCTTTCTTGATTTTTGATGGTGAATGAGGAGATAATGGATTTCGCGTTTGCGTTTCCTTTTCTGAATAGCAAATGTCAAATTTAAATGAGTGGTAGGCAGTAGTGAGCTCTGTGGTATTGAGGAAATATGTTATTGTGGTTAGTGTTGGGTTTTGGTTCCTAAAGAATTATTGACTGGGAAATTTTTGACGAGTTTTGGTTTGTGTTTCTTGCAGAAGCATTTGGTTTAATATTACTCTTTATTTGAAGCTCGGCCGATGATGGTGACGTGAAGCTTTGAGATTACTATGAACTTCCGAATGCCTTGGTGACTTAACCAGAGATTAGGGAAAGAAGGATATCGAAAAGTGACACGTTTTACCCCATAAATCCCTCAATTTTCATTTTCTTTTTTTTTTCTTTTGGTGAATGTAAGTTTCCGAAATAGCCAACGATAAAAATGTATTTGTGAAAAACAAGCATACTCTCACTGTTCGTCAATTGGAGCTTGTATAGTACACGCACATACTCAAACAAGTCGTCAATTTGAGCTTGAAGGTAAATCTTTTTTGACAGCTTAGTTTCCTATCTCCTTTAATCTCTCGTGATGAGATTGAACCTTTGCAAGTATACTACACTAGCGCCGACAACAAGGCGAGTTCCTAACACAAAATTCAGCCTTGTGATAATACATTGACATTGACTTTATAGTACTTCGCACATGAATGTAACAAACTACAGACACATAGCAGCACTGGCGACTGAGGCCATCGGCTGGGACAGAACAAGACATTAAGGCTAAAAACTAATTAAAACTATAACAGGCCGACTCCAATAGAGATAATTTCTGTCAGAATACTCATCCTGACATGAAAAGTCTAATGGAGTCGCGTTGTTTGTTGTTGTTTCAACGCGACTCCATTGAATTTTCATGTCAGGATGAGTATTCTGAGAGAAATTATCTCTAGTGGAGTCGGCCTGTAAAAACTTTTTGTCTTAAGACAAAAAATCGTGTCGGGTTCTAACCCACACCGAGGAAGATAAAGACAAAGGCGCAAAATTATAGTCCGCTAATGAACAACTTTAGTGTGATACTAGCTTAAAATGACGTTTCAGACATGACTCAAACGTCATTTTAAGCTTAGTATCACACTAAAGTTGTTCATTAGCGACTATAATTTTGCGCCAAAATGTCTTGTCTTTGTCCGCTTCGGTGTGTGTTGCTCCTATAAAACCTATACAACTGACACGTTTTTTTGTCGATTTCTGTTTTGTTTGTTTGTTCTCTTTGGTGTGTGTGTTAGCAACCATAAGACGGTGTGTACTTTTAGGCGTTGACATTTTGTCCCGGACTTTTTGTCTTCTTTGGTGTGTTTTTCTCTATACAACCCCATGTATTTACTGCAACCGACGCACGAGAGGACAAGACTTTTTATCGTGTCGTGTCTTTTTCGGTGTATGTTGCAATGGACTTATGTTCACGATTTTTTGTCGAAAGATTTGGTGTGTTTTTAGCCTAATAAAACAGAGAGAGGCAGATCGACATATAGAAAGAAAGCACACATAACAGAAACCTACATGGCTCAGAGGAGGAGACTTAGATTTGTATTGTCTCATGTTTTCGCACAGGTGGCCTCAGATAAGCTGGCGATTTTTGTAGTAAAAGAATGCTGCCGAAGCTGGGGCTTGAACCCGTAGCGTTCGGCTTAGCAATCAACTACTCTATCCTCTGAGCCATGGCCACCTGCCGTGATAATACAACAGCAGTATATACCTATACCAAGATTGAACAATTACCTAATTTAACCAGGGGTGTCATTTCTTTATACAAACGGATCGAAGTCAACCATACATTTTTATTTAATAACATTTACTATGCTTTCCTTCGCTTCGCTTTCTTTGCTCAAAGTCTAAGTTAAAATTTGATAATCCTTTAAAACCCACACAAGAATCAACATCCCCAATCATGAATTTGTCAATTGTCGAACGTACGTGTCTCAACCGCAAGTGTCTGAATAAAGTTTCTATTTTCTCCTAAGACGACAGAAAAAGTCTAGCAAATATTTACCCATCGTTAATACAATCCTTGAGATGTAAGGGGTGTCAAATATCTCAAGGTCTACTTTGTATCTCTAACCCAAGCTCATAGATGAGATTTTTTTTTGTATTCAATGTAAAATCGTAAATATTTGATGGAAGTTTAAGGAATGATCCCAAGAAGCCGGAGCCGGACTGAACAAAGTTCTTCAAAAAAGTATCCCCATCAAGTCAAAGTCAATGTTGGTCTTTTTTTCCTCCTTGTCATCATTATTATTAGCTGTATCCTTATCATGTCCTTTTCACATACTTAACCACACACACACATACCAGCTCGTTAAAACTATCACCTTAACCCCTTTTTCCATTTTTAAACTTGAAAGACGATGCTTCCAAGATTAAGACAGCCTTAGCGACTTGTCATATTTTTTCGATTATGGTTAAAATGCAGATATGCTTACGGAAGGAGAGATGAAGTGAATATGTGTTAAAAGGATATAAATTGAATGATGAAATATGGGCAGACAGGAAGTGCGAAAAGGGGGGGACATCCTATAGCAAAAACTAAACTGAAGGCGAAGCGACAAGTTAACATTTTTGTTGTATGATATGACTTCGCTGAACCCTCAGATTGTACATTCAAAAGCGTCTGGTCGCCAAAGATAAGAAAACCAACACTCCTCTTTTCCTCTTTATAATATACCAAAAAGGACGATGTGGTGTTTTTTAATGCCAATCCAGAAGGAGGTTGAGTTTCGGGTCGGACACTATAAGACATCGTCGTCGTCGTCGTCCTCGTCATCCTTTTTCAAGTTTCGACAACAAAACGACTAAAATCTCATCGAAGAAAATATGAAAATATAATAATAAATGTATACATACGTCCTAGAAGACAGTTATGTGGACAATGAACAGCCATCGAGTGTTGGGAGGGGGGGGACTGGCTTTGGATGACTGCAAGTTGGTTGATATTTGAGATATCAAAGTGGAACACATAAAATTGTTTTCTGATTTCCCCAAGTCGCTTTTGCTTATTTTTCCGTCATCAAAATGACATTCCAGTGGGCGTGATTGTCGTTGTCCGTTGCGTTGTCCCTGCAAAATCATTTCGCAGTTTTATGTTTTCCAAGTCGAATTGCAATATTTGGGTGGATAATAAAAATAATCCTTTGAAAAAGCGATTTTCATCGTCTCTGGTGATGTGAAATGCATTTCATTCTCACAAGCGACGCGACAACCAGGTTGATTTGATTCCCATTGAATTCAAAGATAACCAGCATTTTCTATCGTTTTACTGGCATCATCGTCGAAGTCTTGAAGTCATAGTTCTTCGGTTCTAAGAATGAAAATGAACTTACCACATGATTAATTACAGTCCTGTAGTTCTTTCACGAGTGCGTTTAGAAGATAAAGCCTTTAGCAACATCAGGAACCATCAGGACGAAAATGAGAGATTCATCTTTTGCTGATGTTTCTTCAGGATTTTTTTTTCGCCCGGTTTCCAAGAAGGAAGAATAGAATTAATGATGGCAAAACAGCCAACACCAGAGACCGAATTTTCCAAAAATAAGAACTGCTTGCTGTTCTCGAGATGATATCCTTTTTCACCCCTTTCTTGTGCTCTACAAAATTGCTAATGGTTTTCAAGGGTGACCAACGGCTTATGGGAGTTTATTGATGTGTATGTGTGGTTTCGAGAGGCAAGAGGACGATGGAAGTGGAAAATCTTTTGTAGATTAAATTTTTATTGGCAATAATTTAAAAAAAAAGCTTCACATGATGTCATCGGCCCTGCTTCTTGCAGGATTCTTGTGACACAGCGAGGATATCTCATTCTCTATATAAATGAACAAAATCTAGAACGGAAAAGGATTGGACACGCGGCAACAACAGCGGTGTGGTTGTGCTGGTGCGATAAAATAGGATTTTAGGTTTTATCATTCGACTAACACTCTGCATATATAAAAAGTTTGTGCCAGGTTTTATTTTTGAGTGGATTTTTTCCATGTGATATGGGACTAGACGATAGGAGTTTGAAATGTGGTTTTTAATATGTGAACAGAGGAAGAGGATGTGGTGTGGGCCAAAATATATGGGAAGGGCATTTTTGTTGGCAATTATTAAGGATCATAATCTTTGAGAAAAGGGTTTTTTTCGTTTTATATTTTGATGATATATCATTTAAGTTATTGTGTGACCATTCGGTAAGAAGGTGATGATGATATTCTTGACCGGTAATAGGGTGGTCATAAGTGTTTTTATGGAGTGGCTTTGAGTGCTACACAGAATGAGAATGTAATTTCCTTTTTATCTGAGAGTGTACAGCAATAATTGAAAAGTGACTTTTTTTAAACCTATTTTCGAAAGGCCCCTTTCAAAAATCGAATAGAAATTAATACACAATGCTAATGCAGAATGTCCTGAATTTTAAAGCTGTCAACGAGCGCCTCACGACAATCCGTATCAAAACTGAATTCGGCAACATATATGCGCAGACGTCCCAATAGAAGGGAAAGATGACGGCACCAAAGTACTACGAGCTCCTCGACAAGACATACGAGCAATTCTCCAGCTTCGATGTTTTAATTTTCTTAGGAGATTTTAACGTCAAGCAGCGCGGCGAAACATAGTACATAGAAGGAAGTACGCGTTTCCCACATCTCAACTCAACATCCACAAGGGGACCTGGAACTGTCAACCACATTGATCATATTGCGATCGACGCAAGACACTCTTTAAGCATCATTGATGTCCAACCCTTCCGAGGAGCCAACATCGACTCGGACCACGACCTTATCATAGGCAAGGTAAAACAAAGAAGGTAAATCTCGACCAAAGCTAAAGAAGAAAGTATGACGTCGGACGGTTACAATTGCAAGAAACCGTTTCCGATCAAGTGTCAAGTAACCGCATGAGAATTCCTTTAGAGCCAGCATTGAGTATTGAGAACTAGTGGCAGAATTGCTAGGCAGCCTCTGATGTGCTGGGTTTCACACGGCTTCCAAAACAAAACCCTTGATTCTATGAAGAATGCAGGCAGGAACATGCAGCCAAGCAAGAAGGATATAAAGTACCGCTGCATAGGAGGACGAGAGCAGCTCGGGACCTCCACTAGAACAAGAGGAGAGAAGGACACAAGCTTTTCAAAAAGAAAAATACGGAGCATGAAAAGCGATCGATCGAGGATGTTGATAAACTTAAAAGGAAGAATGAAGTTCGGAAGTTTTACCAAGTGGTTAAACGAAGAACTGAAGTTTACCTTCGTGTTCGGTCTATAAAGGCCTATAAAGACCAACAGGGAAATATCTTATTTAAGTCACAGTCAACGTTGAGGATATGGAAAATCTACTTCTGTAGACTGTACAGCGGCGATGAGGAATCGATTTTCGCTGTAAGGCAGAATGAACCATCCAATGAAGACGACGCAAGCCAACAGTTCGGACTTCCTGACCTTGAAGATAGCAATATCTAAGCTTAAAACAAACAAACCCGCGGGAGGTGATGGCATCATTGCCGAACTCTTCAAAGCAGCCAGTGGCGATGACTTGGTAAGGAGCATGCACCAACTCATCCGCAGAATATGGTCGGAAAGAGCATGACCGACGAATGGTACTTTAATACTGTTTGTCCAATCCTGAAGAAAGATGATCCTCTAAACTACGCCAACTATAGAGGTATCAGCATCTTATTCGTCTATAAGATCTTTTCTCCAAACATACAAACTGAAAGGTGTATGTCAGTGTGGCTTTTATCCAGGAAAGTCCACCATCGATCAAATGTTCACACTACGGCTGATCCTGGAAAAAAAACCTAAGAGCTCCAAATCGACACTAATCATCTTTTCAGAAATCTTGGCACCCTTACCAAGCTCATCCGTCTGAGCAGGCTGACAATGAAGAACTAAAGCTGCTCCTTCAGAATCGGTAACGACTTCATCGACACCCTCGATGTAAAAAAAAGGTTTGAAACAAGGTGATACACGCGACTTTTAAGAGAGAGGCACTATCTTCCAGAAGGGAGAACGCAGCGCGATGTCAACAGTGC
The DNA here is from genome assembly GCA_943590905.1 of Sphaerophoria taeniata. Lineage (NCBI taxonomy): Eukaryota > Metazoa > Arthropoda > Insecta > Diptera > Syrphidae > Sphaerophoria > Sphaerophoria taeniata. Next base: position 90,794,875 of record OX016540.1, read on the forward strand.
CTTTGCGAGTATACAGACAGAGACAAAAAAACAACAAGTTTAGAGGTTAATGAAATCAAAAAGGATGAGAGCGCGTTAAACCGATTTGAAAAAAAGTTATACGGAAGTTCTATGGTCCTGTCTGCATCAACGCTGAATGGAGGAGAAGATTTAACTACGAACTGTACGGGTATTACAGCTTAAAGAGTAAAGGTCCAACGAATCGGATGGCTTGGTCACGTTGAGAGGATGAGAGGATGAATACTAATGCTCCGGCCTGTTAGGACTTCGAATGCACTCCAGAAGGACGACACAGTAAGTGGAGTAGTCTTACCAGTCTCGAATGAATAACCTAACATGCAGACTCAGGCAAGACAGACAGGGTTGTTGTACAATCCGCCGGATACTGGCCTGTAGGGAGCACGCATCGAAGCTGGGAATTCCTTACAATGCATTCTGCACATACGGTCAATCGAGTCAATTTGAGTATCAAAACGGCCGGCGCAATCCAGTGCTTAATGGTTCTCCTAGACTCCTCGTGGCCGCCATTTCTGCCTTCCATTCTTTGAACACATCTTCAATTCATTGCGATTCGGTGGGTAGTTTCACTGTTACGAAAAACCTGTGTTCCAGTTCTTGAATAAAAACTTAGGCAAGAGTGAAATTCAAATCGTCTACGCAACTAATCGACACACATAACGCTTTTGCGGCGTGGGAACTATTAGAAACAAAAATTAGTGGATAAACAATGTACAAAATCTGTTCATTGACAATGTTAGCAAATATTTTAAGTCTGAAATTTTTACAAACTTATGTTTTCACGTTTCCGATTTCCCTTCTCGTTCTCAGATAAAAAGTGGCACAATACGTCCAAAAATGCTGTCTGACCTTATGTGGTCCCCTTATAGATAACGGTCCCAAAGTCTATTGATACCAATTGTCTTGATGGTTTATTACCTTCACCAGACCGCCTAAGCTGCCCCGAGGTGACTTCTTTAATACCTTCTGCACCTTTCAGCCACTTGAACTCCGTCAATATGTTAAATATAAAGGCACTTACATATAATATTTAACGTTTTTTTTTTATAACAGCCCAAACAATAGCCCCAACGACAAACAAATACAAGATTCCTGCCGCAGATTGCAAAAAGTGATAACTATTGGCAGGTAGTGTAGAAACCGCCGCGCGCACTTCTCTGGGTAGCCTGCTGAGTCGCTGAGCAACAGCGCAGCGATGACGGAACGTAAGAGGAAAATTCGTTGGATTCTCGGTCAAGGAGTGGTGTTGCTTGCCCCAAACAAGCCAGCTCCATCACCCGGCAAACGATTGTTCCAACAATTATATTGCTCCATCACATATTGTGTACCGAAACTGACTGTGTGCCGAAAGGAGGTACAATGATCCACCATCGCACACAACAATCATAAAAAAAAGAGATTTCGAAAAAAACCGTATCGCGACAAACGAATCATGGGAAAAAAGAAATAAAAAACACTCCACCTACCGGGAAAAGAAGGAAGAAAGTGTGTGGTGGCAGCCATATCTCGTAAACCACAACGACGACGTACCCGACCCGGCCCGGCTATTTCAAGCACATTATATTACGTGTCCATGTGTGTATATCAGCTGGCGATCTCTGGCAATAAATATCTCACAAATAAGCAGAATGCAGAAGAGAAAAAAAAAAACAATGCAAAACCGAAGAAGTCAAAACAAAAAGCGAGTTAAACTAAATCACCAATGGAAACGCATACAATTCCGAACGGAGCTTGAAGGACGGAAGCGATGATGGTGGCGCGGCCAGTGTGAGATTCTGGAGCGAAAGTTCCACAGATATGGACATGGATATGAATTTACAGAAAAAAAAAAAAAACATAAAAGATATGGAACTGCCGGCATCGGCACTCAGCTAAAGGCGTTCAGGAATCAATTGAAAATCGCTTTGCATTTTAACTAGCTGTGGTTGGGCGTGTTGTTTTTTTTTCATTTCCCGGTTTGTAAGGTTGTTTGGTTTTTAGCGAATGTTTTCTTTGATTCCGTTTCATAATTTAAAAAAAAATAAATTGACGAGCATGAGAAGTGTCAACATTCATTTTTTGGTTTGCTTTGGCTTTCTTTTGCTGTTTTAGGAATTGGAAACAAAATTTGTAGAACACAGTGCTTGGTGACTACTCAGTTGTTGTTCAATAAGCATATAACAATTTAGTATTTTTGATTGCTTTACAGAATGTCTATGGGAGTTGAGTGCATCGCGTGGACTCAACTGAAAATAAAGCAACCTCAAAATAATGTTAAACGTGTTGCAGTTGGCCGAATTTCTATTGAACGAAACATGAATAGATTGGTCAGTTTTTGCATTTTACCTTATTCACGCTTTCATTAAGAGGCATATCTGTAGGCAAATTGATATTCGCATTCCTATAATTCACACTCAGTGTTCGCGGAAAAATTCATATGAAGGACAGTACTTTTCTCCTAAAAACACCACTTCCACTACTTTTCTCTACTACTTTTAGTTGTCACTTCAATTTTTAATACGTATTCAGTGTTTTGGGTCACTTTTGCGGCCGACCGTGCAACAATCGCCATTGCATTATTGAAACCTCCTGCCACCAGTTGCAATGGCAGTGAGTTTTAATATTGAAGGAAATTGTATTGAGTGCCAACAAGGGCCTTAAATAAACCTGCTGATCCACCAGAGCTATAGCCTGTCGTGTAGTGCTAATAGGGTGCTTTAATAAACCTTGCTGAAGCTTATCGACCAGAGCTATTGCCTACCGTGCTGAGTGCCACCAAGGGCCTTAAATAAACCTGCTGATACACCAGAAATATAGCCTGTCGTGTAGTGCCACCAGGGTCCTAAAATAAACCTGCTGAGGCTGATCCACCATAGCTATTGCCTGCCGTGCTGAGTGCCACATGGGGCCTTAAATAAACCTGCTGATCCACCAGAGTTATTGGCTGCCGTGTAGTGCCACCAAGGGCACCGTCTGGCCGATAAAGTTTTCAATGGTCTATGCCATTTTTCCAGCGCAAATTACTTCTGCCAAGCTGCCTTCTCTCCGGACTCCAGAGTCTACCACTTTTATTTTTTGCCGTTACAAATATTTCGCAGTAGAGCTGATGCAGCTCATGATTGAAGTTTTCTCAAAACCGGGGTCAACTTTTTACCCTAACGTGGCTACGCGGATCTCTTCGTCAATACTTTTATCGGCTTCTATTGATCCAAGTAATTCAAACTACAACGAAATCGAACTCATCTATCGTAATCGTTGCGCTTCTTCTGTCCAAATTTACTGATCTAAGATGTTCTTGGATTTTCCTTCAATAATTTGCAGCCCCAGGTTTTTCCGGATGAATGAGGTACAGCTTCTGGATTAATTTTCCAAAACTGTAGCTATAATTGCTGCACTCTCCGATATATCATTTTTTCTAATGTCTATTCGACAGTCTTCCGTTCCTGTTCCATTTCGTGCATTATAACTTTATGGAATAGCTTGGGAAATGTGAAGTTATTAGGCCACCACGTTTGATAATCTCGGCTGGTTTGCTATCAGCACTTGCAGCTTTGTTGTCCATCAGCCGGTTGATAGCTTTTTCTTGACTTTATCAATGCTTGGTGGCTGCATCATAAGATTGTCATCTTGAAATGGTGGAGCCGTCAATTCTTCAGTAAGCTGACCTTTGATAACTTCATTAAAGCGTACTTCAGATTACCTTTTCCGTCCTTACAGTGGGTTCAGCGGTGTATAGACTTTGTCATATGGATTGGTAGAACTTGCGTGCCTGGCGCCGTCTTTGCTCTCTTTTTCTTTCAAATTCACATCAGGCAATGGTTTTCCAGGCTTTCTTCTTTCCTGAGCTTTTTTTATTTGCTTTCGCGTACCCGTGGTCAGTGCGATTGTTGCATTTCTCGGTATGCGGTATTTTTACTTTCAGACTCTGGTTTACATTCATCATCATACCAGTCATTCCGAACTCTTAGGTGGAGTTGGCAGTACTCCTTTTTCAAACCCAACGCTCTGGATCAGGACTTTCTCTTCCTTTTTCATCGAGCTCTTCGAAGTCGAGTCCAAGCGCATTACCAATTTTTGTGTTAAAATCACCACGGAAAATTTAAGAGTCGTATTTTGGACAGGCACGGAGGTTTCCTTTTACCCATTTCATGAGCCTTGCACTTTCTTCATGGCTGACTAGCACACAAATCCAATGCCAGTTAAGGTCTTAATATATACTTGACGCCCCACCCTATAAGCCGGAACATCAAGATTGATTTTCAGCTACCGATCCGTGGAAGCTGACACTTCACCCATTCCGTCAAGAAGATTTTCACTTATAATAACCACTGGCCAGCCGTTCTTAAAAACTACTTTTTTAGAGCTTATAACAACTCATAACATTTTATTTTTCTATCCACAAAAAAAATCACTAAACTGAATACCCAATAACCTACGAAATGTAGCATTGAAATCAGTGTTATCTGAAACCCCGCGAGCGATCAATTGATAGAAATCAGTAATTTAGTCCCTTAAATTAACCTCCACTTCCATGTTCGAGTAAAGTATTATTTACAAAAAAACCTATGGTTAGCTATTATAGATGCAAACTTAATTACATTAGGAAAACAAATTACACTTTATCTATCTGCATTTATCGTGATCGCTATCGCTGTTTTTTCAGACTTAAAATATAATTTTTGCCCATAAACTATTTGCATTTATTTATCAAAACAACACTTCGGCAATGCAACGAACACGGGCTTTATTTTTTATATTTTAAAATCAAATCGTATAAAATATAAAATTTATAATTCGTATCAGTGAAATGTGTGACAGCAGCACTTACCTCTTTCCACAGTCATATCTTCCGCAGTGTCTTGGCATTCACCTGTAAAACGAGATGAAAGCTTTAGAAACATGAAAATATAAGGTGGACTTAAAATGATGAAATAAAATATCAAAATAGATGAGGTTTTAGATATGGTGTTCTCCCTTGCCCCATGTGGCAACAGAAACATTTAAAAATAAATCTGGAAATACAACTTCATCAGCTAGATTTATCAAATCTGATAAGAAATATAGTTTTGAATATTTTTACTATTTTTGTTTGCATTTTCATACAAAACAAAACAAAAACAACATGAAACGATGTGTATTTCCAGTGACGTAGTCAGAAAAAATAAAATAGGGGGAGTTAAAGATAATTAATGAGGACAATTGTAAAACAAATATCGATTTCGGGCTACTCTGCTTTTCGGAGATATTTTAGCCATTTAGTAGTGTTCAAGTATTACGTAACGCAATTGGGGGCTAGGGGGTGTCTCGTAAAACGTTACGATGTGTTACAGGGGGGGAACAACATGTTACGTAACATTGTACCTTACAAGATGCCTTACGATTTCTTTTGTCCATCTGTACGATCCGACCTAAAGAAAAAAGTATAGCGAACCTGTAAATAAGATAATAGATAGAAATAGATCTTTCACATCTCACAAGAGTGTTCAAATGCACTGTCGTTACGTGCAGGCAAGACTGTCCCATACCGTTGTGAAAATCGAGTACGGCCACAGCGCCTTGCTGCCAGAAGGGCGAATGAGCTTCTCTGCACTGTGCGTCATTATGAAACATCGTCTGAGGATGCTGACTGGCTCGACGAAGACGAAGTTGATGCAAGTGACTTAGAAATTCCAGAACCGTCTTCATCCGCACTCCAGGTGCCAGTGATGAAACAATCCGAGTGGCTAGCCAACCCGTGGACAGAAAAGTAGTAATTTATAAAAAATAAACAAAATACGCAGGTGTTGCGGATTATTATTACCGATTACCGTAAAGGCAATTAAAATTATACCAAGGATAAAAACTATAACATAACATTTTGCGACGAGGGTAATTATGGATGCTTCAGTGTTCCGTAACTTTGAGAGAGGGGGAGGGGGGATACAGATAAACGTTAAGGTGCGTCACAAGAGGGGAGGGGGGTGTCAAAAATCTCAAAAATTTGCGTTACGTAATACTTGAACGCTCCCTTATTCACTGCATGAAAGAAGTTAGAATATCCCACTCCGCCATCGACGATCGACGAAAACCTGCTGCGCACATTCGATTACCCGCCAGCCGCCACCGATCGACGACAAACAACAGCAGCACACACACAACTAAAACCAAGCAAACACAGTTGATTCTCATAACCAGCCAACAGCCGAATATATTGTGTATCAAAAAGATACAAAATGTATGAATTTATTTCGTTTCCCAACGTATAATTCACACTCATGTTTTAGCACGAAATTGTATTATAAATATGAAATTTGAAGGCAAAGCAAGAGCAATATCCCAGTGGTTAAGTCCCAGACTTGTTGTATATTGTACTAGAGGAGTTGCTCTCAAAAATGTTGACAGACTGTGAATTTTGGGTCTAAAATAGTAGCGTTAGCGTGCTTGCTCAGGTTGTAGTAACATGAAGCGCCTGCTATTTGAGGCTGTAATTAATAGTGGACTCTGCTTCTTCAGAGCGCACCGTATTGAACTCATCATAATAAATGTCGTAATAATAATAACTAAGGTATTTTGAAAAAAAATAAAGGAATGAACTCCCAAAGAACTAGAGTTTTGTTGTTTATTTAGTAAGATCCTAGAGGCCGCTAAGTTCTACCTCAGCATTTGTTAAAAAACAAAACAAGATAAAATCAAGTTCGAAGTGAGCTTTGAAAGACTTTGAAAAATTTCCAAGATGGAATAATAAATGAGAATGGGGACAATTTATGAAAAGCATAAAAAGTAGAAAAAAAAACAGATGCTTTCGTTCATTTGAAGCATTCAGACCGAAAAATGGCCAGAAGACGGACATAAGAAGAATAACTGAAGTCAAGCCTCCGCTTATACGGTTCCCAGTCTATGCAGAACGTCAGCCTGATACAATGGAGTCTTCCATTGAAAACGGTCCCTCACTTGCATCTTTCAGTCGTCGATACCAAACTCCTTGGCATCGCTGAGGAAAGCTTTAATTCGTAGACAAAGATTTTCTTGTCTGGAGCTTTTTTTCACCCATTCGTATAATAGCAGAACTAATACAGTACTCGGGCTAAAAGGTTCTAGACTTCATCCACATCCTGGTTGAATCTTATTCCTTTGTTTAACTTGTTGTCAAGCAAACGACTCCACCATAGACTGGTTAAAGCAAGGTCTAGAGGAATTCTGGTCAAGCGTTTTAACGGATAAATCATCGACAGATTTTCACTATTTTTCAATGGCTTATATTTGTACCTGGGTAGAAGAACTCGTTATGCCATGCTAATTGATTGGTTTCTAAAAACACAATTAGCTTAAGATTGACGACAATTGGTTTCAAAAATAGCGCGTTACACACCATACAGCGCTTTTTTTGGGATAATGCAAGGGCATTAGTTCATGCCGACAAATCAGCAACGCCATACAAAGATTCATACATACCACTGGTACTGGAATGTGGAATATGTTATAGAGCTTGTAGAACTTGCAGAGAAGATCGAAACTGCATGGTTTACTCATGTCGAATCAAACTCTTAAAAAAAAAAAAACAAAAAAAAAACACCCGACAAGTTTGGGTGTCCTTATTCAACACAAGTCGAACCCTATTATTCAATTACAACTTAGAGTTTTTGTGCCCGGCTCCGTATTTCTTTTTGTTTGCATGTGCGCATTTTCCGTTTCCTTCTTTAGTCTTGCGCACTCATCACCCATACCAATGATTCTTCATCGGGGCCGATATTGTCTCCATGACGTCGAATGAGGCTGGTTGTATAAAATAAATAAAATAGAGTGGCGCGACAGCTCTTGAATTGGAGAGCCATGGTCTAAGTGGCTTACTCTCATCAACAATTCTTACAATTTTACGCCGATTCCGAACGGCAAAGTTAAGAAGCACTTTTTAATGACAGATTGATACTCTTGAAGTTTTGTCAGGTCTTCGCAAGAGGCAGTACCCGTGAAAGATGAAATAAAAACTTTATGGGCCTGAGTAGGACTCGAACCCACGACGTTCTGCTTAGCAGCCAACGCACATACCAACTAAGCTACGGGCAACTGCATGGTTGTATAAAGGAGATTTTTTCACAGGGGCGAACACTTTGTGTTGGGTTTTGGAAAACTGAACAATGAACTAAGCTTTTGGCCTTCGAGCTCGAGCAGCCCATTAGATAATCGACTCTGATTGTTACAAGTAACTTACAGAAAATTGTCAGATCTAAAACTTCCTTCTCTGAGAGTCTTTCTGTTAATTAGCATACGATTCGACCATTTGTAGATTGCTGAATGAGTTATTCTAATTCGATAATGGGTACTCAAATTTGGTTTATCGACCGAAAAGTGTTAAGCCTCTTCGGAAATTATTCCCCTAATTTTTTTGGTACACTTGTCGCATAAGCTGGAAAAACATTTCCAACAAAAAAGTGTTTTTTGCAACTATTCTTTCATTAAGGATACTTTTCCGACAGCTATAACTCTTTCTTTTCTAAGTTTATGAATATCGTCATGAATTTAGATAACTACAAAAAAAAAATGTTTATAAAAACCTTTATTTAGCTTTAAGTTTAGTCTTCATTCTTCAGGATGAGATAACCATTACATTCCAGAAGCGATACAGCTTAATTGAAAAAGGAATATGCACTTCGTCCTCCTTGATTCTCATGCATTTGAGTAACCAAATACATTAATTTAATTGCAATAATCTGTGTATGGGCCTTTTTGTTTCTTTTATATTGATCTTTCGTATACCATGCAAAAAACTGTGTATAAGCTTTGTGCAAAGGCTTTTGTCCGCCAAAGAGAATGCATTTTATCAAATTGCGGTTTATATACCTTACCCGCGTTCGGGTAAGGGGGCATCCATTCAAGGGAATTTAAAATGTTTGAAATTTCAATTCAAGATCGGGAGAAATTGTCCGCTCAAGGGGACTGTCCGTCTAAGAGAGGTGTCCTTAATAAGAGCTTTCACTGTAAATTGTAAAAACATATTTTGTTACAATGTTCTATTTCGCGATACCGTTACGCTTGTTTCTTGTGTCAAAAAGAGAGCAAAAAAACATGACAAAATCTTACTACAAAATGTAAACAAAAATACTATAACAATATCAAGGATTTTTTTTTAATTTTCTCAAAATTTTGAATTCAAATATTTTTCAATAGCAAACTGAATGCCATTAAAACGAGTTGTGCTTTAGATTAAACACTGTTATGAATGAGTAATTCTAATATTTTATCTAAAACTTCCAGATGCAACAAAGGATTACAATCACATTTTCTTATCTCATTGTTTAGTCATGACTCATGAGGTTATGAAAAACCCCCCCGAACATATGTAAACGAGTAGTGTATTGCGGGTTTCTTATCTTCCAAAAAATTATTATTCATTTGTATTGGAACGCGGTAATGTTGCTTTTGGCTTGCAGCAAAATTCTGATACGAGGAACAAGACGCAAGTCAAACTTATCCAAGCACGAACAAAGAATAAACGAAACTCATAACAAATAAAAATCAAAAACTCCAAACGAGCTAAGAGAGAGGGAGAGAAACGAAATTCCATTTAGTTGTTTTTTTTAAAGATTAATTGATTCTTATCAATGCGCAGATACATTTATATTTTTATATCTAGATACGCAGCGCTTCGACTTTTAAAAACGATATCTACTCGTATACCCACCGCAACCACAAACAGACACATAAACATTTACTTTGTTTTGTTTTTATCATAAACTGAATCATCGTTGCGGCAATCGCGCCGCACCACTCACTCTTTTTTAATGTTTTTTTTTTTTTACTTTGAGTGCTCTTAATAACTTTTCTCCAATTACACCGTTAATTTTTGAGTGAATCTAGTTGAGGTGAATGATAAAAGTATTATAAACGTTTGTTAGAAGGTTTCTACATGATCAACAAAATGTCAGGTTATGGCTTATGGGAATATACAATGAAGTGTGTAGGTGTAGGGAATATTTCAAGGATGACAAATGACGGATGGGAGATTAGGCAAATCACAGATTTAACTTGACACTGCTGCTACTTCCTAATTTAATTATTTTTTGAAACAATGTGGCAAAAATTTCGATTCAGCGAAGGGAATACTAATAATAACATCGTTTTTGAAAAACGCTGCTGCAAGAAAATTCTCCCATACTCCCATTTTGAGCGACCAAAGTACGTGACACTCTTTCAGCCATTCAGTTAACTAACCCATAGAATAAGAGTTAATCCATAGGTTAAAATTTCTCATTAATGAAATGAATTTGATCCCGCAATAGTATAGTGACAACCTATTAGTTGTTGTCTTTGCTATAGGTAATCGATTGTGTGTGACATCTAATGAACTGACAGGGTAGCAGCTTCTTTCCATTTTTTTTTATTCCTTGGCTAAACCACTCTCCGTCTCCACGGTGGAAAAAATTAGTAAACGTCAGTTAAGAGAAATTTTATTTTATTAACAGCATTCTGCACTAACTCCACAATTCGGAGATTTAAAGTTTTATTCCGATTGCAAACGGCAATTTCTATGTTCTTGACCGACTCATCACTTTTAATTGCTGAAAAAGTACTAGACCATCTTTAACGCTTGTTTAGGCTTTACGATCTCTAAACAGTGGTGCCTTGGTTCGTCTTTTTTAAATGCCGTATTCTTTTATGACAATTCTTCTTGAATGTTTGCTCGTTTCTACTCTTGCATTCGAACGGAGTGACTATAGCAGTAGAGTCACTCAATCATTTTTGTTGAGTATCGTTTGGCAAGTTATCGTAGAGAAATTCAGAACACATCAGTTTCTCCAATTTCTTCAACGAAAATCAACGTCCTGTGAGAAATGTTTATTTTTTGTGCGAGGAACTTGCGGTACACCTAATCGACCTTATGCCAATACCATTCGCAAATTTGAGTTCCAGTTTACGTTAGTGGATGATACTCGACCGGAAAGACCACATCCACTTGTGCAAGAACTTACTTGAAGGACTATTTCCTTACTTAAATCAAAGACCATGGTCTTGGTGAGCTCTGGTTTCAACAAAGTGGCGTTAACAGTCATGCAGCACGTGAAACAATTGACTTGTTGAGAAAACATTCGGTGAGCACTTAATTTAACGTTCTGCTACGGTTAATAAGCCGCCTTGATCGTACGAACCACACCTTTGGATTATTTTTAGTCGAGATATGTCCTAGTTCTTGAGGAATAATCGATTGACGATTTGAAATCCAATATAACTCGATCTATATGCTTCGAGGAGTCGCCAAAATTGGACCTTCCGATTAAGACAGACCACCATACGTAGTCGTGTCAGAGATCAAACATGTCAAATATTAATCGATCTTTCAAATTTAAATTCCAGATGAATCACCCTTTATTTCATCCTTACAGTTTTACTTTAACATAGTAATACCAATCCAAGTCTATCGCGAAATCTATTTTGATGCAAGAATAAGACTACTTCGACTCTTTACTTCAAAAAGTCAAAGCAAAAACAGGAAAAGCCTTAGTTGTATTCTTTTTAACAATCTTAAATCATGTACCAAATGTTTCGAAAATGTTTTGCAACATTCTATTGACTATTTATGTTAAATAGAAACGATCACTGTCAAAACATAAGTTCATAGAATCTAAGAACTGTCAAAAAAGTTCTTAAAGATAACCTTGGACTGTCTATCTCGTCCATCTGAATTCAAGCACAATGAATGAAATTGCAGTTGTTGACAACAAATAAGCAAGTAAATGTTTTGGTTGATAATTATTCTCACTTACACTTTGATTCGATTCATTTGTCTATGTCTGAGGTTGAAGGAAATTTTGTCTTGATATTTTGCTTTTTTTAACCAAACAATCTGGTAACACTATTCACAGGAGTATTGTCTTTTCGTAGGAACCCACAATATTTGTAAACACATAATCCAGACAGTGATTGACTCACAAAAATGTTCACACTGCATATTATTTTGTTTTCAAAACCGAACTTTCAAAAACATATTTCAGATGGTCACTTAAAAACCCTCAGTTGAACTCCCCATTTGGTTCTCTTAATGTTTCGCTATTTTTGATATTTAAATCCGAGCTCGTCAGTATTTAATTTTTGTGATGTTTACCCCGCACGCGGTCTAACCCAACTGAATCATCTGATTATAATTGAAGTCAAAGAAACGACAGAAAACAGCGACAGCAGCACAGAGCAACGCATGGAGAAACAAAAACACTGCGCCGAACCCCGAATCTGTTTTCTGAATCTGAATCTGAATCCGAATTTCGAATCTCAACACTGACACCGAGTATAACTAACCGATATGGACCGAATTGTGCGAGCTGAAAATGAAACGAAACGTTTATTTTGAATTTAATTTTTGATGGATATCTCGAAGCAGGTCGTATAGATGCGGGACAAGGGCACAATAACAACAACAACAACGAAAAAGATAGGGAAATCTGAAATTGTGTGTGTAGGAAGGTTTCATTTCGTCTGAAGTCTGACAACTGAGCTCTGAGCTGAGTTGAGTGCCAGTGCCAGGCCAGTGTTGAGAACTGAGCTCGAACTAGCATTTTCTCTCTCTTGCTCTCTTTATGGTTAACTCTGTTGTCTGTTGAGCTGACTGATAAAAACTACCGATGCGATCCGATGGATGGATGTAGAGTGAAGTTTGAATTGGGAATGGGTTTTAGGTCGCTAGCTGGATGGATGGTCGGTCGACAACGGATGGATTGTTGATGCTGATAGTGATAACGATTGCTGATTGTGTTTTTATATGGCGAGCGATGGATGATGGTGGTGGTGTTGGTGGATGAGTCGTCGTCTGTCGTATCTTCTACATGTGCATCTTTTTGCAGAGTCTTTCGTTTTCATTCGAGATTTCAATGCGATTTCATTCTTAGAATGGGGGTGCTTTTGCTTTCTCGGTCTGCTTCTGCCTGTGAGTTGTGTCTTGTGTCTTTCTCTTTATTGCATTCGGGTGATAAGGAATCTCTGAATCAAGGCTAAGGAAGATAACTATTGCAGGCAGGGCCAGACAACGGTATCTGAATTCATTTTCTGGCGTAAAACAAAAGGAATTGACGTTTAACAGTAGCGCAAAAAGTAAAACACCGATTTTAGAGGAACAGTGGCGAAAAAAGTTTTTTTAATTTTTTTTTTTTGTAAATTGACATTAGAATAATAATAAATAACAAATTGAACAGCAAATTATACAATAAAAACAGTTGAAATGTACGTATAAACATTAGATTTCTTGAAAACTATCATCTTGGTCCGTGGTAATATTCAATAAACTCAACATTTCCGGAGAATAAAGTGCTTTCATATCGTTTTGGGTCCTTACGTGCCTCAGAGAAGAAATAAGCGGATCAGATGAGGCTGCAAGCATGTTGCATAAGTCTTCATTCTGCCTTATTCTCGAAACTTTGCAGGTATTTTGATATCTATACCTTTTGTAGTCCTTATTTTTGGACTCCTGGGCTTTTTCAGATATTTCTCCTAGGGGAAGTGATTGATACTCTATAATATCTTGACTGTGAGCCAAAATTTTGTGAAGAGTAGGTGTTAGTTGTTTTTCAGGATACTTTTGAGTCAACAGAGCTGCTGTTGCTTTAGTATACTCCCCAAATTTAACTGCGTTCACAACTTCCCTGCAGTTCAAAACATCAAGTATTATTTTCAGCCTGGAAATAACCTCTATGTTTACTCCAGTTATTTGAGCTGTTATCTCCGATTGCTCGAAAAATCTTCTCGAAGTGTTCCCATCATTAGTATTTCCGAATCCCTGCTTTGGTTTGTCTACATCGAGTCCAAGCTGATCACGGAAACACGTTTGTATCCTTTCCTTTCTTCTTTTTTGTGCTTCTTTGATCCCAATCGATTCACCGAAATCCTCTCCATCCTGTCGAAGTGTATATGCAAGTTTTAATATAAATTCCATGCATCTGATTCTACCATGCAGTGGAGATATTCCATATTGGTAGTTATGTTCGTCAATGTTTGCATTGGATTCATCTTGGCTATTGAAACTTTTTTGTGTCCTTTTGCATATTGGGCATGACCGCGTTGATTTTGTTTCTGTAAGTTCATTTAAAACTTTTCCGTCAATCTAAAATTTTATGACATCGAGCAATAAAAATAAACATTTAATCCGATTAAAAATTAATACCTACATAAATAATCACTGAACATTTAATCTCCTTAAGTCAAAAGTAACTGCTAATATTTTATTATGGATATAATATAAACCCTTCAATTTAATTTTTTATTGCCTCCGATTTATGTAATATTTATGACATATCGTATTTTAAAATATTTCCGTCATCAAAAACAAAATTGTGGTGAATTCATTCCCCATTTCAGATAATTTTTTGAATTTGAAAAAAAAAATTTTTTGTTCGAAAATTCTGGAACACCCTGCAAATGTAAAAAATTTAAAACTCATCATATTGTTAGCCGTGAACATTTTCTTCGAAATAAAAAAAAATTGTGGTGATATCTCAACTAGTTCAAAAGTTACAGTATTAAACATTTTATTAATTTGCCATTGAAAACCCAGAAAATTGAAAAAAAGTGCCTGCCATCGATTAATAAAATCGCTCTAGCTCAGTTGGGCGCAAGTTGGCGCAAATTATTTCTTCAGGATTATATTAAGAAATACTTCAGCTTTCATTATGCGTTGAGTTTTGCTTAATGCTTTTTGAAGCTTTTTTTTCCATGCAATGTAAAGTCAGAAAAAGGTACAAAAAGTGGTGTCCAAAAAAAAAAAAAAATATATATAGACATTTTTTTTTTTTTTTGTAATATTTTTTCCAAACATATATTTTACCGTATTTGTTAATTTCAGAAAGAAAAAACAAAAATTCTTTCCCCACGTTCGTAATATAGCTTCTCAAAGTCAAGAAAAAGAAAAAAAAAATTGTTTGTTATTAAAACTGAAAAAAAAGTTCAACTTTGACCCCCTCTCAAAACCAAACCGTTGGGAAAATTAAAAAAAAACTTCGGTTTCAAGAACTTCAAATATTTGTTAATTCAGCGAAACAACAAATTTTGAATTCTGGAACAACGAAAAAAATGAATTTTGGAATGACTTTAGCCTAAACGGGCCACTGTGCGGTGGTGGGTAACACTTCAGCTAGTAGCAGTAGCAGGCATTGGTAGGTATATCTGAACGAAACAACAAAACAAAAACTAAACATTGTAACTTTTTCGCTACCTCTTCCATAATTAAAACTTTTAGATTGTTATCAATTCGACATAGTGTGGGACACAGTCCGTGTGTGTTGTGTTGAATGGGTAGAGCAGATTCTGATTGTTGTTTTTTAATAGTTTGTGTATTTTTTTTCTGTTGAATTATTATTTCAATCTGTTTTTTTTTTTTTTTGGTTGAGTTCGTGGTTTTTTCTTATCAATCGAGATCAGTATAAATTTTGTTTTGTTTTCCGGAGGAATTTCAATTCAAGGCAAGGTCGTGATGTTGAGGAGAGATAAATCAAGAGCTAAAATTTAAGTTTGAAGCTTAAGATTGTTTGAGGCTAATGCGAAGGTTTTTTTTTTTTAATTGCACAAGCCCTTTTAAAAACTATTGTGAGTTGCAAACAAACAAGCAAACGCTTTTGGAATTATTACACTTGAAATATTTTCTTTTATGAGTACATTTAAGATGAAGAGAGGAATTATGATAAGGGTCATTGGAGGTATTTTATATCCAATGAAGGCTTTGTTCGAACATCAGCTCTTTTATTTTTATAAACATGGGTAGCTTTTTTTTTGATAAAAAAAAACGAATGCTGTTAAATTTCGAAGCGATTAGCTTCTGGTTCCAGAAATGGGTTAGGGTCTTCGAAACAATGAAGGAAATCTAGTCACCAAAGTACTCGGAATTGTATAGATGCGCATATCAAGCAAGTCAATGATGAGAAGGAAGCAAGCCTACTCAATGAAGACCCACTCCCAGCCCCAAGAACAGAAGAGGTAGAAAGAGCCATCAAAAAGCAACAAAATAACAAGTCATCCGATGACATACCTGCCGAACTCTTTAAATTTGTGTTTTGATGACCAGCATGCATCAGGACATCAACAAAGTGTGGGAGCAAGAATGCATGCCCACTGACTGGTCAATATAAGCTCCATATGCCCCATCTACAAAAAAAAGGAAATCATTTGTCATGCAAAAACAACCGAGGCATATCCCTGCTTCATATTGCATACAATATCCTGTACAACGTACTGTCTGAGCGTCTTAAATCTTTCTGCAACACTGTACCAGTGTGGCTTAAGACCATGGCAGAGCATTGACCAAATATTCACACTGAGACAAATCCTGGAAAATGCCAACGAATTTCAAGTTGAAACCCACCGACTTTTCATCGACTTTAAAGCTGCCTATGAAAAAACCACCGCCAAGAGCTTATGGTGGCGATGTCTGAATTCGGGATCCCGAACAATCTGATCCAGCATGACGCTAAACATGACGCGGTGCAGTGTGCAAATGGGTCACAGCTCAAATGAGTTGTTTCAAACATGCACAGACCACAGAGTAGGTATAGACAAGGAGATGCGCTGTCATATGACTTCCATAACATAGTCCTGTAGCAGATAGTGCGCATGGCAGGTGTGAGCACGGAAAACACTATCTTGAACAAATTCACATAGCTTCCAAATCGGTCGCTCCCAAAAAGCTGTCCTTGAGACCTTCACAGCGATTGAAGAAGAGGCGAAGCTCGTTGCTCTCTCAGTAATTGAGGATAATCCAAAGTACATACATGCTATCAACAAACAAAAGAATATATAATATAAGCAGCAATTTCGAAGTAGTTAAAGAGTTCACCTCCCTTGGAACAAACATCAATCGCACAAACTATACCTTAGTAGAGATCCGACGAACAATTATTCTATCAAACCGCTGCTACTTTGGTTTGGCCAAACACCTGGGTTCGAAACTCCTAACTTGAAAGACAAGGTGCCTACTATACAAAACATTGATTTTACCAGTCCTACTCTACGACACCGAGTGCTTTACGATAAGTTAAAAAGGGGACATCATACTGGGAATTTTTTAAAAGAAAAACTCTTCGACGAAGGTTCAACCGTGAATTGTAGGAACGAACTGTACTAAGATGTGGATGTAGTCCAGGAAGCCAACAAAAGTCAACTACAATGGCTCGGCAACATTGAGCGAATGGACAACAAAACTCCAGCCATGAAAGTCTTCTCCTCACATGCTGCAGGTTCGAGGCGACCAGGAAGACCAAACCTCCGGTACAAAGACCAAGTAACTGTGGATGCCAGAGCGCTTGGTTTCGACGACTCGAGAATGTATACGACGGACCTTTTTCAATGAAAAACTGTTGTGTCTCAGGCTGACATGACAGTAGAGTTAGGCTCATTACAATCAAAATTTTGTGTACGGAAAACAAGCACTTTTGTATTGAAAATGAAACGAAACGTTTATTTTTGAATTTAATTTTTGATGGATATCTCGAAGCAGGTCGTAGATGCGGGACAAGGGCACAATAACAACAACAACGAAAAAGATAGGGAAATCTGAAATTGTGTGTGTAGTAAGGTTTCATTTCGTCTGAAGTCTGACAACTGAGCTCTGAGCTGAGTTGAGTGCCAGTGCCATGCCAGTGCCAGGCCAGTGTTGAGAACTGAGCTCGAACTAGCATTTTCTCTCTCTTGCTCTCTTTATGGTTAACTCTGTTGTCTGTTGAGCTGACTGATAAAAACTACCGATGCGATCCGATGGATGGATGTAGAGTGAAGTTTGAATTGGGAATGGGTTTTAGGTCGCTAGCTGGATGGATGGTCGGTCGACAACGGATGGATTGTTGATGCTGATAGTGATAACGATTGCTGATTGTGTTTTTATATGGCGAGCGATGGACGATGGTGGTGGTGTTGGTGGATGAGTCGTCGTCTGTCGTATCTTCTACATGTGCATCTTTTTGCAGAGTCTTTCGTTTTCATTCGAGATTTCAATGCGATTTCATTCTTAGAATGGGGGTGCTTTTGCTTTCTCGGTCTGCTTCTGCCTGTGAGTTGTGTCTTTCTCTTTATTGCATTCGGGTGATAAGGAATCTCTGAATCAAGGCTAAGGAAGATAACCATTGCAGGCAGGGCCAGACAACGGTACCTGAACGTAGGTGGAGGAGGTGTTTTATCTGCAGCGGCGGTGCGGAGGTGGGTAACACTTCAGCTAGTAGCAGTAGTAGGCATTGGTAGGTATATCTGAACGAAGCAACAAAACAAAAACTAAACATTGTAACTTTTTCGCTACCTCTTCCATAATTAAAACTTTTAGATTGTTATCAATTCGACATAGTGTGGGACACAGTCCGTGTGTGTTGTGTTGAATGGGTAGAGCAGATTCTGATTGTTGTTTTTTAATAGTTTGTGTGTTTTTTTCTGTTGAATTATTATTTCAATCTGCTTTTTTTTTAATGTTTGGTTGAGTTCGTGGTTTTTTCTTATCAATCGAGATCAGTATAAATTTTGTTTTGTTTTCCGGAGGAATTTCAATTCAAGGCAAGGTCGTGATTTTGAGGAGAGATAAATCAAGAGCTAAAATTTAAGTTTGAAGCTTAAGATTGTTTGAGGCTAATGCGAAGGTTTTTTTTTTAATTGCACAAGCCCTTTTAAAAACTATTGTGAGTTGCAAACAAACAAGCAAACGCTTTTGGAATTAATACACTTGAAATATTTTCTTTTATGAGTACATTTAAGATGAAGAGAGGTATTATGATAAGGGTCATTGGAGGTATTTTATATCCAATGAAGGCTTTGTTCAAACATCAGCTCTTTAAAAAAAAAAAAAATGAATGCTGTTAAACTTCGAAGCAATCAGCTTCTTGTTCCAGAACTGATACCAAGGCTCTTCGAAACAATGAAGGAAATCTAGTCACCAAAGTACTCGGAATTGTATAGATGCGCATATCAAGCAAGTCAATGATGAGAAGGAAGGAAGCCTACTCAATGAAGACCCACTCCCAGCCCCCAGAACAGAAGAAAGAGGTAGAAAGAGCCATCAAAAAGCTACAAAATAACAAGTCATCCGATGACACACCTGCCGAACTCTTTAAATTTGTGTTTTGATGACCAGCATGCATCAGGACATCAACAAAGTGTGGGAGCAAGAATGCATGCCCACTGACTGGTCAATATAAGCTCCATATATGCCCCATCTACAAAAAAAAGGAAATCATTTGTCATGCAAAAACTACCGAGGCATATCCCTGCTTCATATTGCATACAATATCCTGTACAACGTACTGTCTGAGCGTCTCTAATCTTTTTGCAACACTGTACCAGTGTGGCTTAAGACCATGGCAGAGCATTGACCAAATATTCACACTGAGACAAATCCTGGAAAATGCCAACGAATTTCAAGTTGAAACCCACCGACTTTTCATCGACTTCAAAGCTGCCTATGAAAAAACCACCGCCAAGAGCTTATGGTGGCGATGTCTGAATTCGGGATCCCGAACAATCTGATCCAGCATGACGCTAAACATGACGCGGTGCAGTGTGCAAATGGGTCACAGCTCAAATGAGTTGTTTCAAACATGCACAGACCACAGAGTAGGTATAGACAAGGAGATGCGCTGTCATATGACTTCCATAACATAGTCCTGTAGCAGATAGTGCGCATGGCAGGTGTGAGCACGGAAAACACTATCTTGAACAAATTCACATAGCTTCCAAATCGGTCGCTCCCAAAAAGCTGTCCTTGAAACCTTCACAGCGATTGAAGAAGAGGCGAAGCTCGTTGCTCTCTCAGTAATTGAGGATAATCCAAAGTACATACATGCTATCAACAAACAAAAGAATATATAATATAAGCAGCAATTTCGAAGTAGTTAAAGAGTTCACCTCCCTTGGAACAAACATCAATCGCACAAACTATACCTTAGTAGAGATCCGACGAACAATTTTTCTATCAAACCGCTGCTACTTTGGTTTGGCCAAACACCTGGGTTCGAAACTCCTAACTTGAAAGACAAGGTGCCTACTATACAAAACATTGATTTTACCAGTCCTACTCTACGACACCGAGTGCTTTACGATAAGTTAAAAAGGGGACATCATACTGGGAATTTTTTAAAAGAAAAACTCTTCGACGAAGGTTCAACCGTGAATTGTAGGAACGAACTGTACTAAGATGTGGATGTAGTCCAGGAAGCCAACAAAAGTCAACTACAATGGCTCGGCAACATTGAGCGAATGGACAACAAAACTCCAGCCATGAAAGTCTTCTCCTCACATGCTGCAGGTTCGAGGCGACCAGGAAGACCAAACCTCCGGTACAAAGACCAAGTAACTGTGGATGCCAGAGCGCTTGGTTTCGACGACTCGAGAATGTATACGACGGACCTTTTTCGATGAAAAACTGTTGTGTCTCAGGCTGACATGACAGTAGAGTTAGGCTCATTACAATCAAAATTTTGTGTAAGGAAAACAATCACTTTTGTATTTGAAGTTCTTCTTCATATTCTTTGGATTTTTTTTATTATTATAATTAAAATGCAAGAATTTTGAGTTATCATTATATTATTTAAGAGCTTCTAGATAAGGAACAGTCAAATTTCTAACGATCATCTTTTAAGATAGACGAAAATATCATGAGCACTGTACTAAACACTCCATTTTAATTTTCGCAATTCAAAGAGATATTTTGCTGATTCTTGAATGTTTGACATTTTAAAAGAAAAACCCTCCTTTATCAACTTGCAGCGATAGCATCTATTCTTTGTTCCATCAGGTTTTGTAACTGTGTTTTACTAAAACTTTAAAAATCGTAGCCAAGACTCGGATCATTTCACTCTCGCTATTCTAATTTTGCTTCTTATCGCCAACTTTAATCCCAAAAAAATTGATTATAATAATAATTATGACAAAATCTAGATTTTGCGATAGCACACAAATTAATCTAGGTTATGTGCTTTGGAACATTTTATATAGAGTTCGAGCAGCTGATAAAACAAAATATGAATGAACCCAAATAACAATAATTAAAATGACATGAGCAAAAATATTTTGTACAGGAAAATGGTTGATTAAGAACTAATCGGGTTTGTGTTGCTCGTGGGTGGATTTTATTTGTTGACTTTGGTTTTGAATGTTTTGGATCAAATTCGTTCTGATAAGGCCATTGTCATGCAATTCACATGTAGACCATTTACGTTGGTGAACTTTTTACAGGACCTTATATATTGGCTAAAGGAGTTAGGTAGTAAGCCACTGCGAATGACTAGCCCAAAAGGTATACTAAAGTTTAGTTTTTCCGCCCAGTTTGTGGTCTTAACTCCAAAAAGGTTAATTTAATTTTACTAATTACTAATTACTTCTCAACCCAAAGTGAGCTTCATCGCTTATGGACTTTCTTGTTTCAGCACTTGGCAGTTGTCTGAATGGAACTCAATGCAAGTGCTACCAGAGTTAGGCTTGACTAGTGTGTATTTGCATACCGGAATCGTTTTCATACAAGTCAGAAATGAAAAGTGCCAAAATACTAAAATACCCTTAAGAGTTTTTTAATAGGTATCTAGGTACGTACGCCAACATGACATGACGGTTGAATCCTTGAGAGGCAGGAAAGGCAAAAAAGGCTAAACTTTCTATTTTCTGGAAGTCTTCTTATCCGTCAGTAAATAATGCACGCGCATATGTAAAGGGTTTTTCAATAAGAGCGCTACAAAAGTTTTTTTGTTTTAAATAAAACAAAAACGGTTTTGGATACCTATCAATAAAATTCTTTATTTCTGTGAAAGTACGGTCGATGCTATTATGTATGGAACTCGATTTCTTTTGCATAGCCACTACGGACACGCTTGCAGAAGTCCAGACGCTGAACCTAATTTTCGACGGTTTTCAAGAATAAATCGGCCGATACTGCTGCAATTTCACGTTCGATATTCGTACGTCGTTGCTGGCTTGTTGGAATAGACCGTAGATTTGACGTAGCCCCACAGGAAATAGTCTAACGGCGTCAAATCACACGACGGCCAAGCGACTGGTCCATTTCGTGAAATGACACGTTCTCCAAACTTTGATTTCAATAAATTGATTGTGACATTCGCTGTGTGGCTTGTGGCGCCGTCCAGTTTGCACCACATGTCTTTCAAGTCAATATCATCCAATTGGGGCCAAAAATATTCGGTTATCATTGAACGGTAGCGATCCCCATTCACAGTAACGTGCCGGTCTTGATCATCACGGAAGAAGTACGGCCCAATGACGCCGCCGGCCAATAAACCACACCAAACCGTAATTTTTTCGGGATGCGATGATGACTCATGGAGAACTTCTGGATTGCTGCCTGACCAATACCGCATATTTTGTTTATTGACGAAGCCTTTCAGCCAGAAATGAGCCTCATCTCTGAAGATGATTTTTCGATGAAAATCCGAATCATTTTCAAGTTGTTGCTCAGCCCAATTCACGAGCATACGACGCTTCTGGTGGTCAAGCGGCTTCAGTTCTTGCGTCAATTTAATCTTGTAAGGATGTAGGCGAAAAGATCGCAAAATTCGCCACAACGACGTCACAGAGATGCCCAACGCTTGAGAACGACGTGTGAGAAACACATTTGGACTTTCTGCAACTGAAGCCTCAGCGGCAGCAATATTCTCGACACTACGGCCACTTCCTTGTCTCACTGGCACGCGAACATATTGTACTGTGCCTATGGATTCAAATTTTACCACTAGACGCTCAATTGTTGATCTGCTAGGACGATTATGACGACCATAAATTGGACGTTGCGCTCTTATCGTTGAGGCCACTGATTCCGAATTTCAGTAGTAAATTTTAATAATTTCGACTCGTTGTAGGCTCGTATATCTTTCCATCATGAAATGGCAAACCTTACTGAAGAGAAATGTCAAAAGAGCGGCAAGAAATATGGCGTCGTTTGCTGTCCCTGTCGCTCTACTTTTGTAGCGTCCCTGTTGAAAAACTCGGTTTGCCAACTCGGTTTGTACACTGGGTTTGCCAACTCGGTTCGCCAACTTGGTTTGCCAACTCGGTTTGCCAACTCGGTTTGCAACTCGGTTTGCCAAATCGGTTTGCCAACTCGGTTCGCCAACTCGGCAATCGATTAAAAATAAAAAAACGAGTTAATTTGTTTCTAATTTTGTAAGGGTTTTTTTTTTAATTTTTCCATTTTTTATGAGTTTTCTTGACTGATTTTCGGGGCAATCCGGTAACATTTTGAACGAAATATCCCTCTAGCGACCTAGATTCGTACCTTATCTCTCTGTTGAGCCGTTAACATTCAAATTTCATCACCGGATGGCAGAGATTTTGACGTATTAAAAACTTCATTTTTTCCGTTTTTTAAGTATTTTCTAGATCGATTTTCGGGGCAATCCGGTAACATTTAGAACGAAATATCCCTCTAGCGACCTAGATTCGTACCTTATCTCTCTATTGAGCCATTCATTCAAACATTCAAACTTCATCAGCGGATTGCAGAGATTTTGACGGATTAAAAACTTCATTTTTTCCGCTTTTAAAGTGTCTTCTAGATCGATTTTCATGGCAATCCGAGTTAGCTAACCGAGTTGGCAAACCGAGTTGGCGAACCGAGTTGGCAAACCGAGTTGGCAAACCGCGTTGGCAAACCGAGTTGGAAAACCGAGTTGGTGAACCGACTCGAGTTGGCAAACAGAGTTGCAACTCGGTTTGGAAAAAAACCAACTCGAGTTAACTCGGTTTGCAAAATTTACGGTTCGGCACATCACTACATAATACCTCATTTATCATATTTTGCTGAAAAAGATATGAAAACATTTTCCGTTTATATTTCATAGCTTACATTATTGACCACGAAATTGAATAATTCAAATTTATCATAACCTTAGCACAGATGTTTCAACTCAATATCAAAAGTCCAACTTTTTCTAAAGATAGTTAAAATATTCGACAACAAAAACAATATTTGTCGTTTCTGTACCTAACCCAAGCCCAATTCATATCACTTTCCATCTTCTATCAACAAATCTAGCAGATAAAACCAAATAACTTACGAATCTCTATGAGTATCCTGTTCCTAAAAAAAACAGTCTTATCGAATTTATAGATAAGAGGGAATTACCTCTAGCGCATACATACCCATAATTGATTGCTATCACTGTCGTGTCGTATGAATTAGCAACAGGAAATCGTTAAAAACAAACTTATGTCACTTTGACATTAGCTCAGGTAGAGACAAATATTAGCACAAATTTCTTCACAACAGCTAACAATTTTATTTCCTTGCTTAACTCTTTATTTTAAGTTTTATTTAAGGGCAAGAACTAGAACATTAACAGAAGCTGAAAAGGGGGAATCCTTAAGGATATCTAATTTACACTATAAATCCAAGGACAAATGTCCAATATTGACCCACAATTTAACTCGCGACAGGTTTTTCCTTTTCTTTTATTTTTGTTTGTCGTTTTCAAATGCGAAACCCGATCCCGATTCGACACTCATTCGTCACACAGTAGTGCACAAATGTATGCGCACGCTATACGATCTGCACACCGACTGGTAAAA
The DNA here is from genome assembly GCA_943590905.1 of Sphaerophoria taeniata. NCBI lineage: Eukaryota > Metazoa > Arthropoda > Insecta > Diptera > Syrphidae > Sphaerophoria > Sphaerophoria taeniata. Next base: position 90,819,367 of record OX016540.1, read on the forward strand.
CTTTTGTCTCTACGACATGGCAATGTCTATAAGGCATGAATCGAAACTGGCAAGACAGCCGGCCGTCTGTAGACAGCCACAGCGGTGCTGTGCGGAGTGATGACGAAGGTGACGATGACGATGAGACGATTTTAGTGTGTGCATGTGGCGGTGAGTTTTTAGTTTGGTTCAATACGCTGGCAAACTAAAGGTTTACCTGCCCAGTAGATGTTTTGGTGTGATATTTAAAATAAGCCAAGAGAGAAGAGTGTGTAGTACGCCCCGGCCTCAGTTCCATATGGTGGAATAGTGTGACCAGAGGGCTTTAATTTTGTACAAATTAAAAAAATTGTTTGCAAGCTCATGCGAAGTTGTATAGATAATGAGTTCGGTAAACGAAACATTCGCGCAAAGCTATAATCCGGTAATGAACAATTTTAAGAGAATTTAGTGTGATACTAAATGACGTTTGAATCATGACTGAAACGTCATTCTAAGCTAGTATCACACTTAATTCCCTTAAAAGTGTTCAATAGCGGACTATAATAATTTTGAGTCATTTTTTTTGAACCGTGGAAAAATCAAAGACAAAAAATTCATATTACACTTGAAAATCTGTCAAAATCTAGAATAAAGATATAAACAAAAAAGTGACTCAAGACGAAATGCGGTCACCACAATCTGAGTCTGTACTTCTGTATCGGTTCGGTAGTAAAATCATTCACACACACTCAGAACAGAACTTACACAACTACAATTCAAAAAAAAAAAAATACCCCAACAAAATATATGATGGAAAAGATACCGTCTCCGTCAGTCGACGACGAGATACAAACATGACGGTGGAAAGATAGCGCACAGGCGATAGTATAGAGAAGGCATAGTTCGTCGAACGAAACGAGAGAGAGCGAGAGCAAAAAAAAAACAAAAACGAAAACGAACAAAATTCTTATCAACATCAAGGATCTTATCAACATAAACAATCTCGGTGCTTTGTTAGTAAGCTGCCAGCTCTAGCATTTGGCTTATCGCGTTCAAAATCATTAATGCTGAAGCCGCAGTTGCTGCCGCTCTGCCAACTTCTCCCCGCCGGATATCTGCCATCTACACCACCCCGTTGTTTGTCATTCGTTGCGAGTACGATTCCTTGACTCCACTAAACAAACGAGAATCCAGTGCCTATATCCAAAAATGACGAAACGTCTGACGGATGGATAGACGTTCTGTCGTGTGCTTCACGATTTGTCGAATTTTAGTGTAGTTTTGCCTGTTATGTGTTTTTTTTGTATTTTGTTGATTTTATTATGAGGATTTTTATCGCACACACTACGACCACCGTGTGGTGGCGGCAGAAATGACTTCATGCTCACTCGTTCACCGGTTATGGTGCTGATTCATAAATTCCTTGGGTTAACGTTTTCATTTGGAGACGGAATGGGTATTCGACAATTCATGATATTTTTTGTACAAATATTTTTAAACGAAGAAATGGTAGAAATAATTGATATTACCAAGAAAAACAGCCTTAAGCTTTATTTTAAGGGTGAGAGCAGTTAGGTGTAGTATGAAAATTAAGATAAGTCTTACAGGTAGGTCTATCAAATAAGATCCATACAGTTAGCTGAAAAACTTTAAAACAAATCAATATGTCCTTAAATATTCTGCATTGATACACTTAGGGTTAGACTCTGTTCTATCCCTTTATTCGGCACCCTGTCACACCAGAATTGACTATGGTCAAAACAAACGTTTAACTATCGAATGTTGACCAAATCAAACGAGTTATCCCTCTTTGGCCTTAACATTTCGGAAAAAAATTTTGGTAATGACAGACTAGCCAAATAATTTCAAAGCCCTATCATAATTTAAGAAGAGCAAAAGACGTACATTACTTGCACAGACTAAAATAGAAGAGATTTAAGATTGACATTTTTTTTTTCGTTGACGAAACAACGTTTTTCAGGTCGGCTAGTCTTTATACCTATATAAAAATCGAATGCAAAACCGTTGAGGACTCATTGCTTTTGTACCAACGGAGTGCTTGACACCAAATTTGAAGGTATGTTTGGAAAATGGTGCAAATGGGTTTTAAGTATTTTGATTAGTTTGTACAAAATCGACCAAGCCGTTCATTAGATATGGCCAAAAATGTGAACACCTTCCGTATAGAATCATAAACTGTCCATTTGACCATGTAATGACGTCAGTTTCAAAGTTGTTGTGCATGAGCTCGAGAAGGTTTCTGAGTTGATACGACGATACTAGCTGGCCCAGAAAACATTGTTTTACCATATAAATGTTAATTTTAGAAAACACTAATCCCAATAGATAAATTCTTTCACTAACAGAAAACTTCAATAAATCAATAATATCTAATATAGGTAGGTTGTATTTTCATCGGTTTTATGGCAATTGACTTTGCGTGTACAACGACTACAACCCATCGATACTGTGGTGAATCAAAGCGAAATTGTCAACTTTCAACTAAATTTTCGAAATCGATTGATTTGCAAGGCATGCCACGATTTTGCATTAAAAATTGGCGTACCCATCATTCAACACGATTTTGCAACGGAAACAGACTCTCACTCAAAAAAATTATGAACAATGTTGCCACTTGCGTAGGGAAGATCCCGACGGATATGCCATTCGAATTCAAACGTTTGTGGTTCCCAGTGTGACTCGCTTTCGCAATGACTATTTTTCACGCTGCAATGTCACAATTATTTTTCGATATAAACAAATAAATAAAATTACTTAAAATTAATTGAATATTTGTGTAATGTCTTTCCTTCAAATTTATTTAAGTTTTTGGCGTAGCAACGCTCGTAGGGTACAGCTAGTTTTCTATATTTTAGGTATTGACTTGCAGAATTGTTAAGTTCCTGAATTCTACATTGTTACAACGAATTCTTAGGAAATGGGTGTTTTTTTTAACACTTTCAGCTTAAGTCGAAGAGAGCTTAGGTATAGCAAGCAACATCTAACGCCAAATAGTCTTAAACCCAAAAAACTGTGTTTACAGACGAGCTCATCGCTTAGTGCAGTGTAAGTTGTTAGTATTAATAAGAAGTATATTGTATATAGAACTTTAAGTTGGTCAAACTATTTAAACTGGCGGCCATTTTGTCAGCTGTCAAGTGATTTATTTTAAGTTTGATATGACATTTGAATATTTGAAGCCACATGATCACGTAGCAAGGCGTAGTTCGATGAATAGACCCAAAACAAGATTGCCGTTGATCCCAATTTTTGTAAGCGTATTATGTTTAGCGATCAAGCTCATATTTGGTTGAATAAGCAAAACTGCTTTATTTGGAGTGATGAAAATCCCCAAGTATGTACATATATGTTGCGTTGTGTTCTCTATGGGTTGCATATAAAGTATAATGGCCAGAACGTTACCGTCAATTGACCGCTATAGAGTCGTGATTACTGACTTGTCGTTCATCTATTGAACCTGTATGATGTGGAGGAGTTGTAGTATCAACAAAGTGGCGCAACATGACAGACAGCCTAAATCGATTTGTTTAAGGAAACGTTTGGTAACCGTAGTCGCACTTTGTAGCTTGACTATTTAAATCAAAACACATCGCTTTCACAAAAAATCTGGCCAAGATTACGATATCAGTGATTCCTTTCAATTATATAATAAAAATGCAATATCAATATCTTGCAGACAGAAAATTTTTGTACACATTTTTATTTGCTTTTCAAAGTCGATCCGCCATCGCCATTTAAAATTATAGCTAAGCAATAACTCATCGTTTTTAATCTCTCAAACAAAAAGCGCACACAGAATTTATTGATCGATTTTTATCCAATTTTGTTTTATAGCTTATTCCATCAAAAAAAAAGTAAGAACGTATTCACCCTAACTCTTGATATTATAATTCCGCTCGAAAGCAGCGTTCTAATTGATTGACTGATAAGAAATTGTGTTGTTCGTTTCTTTTTCACTCCAATTCTTCAAAAGAACAACAAGACCAAGCAAACATAATAAGCACATTACCCAAACTTCAATCGCGCATTTTTATCAATTCATCTTAATTAATCACAGCTAGATCGAAGAAAGAAATCAATAATTTCGAGCAATAAATTCCGTTAAAGAAAAAAAACACACTTTCACAAGGTGTTAATTTTTGTATTGTAACGAAAATCTGCTGAGGAGCTGCGGGATAGAGTGAAGAAAAGAACGCAATGGAATAAAAAGGTAGACGAATTTCTTATTCTCAATTAAAATTTATTGAAATAGTTCTGGTTCCCGAGAGGTTATTTTTTTTATGTTTATTTTTGTTTAAGTTAAAGTCTAGTCTACACAATTTTATCCACAGATTACGCCTTGATCGATGCCACCTTCTTCGCTCGCTATCCAAAGAAAAGAGAACTCCAAATTCACCATTCCTTAACACGTGGCCATTTTCATCTCGTCTTCTATCAAAATCCATTTCGCCGAGCTGTCACAAAATTTCATTTCGTCAACTGTCACAAAATTCCATTCGCCGATCTGTCACAAAATTCCATTCGCCGATCGGTCACAAAATTCCATTTCGCCAACTGTCACAAAATTCCATTCGCCGATCTGTCACAAAATTCCATTCTCCGATCGGTAACAAAATTCCATTTCGCCAACTGTCACAAAATTCCATTCGCCGATCCGGCACAAAATTTCATTTCGTAACATTATTATTATGTATTTGGTTTCATCTTGAAAGTTCCTTCAGAAGCGGGTTTTTAAGGTTTAAATTAAAATAAAATTTAGGTTAGTTGCCAAATCGCAGTGGTGTCAAACAGCAGTTGTTTACAGGGTGTGTTCGCGAGGAAATGTCATTAAGAATTAAGGTGGGTTAACATTACACAAATTTTCCAACACGACAAGATAATAGACATGTTGTTAAATGTGAACCTAGGAATCAACGCAATCGAATTTCGAGTCGACTAGTAAATTTAATTTTGCACAGCACTGTAACCATGTTTAAGCTTTTTTTTTTTTTTTGTGTGTGCGGATATAAGATTTTATTTTGCTCCATTTTTATCTTCGCATAGCATTCAAGCGATTGAACGTCGAGATAATTTGCGCGCTTGTATATCCCAAGCTCGAATAATAAAGCTAAAGATAGACTGTTTTTATATTGAAGTTTAGCTTTTCCATCAGACTTCGATTGCGATGGAATCGTGAAAAGGAAACCCCCGCGTATTTTATCGGAGAGTAAAATCTTTACGATGATGGCTGATGGTCTCGTCTGTTTTCTACACTTTTTCCATCATCCTCGCTTCGAGTATCGAAGTGCTCCGCAGACAAGTATATAGAGAACAGAAAAAGAAGTTTTTAATGGATCTGGCGATGACGCGATGCGATGGTGACGACGACGAAGTTGGCGCTCTGCTTGGTAACCAAACAAACGCGACCATTCGAATTCTGGTGGGAGCAAGCGATAAGCAATACTCAAAAAGGACAATAAGCAAGCTGTTATCTCTCGCGAGTCAGCAGCCAATACCACCACCGCCACTGTCACCTCGCCACAATACAGGGACGACAACTAATAAATGAGCTAGATAACGGTGATATAGTTTGGAGTGGAATTTTAATAAATCATCATTATAACGATATTTGGAATCGACGAGTCAGTCCAAACGGCCAGCCGAGCCGGCCTGTGCAGCCACTACTAGCGATAAAGAGTAACGCGACGACACGACAACGGAGACGCGTCCAACTGCACACAATCGAGTGCTTTGGGTAGGGCTGCTTTCCAACAATCAATGGCTGGCTTTGTGACAGAGTTCTCAATGATGGAGCACATAGGTACTCACAGTCGTAAATAAAGGTGCAAGCGAGGAACCCGCCGAGAAACCCTTTGATGTCGGCTCCCATAAAAGAGGGTGCCGTACAGACTGTCCGATAACGAGAGTTTTCAAATTGATGGATAAGCAAACGACGATGGCGCCTCTATGGTTCTTTTTTTCATTTTTCGATGTGTGTCTGATAGTGTGTGATTTGTTGTCGATTTCTAATTAATTACTAGAGTGTTTTTTTTATCCTTTTTCTATTCGAAGTGAGTCTAGAGAATCAGTCATTTAGAAAGGACAAACGGTAGCAGCTATTATTTATTTATGAAAATTGAAAATCTTTGAAAAAAAAACTCAAGAGAATTAGCAATATAGACCGTGTTGATGCTCACGAATGCTTTATTTTCATCATTTAAACATGCGGACGGAAAACGGACTGACAGCTCAAAATTATGTTCAATGGTTTTGTTTTGAACAGAATTTGTAAAAAAAAAGTTCGAAACAGCAGTGTTCTGAACGAATAAAGAAACACAACTTTGATGCTCTGAACACACTGAAATAAAAAAGAAACACAATTTTGAGTTTGACAGTTCAGGCTCTGTTCAGATGTAAGAAAGAAAAACGCCTATTGGATGTCTTAAGCAGAGAAAGAAGGAGATCGGAAAGACGGAAACTGACTTAACTTTATCTCCTAAATCCCGAAATTTTAAATATTATCTTCCATTTTATTTTATTATCGTGTACATGAATAAATGAAAGTTACTGAAATGACGAACGATAAGAATGGCTATCAGAAAAACAAAGCATACACACTCGCGCGCCGTTCGTTAATTTGAGCTTGTAGGCAAATCCTTTCTGACAGCTTAGTTTCCTATCTCCTTGTATCTCTAGCCAAACAGATATTTGTGAAATCTTCATGGTTAGTACTGTTGTATTCAGTGGTGGTTTCTGTGGAAAAACCTCATGGAAGAGTGGGAAAAGTGCATTGGCTTTCAAATGAAAAACTTGAAAACTTCAAAATGGGTTTTCGAATTCAAAACGGGTTTTCAAATGGAACATAAAAAGTTCTTGATGAAAAACTCGGAAAACTCATTGGTTTTCAAAGGGAAAACTGCTTGAAATTGTAGGTGTACTGATTTTCAAACGGAAATATGGAAAATTTTGGATTGGGAACTCGGAAAACTCTGCGAGAGCACGATGAACTTCAAGACCTAAAATCAATTTAAGGTGCATTGGGGTGCCGTGAACGAAGGCCATATGAACTAACGCCATAATGGCCTTAGTTCTCAATCAAATGTGAACTAACGCCATAATCCGATTATGGCCTTAATTCACAGTCGAATGAGAACTAAAGCCATCACTTGAATGAGAACTTACGCCATATGGGGTAAGTTCACATTCAAATGAGAACTGATGCCATAACCCATAACATGCTTTGAGCTTTGAAGCAAAGTTAGCATAGCAAGTAATTACCTAACAAAATCTCATCGAGATCTCAGGGACCTCAGATATTTCTAAAATGGAACAAGAGATCTCACTCTCAGCGAGTGCTGATATTTTCTTTAAAAATTTCTGAAAGAAAAAAATGTGTTGATCCGTTTTCTTGGTCAGCCATTTGAACGTAATCATGAGTTAACAATATTAATTTCAAGGAATCTCACTGAAATTTGAAAATTGTGCTACACCTAATAATTAGGTGATCGTAGGTGCTTCGTTCGGAAAACTAGTTTTCTAAATTCTGAAGTAATAAAAAAAATCGCGTTCTAAGAGCCGAAATTTTTTTTGGCAAACAGAGAAACAATTTGGGTGTGAAAATAAAAAAATTCGCGCGAATTTTTTTATTTTCACACCCCAAATTGTTTCTCTGTTTGCCAAAAAAAATTTCCGCTCGCTCCGCTCGCTTTCTAGTAGTACTGCAGTACGCGATTTTTTGATTACTTTCAAATTCTGGAAAACTAATTTTCCGAATGAAGCATCTACGAAAATATTGAGAAACTTAGGTACTCATTCTGAAATTCAATACAAATATGAAAAATCATTATTTTTGTATTGATTTTTTTATTCGTTTAGAAAGCAACTTCATTCGATTACTTTGCAAAACATTATCAACAATTAAACGATTTCATTTGTTTTCCATCCTCGTAAATTTGTGCATAACTCCGCCGAAAAAACGAAGATTCAAAAAATATCATCGAAAACGGATTATTTTCGATTCTGGAGCCAAAAACTGAAGGGACCGCGAAAGTATAAATAACAAAGAAAATTTTCCAAAATTTTTAAGTTATGAGCGTGACGAAAAAAGTTAAAAATAAGGCAAATGTGGGACTATTGGATCTTATATTTGATGTATAGTAACCCGTGTTTAAAATATTTGTGTTTACGCCCCCTTAACTAATAGAGCGTTCATCCTTTTTTCGTTAAACCATATATTTACCTTTCTACATTATGTTCCAATATCATATTAAAATTATTTTGATTGCTGCGAGTGGCTTTAATTCACATTGAAATGAGTACTTGGGCCACTTCTTAAAATGAACTAACGCCATATTACTTTAGTTCTCATTCCAATGTGTATTTAGGCCATAATCGGATTATTGCGTTAATTCACATTTGAATGAGGATTAAAGCCATTATGGCGTTAGTTCATATGGCCTTCGTTCACGGCACCTGCATTGGTATGTTTGTAAGTCCGGTTAGGGACTCTTTATCCACTCAATCCTCAACGACTTTTTCAACGAAATTTGCATTTTACTCCATGCTTTAATGAAAGTAGAATTTTTTTATTTTCACACCCCAAATTGTTTCTCTGTTTGCCAAAAAAAATTTCCGCTCGCTCCGCTCGCTTTCTAGTAGTACTGCAGTACGCGATTTTTTGATTACTTTCAAATTCTGGAAAACTAATTTTCCGAATGAAGCATCTACGAAAATATTGAGAAACTTAGGTACTCATTCTGAAATTCAATACAAATATGAAAAATCATTATTTTTGTATTGATTTTTTTATTCGTTTAGAAAGCAATTTCATTCGATTACTTTGCAAAACATTATCAACAATTAAACGATTTCATTTGTTTTCCATCCTCGTAAATTTGTGCATAACTCCGCCGAAAAAACGAAGATTTAAAAAATATCATCGAAAACGGATTATTTTCGATTCTGGAGCCAAAAACTGAAGGGACCGCGAAAGTATAAATAACAAAGAAAATTTTCCAAAATTTTTAAGTTATGAGCGTGACGAAAAAAGTTAAAAATAAGGCAAATGTGGGACTATTGGATCTTATATTTGATGTATAGTAACCCGTGTTTAAAATATTTGTGTTTACGCCCCCTTAACTAATAGAGCGTTCATCCTTTTTTCGTTAAACCATATATTTACCTTTCTACATTATGTTCCAATATCATATTAAAATTATTTTGATTGCTGCGAGTGGCTTTAATTCACATTGAAATGAGTACTTGGGCCACTTCTTAAAATGAACTAACGCCATATTACTTTAGTTCTCATTCCAATGTGTATTTAGGCCATAATCGGATTATTGCGTTAATTCACATTTGAATGAGGATTAAAGCCATTATGGCGTTAGTTCATATGGCCTTCGTTCACGGCACCTGCATTGGTATGTTTGTAAGTCCGGTTAGGGACTCTTTATCCACTCAATCCTCAACGACTTTTTCAACGAAATTTGCATTTTACTCCATGCTTTAATGAAAGTAGAAAGTTAGTTGCAAAGCTTGAAAAACTCAGATATGTAGATATCTACTCTAGAAAAGCTGTGCTTCTCCCATGGACAGCTGCGTGTTCGCGGGTGTCCAATGCCCAGAATTTTTCCATTGTTTCACCTTATATACTGTACAACACCATATTAAATTAATAAGTTAACTTTAACTTAACTCGGGCAAAGCCGCAGGTACCAGCTAGTACTTTATATTGAAAGACTGTTTGATCGATTTTCTAACGAACAGAAATAAGAGTTCATGCAAAAATGGTTTGATTTTTCATTTCTCACATTTTAAATGTGGAATTATGTGGATTAATTTATGTAAATTATTTTTTTTTTATGCGCATGGGGATTAGTGAGTTATGGATACAAGAGAGAGACAATTTTCAATTCTTTTATACCACTTTTTTAGTTAATTCACCCATTAAAAACTCATATCCCAAATGTAACTCCCCCTGAGAAGAGGTATGGTAGTAAGGGTTTAGACAATAAGTAGGGTAGGCATAAGTATACTTTTAACCCTTTTCGCTCTTCATGATTGCACAGTGTTAAAATTCACCTAAAAACTATAATTTCTTGAAAAATTACCAAGTACTGTAATAAAAATCGGTAAAAAACCTAAAGTTCAATATTTTACCCGTTTTAGATTTTCCCAAGTATCATAAAATGTATGGATTTTTGGGTGCAGTTTTTGTACTATGTACTGTTGACCTCAAAGTCAACAATTTTCTCGGGCAAGAAAAAATGTATAAAATTTTAAATTGAATATCCGACAAGCATAAACACATATCAGCTCAATTCAAATTGAATTTTTAAATATTACGTTTTCTTCTACCCTAAATTCCGCAATGCCCCCGTAATGCCTGTGCACGAAAGTCTTTGAACTTTTTTCAAAGTTTTCAGGTTAGAAAAGAGCACGAACCTGAAAACTTTGACAAAAGTTCACAGACTTGCGTGCACAGGCATTACGGGGGCAATGAGATCCACTCCAACTTCAGGACTAGAAGTTATACTCAATTTAATACCCCTAGACCTCTTTGTTCAAGAATCTGCGACCAAAAGTGCCTTGAGACTTAGTCAAACTAAAGTCTGGAAAAACAGTTCCATAGGACATGCTCAGATCCTTCATAAAGTTATGGGTCATAGTACTACAACAGATTATAAAATACCCGAACTTGATTTTCATAAACCATTCCAGGCTTCCATCCTAAGCAGAGAGGAATGGATAGATAACGTACCATACTCCAGTGAGTCGTCAATAGCTATCTATACTGATGGCTCTAAGATGGACACTGGTGTAGGGGCAGGCTTATATTCTGAATCTCTCAAGTTAACCGCCGCGCTTAGGCTTCCAGACTACAGTACTGTCTTCCAAGCGGAGGTCCTGGCAGTGACAACAGCTTCTTAAAAGTTATCAATGATGGCGATACCACGAGCTGATATCAACTTTTACATTCATAGCCAAGCGGCAATAAAAACGATTACTGCAACTGAGGTAAAATCAAAGCTTGTTTTATGCTGCCGCGAAGAGCTTAAGGTTCTTGGCGCACAGCACAACATTAGACTCTGCTGGGTCCTAGGCCACAGCGATATACCAGGCAACGAGAAAACCGATTAACTAGAAATATTAGGGTCAACGCTTGACATAAGCCAAGCTCAGCTTGTTAGCACCCCTACCTGTTATTTAAAGCAGGAAATCTCATAAAGAATAACTATTAAGGCCGATGAAAGGTGGAACCTTCTTGACATCAGGGGCACTACAAGAAAGATCTGGCCCTGGGTGAACCGGATATAATCTGTTAGGTTAACATATGAAAAAGTTGAGAATCAGTTCAGATGATCTATGCAGCGGATGCGATGGAGGTGCATGAAGACACTTCGCACTTTCTGTGTCACTGTCCCGCACTCTCCCACCAAAGGAAGAAATTGCTCAACAACTATTTCTTCGGGGATTTAGAAGAACTCTCTAGTAAACCAGGTACTAACATTCTGAACTTCGTCAAAGCCTCTAAATGGCTTGATTAACTGAACACATAGGTTTTTCTTATTAGCTTGAGTTGCAATACTCACGGGTATCACAATGGATCTGTATTGATCTAAGTGTGACGGTAACGACACCAACTGTCAGCCCCATAACCTAACCTAACCTACCCTAAATCCCAGAAAAGTCGATATTTGTTCTTAATCAACTTCACTAAATCTCGTGATTAACGTTTGTTGAATCAGCAAATAACATGCAAACTGACAGAGAAATTGTTTTTAACATGGGTCAGGGTACACCAAAGTTAGCCATTTTTCAAATCGTCAAAAAGTGATGTCAAAGTTTGCCTTCTCTGATGTAATACTACAATCTTGACGAGAGCGGTTTGACTTCCTCGCAAAAGCGTTACTCCAGTAATCACGTCAAAAATATCTCTTGTGATAGCACGATATCAGCAAGAAGTCGCTTCTTTTTCAACTTCACAGAAAGCTTCCACAAGATGGTTGATAACAACCAAATTTAAAGCTGTTATCTTTTAGTTCAAGCAACTTGCACGTCATTGTGATTTACAGTTTTTTTTTTGCTGTTGTTGAAACTAAACTTTTGGAACATTCGAGTATGACACAAAAAACAAAACAGATGTGGACGTGCTTATCAAACATTTTAATTATCATTTCTGTGTTAAATGTTTTGATAAAACGTCATTTTAACTGTCATCGGAGTTTCTTTCTGTTGTTCTATTTTTGGTTAGTTATTTGTTATCGATACTGTTTGTTCGATTTAATCAAACTTTCAATACGAGATCACGTTTATATTGATATTTTCGAAAGATACTAATTCGAAGTAAAAAAAACTACAACGAGATTGTCAACCGTTCGTTTAGATACGTTCCTACATGAGTTTTTTCTACAGTTGGGAAATGATAATGTTCAGAAGCTTGAACAACTACAGGAAATGAAAAACAATGCAAAGATATGTACTCGTACTCGAGAGACAGACAATGGAGAGGTAAAGTTGAAAAAAAGAAGAACAATTAAAACTTGAAATCAGCACAATCAGCAAAGAACGAATGAAACAAGAAACGTCAGCCACTCGAGTGTCAAACAGCGACGACGACGACGACATTTGGTTTGTCATTAACAACGCAAGTGCACTGATAATAAATTGTTAACCCTATTAAACGATGTGTGTGGCTGTTTTTTTTTTTTTTTTTTATCTGGAAAACTTATTAACAGAAAAGAAGAAGAAAAGGGTCGAGAGTTCGGGCTGTAAGTGGCAAAACGACCTCATGACTTCTTGTTGTCACCCCTTTTTTTTGCGTGAATCTTTTTTGTCACTTGTATTCAATTTCACTTATTCTCTGGTTGTTTCTCACAGTATATCTCGATGAGAGGGGGAGGACTGGTAGATAGTGGTGTTGATGGTGATGAGGAGGAAGTGCCTGAATACAAGGCTGTCTGGCTGGTCGAAGATAATAAAGACAGTCGTTGTCGTCACAATTGGCTTACACTTCGTTAACAGTTCCCAGGGAGAAAGGAAAGTACAATCTAATGGTAAAATGCAGGAGCGGATTTAAAAATGAACAATTGAAATTTAATTGAAATCATTTGACGGAATCACCTACACTCCTACAGTAACATCATTTATTTATCATTGGCCTGGTTGATGAATCCTGCATCTGTGCCACAACCGGTCCGTTATTTTTTAAACATGTTCTTCCACCATTCTTAATTGTTGGCCGACGCCATGCTATCTCGCGCCCTAAGGCTTCGGGCGTCCTGGTGCTGTACTCCCATCAAAGATGGAGATTGCAGTACTAGTGACATTATTTTTGGGGCGTATCCACTCTTTTCTCGCGAATGCCACAAATACCCTGCCTTTTCAGGCCAAAGACAATTGCATCAAAAGAAAAAAAATAGCAGTCACAATTTTTGACTGTTAATCCGCCCCTGGGAACACAACAAATACAAATCCAGAATCTTCAAAAAGTATCCTTCACATCAAATCTATAAATGTAAGACTATTTCCCAAGAAGAAAAAAAAAACAACCAAAGGACTTGAAAAGAACAGAGAGAGCATCTAGAAAAATTCCGAAGTACGCGAGATGAGGTTGCTGTTATCGTAGTGTGTGATCTTTCCTTTTGATTTCGGAATTAGCAGGAAGCAAACCACATTTCCGTTTGTTTTTTCTTTCATTTTTTTTTCGAGTTTCTGTTTCTCTTCTCCTCTTCTTTTGCGCTTTTCTACTTCATCTTCGAAAATCCTATAATGAAGGTGTTGTTGATGACGATGACGACGACACGGGCGCCCTCAACCACCGCACCATTGCCGACGATGATGATGATGATGATAATGATGATGCTGACGATGTGGTGTCGATTTTCAAGTAGTATAAACGCCACTGGTACTTCATTCAGATGGGTGTCAAATCGGGGGTGTGTATACATTTCTACAGAAGAAAACGATACCGAGTCTTTTGTGAATTGATGCTTGTGTTGTTAAAAAGATCAAACGAGGGGAGGTTTTGTGATTAATTGATTTACAAATTGAAGTCAGTGAGGGTTTCTTCTTTTTTCTTTTTCTTTTTGTAAAAAATTTGTGATGTACTCGTAGAAGGGAAATGATACTTGACTTGACCCTTAAATGGTTTGGTATCGTTTTCTGGTGAACTGTTCCGAGAGAAGCTAATTCAATAAGGGAGAAGTGATTTGATCTTTTTTTTTTGTGTAATGCAAATATGTTTAGATGCAAATGTGAAGAAGGAAACGGTTATACATTTTATTTCAAATTTGTGAAAGGGTTTATATGAAGGAAGTTATATAACTGAAGGGGTTGTTCGTGGTGGATAAAAATTTGTTTGATTTTGCAAACACAAGTATTTGAAAGTAACACATAAGATAAGGTAGTTTAGAGAAGCTACTTCAAAGTTTATCACTTATCACCTCAGGAAGGTATTTGTTTCAGCTACGGAACTTAAGTGCCTAGCCTAGCTCTCAAGTAGAAAAAAATCGAGTAATATTCATGGACCTTCCGAGGTTATGATTAACCTATTTTTAATCAACTACTATTTTATGCTTTAGTGCCATTTATGAGGGATGAGTTGAGATCAATATTGACAAGTTTTCAAATAAAAGGGGTGACTCATTCACATAATTTCAAAAACGTGATTGAAATATTTGACAATTAAGACTAAGAGATGTTGGAAGGGCAGACATGGAGCATTCAAATGGACGCAAGCGTCCAAAGCAACCTCTGTCTATCAACTCCCCCTGCAAGCTTTCTTTCTTTAACAGGCGGCAGTGGAAGAATTCCCTAGATGAAATCAATAGTTCCAGTCAGGATGAACTACTTAGTGAACACCTCAAACCTCACAGGGCTACTACGACATATACGTAGCGCAGGTCTATAAGGAGCGGTTTGACCGGCTCCCTGATTTTGGAGCAAAATTAAAGATGTGGCCCTTTGGGTTCGGGGTCGTGCGTCGGGGAACATTAGGTCCCTAAATAGACCACGTGCAGCCGAACATTAAGCGGAAGCCTATAAAGCAGATATACTAAGAAATGAGATAGGATGGTCCTGGCCTACGGAAAATGATAAACTGCGATTGCTACCGGGAACAAAATCTTTTAAGATGAGGATTTGTAGTTGGGACTCGACTCAGGAGAAAGGTATTGAGTTTCGACTCTGTGAATGAGCGCATCACGACAATCCGCATCAAGGTCAAATTTACTAACATAAGCCTCATTTACGTTCACGCAACCACTGAGGAAAAGGATGAAGACACCGAAGACAGGTTCTCGACAAGACCAATAAGCGAGGGCCTGGTTATGACTTTAAAATTGTTCTTGAAGATTTAATGATAAGCTGGGCAGAGAAGAAGTTTTTGGTGGAATAATCAGACGTCATAGCCACCACAAAACCTCCACCAATAACGGATACATGAGGAGATAGAGGGATGTCGCAACAGGAACGATGTTCGAAAGTTTTACAAAAAAGTAAAACAAACCACCAGGGGTTTTTCACCTCGAACCGAAGCTTTTAGAGACTATCATGGGAACATCGTAGTGGAACCACAGTCACTGCTGAGTAAATGCAAAGACCACTTTTCCAAGCTGTATAATATGGCGATGACGAGCAAAATTCCGACAGACATACCTACAGAACCGTTCAATTGGGGTTCTACCCACCCGACATTTACGAAGATAGCGATATCTAAACTTAAGATGAACAAAGCCGCTGATGCAGACGGCCTAGCCGCTGGAGCACACGGCCTAGCCGCTGGAGATGATTTGGAAAAAATTAAGCACCAGCTCATCAGCAAGTTGTGGTCGGAGGAAAGCATGGAACTTCAGCTGTTCAGCATTGTATGTTCGATCATCAAGAAAGGAGATCCCCTGAACTTCACCAACTTCAGACGTGATTTACAACCAACCATCGTTGAATACGTTAAAGATAACAGTTTATTGGAGTTATTGAGAATTTTATGCAAATGCCACTATGCCAATGGCAAATCTTTAACCAAAAATTTTAATCCATAAAGACAAAATTGCAGTTTCCACATTAAAACCTCGGAATACGCAACAACCATTAAGTAAGATGTCCAATTATTCCTTATCTGAAAAACTAGGGCAACAAGAAATTACCCTTTCACACACACTCACGCATATGGCAATCCTATTATAAGCACATAAATTTATAACGAAAAAAAAATAACACCCAACAAAAAACATCGCTCCTAGTCAAACACTGATTAGTTCAGATATCCTAGTCCAACATCTGGCTCACTGCTGATAAGCCCATAACCAGCCAACTCTATCTTCCAGCAAGGACAAATGTGAATGAGATTCAAAACATCTCTACAAAACACACACTCGATAGGCGAGGAGCATACTTAAATACAGATATACAGCAACACCAACACAATATAATAACATCCGTTAAAAGTGACTTCCCATACCCAGTACCAGATCCCAGAGGCGTCATCGTATAGTCGTCGTTGTCGGTGGTAGTCGAAGCAGTCCCAACAATGACATTCCCATTCAAGCTTCGTCGCAATGATAAAGATAACAGGGAAGCAACAGAGCAAGCTTCAGAGCGATATCGGCGAGCAACAATAATATTTCTCGTAATAAATGATAATGCTTTGTACAAACACACAAACACACTTGAACGTATTCATTCGAGCTACGTGAATGTAGGTGTAAATGAAGATGACGATGTCGAGAGTATAGCAATAGCTCGAGATTCTCGGGGAACATCCACTGCAGCGCCCCACCCACCCGTCTATATGGATGCAAGGACCTTTTGACACTACTTACTAACACTACTTTGTCATTTTAACAATATTCTAACACATTTATTTTATAGTCCTAGAAGGAAAATGACTTCACAATAGTTTAGTTTTGAACTACCCACCTAAAGTCCTGGTAGAACGAAGTCAGGTCTTTCCAACTCCTAAATTCGGATGCATGCAAGAAATGAAATGCATGCTGATGGCATTTTGATTCTGCATTTACATAAGAGACAAGTTCTCATAGTCCTCCACTCGGTATGTAGAAGTTTTATTTTGTGCTTGTTGTTTGGTGGGGCGTTTTGTTGTGCTGTCGAAGACGACATAATCAATGAATGTTGGGGCATGATAATGTGGTACAACTTTGGAGGCAGCCAGAGCTATCAGAACTTATTCAACTTATCTGTTCCTTTATGTGCCACTGAGCTTTAGAGTCTAGATAGTGTGATGCAACTTTCAATATTATGTTAAATGATGAGTTTTTATGAGATCTTCTTTCTCAGCGACTTTATGGGCGATATTGTTTACAGTGAGGTTCAATAAATTTCGAACGAAAATTGCGATCGGCGGAAACGGGGCAATTTGTAGCAAAGCAATTCTTGCAAAAAAAAAAAAAAACAGTTGAACGCGGTCATCCATGTAATTTAATGCTGATTCTAAACGGCTAAGGGGACAGATTGACGTTCTTGGAAGTTCTAAGGAAGTGGCAAAACTTATGAATTAAAAAAAATGTTTAAGACCAAGAGTCGGAGTTAAATCTACACATTCCACGTAACAGTCGAAGGATTAACCCTTACTCTGTGGAATAAGTGGAAAATGCTAATAATAAAAAAAAATCCTCTTAACTGACGTTGACTTACTTATCCACCGTGGAGGGTAGTTAAGCGAAGGAATAAAAAAAATATTAACAATTTGCTTCTCTGTTAGTTCATTAGATGGCGCCACAATCGATTAAAAAGACAACAACAACGCTTGTCGAGTATCAATAACTTTAATATTCCGAGAACAAACAATTATTATTAACTAGAAATTTTAACCTTTGGATTAACTTTTATCCTATGGGTTAGTTAATTAGTGGAATAAGAGTGGAAGTGGCGTTTTTTATTAATACAGCTGATAACGATTTGGTTTTAGTTCATAATTCATTTTGACACCAACAGCTATTTCTCGCTCCAAATCGAAAGTCAGTATCATGCCTCAAAAAAGCGAAATGAGCGGAGCAAATGCTGTGATTCCTCAAAAATTCAATTTTAAGCCTGTTAATGCAGAAATAATGTGAAATAATAATAGTAGAAGGTTGAAGTAAGTACTGGACAACAGCCATCGTGGTGGGCAGAGGATATGACTGCTAAAGCCCAGCAGGAAGTGGGATTCAGTGCGCGAACATTAATCAGTCTCAGCAGAACAACTTTTCATACACTTGCCTGAAGAGATGAATGGAATCTCAGCATTGTTTGTCCAATCCTGAACAAGGGAGATCCTGCAAACTGCGCAAACTATACAGAGGAATTCTTAAGATCCGCTCTGCCTTAAAATGTGAACGTCTGAAGCCTTTCGTTAACAACCTGATTGGTCCTTATCATTGTGGCTTCAGACCAGGAAAGTCAACCATCGATCAAATTTCACATTGCGGCAGACCCTAGTAAAAACATATCTAAGAAATCCAAATTCACACCCGTCATATTTTTATCGATTTTAAGGCAGTATCTACATCGTCTACTAAGAAGTGCAAAACTCCACCGCCAACACCAGAGGCACTATCTTCCTAAAGTCCGTTCAATATCTCGGGTACGCCGCCGATGATAGACATATGACATAATGGGAAGAATTGAAGCAGCAAAAATGGGTTTACTAGTAAATGAGGGAAAAAACGAAGTATTTGCTGTCTTCGAGGAAGGATACCCTTCGTAGTTTGTCTATTACGGGTCCGCTATTAACACGGGAATGACACCAGCGCAGCGCCGAGATCAGAAGAAGAATAATTCTTGCTAATCGTTGTTTCCTTGGACTAAGAAAGCAATTGAGAGGTAAGGCCCTCTGTCGACCAACCAAGGTATACAACATCATCATCATCCCAGTCTTGCTGTATGGTGCAGAAGCATTAAATAAATAAAAAATAGAGTGGCGTGACAGCTCTTGAAGAGCCAAGGCCTAAGTGGATTACTCTCATCAACAATTCTCTGAGTGCGTGTGAAGAATTGAGGGGACCTACAATTTAACGCCGATTCCGAACGGCAAGGTTGAGAAGTACTTTTTCATGACAGATTGATACTCTTGGAAGATTTGTCAGGTCTTCGCAAGAGGCAGTACCCGTGAAAGATGAAATTAAAACTTGGCCTCAATAGGACTCAAACCAACGACGTTCTGCTAAGCAGCCAACGCACTTACCAACTAAGCTACGGGCAACTGCAGAAGCATTAACAATGACAAAATCGCATGAAAGTGCCTTAGACTGTTTCGAGAGGAAAGACCTTCGGGTTATCTTTGGCCCCGTGTGTATTGATGGAGCATGGAGAAGGAGATTCAAAAGCGAGTTTTACGGGTCAAGGTCCAGCGACTCAGATGGGTTGGTCGTATAGGGCGGATGGACACCAATGCTGGGACCCAGAAAGCCATCGACACCATTCCCACAAAGAAGTAAACGAAGACCACGACTCAGGTGGAAGAGGAAGAGGAAGAGGAAGAGGACCTCAATCAACTTGCAGTGCAAAACTGAAGACATTTAGCTAGAGACCGAGTTGGCTGGCGGAGACTGTTGGTTGAGGCCCAGGTCCACAACGGACTGTACCACCACCTGCAATAAGTAAGTAAGCCTGAGGATAATAGAGATACAGCCCGAAACCGTTCACAAAGTCTTTAAAATCAGAATGAAGAATATTAATTTGGGTATTAGGTAAGACACCAAACCAGTCTAGGGAGGCTTTAAGCTATTGACGTCTACTTATTCAAGACTTTTACTTAACAAAAAGATTGCTCCCTATAATCCAAGAACTCCGACAAAATATAACGAAGACTTTGCAAGATTGCCAAAAAATGACATCACTACATCAAGAATCAATCCAACCAAAAACAAACTTTCCGTCACCACTGTCCTTTGGTTTCATCATTTATCTCTCAGAACTATTTCGCCCATATAAATGCAAAAACGAAACAAAACAAAACGTCGAAAAACGAAAACCCATAAGCATATAAATCCTTATCATATTTATGCATTTCTATGATAAATGAGAGACGAATAGAGAAGAGAGAGTGTGTTCGTGGGTGTCGACTGTCGACTAGTGAGAGGACGGGGTAGAGGTTAAAAAGGACATTCCGCTATATTTTATTCTCTTATCACTTTGCACCAAATGAATTTTTGGTTCGTTGTTGTCGTTCGTTTTCGTTTCGTATAGGTGGGTCTGGGTGTGTGCTCTGTTGCCAACTGGGCTAACACCGAAACCTTCTACCCCTCCCTCGCCATCCGAAGAAATTGGGGTTTGAGTGAGAACGAAAGACGCTTATCTATTCCCATCAATCAGGAACTAAGATAAGATTTTAAATGAAGGGTGCACCAATACACTTCCACCCGTCCATCTCCTGCCGAGAATTGTGGTGTCCTTGCAGCCGGCTTTCTGCTGAGTAGATAACGCACACTGTCTCAGAAACCGTTGCCGCCAATACAGACCCACACATACACACACTTACGAAAACACAACAACGGCAGACATAAACGAACGAATTTTCATTGTCAATTTTTGGGTGGTTGCAGGTGGTGTTGGTTATCGGGGATAGCAGAATTAAAGGATGTGAGTGAGCGTGTAGCAGTAGTTTCCATACACTCATCATTTCCTCTCCCTTTCTCCACCCTCCCGCAGTCGGTGTCTGCCCCCAAAAAAGTCAGTTGTGTTCGGTGTTCCTCATCGCTATCTATCTTGTGCTGTGCTGCTTGCTGCTGTGTGGTGCTTTGCTTATCTCGTCCTTGCCATGCCATTGCCATAGATATACAGCTCCGATATAAGAGTTTTCCCGATGACTATAAAGGATAATAAAAGGAGTTTTTCATGAGCCACCCAGAGAGGCGCTCGACGGCAGCGGCGAACGGGTGGCGGCGATGCCAAGGCAAAGCGATGAAGAATGATGATGATGGGCTAGTGCTGGTGGGTGGCTAGCGGCAGCTCAGTGAGTGAGAGAGGGGTGGCGGTTTTTTTTTTTGTTGATAGATAAAACGAAATGTTGCTGGGTTTTTGGTTTGCTGTCTGATAACCGTTTATATTCACTTTTTAGGTTTCGTTTGAATCGAGGATAAGGCAAGGCAGCACCACCAGCCGGAGAGTATTGAGGACGAAAGGGTGGAATGTGCGGTAGGTAAAGATAAGTGTGGGGGCTGACTGGCTGGGTTGAGGACTAGTTGCTAGAGAGAACTGGCTGGTATTGCTGAGTTCTGGGTTCTGTTCTGATACTGATGATGGTTTTGTGTGTCAACTGGTTATGCAGGCATACCTACCTCTCACTCTCCCACTCTCTCTTGGTCTTGTTTTGTATTGTGTGTTGTATAGCAGACCAAGAGAGTGTCATGTGTCGCTGGATGTAGATATAGATGTTGGTATTTAGGCAGGATAACTGCATACACATGAAGTGTAGTCTCGTTTTGAGAATCTGTAATCTCTTTTTGTCCATGAAAATACAGTGTTGTGTTGTGATGGCAGCAGGAGTGCCACCATTTTTCCTTGTTATAAATACGGTTTGGTATTTGGGTTTGGGTTCAGAGGGGGGGCTGAAGGGGGTTGAGAAATATCACTTTTTGATTTATCAGTGCCTTCGTAGACGAAAATTATTATCAGCGAAATGGAAATTAATGTTTGTTTCCAGTATCTTTTGGGTTTTTATTGCCAGCAGGACTTCCAGTTTCAGTTTTTCTCGCTTTTCCTCTCTCGTTCTTGTTTTCTCTTACTATCGCTGTTGGGGGTATTTTTCCCTTCTTTTTTTTTAATTTGTAATCTGTCTTTCGCATTCGCCCATCGCGTAAATTCATTTTTTAAGAGAGTGGGAAGTGTAGGAGGAGGTAGAGGATTATTTGTGTAATGGTTTTTGTAGTTTTTTGGATTTTAGTTTTTTTGTTTTGCTTTGGAGTAGGTACTGTAGAATTAAGGTTGGTGATTTTTGGTGATTGATGCCATGCGAGATGACACATTGAGATTTTACAAACATACTTGACCCTTTTTTCTATGAATTTTGACCAAATGAGGCTTGTGAGAGCAGTGAGCTTTTTTTTGAAACAGAGATGTAAAAGCAAGTGAATTTGGAGGAAATTTGACATTGTTCTTATTTTACTGAGAAATTGACAAAAAACAAAAATGAGCACAAACTCCTGAATGAAACCTAAGCTGCCACAATTACAAAGCCGTAAGTTTCCCAAACATCATCGATTAAATCTTCCACTTCTTCATATTTTCAAGGACAGTGCTAGATGCTAGTGCATAGTGCATTATATAGTTTTGGCTTCTCATAGAAATTCCGCTAATTGTGCGAGATGTCCGCCCGAATACCAGGATACACTGGTATAGGTATTCATAATTGGAAGAAATTAACGGGATTTCAGTGTTGAGTTTGTGAGCTTCAGGATAGAAGTAAAAAAAATATATAAACGGTACCCAGTTGCCGGGTAATTTTCAACTTCGCCCAAGATATAGTTCACATTTGGTTTTTCCCAAAAGGTTGACTAGTAGAGCCAAAGGAAACAGTTACAAGGAAAATTGAAAACACAACAGCAAAGTATGTATTAGTATAAATACAAGTGAAGGAGTGGAGCACAGCTCAGACTGACCCTAGGTAAAATACTGAATATTACAAAGGCTTCCCCACACAACAGGTGGTAAGAGCTTCTTGTAAAATATTTAGCCATCGAAGAACAAGGTAAGTTATAATACTAGTTTCGACTGCGATTTTACCGGAATTGACCCCGATCAGCTACTTCCGTCAGGTGACGATTGTACCGATTTCGATAGCGATTACCCACTTCAGGTGGCGATTACCCGTTTCAACGGCGATTGTACTGGTTTCGACTGCGATAACATTTGCACGGTGATTATCCGTTTCGGCGGGATTAGCCACGTCAAGTAGCGATTAACTTGTTTATACGGCAACGTCAATTACACGTTTTGTCGGCGATTGTACCGGTTTCGACCGCGATAACACTTGCACGGCGATTACCCGTTTTGTCGGGATTACCCACGTCAAGTGGCGATTACCTACTACTTAGTTTTTAGGCTGACAATCAAAAACGTTTCAATCTTCATCTAAAAGTTACCAAGTTTACCTAATTATTGACTTATGCGGACGACATCGACCCACAGGCTGTACAAACTGAATCAAGATCGAGAATGATGGTGAAAAATCTAGGGCTGCAGACCTACGTACTAGAACGAAACGGGTTGGAAGTAGAGCTAATTTTTTTTTTTTGGTTAGCAGTAGTTCCAGATAGGAACATGGAAAAAGGAATACGCGGGCGGTCTCTGCTCCAAGAACACAATTCAAAAACCTTATACTATTATTTAGAAACTGCTGCTTTATTAGACTGTAGTGTTTCCAGTACTGACTTATGGATCCGAAACTTGGGTACTTCTAACCACAGGCGCTTTCGGATAACTTAAGCTCGTAAAAGAAAATTTTTAATAGATACCCTCACTTCAAAGTACAAACACACTCACAGACAACACTACAAGTTATGCATTTATCACACATAACCACGATTTGCTTTCTGTGTTTAACAAATTTTTCAAACCCCTCTTTCATTATTATTTTTCACTACGATTAACATCGTTAGAAGAAAATGTGTCTACAGAAAAAGGACAAGAATCATGGTCCCTTTGCATTATATGTACAACAACACCAGTACTGAAAACATTTTCCTTCTCAAGGTAGAGATGTACAAGTACAAGTTCCTTTTTAATAAGTGTCTCTGAATGGGAGGCCGAACTCCAAGAAAAGTCTTTCACATCGAAGGACACACCAAAAAGAGGGGAGAAGTTTTTTTTTTTGCCGACGAAAAACTGCCACTGTTGCTGCTTTCTACGAAATAATAATGCGATTGTGGCTGGTTGTATGTATGTGTGTAGTCGCGATCGTGCGGAAGACTGATAAGAAATTTACGTTCGTTATATCTTCTTTATGGGTTTTAAGTGGAAGAAAGGAAGACGGAAAGGGGTTTTTATTTTTTAAGGTGGTGCTATAAACTCTTTCATCAACACCCAACTAACCCTATCAAGAGACAACCAGATACCAGACGACCGACACGACGCACGACGCGAGGTAGCCACTTCTTTGGCAAAATAATTAAATAAACATTTGCCAACCAACATTTTAAGAAAAGGATTTCGACTAAGTGGGAATCCAAACTTAAAGTCGTGTATTTTTGTTTATATGATGGTTTTAAAATTTTATATCTTTGCGTGCGATGAATTAATCGGTTTACCTATATTTAAGGGATATATCCTACAATCATTAGTGAATCCATTATTCTAATGTTTAAGTGCATTCAAAATTCAAAAATAGTTAGTCAAGAATTGGCGTTGTAATGTTCTGCAGCCACTGCCTTTTTTTCAGGACAAATGCGACGAAATCAATCAGGAAGTTGACTACATATCTGTAAGTTTGCGTATACACTGATTTTTCAAAAGCTTTTGATCAACTGGCCTACTTATCGGATTGAAATTAATCTTCTTTTTCCTATACTTCAAGTTGAGAAAGCGCAAAGCAGAAATGAAGTTCGAAAGCTTTACCGGAAGGTAAAAGAGCTAGCTCAAAGTCATCGAGCCAGAACTGATGCCGAGAGATAAACAAGGCAACATCATAGTAGAATCGCAGTCAATGCTGGAAATTTGGAAAGACCACTTCTGTTAGACTGTATAACGGCGACTACGTTCAAAATTCCGCCGTCAGGTAAAAGCCTTCCATCGGACTCGATGATAGTCAACAATTCCGTGAACCCGACCTAGAAGAAGTGAAAACAACAATATCACGGCTGAAATCCAACAAAGCCGCTGGATTAGATAGTCTAGCTGACGGGCGACCATCTAGGAAGGAACATGCACCGAATCATCTGTAAGATATGGTCGGAGGAATGCATGCCCGATGAATGGAACCTAAGCATTGTTTGTCCGATCCTGAAGAAGAGAGTTTTTTTAAACTCCGCCAACAACAGAGGAATCAGCCTATTTAACATCGCTTATGAGATCCCCTCTGCCATAATATGTGAACGTTTGAAGCCTTTCGTTAACAATCTGATTGGTCCTTATCAATGTGGTTTCAGACCAGGAAAGTCAACCACCGACCAAATTTTAACTTTGCGGCAGATGATGGAAAGAACCTATAAACTCCAAATCGACACCCATAACACCTTTTCACCGATTTTAAGGCCGCGTATTACAGCACATTACATACTTTCCAAGTTCGTCCGCTTGTGCAAACTGAATTCTCCATTTCATGCTGCGTCATCAAGGCAACGAGCTTACGAAATTATTCGATGTCAAAAACAGATTCAGACAAGGCGATTTACTGTCATGCGATTTTTTTAACATGAGCTTGAGTGCAAAATTCCACTGTCAACACGAGAGGCACTATTTTCCAAAAGTCTGTTCAACTTTTTGCGAATGCCGATTATATTGACATAATGGGAAGAACACAGCGTGATGCCAATGGCGCATATATATTCGAGGTTGAAGAGGAGTTTATCTAACTTGGCTCCGCTATTAACATGGGCAATAAAACAAGCGCCGAGATCAGAGATCAGACGAAGAATAACTCGCTTTTTCTTTGAGCTAAAATATCAATTGAATTCTTTGTCGTTCAACTAAGGTAAAATACAACATCCTCATCATCTAAGTCCTGCTATATAGTGCAGAAGCATGGACAATGACAAAATTGGATGAAAATGGCTTACGCTTTTTCGAGCGGATGATGGAGAATGGAGCAGAGGATTCAAAAGCGAGCTTTACGGGTTGTACAATGACACGGACCTAGCCAGAAGAATCAGGGTCCAGCAACTCAGATAGCTTGGTGATAAAGAGTTGATGGACATTGGACACCAATGTTCCGGCGCGGAAAGTCTTCAACAGCATTCCCGAGGAACGTAGAAGTAGAGGACGACCGTGACTCAGGTGGCGCACCCAAGTGGGTCAACTTAGAGTGCAAAACTAGAGACAGTTAGGGACCAAGCCGAGACTGTTGATTGGGGCCCAGGTTCACAACGGACTGTAGAGCCACCTTAAGTAGGTAAAAAAAATTATTTTGTAGGTTTTTTAACTTCTAAAAGGATTCAGTTCAGGTTCGTTAGATAATTTTAAACAAGTAAAATTAGAGTAAAAAATATAAAACATAATTGACGTTTCTAATAATGTTAAGCTGTAAAGACGATTAATATTTTTTATAAAATAAATGTGGTTAAAATGATTTTAATAACTAAAACGAACTACATACAACTTTTGCTTCTTACCGTCAGTCATCAAAATATAATCCATTTTCATCTCAGTTGAACTTACCTAAAATTAGAAAAAAAAGAAACGTGTTAAGAATATTTTGATAGGCTTTCCATTAAGTAAAACAGTTTACTACAATTCGACAAAATTTAACGTTTAACTAATCTTAGACTTAAAATAAATATCTTTTCATTTTTTTCATTTCATTTTATTGTAGCAGAAATTATTTACATTTTTTCTTAGATCTATATTGCACAATTTACAGAGATTTAGTATAACCCTACTTTACTTCTGAAAAAAATACCAATTTTATATAAATTATCACAGTAGATATAATATAATGAAAAATCGAAGGAAAAGCTACAAGAAAAACCTTCTTCAAATTGTGAGAAACATGGTTATCCAAGATTGGAGAGAATAGGAGGCTGTGAAACACAGAAAAGCGCTTATCTCAAACAAGCTTTACAAGGTATAACAAAATGCGGATACATTACAAATGCTTAAAATTTAAACAATTAAACAAATACAAAGTATAATAAATAAGTACATAAAATAAAATTGAATAATTAAAGATAAGGAAAAGTAAAAGGAAATAAATATGTTTTAATAAACAAGGAACAACAAATACATATTTACATATTTTAACAAATATATAACAATTAATAAATTACTTTGACGAATTAACCTTAATAAATAAATAAATAAATAGATAAATAAATAAATAAATAAATAAATAAATAAATAAATAAATAAATAAATAACCAAATAGATAACTAAATAAATAAATACATAAACAAATAAATAAAAAAATGAAAATAAATAAATAAATAAATAAATAAACAAATAAATAAATAAATAAATAAATAAATAAATAAATAATAAATAAACAATTATAAGTATATATTTATTGATTTTGCGTTTTTTGTTTTTTTATTTTTTTGTTTTTTTTTTTGTTTAAGTAGCCAGATTTGAGATAAGGTAGTTTTCTGATATTCTACAAGATGCATTATATCGCTCAAATAAATTTGTAATTCGGAATGAAACTTTTTCAATTTTGGTAAGAGCGTGGAGTTCTTCCGTAGAATAGTGCCATGGCAGATTTAGCATCATTTTGAGTACTTTATTCTGGGTTCTTTGCAATCGAAGTAAATGGCTGTTAGCACG
Source organism: Sphaerophoria taeniata (assembly GCA_943590905.1). Taxonomy (NCBI): domain Eukaryota; kingdom Metazoa; phylum Arthropoda; class Insecta; order Diptera; family Syrphidae; genus Sphaerophoria; species Sphaerophoria taeniata. Next base: position 90,846,739 of record OX016540.1, read on the forward strand.
TTTGTCCCAAACAGGTGACCCATATAGCATAATACTTTGGAAGATGACCTTGAATATGATAAGCTTGTTTTCAACACTTAGTTTTGATTTTCTGTTAATAAACGGATATAGAATTTTTACAGCTAAATTGACCTTGTTGATTGTTTCTTGTATATGAATTCCAAAAGTTAGTGTTTTGTCTAAGTGTACTCCTAAATAAAAACATTGCCAACCCTGCTCTTAATATCGTTTGTTATCCGGTGAACTTGGTGAACTGTGCTATGACAACTTCTAAAACCGAATTGTTCAGCTGGAAGAATATCATGCGTGTTTAAATGTATCACAATTTTATTTTGTATTATTTTCTCAAGACATTTACTCAGAGAACTAAGTAAACTAATGGGTCTATAACTAGAACTTAAAGAAGGATTTTTACCAGGTTTATGAATAGGAATTATTTTAGCTATTTTCTTTTGGTCTACAAATTCCGTCGCGCAAGGTATATCAGTATATTCAAACCAGCAGCTCTAGACCGAGAATTTCTCGACTCGACTGTGACCTTGTCAATTTGGAAGAAGGAGGATAGCTTTAATATTTGCGGGTTAAGAATAAAAAAACTGCACATATTAAATTGAACTTGATTTAAGAAGCTACCTTATCAAAAACTTGTTTTATTTTAAAAACATTTTATTTAATCTAAAATCAAGAATTTTTTGTAATGTCCACTAAAGGTAACACACGTTTAACTAATTAAAAGCGGCACTTCTGATCTTCAGCACAATTTATTTAATTCCAATTCAGTATTGAGTTCAACTCAAATTAACTTAACAAATAAAACTGTTAAATAAATAACACATTCAAATTAGAATAACTCAACGGCTCTCCTGAATTTTGAAATTTATTTCAATTAAAATTGAATAACAATTACGACACGCTGCGTTATTGGCAATCCGACTCCTGACTTCTTGACTTTGGTTACTTGAACCGCCGACACGACTGTGTGGGATTGTTAAATTCGTGAATTTTGAAGAACTCAGATTTTGATTATTTTTTTAAATTCTTTATGGCTATCAGATACATATTTGTATGCATGTGTATTTTTTTTTATAATCATCCAAAACGTATAAATGACAATTAATTAGTTGAAATCACTTTTAGTCCAAACGGAACAGGTAATTACCGAGCCGGCCATGAATCAAGTCAAACTTTGACAGCCGATAAGTCTTATCGTAAATTTTTTTAAAAGTGTATTAAGCTCGAAATCTGTTTTTGTTTTTATTTTTGTCTTTTGTGTTGGATTTTCTGTTAAACATTTTTCGTTCCAGTTATTTTGCTTTTGTTTTTGTGTTTAATCAGAGAAAAATCCTGTTTCTTCAATTATATCGAATTTTTGTAAGAGCAATTGTGACATTTATCGTGATAAGAAAAACTAAATTATAGGGTGATCCCTGATTTTTTTTTACAAGGAAATTAAAACACTTATGAAATTTTTTGGTATGCAACATTATTAAGACATTGCATATAAACGTGTTGACGAAATTTCCAAAAACTTGGTTGAGCCGTTTTTGAGAAATCTAAAAACAGTGTTATAAACCCAAAAAAAAAAAATAGAGTGGCGCGACAGCTCTTGAAGAGCCAAGGCCTAAGTGGCTTACTCTCATCAACAATTCTCTGAGTGCGTGTGAAGAATTGAGGGGACCTACAATTTACCGCCGATTCCGAACGGCAGAGTTGAGGAGCACTTTTTCATGACAGATTGATACTCTTGGAAGATAAACCCAAAAGGTACTACAAAAATGGATCTCTTTTCCGATTTTTTTGTTATTGAAGAATATATTTTAAATAATATCTTGGAATGCAATATCACTAAGGATAATGTTAAGTATAATTGTGCAAAATTTTAACAAAATCAGTAAAGCCGAAATAGAGATATACGGGAATAATAAAAAAATCAGCCGCCAAGTACCTAATATTAGAATTTCACTTCGATACAGGGTAAGGGGTATAGATAAAAATCTGAAAAAATTAGAGGATTTTTTTTTATTTATTTGGAGACGATTGAGCAGATGTTTTCATTAATTTTCGAAAAAAAAAGGAAATAAGAACCACCCTATTGTATATATCCATTATCCAATGGACTACGAAAAGGCCCAACAGATATTTGTGAAATTTTCATTGTTTACTGTTGTATTCCGTGGTGGTTTCTGTGAAAAAAAAATTGAAAAATTGGAAGAGTGGGAAAAGTGCATTTGTTTTCAAATGGACAACTGGAAAATTTCAAAATGGGTTTTCGAATGGAAAATAGAATAACTCGGAAAACTCATTGGTTTTCAAATGGAAAATTGCATGTGCAATGCAATGTAGGTGCATTGGTTTTCAAATAGAAAACTGGATAATTTGGAACATAGAAAGTTCTTGATGAAAAACTCGGAAAACTCATTGGTTTTCAAAGGGAAAATTGCATGAAAATGTAGGTGCACTGAATCAAATGGAAAAATGGAAAATTTTGGATTGGGAATTCGGAAAACTCTATGCGAGAGCACGAAGAACTTCAAGACGTAAAATCAAGTTTTTGCATAGAATTTAAGGTGCATCGGCATGTTTGTATGTCCGGCAGTTAATCTTTATCCGCTCAATCCTCAATGAATTTTTCAACGAAATTTGCATTTTAATGCAGTCTTTAATGAAAATCGAAAAATTCAGATATCTAGTTCTCCATTTCAATTGGATTCAAGCAAATCACATTTCATTTTAACAATATCTGTGCTACTCATAATTATTCTGGGGTTGCTCTGAAGGGTGGCGAGACCAGGGGTGGAATCGGCTAAATTCCAAAATGATTATCACATTTGTGATAAAGTTATCACAAAAAAAATTGTTATATTTGGAATCACTTTGCCAAACTGACGTTTGTCATATTGTTTTTTCACGTTTGATTTTATTTCGATGGAAAAATCATTTCATCATCTGTTTTTTATTTGAATTTTCATGTGGCTGAGAGAAATAATAAAATAAATAATGTAAGTTCCGTCAGCAAATTCTTCCCGGCACTATCCGAAAGAAAGTAAAGAAAGTCTTTGTGGAACCAATTGGTAAGTTCTAAATCGTCTTTAAAGTGCAGTCCTTGCAAACTGTGTGTTTATTCGTAGAGGAGTGGTGTTACTTCCTTGGAGAGATAAGGGCAAACAAGGCATCATTACCCAAGTGATACCCGAAGTGAATTTTGTAATATGCGAAGGCACCAACTGACATTACAGAATTGTAGGCAAGGAAATGGATTTTCCAGGAATATACATCCGATCTGAGGCACCGCTGCGAGTTGAGCGAGATATCCGGTTAGTCGATCCATCAGACTTAAAGGGAACCGATTTTGAATGGCGTTTCACAGAAGATGGTCAAAAGATACGTGTTTCGATTCGATCCGGCAGGATTATTCCAATTCCTGAAGCCAATAACCAAACGTACGATTACAAAACAAAAGCTGCTTATTTGGAACGTGAAAAAGACAATCCTGTTAAGATTGAAAGCAATGCCTTTGAGAATCTATTGAAACTTTGAGTACTCTTTTCAGCCTCTGTTGTTGGTGAATAAAAAATTTTTGACAGTACGCATAGCTTAGCCGAGTCATGGTTTCAGTGAAAATAAGTTTTGGACAAATGGAAACAATAAAATGGTGGTCGAAAATTATACTTTTGAATTGGATTCTAGTTTTGAATAAAAAGAGGACCGCAACTGAAGGGTCTGAGGTGGCTGGAAACGTTTGTTGGTTACGGCCCTGGTGATGATGATTTCTATCCATATCAAATATCAAATTGCACTTTGTTTTGAAAAATCAAACAAAATATGTCAACCTGCAATTGTTTAACATTTTTGGCATTTGTAATTATTTAGAAGCAGCTGTCCGTAACTTAGTGGTTAGGTGCGTTGGCTGCTAAGCTGAACGTCGTGGGTTCGAGTCCTACTCGTGTCCATAAAGTTTTTATTTCATCTTTCACGGGTACTGCCTCTTGCGAAGACCTGACAAAACTTCCAATAGTATCAATCTGTCATGAAAAAGTGCTTCTCAACTTTGCCGTTCGGAATCGGCGTTAAATTGTAGGTCCCTTCAATTCTTCACACGCACTCAGAGAATTGTTGATGAGAGTAAGTCACTTAGGCCTTGGCTCTTCAAGAGCTGTCGCGCCACTCTATTTATTTATTTTAAGTATTTAGAAATGGCTTGAATAAGATTTATGATTTATTGCATAATGCATATTAGAATTGCAGTTCTTCTCTTGCCAATAAATGACAACCAAAAATCCATTTAGAAGCATAGCTGGGCATTAACGGGCATTTTTTCGTTAATCCGTTAATCGTTAATTAACGAAGTTAACATTCCCATTAACGGATTAACTTTTCAGTTAACTTCAAAAAAATGTTAACGATCGTTACATTTTCCAAAGTCCGTTAATCGTTAATCGAACACAAATACCATACAGATACACATTCAAATTAGATTATTGTAGTCGGGGATGCGACCGTAAGATTACCTACCTCATCAGCAGAGTGGAAAATCTAGCCACGATCTAATGGTAAATTTTCAAAACCAGTGGTCGGACAGACTTTTCCTGGGCCTTCTTGTTGCTAAATTGCACTTCCGGTTGCGTTTTTTGGTGTCAGCTTATACCATGGGGAAATTGGAAAAAGTTAGTACAAGTCAATAGACATTTCGCCGAAGAGACCAAATCATATGGTCGGACAGAAATAACCCGGGCCTTTCCCTTTGTCCGCCCATCTTAAAAACGGTATTTTTGGTGTCGTCCTACCTCACCGGGTGAGTGGGCAAATGGGGTATCAAATGAAAGCTTAGAATGTCTACATTAAGAATCTACTGGTCGTCAGTCAAAGGACGTAGAGAGTGTAAGTGGCGGAGGCAGCAACGCGAGTAACAACGACAATGAGGATGACTTTTTCAACTCTGTTACTCAATCTTCAGAAAAACCTAAGAACAACAAATCTTAAGAAGCAAAGCTCAAAGTCTCGTAAAAACGTGGCTAGATTTGAAGTCAAAAGACTCGTTAAATGAAGCGGCATTCGGGGAACAAGTATTGACAAATCTGTTTCTCCAATACAATACTGCCATACCCTTAAGCGCTGCTGTTGAACGTCTCCTCTCCACGGGCAAGGATATACTTCAGCCGAAAAGAGCCTCGCTTTCCGACGAGACAACATGCTATTGTTCATGAAGGGGAACAATCACATTCATATACATGACTGAATAAATTGTTGTTTAAGCACTTAAACTCTTATAAAATATAATTTACTATATTAAAAACAAAAATTTACTTGTCTTTTCTTGTTTCCAACTTCCAATTTTTATTAGAAAATAAAATTTTTATGGCGTGTTAACGGATTAACGATTAACGTTAACTTGCGTTAATTTTTCTTAAATTTAACGTTTTAACTGTTAACGAAGTTAAATTTTTAATTAACGGATTAGCGGTTAACGAAGTTAACTTTTTGATTAACGGTGCCCAGCTATGTTTAGAAGCATAGGAAAATCGTAACAATCTGAAACACCCTGCACGTAAAGTTATTTTCTTGACATTTGTCAACCATTAAAAAAATATCAACAACTCATTTATTGCTCTTTTCCTTAAAATTCCCCGCCATATCACTTAGAGTTTGGATAAGAATTATCATTTCTTTCACCACAAATGGAATCCCCCCTTGCACATTACTATACACCGCAAAGAGCAACTCGACCGCACAATCCAGCAGCAACAGTCATCACTTCAGAGCAAGCAAAGGCAACTGATATCCTCGAATACAGCCGGCGGCGGTGGAGGCGCCGCCGCCACTGCTGGCCATGACAATTTTGTCGGCCTATACGATATACACATGCAAAATAGGCTCCGGCTCCATTTTATATATACTTTGTTAAGAGCGCGACTGATAACGCTAAGTAATGTCAGCGATTGTCTTCCGTGATAACGGTTGCTCACTAAAAATATGTAGGTATAAATGTATTTATAAAAGTTATTATGAGTGTGTATGTGTGGCCGCTCAACCGACCGAGTGACCGTTCGTCTTTGTGTCGCTGCACCGGGACGAGACAACTTATTGAGTGCAATCACCCTTCTCCGTCTTCATATCCTTGTTATTTCTTGTTGTTGTTATTGTTAGTCGTGTTTCAAAGTTGCATCCGAAAGATATCGGAAATATTTCTCGTCTTCCATTCCATATGCGAGAAGGTACAATCCAACAAGCCGATAATTATTTATGGGCCGGTGAATCATTTCGTTGCGTTCGCTGTTGGCTTCGGACACCTCAAAAAACTTTGTTGCTCAGGAACTTGACGATATTGGTATCGATGGCCATTTCGTTTACCATTTCTTAATTTCTGTGTAGTTTTCGGAGCAATAAATGGGCGCATCGGCATTAGTGAGTTTTATAGAGGTTTAGATTTAATTTTTGTTTGGGTTACTGGGTTTTATTGTTATATTAATTAGAATGGGCTATCTTGGAGATTTGATGAGTTTATTAGTTTTGATGGTTTGATTGGGGTTGGGTTTGAGCGCGGAATAAAGGTATGGAGGTATGGGTGTTTTATGGTAGAGTTGGATGATGGACACACCTTGTTATGGATCTTAATTTTAATGTCGATCTGGATAAACTAGACTGCTAGCAGCAAGACTTCTTCTACATATTGGCAAAAGTGCCTTTTTCTTTGGGTTTATAGTTTTAATCTTTGCTGCCTCTGACTGCTCATTCCATGTCTTTCCATAGCCGAATAATGGCGTGGACTTACTACGGCGGTCTCAATTTTATTGCTGTAAATCTAAACTGTTATCATGTTGGAATTTTCAAGGCAGTAAATCAATAAAAAATTGGATATTAAAATATTTAAAATAAAACTCCAGACAGCGTTCATTTTGTTAAAATCGTAAAAGACGGTTTTGTTATATTTGCAGAAAACTTCACTAAAAATTAATTGTTAATGAAATTATGAGAAGCACTTTTCCAAGTCAAATGATACTTTTTTGCCCGATGTCATTGCGCTGGCATTTGATAGGATCAAACTTAGCTGTCATCTGAAGTGTCACAGCATTACTTGAATGCTTGCTTAACAGCGGGTGATGGAACAACAGACAATTAACACCGATTTTTCGAACAACTCTTTTTTAAGCGAAGAGGCACATTTCCACTCGGTGGCTCAGAAAACCCACAAGTGATCTAACAGGTACCATTGCATCCAAAAAAAGTGACTATTTGGTGTGCTCTATGGTCGAAAGGTGTAATTGGTTTAACCAACAAGGTCGTGCGATTTAACACCGTTAGATTTTTTCTGTGGGGCTACAAAAAAGACCGTGCTTACGCAAATAGTCCCCGACGCATTAAAATACAACAAGGCTCATGTTGTGGTCGGGGTACCGTCCGACTTTTTCTGTGCGAAAAAGTGGTTTAAAATTTAAAAAGCATCGCATGCTGCGAAAACTCCTGAGGCAGCCATTTGAATGATATTTGATATTTTCACACTTAATGGCAAATTCCAAACTTTATAACGAAATAAATTGATCATTAAGTAGTTGTGTGTAATTTATTTAGCTTTACGATTGAAACCGAAAAATGAATGACCCTATATACAGGGTGTCCGGTAATTCGTCATACTTTGGGATGTGATTTTTGGTCATATTCTAAGAAAAAAATTGTTATACAGTAAGTCTGATTTTGAACTTTGACATCAATTTTTGACGATTTAAAATAAAGGCTAACTTTGGTGTACCCTGACTTATATTAAGATCAATTTCTCTGTCATTACTGAAGTTAGGCACTCTTTTTTAAGCACAAAATACTTTTTTTGAAGAAAAAGGACCTCTAAAAAAAAACACGATACACTTCTATACAGACGGTTCAAAAACCAACTACGGCGTTGGAAGTGGTATATACTCTAAACAACTGAATCTCAGTCTCTCATTATAGACTTCCCAATCAATGTAGTGTGTTCCAGGCAGAAGTAATGGCGATAAAAGAGGCACTATCCTGGCTCAAGGAAAACGTTATATCTTGCAAGGATATACGTATCTTCTCGGACAGCCAAGCCGCTCTCAAATCTCTCGCGCCTGTCTCCACACACTCTTTTATAGTCCACGCCTGTCGATCATCTCTGAATGAGATGACAGAACAGTTTAACATTCACCTTATTCGGATGCCGGGCCACAGAAATATTCCGGGAAATTGAAAAGCTGATGAGCTCGGCCCACTGTTAGACAAAGACACAACATAGGAACACATGCAAATATCTTCTCAAACAATATGCTCTAGAATCAACAAATACTAGATGGTCACAGGGTACCACCTGCCTAGCAACCAAACAAATATGGCCAAACATTGACCTGAAGCGGTGAAAAGGCTTGATTTCCCTGAGCAGACAAAGTATAAGCTCCACAATTGGAGTCATAACAGGGCACTGTCTCGTAGTTAGAAATGCTATGAGGCTAGGGGTCTACAGCTACACAAATGACTTTTGTATGATCTACTTGGATGAGAAGGAAGAGGAAACAGTTCAACACCTTCTATGTACATGTCCGGATCTCTCCAATAGAAGGAATAACTGTCTCGGTAATCCCTACGTCGTAAATACCAGTGAACTGGCAACGATCGACACAAGATGTCATTTTAATTTCATTAAAAGTACAAAATGGTTTGTTTAAGTTCATTACTCTCCCATGAGTAACTTCTTTAGTGAGTAACTTCTTTGAGGTCTAAGTGAGTCAACTACATCTAGGCAGCCACTCAAACCTAACCTTAACAAATACTTATTTTTAAAACTATTTAAAGATACGTTTTAAGGGTTGCCAGATATTCAAATCTAAATAATATAAACAAAATTTTGGCCCGAGCAATAAAATTTACTGTTTATCTCTTGGATGTGCGCAATTTTGTGCATAGCATTATGCCAACTGTGATTATTTCTTGTCAGATGTAAAACTGAGAGCTCAGTTATCGAAGAACAAAAACTCCAGACATCCCAAAAAAAAAATTCTAGCCGATGAACTGGAGTCTATAATGAGTGTTTTGTGAAAAACTCTCTGCCGTAAAACCACCTAAATCGGACGACAACAGCTTGATTGAATTGTAATTAATAAAAATAGTGATAGTCCAGATCGAGAGCATTGAGTTAAGCGCCGGCAATTCTGAAAGGTTTCATCGTTGCGGATTCAAAAACGTCAATTGAAAAATAAAAGCAAGAACCAAGAAGATGAAAGGGCAATATTAGTTCACGTGAACTGAATTCGCCGAAAATGCATATTTTTGAAATATAGACACTAAGAAGTGTACCTAACTTTTTTAGAATGAAATTTCTTCCTGATTTGACAAGCATGCATTCATATTATCAAATAAAGGTTTATCAAACTACCGATATAAATATACAAACAAAATTCAAGAAAGTTTGGCAAACCGTTTGATGAAGGGTTCACATTTTCTAGTTCGAATTATTTTTTTAAGTTTTTCTTACGTAAAGGCAAAGCGTGATTTCAAAATCATTAACTAATATCGGTCGATAAATTATTTTTAGCCAGCAAGAACCGGCAGTAAAACTTATGTTTGAATTGGAAAATAAAATCTTACCCAAGAAGTAAACTTGGCTAATTTTTTGTTTAAAAAAAATATTTGTATTGAGAATAAAATTAGAGCCAACTGTGCAAGCGAGATGGCTTAATCTTATCGACAGTTAATTTCAAACTAAAATTTAAACTTTCTGATTTTAAAAGTTCCGAGTTTTATTCAAGAAAAGTGTTTTGCTTTCTGAATTTATTCGCCTCAAATAATACTTAAACTGTCATCATTTTTTCATTTCATCGAGTCCAATTTTAATAATTCTTCCCCCGAGTTTCAATCGGATAAAACCATCAATAATTAATTAAATATTTATTAGTTTTTTTTTCGATAACAGTAGCATTCAAATGCAATATGCATGGACGTGCGTTGTCAGCAATCGGCGCGCCTTCCGTTGGACATTTTACAAATTGGAACCGCTTCAGGTGTCAACTGGCAAACAATAATTAAATCGATATAATTAATAAACCAAACGCAATCAAATATTTTTTTATGTTTAATAATAGAAATCTGATGAAGGGTCATACAACAACACAAAAAAAAAAAGAAGCAAAGTGTCTGCTCAGAACAAAAAAAAAAAAAACAAGAATTTCGCAAAAAAAAAATGTAAGCTTTTTGTTCCGCGAATCTGAAATTGAAATTTCATCGCCAACTGCAGTCGGAAAACAACCTTGGTCGCATTTTAATGGACATTTAAGCGCACGCCATCTAGGGCACCACACCAGGCAGAATCCTCGTCCTCTTGGTCGATTTATGAATTTTTTTTTTTTGTAGGTATATCAGGAATGCTTGCTTTAAACTCCAAAGGTCTTCTTGGCTGGTATGATGACGATGACAATGATGATGGCTCGGAATCAGCACAAACATCAGGATGGACAACACGGGAGCATCATAATAATTACGACCATCGCACCTACCGACCGACGACAAACGTTGTTGGCGCATCAGCAGCATCACCACCGAATTCATCGTCGTCGTTCGTGGCCGTCATCCTATGTTTGCATGGATGCACAGTGCACACGCGAAGGCACCACAATTTCTCACCCTTTTTTTGTGTGTTCCTCAAATAATAAAAAAGAGACACCACTGATTCCATAATTCGTTTTTTATTATTTGACCGTTTTTCGCTTTGTTGCTGATAGGGGGATTCCTTGATTCCCGCATGCATATTCACCAACTGGGTTCTGGAGCTGCGGGAATCGTTGTGTCTTTCTTTTTTTTAGGTTTTTGTGTATATTTATTGTTGAAGTTTTTTTTATTTATTTCATCGCGAAAAATCATTTTAAATTTTACAATACTATCGGGCTTTTAAGTTCACACACCAATGAGCATTCTCGGTTATAAAGTGTGGAGCGATGGTGCCGACGGCATGCAGCGCTCGTCTGCTGGTTCTATTATACAAACGGATAATGATTCCTTGGACCATTTTATATTGAGGTTCCCAAACTAAAAGTGTTTGCGTGATTTCAGGTCTAGAATTTTATGATCATTGAAATGTTTCAAGGAATTCTGGGCAAACCCATGAAATAATTTCAACAAATAGATTTGAAAGTTGTGTATGTGTTGAACACCATTTAAAAATGAATACCTGGCAACCCTAAGAATATATCAGCTCAATTTAAATGTAGTTTCAAAGGTTAGTATAGGGTTTTTCAATAAGAGCGCTACAAAAGTCTTTTTTTAAATAAAACAAAAACGGTTTTGGATATCAATGAAATTCTTTATTTCTGTGAAAGAACGGTCGATGCCATTATGTATGAAACTCGATTTCTTTTGCATGGCCACCACGGGCACGCTTGCAAAGGTCCAGACGCTGGACCCAATTTTCGATGGTTTTCCAGCATAAATCGGCCGATACCGCTGCAATTTCACGTTCGATATTTTTACGAAGTTCATCAACCGTCGCGTCGCTGGCTTGTTGGCATAGACGATAGACCGTAGACTTGACGTAGCCCCCCACAGGAAATAGTCTAACGGCGTCAAATCGCACGACCGAGGCAGCCAAGCGACTGGACCATTTCGTGAGATAACACGTTCTCCAAACTTGGTTTCCAATAAATTGATTGTGACATTCGTTGTATGGCTTGTGGCGCCGTCCTGTTGGAACCACATGTCCTCCAAGTCCATATCATCCAATTGGGGCTAGAAATATTCGGTTATCATTGAATGGTAGCGATCCCCATTCACATTAACGTGCCGGTCTTGATCATCACGGAAGAAGTACGGCCCAATGACGCCGCTGGCCAATAAACCACACCAAACCGTATTTTTTTCGGGATGCGATGATGACTCATGGAGTACGTGTCGATTGCTGCCTGACCAATACCCTTTATTTTGTTTATTGACGAAGCCATTCAGCCAGAAATGAGCCTCATCGCTGAAGATGATTTTTCGATGAAATGCCGAATCATTTTCAAGTTCTTGCTCAGCCCAATTCACGAACATACGACGCTTCTGGTGGTCAAGCGGCTTCAGTTCTTGCGTCAATTTAATCTTGTTAGGATGAAGGCCAAGATTTTTTCGCAAAATTCGCCACAACGACGTCACAGAGATGCCCAACGCTTGAGAACGACGTGTGAGAAGCACATTTAGGCTTTCTGCAACTGAAGCCTCAGCGGCAGCAATATTCTCGATACTACGGGCACTTCTTTGTCTCACTGGCACGGGAACATTTTGTACTGTGCCTGTGGATTCAATTTTTTCAACTAGACGCTCAATTGTTGATCTGCTAGGACGAATATGACGACCATAAATTTGACGTAGCGCTCTTAACATTGAGGCCACTGACTCCGAATTTCGGTAGTAAATTTTAATAATTTCAACTCGTTGTTGGCTCGTATATCTTTCCATCATGAAGAGAAATGTCAAAAGAGTGGCAAGAAATATGGCGTCGTTTGCTGTCCCTGTCGCTCTACTTTTGTAGCGTCCTTGTTGAAAAACCCTTTAGATTAGATTTAAAAATATTCATTACCTAGTGCTGCAACATTTTCTTGTTCCTTCGCATTTAATCATGAAGATTCACGCCAATAAATGAGCGATACCGTTAAAATATATTCGCTCACAAATGGCGAGGGTACCTATGGGCATTAGCGCTTTAAAGCATTTCGGTGTCAACCCATTTCTATCGATTTAGAGATAACAATGTTTCTGTAAGTGGTTTTCGATTGTTTTTTTTTTTTTATCAAATTATTTAAATAAAACGAGTTTCGAATTTGCATTTACAAATAGTATGGTCGACGCCAAATTCTAAGTTATGAACATTTGTGAATAATTTTGGCGCGCTGTTATCTGAACGAGTCAAACAAATTATGTGTGTATGATTTTTTGTTTTAAAAATCTAAACTATAATATTTGTTTAAGAAAAAAAAGGTGAATTATAAAAAAGATAGCTAAAAGATTTGATTCGATTTGGATATTTAATTAGAATGCTATTTGGTGTTTAGAGATTTGAAATGTGATATCGGAAGCGGGCACTGTGTTCGATATTCCAATTTCGCTTTGATGATGAAATATTTATTTAAGGCTTAAATAATAATCAAATATGTAGATATTATAGCAAAATGTATTTATCGCACAAGGCAGGTTTTGAATCTGTGAAATATGTAGATACCTACTCATGATTCATGAGTTTTGTAAATTTTTGCCGTTGGTATAGATAAAACAACATAAAATTCAGATACTTTTTATCTTCTAATTAACTTGAATAAATTCAAAATTAAAAAGTTATGGAAATGTACTGGAATGTGAGCTATTGTCTTTGTTGCATCACGTACTACTTTTTTTTATTAGTAAAATTATCAAACATTATGTTTACAAAAAATCGGTTAGAAATGCTTTTTAAGGGTCGAACATTTTTCTTGTTATCGTTCTTATAAGCTACTCTTTCCTGTGCGCGTTCATTCTTCACGAACTTAAATAAATTTGAAGAATATTTAACTCAAATATTCAACGGATTTTGATTAATTTTATTTATATGACGAAACAGAGTTTGCTGGTTCATCTTGTTTTTTTATACAATTTAAAAATTGTACAGCAAAGGTTTGGGTAAAATCGGGTGTCCACATTTGTGGCCATATCTCATGTTTGGCCGATTTCTTTAGAACCATCTACACCACCACAACCCGAACATTTCTTCAAAATTTAATGCTAAACACTCCATCGCCACAAAAGTAGTGAGTCCTCAAGGGATTTGAATTAGATTTTTATATAATACTAGCTGACCCGGCAGACTTCGCACTGCCTAAATCGATAAATAAAAGATCTAAACTTTTGTAGCCCACTACACAACCCGCTACCGTGCTACCCCACTACTCTGTTACCAAGTTACCCCGCTACCCATCACCCCACTAAACACTGCCGTCTACCCAGTATTTCTACGCGCTACACGCTACCTCGTTACCTGTTATCCCGCTTCCCCTTACACTGCTTCTAACTACTCACTATCCGTCAACCCGCTACCCGCTTCCCATTACTCCGCTACCCCATCAACCACTACCCTGGCCATTTCTCATGAAAACGGCTTGGTCAGATTTTGTACAAAATACTAAGAACCAATCTATGCCACTAACCAAACATTACCTCAACATTTGGTTATAAACACTCCACTTGTATAAAATCAGTGAGTCCTCAGCGAATTTGTATGAGATTTTTATACATATATCTAAGAAAACAACGTTTACTTTGTCAGCTAGTAAGGTCGTGACAACTCAGAAATCTTCGTTGCCTCATGCACAACAACTTTGTTAAGGATATGGTCAAATGCATAGTTAACGTTCTATAGGGTAAATTGTGTTTCCACATTTTTTGCTATATCTTATGAACGGCTTGGCCGATTTTGTACAATTTTCTTAAAAACCCTACTGTAATAATACTCTAACATTTTGTCAAAATTTGATGACAAACGGCACGAACTTTCCATTTTACGAACTTTCCGTTTAACCATTTCAAAAGTAATGCATTTCATTTGAAAGAGTGTTTTTGAGATTTTGTTTAATCAAATTTTTTTTGCATTTCAAATTTTCCATTTTTTTAAACTTTTTCTTGCATTCTAGTTCCCCATCACAAATGTTCCAGTTTTCCATTTGAAAACCACTGCACCTGCAATAACATGCAATTTTCCCTTTGCAAACCAATGAATTTTCCGAGTTTTTCATCAAGAAATTTCTATTTTCTATTCGAAAGCCCACTTTGAAATTTTCCATTTGAAAACCAATGCACCTGCAATAATATGCAATTTTCCATTTTAAAACCAATGAGTTTTCCGAGTTCCTTTCGGAAACCCATTTTGAAATTTTCCAGTTTTCCATTTGAGAACCACTTTACTACAATTAGGTACAGGCAATTCTCCCCTGGAAAACCAATGAGTTTTCTGAGTATTTCATAAAAAAAAATCTGATAATAAAAAGACCTTAACTTTGGTACACTCCTAGTACACTGCCCACTACCCTCCTACCCTCCATAGCTACCTGCTACCCACTACCCGCTACTTCTACTTGCTACCCGCTACCCCCTTACCCGCTGCTCGCTACCCCACTACCCCGCTACTCCACTTCCCGCTTCCAAGGCCATATCTCAAAAGAAACAAATCTAAAAAAGGAAAAATATCGACAACAAAAAAATGTCAAGTAAAGTTTTTTTTTTTGATGAAAAACAATTTTTGACAAATATTTTCTTCACTGACATTTTTTTTTTTTTGTGATGAAAATAAAAATATTTGAAATTTTATATGAAATTGATTAATCGTGGGTATATTGATATATTTTGTTGTAGTGTGAAAAGCATAATTTTTAACATTTGAACCGTTTGTGATTTAAAAAGTACTAATTTTGTTTGTCTTAAACCATCTACCCTTAATCCTCTTTAGTTTAAGACAAAAATTAAGAAAATCGTCCAACCGGTTTTTATGCCTATATGCTATGCCGCAAACGAACGGAGCTAGATTTTTATAATATGTATAGATAGTCGATCCTGCTCTCGAAATTCGAATGCGTTGATTCCTCATAGGGGTTCATATTGAACAACATGTTTATCAAATCGTCTTGTTTGCGGACTTGTGAATTGTGAACCCACCTTGTCAGCCCTATTCTGGCAACCTCACAGTCACAATAACCTCATAACTGGACGTGAACTTGATTTTGTGACTTTTTCGTATTCTAACAAAAACCTCACAACTTGTGACCCTCACAAAAACTTAAAAATTGTGATGTACTCTTGAGGAGATCATTGCTAATGAATTTGACATTTCTGTTGCACAAAAAATTGGAAATGCAATGTTCATGGAAAAGCTCTTGGGGAGAACGATACACTCTACTGGCTGATTGCCAAATCTTGGAATACCGAGTGGGATGATAATGGAACCTTCAAGAATCTTGAATCAAGATCCTTCGTGGCAGCGATCATTTCTGCATTGAAGGGCAAATTTCAGCTGGATTGCTCTTTAGAATTTGCTATGAAAAAGTTAGATAAATTCTTTTTATGTCAAATTTATATTCCCTCGACTTCTGGATAATTTTTTTTATTTTCTAATATGACAATTTATATTGCTGCCACCCTCCGGCAATAAGTTGTTCGTATAATCAACAGAATAACCCACCAAACTCCAACTCCATCCACCGTCAAGAATTTGACAACAGCAATTCACGTCCGCCTCAAATAAAACCGATCCATTCCCAAATATTATTTACAGCAATATCCTATGTGCATAACGTTGAAAATTCCTTTTTCCATAGCACTCATACCAAATGCTACTGAATTAAACACATCCGTAGTCGGCCTCTGCGCGGCCAGATTGATTGCTATGATGATCGACCGACGCACACACGGCAAAATTACTGCTTTAAGAGGCCAAAAAGCGGTTTATCAAAATAAAGATAGAGTCTAAATAAGCTTGTATTTTTTTAGTCAGATGGTCTAGGAATCACAAAGAGCATAAGTTGCCTCTGTTATGTTCAAAATAAAAGACTGCGAGAGTCCGGCAAATGAGCGAAGTGATGGTACGGTTAATTGCTCTCTAAAACGTCAACGAAACATCACGCATTTTTATTTCAATCTCGTGCTAAAATACAAACAGTGATCAAGGGTATGAAATCTACAGGTATGTACATTTAATGAAGACCGTTTGATAAAAAACAATGTGATGGTAAGTATTAAAATATTATATTGCGGTTCTAGACAAATTTTTCTTTAAAATTCATGTTTACTTAGACTTACAAAAAAAGTTCCGCTAGGTACCACTTTCTGTCCTTGATATTTGCATTAAGTCGTTTGTTGACCGTTATTATTGTGAATTTTGAGAACTCAAACCAACTCATTGTGATACTATCTTCTTTTATTGACAGGTAGTCGGAGTGATCCAAGTCACTCGAAATATATATATATACATTAGGGTGGTTCTTATTTGCTTATTTTTTCGAAAATTAATGAAGACATCATCTAATTTTTTCAGATTTTTATCTATACCCCTTACTGGCCCTATATCGAAGTGAAATACTAATACTTCACAAATTTCATAAGTGTTTTAATTTCCTTGTATAAAAAATTAGGGAAATTAAAACACACATTTTTTGGTATGCAGCATTATTAAGACATTGCATATAAACGTGTTGACGAAATTTCCAAAAAATTGGTTGAGCCGTTTTTGAGAAATCTAGAAAAGAGTGTTATAAACCCAAAGGGTACTACAAAAATGGATCTCTTTTCCGATTTCTTTGTTATTGAAGAATATATTTTAAATAGAATCTTGGAATGCAATATCACTAAGGATAATGTTTCGTATGATTGTGCAAAATTTTGAGAAAATCGGTAAAGCCAAAATGGAGATATACGGGAATAATCAAAAAATAAGCCGCAAAGTCCCTAGTATTAGAATTTCACTTCGATACAGGGCCAGTAAGGGGTAATAGATAAAAATCTGAAAAAAATTAGATGATTTTTTTTTTATTTATTTGGAGATGATTGATAATTAACTATTTCTATTTTCATAAGTACCACTAATAAATTATTGTTTAGTGAAGTATGTTTATTTTTTTTTTACTTTTCCTTAATTCATATATTTTTTTTTTATTAAGTTAACCGTTCTATTTGTTTTAAGTGTACCGTGTGTCCATTCATTATTTTTGATAATGTATCGGTCAGGAACCCAATAAAAATCAGAAATAAAAACAATTTTCCATGTCTATGATTTTTGGCCTCCTAAAGTAGTCATTTTGCCGTGTGTGCGACGACGGGCTAATTTCACTCGAGAAATTCCTTAGAAAGGAAACTGCAATTGACAAGCGCTCCGAGAAAATTGAAGTTTGACGCTGCTTTTATTTTGATCACCTTGAATACAAAATAATAATTACAAGATATTTGTAAATACCAATTTAGAACATTTCAAAGAATTTCCTACCAATTTTTTTTTTTTTGACAAATCAGCTGGCAGTCACAACAATAAACCCACCTTCCTGTGGTGGATTCGCTGTGGGGTTTCTTTTAAGTTTTTTTGCAGAATATAAAACTGTGACAACCTCATAAGAAACCTCACAAAAAAAAAAACTCACAAAAATTATGACCTGTGACCATCACAACTCCAGAATAGGGCTGTAAGTTTTATAATAACATTTCTGACATTTGTTCGCGAACACACTCGGCATATAACAGCTGTTCTACACCACTGCGATTTGAAGTTTGCTTTAATAACCTCACTTATTTCAAATTTAAGTTTATTGTGTTCACTACTCAAAATTTAAAATGTTAGTAATCACTAATCATAATCACGCAACAAACGAAAACTTGTCAAGTGAACTTGAAAATTTTGATTCAAAATAAATTTGTGCTCAGTTACCTACTATTTTCTTTTAAAACTGTTCTATTATCTGCAATTATTTAAAATATTTATTGATATTACACTTTTACTTGTTAAGAACTCGGCGTTCTTTTAGATTTCATTGCTTATGGTGGCTGACTTTTCACACCGGCACCGTACTATTCGCACATAGCACATAGGAGAATTTTATCTTTTTGTTGTGAGCGTAAATCTCGAAATACACTATATAAGCTAGCAATTAGCAAACCTTAAGCAAGTTTTCAGCACCTCTTGACATCTTTTCCAAAATGGTGACGGCCAACTCATGTGTGAGGCTTAGAGCCACCTCTCAATGGATCAGTAGCACCACTGATCATACCACTATCTTGGACAATTTCAGATCTATCCCAGATCGTTTAGACCACCCCAAAATGGTAGATACTCGTTAATAACTTCCATATTTCCATACCTTTAAGATCCTTTTGGGAAGAAGGAGGACCTCTGGAAATAACACGATACACTTCTATACAGACGGTTCAAAGACCGACTACGGTATATACTCGAAACAACTGATTTTCAGTCTAGCATATCGATTCCCCCTAAATCAGTGTAGTGTGTTCCGGGCAGAAGTAATGGCGATAAAAGAGGCACTATACTGGCTCAAGGAAAACGTTATATCTTGCAAGGATGTACGTATCTTCTCGGACAGCCAAGCCGCTTTCAAATCTCTCGCGTTTGTCTCTGAATCGATCATCTCTGAATGAGATGACATTCACTTCATTTGGGTGCCGGGCCACTGAGACATTCCGGGAAATTGTAAAGCTGATGAGCTCGCCTAAACATGAACACTGTTAGACAAGGACACAACATAGGAACACATGCAAATATCTTCTCAAACAATATGCTCTAACATCAACAAATGCTAGATGGTCACAGGGTACCACCTGTCTAGCAACCAAAAAAAAATGGCCAAGCATTGACCTGAAGCCGTCAAAAGGCTTGCTTTCCCTGAGCAGACAAATTATAAGCTCCTCAATTGGAGGCATAACAGGACGTTACCTCATAGGGAGATATGCTATGAGGCTGGGAGTCTAAACAAATGACTTTTGTAGAAGCTGTTTGGACGAAGAGGAAGAGGAAACAGTCCAATACCTCCTATGAACATGTCCAGCACTCCCCAAGAGAAGGAATAACTACCTCGGTAATCCCTCTTTCGATAATACCAGTGAACTGGCAACGATCGACACAAGATGTCTCTATAATTTTATTAAAAGTACAAAATGGTTTGTTTAAGTTCATTACTCTCCCATGAGTAACTTCTTTAGTGGTATCACAATGGACCCTTGAGGTCTAAGTGAGTCAAAAACATCTAAAGTCAATAACCTAACCTAACCTAAGCTTTCAGCAATTCTCAATCAAGCGACTCCCACTGAAGCATATAAAACAATTCGAGAACTATTCAAATAAAATAACTAAGTTTGCAAGTTTTAAAAGTACCTAGGTTGATACTGGGTCCTTGAATGGAATTCCAATCGTTTTTATTACGTTTCCATAACCTTACCGGAAATATGAAGTTCAACATTCTGCGGGCATTTTAAGAAAGTGGGCGGAAACCACACCCCTAAATTAAACTACTATTTTCTACTTTTTTTTCTCTTATATTCAACTTCAAAATTCGATCCCCTGAATGTAAATAAAGAGTAGTGCTACTTACTTACTTACTTAAGGTGGCGCTACAGTTCGTTGTGGACTTGGGCCTCAATCAACAGTCTCCGCCAGTCAGCTCGGTCCCTAGCTAGCTGTCTCCAGTTTTGCACTCCAAGTTGATTGAGGTCCTCTTCCACTTGTGTGCGCCACCTGAGTCGCGGTCTTCCTCTCCTTCTGCGTCCCTCGGGAATAGTGTCGAAGACTTTCCGGGCCGGAGCATTGGTGTCCATGCGCTCTTAATGACCGAGCCATCTGAGTCTCTGGACCTTGACTTCTGGCTAAGCTCACGTCGTTGTACAACCCGTAAAGTTCGCTGTTGTATCTCCTTCTTTATTCCCCATCAATGCCCACGGGGCCAAAGATGACCCGAAGAATTTTCCTCTCGAAACAGCCTAAGGCACATTCATCCGATTTTGTTAGGGTCCATGCTTCTGCACCATACAGCAGGACAGGGATGATGAGGGTGTTGTACAGTTTAACCTTAGTTGCTCGAGAGAGGGCTTTTCCACTCAGTTGCTTTCTTAGCCCAAAGAGTAGTGCTAGGGCCCCTATAATTAAAGTTTAGTCTTAATGCTAAATTATCGACGGGTCTAGTACTTTTAGATATTGAAAAACGCCTTTGATGCTGGGTGCCGTCAAGACTTGATTTATAAGCTTACTCGTATATTATTCAATTTTCCTAAATACTACTTGATCAAGTTAGTTTGGAGTTCTTCATTTTATAAAAATCTTGCTCTTTATGCACGCAGCGTTAAATCTTCTCCAAGATTCTATTTGGAGTCCCGCAGGGTTCTGTCCTAGGATCTTTAATTTTCAACGTGTATAGGAACGTAGACATATGTATATATGTCCGACTAACCGATTTTGGATGGACACACTAAATTAGCTATGTTTTCTCACAGCACCGCTCTTATTTCGGCAAGCGTATTACCTCAAGGAGTCCTTGTTAGGTAAGGTTACAACGCTCCTTCAATATATTACAAACTTTTTTGTTGTAAGAAAATCTCACAAATGCATTAAAACGCAATAAAAAAAATGAACGAGCAACGTTCGCTGGGTCAGCTATTACAATATAAATGAAAAGTTAATTTTTTCCGCGCCTAGTTCCTATAGTAGGAAGAGGAACTTATACGTTGAGCAATCGACTTTTTAAACTATACAATTGCCAAATTTGAGTTCCATTTTACTTTAATGGATGGTACTAGACCGGTAAGGCCACATTCGACATGCAGACAATATTTTCAACTCTATTTTCAGAAAATTTAAGAAGCAAGACGAAGTTGCACTACTTTGGGCGTGTAAAGGTTCAATATTATCTATTTTTAATTAGATGTAAAGCAAGGTGACAAATATTTGGATATAATCAACATTTCCCCTGCCCTTTGCGAACTTTTTTACTTATAAACCTTTTTTACGAACGTAATATTGAATTGAAACTGTCAAGAAGACGTCAGATTTTAGCATCGAATTCTTCAATACTTACAGCACCTCCGCCCATCCTCCATTTTTTATTTTGAATCAATTAAACTTGCCCCGTTGCAATATTGTTCAGGAGAACTAAACAAAAATCTAAAAACAAACAATTTCTAACACCGGCCAACCGACGGCATTTTTTTAATTGACAGCCAAACGCCTCTAATGTCACTTTATTGACCCAACTCCGACCCCACAGTGCTCTCGCCCAAACTAAGCTCTCATAAAGCATGTGTGTAGTGTGTAGTGTGTGCCAGTGCCGTCACATATACAGGGTGATTCACGAGCGTTGTGCCAAAAAGCTAGAGCGTGTAGGTTGAGTTGAGACAAGAAAAAAATCGTATGGGAGGGGGGGGTCTTTTCCCCCCCGTTTAGCCGGGAGGGGCAATTTTCTGAAAAATTGACTTATTTTGTAAAAGAAAATATTAAAAATCAACGGCTTAGTTTACAATACCGTGCTATACCTTTCTGAAAAGCTAAAAACTTCTTCTTTCACTTTGTTTTTAAATTAAATTGTTTTAACGAATAGTTTTTAAAAAATAAATTTTCAAACTCAAAATTTTCAAAAAAAAGCAAAAAAAAAAATTTTGAACTAATTTTTTTCAAAATTTTATGTAATTAAGTACTAATTTTTTTTAAATATTTTTATGTCTTTGTTAATTTTTAGTCGAAAACAGAAAACCGAATGCAAAAATGTCTTTTCGTTTTTGAGAAATTAAAAAAAAAACCAAAACCACTTTTTTCTAAGAAAATCTTTGTTTTTATTTTTACCTATCTGGACTTTTAGTTTAATTTATTAGTTTAATTTACAAATTTAATTTTTTGTAATTGGAGTTTTATGAGGACTCAATAAAGTAGAAAAGTATTGGATTTTCAATGGATTAATCAGTTTGTTCATTGAAAACGTCTGCCATTGACCTTTCACTTCTAGCTATCCGTGCTCTCGTCGGCGGATTCTTGAAAACATGCTACGACTTGGGTGCCATCTATTGGGATATCTCTCAGCGTAGAGTCTTTCGGCTTCCCGATCTCGACAACAAGTTAAACCGTAGCAGAAGTTCCTGTCCGCTAACTCTTCTCGAACATATGAGTTTGTTATTGTTATGTGTTGATGAATTAATATTTTAATTGTAAATGGTTGTTAAGTAAAAAATATGCGATGCCTTTTATTAACCTTTAGGTTGTTAATTATTTTTTCATTCAAGAAAAATTGCGGTTTAATTATCTCAAGCCCCCAGCAGGTGGAACCCTTCGCCGGCGAAGGCAGGTATAGCAAGAAAAAATTGCAGGTCAGTTTTCAGACGTTTTCAATGAATAAAATGGTTAATCCATTGAAAATCCAATACTTTTCTACTTCATTGAGTCGTTATGAAACTCCAATTACAAAAAATTAAATTTGTAAATTAAACTAATAAATTAAACTAAAAGTCCAGATAGGTAAAAATAAAAACAAAGATTTTCTTAGAAAAAAGTGGTTTTGGTTTTTTTTTTAATTTCTCAAAAACGAAAAGACATTTTTGCATTCGGTTTTCTGTTTTCGACTAAAAATTAACAAAGACATAAAAATATTAAAAAAAAATTAGTACTTAATTACATAAAATTTTGAAAAAAATTAGTTCAAAAATTTTTTTTTTGCTTTTTTTTTGAAAATTTTGAGTTTGAAAATTTATTTTTTAAAAACTATTCGTTAAAACAATTTAATTTAAAAACAAAGTGAAAGAAGAAGTTTTTAGCTTTTCAGAAAGGTATAGCACGGTATTGTAAACTAAGCCGTTGATTTTTAATATTTTCTTTTACAAAATAAGTCAATTTTTCAGAAAATTGCCCCTCCCGGCTAAACGGGGGGGAATAGACCCCCCCCTCCCATACGATTTTTTTCTTGTCTCAACTCAACCTACACGCTCTAGCTTTTTGGCACAACGCTCGTGAATCACCCTGTATATTTATATTGAAAAATATGTGTGTGGGGGGAGACACAACGTGCAGAGATAAAATGACGATAACTCTTTTATGTTGTTTTTTTTCTTCTTGCTGTTCAAATAAAAAGCAGATATGGGCGGCGCCATACCAATATTCCAGGCCAATCAGCGACTTATTTTGTTCGTGCGGCAGCGGTTAACGTAAACGTATTACGTTTTCAACTGATTACAACGACGACTACGACGATTTTGTCGTCTCGTCTCGACGCGTCGCGTCATCAAGTCAAGGTAAAGCGAAGGCGACATACAGGGGGCTTACTGAGCCGAGTACGCGAAAGAGCAAGACACGCCAGATACATCACGGCAGTTGTATCTAAGAGATACAACATTGCCAGGCAGACGAGTAAGAGTACTGCTGATGATGATGGGATGAAGCCCTCCGCGGGCCATGCAGATATCCACGATGACGACGACTAATGCAGCGACTGTGGCAGCAAAATGTTCAAACTGAAGCTTAAACCTGGCACTGGTCCTCGATAGGAAGTTGCTTTTGTCTGGTTAAACGATTCGTTTGTTGTTGGCTTTTTAGTTTTTACTTCATTTTGCGAGTTTTCCATGCGAATTCAGGTTCAGACGGCAGAGGCAGTTGGGTTTTTCTTTACCCCAAACTTGAGATGCAGATACTTCCGAGCTCCTGCTTGCCGCTTCGTGTTTTGTATCTTTCGCACATGCATTCATTGGAAGTGGATGCAGTTTGCATGTGTCATGTTGATTTCGGTCGGTTGGTTGGTTCGGGAAAAAAAAATGTGTGATGGGGTGTTTTGAAGGGGGGAACATTAGGCACTTGTCCAATGAAGTGGTAGTAGTGCTCAGACTGCTGATGATGGTGCTGCTGGTGGTGGTGATGTTGGATGCTGATGGTGGTTCGGAGCAGATAACGTAAATGCATGGCAAGTAAATGAAGTGCATGAATGCATTTCTTGCACTTTTGTGCATCTTTAGTGCTTCTTTTGGTGGCACTCTTCGTCGTTGGCTGATGTATCTGATGATGGGATTGGGATTGGGATTGGAATGGCAATGTGAATGTGGATGGGGGTATCCTTGGATGATTTATTGTGCAGTAGTGGCAGTGGCATTATGTATGTGTGTGTGTGTTTGATTGTTTGCAAGTCTGTGTGTATTGTTGCATTGTGGACCGCCTACACTCGACTAAAGCAATGGCTTTTTAAGGACACTTTATGTTGCTCTCAATAGGATTTTTTTTTGTTTTGTTCGTTTCTTGTCGACGACGACGACGACGACCCTTTTGCCAGCCATTGAGGCATGTAGAGGACATGGAGATGGAGAGCTCTTTCCATGTGGACGATTTTTTTTTGTATTCTCGTTGTCTTTTGCATGCAAAAGGCGATAACGCGCTTTTTAGTGGAATTCACATCGATTTATCTGTTCTGGTTTTTTGATTGGCGGGTGAAATATTCTTCCTATGGGTATGAGAATGTTATGGTTGCATGTATATGTGTCTTTTTCATTTTTGTTGATTGCTATCCATGGGTTTTATCGGCACGTTAATGGGGCGTAGCTTTTTTTAATGGAAGAGATAAGAAGTGCTGAGAAATACTTTTTTTCAAGACGCCATATTAGCGCCATGCACGAAGAGTATGTATCCTATTGGAAGACATTTATTCCAACTGATTGTATAGAAATAATTTAAAATGAAGTTTTTACCAACAGTCAGCCTCAGCAGATATACCTACATAATGAGCATACATGAGCTTGAAAATCAAGGGTTTTCGCAATTTTATTTTATTTTTGAACCAGAGGATTGAACCCATTTCTTTCAAATCCGATTTTTACTGAAACTTTTTTTAAGGATCGTATAAACAAATTGATTCTGTACCCTGTTTTACAGTTGTATTAAAATTATATATTTCATTATGTCACTAAGCGAAACAAATTGGCATGATATTAGTACAGTAATTTTAGTAATTTTAAATCGACATTGATAGCGTACCGGCTAAAAAAGTTATAAAGGTCAAAAGGTTGTGAAGTTCAGTTTTTCGTGAATATTTTGAGACCTTTTTCCTGGAAGTCAATAGTGGTCACCGTTAAAAAAGGGTATTTTTCTGTTAAAATCACCGTATTTGAAATACAGGGACTAGAATGCGCTCGCTCACATACGGTCTCTGTTATTTTTTTCCAAGTTTTTAACTGTTTTTAAAAAACACTTATTATTGTTTTGTTCATCAGGTAAAAACAAGGAAATTTTATATTTATTACGCATTTTTTGAAAAAAAATTGACCTCAAACTCAAAATTTTGCTCGGGTAAAAAAAATTGAACAACATTTAAAATTGAATATCTGGCAACCCTAAAAAGAATTCAGCCCAATTTAAACTTATTTTTAGTATTTCTACTAAAAAAAGTCCAAAAAAGGGTTCCTAGCATTAGTATTGACAGAGAAATTGATCTTAACATAGGGAACGTACAGGGTACATCAAAGTTACCTTTTTTTAAATCGTCAAAAAGTTATGTCAAAGTTCAAAATCAGACTTTACTGTTACAATTTGTGCAAGAATCACATATTCTAAATTACCAGACACCCTGTATAAACATATGATGAAGATAATGTACCTATGATATTTTTGTGGAGGATAATGTATGTATTGACAATTTTTAAGGTTGTCTTATCGTTTCCAAGATATAAGCCTTCAACAATTGTCGACATGCCAATGTTTTCAGGTTTTTCGCTTATACATAATTCAAAATGGGTGTGACAAGATCGAACGTTACCGAAGATACTTTTTTTCGTAAAGGAAATTAATATTGAAAAATATAAAGTTTATTACATATTATTTTTCACAAACCGTGAAAATATTTCGCGCGAAAACGAATGTTTTCAAAGTAAAAAAATTTAAAAAAAGCTAAAATTCTCTAAAATCTTTAACCATTGCATTATATATTAAAAATTATGAGTGTGACCCCTGTGGTCCATACGACTAACTTCCCAGAATAGAAAAATTAATCAAATAAATTATATCTGCTAAATTTCACTTTCAATTGCTTATACAAAATTATTGACAAAAAATATACCTATTTGGAGTTTACTCCTTTAGAATCGATTCATATATAGACCCCGGTATGAAAAAAATATGGATAGGAAAATCAAACATTGAAAAAAGCGTTATAAGAATTGACTACTAACGCCTATTTTAACTCTCAATAACTTTTTACCTACTGGATCGATTTAGATGAAATTTGGTAGTTAGATAGACTAGAACCTGCGAAAGGGCATACGGTATTTTTTAACGCAATAAAAGGGGTTGAAAAGGTCACAAGGGGTTGAAATGTTAGGTCAAAGTTTGTATGGAGGTCGATTAGGTTAGAACTTATAGTTATGGCTTTTGACTAAACATAAATAAGTACGACATTCAAAGTTAAAAAAAATAACAGAGGGGGAGGGGGGTGAAAACAGGGGGTGAAAGTTTTAGTGCCACGTCAAATCTATTTTATTGAACAGAGATTTCAACATAGAACGGTGAAATTTTCACACATGATACAGAATTTCATGATCTTCAATTTATTATACTTTTATTATAACGGTAACTCATTAATATGGTCAATATAGACATTTTCACATAAATTTGTATATACCTAAGTTTTAATCCATAATTTCCATAAGTCTAATCTACATGAAATAACTGTGATTTTGATACATCACTTGTTGGGCTGCGTCTCGTACTAGCATCACAATCTTGATTTCAAAATAAGTATAATTGCACACAAACGACCTGCTTGGTTCGTTCGAAATGACGCATCACCTGTGGGAGAAGCTCGCTATGGCCAAATTTCGATTTTTCGATGTTTTTCGATTAAAAGCGTCCTAGCGTGCTTTCTAATAATTGGAACTTCAAGATTAAGATTTCTTAAGAAGCACAAGGCTTCAGGCTTTAGTTAAATGTACAATGCAATGACATGCAATAATGCATGATAAATGTGGGCCCAATTGAATTTTCATCATTAAATAATGAAAAGTTGATAAGAAATGTCACTGTTCTGAAAATGTAATTGTAATAACCTGTAATTATAAAATTAAATAGACTTGATCTTAACTTCTCAGTTGACAAAATTATAATATTCTAATATTAAATATTTTTCAACAACATAATTTATTATGACTACTCAATTAATGTTCTAAGTAGTTCTTAAGTAAATACGATACAGTGTATCTGTTACGGACTAGGTCGCCACATCCCTCCTATATTTTTAAGTTTAAGCTTCAACGGTAAATTTCTTGGTTTGGTGGTTTCTTCAACATCGTCGTTACATTCTTTAAGTGAAGGATCAAAAATTTCACCATTATTAGTGTTTTCAATTTCCGTTTGAACCAGGATTGGTATTTTCTTAAGGTGGCTCAAATTTCTCCTAAACGTTCTCCCGTCATCTCCTTGTACCACAGCTTCATTTCTTGTTGTTTCAACTACCGTGAATTCAGTTGGATCGAAAGTTGTTTAGACCTTATCGCCAATGGAAATATCTCCCTCCTTTGCACCACGATCTCTATCTCCCCTCTCTTTTCCACTTTGCTTGTTTATCTTGTCTAAATCTCTTGCCTCTGAGTCCAAAATGGTTTCACTTATATCTTGTACTGAGGGAATTTTATCTCTAATTGTTCTATTAAAAAGAAGCTCTGAAGGAGATTTTCCCGTCGTGCCATGTGGTGTCACATTATACATAAGAGTAAATTTCTGTACTTCTTTTTTATAGTCAATCCCTTATGAGTAATGAACGTTGTTATTTCTCGACTTTCTTCAGCCAGCTCTAGTTGATGATATGCATTCTTAAGGTCTAAACGTGATAAATATTGAGCACCTTTCAATTTGGTCATAGGTGTGTCAAAAGGAGGTATTGGATAATTTCCTCTCATAATGGCTTCGTTTGCCCGGCGCATATCTACACACATATGGATTTCTCCATTCTCCTTAAAGACCAAAACTATTGGTGAAATCCATGAACTTGGACCATACACAGGCTCAACAATGTCTTTTTCTAATGCCTCTTTCAGTTTAGCTTCAACCTTCTCTTCCAAAGCTGACGGAATACGACGAAATGGTTGTTGTACCGATTTAACGGATTTATTTATTGATAACTGTATCTGTATTTCTTTCAGTTTTGGAAAGGGACAACTAACTTCTAGATGATTCACGTCAACACCTAATTTAAGTACTTTTAATTTAAATGCAGTATCACGCCACACATTTATTGGGGCCTCAAAAACAGCTCTTACCTCAAGCATCTCCTTAGCTGCGTATGCTCTGAACTGATTTTCCGATTGCGTTCGGACATTAATCAACGATGACGTTTGTCGTAACCGTTCCCAGTATTCTTCTCCTATCAAATTGAACCTTGAACCTGAGTCATTCAGCATTGAAATCTTGCAACTTCCTTATATTTTAAGACCTAAATCTGTTTTTCTTGTGGACCAGTTCATCTCGAAATGTGTTTTTTCGTTTGTCGGACTTGGTTTTACATTTCTTAGCGAAGTGACCCAAAAGTCCACATTTATCGCATTTGCTATTTTTAGCTGGACAGTAAAAACTATTTGCTGAATGACCTACTCGTCCGCATTTCTGACATTCCTTGTCTTCATTGGGACCGTTTCTTTTATAAGCAGGATGAATTCTATTGATTCCACTTGACGAATGTCAATCATTACCATCGATTCTGTCTGGTTTGCAATCTGTTCGTGTACTTGGCACATCTCTAGAACCTCTTGCAAAGAGTGTTCTTTTTCAAGCAAACGTTTCTTTAAACCTTTTGAGGCCCATCCATCTATAATTTTATCTTTAATATTAATTTCCAGAACCTCTTGTTTTGTTTCACCATAATAACATTTAGTTGCCTGATTCCGAAGCTGTAAAAGAAATTTATTAAAGCTCTTTCCTTCATCAGGCTTCAATGTTCTGAACAAATGTCTTTCAAAGTCGAATTTCTTTTTGGAGAAAAATACTCATTTAATTTTTTTACCAACACCTCGAATACGTTATCAGCAGTTTTTCCATCAATTAATGCTCCAGGAATATTAAAAATGACTTCTTGCAATTGGGGTACTCCTAAATGCAATAATTTATTTTTCTTCTTTATTGTACTAGTAATTTCTTCAGAATCCAAATACAAAGAAAAGGTTTAATTCCAGAATCGCTCATCGTCTTCTCTTTTTTTTCGGATTCAATGAAATTCTAGTTCAGCAATTCAATGCAACTATTAAAAACAAAAAATTTGAATCCAATTGAATGGACATACCTTCCGGCCTTATATATATTTATATATGTATATTTTTTTATATCAATTTCTTCGGTTACCAATAAGAAACCAAAATCCTGCAATTTAATGCATTTAACGTACATACACATACATTAAACTTACTCCAATTTAATGGACGTACCTTTAGATTTTTTTTTAAATCTTTAATATTGTCTTGGTCAACAATTTAATGTAACCCTCTCTCGTTATTTAATATTTTATTTGGTCAACAATTCAATGTAACCCTCTCTCGTTATTTAATATTTTATTTGGTCAACAATTCAATGTAACCCTCTTTTTTTTCTGAAATATAAATAGATATGTAGGTACATAAATATTAAATCCCATCCTCGTCGCCAATTGTAATAACCTGTAATTATAAAATTAAATATACTTGATCTTAACTTCTCAGTTGACAAAATTATAATATTCTAATATTAAATATTTTTCAACAACATAATTTATTATGACTACTCAATTAATGTTCTAAGTAGTTCTTAAGTAAATACGATACAGTGTATCTGTTACGGACTAGGTCGCCACAGTAATGATACAGTTTTGTAGTATTTTTCATTCTTTACAAACATATTTGTAGAAGTAACTACATTGATTCATTCAAAAATACGAAAGAACGTTTTAAAGAAAGTTGTTGACATTCATATTGCCTACCATAAGTATTTAAAATTATTCAGCCCTATCGTCGTATCCGATCGTAACAAAATTCTATCCGATTTGTACGAAATATACGAATTTGGTATCGTCCTGTTCCGATTGTTAAATCGTACATAGCTACTCAGAGTAACGCATCATGATTTCATGTGGCGAAAAGCAAAAATTCAACTAACACTATGCGATGCATAGCTATTATTTTGTTTTATGCGTCTCCGATTGTTCCAACAGCTAAATTGTGTCGGAACATTTGCGGAACGACAGTACGACATGCGTTATTACACGTCAATATTTCCTTTACGAAACAGATATCATGAACAAAATAAATGTTACGATCGGAACTTTTCTTTGCGATATAGGTACATATATGTATATTTTTTAGGCCGTGTGCGAATTTGATGAATTGTAATTAAAAATTGATGCATTTTTAACCACTACTGTCATATTTTATCCTGCTCCACAGCTGGTCTTATTTTAACACAATTTTACTTAATGCGAAGTGTCAAAATTAAAACAAACGTCAAGTTTTAACCTCTTTGTAACTGAACTCGCACACGGCCTTAACATAATCATTCTTATTGAGTGAACACCAGTCGCGCGTCGGAGCTGACACGTACAATTTTTTATATTTATAGACACAATTTGCATGCACAAATGACGAATTTTTATACTACTTTCAGATTTTTCATTCCTATTAAAAAACGCTAAGCCGAGTTCGCTGAAAACTTAATCAGTAATTATTATTTTTTCTTAATAATTCGGGGCTCTGAAAAGCATTAATTTCAATTAGTTATTACATGAATGTTTTTCAATAGTTACATCTTAAACGTTGTTAAAAAATCACTTCACAGTTTCTTTTGGCTAATATCTGTCTGTCAAGTTCATCGTGATTATTTGTAGGGGCCTGAAAGAATTTGTATACCCTGTTAATCACACACTTAGGGCCAGTTCGTTCAGAGTGGGTTAAATCTTCAATTTGATTATCACGCATTCCCCTTAATTCAAAATTAAGAATCCATGATAATCAAAGAGCTACTTTTTCACCTTGATTAACAAATCATGGTTTTTCCACAGATCGATCCATTTTCCAGTCTATCAGTCAGTTTCATTGTCAAAACTTAATCAAGAATTAAGTTTTTTTTTCATTTTGTTGTCAATCGGTATGCTTATTTAATAGCAGGGTTCAACCGGGAATTTAATTTTTAATTCGATCCCGAATTTTATTTTTCGGTTCTTTGAGAATAAAATTTGTGTTCACGATGGAATTAAATTTTTCGGGAACTGAAAAATTAAATTCGATCACGAATTTATCACAGAAGATCCAAAAAAGATCCATTCACGAACCGATCGTTAAATAAAATATAAAAAAATTCGGTTGTTGTTTGTGTGCATATGTATTTAATTGAAATATACTCAAATTAACATAATTAACATACAATATGAAAAGTATCCGATGTCATGCAAAAACTACCGTGGCATATCCCTGCTTAATGTGTGAGCGTCTTAAACCTTTCTGCAACACAATAATCGGCACGTACTTTGGCTTTAGGCCAGGCAGAACAACGATAGACCAAATAATCACACTGAGGCAGATCCTGGAAAAGACCAACGAATTTCAAGTCGAAACCCACCATCTTTTCATCGACTTTAAAGCTGCTTATGATAGCATCCACCGCCAAGAGCTTATGATTGCGATGTCTGAATTCGGGATCCCGAACAAACTGATCCATCTGTGCCGCATGACGCTAAACAACACGCAGTGCAGTGTGCAAATGGGTAACAGCTCATCCGAGTTATTCCAAACTTGCGCAGGGTTTAGACAAGGAGATGCGTTGTCATGTGACTTCTTCAACATAGTCCTGGAGCAGATAGTGCGCAAGGCAGGTGTGAGCACGGAGGGCACTATCTTCAACAAATCCACCCAGCTCCTAGGCTATGCGGACGACATAGACATCATCGGTCGATCCAAGAGAACTGTGCTTGAGGCCTTCACAGCGATTGAAGAACAGGCGAAACTAGTTGGTCTTGAAGTGAATGAGGACAAAACAAAGTACATGTTATCAACAAACAAAGCAACATCTGTCCACCGCCTAGGACAAAATGTCACTGTTGGTAGCAGCAATTTCGAGGTAGTTAAGGAGTTCACCTACCTTGGAACAAACATCAATCCCACGAACGACACCTTAGTGGAGATCCGAAGAAGAATTACCCTAGCGAACCGCTGCTGCTTCGGTTTGGCCAAACAACTGGGTTCAAAACTCCTCACTCGAAAGCAGACACTTTGCTATACAAAACTTTGATTTTACCAGTCCTACTCTACGGCGGCGCCGAGTGCTGGACGATAAGTAAAAAAGGGGAATTGATACTGGGCACTTTCGAAAGAAAAATTCTTCGACGGATTTTTGGTCCCGTATGCGACGATGGCGAATGGAGAAGAAGATACAACCGAGAACTATATGAGCTGTACCAAGATGTGGATGTAGTCCAGAAAGCCAAGAAAAGACGACTACATTGGCTCGGCCACATCGAGCGAATGGACGACAACGCTCCAGCCAAGGAAGTCTTCTCATCCCAGCCCCCAGGTTCAAGACGACAAGGAAGACCGAACCTACGGTACAAGGACCAAGTGACTGCGGATGCCATAGCGCTTGGTCTCGGTGACTGGAGAGTGCATGCGAGGGATCGTTCACGATGGAAGACTGCAGTATCTCAGGCTGAGATCCTTCATGGACTGTGAGCTGGATAAGTAATAAGTAAGTAAGTATGAAAAGTTTAATGTTTTTATATTTTTAACAACTCAATTAGTTCGCTGTTTAGTTTGACTTGTTGTGGCGACGACCGACGACCGACGGCGACGCGTGTCGCGACGTGAGCATGTGCGATGGGCAATGTGCATCATGTAGTGTAGAGCCATGCATTCAGGTACGCGAAAAATATTTGCATGAGAAATGAGAATTTTATTTTTTTCGGATCGCGAGAAGATCGGAAAAAGAGAAGTATCGATATTTTTCAGATCGCGAACGATATTTTACCATTGTTGTGACGACAACGCATATCGCGACATAGCATGTTGTGTATCATGTAGAGCCATGCAGGCAGGTACTTTTGTAAAATGTCTTTTTATATTGCCGGTCACTAGTTCTTTTAATTTCTTATCACATCTTAAACATGATGCCATATTATTTTCTTGTTCATAAAAAACATAATTATTCACTTCGAATTCTTTTTTTCGTCCCATTTTAAAAAACCGATATCAAACAAAACAAGAAACAACCATCACAAAACACATTCAAAGAATATTTTTTTTTCGATCTTTTCACTTTTCGGATCTTTTCGGATCCTTTTTAATTTCTCTTCGTGAGAGAACAAAATTTGAGGGGAATTTTATTTTTCCGATTTCTCACGAATGATAAAAAGAGAAAAAAAAATTTCAATTCGTGCCGAGAGAGATCGGAAATTTTCGGATCCCGAGAAAAGTATCTGTATACTGTATGAGAATTTTATTTTTTTCGGATCATGAGAAGATCGGAAAAAAGTGAGAAGTATCGGTATTTTTCGGATTGCGATCGATGTTTTACGAACCCTGTTTAATAGTGAGTAAATGAATATTTGAATAAAATTTTTTAAAAGAATAATAATGTGAAAGAAGTCAGACGTGAAATTTGTTTAACTGGAATTTAAAAATAATGCTTACCTTCGAAGCATCAAAAATATCCAACAACAACATAAAATATGGCTATGCGGATTCCCAATTTGGCAGTACGTTTCGTCGCCTTCTCAAGCGATACCTTTTGTCATCTTCATTTCGTGGGCAAAGAAATCAATACCCATATTCAGGAGCTATTGAAGAGATTCCCCGAAGCCAATATGCAAGAGGACACCAATCACGAAGCATCTGAAGTGGTGAACAATATTTTCATCGAAACCAATTCACAGAAAAACTTTTCTCTCATCCTTCAAGGAACCGATTTCCAGGCTCAAGTGTGGCAACAGCTATGTGATATTCCAAAAGGACAGACATGGAGAAACGAGGATGTTGTTGTTGAAATGAATAAGCCGAATTTTCTATCCTTAAAAAAAAAGATCTGTCTACCATATATTTATCTCCTAAAAGCTGTGTTCAGTGAGCCTAAATACCTCCTCTTTAGCTGCTGGTGATGGAAGGGAAAACCTCTTCGGTGTCCTACGTTTTGTGTTAAATCTTCTGGTAAGGATGTGCGACGTGACTTCTTGTTCTGTAACGACTAAAGTCTAGCTAGAAGATTGAGTTTTTGTATCTGAGGTAGTGCTTCATGATGTTGCAAAATGTGAAACCTTTGACAGTCCAGCTGTGATGGAGTTTGAATTAGCGTCTTGCGAATTTGCTACTGATTGACAACTTGAACATTGCTTTATGGAAGTTTCTATGCCTTTGTCTATTAGCGGCCAGACGCCAGTGCACGTAACCTCTAGCTATTGCCTTAATTTTTTTGATTCCAGGATGACCTCGATGTAGGTCACGAACTATTTTCGAACGAAAAGAATCAGGAGTAATTAGCCTTTATCTCAACACGATGCAATCGTAAATGACAGATAACGTTTCTCGGTTATTGTAGAACTGAAGTTCGCTAGAAGAAAGTTCTTCTTACTTTGCTTATTCGGCTCAGTTCAGCCTTGTAGAAAACAAAAAAATATTTTGCAAAATGTTAGAAAATGAAGAGGAAGCACTCTTGGAATTCCTAAATGTGTCAAATTTTAATTTTCTTTTTCATGCTAAGGCATGAATTTGACCACAAAGAACTGAATAAAGTTAAGCAAAAGCAAAAAGCAATATTTAATTACCCTTCTCACAAAAATTTAAGAAGGTTTCTTCTGAAAAATTCTGGGTTTTGAACAAATGTGCGCTCCGGGGGAGTGTTTCACTTGGAAAGTTTTCAAAAATTATAACTTTTGAGTTATTAAGTAAATGAAAGCGTGGAAATATCATGTCAATGCGTAAATCAAGTATGAAATAACTGAATTATAGTTGTAACGAAGCGTTACAAATTTTGCTTCAAATCGCCGAAACCAAGAATAAAAACAATAAATCAAACATTCCAACCGACCGTTGAGAAAATTAAATTTGAACTCTCCAATTCAAATTCAATTTATCATCCGACCCTCTCATGCATTTCTAAACCAGAATCTCACGTCAACGCTCATACGTTGATATTATATGTACTTACTTACTATTTGTGCACATGCACACCCACCATGCATGCATATTCCATGCCAACCGAACGATCATTAAAGAATGCATGCATTTAGTTTATTCGCTTCCTTTGAATTCACGTTAGGTTTTTACACGAAAATTGATAAGGGGAAGTAAAATTGCAATGCAAAAACAGGTTTTCTTTCTTCGGTGTGGTTGGTACCAATCTTGTGTACTAAGAAGAATTAAAACGCCGAGAAGCAAGCTGCCTATACCTTGAGTATTAATAGCTTCGCCTTCTAAACCGGAAATTTTTGGCCTAAAATTTATGTTTATTTTGCTCGTCGAAGATCCAATTCTTCTAAGTGTACCTCCGACTAGGAAAGGCTTCTCCTGACCTGTTTTTTTTTATTTGCCGGACCGATTCCACCTGTTTATTCTGTGGCTGCCCTTATTCTAAGCGCACCACAGACAGAGAGCTGTCGAGTCGGGGACAGTTCGACCGTTTATTCCCTAGTCTGGTGCTAGGGACAGTAGCAGCATTTTGAGTTCTGCTGTTTATTCTTCGCTCCACTCCCTCTGAATGTATCGAGGACAGAAAATCCGCCTTTTTGCCTGTTTATTCTGTGGCTGCCCTTCTTCTAAGCGCACCACAGACAGAGAGCTGTCAAGTCGGGGACAGTTCGACCGTTTATTCCTTAGTTTGGTGCTAGGGACAGTAGCAGCATTTTGAGATCTGCTGTTTATTCTTCGCTCAACTCCCTCTGAGTGTATCTAGGACAGAAAATCCGCCTTTTTGCCTGTTTATTCTGTGGCTGCCCTTCTTCTAAGCGCACCACAGACAGAGAGCTGTCAGGTCGGGGACAGTTCGACCGTTTATTCTCTAGTTTGGTGCTAGGGACAGTAGCAGCATTTTGAGTTCTGCTGTTTATTCTTCGCTCCACTCCCTCTGAGTGTAACGAGGACAGAAAATCCGCCTTTTTGCCTGTTTATTCTGTGGCTGCCCTTCTTCTAAGCGCACCACAGACAGAGAGCTGTCGAGTCGGGGACAGTTCGACCGTTTATTCCCTAGTCTGGTGCTAGGGACAGTAGCAGCATTTTGAGATCTGCTGTTTATTCTTCGATCCACACCTTCTGAGTGTATCGGGGACAGAAAAGCCGCTTTTGCCTGTTTATTCTGTGGTGGCCCTTCTTCTAAGCGCCCAACAGACAGAGAGCTGTCAAATCGGGGACAGTTCGACTGTTTATTCTCTAGTTTGGTGCTAGGGACAGGAGCAGCATTTTGAGACCTGCTTATTTATTATAAGACCGTATTATAAGAAATTATCTGATTAAGAATTATTATTGTACGTAGATTGTAAGCTGTATATGCAATACTCTGTTATTTTAGATCGTAAGAAGACTGTAATAAAATTTTATACAACATCGGAAAGGTTAGTCGTTATTGGAAGTTTGAGACTTTTCGACCCAAGTTTTATTGCTTTCTTTGGGATCGACCCTGGACACCCTGAGCCTATTTCAGCAATAAATAAAAAAGCATTATATAGTACATCCTTGATTAAATGCTCCTAATCGAGCAAAATTGGATGATTAACGAAATCTCAAATTAACTGTTCAAATCATGGTTTCTTTAATTATAATTTCGAGCCCTTCCCGCCATTTTATCGTAAGCGACAAAAAGATAATTTTACAGGAAGACGTTTTTTTTGTTTTGATCTAAATCCTTTAAACCAAAAAGGCTCAAAGTCAGGAGTCATGAACATATATGTAAACTTAATCTCCTGATAAGAATCTAGTCGCTTTTTCTAACAAATAATGGCTGTTTTTGTCGCTTACGATGTTTTCCTACTTACCAAGTCTATACATATATTAATGGTGCTTACGATAAAATTAATAAGTAAGATAAAAAAAAAGAAAATCTCGGTTTTTACTGCATTTTGATGGAATTATATTTTAAAATTAATTAAGTTATAGAAATTAAAATAACTTAATAATATATTATTCTACGCTATATAAAAATCAGATTTTCATAAATGGAAACCATGTGTATTAGGGTGGTCCTTAATTGCTTTTTTTCGAAATCTAATGAAGACATCCGCTCAGTTGTCTACAATCATATAAAAAAAAATCCTCTAATGACTAAAACACAAACACGTTTCAGCTTTGTCTTCGTCTGTGTTACAATATGAACGCGCTTCGAATAAGCTTTGAATGACAGTTCTCTCTCCATCATCATATCATCCCTCCAAAAACAATGAATTTTGTTTGTGTATTTTATTTTAACAGCTGTTGAGCTGTCAGATAAAACAAATATTTAACATATTATTTGAACTAGAGCTTATGTTTGAAGTCACGTTACGTAATTTTTCGTACAAAACGTGAGGTTGAAGCTTCATTATGACGGCATGCATTGAATTTCAATGGCTGAACTCGCAAACGTCAGACGAAGCCAAAGCTAAAGCGTGTTTGTGTGCCAGCCTTAATGCTTTCAGATTTTTATCTATATTATTGGCCCTGTGTCAAAATGAGTCTGATTTTTTGATTATTCCCATTCCCCTTTACGGCTTCATCGATTTTGTTCAAAATTTTGCACGGTTATAGCAAACATTATCCTCAGTAATATCGCATTCCAAGATACCTTTTAATAAAATCTTGAAAAGGAAATCCAGTTTTTTAATACCTATTACGCTTATTACACTTTTTTCAAGATTTCTCAACCAATTTCTTGCAAATTTCGTCAACATGTTTATTTTATTTGCAATGTTTAAATAATGTTGCATACTAAAAATTTTCAAAAATGTTTTAATTTCTCTGATTTTTTCCTTTAGTAAATGAATCATGAAAGATTACCGTTAAGTTTCTTTATTAACAGTTTTCAGTGAATCACTGTATCAGCAAGCACAGTGGGACAAACTGTACTCTTTCGGAACAAATTTTCTACCACCTCATGGCTTTACTTTTTACTGTAATTCACATGCAGAGTATACATTAACGAAAACCACATGAATGAACTTTAATATACATTATTTAAGAAAAACTATGTCGTTTGCGATATTTGCCACAAAATTGAAATGTCGCTTACGATAAAATTGATTTTCTCTGTAACTTTTCGTAGAAAACTTCTAAATGTTAATTAATGATGTAGATAGCTGCGGTATAATGTAAGCTTTCGAATGGTATAATAAAAACAATTTTGTTAAAAATGTCGCTTACGATGATTTTGCGGGAAGGGTTCGATTTTGTGAACAAACGAATTCTAAGATTATCAACTGGAATAATCCTTGATTAAATATGATCAAGTGTGAACGAATTGGCTCTTAATAGTCCCACGAATTTCGTTTTTAAACTTGCAAGCGGTCTGGATCTGGATACGTACTTTAGTTAATTAAAACTTTAATTATTTGGTCAAATTGAAAATACGAATAATTAACTTAAAAAATAAACTTTCTTTTTTGAAATGGCAAGGCAACGACAGTCGGAGAAGCTGGTTTTAATTTTCCCTTTTCTTTTCTTTTCTTTTCTAATGTAAAATTCAGGTTTTTTTAATATTTGAACATTATGTTACTGAAAGCAAACACATTAGGTACCTAGTACCTACCTACTTTAATTGTTATTGTTTTAAAAGTATTATTTACATAGTCGTTAATTATTATGCTTTGAGATTTTTTCGAAAACGAACAATGTTAAATACTAACCGACCTGACAAACATTGTAACGTTATATTTGCAACGCAGTGAAATTTTTAATGTAATTTGTTACCTACTTTGCGAGCAAACTCAAACAAAAGCGTAATGCAATTCCTTATTTTCTGGACTACTGTTGTAAGAAAGCAGCAAAAACATTTTGAAGAGTTTTTACTTTATTGCTCAATCAGTTTCCTTATGTAAAATAAACCCAAAAACAAAACCAAAATTAAAAAAGAAACACTGCTTTGGTCGACAACTAAATCGACTAAAACACGATTTCAATCCAATGATACATGATTCTGCAACACGGTTGACAAAACCTACAGCAACATACCTACATTCGTTCCAAAGGGACAAAATTCAAAAACAACTGTTGATCATTTACCCAAAGACCAGCTCTCTTAACTCTTCACTAAGAAATCTATGCTGTAATTATTCGAATTACCATTAAAGTTCATTTGGGGGAATTTCAATTCCACCTCCGATCTCTAGTAAACGAAAACTACAACAGCAAAGATGACGACGGAATAAAACGCGTTGAACAGATACTTCGGCAAAATTAAAGCTACGGAATGGATGCCCAAGGCAGCAAATAAGCAGCTACTGGTTTCCGCAAAAATTAAAAGAATCAAAGAAAATACAAAAAAAATATTAAAGAAGAAAAAAGAAAACCAATTCCCAGGGGGACAGAAGGTTTGGTCCAATACGGAGCTGAATGAGCATTTCAACATTTGCTGTGGTCAAATGTGTCGTGTTTGCATCACTTATCATTCCTTTGATTCTATACTCGGACGGTCGTTGGGCCGCTGTTGGTTGTTTGGACTCCGATGACCGCGGGAATCCTTATCCCCCCATGACCCACGACAAGTTGAGAGAGTTTGTGTGTGACTCTGGGAGATTTCTTTTTCAGTTTCATGTTGGAAGAAAACTCACCAACAGATGGAAACTGACAGATTTCATGGAAAAAGTAGTGTTTTGCCTTCTTTTTTTACCCACCAACCAACCGAAACTGATGAATTTAAATCGTCCAAGTCCAAGACTGTGAGACGATATCTCAACGCGCAGTGTAAGTATCCACTTGATGACAGTGTAAATATGCATCCTGCCAAACGATTAAGACTTTCTATATACGAAGTGGAGGAGTGCGCTTCTATTACTTCAGTTTACTCAACTTGGACACTATCTTTTGCCAGTAACCGTAGTGAAGCACTGCAAGAAGTGCTTAAACAACCTGTTCATTGTTCACCTTCGCAGGAATCTGGTTGAGAGTTCTTATTTTTTCGCAATGGTCATCAAGCAAGCAGAGCAAGATTAAAGATTTCGCACAACAAATATCCGTTCTAGGACGTTTTTTTCGCCATCATTCTGTTTTTTTTTTTTTTTATTCTAGTTGGACTAAAGGACAAAGATTCTCATCAACCTATCCGTGCTCATAGCTTAATTTAGAAGCAAAGTCCGAGAACGACGCGACGAGAATGCTACGGAAAGTCTATGACTATGAGTGATGGTGATTGCAAGACAACACGAATAAAGGACACTGTCCGGTCCGATGGAAATCATTAATAACTCGCGCGCATTATGTCGTAATGCGAACCTGGTTCCGTGACCATCTCCGCCGCGCGCCGGCCGTCTGCCCCTTTGCTCTAAACGCAAAAGAAAAATCACAAGCAAACAAAAATCGAGGAGGTAGCAAAAAATAGCATCAGGTATTCAAAGGATGGCAAGGAAGAACATCTATAATCGGATTTTGTCAGAATGTTGCAATTCCTCATCGAGTCAATTTCCTGGCATGTGACAATGTTGCTTGGTAACTGATTCTCTTATCTGCGTGTGTATCGCGAATAGAGAGAATCCTCATTCTTTTTTTTTTCGTTTTGGAAATATAAATCAGCTCTGAGATGATTCGTCAGGGATGAAGCATTAATATTATTATTGTTTGGAATTTCATTTAAAACGCAAAAAAGGGATGAGGGAAGATGAACTTTTTACAGTAAAAAGTAGTTGAAAAGACTCTGGAACATGTTCTTAACTTGAATAAGACCCAATAAGTATTTTCGGATAGGTATGATTGAAGCAACGTAACAGGCACTCAATGAAGTGTCGACTTATCATTCGATGCTTGTACGCCACCTACTACGCCTCACGGACAGCGACCGAAAGTAAAGTGACATGCCTTTGTGTTTGGTTGGATGAGTCTTTATATTTCGGAAAACAATGAATCCTGTTTTGACCAGCGCCAGATGAGCCTTAGATAGACAGCAGTAGTTGGCTCCATACTTACCTATCTACTTACTTAAGATGGCGCTAGAGTCCGTTGCAGACTTGGCCTGAACAGTCTCCCCCAGCCAGCTCGGTCATTAGCTAACTGTCCCTAGTTTTGCACTTCAAATTGAAAGTGGTCCCCTTCTTCTTGAGTGCGCCACCTGAGTCGCGGTCTAAACTTCGTCCTTCAGGAATGGTTTCGAAGGTTTTCCAGGCCGGAGCATTGGTGTCCAGTCGCTCTGAATGACCAAGCCATTTGAGTAGCTGGATCTTGATACTTCTGACTGGGTCCGTGTCGTTGTATAACCAAAAAAGATCGCTTTTAAATCTCCTCCTCCATTCTCCATCAATGCACAAGGGACCATAGATAACCCGAAGAACTTTCAGTTTTTTTCAGTGTCCATGCTTCTACACCATACGGCAGGGCTAAGATGATGACGGTATTGTACAGCTTTACCTACCATTAAATTGCTATCTTATCCCAAGGAAACAGCGATTAACAAAGAGTTGTTTTTCGTTTGATCTCGGCGCTGCTGGTGTTATTGCGAGTGTTAATAGCAGAGCCAAGGCAGACAAACTCCTCAACTACTTTGAACTTATATGCGTCCATTGTGACGTAATGTCCTAGCCGTCGAAGACAGCATATACTTCGTTTTGCCCTAAAATACCGCTAAACCCATTTTTGCAGCTTCTGCCTCTATTTTCACAAAGGCGCCATTGAGATCACGCTGTGTTCTTCGTTATATGACAATATTATCGGCGTACGCGAGAAGTTGAACAGACTTTTGGTGTTGACGGTGGAGTTTTGGACAGTGCATCGCCTTGTCTGAATCCTTTTTTGACATCGAATGATTCCGTTAGCTCATTGCCAAAATGTATGCAGCAGCGTTCGAGTTCTCCATCGTTATTTTGCACAAGCGAACGAGTTTGGCAGGGATGCCAACATACGCGTCATACGCGGTCTTAAAATCGATAAAAAAATTAGTGGGTGTTGATTTGGAGTTCATGGGTTTTTCTGCCGCCAAGCGAAAATTTGGTCGAAGCCACATTGATAAGGACCAATCAGTTTGTTCACGAAAGGCTTCAGACGTTCACTAGTAGAGAAGATCTTTCTCTACTTGCCCTTTGTTAAAGGGGCTGATTCCTCTGTAGTTCTTCAGGATCCGGTAACCAATAATGATTGAGGTTCCATTCGTCGGGCATGCATTTTTCCGACCATATCTTACCGATGATTTTCTGCTTTGAACAGCTCGGCAGCTAGACCATCAGCTCCATCGACTTTGTTGGATTTCAGCCGTGATATTGCCGATTTCACTTTGTCTAGGTCGGGTTCACGGAATTGCTTGCTACGTCGTGTCTAATAAAAGGCTCTTGCCTAACAGCGGAATTCTGTTCTTTTTCACCTTTATACAGTCTACAGAAGTGGTCATTCCAAATCCTCAGCATCGACTGCGATTCTACTATGATGTTCCCTTGCTTTCCTCTGCAAGTATCGGTTCTTGCTTGATGACCTTGATCCAGCGTTTTACCTTGCGGTAAATCTTCCGAACTTTGGTTTGTGCAACCCAAATTAAGGAAAAAAATCAGCTCATATCGAGGTCATCAACGTCAACATAGACCCGATCACAATCTTATTGGTACGGTGTTCCGAGGACGGATTACTAATAGAAGATTTCTTCTAGGCTTGGATCAGCACGGCTGCCTTATGTATTGCAAACAACAGAAACACCTACAGTCAAACGCTCTCGAAGTAGAAGAAGTAAGTCTTGAAACCAGAGGGCCGGACGGGGAATAGAAGTAGACAAGACTCACAAGCAATGTAATCAGTACTGCCAGCGCCATCTGGAGCTTATTTAAAGGCATTTAGGAGAAATGTCTTGAGGAGAATAGTTGCTTTTGTCATGGGCGCGTTCGGAGACAGGAGACTTTCAACATTCAAGTGGATTGGCTTGAAATCTTTAAAAAACAAATTTTTTTATTTCAAGTGAAATTTAGCTTCTGTGTTCCCCACCGTTTCATTTCTGAGAGAAGTTCCCTTGAATTTATTTAGTTCTATAAAATCATTGAATGCTTTTTTTCATAGTAAAACCTCCTTCTCATTTTTCATTTCAGCTCATTGTACTCGAGGTCACGTCCACCTACTTCACGTAAATTGCTCTCGCCTTGCATCACATCGCCGTAATCCTTCACCAGTGTCCATCAGCGCCAAACAGAATCCGCCCGTCTAGGCTTATCGAAAATTGCAATAAATATTAACCAATAACAACACTGATCAATCAGAGCAAATAATAACCATGTATAACACTTTCACACTATTGTAGCGCGATCAGTTCCGTCGTCGTCGTCGTTGGTCGTCCCTTCCAGACCCATCTCGCACTAACGAATTCGCATAGCCCTCTAAACAGAAACAAAATCATATCACGAATCAGTTGACCGCCTTCCCCTCTGGCAACCTCGACAAAATCCCTGAGGACTCAGAGAACACAACAAAACAAAATCTTCAAAAAGAATCACATAAAAGACGCAGATAAAGCGAAAGAAAATTCACAGGCAATTTGTAAATTCCTTAGAAAATATAAACAGATAACAAATTAGCAGTCAGTGTTTATGGAGGCTAAGCCACCACACGATCAAGTTCAGGAAGAATCTAAGGAAATCCAAGAGGACGAGGCAGCAAAGAAGACGATGCCAAAACACAAAAGAGTAACGCACCACACAATAGTTATCGACGAAGGAGGTTCATCTGGTCTGGTATTCACTCACTGCTCTCTTCCACGGACCACAAAACTCAAAGATAAATAAAACCCAATAAATAAACTATCGAGCCCTCAGCTTCCCATCAGTGTGGTTCCAATCGAAGTCGGATTCGTCTTCGCGCAGCTAAACAAAGGACCCCAGCCATCGAAAAGACGAAAATCGAAGCGAACCAACACCAAAATAAGCCAAATTCGAAATGCCGAATCCCGCAGTCCCAGCCCCATCTCCGAATCACGATGGCAGATTGTTCACTTGATTTCGGGAGTTCTCTTCCTTTTTTTCTGCACGGGTCGTGGTGATTGTTTTGCATTGTAACACTTTCACGGCTCGTTGAGTTCAAGATGAGTTTGTTGCGAGGATGCGGATGATGATGATGATGATGCTGCTGGCTGGCAGTTTACACACGTATCGCCAACCCTGAGCAAGAAGCCTCTAAGACCGCGCCAAGATCCAACTTATGCGATAATATGGCAGTTCTGTGCACGCGATTCGATTCCTCCGAATTCCACAACAAAAAAAACAACTAACAGAAAACGTTCGAAAAACAAATCGAATCGGGCGCGATCTTCCCAACTACACCAAGCACCACCGCAAAAGCAGCAAGAAGAACAAACCAACTAACTGCCTCGACTATGGATCAGCATCATCATCAGCATTGCG
The DNA here is from genome assembly GCA_943590905.1 of Sphaerophoria taeniata. Classification (NCBI taxonomy): domain Eukaryota; kingdom Metazoa; phylum Arthropoda; class Insecta; order Diptera; family Syrphidae; genus Sphaerophoria; species Sphaerophoria taeniata. Next base: position 90,891,705 of record OX016540.1, read on the forward strand.
GATTTGAAACAGCAGCAAGAGCATATAGCCATTCGCACCATAGAGTCCCATCCTAGGAACGCACTTTCACACTATCCCCGTGTTGTTACCAATACCCGCAACATCCGAAGCCCCTGCCGAACACTGCAATCGGAACCAATCGAAAATGAGTCTAAATCGAAAAATAAAACCAAGACGTAGTGCTGCGCTCTTCGGTTTGTCAGTCTCTGCTCCGTGCTCCAGATCGAATTGGCCGATGCCAATGTTGAGGTTTGAGTTGTTAATGGCAATGGAACCGTCGATAGAACTGGCCAGATTGATTTATCAGCGTTGCTGGGGTTCATGGTTTATTTGACAGCGAAATGACTTTGGTGCATCATTATCGTCATCGTTTCTGCAAATTGGCTGGCTCTTTGGTTCTCTTTGTTGGCCATTCATCAGGGCTGCAGAAATAATTAAATTAATTCGCATTCGTTGTGGAGTGATGATGAAGTATGAGAGCCGAGTCGGGTCTGGATTAATAATAATTTACGATTATTTGAGACGTTCCAAAGAGTTCATTAGTCAAAGTCAAATGATTTGTCTCTCGAGTTCGAATATCATGATTTTGTTTGATAAATTGAAATAGATGAGCCGCATGACATCGATTCATAATTGAGATACTAGATGGAGCAACGAGGGGCGATCTTGTTAGATCTGCTTGATCAAGTGTTGTACAGACAATGATTGCAAGGTCATTTATTAAACCGAATTTTGCATATTATAATTTTATCTGCAGTTTTCATCGATCGTGAAGAGAAATATGAGCAAGCGGTCAAGAATCGTCTGCTGTGAAGTGTACAAATGGAATACATTCAAGCCCGTAGCTGGGAATCAAGTTTGAGTAAGAGGGCAAAAGCCTTTTATACACACTAGTTTCTGACTCTGAGTATTGCAATGTGGTGGGAAATAGAATTGGGTAATATATTAAACAGTCGAGTGGAACGAATCTTTGTACATTACTAAACTTGTTAAAAAATGAGGCCACAAAACGGCGCCCTGAGGCACACCAGCATATAAATGTTATATGGGTACCAGACTTCAATTTATCCAATAAAACATTCAATATTGTGCGTCCGGAGGCTAATTTTAATCCAATGAAGATCGAGCAAGTGGGAAAAAATCGGTGCTCGAGCGAAAAACCAAGCAGGTACATGATAGCTCCGACTGTTGAAAACGGTGGTGGAAGATGAAGGCTTGGACCGGATCCCGGTTCGAGGCCGAATCCCACTACGGGGCCATTGCCCCGTCAGCACCCGAAAAAGCATAAGGCAGCCTGCATTAAGCTGTGGAGGATATACAGTCCGCCGCCGCCGTGGTGAAAGAGTATAGGTACTGAATTACTGATAGTATAGTAGTAGTAGAAATGGCGGCCACGAGCAGTCTAGCTCGGTGACCCAATTAGCGCTGGGTTGCACCGTTTTGATACCATAAAAACTCGTTTGACCTATAAAATTAAAAGAGGGATTATATCAAATTCTGAGCTTTTGTTTTGAGTTCGCTAGCTGGCGATCTCAAGTTCGCAGAGGAACTGAAACAATCAGTTTAAAATAGGCCTAAACTTTGTTGCGTTTAGAAAGGAGATCAAATCTTTGATCTTCAGTTCGGAAAGCTCATTAAGGTCATTGAAGAAGGACTTTCCCAATTATTTGGCTCTCATTTTGGCTAGGGCAGGACACTTATACAAGAAGTGAAGAACAGTTTCCTTTTCTCACTGGTCCCCACAACTACGACAGAAAGTATTGTGGGGAATGGCCACCTTAGATGCGTGTTCCCCAACAGGCCAGTGTCAGGTGCATGTTGCAATGACCCTGGCTATGTCTTGAAGAGTCTGCAAATAAGGTTATTAATTTTGATTTGATTTTTAGTACGGGATTTATTGTATGTGGGCCATATCCTTCTAGATATGATACTGTTGGTTGGTGGGTTGGTAAAATTGAGATGATCTTGCCCTTCATAGCACCAAGAGGAATGTTGACTCTTTCCGCGAGTGAGCTATGAAGGGCTGATCCTTGCCTTACCAGCTCGTCAGCCCGTTCATTGCCTCAAAGCCACTGTGACCCGGAACCCAGACAAGAGTGACCCTGAGTCCAATGTTCATGCCCGCTAGCTCACTTCGGCATTGTTGAACTAATTTGGAGGATGATGTAGATGAACCAATCGCTTGAATAGCCGCCTGACTGTCCGAAAAGATAGCTGTATTGCGGTTTTGATTTGGATCTAGTTTAAGTTATTTGCATGCTTCCTTAATCGCAAGTAGTTCAGCGTGAAAGAAACTAGCAAAGTCAGGAAGCCGAAAAGACCTCGAGACATTTAAGGACTCAGAGAAAATTCCTGCACCCACCCCACACTTGAGCCGTCGTCAGTGAAAATAGTTGTGTCGAAGCCTCTGGTCACTAAGTCATCATCCCACTCTTTTCGGGATGGAATAATAACTTTAAAATCCGCACTGAGGTCCACAATAGGAGTGCAGTAGTCGGTTTTTGACGAGAAGATGTCCACTGGGATGAGGTTAGTAATAAATATTACTTTGAGCATAGGGTTTAGAATACCAAAGAATTACTGATAGTCGTAAAGAAACTCAACAGCCAGAAGAAAAAGTGGTAAATAAATCGTTTAATGTGGTAGAAAACTAGACCACATCGAGAGAAATAATATTGCGACACTGCGAGTCAGTCGGCAGTGAGCAAGTCGTCCTTCGGAGGTTATTATTTACCACTGGTAAGGGTAACCAGGAGCTATTATAAATCCTGCTGTTTCGGGTGCCACCAGGGGTCGTACTATCGACCAGAGCTTTTTCAGTGCTGCCAGGGTTACCAAATACCGCTTTTCTTATCACGCTTATGTACACCTTCCCAGATCTATACAAGACCGCTGAAAAGGCAAACATTTCGCAATATCTGAGAAGTGTTAACCTGACGAACAAGCTTTACGCTATAACCAGAGAAGTGTAAGCCCGAAGCACCAGATATACACTGTGACCAGAAAAGTGTAAAAGAAGAATAATAAAATTTAGTTCATGTAAGATTCCGTTAAAGAATTATTACTTCAGGAAAATAATAAAGTCTTTGCGGACCTTTTTACCTACAGAAGTTTTGTGTTTTTCTTCAGACGTAACCTTAGCGATCCAGCGAGCGAAACCTTGGCTAGAAACTAAAAAGCACATCACAAGTCCATTCGACAAAGCACCACCGCCAATAAAATATTCGTCTAAATAGTAACTCGTTCAGACTTTCGAGGACGTAATAGACGAAAAAGTCTGCTAATGGTTGTCATCATTTCGGAGTAGTCTGCTCTAACCAACATTTTGTTTATTTTTTGGGAATGACCCTGCATCCGCCAAATCATACGCCTTTGATTAAAGCATAGTTGTGAATCACATAAAAAGTACACATTTAACATTCTCTTAGTTTTGGACCACAATATGGCATCAAACAACAATTCACAGCAAGTTGAACGTTTTGAACTTTTACAATGAAACTGACCCAACCAATGAGAATTGATAATTCAATATAATCTACATAATAATGTCTTGTGTTACACCAACTCGAGTTGTAATATTAATTGGAAGTTTGATTACGTTGTTAAAGTGACAGCTCGTTTGCAGGTACCTCACAATAAACCCCCTCTCACTTCTCTGGAATGTATTGTGTTTCCGTAAAATTTGTATCAGATCTTAAGACCCAATAGTCACTAGAGTCTTGAGTTCCGCAACCATAATTAAAATGTTACTCGAAAGCCACCAAGACTCGCTTGATCGTGAGCTCCAACTGACATGCTTTGAAGGATTAATCCCCTCTACCGCAATCGTGCCAATCATTTCTGCTCGCTGTGGCGCACAAAGCTTTTCCATCGGCAAACGTGCGATTAAGAAATCCACAAACTCCTCGTCCGGGTGATTTGCCACAACAAATTGTTGATCCAAGAACAAAAAAAAAAAACAACAACAACAAACATTGCAACGAGCAAACAAAAGTACCCAACGTACCTTTCACACCAGAATGACCCCGCTGAACCAACACGCTCGCAGTAATAACAAAAATATTTAAGGCTACGAAAATTTAACACCTTCGAGTGTGCACATTGTCTTCGGTTGCACATGGCCACAATGGAGTATCAACAACAATGCATTCTGAGAAGATCTCGAGTGATTATGGAGCTGGGGTCTGTGCTGGTTACAGCTCGCGAGAGGTCTGCAAGACTAAATGGCAACATGGCCCGTGATTCGACTTCGAAAAGCACTGTCGAAGTTTGCTCAGCATAACCAAACAGTTTGTTCGGTGGCGACGACAGTGATGATGACTACGAACGACGACCACGACCGAATCGACGAGCGACGACCGACGACGGTGTCGCGGTGAGATATCGTTTCGGGTTACTAACTCACCAGCATCGTTATAGCTTAAAACATGGGTTTGGTAGGAAGGTACTTATCCCCATCATGGCATGGTGGGAGGCTGCGGTGCGGCAGCGGCATCGGCCAATTGTCGAACAAATAGTTCGCGGATTAGCAACACAAATTCGTTCGACTCTATCGCATTGCAGTGTAACTGGCACGGCTGTCGATGATGCTGATGACGATGATGACGATGGGGATGGTGATGGTCGTTTGGCCGATGGTGATAATGGTATCCCAACCATAATACCCTTCCAGGGCATCATATTGCTAGAACATGGCACAGTGAACAACGACAAGCTGGCTGCGGCAGCGACTATACGAGTATGCTGCTGTTACTTTAACGTTTTACTGCACCGCGCACGGAATAATGGGAATTAGACACGATTCGTGATTTATGAGGTGCGAATTGCACCGAAAACAATTTCGCTATTATTGATGGTGATAAGTGAGTTTGGGATTTTTTTTTTAGGGCTCTCGTTTCGGATTGTTATAGAAATGAACTTATGTTCATCTGAGATAGCAGGATGCTGATTTTTTGTTCCTTTGCATTTTCTGATATTTTGGAAATATTTTGTTCACTACCCAAGCCAGCTGTTTAGGTTTGGTAGAGAATAGCTGAAATATCGTGCATTTTTTCCAAACTACAAATTAATCACGAATGCAACGCTGATGTTTTGCAATAAGAAAGCAATAAAGGTGAGTCCACAATGTTTGGGGTTAATTTGGTAATCTAGAGTAATTGGGGTAGGTTGTCTTTCTATCTTGTTGATTTTTGTTGGCAAGTTATAGAAAAATTTAAAAAAAAATTGTTCGTTGCAAAATTAAAATCAAAAAATTGAAAAGCAAAAAAAGAGAATACCCTCGGGAATTTATTACATCGGGCAGCATAGTTAATTGCAAATTGCTCATTCCAACTTCTAATCTGGTTCTCATCAGAACTCAGCAAGATGCCATCTATATCCTTCAAGAGGTGTTTTTTGAGCTTTAGCTTTGAACATTGAACTCTTCTGTTTCTAATTTTAATATTCTTTCTGGAATGCCGTTACTACGACTTTGGAAGTGTGGCGACAACTATCACATCAACAACAACTCATCACATAGAAACGAAGCGTCTTCCGGTTTTTTCACGTTTATTCAAATACGTTAAATACTAACGCTTAGATTACATTGATTACTTAAAACTAAACTTAAAACTAACATTGTTTAACTACTAATAACAAAAAAAAATAAATTTAAAGCTTGCAGATTTGATATTGTCATTTGTAGAGTTAATGAGAATAGAAAATTTATTAAAAATACTGATTAATTGATTGAGAGGACTGTTAGCGCCTTAGTTAGATCTACTAAAAATAGTTCGAATCGGTAAATTTCTTCTTATGGTGGCCTGACTCAAGTTGAAATTCAATCTATAAAGAATAGATGGACATGAAATAGTTCCATTCATTACTCCTGTTATAAAGCAGAACTGTAAATACTCTCTGTGATCAGAAAGAGATGGGAGATTTATTAAGGGAAGCCTTTGAGTATATGGTGGTAAATGAAGTCTATCAGGCCAGGGAAAAAATCGTAGGCAAAATCTTAAAAATCTACGTTGAATACTTTCTATTCTATTTATACTCCCAAACTCAGAATAGTTGGTCTAACACCATTTTCATACCGAAGAATGCTTACAATGATATAGAATTAAAGTCACGACCAATATTTTTCCTATTCAAACTCAATAATATGAAATAGGTATAGTTTTTCAGAATGCGTCAGCGAAAAACAACAACTGAGAGTATTTATAACGGTAAAAATATAAAATGAAAAAAATTCATAAAAGTTGGTCTGCTTTGTACTGGATGCAAAATAGTTAGTCTAGAACTATTTTTGAGCTCTCTTTTCTAACGGTACAAAAATATGGACACAAATTGTTGTTGTTGTTATGTATGCATATTTGTTTTTCCTTAAGTTTGTCACAGTGAGTTGTTAACCATGGCGCGTGGCGTTGCAATTTCTCGAGATCTTCGACTTTCAATAATAAAGGCATTCGAATCAGGCTTATCAAGTTATAAAATTGCTAAAAATTTTAGTTTGCCGAAATCTTCAGTGCAAAACATAATAACAAGGTTTAAAACTGCTGGAAACATTGAAGTTCGAAAAAAAACCGGACGTCCTCCCATTGCAAAGCCTCGCGATTGTCGTGTGTTAAAAAAAATTATTAAAGAAAATCGACGGCAATCAGCAGCTGCTCTAACTTTAGAATGGAACGCTCGAATAAACCAAAATGTATCTGTAAGCACATGTAAAAGGACAATGAAAAAACTTGGATATAGTTTTTACAAGGTTTGTACAGAAATTACCGTTTTTAACATATCAAAAGTTGAAGTTTTTCGTTAAATTCAGGCAAAAGAAAAACCATTTTTGACGTCGAGGCATAAAAAAAGACGGCTCGAGTGGGCCAAAAGTCATAGAAAATGTACTTTGAATCAATGGCGAACAGTTATTTGGAGTGACGAGTCCCGATTTGAGGTTTGTTTTGGTGATGAACGCAAACATGTGATACGAAATTCAAAAGAAGCATTCCATAAAGACTGCCTTAAACGAACTGTAAAGTTCCCAGCATCGCTAATGGTATGGGGATGCATGTCAGGACGAGGTGTTGGAAGATTATTTTTTGTTGATGGTACAATTTATGCTGAAAAATACCAAAATATCCTTGAAGAACAACTTCTTCCATCCATACCTCAGCTTCAATCCCCTGAAGGAAGTTACATCTTTCAGCAGGATGGTGCTTCTTGCCATAAGGCTAGGTCTACGATGTCTTGGTTATTTGCTGAAGCCATTCCTTTATTGGAGTGGCCTTCCAGCAGCCCAGACCTTTCGCCTATTGAAAAGATTTGGCACAAAATGAAACAAAAATTAAGAAAATATCCGGCAAGAAATCTTCAAGACCTTAAAACTAAACTTACAGATATCTGGGATTCATTCTCTTCTGAAGAATGTCAGAAATTAGTAGACACTATGCCTCGGCGTATTCAAGCAGTGATCAAGCGAAAAGGTGACGTTACACAGTGGTAACATTCACTTTTAATCTTATAGACCAACTATTTTGCTAACCAGAATGTATATAAAGTGCTGTATTTTTTCTGTTACACCACTATTGACCATTTTGAAGTATTTAAAATGTTAATTTTTTTCACTATTCTTACTTTAACTGAAATAAATGTTTTATTTATTATACACAAAATGTTTTTATTTCAAATAAAAAAGCGAAATAAAATGTTTAAGTTAAAATCGCTTGGTAGACCAACTATTTTGGAGTTGGGCGTGTATGAATAGAGTAGTATGGTGCCCATACAACGCAACCGTATTCGAGAATTGGCCTGACAAAAGAAACATAAAGAATTTTGATGACATATGGATCACGGAACTCACGCGAAAATCTTTTGACGAAACCAAGTACTTTGTTAGCTTTTTTTATTATAAAATTATAGTGATCAGTAAACGTTAATTTTGAGTCCAGTACAACACCAAGGTCAGAAAAGTTAGATACCCTACACAAGGATGACGAATTCAACACATAGTCATAGTTTATTATATTACGTTTGCGTGTAAAACACATTGTTTTACATTTGTCAATATTTAAAATCAAACGATTATTCTTGCACCATTCCCAAAACATATTAAGGTCCTCTTATAGATCGTCACAGTCATTGATCGAGGTAATAATTCGAAATATTTTTAAATCATCTGCATAAATAAGCGATAAAGAATTGTTTAAAACAGAAGGCAAATCATTAATAAATAAAACAAACAGCAACGGGCCAAGGTGACTACCTTGGGGTACACCAGAATTGACTTTAAATTGACATGAAGGGTTACATCTGAACATGACACTATAATATCTATCTTTAAGGTATGACGAAATCCACATAACAAAACGGTCGTTAAGTCCAATTTTGCTCAATTTACTGAGAAGAATCTCGTGATTTAATTTGTCAAAAGCTTTGCTAAAGTCTGTAAAAATGCAATCGACTTGAGAGTGTTTTTCAAATGCATCCAAACAAAAAGTAGAAAATTGTAACAAATTTGTTATTGTAGATTTTTGTTTAACAAATCCATGTTGATTTTCACATATGATAGAAGAACAATTAAAAGAAACTATATCATAAATGAGGGATTCAAACAGTTTAGGAATAGCGGACAGTTTCGCTATAGGACCAGGGTTGCAAAAAGCTCACATTTCAGCTCAGCTCACAGCTCAGCTCAAATTTGAGCTAGCTCAAATTTTGAGCTAGCTCACTTTTGAGCTATGTACAATAGCTCAGCTCACTTGAGCTGAGCTGAAAGTGAGCTGAAAGTGAGCTGAGCTGAAAGTGAGCTGAGCTGAACTAAAAGTGAGCTGAAAGTGAGCTGAGCTGAAAGTGAGCTGAAAGTGAGCTGAGCTGAAAGTGAGCTGAGCTGAAAGTGAGCTGAGCTGATGGTTGAGGTGAGCTGTCGGTGAGCTGAGCTGTTGGATGAGCTGGGCTGTCGGTGAGCTGTGGGTTGAGCTAAGCTAAAGTGAGCTAAGTGAGAGGTAGGTTTGCCAACTCGGTTCGCCAACTCGGTTTTCCAACTCGGTTTGCCAACTCGGTTTGCCAACTAGGTTCGCAAACTCGGTTTGCCAATTGCCCTGAAAATCGATCTAGAAGACACTTAAAAAACGGAAAAAATGATGTTTTTAATCCGTCAAAATCTCTGCCATCCGCTGATGAAATTTGAATGATAATGGCTCAATAGAGAGATAAGATACGAATCTAGGTCGCTAGAGGGATATTTCGTTCTAAATGTTACCGGATTGCCCCGAAAATCGCTCTAGAAAACACTTAAAAAACGGAAAAAATGATGTTTTTAATCCGTCAAAATCTCTGCCATCCGCTGATGAAATTTGAATGTTAATGGCTCAATAGAAAGATAAGATATGAATCTAGGTCGCTATATATATATTTCGTTCTGAAAAATACCGGATTGCCCCGAAAATCGGTTTAGAAAACACATAAAAAATGGAAAAATTAGGTTTTAATCATTGCCATCCGCTGATGATAATTGCCCTTATATACAACAAGTATACATACTCCAAATTCGAATTCAAATCAATGTATGTAACCTACCTCTCACTTAGCTCACTTTAGCTTAGCGACAGCTCAGCTCAACCATCAGCTCAGCTCACTTTCAGCTCAGCTCACTTTCAGCTCAGCTCACTTTCAGCTCAGCTCACTTTCAGCTCAGCTCACTTTCAGCTCAGCTCACTTTCAGCTCAGCTCACTTTCAGCTCAGCTCACTTTCAGCTCACTTTCAGCTCAGCTCAAGTGAGCTGAGCTATTGTACATAGCTCAAAAGTGAGCTAGCTCAAAATTTGAGCTGAGCTGTGAGCTGAGCTAAGCTCACTTTTGAGCTGTTAAGCAACCATGTATAGGACGTAATTAGTAACTAAATTTTTAGAACCCTTTTTATGGACCGGCGTTAAGTATGAATATTTCCAAAGATCTGGGAACTTGGAAAATTTCAGAGATTCATTGAAAAGAAGAAACAACGGATAAGAAGTATAAGACACACATTTTTTCAACATAAACGATGGGATTCCATCAGGACCAGGACTAAAACATTCATTTAGTTTTAAGATATTGTCACGTATAGAAGACTCAGAAATTGAAAAATTAATTGATGAAAGATGACTGTATTCTTATGTGTTAGGAGTGATAAGAGAACAAGTGTTTGCAGAAGAGAAATCTTCAAAGGCAGTCTTAAAATAATCTGCAAACATGTTAGAAATTGTCTCTGGAAAATGGCTAGAAGAATTTTGAAAGGTCATACATGCTGGATAGCCGTCAAATTTACGTTTACTATTAACATATCGCCAAAATATATGGGGGTACGATTTTAGGTTACATTCAGTGTTCGAAATAAAGTCAGAATACAAACAGTTTGAATAGGTCACAAAGTCGGATTGCAGCGCTTAATAGACTCGAAACGTCTCATCATTCTTCGAAAGATTGAATTTCAACCAGGCCTTATTTCTTTTATTTTTTAATGTTTTTAAATGCGAATCAAACCATGGCGGATTATTGTTTAATGATTTCAATTTGCGAAGTGGGATAGTATCTAGAAAACAGTCAAATAAGATTTCATAAAATCGTAATATCATTTCATCCAAACACAATTTTGAAAATATTGAATCCCAGTTAATTTCGAGAAGTAAATTAAATAGTTGAGAAAAGTTACATTTTTTAAAGTCAAACTCAATATGATGTTTACATAAGTTTAAAACGTTGCATATACTTAAGTTTAAGGAAATAGTGAGGGCAGGATGGTGACGATCTTCGTGAACGAGCTTTGAATCACATGGGATAATGGCAGCATCAGTATTCATAACGTCTGAGAAGTAGACAAGATCCAATATTCTTCCATTTTCGTTTTTAACACCATTCGGCTGATTTAGTCCAAAAGATGCCATTCCATCTATTAAGCAGAATTCGTTTGTATTCGAAGCATTAGTAGGCAAATATACGTCGTCGTTAGTTGATCGGGACCATACCAAGTTGGGAAGATTAAAGTCACCGATAATAATAATCTCATGAGTTGGCTCAATTATTTCAAAAATCGTTTCAAATTTCAAATTTTCATAAATTTCGTTAGTAGAACCAGGTGGAACATAGCATGCAACCACATAGACAAATCCAGAAGGCATTTGTATTTTTACGCAGAGTATTTCAAGCGAAGATTCCAAAAAGTCATTAACGAGTGAACATATGAGAGATGTTCTTACTGCAATCAATAAACCACCACCAACATTAGCTGAATCATTGAGTTGGTGGCGATCACGTCGAAAAACTTGATAGGTGTTGTCAAATAACTCAGTGTCATTAAAAGATGAGTTCAACCACGATTCAGTTAGAGCGATGACGTCATGCGGGATTATATTTATATTTTTATAAACCTCACTGGTTTTTGTCCTTAGTCCGTTCACATTTTGGTAATATATTAGTATTTTTTGTAGCTGCTGCGACGAGAGTTTTGCATTGTTAGTAGTTGTGGAAAATTTGAGCGCTGAAACTTTGTTCTGTTTACAAATTCATGCATGATAATACCATTTGGCCAAAATGACGAAGAATTAAGAATATAAAATATCGAATCAGGTACTTTTATTTTGAACGAAGAGTATTTTGAAAAGTTACGTTGGATCATTTTTTCCACGTTTAAAAATCGAATCGTGCCAAGCTTATTTTGTATATAATTTTTGATGTCTAACGCATGACGTCCATGCCGTCTTAATGGTGCAAAACTTTAAGCAGCCCAAAAGGAGTTCAGGTACTTGATGGAACAAGGCATCTGTCGACCATCAAAAAGCATAGGGCCAGTCCGCTGCGTATACAGATGAAACCGAACGGAGAGTGGCGTCCTTGCGGTGACCATTGACGCCTGAACAATGTCAACAAACCCGACAAGTACCCGATACCATTCGTGCAAGACTTTCGTAACATTCTGGAAGGAAAGACGGTATTTTCTACAGTCGATCTGGAAAGAGCTTTCCACCAAATACCTGTCGAGTCCAAGGACGTGCCCAAGACTGCAATAACCACGCTGTTTGGCTCGTTCGAATTCGTCTACATGATGTTCGGTCTGGGGAACGCTGCTCAGACATTTCAGCGACATATGCACGAGGTCCTAAGGGGTTGTGAAGACTTCGCATTTTCATATATCGATGACATCGGCGTAGCATCAAAGGATGAAAAAGAACACGAACAACACCTGAGACTTATTTTTCAATGCTTAAGAGAATACGGTCTCAAAATCAACCCATCCAAATGCGTCCTTGGAAAGAGCGAAATAACATTTCCTGGCCATCAAATCAATCACGAAGGTATCAAGCCACTTGACACGAAAACAAAGGTAATATTGGAATTCAAAAAGCCTGTCTTAGCGAAGGAACTGAAAAGATTCTTGGCTATGACTAAATGATTCTTCAAAAATAAATCAGAGGAAACATCAAAAAAGACCGAACAAAAATAGATTGGACTGAAGAAGCCGAGGCAGCATTCGTTAGTTGCAAGAAAGACCTATCTGGAGCAACACTACTCCGCTTCGGATGCGTCATTATCCATTAGTACCGATGCTTCAGACGTTGCTATAGTAGCAGTCATTCATCAAACCCAAAATGGAATTGCAAAACCTCTTGGATTCTTCTCCAAGAAGTTAACGGACAGATAACGGAAGTACAGCGTCTATGATCGTGAGCTTTTGGCCATGTACGAAGCAGTGGAACACTTCAGACATTTCCTTGAAGGAAGGGAATTCTGCATATGGACCGACCACAAGCCACTCACTTTTACGATCAGTAAGTCATCGGAAAAGGAATCTCCAAGGCGGCTTAGACAGTTGGACTTCATAGCACAATTCAGCACGGACGTCAGATACATCGACGGTAACAAAAACACAGTAGCGGACACATTATCTCGGATACAACAAATTCAATCGAATACTATCGATACGGAAACTATGTGCCAACAAATGACGCATACAATTTCGCAAGGAATTCGTGCTTTCAATTGATTACCATCACTTTGTCTAAACGGTCTTTTGACATAGGTACACTTGTCGACCGAGCTAACGAAATTCGAGGCCGTTCCTTCTTCATTTAAGGGGGTTCACATTCAACAACATGAAGCTATTGAGAAACTATTGCTTAAAACAAAGGCACATACTCCAACCTAAGAATAAATGAAACATCTCTTATCAAATTATTATCAAGCAGACGCCAGACAGCTGGTGCCATAAGGAAAAAAAAAGAAATGCGATCCTATCGCCACCGGGCCAAGAAGTAGAAGAAGAACCAGAAACGATCATTATCTGATGCATCAAGCCCTTATCAGAATTCCACATCATTGAGTCACGTCAGTTTCTTCGCAACCATCTCCAAATGTATACGAACCCAAACAACGACCGATATGGCGATGTGGCGTTCATTAAAGTAACAAATTTCCTCGCAGATAACTCAAGTGAGTTTCTGGATATAAATAATTTTAGTGGTGACGACGCAGCGCACATTTACTCGTCGGAGTCGGAAATGAACCCATAATAACCACCAGAAAATACTGAACGCCTTTTATTGCACTTAGAACAGGCCATTACGACGATTGTGATGATGTTACCTGGCGACAAAACGACAACTCGATTTACATTTAGGAAAATGAATTCGATTGCCCCGAATTCGAATCACCCAAGGACAGCTCATTGGCAAAGGATTGAACTTGTCGTTGTTCTTTATTATAATTATTTTTGGTTTTGTTGTGCGTTCAGAGTTTGAGCAGGAACAGCAAAAAAACATCGTTACACACACTCCATTATCACTAACACCAGTAAACTGACGAGCACATTGCAATCAGGAAAAAAAGAGGAACCATCAGCCAGCCAGCAACCAGCAACCAGCACTTGCCAGACACTGAGAGATAATTTTGGAAGATTAGTTGAGTGCAGTACCAGAGATAAGCGTTCCATTCCGCCTATCATAACGAAAACCAAATATCTCGACTTGTGGCTGTTTCTGTTTCTTGTGTGCTGCGCTCGAAATCAGTTCACATGTGTGTCCTCTGGATATGGACCAGATTTCGGAGCAGGGAATCGGAAAAGGGGAGAGCACTCTGATAAGCAGGCATCATTGCGTCGTATTCGTGGTGGTGGTGGTGCAGCTAGCAGGGTAAGTGGTTGCCATGTGTAATCTCTCGGGTCAGGCTGAGGATGATGATGGAGGTGCACAGAGAGCTCCACCAAATAAAAAAAAAAACCTGGAAGAAGATATAACCAAACGACGATGTGAAGGTGAACCGAAACAAACGAAATTATGGGGAAAAAATCACTTTATCTTTGCTGCTGGTAGATGCATGCATGCATTTGCCACTATTATACCATCTCGCGACGAGCAGTTACCACAACAACAACAATATCGACCACGTAGAAGCGAGCGTTCTTCACAAATACTCAGATAACATCCATGGTCAGCACATCTCGCAAAATCACAGGAACCCAGGAGCATCCAGTACAAAGGCAGAAGCAACAGAATCCACACTATGAGTAGATCCTTTTTGGCCATATATCGTCAAAAGGCGAAGGTGTTGGTTGAGGGTGATGGTGTGATGGTGGTTATGTTGAGGAACTGAATTTTGCATTGTTATAGCTTATAGGTGGGACGGTTTGTTAACATCTCAAAATTTTATAGTAATTTTGTATTTCGTGAAAATTCTTGTTTTGGGGAACGTTGGTATTATTTGCTTGAAGATTATAATCAGAAACGTTCGATTGTTGAAAACGTGAAAGTCTTAAGCAGTATAGGTATGATAAGGAGGTACGAGGAACATTTGGCTGAGCAAACTTCTCTGGGTTAGTTTTTCAGTTGAATTATACAACTAAGGCCATCATACCTCATACGTAATAACGAACACTAAATTAGAATTTTTCGGATTGAAATGAGAGTATTGATTCAAACTACAGTAGTTTAAAAGCCTAAGCTGGTTCTATTGTATGGTGGAAAGCGGTGGAAAAATCAAGCTATCTCAAGAATCTGAATAAGGTACAGAGACTAGCCTGTATAAGAATAACAGGGGCTCAGAGATCCACACCACAAGCTGGGTTGGAAATGATCTTGGACCTCCCGGCTCTGGATGAGTTCATGAGATGCACGGCAGCCAAAACTGCAATTCGTTTAAAAGAAATTAGTTTTTGGAAGCACAGCACTTATGGACACGGGTCAATCTTACAAAGATATGACACAATTCCAGGACTGATGGAGACCACCGATTACATTCCCCCTTTACTAGATAGGAACTTTTCTATTTGTATACCAGAAAGACAGGGTTGGGATCCTAATTCACTTATAAGCAAACCGGGTATCCCTTTCTGCACTGACGGTTCAAAAATGGAATCAGGAACAGGTGCTGGAGTGTCGTATAAACTCCCAGCTGAATGTAGTGTCTTTGAGGCCGAAAAAGCAGCTGAATTGGCACAGCATGAAAAGCTAAACTATTCGGAAATTACTTTTTTCGTGGACAGCCAGGCTGCTATCAAAGCCTTAGCCAGTGAGACTATAAGATCAAAAGCAGTTTCAAACTGTAGGAAGGAATTAAATAGAATCTGCCACACTAACCAGGTTAAGTTCTACTGGGTTCCTGAACATAGTAATATAGAAGGGAACGAAATAGTAGATGAACTAGCCAGGAAAGGGTCAGAAGCAGATAGAAGTAGCAGCGACCATTCAGATAGGGGACAACACGTCCCGAATGGGGTACTAAGAGGAAGATAGACCATAAATCAAAAGAGATAATCAATAAATCTTGGAAATCCAGGAACGATTGTGTAATCCCTAGAAGGCCTAACACTAATGAAAAGGAAACTCGGTATATTCTATCGCTGAGTAAAAGGAACATTAAAATCTTGATTGGTGTACTAACGGGTCATTGCGCCATTGGCACAATGGCCAACAAGACAGGGTCATTTGCACCCGATTTCTGTAGGAGCTGTCAGTATGAGGAGGAAATAGAAACCATTAAAAACCTGCTCTGTGACTGTCTGAACCTACAAACTAACCGACTCCGTCATTTCGGGAACAGGTTTGTTGGGGAACTGGATGATCTAGCACAGGTCTCAATGGCAAACATGAGGGAATTTATAGACAGCATAGGCTGGTTCGTTAACGAGCCAATCTAAGTTAACAGGGAATTTTGAGGAGCACCGATGCTACCTTCATTCTAATAGGGGATCACAATGGACCAGTAGACCCCCGTGTACGCAACAGTTTCACCCTGTGCACACCCCTCATCACCTAACCTAACATAACCTAAGCTGGGGTAAATAAAAATAAGGACCAAGGCCTAAGTGGCTTACTCTCATCAACAATTCTCTGAGTGCGTGTGAAGAATTGAGGGGACCTACAATTTAACGCCGATTCCGAACGGCAAAGTTGAGAAGCACTTTTCATGAGAGATTGATACTCTTCGAAGTTTTGTCAGTTTTTCGCAAGAGGCAGTACCCGTAAAAGATGAAATAAAAACTTTATAGGCACGAGTAAGCAGGGAGTAGAGTGAATATGCACAATGGAGAGCTATTTTCTAATTAATAAATCGAAAATCAGAATGCTCATCCGGAGCCCGGATTAATGGCTTCACACTGTAACGAGGGCGGGAGTGGAGGTGAAGTTGTCTCATTTAGGTATTTATTTTGAACATTTTTTAAATTAAAAAAAAGAACGTTTGTATGCAAACATTTTCAGAAAATTGCGGACTGAATCGAAGCACTCACTTTTTTCACTTACACAAACTAACAAGTTTAATTGCACATTTGTAGTTGGGTAAGGTTAGGTTCAATGGGCTGACAGTTGGTTTTGTTACTGTCAAAAAGTTCAGCAAGCTTTTGCTTGGCAATTCGGCTTCTTCTAGTTCGTTAAAGAAGAAGTTGCTTTGAGTTTTCTTACTAGTAAGACAGGGTGAAGGACAATGGCAGAGAAAGTGAGCAGTATCTTCATGCTCGTGTTCGTTACCACCATTTTGTTTTTATGGTAGCGAAGTAGGATATGCTCCGTTATTATGCTAATAAGGGATCTTAAAGAAGGTTTATTAAGAATTAATATCCTGTCGGATCTTTTCTGATCATATCTAGGTAGGCCATAGTTTCCATCTATTGTAACATTTTTGAAGAACATTGTTACCAACTTTTGTTTCAGTACACATAGTGGGTCATATTATTATCTATGCATAAGTTGTTTTCTACGTATTTCGTAAGAATCGCGGCCGGCGTGGCAACTCTGACTAGTTTTCCAGATACTGGTTTGACTGAGCCGAGGGGCGCTTTTTTGAAGATGGAGTATTGCTTCTAAACCCGCAGTTAGGGTAGTCCTCATCACACCACTAACGCAAGCCATTAGTAAGGGTTTTTAATTTCGTGGATTTTTCCGCCAAACCAAACTGCCATATGTTAGAATCGGTCTGACAATGGCAGTTTACATCCACATGACAGTTTTGGGGTTTGGTCCCCAATTCCGATCCAGAATATTATTTTATGAATAGAGTGCGATCATGGCTCTCTTGTACCTTTCTTGAATATTTGGACCCCAGTTAAGTTCTTTGTCCAAGATAACTGCGAGGTATCGAGGACGTTTTCTTCGTTCATGATAGAAACAGTGTTTTGCTTTATAATCAACTGTCGGCTCTTGCTTTTTCTAAAAACGATCTCCTCTACTTAATTTTTGATTTTTCTGTGAGTCGTGCAGTTTTAAATTATGAAAATTGAGACTTTCTTAATATTGACTATCGGCAACTGGAGATTGATGTTCGGAATGTCCACTGGGATAGTGTTTTTTATATGCCTTCTGTTTATAATCAGATTGAATTTCTAAATCAAAATATTTGTTTTCTCTTTGATGAACATGTTAGAAAAAAAGTTAAACAGTTAAAATATGGCAAAAATGAGTGGTCTACGAGGTAAAACATATTAATCAAAGGCGCAATCGGGCATATGAAAACTGGAAACGGTATAGAATGGAGGATATGCACGATTTATATGTTTGCCTACGCCGCGACGGGAAGTAGTCCGAAAAGCAAGGTTGACAAAAAGGAGTTTTTTTGCAAATAAAATTAGCCCTTCAGCAAGTGGTCGTCAGCTCTGGCGAAACATTAGAGAAATAGGTGTGGGAAAAGCCAGTCAAAGTATTGATGCGAATTTAGTTATAGATGCATTGAATGAAAATTATGTTTCCATTCCCTACCCCTTGCTTAACGCATCCCCACTATCGCCACCTGCAAACGACTTGCCAGGATCATTTGAATTCTGTTGTGAAGAAAGCTCCGAAGTTGTCGATTGCCTACTATCAATAAAATCAAATGCTTTCAGTTTTGATGGAATCAATTATTCTTCCAAGCCTTACTCATATATTCAACTTCATTATAACAACAGGTATTTACTGTCCCCAATGGAAAAAATCCAAAATTATACCCATTCAAAAGAGTCCTTTTGAGACAACATTTTAGACCAATGTCTATTTTGCCATTTTTGTCGAAGGTTTTTGAGAGAGTTTTTCAAAAACAAATTAACTCTTACATCAATGCAAACAATTTAATGTCCTCCCTCCAATCAGGCTTTAGAAAACATCATAGTTGTGTTTCCGCAATCTTAAACGTGGTAGAAGACACAAGAAGTTGCTTGGATGAAGACAAAGTAACTTTTTTAATACTCTTGGACTTTTCTAAAGTCTTTGATATGGTTGATCACACAAATCTCTGTAATAAGTTGTCAAATAGCTATGGTTTTTCTAGTTCTGCAGTGAAATTACTGTCTTCATATTTAAATCAAGATCCCAAGCTTTTTTGTTTGGCAATAAAACGTCGGTCGGTTTTTCTAGATAACGCTAGAGGTGTGCCACAAGGCTCTATTCTTGGACCACTTTTGTGAATGAAATTCCCCTTCAAGTATCTTCTTCTCTTCACATGTACGCTGATGATGTGCAAGTTTATAGAAGCTGTTCTCTGGGTCTTATTGAGGACTGTGCAAATTCTCTAAATGCTGATCTAGAAAAGATTGCCACTTGGTCTGATGATAACGGTCTGTTTCTTAATCCTTCTAAAACTAAATGCGTAATAATAAGTAAGAAAACGCTGGATTTTTCGTATTTTCCTGACATAATACTTCGCGGAGCAAAAAATTAGTTTTGTGGAATTTTTACAAGTGGACAATGTAAGAAACTTATAGGAATGGTCTTCAACAGAACTCTTACGTGGGAGAACCACATTAACACGACTGTTGCATCACTATACACCTCGGCAATTGTGATTCTCGAGCAGAAGAAAGCTTAACGTTGCATTTAATAACATTGCCCGTTATGTATTCAATATACAACGATTCGACAGAATTTCCCATTTTTCAAAATTACTCTACAACATGTTATTCAATGCCCATCAAGTTAGCACTACAACTTTGGAATTTAAAAAAAGTAATTATGCAATTAATTGTCGTGAATTTGTCGTAAATTTGTCGTGACACAAAAAAATTTGTCGCGTACTTATTTTAAAAGTTAGCCCCTGGTAGTGCTAACTTGATGCGAAAGTTAGCACTACAACCCCAGATTAGCTTAACTGGACATCCAAACCGAAAACTGAGTATGCAGATAATTGTCGTGATTTTGTCGCTGGTAAGTAGCGAAACAAAAAAAATTCCAAAATTTTTTTTGGAATTTTTGGAATTTTTTTTTTTTTTAATGACCCCTGGTAGTGCTAACTTGATGCGAAAGTTAGCACTACCACCCCATATTAGCTTAACTGGACATCCGAACTGAAAACAAAGTATGCAGATAATTGTCGTGATTTTGTCGCTGGTAAGTAGCGAAACAAAAAAAATTCCAAAATTTTTTTTGGAATTTTTTTTTTTTTTAATTAAGTTAGCACTACCACAACAGATTAGTTAAACTGGACAAGCAAACCGAAAACAAAGTATGCAGATAATTGTCGTGATTTTGTCGCTGGTAAGTAGCGAAACAAAAAAAATTCCAAAATTTTTTTTGGAATTTTTGGATTTTTTTTTTAAATGACCCCTGGTAGTGCTAACTTGATGCGAAAGTTAGCACTACCACCCCATATTAGCTAAATTGGACATCCAAACCGAAAACAAAGTATACAGATAATTGTCGTGATTTTGTCGCTGGTAAGTAGCGAAACAAAAAAAATTCCAAAATTTTTTTTGGAATTTTTGGAATTTTTTTTTTTTTTAAATGACCCCTGGTAGTGCTAACTTGATGCGAAAGTTAGCACTACAACCCCAGATTAGCTTAACTGGACATCCAAACCGAAAACTGAGTATGCAGATAATTGTCGTGATTTTGTCGCTGGTAAGAAGCGAAACAAAAAAAATTCCAAAATTTTTTTTGGAATTTTTGGAATTTTTTTTTTTAAATGACCCCTGGTAGTGCTAATTTGATGCGAAAGTTAGCACTACAACCCCAGATTAGCTTAACTGGACATCCAAACCGAAAACAAAGTATGTAGATAATTGACGTGATTTGGTGGCTGAAAAGAAGCGAAAAAAAAATTCCTCACTGCAATCAACTTTTTGTGCAACACTACAATAAATTTTATTGTAATACAATAAATATCAACAAGATAAATCAAAATATTCATAAAAAAAATTTGTCGCGCCCTTAGTTTATGAATATGGAATGATTTTCGAAAATTTCCTAACCTAGCACTACCATATGAAATTTTTTTCCCTAAATGCTTTTTTGAACCAAATTTGTTGACAACAATTGCCGTAAGACTCCTTCTTGCCAAAAATGCCATAAACAATTTTGTCGCGCCTTTATATAAGAAGCAGTCGGCCCTTGACTGCAATCATTATATATTACCACGTGTTAGGGAAATTTTTCTAAATTTTCAAATTTTGCAACTTTTTGCCCAAGGGGTCATTTTAAAAAAAAAAATTCCAAAAAATCCAAAAAAAATTTTGGAATTTTTTTTGTTTCGCTACTTACCAGCGACAAAATCACGACAATTATCTGCATACTCAGTTTTCGGTTTGGATGTCCAGTTAAGCTAATCTGGGGTTGTAGTGCTAACTTTCGCATCAAGTTAGCACTACCAGGGGCTAACTTTTAAAATAAGTACGCGACAAATTTTTTTGTTTCACGACAAATTTACGACAAATTCACGACAATTAATTGCATAATTACTTTTTTTAAATTCCAAAGTTGTAGTGCTAACTTGATGGGCATTGTTATTCAGATCGCTATAATCTTGCTTTGAAATGTAATACAAACACATCAACTTTGTTTACTGTTCACCAAGTTAATTTTTAGTAACTCAATAAGATCTCACAAACTTATGGTAGGTAGAAATGGCTGTCCCACTTCCGTGTAGGACACAATTAGCGCTGAGTGCGCCGCACAGTGGCCCGTTTCGGCTTTTTTGGTTCCAAAAATCATAGCTCCTAAACGAGTTGAGATATTTCCACAATTTTTTTTTTTATTTTGAAGGTTACATCCAACGCTATGAAATTGGTGAATTTCAAAATAAAAACATTACAGGGTGTTTCGGAAATAGCTGTCAAAAAGCTTAGTTATATTAAGTGAGATAAAAATGATTAAATGTGAATTAAACAAACAAGAAAACTCATTTTCTGGCGTTAAACAAAAGGAATTGACGTTTAACAGTAGCGCAAAAAGTAAAACACCGATTTGAGAGGAACAGTGGCGAAAAAAGTTTTTTTTATTTTTTTTTTTTTGTAAATTGACATTAGAATAACAATAAATAACAAATTGAACAGCAAATTATAAAATAAAAACAGTTTAAATGTACGTATAAACATTAGATTTCTTGAAAACTATCATCTTGGTCCGTGGTAATATTCAATAAACTCAACATTTCCGGGTCCTTACGTGCCTCAGAGAAGAAATAAGCGGATCAGATGAGGCTGCAAGCATGTTGTGTAAGTCTTCATTCTGCCTTATTCTCGAAACTTTGCAGGTATTTTGATATCTATACCTTTTGTAGTCCTTATTTTTGGACTCCTGGGCTTTTTCAGATATTTCTCCTAGGGGAAGTGATTGATACTCTATAATATCTTGACTGTGAGCCAAAATTTTGTGAAGAGTAGGTGTTAGTTGTATTTCAGGATACTTTTGAGTCAACAGAGCTGCTGTTGCTTTAGTATACTCCCCAAATTTAACTGCGTTCACAACTTCCCTGCAGTTCAAAACATCAAGTATTATTTTCAGCCTGGAAATAACCTCTATGTTTACTCCAGTTATTTGAGCTGTTATCCCCGATTGCTCGAAAAATCTTCTCGAAGTGTTCCCATCATTAGTATTTCCGAATCCCTGCTATGGTTTGTCTACATCGAGTCCAAGCTGATCACGGAAACACGTTTGTATCCTTTCCTTTCTTCTTTTGTGTGCTTCTTTGATCCCAATCGAAAAAACCTTTTTTACCTAAAATTTTATGATATCGAGCAATAAAAAATAAACATTTAATCCGATTAAAAATTAATACCTACATATAATCACTGAACATTTAATCTCCTTAAGTCAAAAGTAACTGCTAATATTTTATTATGGATATAATATAAACCCTTCAATTTGATTTTTTTATTGCCTCCGATTTATATAATATTTATGACATATCGTATTTTAAAATATTTCCGTCATCAAAAACAAAATTGTGGTGAATTCATTCCCCATTTCAGATATTTTTTTGAATTTGAAAAAAAAAAAATTTTGTTCGAAAATTCTGGAACACCCTGCAAATGTAATAAATTTAAAACTCATCATATTGTTAGCCGTGAACATTTTCTTCGAAATAAAAAAAAAATTGTGGTGATATCTCAACTAGTTCAAAAGTTACAGTATTAAACATTTTATTAATTTGCCATTGAAAAACCAGAAAATTGAAAAAAAAGTGCCTGCCATCGATTAATAAAATCGCTCTAGCTCAGAAGGGCGCAAGTTGGCGCAAATTATTCCTTCAGGATTATATTAAGAAATATTTCAGCTTTCATTATGCGTTGAGCTTTGCTTAATGCTTTTTGAAGCTTTTTTTCCATGCAATGTAAAGTCAGAAAAAGGTACAAAAAGTGGTGTCCCAAAAAAAAAAAAAAAAAATATATATAGACATTTTTTTTTTTTGTAATATTTTTTCCAAACATATATTTTACCGTATTTGTTAATTTCAGAAAGAAAAAACAAAAATTCTTTCCCCACGTTCGTTATACAGGGTGATTCACGAGCGTTGTGCCAAAAAGCTAGAGCGTGTAGGTTGAGTTGAGACAAGAAAAAAATCGTATGGAAGGGGGGGGGGGGGGGTCGGGGGGTCTATTCCCCCCCGTTTAGCCGGGAGGGGCAATTTTCTGAAAAATTGACTTATTTTGTTTAAAAAAATGTTAAAAATCAACGGCTTCGCTTACAACACAGTGCTATACCTTTTTGAAAAGCCAAAAACTTCTTCTTTCACTTTGTTTTTAAATTAAATTGTTTAAATGAACAGTTTAAGAAAAATAAATTTTCAAACTCAAAATTTTCAAAAAAAAAAGCAAAAAAAACATGTTTGAACTAATTTTTTTCAAAATTTTATGTAATTAAGTACTAATTTTGTCTTAAAAATTCAGTGTGTTTGTTAATTTTTAGTCAAAAACAGAAAACCGGATGCAAAAATGTCTTTTAGTTTTTGAGAAATTAAGAAAAAATCAAAACCACTTTTTTCTAAAAAAAATCTTTGTTTTTATTTTTACCTATCTGGACTTTTAGTTTAATTTATTAGTTTAATTTATAAATTTAATTTTTTGTGATTGGAGTTTTATGAGGACTCAATAAAGTAGAAAAGTATTGGATTTTCCCTGGATTAATCATTTTTTTCATTGATAACGTCTGCCATTGACCTTTAACTTCTAGCTCTCAGTGCTCTGCGTCGGCGGATTCTTGAAAACATGCTACGACTTGGACGCCATCTATTGGGATATCTTTCAGCGTAGTCTTTCAGCTTCCCGATCTCGACAATAAGTTAAATCGTAGCAGAAGTTCCTGTCCGCTAACTCTTTTCGAGCGTATGAGTTTGTTATTGTTATGTGTTGATGAGTTAATATTTTAATTGTAAATGGTTGTTTAGTAAATATGCGATGCCTTTTATTTACCTATAGGTTGTTAATTGTTTTTTCATTCAAGAAAAAATGCGGTTTAATTATCTTAAGCCCCTAGCAGGTAGAACTCTTCGCCAGTGAGTGGCCGCGGCCCCAGGTATAGTAAGAAAAAATTACAGGTCAGTTTTCAGACGTTATCAATGAACAAAATGGTTAATCCAGGGATAATGTAATACTTTTCTACTTTATTGAGTCCTCATAAAACTCCAATCACAAAAAATTAAATTTATAAATTAAACTAATAAATTAAACTAAAAGTCCAGATAGGTAAAAATAAAAACAAAGATTTTTTTTAGAAAAAAGTGGTTTTGATTTTTTCTTAATTTCTCAAAAACTAAAAGACATTTTTGCATCCGGTTTTCTGTTTTTGACTAAAAATTAACAAACACACTGAATTTTTAAGACAAAATTAGTACTTAATTACATAAAATTTTGAAAAAAATTAGTTCAAAAATGTTTTTTTTTGCTTTTTTTTTGAAAATTTTTAGTTTGAAAATTAATTTTTCTTAAACTGTTCATTTAAACAATTTAATTTAAAAACAAAGTGAAAGAAGAAGTTCTTGGCTTTTCAAAAAGGTATAGCACTCTGTTGTGAGCGAAGCCGTTGATTTTTAATATTTTTTTAAACAAAATAAGTCAATTTTTCAGAAAATTGCCCCTCCCGGCTAAACGGGGGGGAATAGACCCCCCCCTCCCATACGATTTTTTTTTTTGTCTCAACTCAACCTACACGCTCTAGCTTTTTGGCACAACGCTCGTGAATCACCCTGTATAGCTTCTCAAAGTCAAGAAAAATAAAAAAAAAAATTTTGTTATTAAAACTGAAAAAAAAGTTCAACTTTGACCCCCTCTCAAAACCAAACCTTTGGGAAAATTCAAAAAAAAAATTTCGGTTTCAAGAACTTCAAATATTTGTTACTTCAGCGAAACAACAAATTTTGAATTCGGGAACAACGAAAAAAATGAATTTTGGAATGACTTTAGCCTAAACGGGCCACTGTGCGCCGTTTTGACACCATACCTCATGAGGTTCTAAAAAGATTTAAGGATGGATTAGGAAGGATGTATATTTCGCACAATCCTCTATATAATGAAATATTGATCTCCCTACACTACAGCCTATTATCTCATAGTGCCATCTAGTTTTAGGAGAGATAAGGGAGGGCGTTAAAGCCAGTTTGTGTTATTAAGGTATGAGATCCCACCAACTTATACTTCCACGTTTCTCTGGCCTTACTTCTGAGCGGCAATTTTTCGTGAGCTCAATCCGTTTATGGAATTCGCTTTCAAGGCATGTTCGAGAGATAGGTGGCACTGGTTGCTTTCGTAAGGAACTGAGAAATTTTTTCAATCAGACCTCTGGCTAAAAGGAAACTGCAAAGCTTTTAGTAAGTCCCTTGTTGTAGGTATATATCACAGCGGTGGCGGCAAATGTATATATACAATAATTCTTAATTTCATTAAATTTTTCAAACAATAATTTATATCTGAATCTAGTTTTTTTTTCTCTTTCTGCTTTCTTAATGTAATGTAATATTTTTTGTAACCTAAATTTTAAACATCACTAGCTACAAGAATTTATATTTTCTTAATGTGTATGTTATTTAAATGTATGTTATTAAATAAATACATAAATAAATAAATAAAGTAAATATCTCGCTCGGTCAGACATTTTTAGGGAGGTGTCATAAATTTTTGGTATTTCAAACGGAGGTAATTTCCTTCCGTTCTACTATTGACTGCATTTGTACTACTGTTCTACATTTGTAGTTAATTAGATTTTGAACTCACCAGGCCGTGAAATATGTAAATACCATTTCTGCGAGTTTGTACTTACCTACAAAAGAAACAAAAGAAAAATGGATTAATACGGTTGTTGTCAGTTTACATAAGAACTGTAAATAGAGGAGCTCTTCAAAACTACAAAATAAGCGTTTCTTTTATATTCAAGGTGAGCCATCATAAGAAACAAAATGTTGCCAATGTATTTCAATAGTTTATTTTTAATTCAAACAATCAGCTTTCTTCGCCAAGGTCCAAAACAACAAACCTTATCTTCAAGATTGCTCCGAATAAAATTCCTTCAAAGATTACAATCCGCTTTATTTCCTTGAATTCTCTTATTATTTCAGAGTTTTATTTACACAGACATTTAAGTTTCTTTTTTATTACATTTGTGTTTTATTGTCGCGATTATTATATTTCTCGTAGACGGTTGGATGCCGGGCAGTCAATGCTGCCGACACGAAGGAATTCGTCTTCCATTTAACAGTTTTTACTCCTTTTTTCTCTCCTGCATCCTCCCCCAAATACAACAACACTACTAGTTAGAGGTACATTTCCTTCGCATCCGGAATGTTTATTATTCGTGTGTATTTTTATGGGTTTGTGTTTGAGACTGCGAGTTGAGATATCTTTTTGAAAATATAATGGAAATAGAGACTGAAAGACTGGCATTTAGATAAGAAAATGAGCATTGAGTTTAAGTGTTTGTTCTCATGTCTCATCGGGTTCGCGGTAGCAGCCGTGTCGCATGCACAAGCTTGACTTAATATATGAATCAAATGAGGGTTTTTTTTTATGGGAGTTTAGCATTTTCTTGGTTAGTTTATGGCGCTAAGGTCCTATCCCACTATAAATAGCCTTGATATGGCATGGAGATTGTTAAGTACCAAGACTGTAAGAATGATGATGATGCAAAACATAGGTTTGGCAATAATTGTTAGAACCAAAGGCTTTTGCTGTCAAAGTCACAAAAAAATGGTCGTTGAACTCAATCGTGAAAAACCAGCCTAGTCACCAAAGCTTGTCTCTTCAATTAGACAGAGACAGAAAGATATTCCTTCTCATACTATAGGTACCATCCTCTCTTAAAATTGACCTACAACGTTAATTGCCTTGTTTGTCCACAAATCTAGAAAACCAAAGGGTCACCCTTACAACACTTGGTGGTCCGAAATTTTCTTTTAATTTGTGCCGCAGCGGCACACGGCCACCACACCAATTACATTATACAACAAATTATAGCGGTAGGCAATAACAACATTTTAACGACTCAAAAAACACCCATCAACAGCCACAGCAACACAGCGAGCAGCTTGACCGACAAACGCAAGGAGTACAAAATTCCATGTTGTTTGATGACCGAATAGCGCCGTCTGCCGCCAGCAGCAGCGCCAGCCACTGACCAATCGACCGACTGACTGTCTCCTTTCCACTCACCGACACCATTCTCGACGCGTCGATAGCGACTGGACACTCTGAAGTTGAATGCCGCCAAAGCCAAAACGAAAAGAGAATGCTTCGCGTACACACTAAACACAATCACTGGACGCATGGAGAGAGAAAAAAAAGGAAGTTTGGTTAATGGAGAAGGACTACTCCTTTAAGTGGACGAAAAAGAGCGGTGCGGGGGACAGTGACGTTAATGATGTTACTTTGTGTGTCAATAAAATGTTTCATCACCAAAAGTTGTGTTTGGGCGTCGCAGCGGTCAACAAAGAAGCAATGGCAACAGACACAAATTTGTGGAATGACGGGGGATATAGTTTGGGTTTTTGTTAGTCCCCTCACTTGCCGGTCGATGCTGCTTAAACGAAATGTGTTTGTTGTGAGTAGTGTTTCGGAGAGTGTGAGGATTTTTGGACTTTGGTATTTCCGTTGTATTCCAAGAGTTTACACGTTCATTTAATGCGTTGGTGGCGGCGGTGGAGGAAGCTAACAAAAGGAATGCGATGATTTCATTGACCACAGACAATGGGCACGTGTGGAATGGGCTTTGTCATGTGAAAACAATATACTTGGAAATGCCTGTGATGGTTAGGAGCTAATTGGTCAATTAGCGTTTGGCAAGAAATGACAACACGAAATTTGAACGGATTTCATGAATGCTTAAAGTGGTAAAGCTATTTATCTGGCATTTATTTGGACATTCCAAAAAGTGGAAGTTTCGAAGCCCAAACTTTGAATAAGCTCGTAGAACTGAGGAACACCGAAACGAGTTGCAATAATCTAGGGAGTCAAAGAACATTTCTTCAAGACGACAATTATCAATGAACAGACCCCCCGTCCCACACGATTTTTTTCTTGTCTCAACTCAACCTACACGCTCTAGCTTTTTGGCACAACGCTCGTGAATCACCCTGTATAGTTGGAAGAAACCTCACGGATGTTTTTCATGTCACAAAAGGTTTTAAACAAAGTGAGACACAATCTTTCAAAAGTCGGTCCAACTACTAGGATACGCAGAAGACCTTGACCTTACTGAAAAAATACAGCTAGATGTCAGTGGAGCTTTTGAGTGCCTTGAGACGGAGGCAAAGAATATGGATCTAGAGTTTAAGACCAACGCTTTCAACAAGGAAGTACACTCAACTTGACGTCTTGACATCAGTATACACACAGATTCAACTTTGTCTAGCTCAGATCCGCATTGAATTCAGCCAAACGAAGGGACAATCTTGCCAATTACTGCTTCTTTAGATTTGGAAGGCAATTGATTAGCAAAGCCCTCTCTTGAGCAAATAAACTGTACAATACCATTACCATACCGTTTTTCATGTTTGGTGCCGGAAATGGACCTTGACTACATCGGATGAAAACGCTTTGGGCTGCTTCGAGAGAAAAATTCTTCGAGTGATTTTTGGTCCCGTCTGCCTAAACAGAGAATATGGAGACGAAGAATCAATCAAGAACTGTAAATGTTGTTCAGCGACATAGACCTACCTAGAAAAGTTAAGGTCCAACGACTTAGATGGTTGAGTCATGTAAAGCCCGTAAAGTCTTCGAATCCAACTCAGAAGGATGTCGCAGAAGAGGAACCCCGCGACTTAGATGGAGCACACAGGTGGAAGAGGACCTCAACCAACTATAGAAAGCTAGCTGTTGACCGAGGTGGATGAGGCCCTGATCCGACGTGGACAGTGGCGCCACCATA
This sequence comes from Sphaerophoria taeniata, assembly GCA_943590905.1. Taxonomy (NCBI): domain Eukaryota; kingdom Metazoa; phylum Arthropoda; class Insecta; order Diptera; family Syrphidae; genus Sphaerophoria; species Sphaerophoria taeniata. The sequence continues at coordinate 90,920,735 of OX016540.1, forward strand.
AGTAAGAAAGTATTTTGCTCTGAAATGGTTGGTATGAGAGCTTAAAATGTATGCTTGTTTATTTCTTTAAGACCTTCGAATGCAACATTTCTAATAGCTTCTTTACTTACTGCCATATTAATTAAAAAAAAAAACGCTTATTCCACATGTCAACTTATCCGTAGGATAAGAGTAAATCCATGGGATAAAATTCATCATTAATAAAAATAATTAATTTATTCACTTTTGGTTTTCGATTTTGGCGCCATTTAATAAACTACCAGAGAAGTATTTTTGTAACATTTGTTTCCTTCACTAAACCGAGGATAGTTCAATAAGTTAGTTAACGTCAGTTTGGAGAAGTTTTATTTTATCTTAGTTAGAATTTTCCACTTATTCCACAGAATAAGGGTTAATCCTTGTCACAAACGAAATAAAAACGTAATTCATATTTCTTAATATAAATCAGATATAGGCAACGAATATCCGGTCTTAAATTTCTTTGTGGGCTGTAAATAAGAAAAACATACTATCAACTCCAAGCCACAGCATCTGCTGCTGGAACTGTTATAAACATTACACGAAGAAAATTCAAGAAACAAAACAATCAACTCAATAATTCCGATAGTGTGATAAACCTACAGAAACAACATCAAAACAAATAAAACAAAAATTAAATTTAAAAGCTTCGCGGTAAAACCATAGGCAAACGTATGCGAATTCAAATAATCACAATTGAAAAAACAGGCAAATAGTGTTGCACACAAAATCTTAACCACCACCGACCGCCACCATTCACCGGTCAAACAATCAGAAGGCCCAACACGAATGGACAAAAAACAGACAGGACGGACAGCAGAAGGATGACGATGATGATGCTGATGTGGTTGATGATATCTCGAACACCGCGGTCGCTGTGCGCCGCTGAAGCCAAACACAAACGCTTTTTTTTATATTCATAGACTGCATACTATCAGTGATGTCGAAAGTAGTAGATTAATTTTCTGATATTTTATGGCTATGCCGTGTCCTTTTGCTAACAGATGGAAATTTTCGTTCGATTCGGTGACACTAACTTATGTTTACTCAAGCAATTATAGAAGTGAGTGTTGTCAATACTATCCCCACGTCATCTTGCAGTTGCAGACCATTACCTACTGTTTGTTGAAACAACAGCCCTGGCAAGGATGTGAGATATCAGCGATATGAGTTTTAAGGGAATTTATATGAAAATTCTGATAGATATCTTTGTTTGTGTGTCTGTCTGTTCGGATGGACAGTTTGTCTGCGGTTGTTATCTTATGGAATTTTTCTGTTTAAAAATACAAAAGAAGAACTCTAGAAAGAGAAGTCCACATGAAGAGAAAGACAAAAGAACACACAAGGAAACAGCTACACGGCCACGGGCCATATTGCCAATCACATGCAAGCCGGGACCGGATTGATTGTAGGAATTCCGGTGAATATAGTCACAGAGAGCATGGAGCACGGAACACCATATCGTCAGACATTGTCCGGAGGTATCACTTGCGCATTTTCTTTTTGTATTCTCTTTTCAGTCTCTAGGTCTCTATGAAAGTGTTTAATGGACAAGAGGTGGGCGGATGGATGAGTCATGTAATGAGTGACATTCCACAGAGGAAGATAAACTATTGGTACCTACACCTAAGTTAAGTGATAATATGCTGTTGATGGTTTTTTGTTTTGTTGTTTGTCTCTTTGGTATCGCAGACTAAAAGCATTTTGTAGATACAATGAAATATACTCGCGTCGCGCTTAGATGACATGTCTAAGTTGTTGATAAGAATTGTCTCTTGGATAGTGGTTAGGTGGCCGTTGGGGTCCTTGAAATCTTTACTCACTCATATGGTTTGATATATTAAAGTTAATTTTCTAAAAAGCTTGTTGGTAAGAGTTATAATTTACGTTATTTGTTCTGGTGATGAGACGACAAGCAAAGAACAGATGTGCAAGTTAATTTATTTACTAAACAAATACATGGTGAGGTAAATTTTATTTCACAATATCATTCAAATGGCCGCCTCGCGTCTAGAGTTCGGGGACTATTCAGGAAAACACGCTTCCTGCGTAGCCCCACAGAAGAAATCTAACAGTGTCAAATTGCATGATCTTGGTGGCCAATTGACGTCGCCAAAATGTGAAATTACGCGACCAGGAAACTTTTGACGCAATGAAGCCATAATTGGTCGTGTTGTGTGCTTTGCTGCCTCATCTTGTTGGAAGCACATATCGTCCAAGTCCTGAGAAATGTACTCATCACTAAAGAAATATTTTTCGCTAATCGATTGTTAAGCGATCCATTGACGTAAATGGCAAACATCCAACTAATATTATGACACTTCAGATGACAGTTAGGTTTGACACGCACCTATCAAATGCTTGAATTACCCTATACCTACCCGAACTGACGAAGTTAGCATGGTTTTCAGGAAGATTCTTCCGCTATCGTTCATTCATGTGGAAGAGTCTTGGTGTGAATCCTCCAACGTTTTTACGGTACTTATACACTTCGATCCGTCAATCATGGGAACCAAAAAAAAATCACAGCCCTACCCTGCTCAATTTGTTAGTATCTTTCAGCAAAACTTATAAGGAAATACAGAGTAAAATGCGTGTGTCTTCACACTTCATTTCCGTTCCCATTCCCCAAGTCGAAATTTCTGTCTTCTTCACCGGCCCGCCCTATGCAAATATCGTTGGCACATTTTTCAAATTTCAAGCAACACACATAAATCCAAGGTGCGTGCCTCCTTCTTGTCTGTCCAATGGCTATTAGCCCAGCTTGCTGCTTGGTGATCGCGAGTTGTTTATTTTCCCTGAAAGGATATTTGTCTTGTTTTCGTTTTTTTCGCATGTCGTCTAACCTGTTGTTTGTCTCCTGAACATGTTTTACATACACTTTTTAGGGAAATTAAATTCGAATAAGCGAGCCTCTTCTTTGATACTCGCTTTGCAAGCCGAATCAATTTTCACTGGTTTGATGTGTGTGTACAGTGAACGCAACACCCCGGTGCAGTGGCGGTGCGTGGTGTGCCTGGAATTGGAAATGGGATATTTACATTTTAATTACCATGCCTCCCGGCAAGTGGCATGTCGATGGCGTGGCATTAACAACGCATTCTCATCGTCACTGTTGTAAACACACGAGTCGGTGCGATGAGTCTGAGTGGCATCATTCAATACCTCATTCGTGGTTGCCAACTGATCCCAAATTGTAGAGATTGATCTGTCAGATTTTATCTTTGCTTTCAGAAACTCTAATGGAATGATTGAGTCTTCAACTCTTCTCTATGTTATCGAAGACTTATCACCTGTCTCTCAAATAAGCCCCGTTTGCTTTTCTGACATTTAATGCTTACAGCGCCTTATAAACGCAAAATGCTTTTTGTAGATTTTAGACTTACGTAGTTTGACCATATTACATTGAAGTAAGGTTTATCTCACACCTCTTTCAATACCAAAGTGGCAACCATAGAAGCAACACTCAACCACGGTTGTATGTTCAGTTACTGTTGTCGGTGCTCTGCTTCTGCTTGTTTGTGAAAAAATTTATGTTTTGCTATATTCTCGGCTGCTGTTTCCACAACATTAACAGACAAACAAGCCATTTCTTAAAGGCTACTCTGCCGCTTTCGCGGTGTCAGTGTCGGTGTAGCAGCGGCGCTCAAACCAAAATGAGGCGATGGCTTTTAATGGTTATGGATATGGTGTTGCCTCTTTCGCGTGGTGCGTGCACCACCCAGTCATTTTTCGCGAAACCAAATGTTGGACATTTGTAATTTTCGAACTTAATTATGGATGTTCCTCATGTTATTTATCACTTTGCACTGCATTAATGTGTTCGATTAAGTAATGGGGATGTGATTTTTTGGAGGGCGTTGTTTTTACTTGGTGTTTTTTACTCCTTTGCTGATTTTAATATTCTTGAAGCATCTTGCATCTAGGATGGTAAGCATCTTTCTTTTTGTCACTTTAACCCTTGGCCTTTGTCAGTTTTATCACAAAACCGGGCGGTGCGGACGGTGGATGATATTTTTGTCTTCACACAACAACGTTGGAGAATGTATTTCGTTTGTTTATTCTGACAGTGGAATGGATGTGACAGTGTTTTCTTCTACTATCGCAATTATCTTTGGCTTGGGTCACAATCGCATCAGTTTTTTTACAAAAACGAAACATATATTTCTTGATGGATGATTGCTGTGGGGGAATGTGTGATAGCTTATCGGTTTGGGGTTCTTGTTTTCATATTTCTTTACTTGGATTTGAATTTTTGATGGGAGGATGATTTTTTTTGTTCAAAATAATCAGTGAACCATGCAGTTGAGATAATGGAACAAATATTTTTCTCTAAAGTTTTCGAGAAGTTAAAGGAGTTTTGATTTTCTTTTTGTTACAAATTGAAATTCAAATTTAAAAATGTATTCTTTTGTTTATAAGTTGAACACACTCAAGGGGAATTTTGTGCCCTTATGACGCCAGGATTATTGGGCCCTTTGGCTGTAATTTTTGTTTGCAGGATGCAATAGCTGAGCTGATATTTTGGTCAGACATTTCTTTCTTCACGATTGCGGTGTAGATACAACCGAGGCTTTTTGACATCGATAAGTGAACAAAGGAATCTTTTTTGGCATAGTTCATTCGTTTTCTGGTTTTCATGGCTTCAGTCCTAGAAATTTGTTGTTTAAATGTTTTCTACAACCTGCTTTTTTTTTTGAAAGCATTAACTTGTTCACAGCTTGTCAAATAGCGATTGATTCCCTACTTTGATGTCTTTTTGACGTAAGTATGCTTTTTCATTCATGTCTCCTTTAATGCCTGGATCTCAGCTTGAAATACTCCTAAGTCGCCTGGAAGCCGTTGAAATTGGTTGACAAGTCCCTTCGAAGCCAATCAATAGTGTTGTTGAAAGTTTGAATGATTTTTTTTTGTATGCGATTGGGTGGCACCCTGGATGGATTGAATTAACAAATACGGTGAACGTTGTTATGCCATAAAAATAATTTAAGAAAAACGGCTGAACCGATTTGGCTTTAAAAGTAGCAGGGAGTAAGTTGGAACTGAGAGACAGCAATATACATATACAGGGTGAATCACGAGCGTTGTGCCAAAAAGCTAGAGCGTGTAGGTTGAGTTGAGACAAGAAAAAAATGGTATGGGACGGGGGGTCTATTCCCCCCCCCCTGTTTAGCCGGGAGGGGCAATTTTCTGAAAAATTTACTTATTTTGTAAAAAAAAAATTAAAAATCAACTCAACCTACACGCTCTAGGTTTTTGGCACAAACGCTCGTGAATCACCCTGTATAATAAAAAATTAGACATTGCTCTATAAAGTTCGTCTTTATAGACGCGGTCATACGCGGCTTTGAAATCGATGAAAAGATAGTTGCTATCGATTTGAAGTTCCTGAGTCTTTCAAGATTTGCCGTGGAGTGAATATTTGATCGATGGTGGACTTTCCGGGTCTGAAGTCACATTGAAGGGTAAGCTTTGATGATATAATTTTGAGCTGGTAGTCACACCTTAAGGTATCGCAATGCTAAACAAAAAAACTACGACAGCAAAATAATCGAAGACTGTCGTCGATCTTGTCGCAGCGGTTCGAATTCAAAGAACTTGTCAGGTCTTATCACCAACAATAGTCGGGTTAAGTATAAAGTTTTCTTTGATAAAAAAAAAGTTAAGCAAACGATTCTATCAATCTTGCATTATTTATTTGGTTCGATTAAATCTTTGGACAACTCCAAAACCCTTTTGATCAATCATAGAGTATCTAATATCCGTCCGAAGGCTCAGCAAAAGTTTAGATCAAAGTTTCCGAAATCTTGTTTTGAGTTTGTTTGAACTTTGAAACTGTGTACATCGAAATGCACCCGCCTTCTATTTTTAAAATGGTTTTATACAAAAAAAAAATAATAATTACTCTTGTTATCGTTAACTTTCCATTTGCACTCGATCGGGGCTTATCTGAACAACAATAGCAATTATGTGTGGTAATATTTTTTTGTATTATTATTCGTCAAAGATAAGCTGGAGCGATAAATAGTTTCGGTTCATTTTTTTCATTTGTTCAAAGTCGTGTTGTTTACATTTTCGTGATATGAAGAGTAAGATAATACTCTCTTCTTGATTGGATCCCGAAACGTTGGTATTAAGTGCTTGAATTCCTGATGTTATGAGAGCAATAGTTGGATTTTGTTTTTTGTATCAAATTATCTCTTTATAAATGTTGAAATTTCAATAACCGATTGCAAGTTCCAATCCTCTAAACTGCACCAACTATAGAGGAATCAATCTACTTAACATCGCCTACAAGATCCTCTCTGCCGTAATATGTGAACGTCTGAAGCCTTTCGTCAACAATCTAATTGGTCCAAATCAATGTGGCTTCAGGCCAGGAAAGTCAACCATCGACCAAATTTTCACAATGCGGCAGATCCTGGAAAAAACCTATGAACTTCTAATCGATACTCACCACCTATTCATCGATTTTAAGGCCGCGTATGACAGCATCTACAGAGATGAACTGTATAAAGCTATGTCTAGTTTTGGCATCCCTGCCAAGCTCGTTCGCTTGTGCAAAATGACGATGGAGAACTCACGCTGCTCCATCAAGGTTGGCAATGAGCTTACGGAATCTTTCGACGTCAAAAAAGTATTCAGACAAGGCGATGCGCTGTCGTGCGTTTTCTTTAACATCGTCCATGAGAAGATAGTGCAAAACTCCACCGTCAACACCAGAGGCACTATCTTCCAAAAATCTGTTCAACTTCTCGCGTACGCCGATGATATTGATATAATGGGAAGAACACAGCGTGATGTCAATGGCGCCTTTGTGAGAATTGAGACAGAAGCGGCAAAAATGGGTTTAGCGGTAAATGAGGGAAAAACGAAGTATATGCTGTCTTCGAGAAACGACACCCAACCAACACCGACGGCTCGGATATAACGTCACAATAGACGCATACAACTTCGAGGTAGTAGAGGAGTTTGTCTACCTAGGCTCCGCTATTAACACGGGCAATAACACCAGCGCCGAGATCAGACGAAGAATTACTCTTGCTAATCGCTGTTTCTTCGAGCAACTAAGGTAAGACTGTACAACACCCTTATCATCCCTGTTCTTCTGTATGGTGCAGAAGCATGGACCTTGACAAAACCGGATGAATGTGCCTTAGGCTGTTTCGAGAAGAAAGATTTTCGGGTCATCTTTGGCCCCGTGTGCATTGATGGGGAATGGAGAAGAAGATACAACAGCGAACTTTACGGGTTGTACAACGACGTGAACCTAGTCAGAAGGGTCAAGGTCCAGAGACTCAGATGGCTCGGTCATTTAGAGCGCATGGACACCAATGCTCCGGCCCGGAAAGCCTTCGACACTATTCCCGAGGGACGCAGAAGGAGAGGAAGACTGCGACTCAGGTGGCGCACACAAGTGGAAGAGGACCTCAATCCTCAATCAATTTGGAGTGCAAAACTGGAGACAGCTATAGCTAAGGACCGAGCTGGCTGGCGGAGACTGTTGTTTTTGGCCCAAGTCCACACTGGAATGAAGCGCCACCTTAAGTAAGTAAGTAAGTAAGATTGGAAGTTGCAATTTGCAACTGAGTTTTTTGCATTGTAGGTAGTTGTTTTATCTTGTGCCATCACCATCATGCTTTTGAGACCTAAATTTATATCATAAGCCTAAGAAAAGTATGTTCTGTTGCTGACTAAAGCCACCAGAACTGATTCTCCTGCTTCACCTTGTCACTTCGGATCCGTTCGAATATACAGTCCTTCTGAACCGAAGTACCTAAATGCTCCGTCTTAGACGAGGAAACTACTAAGAAACTCGCAAATAAAAAAAACAGTTGCATACTTTAAGGATGCGTATAAATTTTCGTCACACATCACAGCCTAACCATTGAAAGTAACAAAAATTCATTTTGACAAATATTATCTACGATCATTGACTTCTTTTATATTAAGAAATTTGAAGTAAAATCTCTGCTATCAATCTGCTTTCAACCTTATCAATCTCTTACAAAGTACGAGTTCATCATTAGAGGTCCGCTTATCTCGTCTCAGGCATCATCGCTTCCAATCTTCTTGATCCTCAAGTCCAATCACTGACAAAAAAGTCATCTTGCAGCGCCTCGACAACAATCCTAATCTTCGACAAGAACTCAGACTTGATTACGAAAAAAACAACAACTAGAGCCTTATAATCGAAATGTTCTTCATCCGGCTCCCTTGATTGTAGCCAAGACATGACTGCTGGGGCTGGCCAATGATCTTGATGATGACTTCAATTTATAAATAAAATGTAATCTCTTTTTTTGTGTATTATTTGTTCATCATCAACATCAACATCATCATTGCATGGCATCTCGATCGATAACAAATATCAAAGTTCAAAATATTCCATTCGATTTTCTGACGAGAATTTTTGGTCTATCGAAGTCTATATGTGGTCTTAGGTAAATAGGAAAGATGATTACGAACACCAAAATAGATGGTCGAATTTATAAGGAGTTCGAAGCGAAAATCGCTGGCAAATATCAAATTGGAATGTTCGACAGCAGAGATAAGCAAATTATCGATTGTGGTCATGATTTTAAGGAATATCGAAATTCTTTTTAGCTTGCGCAATGTTCTTGTTTAGCAATATCGAATTTTGGAGTGATTTTTTTTTTTTTTGTCTCATGAATGTTAATGGAACGAAATTATACTTTTGCTTATCGGATGGATATAGCATTGTTCGCGGACTAATGTTTACTAATTTATGCGATTGGTGATAAATGAATGTCGTGCCAGTTAAGGGGCGTTAATGGAACTTACTGATATCGGAATGCGATGGTATTGACGATATATTTTTTTTATTTTTGAACAACCATAAGTGCACACTTGTATGTTACAAAATCGTAAGAGGAGACCGATCCAACTTTACTCAAGGAAAGTCAATTCCAACGATTAAGTGCGAGAGATGTCACAACAGGAACGAGGTCCGAAAGTTCTACAAAAAGGTGAAACAAACCTCCAGGGCGTATACACCCCGAACCGAAGCCTGTAGATACCATCATGGGAACATCATAGTAGAACCGCAGTCAGTGCTGAGGATATGGAAAGACCACTTTTCCAAGCTGTATAAGTATAATGGCAAAACTCCGCCAGCAATACAGAACCTTTCAATTTGGGTGCAGAAGGCCAACAATTCCACCCACCCGACATGGACGAAGTGAAGATAGTGATGTCTAAACTCAAGTCGAACAGAGCCGCTGCAGCTGAAGGGCTAGCCGCCGAACTATACAAAGCAGCTGGAGATGATTTGGTTAGGAGCATGCACCAGCTCAGCTGAAAGATTTGTTCGGAGGAAAGCATGCCCGACGAGTGCAACCTCAGCATTGTATGCCCGATCTTCAAGAAAGGAGATCCCCTGAACTCCACCAACTACAGAGGTATAAGTCTACTTATCATTGCCTTTAAGATCTTGTCTGCCGTTCTGTGTGAACGTTTGAAGCCCTTCGTCAACAACCTTATAGCACAGACAAGTAATTATACAGATGTCTCATCCATATGGAAAAAAGTGTCCTATGAAATCGAAATTCGCTAAAAAAGCTTTTTTTTCAAAGCTTGCATGAAATTCTTTCGTCTTATTTTGTTTATGAACAGGGTAAGGTAAGACATCTGCCTGTTTTTTTTTTGTTTTCTTCCTTTCCTTATTCTTTTTCAACCCTTATAATTGCCGCACACGAAATCGATTAATAGCTATGCCTTCCTGTTGATCTTTTTAAGGCAAGGGAAATATAAGAAAAAAAAATGCGTCTACCTGCCTTCTGCCTACGTGCCTATACATGCGTAAGATAGAGAAAAAAAATTATTTGAAGCGATAACAGAATTGGTAGAGTAAAAACAATTTAATTTGTCTGATATTTCAAGAATGCTTATGATTTTTTTTCTAAAATAGGTACATCAGCCAATTCCTGAATTTTATTCTTACGGTATCTTTTTACTTGCGACATATAGAATACATGGCAAGTATTGAATTCGTAAAAAAAAATTGAGATGATGATGAGATATGACATTACGACATTAGAAGTAGAAACAGTGCGTCCGGCGATAACGTCAGACTGTCTGTTTTTTTTTAAACTTCCTCGAAATTTTTTTTTTCAAAACACTGATGTATTTTATGTAAAAAAAATGTTTTTTTTTTTTTTTTTATAATATACCTAAGAAAATAAAAGTCCGATCAGTGAACTTTGGGAGTATGTATATATGTATTGCAAAAAGTTTTAATTAAATCAGTTTTCTTTTTATATATTAAAACTAGCTGACCCGACAGACTTCGTACTGCCTCAAACGATATAGAAAAGACCTAGACTTTTGTAGCCCGCTACCATACCACCCGCTAACCTCTACCCACTTCTCCACTACCGTTTACCCGCTACCCCGTTATACCCAGTTATCATGTTACCCGCTACCCCGCAACCCAATACTTACACACGTTACCTGCGTAAACGGTAATCGCTACCTACTACCCGCTACACCACTTCTCGTTACCTAATACATCTAAACACTACCCGCTACACCAGTAATTGCTACCCACTACCCGCTACCGACTACCTCGCTTCCCCACTACCCGGTACCCTGGACCTAAGCCTTATTCACCTCTACTTAGCAAAAAATCCCAAGCTCATATTAATGTATAGTTTTGTAGTTCAGTGAAGAGCATCAAATATATTTTCACGTATGTGAATAAAGGCAGTGATATGGCATTGTTTGCTGTTTTAATGATGACAAACAGTATACTATGAACATGTTTATTTATCTCTTATTATTTATCTTACCTTTCACAATAAAAAGCTTTAATGTCACTATCACTACTGCGATCAATGTACAAACAATATTAATAATCGACGAAATTTTCATGAAAACTGAGTAAGAAGTGGCTCTGAAAAAGTAGGGGGTAGGAAGTTGAAAATCAAGGACTGAATGTATTTCTTAATGCCACACCATACAAAATTATTTAAAAAAAGTGTGCACGACTCGGTCGTACGAACTTGCTCCTGAATTCAAAATTATAACTCATCAAAAACATTAAGATACAGAATTTTGAAAAACAAGTTTAAAAATATTTTTTAAAAATCCAAAAAAAAAAATTTGGAATTTTTTTTTAATACGAAATATTATTTGGACATTATAAACGTACATACTTTCAAAAAAAAAGTGCACGACTCGGTCGTACGAACCTGCTCCTGTATATCAAATTATAACTCATACAAAAAAATTCATAAATAAAAATTTAAATTGAAATATGTACCTCAAAAATAGATTCAATCTGAAAAAAAAAATTAATGTCATATGATTTCTTAAGAAACTGTTGATTTTTTAAATTTTTTAATTTATTAAAAAAAATTAAAATTTGAAAATGTACCTCGTTAATACATTTAATTCAATAAATCAAATTTTTCAAAGATGTCTTAAAATTAATTTGGGTATGCAGTATTCAAGAATATGTAAATATACATTTTATAAGTAAATTTAGATTTTTAATATTGATCCGTTTTTCAGATACACGATTTTGAAAAAAAAGTTTAAAAATATGTTTTTAAAATACAAAAAAAATTTTGAAATTTTTTTCAATACAAAATATTATTTGGACAGTAAGTATATATGTACTTACTTAAAAAAAAATAACCTGATCAGATTTTTATTTTTCGAGAAAATCTGATAGCAAAAAAAAGGTTCTATGGCAGGTACAGTTTTGGAGCAATACAAAAATATTTTTTTACGTAAAACACATCAGTATTAAAAAATAAAATTCGAGAAAGTTAAAAAAAAAATTAAACTTTTATTTTTAACCCAAAAAAATCGTATGGTGGCTACCCTAAATTTTGATCTTAAAAAAAAATTAAAAACTGGGATATGAGCTTTTGCTCAAACCTCTAATTTTCAAGTTTGAAGTCAATCGGACCAGTCGCTAAGGCTGTAGGTGCCTGTAAACTTCCAGACAGCCAGACAGACGGAATCGCCGGACCCACTTTTTCGACTTCTCTATCATCGTAATGTCATATCTCATCATCATCTCAAATTTTTTTTTACGAATTCAATACTTGCCATATACCTATTCTACAGGGTGTCCCAAAATTCAACGATAAGCCGGAACCAGGGGGTGGCCCTATTCACGACTGCATGGAAAAAAAATATAAAAAAATCAAACGCCATTTTGTTTCAAATTACAACAAAAAATGAAAATTTTCAAAAAAAAAACTCTCTTGACATTTTTTGCTACTGTGACCACAATTTTGCATTAATTTTTGATTTTATATTTTTATCAGAATCTTAATACATGTAGCATCCTTTCCTTGTTTCTTAAAATTCCAAATTTTCAGCGGTTTTTCCACGACAATTTATTAAAAAAAAAAGTTTAGCCAAAGTGTTATACAATTTTAGAATCTTGATAATCTGCGCCAATTTAAGAAAAAAAAAAGACTCCATGGTAGTGTCCATACATTTTCATATAACCACGAAAGTGGACTGAAACTAAAAAAAAATTAAAATTTTTTGGAAAAAAAAAACTTTTTTTCATTAATTGTCGTGGAAAAACCGCTGAAAATTTGCAATTTTGAAACAAGGAAAGGATGCTACATGTTTTAAGATTCTGATAAAAATATAAAATCAAAAATTAATGAAAAATTGCGGTCACAGTAGCAAAAAATGTCAAGAGAGATTTTTTTTTTGAGAATTTACATATTTTGTTGTAGTTTTGAAACAAAATGGCGTTTGATTTTTTTTTATATTTTTTTTTTCAATGCAGTCATCAATAGGTCCACCCCGTTGTTCCCGCTTATCGTTGAATTTTGGGACACCCTGTATATGTCGCAAGTAAAAATTACCCTGATTTGACTTTTATTTTTCGAGAAAATCTGATAACAAAAAAACGGATCTATGGGAGGTACCGTTTTGGAGCAATACAAAATTATGTTTTTTTTACATAAAAACATCAGTGTTTTAAACAAAAATTTTCGAGGAAGTTTAAAAAAATCGTAGGAGCCGTTTTTGAAAAAACTGTTGGTTTTAGGTCAAGAAAATCGTATGGTGGCTACCCTAAATTTTGATCTTAAGAAAAATCATAAAAACAACCCACGCGAATTCGCTCAAACCTCTAATTTTCAAGTTTGAAGTCAATCGGACCAGTGGTTAGGGCTGTAGGTGCGTTTACAGACAGACAGGCAGACGAACGGAATCGCCGGACTCATTTTTTTCGAATTCTCTATTATCGTAATGTCATATCTCATCATTATCTCAACTTTTTTTACGAATTCAATAGGTACCTACTTGCCATATATTCTATATGTCGCAAGTAAAAAACGGTTATATGAAAGGTACCGAAGCAATAGAAAAATATTATTTTTACATAACATACATCAGTCTTCAAAAAGTAAAATTTGGAGGAAGTTTAAAGAAAATCGTTAGATCTGTTTTTGGGAAAATTGAAACTTTTGATTTTCGTCCAAAAAAAATTGTATGGTGCGTTTGCAGAGAGAAAGCCAGACGAACGGAATCGCCATACCTAGTTTTTTCGACTTCTCTATCATCGTAATGTCATATCTCATCAAAATCTCAACTTTTGTTTTTTGTACGAATTCACTACTTCTTGCCTTCTTCATAATACTTCTTTGTGTGACAAGTAAAAACGCACTCGATTCACTTAGTTTTTTTTATTTTTTTAATAGGCTTTTTACAATATTTAATTTACAACACGATCCACGATTTTAGCACTAGCACCACTAGGAAAATACATTTTTTATGAGTAATCCATGCATATTCACCTGTATAAGCAATAGGCAAAAAAAATCACACACAGATGCAAAAATAAGCAAGGCAAAACAGATCCATTTGTATCTACATTACTCATTATCATTAGTCATAGTCATTCATTATAAATTACAATATTCTCATCGGTCGGACCTCGGAAAAGGAAAAGAAAACAAAAAGATTCGAGAGAAAGAGGAAACAGAGAGAACGTTTCAATAAAGTCAAAATAGCTTTATGAGCTTTCGTAAGACGGGCATGGAGCTTTTCTATGAACAGGCAAAGAACTTTTTTGTCTGTTCATAGTCGATCGTCAATGAAAAGAATATGAGCCACTTTTTACTATGGGGATGAGACATCTGTATAATTACTTGTCTGTGCTTATAGGTCCTTATCAGTGTGGCTTCAGACCCGGAAAGTCCACCATCGATCAAATATTCACCCTACGGGAGATCTTGGAGAAGACCAAGGAACTTCAAATTGATACCTACCACCTTTTCTCACGCTGTTCCATCATGGTCGGAAAAAACCTAACGGACGCTTTTGATGTCAAAAAAGGTATTAGACAAGGCGATGCGTTGTCATGCGATTTCTTCAACATCATTCTTGAAAAGATTGTACAACATCAACACCAGAGGCACAAAGTCCGTCCAGCTACTAGGATACGCAGACGACATTGACATAGTTGGACGAACACAGCGTGATGTCAGTTGAGTTTTTGTGAGTCTTGAGACGGAGGCCAGGAAGATGGGTCTAGCGGTTAACGAGATCAAGACCATGTTAATGCTGTCAACAAGAAAGGACAACCAACATCGACGTCTTGGAGCAAACGTCAACATAGACAGATTTAACTTCGAGTTAGTTATGGACTTTGTCTACCTGGGATTCGCTATCAACTCAGACAACAACACCACCGCTGAAATCTAACGAAGAATCACTCTTGCCAATCGCTGCTTCTTTGGACTATAGAAGGCAATTGAGTAGTAAAGTCCTTTCCCGAGCAACTAAAGTGACACTCTACAAAACCCTAATCATCCCGATCCTCATGTATGGTGCAGAGACATGGACCATGACAACATCCGATGAAAACGCTTTGGGTTCTTCGAGTGATTTTTGGTCCTGTCTGCATAAATGGAGAATCGAGACGAAGATTCAACCAAGAACGAGCTGTTCAGCGACACCGACCTAGCCAGAAAAGTTAAGGTCCAACGACTTAGATGGTTGGGACATGTAGAGCAAATGGAAAATAATGCTCCGACTCGTAGAGTCTTCGAATCCAACCCGGAAGGACGTCGCAGAAGAGGAAGACCGCGACTCAGGTGGAGCACACAGGTGGTAGAGGACCTGAACCGACTTGGCGTGCGAAACCGAAGACAGCTAGCTAGGGACCGAGCTGGCTAGAGACGTTTGTTGGATGAGGCCCTGGTCCGACCTGGACTGTAGCGCCACCATAAGTAAGTAAGTAAGTAAGCTCCAGACGGTAGGATTTTGCGTCATATGGATCTCTCTCACTCAATGCAAGCGGATGTAAGTGATTGTCTCTTATGCGGCTGGAAACGGCTATTTTTTTGCAGTAGTCGACTTGACCCCAGAGTGGAGGTTATTTGCAAAATATGAAGCCAGAAATGTCCCCAAAAAGTACTTAAATCAACAAACAACACTTTGAAGACAATTTAGCAATCAAAAACGACATTAACTCGATTCCCCATCTACGACACTATCCTCAATAACTTTCAACTTCAGGTGCAGTCAGAAGATAAACCTGATTTATCACACGATGATAATTACCTATAAATGTGTTTTTTACTGGTTTTGTCAACTTTACTGCAATTATATCCAGTCGAAGAACAAAATAACGACTTTCAATGGCCATTCACCTATGGCAAAGTGCAACATTGTTTAATTGTAGTGTGACATTGATAACGTGTTTAAAATTAAACCCGCCATGAATCAACTTTCGTGAACTTCGAACTGAGCGTCTTAGTATTCTTCTTTTGTCTTTGACTGGTTTTTCCTTTGCTACTAGAGCTTCCAGTAAACCCCGGAGTCGCCGCCCAGCGTGACGGCCACCATCACCGCCGCCGCCAGAATTTTTTTTTATCTCTTAAGTGAAAGGAAAATTATTACTATTGCCAGGCGGCAGCGAGGCGCTGTTATCGTTTCTTTTGTTGAAATTAGCATCAATCATTTGTTTGATAAGGCAAAGTGTATATTCACTTCGCCCCAGCAGCGCCAAGCCACTTTGACTTAGTCTGCACACTGGAAGCTAGCTTCCATGAATCGCCATCATCATCATCGTCATCATTTGGGGACATCGAAGAAGACCTCGGACATGAACATTCTTCATTTCCTCGTCCTCCCTGTCTTCTTTTCCAGTAAAATATGATAATTATACAATTGCGTGGCGGTTATAAATTAATAAAATATTTTTCTCAAACCGAAACAAGGTACCATGGTGACGACCGCCCCGTGCGAGGGGGAACAAACGGTGAGTCTACGAGAGCTATCACTTCTGGTTATCAAAATCGATGATGGTTGCCTATAGTGGTTTTTGTTTTGTTTTGTTTTTTTTTTTTTCGGGGAGGATCTTGATGGCGCCATCGCCATCGGATCGAGTTTGTGTTTAGTTATTTAGGTAAATTGATACATCGAATCGCCCGCCGTAGGTTATAGGTAGGTGTGGGTTTCCAAAACCGTCCAGAAGTGTCGTGAGCTATTTAATGAATTTGAATAATTTTTATAGATTCTTTTGGTTTTTGAATGAGATGCCAATCAACAAGTAAATGGACATGGACAATAACAATAACAATTTTATAAATTAATAAAAACAAGCACGAGACTGATTTAGATGTGGACAACCTAGAATGACAAAAAGTGTGAAATTTGAAGACTTCTGACGACTTTTATAGAAAAATTAAAAAAAAAAACAATTTTTGGGTATTTAGTAATACAAGTTGATTCAGCTCTCAAAATTCGAGTGCGTTGATTCTTCATTAAAAGAGGTTTACATTCAACAACATGTTTAACCAACCTTAATTTTTCATGACATTACTTATATTTCTTCGCAAACACACCCTGCACAGAATAGCTACACTAGTCAAAACAATTAAAGGAACACTTGAAAAAAACTCAAAAATGGAGTGGATTTTTATAAGGCTGTATCTCAGTAGAAAAAAGTCGGATTGAAGTGAAATAAAAAGTTTTTCAAAGATTATGTGAAATTCGGACGAATTTTCATCAAAATCAAGGAAATTCGTCCAAATTTCACAAAGTCATAATGATAATGAAAAAAATAAAAAAAATAAACAAATTCAAAAGAACAGAAAAATAAGAAAAAACAAAGCTTTCCTTAAAATTGAAAAAAAGTGTTTCGTAAGTTTGATTGATCGAAACAGAGAAACGGTAAATCGTATTGATGTGAAATTTTCACCAAAATCAAGAAAATTTTATGAGCTTTAATAATTAAGCCTCAGATTAGTTGTATCACTGAAAAGCACAAAATAACGATAGTTTTTATGAAAAAGTTGAAAAATGCATATTTGGACCTTTTTATAAATTGATAGAAAAAATTGAAAAAAGCAATATTTTTATTTTTTCAAAATGTTTTTGTGTAGAAAATTTAACAAATTTTTCAAATCTGCCTTTATTATTTTTGTAAGTCAATATTTAGCAGAGTTATTAGGGTCCAAAGTCAAAATTGTGTGTTTTGCATGTAAACCCATTTTTTGATTAGAAAAAAAATCGTAGCGATCTGAACCAAACAGTGAATTATAGCCAACAAAATTCTAAAATTGAATCTTAGATTGATTGGATTGAAAAAAAAAATTCCGTTCATTTTATGAAACCTCAAAGTTTATTTTTTTTTTTCGATTTTGAAATTGAGTGAACATTTTTTTCGCTCAAGCAAAAACGACTAACGGTACTTTTTTAACTCAAAATAATTTGAAAAGAAAAAATGATAACCTTTGAAAAACTTTTTATTTTACTTCAATCCGACTTTTTTCTACTGAGATACAGCCTTTTAAAAAAACACTCCATTTTTGAGTTTTTTCAAGTGTTCCTTCAATTGTTTTGACTAGTGTATTTGGCTTCATTGCACTTTGATATTTCAAATAGAGAAAAAAAAAAGTTTGAAAAGAGATTTGAAAACATGAAAGTTTTGCTATTCAAAAAAGTGAACGTGGAAAAGGTAATTATTTAAAACCCATACGGGAAACATTTAGGTTAAAAACACATCAAATCAGACAAGACGTCTTTTTGTCTTTCGACAAAAAATCGTGGACACAAGTCCATTGCTCTTACGAGGCAACACACACTGAGAAATACACGACACGATAAAAATTAAAAAGTCTTTTCCGCTCGTGTCGGTTGCAGTAAATACATGGGGTTGTATAGGAGCAAAACACACCAATAAGGAAGACAAAAAGTCCAGGACAAAATGTCAACGCCTAAAATTACACACCGCCTTAAGAAGTAACACACACCAAAGTGAACAAGACAAACAAACAGAAATCGACAAAAAAACGTGTCAGTTGTATAGGTTGTATAGGAGCAGACAGACACCGAAGCGGACAAAGACAAGACATTTTGTCTTTGTCGTCCTCGGTGTGGGTTGGAATCCGACTTGTCTGATTTGGTGTGTTTTTAGCCTTATGCCACTGGAAATATGGTTGTTGTGTCCACAATTGAGAGCAGTGATCTTCTTGCACAAGGGCTGATAGCTCCAAAATTGGTGGAAGATACGATATTTACTGATATCAACACTGCCTTACTTCCCCGGATACTCGACCGCTTACTACACCTGATTGGCAGCATAAAAGCCCCACGAAAACTATTCAGATTACGCGTTGTATAGTCCCGAAATGTCAGCAGCTAGCGAGACGGAAATCGTCCGCTCCAATAAAAACAATTTCGGATCAGCTTCCAAACCAGAAAAACAAACCGGCCCATCTTCATCGAGAAACTTGCTTGGTGATTTGAAAAAGCTAGGAAAAAAGCCAACAGCATAAGGAGATGTGATGAGTGATCGTCGCATTCATATACGAAAAGAAATTTAGAGTTCCGATGAATTGCATGAATTACAAGTAGCTCTGGCTAAGGAACTACTTTAGCAAGCAAGAGAAGCAGCCGCACATGCCCGAGAAATTCACGAACTGACAATAAAAAAAAAAATTAGTGAAGAAATTTAATTTTGTTCTTACAAACAATGGCGCAAAATTATAGTCCGCTAATGAACAACTTAAGTGTGATACTAGCTTAAAATGACGTTTCAGACATGACTCAAACGTCATTTTAAGCTAGTATCACACTAAAGTTGTTCATTAGCGGACTATAATTTTGCGCCAATATTTTTTATGTTTTGAGTTAACTCTAGGTGAATGAAGTTGGAAAAGTGTACCTATTTTTGTTCGTTTCGTGACAAAAATAGGTACACTTTTCCAACTTTTATAACGATTGATGAAAGCATTCTTAAATGCTCTTCCAGTTGATCCTGAATTTTCATTTATAATTTCATTTGCGTCAAATGGTTGCGATATAGTGTCTTGCTTCTTGCACTTTTTCTTCAAGAAACGAAATATTTCTTTCTTTGGCTATGTTATGAAGCAACTCTGGAACATGAGTATCCTGCGTCAACAAGAAGTATTACCTTGATGAACATTTGCGGTGGCTCTTATGCGATCCAGCAACGATGTTGGTAATTTTGTAATTTGCATCGGTGACAATTTGCACATTTAGTGAATAATCACATTTAAAATCATAAAAAAAATAGTTTGGTTTTCAAAGGGCTAGTCATTTAGGTCGACCTTTTCTATTAAGATAATGTCCTGCCATTAATGGACCTACAACTTTGTCAGGTCGTTAGTCAATAGCACCTATGATTTAAAGAAATCTAGCAATTCTCTAAAATGTTTGTTTTACTGTGTTGTATTCTTCGATTGTTGAAGGGAATTTAATGAAATGAGTAGTAAGGAAGCAATTTTCTTGGAAATATTTTGGATTATTTCTCCGACTGTTGCTTGGGACGTATTACATGCAAGTCTGTTGAAAAACTGGAATTGTATATATACTTTAAGATAAGCTTAATATTTCACCTACCCAAGTCAATTTGATGAAAATTTCTTCCAAAAAAAAAATGAAATATAACAAGAACTTTTATATAGGAAGCCCACGATTTGTCAAAGGTTCTCGATCAGAAATCTGACAGTATTCTTATCGAACCTATATCGAGAATAAAATTTGTCTTTGTGGAGGTTATCATATCAAAAGGGTTTGCCCGGTTTTTATATACTTTCGGTTTTCGAAAAAGTTCATAATCATCAAAAATATTAAAATCTTCAAATAAACTATTTGAAAACATTTTATAATTTTATGCTATCTACACGACAGAACTTTGCTCGGTATTAATTTTAGAACGGGCCTCTGACTATAAAGTTGGGTTTAATTCGACTATAATTGTCAAAAACTATAGCTTAGTATCGACTAAAATATTTAAATAATGTTTTTGTATGTCAACAACAACAGCAACTTAGAGGTGAGTCCACCAATGGCTTTTTCCGTCAATTCCTTTGTTTGGCTGGAGTTATAGCTATTTCACGGTGGGAAATAGCTAGGATTTGAACCTTAGACCAACTAGCTGGTCTAAGTTTCAAATCCCAAGATGTGAACTTCAAAAGTTTTTCGATTAAAATGAAAAATAACTAGACAGCACCACTAATAAAGGAGTCTGATGATCGGCTTGGCAACCGTGAAATAGCTTTAACTCCACCAATCAAAGGAATTGACGGAAAAAGCCATTGGTGGAAGCACCTCTTAGTTGTTGTTGTTGTTCAAATACAAAAATTGAATTGACGGACGCAGCCAGCGTTGCCAGACGTCCCGCTTTTGTCGGGACGTCCCGATTTTTAAATAAAAAATTCAGTGTCCCGCGCGGGACAGGCTCAGTCCCGCTTTTCGAGGGAAAACTCGACCTGAATCTTCAGACCATGCTGAACACGCTCTGAAAAAAATTAGCTTTGAAAATTTTCTGAACTCTGATTTAATTTTGAAATGCAATTGAGCACTTAGTATTCAGGAATTTGATATTTATTTATTTATTTATTTATTTGTTTATTCATCTACCGATTATGAAAATCTTACAGATTACTAACAATTTCTTGGTTTACATAATGAATTAAAAAATTTAATACATCTACAAAAAGATTCATTGCACCCATAATTACATCTATGTATCGGGTTTTTGAAAAAATGACGTAGACGCAATTGTCTTTCCGGAACATATAAAACAAAATAGGTAAGAATTTGTGGACACTACACGATAAGCAAAAACATCATGCACAAACAGAACGCACTGAACAAACCGTCTTTTTTCTAAAGATTCAAGTCCGATCAAGGTACACCTAGATAAATAAGAAAGGGAATCAATTCTCCACCTTAACTGCTTAACTACAAATCTTGTGAAAACCTTTTGAACTCTTTCGATTCGAGATATCCAAATGGACGCTGATGGACACCATACAATTGAACAATACTCCAGAATTGGACGAACTAGGGACATGTTAATAGATTTCAATGCATAAGGGTTACAGAATTCGTTGCAGTTTCGCTTAAGGAAGCCAAGCATTTAATTTGCCCTTGCTATGATATAGTCTACATGCAACGAAAACAACAACATTGGATCGAAAATGACACCAAGATCACGAATCTCAGATCTGCGATCAAGAATCTGATTTGACAGTGTATAATTATGAATAATGGGGACTAAAGTACGGTGAGCAGTAAAAACGTTATATTTACGTATATTCAACGAAAGAAAGTTTTGTTCACACCAACCGGATAAAATACTCAAATCATTTTGAAGTTTTTGCTGATCATCACTGTTTTTAATACATAAATATATTTTTATGTCGTCAGCGTACATCAAACATAAAGAATTTTGGAAAAGAGACGGGATATCATTGACGAAAATGTTCAACAGAAGTGGTCTTAAGTGGCTTCCTTGAGGAACTCCAGATGAAACTTTTATTATGCTAGATACGAAAGTTCCCAATTTCACACTTTGTGTTCTATCAGTTAGGTAGCTAGATATCCATTTCAAAAGCAAACCATTAATACCAAAAACTTTAAGTTTAGCTATCAGAACTTTGTGGCAAATTGAGTCGAAAGCCTTTATAAAATCTGTGTAGATGGTATCCACTTGATAACCTGATTCAAAAGAATCGGTGATATATTTGCAAAAGAGCATTAGATTGGTATAGCAGTAGATCTTCCCGATATAAAACCATGCTGCTCTACACAAATATGTTCCTTAATATTAA
The DNA here is from genome assembly GCA_943590905.1 of Sphaerophoria taeniata. Taxonomy (NCBI): domain Eukaryota; kingdom Metazoa; phylum Arthropoda; class Insecta; order Diptera; family Syrphidae; genus Sphaerophoria; species Sphaerophoria taeniata. Next base: position 90,942,847 of record OX016540.1, read on the forward strand.
AAAGTAGATGATCTCTTACTATAAGCTCAAATAACTTTGGAATTGCAGAGATTTTAGAAATTGCTCGATAATTTACAACCAAATTTTTTGCTCCTGATTTGTAAATGGGACTAACGTATGAAAATTTCCATTGGTATGGTCGAAATAAACTGATTTGAAAAATTGAGAAAACAGTTCACACGAACCTTGTAGATCACAAGAAGCTTGGCCATTATACTCCATATTTTCTTGAAGAGAAACAGATAGTTTTTTGCTATTCAAAAAAGTCCAAAAAGCCTTTGGATTACAAGAAATGCGAGACTGTATGTCAAGAACGTACTGTTGGTGCATGTATTTATTTAAAAAATCATATTCTTTTCGCAACTGACAAAACAGCTGTTTATCTTTTTCTGAATTTGATTTCTTAAAATTTCTGAAAGCTTTATTTTTTACGTTTTTCAAATTAACCAAACGTTTATTGGACCAAGGAGTTTTAAATGAAATCGAAGACTTTCGTTTTGGAACAAATTGATTTAATCCTATAGAAAAATTATCCACAAATTTTGTATACGCGGCTTGTAAGGATAAATTAGTGAGTGCTAGAGTCCAGTCGATAGATGCAATGTAGTTATTGAGTGCAATGAAATCTCCTTTATTGAAACAAATTTTCATTTGATACAAGTAAAAAGTTTCTTACACTATTTTCAAATGTTAAAATTGAGCATATTGCAACATGATGAACTGAATTTTTAAGCAACGGAAATTGAACTTCAATAATTTCAAAACGTATGTTATTTAAAAAAAATAAGATCTAACAATCGATTTAAAGAATTATGAATATGATTTACTTGAAACATATCTAACGAAAACATTGAATCAATAAAACTATACTCATAATCTTTTTTCATATTAAAAGGAATAAGACATTTATCTTCATTTGAATAATTCCATGTAGTATCACCTAAGTTAAAATCACCCACAATAAACGGGTACTGATTTTCCAATAAATTACAAACAACATTTTCTATATTATAAATAATGACCCTGAACTTTGCAGACAATTTAACTGCTGGTCTTTGGACTTCTGCCACTGCCGTAAAACTCAACTGATTTTCAAAAACTTAACGGCAATCGCTTCGTCTCAATAAATACTTGATACGCCATTTTTTAGTTTTTTTTTATTTACCGTTTTTACGAAGTTTCGGCCAAAAGAGCCAGAAATGGTCAAAAAAATGTCGTCTAAAACTTCAGACCTCTGCCACTGCCGTAAAACACAACTGATTTTCAAAAACTTAACGGCATTCGCTTCGTCTCTATAATACTCGATACGCCATTTTTTAGTTTTTTTTTTATTTACCGTTTTTACGAAGTTTCGGCCAAGAGAGTGTTTTTATTTTTTTATTTTTTTTATCCCATTTAATTTTTTTTCCTATATTTAATTATTTTCAAATAAATATCTCATTCTCTTGCAAGCTCTATTGGAAGACATTAGGTGCCCTTACTGCGGAGAATCAAAATGAAGAAGTTTAAAATCGAGAAAGTGTTAGATGGAATATTTCATTGTGTTGAGGACATTGGAGAGCTCAATGAAGGCTTTTTTCATGCGCCCTTGATACAAAAACTATGTTTGTATCTTGGTGTTAAAAAGAAAGATGCCAAAAAATTTCGATCTTGGTGTGATTTTATGCTGAGAAAAAACAGAAATTGTTTTGCTGACAAAATCAGTTCTTTTAAAAACTCATCTTTTTCTTTGCCTAAAGATCAAGATGCTGATAAAATCAGTTCTTTTGAGAACTTATCTTTTTCTACACCTGAAAACGATGATATTGACAAAATCAGTTCTTTTGAGAACTCACTTTGTTCCTTATCTGAAAATCGTTACATTGATAAAATCAATTCTTTTGATAATGTATCAGCTTTTTCGCCTGAAAACCATGATACTGAAAAAATCAGTTCTTTTGAGAACTCCAACTCACCCTTTTCTTTTTCTGAAAGCCGTAACACGGAGAAAATCAGTTCTTTTGAGGATGTATCTTTTTTTTCATCTGAAAACCAGGATACTGGGAAAATCAGTTCTCATGAGAACTTATCACTCTCCTCTCCTAAAAAGCACGACGCTGATAAAATAAGTTATTTTGGGAACACTTATCAATTCATTAAATCGACGGCAGTGGCAGAAGTCTGAAGTTTTAGACGACATTTTTTTGGCCATTTCTGGCTCTTTTGGCCGAAACTTCGTAAAAACGGTAAATAAAAAAAAAACTAAAAAATGGCGTATCGAGTATTTATGGAGACGAAGCGATTGCCGTTAAGTTTTTGAAAATCAGTTGTGTTTTACGGCAGTGGCAGAGGTCTGAAGTTTAAGACGACATTTTTTTGACCATTTCTGGCTCTTTTGGCCGAAACTTCGTAAAAACGGTAAATAAAAAAAAACTAAAAAATGGCGTATCGAGTATTTATGGAGACGAAGCGATTGCCGTTAAGTTTTTGAAAATCAGTTGTGTTTTACGGCAGTGGCAGAGGTCTGAAGTTTTAGACGACATTTTTGTTGACCATTTCTGACTCTTTTGGCCGAAACTTCGTAAAAACGGTAAATAAAAAAAAAACTAAAAAATGCCGTATCGAGTATTTATTGAGACGAAGCGATTGCCGTTAAGTTTTTGAAAATCAGTTGTGTTTTACGGCAGTGGCAGAGGTCTGAAGTTTTAGACGACATTTTTTTTGACCATTTCTGACTCTTTTGACCGAAACTTCGTAAAAACGGTAAATAAAAAAAAACTAAAAAATGACGTATCAAGTATTTATTGAGACGAAGCGATTGCCGTTAAGTTTTTGAAAATCAGTTGAGTTTTACGGCAGTGACAGAAGTCCAAAGACCAGCAGTTAAATTGTCTGCAAAGTTCAGGGTCATTATAAATATGATAATCATATATATCTTTTGAGCTCTTTGGAGGTATATAACTGACCATAAACAAAATTTGTTTTTCATTAAAAGTAACATTAATACACATTTGCTCTATACTATCACTAATATTAGGCAAAATAACACTTTTACTAGGAAAAACAGTTTTTACAGCAATTAACACACCCCCTCCTCTTTTTAAAAAATCCGTATATACTCTATCTAAACGATTAACATTATAATTAGCAGCAAAACTTTCAGAAGAAAAATAACTTGAATTTAACCATGTTTCTGTTATAATAATCACATCGTATTCATACATAGAACTTGAAATAAATAAGTCATGTGTTTTTGTCCGAAGACCACCTGCATTTTGATAGTATACATTTATAGAACTTGAATTATTTAAAACTAAGTTTCTAGAGTTGTTTGATTTGGGACCATTTTCATACGTCCGTTTGATTTCGGTTGATCAATTTTGAATGATTAATAAATTGCCTTACGCATACATTTTTCGGCCAATTCAATGAATCCAGCGCACGATCAAGAAATTGTGCAGAAAAACCCAATTTTAAAAGTTATATACGACAAGTCATTGACATTTAAGCCCTTTTTTACTAGCTTAAAGCATTTTAAATCACCTTCTTCGCATTTAATTTTGGCGGCAATATACTTCTTTATTGATTCTTCGCTTGTTGTTGCTTGGAACTTTGATATATGTAGCCATTTATATGGATTTATGACAGCAATATCAGTGGACTCATCAATGCAATCCATACCAAACATACGAAATGAATTTGTTTTCTCTTCCAAGCGGAGTTTAGCAGGACCAACAACAATACCACCAGCAGCAATATCGTTTTCATTCTCTACTAGCCTCTCAGAAGATAAATTTTTGTTATATCCACCAACAACTTTGTTATTTGTATATTTGTTTTAATTTACTTGACTATTTCTTACTAGAAATTAAAATTCTCTGCCATATCAACTTGCTTCTTTGGCTTTGAAGCTACTTTGATAAGCGCGAGCCATCTGCGAAAGCTATTAAAAAAAAATTTTGCTCTGAAGCAGAGGAAACTTAAACTTTAGCCTACTTGCATTTCGTTTATAATGTGGTGAGGCTTAAGGATGGGTTTTCCGACTACCAGGCCAAACAGATTTTAAATAAATTGGTTGAATCTGAGCGGACCAAAGTCATCAAAATTTTCTTACGAATTGACAACTATTTTTAGACAAACGTTATGATTTTTCACATGAAAATATTTCTTCTAGACTTAAATTTTTAAACCTGGAAAATGAAGCTAGTTTTGACATGATTGAAGTATCTTTAGTAAAATTGAAGAGCGATATTTCGGTAGATACTAGATAACTTGTATGAAGAATTTAACTTGTTCAAATTATCTTTGGACGTACTAGTGAGAAACTGCAAAGACACCACTGCTACTACCGCACAGAAATGGCACCAGCTTTTTCAACTAGGCATAATGTTTAGACTATTGTCTTTCATATTAAGTATCCCAACATCGAACTGCTTTCCTAAACGCGTTTTTTTCCCAGATGAATTTAAAATGGTCGGATGCCAGAAATAAATGCTTCGTAGATTTAATAAAGTCAGAATTACTCATCCAGTTTAATCTACAGCTATCCTGTGAAGGGTTCTTCATCTCTATTAAAAAGAAAAAGGAAATTTTAAAAGAAGTAAAATCTTCGCTGAAATATAACGAATAAGTTACTCTCTTGTAAATAAATTATTTGCAATTTGTAACATTCACTCTTATGAAAAAGACTTTTTTTGATTTTGATTTGTATTTTTTTTTCTGAAGACGAATAAGTCTCAACTATTTATATGATTTTAAATATTTTATTTTAATTAAAATACATTTTCTATGGCTACTTTTTGCTATGTTTTTTCACGAAAACCTAATTTTAATTATGTACGTTGGTTTTAATATGTCCCGCTTTCGACGAAAGAATCCCGCCGTTTTCACTCAAAAAGATCCAAAATCCCGACTTGGTACAAAAAAAAATCTGGCAACGCTGGACGCAGCCTAACTGCGGTTTTGAAATAACACAAAATCAAATTATTATATTTAAATAATATACCGTCACTGCACATCTGCAGAAAAAATGCTTTCGTTTGATAGGTAATTCATGTACCTTTTCGGTTTGTTTGGGTCGCGTACAAATAAAAACTGTGTTCCTTTATATTTTATGATTTTGAGTATATCTAAGTACAATATTGAGCTGACTTTAAAGCTTCAAATTTTTTAAATCAATTAGTCACACGAAAAATAACTTCGTTTTAGACATTTTTCCACAACATATTGATAGCTTAAATTTGAAAGTAAAATCACGAAAATTACATACGAGTATCACTTTTTCTTTCTTAATTTTCAACATTGTGTGCAGAAAAAGAAACATGAACTCATTCCACATGAGTTTTTTTTTTAACCACTTGCCAAAGTCGGGAATGCTAATTTTTTTTTGCGCCCATTTCGGTAAAACGATTCTCGAACAAGGTCAGCTTTCGTTTTCATGGTCAACAAGACGATTTAGATAGAAATCAATCATAAACGACTGCACTCAAAACCCGATTTACACCTTTTGAAATAAAACTGAACCACACTATAAGATTGTAAAGTCTACACTTCAAATCAAAACACATCAAATCAAATCAAATATAACAACAACAACACCAATCACATTATACCTTCAGCTTTAATTGAGTTTTAATCAAGTCAAATGGAAATTAACAACCGGAGCAATAAAAATCGCTTATCTCTTCATTTGCTGGCTGCTGATTCCACACAACTGGTACCCTGTTACCAATCCTCCTATCGCCTCGTCGTCGTCTACACCGTTGCCCTGTGTTGCAATCCAATTGATTACAATCAAGCGATGTAATCGATTTGATTAGAGAAGAAAAAAAACTACAACACAGTTATGTGCTCGCAGCAGCTAGAAGCAACGAGCTTTCGATGAATATTCAAAGAGCAGTTCTATCTGAAAAGATTCCCACATTATTTGGCTGGATTGTGACAATGACAACTCCGAGCTTGCAGTTCTCACTTCAAGCCCAGACCTTGGGAGATCTCATCTCCTCGCCGAGATATTCTTTTTTAGCTTATTTATTTTTAAATCTCCGAGATGAGTGGAAGGTATTTTAGCTGCTTGTCTAATCCTTGAAACCATCAGTGACGCAACCAACTCTGTGTTCTGGTTGTCGCCGCTTCTTAGGTCGCATCAATCGGTTCTCGATCATCAAGAACGTTCTCTTTTCGTGATTCGATTTTGTTATTAAACAAAACTCAGATTGCCATTTTAGAATTGCGAGATATCGACAGCGATTGACTAAGATTTATTGGCTTGCAGATAAGTTTTGAAGATAGCAGAGCGCACCACAGGTTTTTGACGCACTGCGATAAGTCTCATTTGGAAGCTGTTGGCTTCAATTAGCAACTTTGATCTTGTCTTTCTTGGATGTGATTTTTTGCTTTTTTTTTTGTCGTTTGTTGTTAATTGAAAATTGTAATTAAGTTATTATATGAAAATAGTTAATAATGTTCTTGATCTCGGAATACAAAAAAGGGGCAAAGTTGTTTAAGAGATCGAGATCGATCGATCGAGCTATCAGCGAAATCTTTTGGTTTGAGTTTTTGTCGTGACATTTTGCCACATTCGATTTGTCGCTAGTAAAGTCTTAAGAGTCGTGGTGAGACTGTGAGAAAGTCTGAACTAGTCAAATGGATTTTAGATTCAAATTTTCAGTTGACTTATCTAAACGACTTTTGAGTTGAAATCACCATATCATTAGGCTGGGCAATAAATTACAGAAACGAAAAAGATTGTTATCATTTGTTGGATTTGAAAAAAGGCCTACGGCAGTTTTTTTTTCTGATTTTCGCATATTTAATTGGGGAAGTTAATTAAAAATAAAGTTTGGAGTGTAGGTGTCTGTCTGCCAGAAAGAAATGATGTCAGATTTAGAATTGATTGGAAGTGAATTCCGATATTTTGTGCAAATTTTTTATCAGGTCTGATAGAGGAATTTCAAGGAGAAAGTAAACGTAACGGGAAATTTGTAAGAGAAAGTATTTTTCTCCAACTAAGTTAAACGTTTTTGTAAATTGTTACCAGCTTCAAACAAAGCTTTTTGAAAAAAAAAATTGGATTTAGGATCAAAATCATCAATAAGCAAGTTAAACGTTTTTGTAAATTGTTACCAGCTTCAAACAAAGCTTTTTGAAAAAAAAATTGGATTTAGGATCAAAATCATCAATAAGCAACCTGTGATCTGAGGGCGTATGAAGAAGGATTTAGAATTTAACGCCGATTCCAAACGGCAAAGTTGAGAAGCACTTGTTCATGACAGATTGATACTCTTTGTCTGTGTTGTCAGTTCTTCGCAAGAGGTAGTACCAGTGAAAGATGAAATGAAAACTTTATGGACACGAGCAGGATTCGAAACCACGCGTTCTGCATAACAGCTAACGCACATAACTACTACACCTCGACCTCAGGCCTAACAAACGTTAGCTCTTTGTAATCAAATCGAGTCATCGAAAGGCTGGACAAAAGATTATTAATAAAAATGAGGAAGAGGGTCGGGGACAAAACAGAACCCTGGGGCACATAAGCAAATTTTTTGGATTTTAGACTTGAATCCATCTAATACAACTTGTATAGAATGGTTCGAAATAAAGTTTATAATCCAATGAAGGAGGAATTCATCGATTCCTAAGGCATGGATTTTCAATAAGAGGGCCTGGTGCCCAACTCTATCAAATGCTTTTGAAATATCAAGCGCATTAATCTCATTTTCTTCCAAAACGATGTAAAGATTAGCTCTCTTCTTCGGTGAGATATGCCGTCAAATCACCAGTGGACTTGTAGCTAAGAAAGCCGTTCTACCCGTCCTCAAGATCTTACTTAAGCTGATAATTTATCAACGTTCCCATGACGTTAGAAAGAAAGGACATTAGTGCAATCGGACGATGATTGGAGGGAGAGAATTGAATTGAAGAAGAATTGACATTGTCAACGAGCGTAGGGACTGAGTAAAAAGAAGAATTCGTCCTATTTTTTTACAAATTACCAACAAATCTTACTGCCTTTGGTACATTCAACTATTGCAGTAGGTACGATTTGCCTTAATTTTTAGTCATGCAAAGACTTGGTCAGTCAAATATGGACGTTGCAAGCCTTTCCGGCTTGTTAAAACTTATTCTGGTTTTCTTCAAGAGGGTTGGCTTTGTAACAACGGAAACTTACACCTTTTACCTTGATAAACTCTTTACAGCTCATAACCATTTTTCGACACGAAAATGACTAGAATGTTGTCTTGCGCAAATGGAGAAGAATTTTTTCATTGAAATCGGCCGTAATAAAGATTTCAGTGTGAGGATATAAGGAAACAATTCTTTGGATGAAGTCGGACAAAACTTCAAATTCGCTCTGTCCAGATTTGGGCTTCTAAAGGGTCCGCCATCTAACGTTTTTTTTCAACTAGTGCTTATTTCGTGAATGGTAACACTTAGGTCATGTCTGATTTGACAGATAATAAGTTTTATCCGTCCGCTGAACGAATAGGGTTGTGTATACGCTTGAACAAAGCTGGGAAATATTGCGACATTACTTTGAAAATCATGGTAATGTTGCAGAATGTGTGCGTACGGATTTTGGAAGAAGAGTAGCACCGTAAGCTCCGTATGTTCTTCTTGTGAAAAAAGTGAAAGAATCTGGCATCCTCATTGATAAACCAAAGCGTGAAAAACAAAAACAGTGCGTACACCCAAGAATATTGCTGCTGTGGCAGAAAGTGTGCGTGAAGCGCCATCAACATCAATTCACCGTCGTTCTCAACAATTGAACATTTCGGAGGCATCATTGAGGCGAATTTTGCATAAAGACCTTGGTATGACGCCATACAAAGTCCAATTGGTTCAGAATTTGAAGCCAAGTGACCATCCAATGCGTTTTCGCTTCGCTAAGTGGGCCTGCGATCGACTTAGAGAAGATGCCGATTTTGCCAAAAAAAAAAATCATCTTTTCAGATTAAGCTCATTTTGATCCTGGCGGGTATGTAAACAAGCAAAATTGTCGCATTTGGGGCACAGAAAATCCGCACGCATACTTTGAAAAGCCGATACACCCAAAACTGTTCACTGTTTGGTGCGAATTTTGGGCCAGAGGCATAATGTGCTTAAAAATTGGACCGATGGCCAGCCGACGCAGCCATTTGAATGAAATTATTTTCCATTATTAACCGGAAGGATTGTACTTTCAAATAAAAAAAGAAATTTGTGAAGATATTCAGTAGTTTTTTTTATAGCATTTAAAAAAAAAAGTTATTCGGCGTACCCTTTAGAAATAGGTTTATTAGCAAAATTGCAAAAACGGTTTTGCAGAAATATTTGTCTGTTATTTTTCATTGGTATTGACTATTGTGAAAAACTGACACATCTTTCAAGAGAAGTGATACCTACATCATTTGACGACATAAAAGACGTTCTGAATTGGCATAAAACTGTAGGTCCCCTCAATTTTTTACACGCACATAAAGAATTATTGAAGAGAAGTCAATTATTTTTAGTATGTACTATGTAGGTAATATTAATATTAATTAATAAAAATAAAGTATCAGAACTAAATATCAATCATATAGGGTAACGGCACCAGTCCCCGGTAAGATAACTCTTTTTTTACTTTCAATGTAAATATGTACATTTATTTCTATTAGTTTTTCATTCAAATCTTAACATTCTGCTGAGTGCTACGAATGAATTGAAAGTAACTTTGAACATTGATTAAATAGGATGAATTCTAAAAGAGGACAATTTTCGGGACTCCGGACGATTGTTCTAGTATCCGGACGATCTTAAATGGGTCTCCGGACAGTTGCACTTAAAACCTCTATATCTTTTTTGTCTTAGGTGTTGAGTATAGAGCAATTCATTTTCTGCATTGATGATTATTTCCTGATTGTTTGCCATCTATATATTAATTTAAAAAATATTGCCTAGTTATTGATATTTAAAAAAAAACAAAATCGGAACCAGTCTCCGGACGATCAAAACAGAGTCTCCGGACGATTTTGAATCTACTTCGTCATACTTGATTGCTGCTTGACTTACACCTAATTCTTTCGATCTAATTTATATTATTATCTCATATTATAATTCACTTACCTAATCAAGCATGTCATTAACTAAGTTGAACTATCAGCACTCAATTAACTATTACGTGCTCGTGCAGTTTTGTCACATCGAATGTTCTTATTTTCGAGTCCACAAAAAGAAAAAAACAAAAACATTACATTCGTATACCTGAAATTTTTCATATTTTTGTTCTTTGTTTGGCAAACATCTTCTTTCACTTTCAAAAACAGGAAATGACTTGCTCATCCGGATGTTGATAATATTCCTCAGTTTTTCCGCCTTCAGTGCACCCCTAAGAGGTCATAAAGCAATTTACCTGACGAGACGAAAATTCGTCACACACAATTATAAATTAACAGAAACCAAAATCCCAAACATAGGTACCTCAGGTAACACCCTAATTAGCCGTGCTGCCCGCGACCCATAAACAGTGTGTCAGCATTGTAACTCAGAAATGTTTCAGAAGCAGTTCGGTCAGTTTAATCATTTTGATCTTCTTTCAAATATGTAGGTAAACATGTGTGTGTGAATATCAAATTGAGAGGTATTTCATTTCCTCAGGGAATTTGCCTTGAGTCTCTCATTCTGAGTTTTGGTCGGTGCAGATAATTTCAGAATAAAAATATGTACGGTCAACCCATTGACACAAAGGAGAGGCATTTATGAGGCAATATTAACCAACAGTTCCAAATATCTCTTTTCTTATTTAAACTCCATTTAGAGACACTTTCTATGATGACTAAAGTGTTTTGTTTTTGTTTAGAATATCATTTCTGAAAAGCAAAAGAAACGCTGTGTTAGCACGAAAACCGCCCACCATTTTTCACATTCTCTTATCTTTATTACTATTTTTTGTAATTACAATTTATGTTACCAAGTTTGTGGTGGAACTTTGCGATATCAGCGATAGTTGTTGTTTTTTGTTTTTATTCATTTGATTATCAGGCCATTAAACTGTAATACGTCTCATACCTGCATGAAGGAACATACAAATGGTCTAACCTGCTTGTCACTCCATGAACCAGCAGCTGTAGGTACTAAGTAACTGACTAACATTCTACGTTCCCCTATCACTAATTAATTTCAATTATCGAAAGTTATGCTAATTAAACAAACACACACATAAACAACTAAAACAAAGATGTAAAGTAGGTTGATAAAAGCAACTGGCGAGTGGAGGTTTTGTATAGCAACAGTCTCATGTCAGAAAGTTCCTTTCTTTGTTTATTTTAATGGATAACAAAAAAACGGATAAAAAAAAAACTCCAGCCTATCATCCGAAATACGAGTAAGTTTCGTTTTGTGAACTTATATCAGTTTGTGTGTCAAAACCCGATAAGTAAAGTTTATTTTTGACATTCCGAACAAAAGAAAGAAAAACAACGACATTTGCATGTGCACCGAACATGTTAAATAGTTTGGCTCGAATTCACGCCTTTGTGGGGCGTCATTGCGCACTGAACGGAATGAGACCTCAGTGTGATTTTTTTTTTCTTTATCAGTGAAAAAAATAAGTAAAAAAAACTTTATTCGATAAAATTTCCATTTCAGTGTGAGTATTGGTTGGAAGTAGTTTTTTTTTTGTTTAGTTTTGAAAGATATGCGATTTTAATGATGGGAGGTGACTAATGTTAAATCGAGTGCGATTAGACATTATTTCAATCTACAACTAAGGTTAGGTTAGGTTGAGGGGCTGACAGTTGATCTCGTTAGTGTCACACTTAGATCAATGCAGATCCGTTGTGACACGTGAGTATTGCTACTCAAGCTAAAAATATAAACCTATGTGTCCAATTGATCAAGCCATTAAGAGGCATCGATGAAGTTCAATATGTTAGTAACTGGAGTACTAGAGAGTTCTTTTAAGTCCCCGAAGAAATAATTGCCGAGCAATTTCTTCCTCTCATGGGAAAGTGCGGGGCAGTGATATAGAAAGTGTGAAGTGTCTTCGTGCTCCTCTTCGTCACTGCATCCTCTGCATAGATCATCTGAACTGATTCTCATATTTTTCATATGATAACCTAACAGATTATGTCCGCAATTATGCTTACAAGAGATCGAAGTGATGCCTTGTGTAGTTGCATAATTTTTTCCGTTCTTTGTTTGTTAAAACAGGGCCAGATTTTTCTTGTAGTACCGCAGGTGTCAAGAAGGTTCCACCTTTCATCGGCCTAAATAGTTATTCTTTTTGAGATTTCCTGTTTTAAATAACAGGTAGGGATGCTTACTAGCTGAGCTTGGCTTACGTCAAGCGTTGACCCTAATCTTGCTAATTCATCGGCTTTCTCGTTGCCTGGTATATCGCTGTGGCCTGGGACCCAGCAGAGTCTAATGTTGTGCTGTGCGCCAAGAACTTTAAGCCCTTCGCGGCAGCATGAAACAGGCTTTGATTTTACCTCAGTTGCAGTAATAGCTTTTATTGCCGCTTAGCTGTCAATGTAAAAGGTGATATCAGCTTCTGGTATCGCCATCATTAATACCTGTTTAGCAGCTATTATCACTGCCAGGACCTCCGATTGGAAGATACTACTGTAGTCTGGAAGCCTAAGCGAGGCGGTTAACTTGAGAGATTCAGAATAGAAGCCTGCCTCTACACCAGTGTCCATCTTAGAGCCATCAGTATAGATAGCTATTGACGATTCACTGGAGTATGGAAGTATGGTATGTTCTTTTTCCATTCTTCTCTGCTTGGGATGGCAGCCTGGAATGGTTTATGAATATCAAGTTCGGGTATTTTATAGTTATAGTCTGTTGTAGTACTATGACCCATAAATTTATAAAGGATCTGAGGATCTGATCTATGGAACTGTTTTTCCAGACTTTAGTCTGACTAAGTCTCAAAGCACTTTTAGCGGTGGATTCTTGAACAAAGAGATCTAGGGGTATTAAATTGAGTAAAACACTTAACACCCAGTCCCGAAGTTGAAGTGGATCTCATTGCCCCTGTAATGCCTGTGCAGTGCACGCAAGTCTTTGAACTTTTGTCAAAGTTTTCAAGTTCGTGCTCTTTTCTTAAGCTTTCCACCAAACCAAATTGCCATAGGTTAGTATTGGTCTAATTATTGCCGAATACATCCATCCACAACTAACCTAGTCGGCATTTATTTTTCGTTATTTATTTACAGTGAAACTGTGACTTTAAATTAATAATCATCAACAGCCAAATAAATGAAAACAGAATAGCGAAGGATTAACCCTTATTCTGTGGACTAAATAAATTTCTCTTAACTGAGGTTTACTTACTCATTCCACCGTGGAGGGTGGTTTGGAATTTGAAGTTTTTTCAATTTTGCAATGACTGAATTTTAGGATCTTACAGTAACATTCGTGGGTTAAGAACGAATTTTCTGTAGACGTAGACGTACCTACACACTGTTTAAAACAGGCCAGCTGTTTTGGCACTAAGTGAAATGCAAGTAGGTGACGCTACTGATGCTTCTGAATTTTATATTCATGGGTCTAACGTAGTGCCATTATTACTTATCAGTTTCTCATCAGTTTCAACCACAGTATACCTCAGAATCAAATCCTTTTCTTAATCTTATGTGGTTCAAATTTTCCTTGAATAAGCACATCATCCACTACAGATTCCTTTATAAAGGGTACGCCAAATAACTTTTTTTTTGAAAATGCTATACAAACAAAAAAAACGGAATATTTTCACAAATTTCTTTTTTTATTTGAAAGTACAATCCTTCCGGATAATAATGGAAAATAATTTCATTCAAATGGCTGCGTCGGCTGGCCATGCAGTAGCCTACACAATCGGTCCAATTTTTAAGCACATTATGCCTCTGGACCAAAATCCGCACCAAACAGTGAACCGTTTTGGGTGTATCGGCTTTTCAATGTATGCGTGCGGATTTTCTGTGCCCCAAATGCGACAATTTTGCTTGTTTACTTACCCGCCAGGATCAAAATGAGCTTCATCTGAAAAGATGATTTTTTTTGGCAAAATCGGCATTTTCTCTAAGTCGATCACAGGCCAACTTAGCGAAGCGAAAACGCATTGGATGGTTACTTGGCTTCAAATTCTGGACCAATTGGACTTTGTATGGCGTCATACCAAGGTCTTTATGCAAAATTCTCCTCAATGATGCCTCCGAAATGTTCAATTGTTGAGAACGATGGTGAATTGATGTTGATGGCGCTTCACGCACACTTTCTGCCACAGCAGCAATATTCTTGAGTGTACGCACTGTTTTTGTTTTTCACGCTTTGGTTTATCAATGAGGATGCCAGATTCTTTCACTTTTTTCACAAGAAGAACATACGGAGCTTACGGTGCTACTCTTCTTCCAAAATCCGTACGCACACATTCTGCAACATTACCATGATTTTCAAAGTAATGTCGCAATATTTCCCAGCTTTGTTCAAGCGTAAACAAAACCATATTCGTTCAGCGGAAGAATAAAACTAATTATCTGTCAAATCAGACATGACCTAAGTGTTACCATTCACGAAATAAGCACTAGTTGAAAAAAAAACGTTAGATGGCGGACCCTTTAGAAGCCCAAATCTGGACAGAGCGAATTTGAAGTTTTGTCCCACTTCATCCAAAGAATTGTTTCCTTATATCCTCACACTGAAATCTTTATTACGGCCGATTTCAATGAAAAAATTCTTCCTGGCTTCTCCATTTGCGCAAGACAACACTCTAGGCCGATTGGCGGCCGATCTGATCATTGTTTCATATCTTAAAATTTTTCGTGTCAAAAAATGGTTAGGTACTTATATGATTACTTACATGAACATGAAGAACAGACATTTTTTTGGAAATATATATGTAGGTACCTACATTAATTAGGTAGCAGAACCAAGACTCCAACAGCGTAGTTCTATGCAGACATGTTCTACTGTCACAAATTTCCTTGTCTTCTTAAATCAGTGTCTTAACACTTAGGAATGTAGTCAGAAAGTTGATTTAGCGTCTGTTTCACAATATACAATTAAAGTTCCTGTTAAGCTACTTGGAAGCTAACTAGCAGTTAAAATTCAAAACAGCGTTTCACAATATCTGATTAGAGCTAACTAGTAGTTAAAGTGTCAAGTAACTTATAGGGAGGATGAAGTGCCCTATAAAGTAGTTAACTGGCAGTTAATAGAAATAAATAATAGAAAAAAGCTAGATTTGTCATTTTTTTAAATTAAAATAAAATTCAATTTCTGACGAAGCAAGGATAAAATGGATATTGTTCTCGAAAGTCATTTTCCAATTGAAACTGACCAGAAACAAAGTTTCGAGATGAATGCTCTGATTTTGTCTCTTGAAGACAAAATGTTTTCTTCTCTCCGTTGGAGGCTTTATTCAAGATGTTCAGATATTCGAAGAGATCAGCAAGAAAAGACAGTTGAAGTAGCCAAATGGGTTCAGAAAAAAAATGTGCATAACCAGTGTTTGAGAGCCATTTGACTTCAGTGTGGTGCAGCAAGTTTTGGTGGAGGCAAAATCTTAGCAGCTAGAACTTATCGATGGAGGAAGCAATGTGTCCATGTCCGTGAAACGTTTGGCATTATTAACTTCAATATAGCTATGAGTCCACTTTTTGCTGCCCGTCAAGGTTTTTGCACCATCGCTACAAATAGCAATACATCTGGTCCAATCCAGATCGCATTCGTGGCAACTTTCGAAAAACATGCCTCCTACTCTACCAACCTTATACACGTACTACGTCTCTCACCATCCTTGAAGTGTTGTGTGCCAAAATATGTTGGGGTCGCTTGTATATTTTTGCATATAAAAGGGGTCGCAAGCTCAAAAAGTTGGAAAAACACCACGAAACCGTGTCTTCCGAGTTAGAACGGATTTATTGGAATCCTTGGACGAGGTTGACTTTCGGGAGCACTAACAGGACGTTGAATTTTATGAGTTTTCCGAATTAAAACGCATTTCATTGAATCCTTGGACATCATAGAATTGCCAAATTAGAAAACCTTCGCAATATTTTCGGGTTAAGGTATTCACAATATTGCATGGTTCGATGGATTACATTCCGCAGTACCAAATATGATTCTATTGATAATCATCCTGTGTCTGCAATATGTATGGCCAACAATCACGACAAGTCAAACAAAGAATTATAACTTTCAAAGGCTGGTAACTATTCATTGAACGCTATTAGGTCGTAAAAATTATTCATTGCCGTATATTAGTTCTGATTTGCGAGCGCCCACAAAAGTTAATAGTGGTTCTGACCTGTAATAAGTTGAGAGCAAAACCTATAGAAAATTATCTGAAGCAATTTCCGAAACAACAACAAATATCCTTTTGATATTTGTTTATTTTTTTTCTGGCCTTGTCGTTGTCATAGTAATTCCATACAAATTCATTTTGTTCACTAATATTTCCCATATTCGATTTAGCAAAACCAAGAACCTATAGTTTGTCAAAATCTTTCCTAGTGGAAAATTGGAATAACTGGCAATTAGTTACCCAGAACATAAATTTATCAGAAGGATGAATGTGAAACGTAAAACTCACTAACAGGAGGATTTAACTGGCAGCTAATTTAAGTGCTAGTTAACTAATCAGAACTTTACTTTTACATTGTGAAACAGACGCTTAGTCTCTATAAATTTTTCGAAAAGTTTCAATAAACTATCTCGCACAATTAACTGTTGACACCACAGTACTTCGCATCGGAGCTGCGATTTGACACCGTTGGACTATTATTTGTGGGGTGCCGTAAAAGATAAGTGTTACGCCGACAAGCAAAAGACAATTGACGCTTTAAAGGACAATATTCGTGAAGCCATTGGTGAAATACAGCTGCACATAATCGATAATGTGCTTAAAAACTGGACCGATCCACAGTGCGTCGACCAGTGGACAAAAATCAAAAAACTAAATATGCGTTTGAGATCTACAATCCTGTGGAGTCTATCAAAAACATGTTTAGCAACTGTAATTTATTATTTTCAATTGTTGTTTTTTTCTTCTGCATTGATAAGCGGGATTTTTATATGCAGAAAAAGAACTTTTATTTTTTTTCTTAGTTTTGATTTCGATTTTCGCATGCAACTATTGATCTCGTTCAAGAAAGTGTTTCTAGTTATAATTTTTTTTCTCTTGAATATTAATTATGGATATATTAAGAGGTGATACAAACGTTTTTTGGTTTATTTTTATGTGATATTACTTTTATAATTAATTTAATTAAAAGTGCTATTTTTTGAGGCACATAAATTTAAATAAGTTGAGTTTCAAAAAAAATATATCAAAGTATATCTGAATTTTAAGTCTTTTTGTTATCCCCTGCTATTATTTTATTTAAAAACAAAGAGTTCCATTGCTAATTTTTGCAAACTTTCGAAATATTTCGTTTTTTGTAGGACAAGTGCAAGTCATAAAAAATGAAGTTATTTATGAAAAATGGTTTCTTTCGATAAAAAATCGATGATTAAGGATGTCTTAATTTTTGTTATAGCTTATTAAAATATAAATAACTGTCCATTTAAAATAAAAAGTGATTTTGAATCGAAAATTAAATATTTGACTTAAGCTTAGAACGACAATGTTCAAAGACCCATAGTCTTTCAGATAAGTCCTACGAGGCTTGACTTAAAAATCATTTTACACTTCCCGATAGCATATAACATAATTTTCTTACTGTACCGCCTTTTTATGGACCAGAAACTTCATTTTTAGACGCGCCAAAAAAGACGGAAAAAGAAGAGTTGCGAATCTTTCAACTCCAAACTGAAGAAATGAGGTTTCCTTTTTCATTTTTGGCGTCAATTTTTTTGTTTTTTTAAAGATGTTACCAAAAATATCTCAAATCTGTCTGTATCCCATATCCCTGTTTCCAAAATATTCATATTAACATCCAAGCGGTTCATAAGAAATAAACAATTTTAAAAGTGGGCGTGGCAGTGGGCGGATTGAGTCCATATTTTTTTGTATTAATAACCTTATCTAGAAAATTAAACTCCTTAAATTTCATTCAATTCGTGCCAGTCATTCTCAAGATATCAAATGATATTCAAAAATGGGCGTGGCAGGGGGCGTAAATATTACCTGAAATTTCGTAAAACTTATTATTTAATTAATTAGCAACAATTATTTTGGCCAAATTTAACAAAGTTTTGTAAAATTGAATTTTGTCCACCATCTCCATACAATCGACGCACTGTGCGATCGTGTAGGCTACTGCATGACCAGCCGAGGCAGCCATTTGAATGAAATTATTTTCCATTACTAACCGGAAGGATTGTACTTTCAAATAAAAAAAGAAATTTGAGAAAATATTCAGTAGTTTTTTCTTATAGCATTTTCAAAAAAAAAAAAGTTATTTGGCAGACCCTTTAGTTTTTGATTAAACATTCGCTGAAGTTAAGTTTTAAGCTTTTGTACGAAGCGTCACCAAACAAAACCGTTAAATAAAAAGTAACAACAACAAAATTAGCATAAATAAATAATTTTTCAAAGTTAAATCGAGATAAAACTCAACTGCGACTGAGACTATGAAACTCGAGCTTAGAAGATTGTTATCGAAAAGTTGTTGTCGCCTTTTGTTTCTATTTCTGAATTGCGCGCCAACCAACCACATTCCAATTGTTGTTGTTTTTCGTCGTCTTGATAAGAAGTGACTGGAGTCTCAGATCTCAGAAATCGTTATGGAAAACCAACACTTAATGCTAGTACCTAGACGTTCCTTCAAAAATGAGTAAACAAAAGTACTGTGAAAAAAGTCTCACCGAGTCTGTCAAGCAACAAAAGACAAACCAAACATTAAGCCATCAGTGGGAGTGGTGTCTTGGTCACTTTACATGATTTTTCAAATCAAATAAATAAATAAATCGCTCGTTGGGTCCCCACACTGCCTCTTTGCCTAGAAATGTGACAACTGACATCACAATTCATTTGTTTTGCTTGGTTACCGTTATAATTGCATTCAATTTATGATCAGAGCTGTCAGATTGATTTGACATCACGATTAATTGGATATTGAATTGGGGTTTGGTCGTTTGGAGCTTTTTTTTGGCAACAAAGAAAAATCACTGTTCCCTTCATTGTTTTAATAATAAAAATTAGATTCAACATACTTTTGAGTAATGGTTTCGGATTTGACTGCTTCCTTCTTGACATTATTGCCTCACTTCTTCTCGGATTGGATACCTCCAGTCTACATGTAAAAAAGAGTTGTCCTTGCAACGTCAATGTCGAATTTAATTTATAATCCACAATGCACTGAATTCAGCAAATTTGCCGGTTACAATTTTTTCTTTCAAACAAACCAAAAATAAACAAACTTTTTTCTTTCTTTTTTTTTTTAAGTTGGAAACACCTCACACTGACACTAATATTTTTAACAGCCGAAAACTCATAAAAAAACACTCACTTTAGAAACACCTCACAAAAGGCTGTTTATTGTAGTTTTCCTTTTAAGGAATTCCATTTAATTTTTTTTGTTTATTACAAATCCAATAGTCGAAAACGGTATTCGCAGGTGAAGATTAATAAAAAAACACAAAAAATTATAATTTCCGCACTCCACAGAGACAAACAGACGAGCCAACCACGGCGAACGACAAAATTCTCACGACTGCGGCATTTCGAAGAAATCGAATTCAATGATAGCGATTGAGTGGAATTTTCGTTCGAGTTGAAATTTGAAGGAATTCGGAACGAGTTGAGGAATTTTCGTTATTTTCTTTTTTGACAGCCGTTTGTTGTGAGTTGGAACGAGATGGATAATAGAACAAAACAACAATGGCTGAGTTTTGTTGTGATAAGAATCAAAACAAAAAAGTTTGCAGTTATGTTTTTTTTCTTTCGCACGCAAAACGATCAAAAATTTGGGAAATATCGATGAGGAAGAGGGGTTTCGATACTGCATGCTTTAATAGTTTAGAGGAGGGGAAACACTTTGGAAAACATTATTAATTAGATTTGTACATAGTACAAAGAAAATTAAAATTAACTTGTGTGTAATTTGAACGAGGCGAACGATTAAACGATTTACGAAATGACGAACACGACGGCAAAAAAGCAAACAAAAAATATTGGCTGAAGAAAACGTCAAAAAATGGTTAAAGGAAGTGAAGTTAGCTAGATTTCGTATGAGAAATGTAGTAGATCAAAACTCACCTTGGGTGCTTTCATAAATGCATGGTTGCGAAAGTCTGACGCATGCATGTTGTTCATAAATGCAAATGATAAAAGTCAGAGGTTCATAAAAGCAAAACGCTAATATTTGCAGCGCAAATGTGCAACTACAAAAAATCACATGCACACTGAATTTCTTTCTGAATAAAAGAGACAGGTATATAGTTTCATAAATGCAGTGTAAAACACATGCGCAAGTATTTTTGTCTGACGTTAATATGATTGCAAATGATCGCATGTAAGCAAAGCAACCATGCATTTATGAAAGCACCCCTTATTTTATTCTTCAACTTGTTAGGTTCTCTGGTAAGAGAACTATTAGAAGTTCTAAGGCAATAAATTCGAAAAAAAATCGCGCCATCTAACAAGACGCAGAGATAGCCTCTTTTACATAAGAAAAAAGTCTTTCTCTGCTTCTTACTAGTAGTCTACAATCAAAAACACTATCTATCAGTCAAATAAATATAAGCAGAGAGGTGCGTAATTAAACGTACACATATTTTTCTGCACGCAATAACGCACAGAAAATTATAACTTTGTCAAAATATTCGAAAATGTACAACGACATCCCACGCTTGTGAAGAGAAACTGTTAATTTCAAATCTTCGAACCAAATTGATTGTACTAGATCAATAAGCAAAAAAGTTAATTTACTATCAAAGAGGTGTCGCTTTTTAGTATTCGTTGGATTTTGAAACGGAACTTAATAATTTTGTACTAATAGGGGAAGTTGTTTGATTTTGTGTCTACATTTTGTTTGTAATTTCATGAAAATAATTCCTATCTATCTGGATCTTATAGTTTGTTACGTTTACTAATTTTAGTGGGTGCATTCAAGCTGATGGTATGTAGCTCACGAATGATTTAAGAGTGTTCCGGACTGAAACTGAAAATGCGAATTGCTTGAGGCGCCACAAACTGAAGAGGAAAAATTTTAAACTAACTGAAGCTGGCTAAGAGAGATTGATCCATCTTCCTACGAGAAACGTGACTTCCGCCGAACTAAAAAAGTTGTTACTGATTTGAATTTTCCAATTATGGTAGATCTCGCGTAAAAAGGTATATCTTTTAACTTCAAAATGGTGTTTGACCGTAGTTTTTTCAAAATATTTTGAATGTGTTGAGGACAAGTAGGTACCTAATAATAGAAGCCTCGGATAATGACACCCCTCTTATATTAACCAGACCCGGAACGTTAACGGACTATGCATTGAGAGTTTGTACCTGGAGACCTGTAAAAACACTCTACACTCCAGGTGCAACTCAGAAACTTGAATCTGTCCTCTCGCAGTATAAGGCAGACATTATTGCGATCCAGGAAATACGATGGATAGGATCGAGGACAATGAAAAGGCAAAGTTGCGACATTTATTACAGCTGTCATCAAAGAATGCATATATTTGGATGCGGATTCGTTGTGGGAAATCGGCTTCGATCGAAAGTCATGGATTTCAAGCTAATTAGTGATCGCCTGGCTGTAATCCGCATCAAGGCCATACTACAAAACGTCAGTATAATATTTGCACACGCTCCTACCGATGATGCTGAGGAGTCTAGCAAGGAGGATTTCTACGACCTCCTGGATAGAGCCTACGGAGCCTGTCCAGAGTACGACGTCAAAATCGTCCTCGGAAATTTCAATGCAAAAATCGGGAAGGAAAACATCTTTGGCGGATTAGTTGGAAAGCAGTTGCTAATCGGCGCAAGGCACATTTCCAACATCTTGAACGTGCGCACTTTCCGAGGAGCAAATGTCGACTCTGACCACTTTCTGGTAGTGTCTAAGTTTAGAGCTCGAATATCAAACGACAAAAAAACACGTGCGGTCCAAAGAAAGAAGTTCAACATCGGTTGCCTTAGCACCTCGGAGAATGCCAGAGACTACAGTGAGCGCCTGAGTGAGCGACTCTTCGCCGTCCTCAAAAATACCACAGACGTCAACACCTTGTTGAACCAATATCGCGAAAAAGAACCCGTGGTATGATGATGACTGCGCGATATTGAAAAGAGAGACGGAAAATGCACGTTTGCAGATGCTGCAACGGAATACAAGAGCAGCAAGAGAAGAGTACCGAACAAAAACTAGAAATGAGAAAAATACCCTGCGAAGGAGGAAAGGAGCGTCCGCAGTTTCTCAGCTCAAAGATCTAGAAGAGTCTTGGGCATGGTCGAAGCAATTAGTTTCTGGTTTCAGAACCGGGACACAAGCTCTTCCAAACAGTGAAGAAAACCTAGTCACCGAAGCATTGTACATGTTTTCAAGCAGCACTTCCAACAGCTGCTGAATGCGCAAAATGGCGAGCGAGCTAACCACAAAAGAGAAGAAAGACCAGTCCCCCAGCACAGAAGAGGTAGAAAGAGCTATCCAAAAGCTAAAAAATAAATCCGCCGGGTCGGATGGCATACCTGCGGAACTCTTTAAATATGGAGGAGGTGTTTTGATGAACCGCATGCACCAGGTCATCAATAAGGAGCTCCATATGCCCCATCTACAAAAAAGGCGATCCGATGTCATGCAAAAACTACCGTGGCATATCCCTGCTTAATGTTGCATACAAAATTCTGTGGCCTTAGGCCAGGCAGAACAACGATAGACCGAATATCCACACTGAGGCAGATCCTGGAAAAGACCAACGAATTTCAAGTCGAAACCCACCATCTTTTCATCGACTTCAAAGCTGTTTATGATAGCATCCACCGCCAAGAGCTTATGATGGCGATATCTGAATTCGGGATCCCGAATAAACTAATCCAGCTGTGCCGCATGAAGCTAAACAATACACAGTGCAGTGTGCAAATGGGTAACTAGCTCATCCGATTTATTTTATTATTTCAAACATGCGCAGGGTTTAGACAAGAAGATGCGTTGTCATGTGATTTCTTCAAAATAGTCCTGGAGTAGATAGTACGCAAGGCAGGTGTGAGCACGGAAAACACTATCTTCAACAAATTCACCCAGCTCCTAGGCTATGCGGACGACATAGACATCATCGGTCGATCCAAGAGAGCTATCCACCGCCTAGAACAAAACGTCACTGTTGGTAGCAGCAATTTCGAGGTAATTAAGGAGTTCACCTACCTTGGAACAATCATCAATCCCACAAATGACTCCTTAGTATAGATCCGAAGAAGAATATAACGCTAGCGAACCGCTGCGCTGCTGCTTCGGTTTTGCCAAACAACTGAGTTCAAAACTCCTCATTCGAAAGACAAAGTGTCTGCTATACAAAACTTTGATTTTACCAGTGCTACGGCGCGGCGCGGTGGGCGATAAGTAAAATAGGGGAATTGATACTGGGCACTTTCGAAAGAAAAAAATTTCGACGGATTTTCGGTCCCGTATGCGACGATGGCGAATGGAGAAGAAGGTTCAACCGTGAACTGTATGAGCTGTACCAAGATGTGGTTGTAGTCGAAGGCCAAGAAAAGACGACTACATTGTGAGCCGGATAAGTAAGTAAAGTAAGTTAGGCATAACATCTTTTCTTTCTTGGCTCGACTTTCCTCGCTATTTCGAATGAAAATTACAAAAAAATTAGAGATAGTGGGATTTTTATTATACACACGATCCTGTAATGGGCCATTATATTTGTCCAAATTACCGACAGCAACTCGGGAACATTGATTTCAATCTTGACATTTATTTTCGATCGTCTTCGACTATTATACAGTTTGTCTTGTTGAGAGCCAAACTTAGGACAAAAGCCAAAGAGATATCATACATAATGTATGCATTGGATTCTTCTCTTCCTATAAGAAGACGTTTTATCTTATCCAACTGCTAACTTGACTTGTGGTCAAGCCTTCTATGACATCATCGCTACACTGGACAAAAGAAACCACCAAATACTTCAATAACAAAAAGAACCCAATTTTAAATGCGCAAAAACCCAAAGAAATTTGCATTCCAATATTTTTTATTTTGATTGCTGAGATTTTTAATCGATACATTCACAGAGGAAGGGGTGAAGAATGGAAGACATCATCTTAGGCAATACACCATAAAACTTGCATCATTCAAAAACGTATGGCAAAAAATAAACAGGTTTGTTTGATTTCTTTTCTTTTATATAAAATATTTGGTTTAAAATCGATTTAATGTAAAAAAGTTAATGTTCATGAAGTATAACCGCAAATCAAATTTAATTGTAAGGCCGTGTGCGAATTCAGTTAAAAATGGGTTAAAAATTGACGTTTGGTTAAATTTTGACACTTCGCATTATTTGACTAGCTGCTGAGCAGGTTAAAATATGACAGTAGTGGTTAAAAATTCATCCATTTTAATTTTTTAACCATAATTCATCCAATTCGCACACGGCCTAATTAAAATAAAGAAGTTTAGAAGCAGTCCCACCTTTTTGGTGCAAGTATTACAATAACTACTTGTATCGTTTTGAGTACTTTAGAAGATTTTAAGGTGCGAAGGAATTCCTCTAAAATATTTAACCAGATAGACAGACAAGGTAGGCCATTGACAGCAATAAGTAGACTATCCAACTGTAACGTCTTTTGGTTTTGGCCATTTTTGACCGGTCAAAGTGGGCTTTCTGGAAAAGGAGAAGTTCCTTTTATGAAGGTCCATAAATACTGAATCCCTCCAGTTTGGCAGCAATTTCTCGTGCCATAAGATAGACTCTCGAAGCTCCGCATGGCCCTGTTGGGTAGCGATGGTTTAGCGCTGGCTATTATACACGAAGCCCTAAATGTTTCAGGAATCGTCTGCAGTCTGCAGACTATCTTAGAAGTAGCGTCTTTACAGAAAGTTGTGATGTGCAGTGAGCAAGTGAGCAGTGTTTTCATGCTCGGGTTCGTTACAATCGGGGACGATACCTTAAACAGCTGCGAATCGGTAAGTAGGTCCAATACCAATGCCCCTGGTGGCACGTTTTGCCAGGTATAATGCCCCTGGTGGCAATTATCAGCAGGAACAATACTCTGGTGGCACGGATCAGCATGTACAATGCCCCTGGTGCCATAGATGAGCTGGTACGATGCTCCTGGTGGCATCGGATCAGCAGGTATAATGCCCCTAGTGGCACGGATTAAAAGGTATAATGCCCCTGGTAGCGATTTTCAGCAGGAACAATGGTCTGCTGGTAAGGATCAGGTGGCACTTTGCCCTTTGTGGCACGGATCAGCAGGCACAATGGTCTGGTACACGGATCAGCAGGTACAATGCCCCTGGTGGCACGGATGAGCTGGTATGATGCCGCTAGTGGCAGGGATCAGCAGGTATAATGCCCCTGGTAGCACGGATCGGCAGGTATAATGCCCCTGGTGTACGGATCTACAGTTATAGTGCCCTTGGTGCTTTGTATATGGAACTAACAGGTTTGACAGTTCTTTGACAGAAGCAAGCAGAGAACACACAATATTCTTAGAATGGCACCACCATCGTTTTCTATCTTGAAACTATCCCCAAATATATATACAAAGCCTTGGTGTCACAGATTAGCAGGTATAATGCCCCTAGTGCACGGATTTGTAGGTACAATGCCCCTGGTGGCAATTTATCCGGACGGCGGCGGCGGCGGTTGCACTAACCGTGAAACCCCTGGTGCATAGCCGTATTAAGGGGGAGGGTTACGGGGTTTAACCCTCCCCGAAATAATTTTGTAAAGCAAAATCAAATAACTATTGATTAATAACTTAATGATTTTTTTTTTGTCTTGCTAACACTGAATTTATAACTTTTCCATTGAAGCTTAAGGGTATTTTTCTATTTTCTTCAAGAGCAACAAATACTGCAGTGTCCCAAAGGCAGTAAGAATTTTTGGTCTTTTGTAAAAAAAAAATGAAGAATTTTTCTTCTTTTTCGGTCCATACGCTCATTGACAATTGTTAGCTCTCTCACGGAAGTTGCTAGATAGTAACATTCCCCCAGTTCTTTAGCGCGTCCATGATTCCATGTTAAAAATCTTCTTCCGCACTCGTGCTGTGGCGGGAGTCCCAGAAGTTCTCACTATACATTAATCTGCTGGTGCGGATGGTATCCCTGCTATTTATCTAAAGAGGTGTACTTCCACGCTGGCAAAACCCTTGCGTAAGATTTTCCATCTATCCTTTTATGGGCTCGTTCCGAGCAGTTGGAAAACAGCATTTGTCCGGCCAATTCCAAAAAAAGGCGAATCTTCTTCTCCCTCCAATTATCGTCCGATTGCACTTACGTCACTGATAAACTATCAACTCAAGAAATATCTCGAAGACCGAAAGCTTCTTAATGACCGGCACAGTAACAGGTCCACTGGTGATCTGATGGTTTATCTCACCAAACAGTGGAAACAGTGGAACAAATCTTTCGATTTCTTCGTTGGATTAGAAACTTTCTTTCGAACTGTTCACTACATGTTGTATTGGACGGATTCAAGTCCGAAACCCACAATATAAATGCTGGTATACCCCAGGGTTCCGTTTTGTCTTCGACCCTCTTTCTCATTTTAATAATTGATCTCCTGTCTGTAACTTCTAATCCAATCAATTGTTTCGCTGACGATAATACCCTTAGCTTTTCATATTCGTTTCCAGACACATCCATCCTCTTCGGATGTGGAATTGCAACGGCAAAATATGATAAGCTCATTAAACACTGACTTCAACAGCATTGTAAAATGGAGAATACAAAATCGCGTAGAATTTAATGCTTCGAAAACTCAATTCAATGCTGTCTTGTATTGTTAAAGCGATATAAACTTCCCCTGCCACTGTCCATGAGTGGCACTTGCATCAATGAGACCGAACATCTTCAGATTCTCGGTATGTGCATCACTGACCACCATCACATATACCTACGATGTCGCCAAACATGCCGCAAAATGTTTGGTTTTCTGAAGACAGTGCAAGAAATTTTCTCCCCGTCTTGTCTGGCCCTTATCTTTAAGACTTATCCGTCCAAAGCTTGAGTACAATTCCCATCTTTAGGCTGGTGCTCCAGTTACATACTTAATCCTCTTGGACGGTATACAAAAAAGAGCCCTAAGACTGATTGGTGACAGAGACATAACCAACTTATTCACCTCGTTAGACCACCTACGTAACGTGTCGTGTCTCTTTCGGTTCAATCGTTACTTTTACGATAAGTGCTCAAGTCAAATAGTAAGTTGCATTCCTTCCCTAAAACAATTCGCCCGTAATACTCGCGCTTCTAGGAATGGCCATCAGTTTACCCTCGAGTCCAACTTCGGACGTACTCTTAAGTATAGAGAATCGTTCTTTAGCCGTACTGCAAGAATGTGGAACTCCCGTCCACACTCTGACTTTCCAATTCAATGCAATGTTCAGCTTTTTAAGAACAATGTTCACCGGCAGTCCGGCACCTCCTTTCCAACCCCTTTCCATTAATAAAGGGTAATAGATACACTCAAGAATTATTTTTAAACTTTCCATCAAACATTGTTTCGTGAACAAATGAATTGGCTTCGGCAAATTGAAAAAAATGTGATAAATTTGATAAATATGTTTCCTTTTTTATAAAATTTTTGAAAAAATTATCATTTATCTTAACCCCTTCTGAAACAAAATCCTAGCTACGGCTATGCCCTGGTGGCTACCAAAAACGGACCCACTTGAACATCGAAACCCCTAACCGCTGTCTGATGGGGGGAAGTTCCAATCATGAAATGGTTGAACTATTTCAGTCTTATTTTGACCAACATTACTAATTGATACATTCGGTAGCAGTAGTAGAGGCGATTATATTATGATCGCACTAGACTACTTTTAATATTTTTCGAAGGGAGTGGGTGTGAATTGTATAAACAAAGTTCAATTCCGTATGCGACTTCATCAAGCAGTCAAGAGGTGTGTCACTCAAACTTTAAACCTTTGAACACCTGAAGGAAACTTATTAAGAGGGAATCATAATTATGTATACTTGCCACACTTGCCACAAGACTCAAAACAACATTTCAAACATATACTGTTTTACAAAATATGTATGTCCGTTTCTGTTTCTGTTAAATGTGAATGGGATAATTAAATGCATCAGGATTGTGGTTTCCACAAAAATGCATAGCATAAATCCTTTTGTTTTACTTTCCACATTTCTAGGCAGCATAAAAAATGTCCTACCTAAACCACTATTCTCCATTAAAATTCGTTCAAGAATGAAAAACTCGTAATTAAGGAAATTAAATGCAAAAGAGGATAAAGAATATACGTTTACCGTCCGTGTCGTCTATTCCATATCTAATGTGTAAAAAAGCGACCACATAAATATTATTGTACTGGACATTTGGAAATTATTTGTGAAAAAAGAAGCAATGGAAGCAATACTGTATACCGCGCATAGATTTTCCATATCCGTGACAGTTTCGGAAATAAAGTCTCCGGTAGCGGTAGAGAAAAAGGTTTCCATATACCTCCTTACACACATATTCAAATATTTGAAACGAGCGACACGACGACGAACGATGGAACTAATCCTATTGAAATGTGTGTTTTTCGGAATATATTTCTATTTAATTCAAAAGGAAGAACTTCCTGTGAGGGCATAAAATATATTGTTGAAGATAAATTCTAATATAGGCAGGTAAGAGAGAAATAAATTGTGGTGATCGAATTAAAGGAGGATTCAAAAATTCGTTTTACCTTTGCAAGTGATTGGAAGATAAAAACTAATGGATGCGTCAGAATGCAAGGTTTTTTCTTAAGACATTTCGATTAAACTTTCTATGGCTAGCCAGTTGTCGGAAAATTCAAAATTTGCAAGGACATTTTATGTTTTCATGCATGCAAAATTGTAAGCAGGATTTTTCTTCGGATTAGGACATCAAAGCTCTACAAACCATGACTCAGTAAGTAAAGTCGTAAGCAAAGGCCAATCATTTATGAAAACACAAATCCACCCCTTCAAAAGTTTCACAATTGTTAATGATTTTGAAACAAGCCTCATTACAATTGCCTTTTTTCACCTGTGAATTGGAATTCATTAAATTGAATTATTAGAAACAGACAAACTGTAAACAATGGAAATATTCGTGCGTCGTAGTATAATTTTTTATTTGTAGTCTGTTTCTATTTATGAACCATTTATTTATGGCTAATTTCAACAGACAGAAAAATGGATGTAGATTTTTCAAAATAGAGCAACAAAGGTTTTAATTTATAGAAAATTAGGTTATGTCGTTCAAACACTTGAATATAGTTGAATATAGTTATTATATAGTGTCAGAATTGATTAGACAGAAAAATGATTGAACCATGAATGAATGAAATTGTATAATCAAAATGTTTGATTGCATATTTACCGACTTTAGTAAGGCATTTGACAAGTTATGTCGTTATACACTTATACGTAAATTAACGCTTTTAGGATTTAATAATCGTTTTTTGAATTGGATTGGTTCATATTTAAAAAATCGTAATTACTGTGTTTTGTTTCGTAATGAGTGTTCTAACCAATTTGTTGTGAACTCTGGCGTCCCTCAGGGGAGCCATCTTGGACCTATTTTATTTGTTTTATTTATTATTGACTTGACTACTATCATCAAAAACTCTTCTGTTCTTATTTATGCGCACGATATTAAGATATTCAAAATTATAAAATCGAACACTGACTGCTTACTAATACAAGAAGACTTGACAACTTTTAGGGAATGGTGCAATAATAATCGTCTTGTCTTAAATGTTGACCAGTGGCGTAGCTTCCGCTGTATCAGCTGTATCCATGTAACAGGGCCCCCGAGATATAGGGGCCCCCAAAGATACAGAGCACAAGACGTGTGTAAAAAAATTCACTTAAATATTTAATAAAGTTTTATTACAAAAAAATGTTCCGAGGATCAGTTTTTACAAGCGTCAAATATTTATAATAATAATTGCTCTGAAAACGTGCCTTAAATCCGAAATCCTCAAAATTCATTCCATAAAAGAACTTGCTAAATTATTATTCATCGAATTTTAAGTCTTGCTTCTAGTTTTTCTGAAGTAATAACAGCATGCTTTCTCTTTTTGACTCTTCCGGTAACCACAGCAACAGCTGAAAGATCTTTTTCCAAGCTGAAAATAATAAAAACTTATCTCAGAACTTCAATGGGACAGAAGAGGTTGTCAGATTTATCACTTTTATCAATAGAAGCAGAATATCTTGAAAACTGACATCTTCTTCAGGTATGGAAGATTTAATAAATAAATTTGCAGAAAAAAAGGCAATGAAAGTAGTACTTTGAGAAGAAGTGCAAATATTATTATTTTTTAAGCTTTATAAAACATGTATCTATATTAGGGTGGTTCTTATTTGCTTTTTTTTCGAAATTAAATGAAAACATCTGCTCAATCGTCTCCAAATAAATAAAAACGAACCCTCTAATTTTTTCAGATTTTGTATCCATGTATACCCCTTACTGGCCCAGTATCGAAGTGAAATTCTAATACTAGGGACTTTGCGGCTAATTTTTTTGTTATTCCCGTATATCTCAATTTCGCAGTTGCCCGTAGCTTAGTTGGTAAGTACGTTGGCTGCTAAGCAGAACGTCGTTGGTTCGAGTCCTACTCAGGCCAAGTTTTTATTTCATCTTTCACGGGCACTGCCTCTTGCGAAGACCTGACAAATCTTCCAAGAGTATCAATCTGTCATGAAAAAGTGCTTCTCAATTTTGGCGTTCGGAATCGGCGTTAAATTGTAGGTCCCCTCAATTCTTCACACGCACTCAGAGAATTGTTGATGAGAGTAAGCAACTTAGGCCTTGGCTCTTCAAGAGCTGTCGCGCCACTCTATTCTATCTCAATTTCAGCTTTACCGATTTTGTTAAAATTTTGCACTTATATTTTATACTTAACATTATCCTTAGTGATATTGCATTCCAAGATATTATTTAAAATATATTCTTCAATAAAAAAAATATTGGAAAAGAGATCCATTTTTCTAGTACCTTTTGGGTTTATAACACTCTTTTCTAGATTTCTCAAAAACGGCTCAACCAATTTTTTGGAAATTTCGTCCACACGTTAATAAGCAATACCTTAATAATGTTGCATACCAAAAAACTTCATAACTGTTTTAATTTCCCTGATTTTTCTTTACAAGGAAATGAAAACACTTATGAAATTTGTTGGTATGCAACATTATTAAGACATTGCACTTGAACACTTGAAAAAACTCAAAAATGGAGTGGATTTTTATAAGACTGTATCTCAGTAGAAAAAAGTCGGATGTAAGTGAAACAAAAAGTTTTTCAAAGGTCATCATTTTTTCTTTTCAAATTATTTTGAGTTAAAAAAGTACCGTTAGTCGTTTTTGCTTGAGCGAAAAAAATGTTCACTCAATTTCAAAATCGAAAAAAAAAATAAACTTTGAGGTTTCATAAAATGAACGGAAATTTTTTTTCAATCCAACCAATCTAAGATTTAATTTTAGAATTTTGTTGGCTATAATCCACTGTTTGGTTCAGATCGCTACGATTTTTTTTTCTAATCAAAAAATGGGTTTACATGCAAAAACACAATTTTGACTTTGGACCCTAATAACTCTGCTAAATATTGACTTACAAAAAAAATAAAGGCAGATTTGAAAAATTTGTTAAATTTTCTACACAAAAACATTTAAAAATATTGCTTTTTTCAATTTTTTCTATCAATTTATAAAAAGGTCCAAAATACGCATTTTTCAACTTTTTCATAAAAACTACCGTTATTTTGTGCTTTTCAGTGATACAACTAATCTGAGGCTTAATAATTATTAAAGCTCATAAGATTTCCTTAATTTTGGTGAAAATTTCACATCAATACGATTTACCGTTTCTCTGTTTCGATCAATCAAACTTACGAAACACTTTTTTTTTCAATTTTAAGGAAAGCTTTGTTTTTTCTTATTTTTCTGTTCTTTTGAATTTGTTTCTTTTTTTAAATTTTTTTTATTTTTTTCATTATCATTATGACTTTGTGAAATTCGGACGAATTTTCATCAAAATCAAGGAAATTCGTCCGAATTTCACCAAAATCAAGAAAATTTTATGAGCTTTAATAATTAAGCCTCAGATTAGTTGTATCACTGAAAACCACAAAATAACGGTAGTTTTTATGAAAAAGTTGAAAAATGCGTATTTTGGACCTTTTTATAAATTGATAGAAAAAATTAAAAAAAGCAATATTTTTATTTTTTCAAAATGTTTTTTTGTAGAAAATTTAACAAATTTTTCAAATCTGCCTTTATTTTTTTTGTAAGTCAATATTTAGCAGAGTTATTAGGGTCCAAAGTCAAAATTGTGTTTTTGCATGTAAACCCATTTTTTGATTAGAAAAAAAAAATCGTAGCGATCTGAACCAAACAGTGGATTATAGCCAACAAAATTCTAAAATTAAATCTTAGATTGGTTGGATTGAAAAAAAATTTCCGTTCATTTTATGAAACCTCAAAGTTTATTTTTTTTTCGATTTTGAAATTGAGTGAACATTTTTTTCGCTCAAGCAAAAACGACTAACGGTACTTTTTTAACTCAAAATAATTTGAAAAGAAAAAATGATGACCTTTGAAAAACTTTTTGTTTCACTTCCATCCGACTTTTTTCTACTGAGATACAGTCTTATAAAAATCCACTCCATTTTTGAGTTTTTTCAAGTGTTCCTTTAATTGTTTTGACTAGTGTATTTAGTAGATCAAACTATATGGTGTAAGTAGCCCACTTAATCAATTAATAACAATTTATAGTGAATTTTACATTTGTTTAGAATCCCCTAAAGATAATTTAAAATGCAAAAAGTTTAAAGATTCCTTTTTTAATTGTTGTGTATAATATGTAACCTAGATTATAAGAATTAGATTAAGTACCTACTGTTCACGTTAGATGTTAACGAATTGAATAAATAAACGTGTATGTTGGTATGGTTGGAAACATAGGCCAAGATCTTTTGTAAACAGTATGAATTGATATGTTGTTGATTCAATAGAAAGCGTAAGCAGAGGGGGCTCCGCAGAACCAAGGCCAAAAAGGCTTCTTGTCTTCAAAATTCCTTGAGTGCATGTAAGGAATTGAGGGGATCTATAACTTTATGCCAATTTCGAACGGCTGAGTTGAGAATCACTTTTCCGCGAGAGGTTCTCTACCACCTACAAACTCCACTTCCCACAATGAATACAGCATACATATGAGATGGAGCGTCTATCTCAGCAGAGTTTCGCACAGAAATGGGTCTCAAGCAAGGCTGTGTCCTGAGTGCTTCGCTCTTTATACTGTTTATAAACGACATAACAGATGTGGCCAGAGGAGGTATAGTGTTTGGAGGAGCTTCCATACCCGCAATTTGGCATAGTCTTCTTTGCAGAAACGGTTGATGGTTTGCAAATGATGATGACCAGGCTGAAAGGCTATTGTAATTGCTAGAATCTTGACATAAATCAATAGAAATCTAAGATAATGAATTTCAGAGCGAATGGTGACAGGAATGCAAGAAACGAGAACTGGACATTCAACAACGAGGCCGTCGAAATTGTTCGGCAGTTCATTTTACTTCGAATCTAAATATGAAAAAACATATCGAACGGAAACTAACAGAGTCAAAACGTGCGATTTCAACTGTTTGTGAACGCTGTATCAAAAGTGACTGCATTATACATAGTGTAAAGCACAAATTTTTCCGTTCTGCAGCGGCATCGATTCCGCTGTATGCATGCTTAGGTTTGGAGCTACTGTTATTTTGAAGCAATCGAAAAGTTTCTCCCATACTTCATTAAAAGAAGCTTCCGGCTTCCGAGAAATACCCCAAAGTATATGCTGCATCTGGAAACCGGACTGCCCCCATATGGTAATGGAAACTCTTAATATGCATTTCAACTATATTGATGTCAAAGCTTTCCAAATGGGTAATGGAAGATTACCCAAAATCGTATTGAAGTGTTGAAAGGGCATATGATGATAAAATGGGAAGATTTGGCAGCTACATGCAAAACAAATCTAATGGTTACTCAAAATGAACAACGTAGTCTGCTGAGGGTAGTTGCCCGTAGCTTAGTTGGTAAGTAGCGTTGGGCTGCTAAGCAGACCGTCGTTGGCGTTGGTTCGAGTCCTACTCAGGTCAAGTTTTTATTTCATCTTTCACGGTCACTGCCTCTTGCGAAGACCTGACAAATCTTCCAAGAGTATCATCTGTCATGAAAAAGTGCTTCTCAACTCTGCCGTTCGGAATCGGTGTTAAATTGTAGGTCCCCTCAATTCTCCACACGCACTCAGAGAATTGTTGATGAGAGTAAGCCACTTAGGCCTTGGCTCTTTAAGAGCTGTCGCGCCACTTTATTTTATTTTTATTTTTTAGTCTGCTGAGGAAAAAGTTTGATATACTATTAGAAAAGTACGGTCATATCATGTATGACAGAAATGCTGTGAGGCCCGCTTGTCACCTTTTAGATGCTATTATAACCGTTTAAACTTCTGCCTTGGTAATAATACATACACGGAAAGAAATGAAAAATCAGTAATCACGAATTTCTATGTCGTAAATTATGAAAAATCTTTTTTTTGTAAATCATCCCCCTTTTTTCGTAAAATGAGAGTCAAAATTGTAATTCAATCTTTACTCCGTCTAAATTTACAAAACTGTACAATTTGAGAATTACGAAAAAATGTCATAGTTTTAGATTTCCATTGTGAGAGCAATTTACAAATTTTGTATTCGTAATTTTAAACATTTGGAGCATGATATAAATTGTACGACTAAAGAATTCTGATTTACAAAATCAAAGATCGAGATTTATGATCTCAATATTTTAAAAACAAAGCTCTTGAAGCTAAATGAACGAATCGATCTTAGACAATCATAGTTTACAAAAATATTTCCTGAATTAAAAAATAGGTGTTTATTAAATCATGAATTCTTATCGCATTTTACTACTTTTGAATCCAAACTGTTTTCTTTTGTTACGACTCATGAATCGTAAAATATTTCCTGAATGAAGAAAAGGTATTTTGTAAATCATGAATTCTTATCGCATTTTACTACTTTTGAATCCAAACTGTTTTTTTTTTGTTACGATTCTTGAATCGTAAATTACGACAATATTTCCTGAAAAAGAAAAACGTTTTGTGTTGTTTATTTATTCCCTAGTTTTCATGCGGTCGAAAATCAATTCCAATTTTATAAAGCGTCAAGTAGCTCAGTGGGTAGAGGTGCCGATCAAGAGACCGTCGTGCATTCTCATGCCTGGGTTCGAATCCCAGCAGTGCGGAGTGACGGATTTGTAAAAAAAAAAACAGTCGCCACTAAGCAGTGCAGAATGAGAAGGAAGTACGGAGATTGATCGGTGAGGTGAGTGGGTGAGAGAGAGGAATGGAGAAAATAGTACCGGGGGAAGGGCGAGGAAGGGAGAGAGAAAAAGAGGCGAGATCCCTCCGAAACGGGGATGGTGGGTGGTGGAACAAAAAGGATAATTTACGTAATTGACAACTGGCTGATCGTAAATTACGCTCCTGAATCGTAAATGCTTTTTTTGGTTATGATTCAAAAATGTAGAATTACAACTTTTGAGTCGTAATTCTTGACAAGCTAAATGTAAATTTACAACTGGCTGATCGTAAATTACGCTTCTGAATCATAAATGCTTTTTTTTTTGTTGCGATTCAAAAGTGTAGAATTACAACTATTGAGTCGTAATGTCTTCATTTTCCTCTTTTTCGTAAATTACAAACACGAATTCGTAATATTTGATTCCCAATCCAAGGTCCATAACTAGATTCATTTTTCGTGATTTACCGCTTGTTTTTCTTGATTTGATCTTCGATTTCTTTCTGTGTACCTTCTTAACTCCATGTCAATAAATAAAATTAGTACTATTTTTAAAAAGAGAGGAGAGTTACTTACTTTTAACTTCATGCCTCATCGCCCTGATTTGCCTCTACTTAGCAGTCTCTGCAACTTGAACAGCCGTGAAGACATTCACTAAAGCACTATTCACATGAGCACGACCAACGAACGACGAATGAATGAAGGAAAGTGATTTTAGATACGTTTGAAGCCGTATTTCCTTGCAAATTCTCAACAAAACGATAAAAGTAAAGTTTATGTTTGATTATGATGCAAAAATTAACTTTTTATTCTAAAATGTTAGTAAATTTGAGAAAACAAATTTATTCGTCGCGAAAAGAATTCTAGTTGATACGAACTGACAAACTCTATTCGCGTTCCACATCATCCACACTCCCGACGAACAAAATATTCGCTCGCGTATAACCTCGAAAATCATTCTTGCTTTGTGTTTTGCTTGTTCATTCGCGACGAATTAAAAACTATCATGTGAGAGAAATGTCAAAATCGACGAATTTTCATTCATTCGTTGGTCGTTGTTCGTGCTCATGTGAATAGTGCTTAAGAGTGAGATATTTTGGAAAAGAAAGTTTGAATGAAGTCGAGCTTATTGCTATTCTAAATGGAAATGTCGGTTGTAATGTCCTACACAATTATATCGTTTCTGCTCTTCGTTACAGAAATTGTTTAATAAATGAAGATTTTTGAGATACAAATTAAGATATTTAGATATTTTTCTATATTAATATATATTAACTCAAAAAATTTCAGTCTGGCAGACAGCCATAGGCCAAACCATATAGACTTCGCTCCCTTCGCTTTGTCGTCATTTTTGTTGCATCAACTTTGTGGAACACATCCAATAATATTTAATGCAACATATTCGAACAAATATTTGGGGCTATTCGGCGAAATCTTTTATTCTTTTATTCTGTTATTCTGTTATGAATTCCCATACAAAAGTTTAAGTTGTCAAAAAATCTTTTATGAATAACAGATTTGGTATTCGGCAAGCCAAATCTGTTATTAAATCTGTTAAGAAATCTGTTATGAACTGTCAAAAAATTCGAACATACTGAAAATCTTTTATAAATCGCCTATTTGGTATTCAGCAAGCCAAAATCTTTTAAGAAATCTGTTAAAAATCATAACAGAATAACAGACAACTTTTCGGTCCTTTTATGATAAAAGATTTCAATAAAACTTACGATTTCAGTTAAAAACAAATTTTTTTAATACTTAAATTTGAAGCGTGGAAGGCACAGCTCGTTCATAAGTACATGCAATGGTTATATTTTATGTTTAATCCCATAGTTTTATGTTTTAAGTGGTTTTAAGTTTTTCCAGTGAAGTGAAAGTGGTGCATTTTAATAACAAATTTGTTTTTATCTGCTAGATCTGTCGGTGTTTATTCGGACAGAATGGTCTTTTCAAATTGTTTCGATAGCCAGTGATGATGGGCATTTTTGGGTAAGTAACTACTGCCGTCTTAAGACCAACGTGTTTTTTAAGTTTTATTCATTATACAGGAATATCACTTTTATCTTTCAGAGGCGACGTTGTCACAATGGAGTATGTGGAGAAGCAGGGCAAAGGCTGCACTAAAACTATACTAAAATGCAATTTCACTATGCCCCGATTAGGCCGCGTACTAAGGCAATCGTGCTGCATGCCAAATAATGTTCTGCATTTATCGAAAAGGAATACGTTCGCATTGCCAAATGCTGCACCATCCTCGGCAATATCATCGGCACCGTACAGGTTGCACAGACTGACAGATGAGACAGTCGAGTCAGGGTCAAGAAGAACGATACCACATCAGCCGATGCTATTTATGTTCGTTGATTGTGCCTGTACTACAGTGACAATCTAGAGAAGGAATTTTGCACTTTGAACGTGCTCTTCAACTCGATCCGGACCATACAAAGGCTACGCTATAGGGGAGAAGTGTAACGTATCAAGGCTACCACCGTCGTCTCGGATTAGAGAGATGTTTGCTTCCAGAGCATGCAGAAAGTCTGTGATGATTGGCAAGCCCTTGAGTACAATTGACAATGCGCAATTTGATTGATCATATGGGCGAAATGGAGCAGCCTTAGGTAAGAACACATCTGAAATCAACTCGTACAGGAAAAAGATGTTTAATATGGTAATTTTTATAATTCGGTTTCAGAACTGTCTACATGGCCGGCCCACTATGCGACACTTGATTAACACTGACATGCTGCTAGACGCAGAAGAAGAGGACAACGATGATGATAGCAGCGAACATTCTGACTTTTCTGCACTGAAGACACAAAAAAAGCAAAGACAAATTTGTTGTATTTTCAAAAATACCTGATATTTATTTGTACAATAAAAAAACACCGTTAACTTTAAACACTTATCGCTTTATATATTGAACCCGCTTTGCGCCATCGATAAAATAACCCCCGGTAGTTGAGGACGCCGACGAAGTTCCATGATTTCCTTTTGTCCCTCATGAATGAACAACGATTGTGGCGGAAGCTTGCTTTTCTTATCGTCATTTTTAGACTCTTCTCTAGGTAATGTGGTAATGTGATCAGTATGGTGCTTCAATGTTCCAATTGGTTTGGTGGTTTGGAACTGTCTCAAATCCCAAATGTGAAGGATTCGATCGTCGCCGCCACTTGCAATAAAGGGCTCCGTGCGACTCCAGGAAATAACATTTATATCACTCTCGTGGGCGTTCACGGAAGTAAGCATATACAAGCTTTTTATAGAGCAGCTCGACAATCCCAGATACGAATGGTCTGTTATGGCTGCGAGCAAAGAAACGAATAATAATTATAGTTTTTGGTCGGTTTTTATTATTGTGTTGTAAAGCAAAATGATACTTAGGTTAGGTATTTGTTTGTCTGAAGTCGAGGGTCGGCTGGCAGCAGGCAGGGTTCAAGAAAAGGGCGGCTGAAAATAGATCAGGAAATGTTAGGGAGATGCAATTCAGCAAACTGGAATTGGAAATAAACTTAGCTTTTGGCGTTGAACTCCTGAATAGTCCGTACGACCGTTGTTTATTGTCCAGGGAAAGGGGCGGCTGAAAAGAAAAGAAACACATCAGGAAAAGTTAGGGTGATGAAAATCAAATAGAAGGGAAAGGGAAAGATACTTAGCTTCAGCCTTGAAGACCGGAGTTGACTTCAGAAGGGTGCGTTCGACCGAGGTATGGTGTCCAAATTGTGGGGCCGGCTCGATGGCTCGCCTGCTTCGATGAGTGGTGGTGAGTGCAACTGCAACATCCAGGGGTAATGGTTTTTTTTCATTCCACTTGATGGTGGATGCACTTTAAAGATTTCTTTTTTTTTTACAAAATAAACACAATCGACAAATAACCAACACACGCGATAAATAAACGAGGAAGTGCAAATCAAATTGTAAGAAAAAAGAAATTATTGAAAACACGAATGACAGTTGCCAAGGATGTCAAACTGACAGTTGCGAACTGGAAGTTTTGGGAAAGATTTCCATCCCATTCCAGGCATTCCAGGGTTTAGGGATTGAGTAAGTTGGGGTTAGCGCCGGAAATAGTTATAGATATTTTAAATTAAGTTAGTTAGCAATATATAGATATACCTACAAAGTTCGTTGAACTAAAATTACCTGGGAGCCTGCGATTCGTCGATCGAGGATGATCTGACGATGAGGCGATGGATTAGGAGTATGTGTGTGATTTTGTTTTTTGTTTTTGTTAGGTTATGCTAATTGTTGGTAGATAAGGTTAGCATTGGACTATTGGCGGGCAGAGCAAGTTAGTCCACCCTCGATTGTGTCGAGAGCTAAAGCAAGTTTGCTAACCGAATTTATATAGTGCCAGATAAGATTGAAAGCGACTAAACTTAAAAGTCGTAGTTAAATTTAAGTCGGAAAATAAGAAATTCGACCGTTTTGGAAGATTGGTGTAATAAGTGGACTTATTTTAAGATTCTCCAGAATCAAAGGAAAAGGGGTAGGTTTTCAAATGTGATTTTGTGAAGGAAAGAGTAGTGAGTGCTAAATGAGTTTCTTATGTTAGGTGGATTTTTTGGTGTATGCATGTGCGAAAAGAACGAGGGAAATTCAGGCCACGAAAAAGCGGGAGCGGCCTAGACAACGACCGACGGCCGGTCAGAGAACCGGAGACCGACGGCAACGCGGGAACCGAATTTGGTCCTTTGTGGACATAAGAACAAAGCCTGTAGAATTCCCAGGCTCCCCAAGTAACACTTTAAATATTCTAATTTATTCGTGCGTACCCTAAGAGACATAAGAGATAAGACGACAATCCGCAATCCGCTTGTTGTCCAATGTTAAAGAAAAGTGCACACACATAACCAAAATCCACCCCTCGTGTGGAGAACCAAATCACAGCGCTTAGTATCAAGACCGAATAAGTAACATACTCTTGAAGGCCGACGGAGTGAAATTCAAAAGCGCCGACGACTGCATGACATTGTTTTTTTTGTTTTGCGAATGTGCACGGAATCGCATGGGCGTGCCACCAAACTAACTTATTTCTTTATTCATTTTGATACATTTATTTTTTTTATTGATATTTATTTATTTATATATTTATTTAAAATTTTCCTATTTATTTAAATATTTCCATTTCGACATCATCTATTCATATATCTTAAGGTCCTTGCATGTTCTTTTTATATTCATTTATGTAACTTTAGGTTTAGATTTTTGTTGTTGCAAATATTGTCCTTTTGAAATAAAAAAAAATTAAATTCAATTAATTTGGATTTCATGGCTTCTTAAATGACTAACTTACGGAACAATCGTCGACGCAATCGCAACCACAAAAATTCTTCATCCAAATTGAGGGGAACGCTTTCGGTGGGAATGCGCACGGCAGAATTTTCGCATGCGGGCGGCATTGATTCGTCATAGTAGTTCACACAAGAAATTGGCATTTTCTCCTTGCCACATGAGATGCCCCAATCGTGTTGAACCACGATAAATCCATTCCGATCGACTTTGTGCCTCGAACAACATTTGGACCAAACATGTAATCAACATCAATCACACGAGCATAAATACACTTGCCATTGTAATCCACCAACCCTCTGCTCTGACCCTTCTGTGTCTGTGTCTGCACCATTGGCATGGAATGAACATGGTGAACATCCTATCAGAGATTCTCCGATGCTTGGCACACGAGTCGAACATCTTTTTTTTATTTACATACTGGAAGTAGCCATCGTGATAGAATACCAAATATATACCTAAATTTATTCCTTTGTGTGAGTCGCAATGTTTCCGGGATAGAATGCGGCTCTTGTTTTGGTGGTTAGGAAATAAAATCGGTAGGTGTGTAGTCGCTTTTTTCTTCCTTCACACAAATCATCTGAATCTGAAGTGTTCTATCCAGCACCGTCGCCGCCGTCGTCGTCTTTGTTGTTTTAACCTTCTTCATCATCGACGTTTGCATTGGGCTCATCTAGAAATACCATTTTATGGCCAAGAAAACGAAAAGGTTTTTAAAGCTTTCTTACGAAAATTGAATAATTACATACCCTTCATCTTTTCGTTCTTGTGAAGTCCAATTGATAGAAGAACAAAACCACATACTTGTTCCTGTAATCCGCCAAGGAGATTTCAGAAAACTGGCCATTGAAAACAGCAATTCCGGAAAACGCAGGGGCTGGTTTCTGGAAAGATGGCATCTTGATATAAAATAGATAAATTAAAACTGAATTAAATTGAAATTAAACTTACCATCAGTCGTGGATATCCTTTTGCATCATTTATTTGCACAATTAAATATCATCACAAACAATTTAATTTATTTATTTAGGTAACAGCTGATAAATGACAGATGTCTCATAACAGATTTCTTTTTCGAAAAATTCATAACAGAATTTTATAAAAGTTCGAAGTTCTGAATACCAATTATAAAAGATCTTTTATTTCTAAATCTTTTATGATTCATAACAGAAAATTCATAAAAGAATAACAGAAATGGCAGAATAGCCCCAATTATTGAACAAATCTTTTATCTCGGTGCTGTTGTCACATAATATATGCGTCTCTTTCTAAGCGTCCAATTTCAAATTTTTGGTTTGTGTTAACGAATTACTTTGTTTGCTTCGCAGTTGTTTTTATTCCTCGAATCAAGCACATTATTTTTTAATTTTAAAACTTTTGTTTTTCAACAATTTTTGTTCCCATAAAATCCATTT
The DNA here is from genome assembly GCA_943590905.1 of Sphaerophoria taeniata. Taxonomy (NCBI): domain Eukaryota; kingdom Metazoa; phylum Arthropoda; class Insecta; order Diptera; family Syrphidae; genus Sphaerophoria; species Sphaerophoria taeniata. The sequence goes on from OX016540.1 coordinate 90,984,907, forward strand.
TCTCAGCTTCCTCTCAAGGCTCACAAATCCACTTATATCCTGCGGTGTTTGTTGAATTGTATATGAATGTTGTTGACGTATCATATGCAGTAATACAGGCTATTGAGAGATTGTCATTATCATACACAGCCCACATGAGACATGACATCACAAAAACGTGTTAACGGATGAAAAAAACATTTGTATGAATTCACGACATAGTTCACAACAAACCTTCCTAGACCTCTGCTGGATATAGGGAACGACCACGCACGAGAAGTTCGATGAAAAGCAGTGTAAACCCAGTAAAAACAGAGAGTATACGGTCCTAATAAAACTCTCCAAAATATTTTAATTCCAAAATAAAAATACCCCCTTTGGTTTTCAAACAGATCCCCTTTGGATACGTTTATTTGCCTTAAACTTCTATATTTCTTCCACCTACCTATTGATCAAATATCGTCATCTGACAGCTATTTACATCATCAATAATTCCTTCAATGCAATGACGTTCGCAACACCACCCCTACTATTGACGTACTCAACAGTATGACGTACAACTGAACTCTTCAAACGAAACCCCCTTACCAAGCTTCATTCATGATTTTTTTAGTATACACAACCCATGAATGTATATAAATTTCAAAAGTTTCTTACTTCCCACCAACCAACTTACCTATTCTTTTCATTCACATTCCCCACCACCCACTTGAGGTATTATTTTTTTCCTTCAGTGAAAGTTTCATCCATCCAACAACCTACATATTATTTTACGATTACCAATTTGACATACCTCTTTTATTCATACATCGAACAACCTACTCCTTGTCAGTGAAATGCCACAATTTACTTCTTAGCTCATCCCAAGCAGTCCGATTACTGTTTGAACTTTGGAATATTTTCCAAAGTTCATGATTGTTTGTTAGCTTAAGTCAACCTTTAAATATAACCCCAAGGTTTAATTCAAGTCGATTACCAAGGTCGGACAGGCCGCAAAACAAAAACACCCAAAAATCTCAATTCAGAGGTCTGCAGGAACGTCAAAATAAAAATAAACAATAATTTACGACGCGAAATTTTGAGAAAAATCATTTGTACTTTGAACACACCCAATAGCACTGTGGATATACATTTTTTTACACACTGACAAGGCCCAGCAATAATTTTGGATAATTTTTTTGAATGTCTCAATCATTTATCTCTCTTCATCAGCCGAATTTCAGTATGCGTTCATGAAAATAGGAACACAAAACACAACAAACAAGATATAAAAAAAACCAAAAGAATGTCATGTCTCATGTACGAGTTGCTGATCAGTGTGACCAAATAAGCTTTTTTTAGAGAAAAAAATAAGAACTTATAAATACTCATAAGAGTATAGGTTAGGGTTAAAGTGGCTGTCATGGATGTTAAAAGACACACTTAGGCCAATTGAAGGCCCATTGTGATACCACATGAATCTAACAGGCTTTCTTCGAAAGCTCAATGAAACCAATTAGAGTTCCTTACGAAACGTAGAAGATTAGGTAATTATATTAATGTGTTCGTTTAGATAATTATAAAAGTATTCTCCTAAGTGAATCAAACGTTGATGAGCCAGAGCAGGACAGGTGCAGAGGAGGAGAAGAACTGTTTCCTCCTCCTCATCCATGAAGCTTCTGCAGAAATTATTAGAAAATACGCCCAATAGCGTGGTGTGTCTTCCTATTAGACATTGTCCAGTAATGACATCCATTAACGAGCTTATATGCAATCTGCTTAGAGATATCAGGCATCTAGATCTATTTAAGTCCAGATTAGGCCAAATGTTTTTCGTCGACTGACAGGTGGTTATGTTATTCCACCTGATGTTAGTTCTCTTAATAGCATCTTGTGATTTGGAAGGCTGAATGAGAGACTAAATCTTGGTCGTTCGGAGTACACACCTCCACCAATCCCATCACTAGTTTTCGATCCATCTGTATAGAAGTAGATTGCCTCGTTATCCAGGAATGTTTTACTTTCCCAGAAGGATCTGGAAGGTATAGAAGGTATACGAGTATACTCTGAGCCCTTATGCACTGACACATTTGACATCAAGTTGCTCCAAAGATCTAGATTTTAATCACTAGATTGCAAGTGCTTTATGAATTGCATGTTACATATTTTAAGGTTTACCAGAGTGATTACACAAATAAAAAGTTTGGAAAACGACCGCATCATTTGAAAGCACACCATCTCTTGCCCCAAGCCAATTTTAGAAGTGACGAACTGCCGACCGAGGAGAACCAGTTTACCAGGTTTTTTACGACTACATGTAAAAAGCACTTCAAACTGGAAAAATACTAATAATTTCCGCTTCAGTGCAAAATAAAAGGTTTTTTTTTGTAAGATTTATGTTTTCCGAACTGGTCTTCTAATGACCCTGACCTTACATGAAGAGAGACTCAATTTTAAGTTAAAAGAACGACTTATCTTTAAAATTTTTAACACAAGTTCAACAGCATCTGCATTCTGCAACCATAGCGCTTAGCCCGTCGAACTAACAACCAAAAATAAAAGTTTTCAAACCACGTCGATCGTTCATCAAAGACCAATTTAAGCGGAAAGAGAACTGCAATTGTCACCCTAAGCTTGAAGTTTGTGCCTCCGTTTAGCCTCAAAAGAAGAAGCGAAGAATTTATTGAACGGTTTTCTCCCGAATTTAATATTTTAATATCCTTCAAATTATTTATCTAAAAATTAAATATTCATGTATTTATATTTTAAGTCCGGGAGCGTGGAATACGAGACCTAGAGGAATTTCCTCATAGACCCGAGAATAGAAAAAAATCAATAGTAGCCTTATTTCTCCCCCGGTAAGATTCTCATCTATATAGAATTCTCTTAAGGTATATAAAAGTGCAAAGTTGTCACCGGCTCTAAGACACCAGGTGAATGTTCCAGTTCCAGCTCGTGGCCCGATAGATGTTTTGAAACAGGTGAGTTCTTGATGAGAAGTTGAGATCCGTCCGTAGCAAAAATAAAACCGCAAAAAGCTGGGTTGTCATCTTCTTCGCCATGGATTTACAGCAGTGCGGTCTAACTTCTTAGCTTAGGTTTGCTCAGGCTAGTCAAGAATCCAAGCTCAAAGAAGTTACACTTAGTACCTCAACTAGAAAACTAAAAATAGAGTGGTGCGACAGCTCTTGAAGAGCCAAGGCCTAAGTGGCTTACTCTCATCAACAATTCTCTGGGTGCGTGTGAAGAATAGAGGGGACCTACAATTTAACGCCGACTCCGAACGGCATAGTTGAGAAGCACTTTTTCATGACAGATTGCTATACTCTTGGAAGTTTTGTCAGTGCTTCGCAAGAGGCAGTGCCCGTGAAAGATGAAATAAAAAATGTGGGCACGAGTAGGACCCGACCCACTACGATCTGCTAAGCAGCCAACGCACCTAACCACTTAACCACGGACACTACGAAACTAATATATTCTTAACATTCTTGAGTTGAGGACACTCAGACTTTGACGAACCTCAATTACCCAATACCTACTTTTCATCGGTTTCAATGTCAAGATGAGTTGCGGCAGGCATTTTTCTCACTAGCCTATAAATTTCGTTTGTAAAGATGGTCACCCTAACAACTTAATGACACATTAAACTCAAAGTCATGCCGAAAAAAACACCAACAAACAAACAGAAAAACACAACTGCCGTGCACCATGTAATTGAGAGGCGTAGTCGACGGAAATACGGTTAAGTGAATCCGATTCTCACTAGGGCGTATACGTAACCTTTTTCTCGTTTTCTGTTTTTTCACACTCTATTATATGTATTAGCTCACTCTTAAAAGTATTATACCAAAATTTTTCGCATTCGAAAGTGCGCGTAAAAGGAAACACAAACAGACGACAGAAGAGTACGAAAAAAAGGTCAAAGCACGTTGAGCTTACCCATTCACCTCCTACTATTAATGTTACTTTTTGTCTTTGTTTGCCAAACAAACAGGTTATGGTTGCTCCGAATGGAGCAATGACGTCATCTCCGTTTCTTTGTTTGCCATATTGGTTGAACTCGGTCGTGATGATGTCATAATTTTTGTTGTTGATTGTAGTGTTACCTTCTTATATGTTTCAGCGCGAAAAAAATGTTATTGTGTGGGTTTTCTGTTTGCAATGTTTGGCGGAGGTGCGGCAGGCTATATGGCGGTACCCAAGCTATGGAGTAAAGATATGCTGGCTGCGGTTATGTTTTTTTTTGTGTTTATGACTGTATCTGACCCAATAAAAAAGATTTTGCTAAAAATAGAAGCAGCAGAATGCTGCTTTCTACATGAAGTTGAATTCTTTTTCGGTGATAATTCTTTGGAAATATCTTAATGCTTCTGCGAGTAGTTTTTGAGTGAATTGAGTGATTTCATATTTATTAATTTTTCGTGTTGGAATGCGGAATATTTTTATGAGCCTTTGGCGCTGCGTCCTGAAATCTTTTATTGTTCAATGTTTGACGATTGATTTTTATAATCTTCTTTGCTTGGTGTACTTCACCCGGATGTCTTGGTTTGTTTATGTTTTAACCTTAAAATAGAGCAATGGGATATAGTTTAGTTATGCTTGAATTTTTATTCTTACTAGTTAAGGTTGTGTGGCTGTCCAGATGTCATTGACTCACTTAGACCTCAAGGGTCCATTGTGATACCACTAATGAGGTTACTCATGGGAGAGTAATGAACTTAAACAAACCATTTTGTACTTTTAATGAAGTTAGAGAGACATTTTCTGTCGATCGTTGCCAGTTCACTGGTATTATCGAATAAGGGATTACCGAGATAGTTATTCCTTCTATTGGAGAGTGCCGGACATGTACACAGAAGGTGTTGGATTGTTTCCTCCTCCTCCTCGTCGTCCATGCAGCTTCTACAGAAATCGTTTGCGTAGACCTCAAGCCTCAAAGCATGTCTGCCTATGAGGCAGTGTCCTGTTATGACTCCAATTGTAGAGCTTATATTTTGTCTGCTCAGGGAAATCAGGCCTTTTGACCGTTTCAGGTCTATGCTTGGCCATATTTGTTTGGTTGCTAGGCAGGTGGTACCCTGTGACCATCTAGCATTTGCTGATTCTAGAGCATATTGTTTGAGAAGATATTTGCATGTAGCAAGTGGTGTTCCTATGTTATGTTTTTGTCTAACATTAGGCAGAAGTGTTCCGTTTTTGGCGAGCTCATCGGCTTTGCAATTTCAACCTAAGGTTGTGTAGTCAAGTTCGTTAAGACGTTTATGTTCCAGCTGATTCGTGAACTTCATATACTGCGTCATCCTTGGGGATTGGATTCGATACCCTAACTACCCTGGAGTCTCAAAGAAGCCTAATAGATTATTTACTTAAAAGTTTTCGAGTTTCTCTAGAAGACTGTTGAAGAATTTGGGGTCCAGTGTCTCCAACTAAATGGGTTGACCACATTCCTTAATTGTGGGGTTAAAGTGAGAGCCTTTAAATATGTATTGTGAAATGATTGCTAATGAGTTGAATTGCTTTCCTCAGAATTTAAATCTAGCGTTGCATTTCGGTTGGCAGTGGCACAGAAAGTGGACAGCTATAACCTCTGCATATGACACCGATGCTGAGTCACCCATCTACGGTAACCCAAATCGCCCAAAACCACATGGGATGTTATCAAATTTGGGTGTCAAGGTTTTACAATGGTCCTTCAATAGAATTTTCACGAAAACCTGGGGACCAAACCCTAAAATTATCAGATGGATGTATTTGGCAATAGTTAGACCAATACTAACCTATGGTAATTTTGTTTGGTGGAAAGCTTTAGAAAAGAGCACGAACCTGAAAGTTTTGACAAAAGTTCAAAAACTTGCGTGCACAGGCATTACCGGGGCAATGAGATCCGCTCCAACTGCGGGACTGGAAGTTGTACTCAATCTAATACCCTTAGACCTCTTTGTTCAAGAATCTGCGGCCAAAAGTGCCTTGAGACTTAGTCAAACTAAAGTCTAGAAAAACAGTTCCACAGGACATGCTCAGATCCTTCATAAAGTTATGGGTCATAGTACTACAACAGACTAAAAAATACCCGAACTTGATTTTCATTAACTATTCCAGGCTGCCATCCCAAGCAGAGAGGAATGGATAGATAACATACCATACTCCAGTCAGTCGTCAATAGCTATCTATACTGATGGCTCTAAGATGGACACTGGTGTAGGGGCAGGCTTCTATTCTGAATCTCTCAAGTTAACCGCCTCCCAAGTAACAATTTATCTTGTATAAGGTCCAAATTTCTGAAATTTGGAAGCATTAGGTGTACCTAATAGTATTATTTTAAGGCTTCTTCATGGACGATTGATTTTTTTTGCCTGAATAAGACCTTATTGTTGCTTACTAATAACAATCTGCAATTTGATAACGAGAATAAGACCTCCTTGTGCAAATTATAACAAACTGCTTGTATAACATTGATTTACCAAAGTGTCAAAAAATCAAGGAATAGCTTCGCTTAAGTCTTATAGAAGTTAAATTGTTACTTGGGCTCGCTAGGGCTTCCAGACTACAGTAGTGTTTTCCAAGCGGAGGTCATGGCAGTGACAACAGCTGCTAAAAAGGTATTAATGATGGCGATACCACGAGCTGATATCACCTTTTACATTAATAGCCAAGCGGTAATAAAAGCGATTACTGCAACTGAGGTAAAATCAAAGCTTGTTTTATGCTGTCGCGAAGAGCTTAAGGTTCTGCTGGGTCCCAGGCCAAAGCGATATACCAGGCAACGAGCAAGCTGACGGGGCAACGCTTGACGTAAGCCAAGCTCAGCTGGTTAGAATCCCTGCCAGTTATTTAAAACAGGAAATCTCAAAAAGAATAACTATTAAGTCCGATGAAAGGTGGAACCTTCTTGACACCTGCGGTACTACAAGAAAGATCTGGCTCTGTTTTAACAAACAAAGAACGGAAAAAATTATGCAACTACACAATGGATCACTTCGATCTCTTGTAAGCATAATTACCGGACATAATTTGTTAGGTTATTATTTGAAAAAGATGAGAATCAGTTCAGATGATCTCTGCAGAGGAACGAGGAGGTGCATGAAGAAACTTCGCAGTTTCTGTATCACTGTCCCGCACTCTCCCATCAAAGGAAGAAATTGCTCGGTAACTATTTCTTCGGGGATTTAGAAGAACTCCCTAGTACACCAGGTACTAACATTCTGAACTTCGTCAATGCCTCTAAATGGCTTGATTAACTGAACAGGTAGGTTTTTCTTATTAGCTTCAGTAGCAATACTCACGGGTATCACAATGGATCTGTTTCTGTATTGATCTAAGTGTGACGGTAATGACACCAACTGTCAGCCCCATAACCTAACCAAAACTAATGGTCGATTGGGCTTCAGAGTTTTTTGTCACAAGTGATCGGCTTTATTTCACAGGAGGATAATGCTGGTTTTATTTACCCTCACGCCCATACATTCACTTTCTGGATGGCCAGATCCACAACAATGAATCTATGCTTTTTGTAAGGCGTATAAGCTTTACAACATACCTGATAAAATTCACGTACTTTCATTCGGTGAACCCATTCAGTGATGTACCTTATCAAGTTCCTAAAATTATATTCCAAGCTTAAGTGACCTTAACCAATCTTTGATTCAAAAACAAATCGCATTTATAATGTTTATATTTTTTTGCCTAACACAATGTCAAATTTATTATTTGAAACTAATTTTAGATTTTCTTTTTTCACTATTTGCTGACTAAAAAAATATACACAACGACATCACGATCACGCAATGAATTGTGTCTCAAAGGCCGCTCGGGCAGGCGATAAGGAAGTGTTCTACCTACTGTTCTAGTAGACTATCGCACCAACATCATCAATTTATTGTATCTTTTAGTTTATGACACTAGTAAATTTAACAACCACAATCAAAAAAAAAAAATGTATGGAGTGATAAGAGACGTTTCGCCATTATTGTTTACCCCAATCTAATCAAAATAAACAGATTGGGAAAAATTCCGGATTTCACTTGAAATCGTTCTGGTTTATTGATCGGAAATCCTTATTATTGAGAAATCCCTCAGGCTATACGACAACAATATTATAGAAATTTATAAATAAAACCTGTATTTTGGATATTTTTATAATTAACTTGTTGAAGATGCAAAATGACATGACGAAATATACCCGGCCTATGTCAACAGAAATTTCTTTGGTAGAACACTTTTATTTGTGTAGCTAAATAAATATACCTACCCCATTTTTGTTATTTTTTCTGTTTTATTTTTTTTATTTTTAAGTTTGCAACGATGTTAAAGATAAAAATAACTTTTACTGTAGGTTCAGTTCATGTGAATGGAGCATGATCGGAATAATCGGGCGTTTTTGTTTTGGGTTTTGATGCTCAAGTTGTTTTTAATTTTTGTCATAAATATTTTTTTGGTACATATATGAGAGCGTCATATTTCTTGATCAAGGACATTTTGGACACTTGTTTTTGCCTGTTTGTGGGTCAAATAAATCTATCATGATGTTGTTGATTGTTTCAATATTAAATCGTAGGCATGTTTATATTGTTTATAGAGACATGCCTACATTTTGTGTAGTTCGTTGTTTCTGGTTGCATTGAACGTAAGAGCAAAGGATTTTATTGACAGTCAGCATATCTAAATTACCTGGGTAAACAGTTCATTGAAAATCCCGCAGAAAGGTACTTATAAGTGATGTGACTTATTCGCGTCATTTTTTGAGAGTGTTTATGTGGATCATTCATCTGTAATTTAAGCTATCCTTTATCTGTTTCTAACTTTGATGTGGGACACCTTTCTTTGTCACTGATGACGTTAGGTTAGGGATATTAAATATGAACTCAAGTCTTATTCCAGGCCCGGATGGTATTCTATCCTATTTAATTAAGCAATGTCTTACATTAGTTGAACCTCTTCAAATAATATTCAATTTATCTCTTTCAAAGGGAATTTTTTTTAGATGACTGGAAGTTCTCGTTTATAAATCTCATATTTAAATCAGGTCAAAAACATAAAATTGAGAATTATCGTTCAATCACCAAACTTTCTGCTATTCCCAAGCTCTTAGAGTTGATTGTAAAACAGAAAATTTATTTTCATATAAAAGAATTTATTTCTCCATTCCAACATGGATTTGTTAGTGGTAGATCTACTACAACCAATTTATCGCTTTGGAATCTGGTTTTCAGGTTGATAGACTACATCAACCTTTGACAGCATTTGTATTCCACTTCTTGTTCAAAAACTCAATAGATTTGGTTTTCATTCAACTTTTCTCAAGTGGATTTCTAGTTATTTGGTCAATAGACGAGAACGACAAGTTGTAAAAGTTTTGAATTCACTTTCATCAAAAATAATAAATGTAACTTCTGGTGTTACACAAGGAAGCCATCTTGGACCAATATTGTTTTTAATTTTCATAAATAAATTACCTTTGAAATTTTTTTGAAATTTTCAAAAGGGTTATTGCTGATGATTCAAAATTTTGTTTAATATGTTAAAAGTACCAATGATTGTTTATTAATACAGAATGACATAAATTCTATAAATGATTGGTGTAAATTTAATTATTTTTCACTCAACATAAAAAAATGTTATTGTATATCTTTTTCTCGATCTCATAATGTTATTATTCATGATTATTATATCTCAAACGTTGTTTTAGACAGAGTTTCTGAGGTAAAGGACCTCGGTGTATTAATCAATGAAAAGTTGAACTTCTCTGGGCATATAGACTATGCTGTTGCGAAAGCTAATTCAATGTTGGGTTTTCTTAAGAGAAATTGTGCGGAATTTTCGAATCCTTATGCAATAAAATCTGTTTATATGTCCCTTCTTTGTCCTCATTTGGAATATGCTTCAGTTGTGTGGGATCCTCATTATACAGTTTCAAAAAACCGTATTGAGAAGGTTCAAAAAGCTTTTACTAAATTTGTTGTTAGACAATTAAAATGGAATTTAAATTCAATGCCTTCCTATTCGACAAGATTATTTATTTATTTAATCCGTTAATTATCTAACGTTAATATAAACTTATAGCTATTTACATAATTTTTAATTTAAAATTTTAATTAACATAGAAATACATAAATACTATAACATATTAAAAAAGCTTTCTTTAAATTGTTTACTTTTAACATTGTCATTAACAGATGAAATTAAATTATAAAATTTATTGAAGACTGAAATCAATTGATTTAAAGGGCTATTCGTACCATAGTTAGTTCTGCTAAAAATCGGACATAAAGGTATCTGTCTTCTTATGCTTGTTTGACTATAGCTAAAATTTAGACGATTCAGAGCTGTTGGGGATATAATAGAACCATTAATTAATTTTAAAATAAAACAAAATTGGAGATATTGTCTATGTTGTGAAAGTGTAGGGAGGTTTATTAGCAAGAGTCTGTGAGAATAAGGAGGTGGTGTGAATACTTGGGAAAACGGAAGAAAACGAAGACAAAAACGCATAAATCTTTTTTGGATACTTTCAAGTCTGTCTATATGGACTGGATAGTATGGTGCCCATATAACACAGCCATATTCAAGTATTGGCCTGACAAATGATACATAAAGAAGTTTTAAGACGTAGGGGTCACGAAAGTCACGAGAAAAACGTTTAATAAAACCTAGAATCTTGTTAGCTTTTTTAACTATAAAGTTATAATGGTCACAGAACGTTAATTTACTGTCAAGAATAACACCTAAATCAGAGAAAACGGAAAGCTTACAAAGGGAGGAAGAATCTAATAAATAGTTATAATCTATAATTGTTTTTTTGCGTGTAAAACACATAGTTTTACATTTGTCAATATTCAATAAAAGTCGGTTTGTATTGCACCATTCCCTAAAACTATGAAGATCTTCTTGAAGCTGTGAGCAGTCATTAATTGAACTAATAGATTTGAAAATTTTAATGTCATCAGCGTATATTAAAACGGAGGAGTTTTTTATAACGGATGTTATGTCATTTATATATAAGATAAATAATAAAGGACCTAAATGGCTACCCTGTGGAACACCAGAGTTGACGTAAAATTGGTCGGAGAGTTCATTTCGGAATATAACGCTATAACTTCTGTTCTTTAGATAAGACGAGATCCACGTCAAGAATTTGTCGTTAAACCCTAAGGCCTTAAGTTTATGGACTAAGGTCTTGTGACATAATTTGTCAAAGGCTTTACTGAAATCTGTGAATACGCAATCCACTTGCTTACGATCTTCGAAGGAGTCAAGGCAGAAAGAAGTGAAATGAAGTAGGTTTGTAATTGTTGATTTATTCTGGACGAAACCATGTTGATTTTCACATATAATTGATTTACAATTAAACGATAACATCTTACAGATAATGGACTCAAATAGTTTGGGAATAACGGAAAGTTTTGCAATCGGACGGTAATTCGTTATTTCATTCTTAGACCCTTTTTTATGAATCGGAGTTATAAATGCACTTTTCCATAATAGTGGGAAAATTGAGCTTCTAAGAGATTCATTGAACAAAACAAACAGAGGGTACGATAAATGAGACACACATTTTTTTAAAACACATGATGGTACTCCATCAGGGCCAGGGCGAAAACAGTCATCAAGTTCTGAGACACAACAAACAATTGAATCTTCACATATTGTCAAGTCAAGTGAGTTAAGGTGTGGATAATTTTGGGCTGGAAAGAACGAATCGGGAATTTGAAAGGAAGGAGGCACGTCGAAAGCATCTTTGAAGAAATTAGCAAACATATTTGAAATTATTTGGGAGTCATGACTTGTTGTGTTATTAAAAGACATAGAGTTTGGGTAACAGTCAGTTTTTCTTTTACTTTTCACGAAATCCCAGAAGTTTTTTGGGGTCTGTTTCAATTCATTTTCAATTTTTATAATATAGTCAGAGTATAGAATATTGGAGTAGTCAATGAAAATATTTTTAAGTTCGGAGTAAATCCTGAAGTCTTCTTCTGCTCTAGTTTTACTAAATTTTAGCCATGCCTTATTTCTTTTATTTTTTAAGTTTCTTAATTGAGTGTCAAACCATGGGGGAGTTTTAGATTTATAGCGAGATTTTCGTAATGGCGTAGTTTCATAAAAACAGTTAAAAAGAATACTATAAAAATTTAGACACATGTCATCAATATTACGATTTAGGAGCAGTTGATTCCAGTCAACATTACACAATAAGTTAATTAGTTCATTAAAGTTACATTTTTTAAAATTGAATTCAAGTTTTTCATTTGATGTATTAGGGATATTGCACACGTTTATATTTAGTGATATATTTAAAGCTGGATGGTGACGGTCTTCTTCTACTAGTTTAACATCGGCTGGAGATACAGCTACGTCAGTATTTATCGTGTCGGAGAAAAATATTAGGTCCAAATATTTGTTGTATTGATTGGCAACCCCATTAAATTGAACAAGTCCACAAGAAGCTAAACCATCAATAATTAAGAATTCATTGGTGCTCGTTGGATTGATAGGTGTAAAATAGTTGAGGTCTGATGATTTTGTCCAGTTCAGGTTCGGAAGATTGAAATCACCTACGATCAGCAGTTCATCATTAGGATCCATTTGGTCGTGGATCTTCTCAGTTAAATGTATGCAATTTTCATAGACAAGACTGGTAGATCTTGGAGGTATGTATACTGAGATGATAAAGAGATAACCTGTTTCCAATTTGATTTTAATACATAGCATTTCGACGTCGGAAAGATCAAAAGTATCAACCAAAGTGCATATAAGGTAGTTTTTTACCGCGAATAGTATTCCACCACCAACTGTCTCCGAGTCGCTCGATTGGTGCCTATCTCGTCTAAAAACTTGGTAAGTTGAGTCAAAGAGTTCGGTATCTATGAAAGAATTATTTAGCCAGAAACATGGTAAGAGTTATTATGTCATGTTGTAGATTGTTAATGTTTTTATAGATCGTATTGATCTTTGTCCTTAGACCATTGACGTTTTGGTAATAAATCAAAACTTGTTGGAGCTGCCTCTTCAATAATAATGCATTGTCCGGGTCTCACGAAAAGGGTTAAAGGATGATTGTTTATTCTCGAATTCGTGTATTATGATCCCTTTTGGCCAAAGCGATGTTGAGTTTAGAAGGTGGAAGATTGAATCTGGGACTCTTATCTTAAACGATGCATATTTCGAGTGGTTACGATGAATCATTTTCTCAACTTTTAATAGCGACGTACCAGTCTTGTTCGAAATAAAGTTTTTAATATCGAGGGCGTTTGTTGAAGGGTCAAGTTTGGATAAGAATAAAGTTCGATGGCCTTCTACTACTTTCAATCCACATGAGATAGGTGAGTTTGGATGAGTTTTGTTTGAAAGAGATGAAAATAACAATGAGTTTGCTAACGTTGGTGATGATGGGATTGCATTTGCGAGTAATGGCTCTATTGATGATGGTGAAGTTGCTTTTGCTTTGATTGGGACAGAAGATTTTGATAAGGTTAGAGTTGATTGAAGGTGTTGAGAAGGAAGTACAGATGCAGAGGGAGAAGCAGACCTGGCAGGCTTCTTGGTTGAGGGATTAGCTTCACTATATTCGGCGTCACTTTCGTCAATTTTCCGCTGTAACGCTTTAATTGGTCTTAACTCCTTACAAAATCACCGGATTGTTAATTGTGTAATGTTTGTGCATGATATATTGTCTTACCACATTAAATGCCCCGATTAACTTATTCTGTTAAATTTGTATGTTCCTCAAAGAAATATTAGATCAAGACATTTGTTTTATATACCTAATCATAGATGTAATTACGGTTTTAATGAATCACTCTCAAGATCCATGAAATTTATAATGAATTCATTTTATATTTAGATATAAGCTTAGAAAAAAATGTTTTTAGGCAAAATTTAAGTGATAAATTAAATAGTATGTAGTTTAGTTATAAGCATTCTGTAAGAGTTCGCTCGATAGATGAAGAATAAATAAATATATAAATATAGGTTAGGTTAGGTTAGGTGGTGAGGGGTGTGCACAGCATGAAACTGCTGCGTACACGGGGACCTACTGGTCCATTGTGATCCCCTATTAGAATGCTCCTCAAAATTACCGGTTAACGTAGACTGGCTCGAAATGACGGGGTTGGTTAGTTTGGCGGTTCGGACAATCACAGAGCAGGTATTTAATGGTTTCTATTTCCTCCTCATCCGGATAGCTCCTACAGAAATCGGGTGCAAATGACCCTATCTTGTTGGCCATTGTGTCAATGACCCTTTAGTACACCTATCAAGATTTTAATGTTCCTTTTACTCAACGATAGAATATACCGAGTTTTCTTTACATTACTGTTACGCCATAAACTTCTAGAGATTACACAATCGTTCCTGGATTTCCAGGAGATATTGATTTTCTCTTTTGTTTTAAGGTCTATCTTCCTCTTGAGTACCCCAATCGGGACGTATGGTCCCCTATCTGAAAGGTCGCTACTACTTGTATCTGCTTCTGACCCTTTCCTGGCTAGTTAATCTACTATTTCGTTCCCTTCTATATTACTATGTCAAGGAACCCAGCAGAGCTTAACTTGGTTAGTGTGGCAGATTCTATTTAATTCCTTCCTACAGTTTGAAACTGCCTTTGATCTTATAGTCTCACTGGCTAAGGCTTTGATAGCAGCCTGGTTGTCCACGAAAAAAGTAATATCCGAGGAGATCTCGGCCTGAAAGACACTATTACAGTCAGCTGGGAGTTTATACGACTCTCTGATGTTGAGAGATTGGGAAAACACTCCAGCACCTGTTCCTGATTCCATTTTTGAACCGTCAGTGGAGAAAGGTATACCGTGTTTACTTATAAGTGAATTAGGATCCCAACCCTGTCTTTCTGGTATGTAAATAGAAAAGTTCCTATCGAAATCTAGTGAAAGGGGAATGTAATCGGTGGTCTCCATCAGTCCTGGAATTGTGTCATATCTTTTTAAGATAGACCCGTGTCCATAGGTGCTGTGTTTCCAAAAACTTATTTCTTTTAAACGAATTGCAGTTTTGACTGCCGTGCACCTTATGAATTAATCAAGAGCCAGGAGGTCCAAGATCATTTCCAACCCAGCTTATATGGTGTGGACATCCGAGCCCCTGTTATTCCTATACAGGCTAGTCTCTATATACCTTATTCAAGTTCTTGAGATAGCTTGATTTTTCCACCATACAGTAGAGCCATAGGTAAGAATGGGTCTGACAATCGCTGTGTTGTGTACATTCATTGCATGACTTGCGGTCGCATACCCCAACGTCCATGTTTTATGAATAAGTATAATATCAAAAAAAAAAATCTTTGCAAAAAGTAATGATATCACACCAAAACATAAATGTAAAAAAAGAGCCAAGTTCTCCGGTACAAAAATTCTGCCTAACAAATCAGCCACGAAAAGTAATGAGATCTAAAAGAACGCCAAGTTCTAAGATTCAGCAAGTACTCGTAGGTGCATTGCAAATGTTTTAAGTGGACTTACATCGAATCAACTACTAGTTTTGAAAGAAACTTGTAAACTAATGTAAATTAGTTAATTTTTGGTTAAATTTTGACACTTCGCATTGAATAAAATTATTAGACTAGCTGCGGAGCAGGTTAAAATATGTCAGTAGTGGTTAAAAATTCATCCATTTTTATTTTTTAACCACAATTCATCCAATTCGCACATGGCCTTAGTTACTAAAATGACTGGACTAGAAAAATGTCATCAACAAAAAAAACTTCTCTAAATTGACGTTCACAAAATTATTCCACCGTTGAGGGTGGTTTAGCGAAGGAATAAAAAAAAACAATTGTAAAGAACTACTTATCTTTCCGTCTATTAGATTCCGTTTCAGAATCTATTGTTGTTATTAGCGCAAAATTATAGTCCGCTAATGAACAATTTTAGTGTGATACTAGCTTAAAATGACGTTTGAGTCATGTCTGAAACGTCATTTTAAGCTAGTATCACACTAAAATCGTTCATTAGCGGACTATAATTTTGCGCTAATAACAACAATAGATTCTGAAACGGAATTTTTCGTAAAAATCACTTTATTTTGAATGTTAACCCATAGATAAACTCTTATTATATGGATTAGTTAACCTGTGGAATAGTCGTTTTTATTAATATCAATTGCTTATTCATTTTAATGTTTAATTTTTGTATGCTATTCATTTTATTATGTATTTCTTCAAGCTCAATACCGAACAGGACGATCTTGGCAACTTTGGAATTGGATAAACGTCAACTTCTATTTATGGAATTCTTTTACATTAACACAATGTGAATTGTAAAAACACATAGAAAACAGTGTTTAGAAATTGCTATAGGTTTTCTCGTGTCTGTGTCTATCGGTAAAAAACTGACAAAACCCGGAGCTCGTCTATTTCGGTAGCTTAATAACCAGGGCGGTTAAGTGTCCATTTTTGTTTTAATGTTTGTGTTATCTTTAGTTTGTGGTTTTGGTAATTTGTAAGTCGAGTAATCAAATATTTTTCGAAAGGTTTTTATTTTTAAACCAATTTATGACATTTTAATGTTTAAATATAACAAAAATACAACAAACATGCTAATTCAGTGCTGTCAGCCTTAAAAGCAGTTACTCCGAAGTCTGATCGCACAACCTTTCGTGAAGTTGTGAAATAATTTGAACCAACATTTGAACCATTGAGGCATTGACGGCATGACACAGCACCGAAGTCATATCCAATTTTGTTTAACTTCCTCGCGTTTTAACAATTACGTAAGCTTTGACACAGTAAGGCATGCAGGTATATGCACTTCTTTGAAGTTGATTGTGTGAACTTGTCAAAAGACAAGAAAATTATTAAGAGAAATGTCAAAAATAGGTGAAAGATTTTAAACCGAGTTTCACAGCCTTAGGAAACCTCCTCTCAGCTCATCGCTGTCGTGTGCAGGTGCATTTTGGTTACAAACAATTGTTTAAGCCCACCAAAGGCAAACGAATGTTAATAAAATATAGAAGAACAAATAACATCACGCACAGACCATGTGGTCCCTCCTAAATTCCACCATTGCAAATCTCGTTATATCCACTTTGTCGCCTTCATTCACAAAACAAAAACCGGAAACTAATTTACATCATCATGAATAACGCCGCATATTATGCATTAGAAAAGCAAAACAAATATGTATCTCTATATCGATTATGTATAAGGGTGGTCGTTTAGTCTATTTAAAACCAAACTATTTTAGTCTCGACCGACAAACGACGTCGACGATGATAATAATAAATGAATTAATGAATGGCAAACGCGGTTAAACACCTCACTTCTCAATGACGCTGGTGGTTTTTTGTTGTAATCTACGGACTACCCCCGCCCGCCGCACCACTGGCAATAGTGTTACCTACAGCAAATAATTGCGAACATGTGCTCGAGGAGTGACCATTTGTTGAAAGGGTTATTTTTATTCATTAACGAAAACAGTTGGTGGTTCAAATTAGAGATCGACTAAATACCTCAAAGAGTCATGTGAGAGCCAACAAAAATGATTTACCGAACTCTCTTTCTATTTTGCTCTTTGGCGATAGTACAATTAGCTGTCAAAAATTGTACAAGATTTGTAAGACTTTGTATACGACATTTTTGAAATACCGTTGTCTGTTTGAAGAAAAACTTAAGCACAAGGATAGCTAAGCATCATCGCTTTAAAAACGCTCTCCCACCACCTGTCATCTGTCACCTTGACAGCGATTAATATTCAATTCATATTCAATCAATCAATTACCATTAGTTTTTTTTTTTGGGCACGACCCGTTCTGGTTTTCTACCGATTATCTATCTATCTGTCTTGTGAAAACAACAAACTTCTTCTAGCGAAGTCCAAAGTCGTTCGCATACCACATATCATATCGCTCCGCGTCACAATCTCGTATTCCTATACAGTCTTCATCGTTCGACCAAGATTGTACGTATATTTATTAATACGTCTAGTTTTTTTGTTTTGTTTTATTTAGTACCATTGAACACGTTTTGTTTTCGTTGAATGCCGTGATTATTTTATTACTCGGTTGGTACGCCCCTATCACGTTCGGGAAACGTGATCGATCTCAATGAAAGTGTATGCGTGAATTGGGTAAAGCGGCAGGAGGCAGTGGCAGGTTAAAATGTTGAACGCGAATGCGAACGCCAACGAACACAACGGTTCAGCGGCTCTTTAGATTAGAAAAATTATTCGCACAAGCCCACTTGCTTAAATTTAATCGTTTTTTTTTTGTCTTCAATTTTGTTTCGTTTTTGTGTTCAATGTTGTTTTGCCGATTATGTATGGATTTTAACTAGCTAGAGTTGGTTTTCTGGTTGTTTGTTTAAGTTAAATTGTCTAGTTTTTTTTTTTAAATGTTCTTCTTGGATATGAAGGGCTTGAATGGAAAATTTTATGAGAAATGACGTGCTACAAGCTAAATGACGAAATATTCGAACTGAAACACGCAATTCTGGTTGGGAAGTTATTTTAGGTTAAAGTCCGATCTTCATGTTTAGCCGCAGTTAAGGAAGCCGACTTAAAAGCTTTAAGCAAGTTCCAATCAAGCAATTAACATATTTCATGTATGTTTTAGTTAAAAGTATGAAATTGGGAAAGAGAATGAGGGAAGTCTATGCCCCCATTTCTGTCAGAACAAATCTTTGCTTTGCTGAACTCTTTTTTTTTAGATTTGAGATCCACACAAACTCAATATCATCATTCACAAGACGGAGTATTTGTATCGAGTTTACAATCTGATTTCCTATAATTCACATCTTGTTTTTGTCGAGAGAAAGCGAAGTGCCGTCTACAAAATCAGGTTGAAAAGCCTTCTAGCACACGACATCGTTGCCGAAGTTGCCCGGTTGGGGCATTTCGGCCCTATTTTGTAAGAATGGCTCGGTGGCCCAAGTATTTGAATCAAAAACATTACATTTTTTCATACTAGACCCAACTCTCGAAATTCGATCGCGTTCATTAAAGGGGGTTCACAGTCAACAACATGTTTATCAACTTGTCGTGTTGGTATATTTGGGTAATATGAATCCACCTTAAGTTTTAACGACATTTTTGACATTTCTTCGTGAACACACCCTGAACACAATAGTTGTTCGACACCACTGTAATGGGATATTTGTTTTAATAACCTCACTTTTATTTTTAATTTTAATTTATTGTTTTCAACAATATCGGTTCAGAATATTTCAATAATATGTAGTCACTGCACTTTTGCATAAAAAAATGTCTTCGTTTGATATGTGATATATCACCCTTCGGTTTTTAAAGCTTAAGAGCTGAACAGAATGCGTTTCCAGTCGCCCGGCGACAAAAATGACAGCTGTCAAAAATGTGAAATTTGTATGGAAGTCGCCCATTAGCAACACAATGCGTCGATCAGTGTGTCATGCAGGCAGTGCTTTCCGACTGTTCCACCAAAGATCTCCTCTTTTCCCAGCTTTATGTTAAAATCGCCGAGGACAATGTTCATGTCATAGCTAGGACATTGCTCATATGTTTTTTTCGAGGAGCTCGTAGAATTCGTCTTTGTCGTCCTTTTTCTCTTCTGTTGGGGCATGCGCGTATATAAGGCAAATGTTGCCGAACTTTGCCTTGATTCGAATCGTCATGATGCGTTCACTTACACATTTGAAGCTCAAGACTTTTTGCCTGAGTCTGCTTCACCATCACCATAGTAGATGTCGCAGTTTTTCATCCTGCTTTTGCCCGGTCCATCCCATCGCATTTCCTGGATAGCGGTAATGTCTGCTTTGTAGCAGTTGAGGGTCTCCGCTAATTGCACGGCAGCACGTGCTCTATTAAGGGACCTAACGTTCCACGTGCGCATATCCGAAATTCGTTGTCCTCAATACATTTGTTTGGGTTGTCATCAGTGTATCCGTCCGTTTCCGAGGCCTGTTGTTGCTTCGCAACTAAATCTTTTTCTGAGTAGTCGGAAAGTCACCCCAACGTACAACCCCCAACCTGGAGTACCAGCCAGAAGCCGGAAAAACCGCTCCCTTTTACGGCCTGGGCTTCAAATTAGTCGAAGTAGCCCGTAAAGGTGTTCAGCAAGTAGTTCGGCCGAACTGGAACTGAAGACGCCACCGTTGATTCCAAAAAAAGAAATCCATCCGCTGCCGTCCCTCGTTGGGAGTGCCTTGGTGGGAACACTCCTTCGTTGTGAGGTAATTAGTAGTAACAACCTACTCCGCTTTGACCTGTCGACCATGGGAGGCCCTTCTGCGAAAACAAGATTCGCGATCGCATAGCTCTAAGCTTCTTAGTAGTAGTTACCGTAAGCCGCTCCGCCACGTCAAATCTATCTTTTTGAAAAATTCGTCTGCCGTGTTGGCGGTATGTAATGTGAACACCATTGTTTCATTTCTGATTCTTAATGACACCCTGCACACAACAGCTATTTGGCACCACTGCTGTTTGACATTTCCAATGAGTTTTGTTGTACTAACCTTTGTATATGGATTTACCAGGTAATATCAAGAATGGTTTTCTGCTTGGTTTGACAGTTTTTTGACAGTTTTTTACATTAGTTTGTAATGTGTGTTCTCTGCTTGCTTGCTTGAAAACCATTCTTGATAGTACTAGGTAAATCCATATACAAAGGTACTAACCTAACTTTTTTTTAAATTTAAAATTTACTGTTTTAAACAATTTCGGTATAGAATATTTAAATAATAGTTCCGTTCGTTTTCTCAATAAAACTGCGGAAAACTACCATATTCTCCCACTTTTTCGTTCGTTTACTCCCAATTTTTGTAAGATCTGTCACTTTTGAAGGAGAAAAATATTTTCCCTATCTGCCGGTTTTAGCCACAAAAATTTCTTGTGGCAGTTTGTGTAAGTTCTGTCAAACCATAAGAAGTACATTGAATTTTGTTGACGTTTGTGCATTTGGCAGATTTTTGGTGTGAAGTGTTCTTTTACTTTTTGGGTGAATCACAAAATTTCGGGGAGTGGGGATGATTTTTGACAGTTTTTACAAAAACTGAAGAAAAAGTAAAAGAACGGACCAAATATACAGTTTCTGCACATCTGCACATCGCACAAAAAATGCTTTCGTTCGATATGTAATTTATGCCCCTTCGATTTTTGTATGCCACGTAAAGTGAAGTGAACAACTGTTTGACGTTTCATCTTTCATTATATGAATGTTATCGTTATGATACAGGAACGTATGTGACCATATTTTTTGCACCCAAAATTTATATCGTTTCAATACTTTTATTTTAGCAGACTTTGCTTATTTTACTTTCGAAACCTTCCTCTGACGCAAGTTGGATGTTTCTTGGTTTGCCAACTTAAAACAGTCAGGTGCCATTCCTAAATTACAAAATGCCTTTTTCATCAATAATATTTATTCAGACTTCAAAATGTGTATTTAGTTTCATAATTCATTCACAATTCAACTAGATGATCTTTTCAGTTTGGCAATGACCCATATTATAAAATTTGATCAAAATACGTCACTTTGATATTTTTATTATGACAAAACCGTAAACACACATTTAAAAAAATGCATAGGTATGTGTGCAGACTTGTAGATAAAAATATTGATGTCGCTATGATGTAAACAAACAAGAAAATAAATAACATCTTGAACGAATTTATCTAAAAATAAATGTCCACGTGAAAGAAAGATGGAACTTTTTTGTCCACGTGAACGCTGGCTGAACGAAGTCATTTGATTAGAAAAAATATTTTTACCGCATTGTCATCACTCCTTTGTATATTTGTTTTTTTCGTAGTTTTTGGGGGGTTGAACTTCTAAAATATTTGATTGTTTGTTTTTGTTTTTGTTATTCAAAAATAAAGACCCATCTAGTTTTTGGATTGCAACAGCAGTCACGGGAATATTGCATTGTTAATGAACATTAGCTACTCTGGAAAAAATCATCTTTTGGGGATATACATATGTATGTATTACATTACATACGTACCTAGTTTCTCTTCTCAAAATAAGGGCAATAATCTGTAGGGAATTCCATTGTATTTCTATCTAGCTAGTATGTGCAAGATGGCAATCGATTGTGGTGCCATCTTGAGATCTGGCGCAAAGCCATTTTTTTCCCAATACCAAACTTATGTAAAAAAAATAGCACTGCGCCAGATCTCAAGATGGCACTACAATCGATTTTCATCTCGCGGGTACTAGCTAGATAGAAATACAATGGGGAATTCGTATAAATTGTCATTGTCAATTTTTTAAGAGCAGAAGGTTTGCTGGCATTTGCAGAGAAGTTCAACAAGTATGAAGTTTTTGACTTTTGTACAACTGAAATATTAAGTTATGATAAATGCAGGGGCGAACGCAGGTTGGTGTTTTGGGGGACCGGAAACTGTCTTTAGTTTAGCCGAAGAACACAAGCTTGTTAAGTTGCTCATATACCTTGCCAAGTGGGGCTTTCCTCAGAAGCCCACAGACCTCTTGGTGACAAACGTAGGACTGCTTTCAAAGATAGCCTACAAGGGAAAACGTATTACACTAGGCTTTCTCAAGATGTCACATTACATTATGAACTGAGAGACTCAGAACAGCAGAGAACGAGCGATCGCGACGCCGACGTATGAGTTGAGTATTTAGAAGAGATTGACGCAGCCGGTATTTTAGGAAACTCCTCAAGATTCTGAATGGAGATGAAACATCATTCAGCCTATCTCTAAAACCAGGGGTCGCCAAGAGGTTGGAAAAATCTTTATACTGTACAACATGGAAACGAATATGAGACGATCACTGTACTTTTTCTCTTCAGTGACGACACCTATGCTTGTATTTCCCTATGTGCTCCCTCCTCAAGCTGTTGCAAAAAGTGTGCTGGATAGATAGGTCTTACCTCTTAGGCAGATCTGAAAGTAGGTGGGTACAATCCGAGACGTTTTTCTAATATGTGGTCAATATACAGTGCTTTGCAAAAGTATAATCGCACCATGTAAAAATGGTTTTGTGTAAAACCGAGGACTGCAGCAATACTAAACTATTTTTTTTTAAAGACCCTTATTAGATAAGAAAATTGAGAGAAAAAAAAATTACCGTTACTTTCGCCTCTAATGTTTAGAAAAGAAAACAATTTTTTTTCTTTGTTGCATAAGTATAATCGCATTCTCTTATTTTTTCAACATTTTTTTTATTTTTTTTTTATTTTTTGAAAGATTAGTGTGGATTCTTACTACGCCGATTTTCAATCAAGTTAAAATACTCGATTTGGATTACTCTCGACCAGGTTTTTTAATTAGGAATTGTCCAACGAGTTCCATTCGTGCAGTTTTGTCTCTTGGAGCTCAGAAACACTACCAAAGTGCCTGTTATTTTATATGGTGCGATTATACTTTTGCAAAGCACTGTAGTTTCAACGAACGGATTATGGAAAGTAATAAAGGGTTTTCCAATAAGAGGTGTTATTTTGAATAGCCCGCTATTTCGGTTGCTGTCATTTTTTGACATTTGACAAGTAGAAACTACGCCATTAATAAAAATGGAACGATACACGCTTCAACAACGCATTGAAATTATTAAAATTCACTATAAAAATGGTGAAAATTTGGCAGAGACGGTTCGTAAAACTAAACATTTTTGGGTCGTCGGCATCGTCGTGAAGCACCTTGTAGGACCGCAATACAGAAATTGGTGGATCTTGTGATTTAACACCTTGCGACTTCTTCCTTTGGGACCCCGTGAAAGATAAGGTCCACACCAACAGCCCAGCGTCGATTCAAGACTTCAAAGACTTTGCGATTTGGTTATGGAAAATTTCATGAAAAGGATATGGTCCTGTAAGCGTCGTGGTCGTGGCGGTCAATTGGCTAATGTTGTATTCCATTATTAACGGCATACCTTCCTCTTTATAATGAAATAAACATCCGATCATTTATCTCAAAAAATGCAATTTTTCTTTGAATATCCACTTCTTTGAAATAACACCTCTTATTGGAAAACCCTTTATAATAAGCTCAGGACTGATTTAAGTCGATGGCCACAAATCCCTCTATTCAATGGAATCAAGCGACTTCTGCGCATTAACGGGATCATCTTGTACGCTCTTTTACCCAATATAACACATATTACACAGCCCGTGGGCGCATTCAAGGGGCCGACTATAAAAGAATCCGACTTCTAATTGAATTATAGTTAATAAATTTGTTTTTAAATTTGTTTGTTTGCAAATAGTGCTCTGCGAAGAGTGGGTAAGGGTTTGGAAAGGATTGCTTGCAATTCCAAGTACAGATTTCTTGCCGCTCATGTGCGGAAGGTTCAACCTCCAAGTGGTGCAGAGCGTCAACCTGACTCCGTCAGGGCGAATGAACCTACGTTTTTATTGTACATGTATCATAATCATTTTCTTTTGATACCGTGATTAATGAGACTGTACTCGAATATCATTGTGATAGAATAAGGCACTAATGAGTGTTCTTAAGAAAGTTGGTGGTGCATGGCAATATGTCATGCAGTCTTCCAGTTTGGTCGACCCGGCTCCATTCTGGATAAAAGACTGCATGACAATGGACACCAGTGTTCCTCTGAGCCGTTAAGTCAGGAAGCTGGAAAACTATCCTTTTGGTTTGTACGGATGTGTGATAATTTCACACATCCGATAGAATGTATGATGATAATGTCATACATTCACAGAGTACAAAATAACAAAAGAGACTACCAGGTCTTCTGAAAAAACTGGTGCTCTGGGGTAGTTGATGCCCGGATTCTAAATGAATCTCAACTACAGTTGCGGTCGGCCCCCTTGTGGGAGTTTCAGAGTGGCTGTGGTTAACGAGAAATGCGTTCTCGGTAACTGAGTGATGGTGTTCCTTAAGCTCAGTTACATAGATAAAAACACATCTACCAGTATGGCTTTTTTTAACGGGAAAAGCAAACTGGTACTTGAGAAAAATGGAAATGGTGGAAGACAAAGTCTATGGCAAATGGGACATATGTAAAAGACTAATTTTGTGCCTTTTCCCTTATCTACAAGGCAATACACCAAAATATGCATGTAATTCATGCATATAAAATGGAGTGGATTGGAAATCAATCCACCACGAAATAGAGGCCTCAGGCCAGGTGTTCGTGTGTAATTGTTTTCATAGTCTGTTTGCAAATAGCAATATTTTTTTCCAAATATCAACAAATCGGAAAAACTAAGTTTCACGTCCAACAATTAAATAACGGATTTTTAAAGACCACGCAAACACAAAAATTCAGTTAAAGGGCTGACTATCAGTGCCATCACCCTATAATATATATTTTTTGAACCGCTCTTTCGCTCTGGGAAGTTAGTCGTGTGGACAACATGGGTCGCACTCATATTTTTTTTTCTGCGTTCGCCCCTGGATAAATGTGTCACACTTCTTATGGCAATGGTGCTTCTAATAAACGGGATTCCAAAAAACTACTTATAAAATCTAACACAAAAATGACACTTGGTACTTAAAAGTGTGAGCATGAAGAAGAGTCGTTATCTTCAGAACTGTCACTTTTGTCCTCAGCATAATTATATGACCATATGTAGGCAGTGTTCCCAGGTTTTCAAAAACAAAATCCCCCTTTTCTGACACCAAAACACTTATTTTTCCCCTTGAACGAAAAAAAAATCCCTAATTTTCCCCGAAATAAGTTATTAGGATTTTCATGTAATTTTTTTAAAATTTTATTGTTTATTTTTTCATACATATTCAAAAAAAAAAAACAATTCAAAAAGGGGACTTCAGTACGAAAAAAACATTATTTTTTATGAGTTCCATCACAATAGAGTTGAATAGATAATAACTTAAAGAAATACAAAATCAATTTCAAAAATATTTGGAATACTATTTAAATATTCGATTTTAAAAAAACAATCAGCAAGTGTCTTAAGTGTCAGTTCAACTCGGTCAACTAAAATATGAATTTTAACGTCTTCCGATTGCATTTCAAGGTTCAGTTTCGTAAAAAACGGTAAGAAGAAATCTAAAAATTCTAAATATAAAACCGTTGTTGGTTTTCCAAGAACCCCGTATATTTTTCACATTGAATTTTGTTAATAGAATCTTCCAGATAACTTTCCAAAAAATACAATACTAAAGCTTGGTACTAGGTACTCAATAAGTCTTTTGATAACCACATGCAGGGACAACCATTATGTTTGCGATATGGCTTAACGTTGCAAAAGGCTTGAAATTCCTTAAAACCATGTTGTCTTTTGGCACTGCAATTAAAATGCGAGAAGATTTCGCGACAACAAATTTCTATTTCGTCAGGCAGGAATTTAAAGGCGTTGTTTGCCACAAGATGGAACGAATGGCACACACACCGCATGATGAACACATTTGGAATGACATCTTTGAAAAGTTTCGAGACAGAATTTTGTTTTCCCACCATAACACTGGCACGTCCGAAGCAAATGCTACTAAATTTTTTTCAAATGGAATATTGTGCATTTAAAAAAAATGTTTTGTTTTCATTAAAGTTTTAAGCTGTTTTCCCCTTTTTTGGATTTTTTCCCCTTACTTATCCCTGTCCCCTTTTTTCCCCTTTAGCTGAAAAAAATCGGCAAGAATGGTGATTTTCCCCTCAACCTGGGAACACTGTATGTAGGTATAAACAATCCAAACTGTTATAGATAAGAAATCCATCTGTCAAGATATAGGTAGGTATGTCAAAATTAAAAGTCAAGATGGAGTGCGTTAGAGCTTTAAATACATTTACATTAGCATTACAAAAATAAAACGCATAAAAATCAAAATGAAAACAATTATTTCAATTCTTTTGTTTTTCTTGTTTTAATCCGATGATAACCTAAAATTGAACTTAAAAGCATTGTTGCTAATTTTAATACAATTATCAACATCTTGTTCCGCGAGAGAAACCACTCGCATGGCAGGTGATTCCGAGTCAAAAAGTTTATCATTTATTGATCGTTATTCTATTTTTGAATAAATATTAAAATATATGACTCATTTTTACTATTATACAAACTTAAGATAAATTGTAGAACAGGCATTACAGTGCAAAGTACAAAAACGGTTCTGCAAGGGCCAATCTCACCATAATTTAATTTGGATTCAGCTTTTAAAGTCTTTATATATTGAACTAGATTATTCGAGCTGATAAAACGTACGAACGAAATCTTAAACTGTCTGATAAGATAGAATTAAGGGGCATGCTCACGTAGTGTTATAACTCGTGATATTTTATCTTTCGTGGTTTTTTTTTCTATTTATAATTTTGAATGACATTTCGGCTATTTGCTGTCTGTTAGATTTAATGGTTTATTTGACACTCCCGTTATCTTTAGAAGGTGAATGATATCTTTTACGTTATTTTAACTGATGCAATGCAACCAAATGTCAGTTAATGATAAAGACGTTTTGTCAAAACACAATTTTTAACAAAAGTACAAAAAAGAACCAGACACGATTTTTCGAATGCAGAACTGTCAATTCTTTATGGCAATATTGATGGCGTTTTTATTTTTCTATTGTTATTCCACTCGGAATTACAACTTAACACTTTTCTTGGATTTTGAGGAATCTGACATTTGTTGGGACTTATCAAGGCAAGCAATTGCTATTGAAAATTACAAAGAAGATCATGCGCTAAAGGGAGTTAGATCATCTTTTTATTATTGAAGAACACAGCCCGAATTTGTGAAAAGAGGAAAGGATTTTATAATGAAACATTCGTTACAAATAATAAATATCCCACTCCAGTGGATTAACGCCAAATTACTTCGTTTCCCTAACTTATAATTCACATTCATGTTTTATCACGAAATTAAGTTATAGAGGTGAAAATTGCAGGCAAAAACGGAGCAAAATACCGGTGGTTAAGTTCCAGACTTGTTGTACTTAAGGAGATTCTCTCATATATTTTGACAGATTGTGAACCCATTCACTGGACACAGGGTCAGAACAATAGCGTCTTCTAACTCAGACTGTAATAATCAAGGTGGTATATGCTTCCTCAGATTGTAATAACAAGTAGCGCCTGTTAAGCAGGTTCTGTTGAGAAGAAACCCACGTATTTCTTCTTCCATACTGTTATCGGCTGCTACTACTAATGCACTGCTTACGCACTGCTTTGAACTCTTAATCCTCTACCGTTCTATTTTTTTGTTCGTTGACATATATTTATGTCCGCTCAATCAGGATGAACATGTTTTGTACAGCTTGTGGGTTCCTTTAAAAGACATCGAGGTATTCTCCTTCTAGGAGCTCCAGATTGTTACAAATTTTAGCTTCCACTCACCGAAACCGAAAATTAAAATAATAAACCGAACCATACAACCGACCGTTGAGAAAATTAAATATTAATTTTCAAATTCAAATTTCAAATTATCACCCGACCCGCCCATGCATTTCTTAAACCAGAATCTCACGTCAACGCTCATACGTTGATTCGATATTATGTACTTACTATATACATAACTACATACATAACACACCGCATGGTGTGCATTTCATTATTCGAAGACATATCCCATACCAACCGACCGATCATTAAATAATGCATCCATTTAATTTATTTGCTTCCTTACAATTCACATTAGGTTTTTACACAAAAATTCATAAAGAGAAGTAAAATTGCAAAGCAAAATCAGGTTTTTCTCTTCTTGTGGTTTGTACTAATCTCGTTTTCAGAGAAGTGAAAGACGCCGGGAAGCAATCAACCTACACTTCGTGTATGACCGCTTCGCCTTTTTTACCGGACCAAAATCCACTTCTTCCAAGTGTATTTCCGACTAGGGATGGCTTCTCCAGAGCTGTTTATTTATTTTGCTGGACCGAATCCACCCGTTTATTCTGTGGTTGCTGGTTGCCCTTCTTCTAAGCCCACCACAGACAGGAGCTGTCACTCAGAGATCGCTCAGCCGTTTATTCTCTAGTTTGGTGCTAGAGACAAAAAAGCAGTATTTTGAGATCTGCTTGTTTATTCTTCGATCCACTTCCTCTAAGTGTATCGTAGACAGAAAATCCGCTTTCCTTGTCTGTTTATTCTGTGGCTGCCCTTCTTCAAAGCGCACCACAGACAGGAGCCGTCACTCGGGGACCGCTCGACCGTTTATTCTCTAGTTTGGTGCTAGAGACAGAAGCAGCATTTAGTCTTTTCACTCGCTCCAAAGGAAACTGCAACTCATTGCATGACACTGCAAAATCCTGTACGAAAAAAGTCGCTAATAATTATTCAAATTCCAACAAAACCTTATCAAAAATAGTGGGAAAAAAATCATGGTGGGATTTATGGTGGGAAAAAGTTTTAAATGCTATTAAAACATGCCAGTTAATTCGACCTACCCATCAGCCTTCATTCCTTTATACTCCTTTGCACTTCCTTTTGTGCCTTCCAATCTCAAACGCTTCAGTGGAAAGGGCGTTTTCCATAGTTAACATTAGTTAACATAGTCAAAAACCAACTAAGGAATCGACTGAAAATAGGAACAGCCGACTCAGTTTTGAGGGTTCGGTTGTTCGGTATAGCTAAGGCACCGGAGGCTGTGTCAATTTCGAGCCTTCAAAAGCTATGTTGGCGAAGTTCAATTCCGAAAATGTTTATGAAATAAAGCGTTCGAAAATGGTTAATGAAGATGAAGAAAGTGAAACAACTTTAGAATCTGTTTCACATGAATTTAATTTAATGCCAAATATTAATTTAACCTAAACATCCACCTTTTTTGAAATACATATCTATTTACCTACAAATGCTTTGATTTATTTGTAAATAAAGGAGTATCTAAAGTAAGAGAAAACAGTTGCCCGTAGCTTAGTTGGTAAGTGCGTTGGCTGCTAAGCAGAACGTCGTTGGTTCGAGTCCTACTCAGGCCAAAATTTTATTTCATCTTTCACGGGCACTGCCTCTTGCGAAGACCTGACAAATCTTCCAAGAGTATCAATCTGTCATGAAAAAGTGCTTCTCAACTGCCGTTCGGAATCGGCGTTAAATTGGAGGTCCCCTCAATTCTTCACACGCACTCAGAGAATTGTTGATGAGAGTAAGCCACTTAGGCCTTGGCTCTTCAAGAGCTGTCGCGCCACTCTATTTTTTTTTTTTTTTTTTTAAGTAAGAGAACGACATGGTGGTTTTTTATTTTGTCTAGTACAAATATAGTGGTTTCTTTTTGTTGAATTGGTGGGATTTTCGAAATCTCATCTGGCATCACTGTTTTTGCCAATTTTCTATTAGTCACCCTATCTTGTCCAAGTTCCAACCGTCATTTAACCATGGAATTCCACCGTTAATCAATGTTTTACCTCCCCAGCAATTGATAAAAAATAATAAGAACGCTTGAATATTAATTAACTGATCTTCTTGGAAAATTTAAACTACGTGACGAATCGAGTTCGAAAGGCCACGTGTAAGTCACTTTGCTGTTCGACATTTTCAATTACAGTCAACCGCACATAGGTTGTGAGGTATGAAGAAAGCCTTAGCTGAGTTGTTGGGGTACTTTCAAATATTGTAAATCTTCCCACGTGATATAACTGTATGAGCTAGGCAAAAAACGGGCTCAGCTCCTACGCCATACAATGGCATCATATTTTCAACATGCATACAATTTCGCAAAAGAAAAAACCGCCCCCACAATCCTTAAACAAATTTTCCGTTCTCCCAGTTCCTTTTCTCTTTACCTACGACACATTAATCCTACGTGAAATCAAAAAACACCTACTCAGTGTCCCTCGGTCTCCCTATTCCAATGGTTTTGCAAGGAAACAAGTTCGAATAAAACAAATCAACAACAAAACTCATAGTGCTGTTCCTTGTTTGTCGTCAATAAATAAAATAACTTCGCATACACACAAACATGCATCAATACACAAAATGTAAACACCGGCCACCACCCCAATGCTATACACACCCACAAAATTTCAAGCCATCCATCCATCCGCTAAGCAGTCGGTGCTGCCGTCAGGCCTTGTGGAATTTTTTTTGTTTCTCTACTCGCTCACTGTCTCTGCTTTTATTTTCATTTAAATACAAAAAAAAACAGAGAAAATGCGCCAAAAGTAACATCACAAACTTCGGAAACTAAAAAAAAAACACACCAGCGCGCCATTCGAGACTTTGTATGTATGCCATCACCATTCGCCATGCCATCCAACAACAATAACACAAAAATTGACCTTTGAACAGTTGGCTTGGAACAGCTCGATGTTCACGTGAACACTTTGCGATAACCATGAGGTCAACGCGTGAACACACCAAGAAGCAGCAGCGGTAGCGGCGACGACGACGGCGCCTTGAATTCTGATTGGTCACACCGAACGAGCCCCCAGTTTTTATTTTTATTTTTCTCTCTCTGCATACAGTCTGTGTATTTCTGTATAAATCTTTGGGTGTCGCGGGGCTGAGCTGAAAGAGCAGACGATAGAGTGAGAGAAAGAGGCAAGCGGCAGGACGAGGAGGAAGGGTACTCTTTGATATGAATCAGACTGGTTTATTTTGATTTTTTGTTTTCCTTTTATTTTGTTGGTGATTTGGATTCATAGACAAAAAAAGGTGGGTTTGGGAACGAGTAGGTAGAAAGAAGTATAGTCATCATCGTCAATTCGACAATATAATGTGCAACGTAATGAGAAATACTAACAAAGTGTTAGGCTACAGCTAAACACAGGCACAGGTTGTGATGCATGAAAACCTCGTCTGGATTCTGATCAACTGGTGAGCGCATGTACAGCAACCCAATTCCCATGAAAGTGTGCTAAAGGTTGTTTTTTCGACGTTGGTCGAATTGTGATTTAATGATAGCAGCACCAGCTTCTTGCTGCCCAGCAGGGCAAGTGGAATGTTTGTATGAAAATAAAAAACACATTTGCTGTGGACTTGCGAGGATCTGCTAAGCTCAAGTATAATAAAACAAACAATTGTATTAAAGCAATAATTATTAGTCTATCCTTATCACAGGGTGTTCCAGCATTCCATGTTAGAACATAAGTTTTTTGTGAAGCTGGAGTAAGCAATGTAAAACAATAAAAGAAATATTTAGGTTAATGGCGCCCAACACGAACCTATATCCTAAACTAAGTTAGTCGTTTAATTCGGGAACAGCTAATAAATCAATAGTTTTTGATCTCGAATTATGGCAAGTTTTGCATTCGTAAGAGAATTCTAACTCCGAATTTTGATGAGAGAGTTCACTATCTTAGGGAAGTCAAAAAAGTGACAGGCGTCCTGTCTACAGTTGCAAATGCAAGAACATCTGGTTCTATCGATTGAGAATTTGAACACAAAAGTTCTGTGAGCGAATTCTCTTGTATTTTTTAGATAAAAACCAAGAAAAATATCAAATTGCATTAAGCTTTTCAAAAAATGGCGCCCAACGTGAATTGTAAACAGTTTTTTCCTTACTTAACTTACTAACTTACTTACTTAAGGTAGCGCTACAGTCCGTTGTGGACTTTGGCCTCAATCAACAGTCTCCGCCAGCCAGCTCGGTCCCTAGCTGGCCGTCTCCCGTTTTGCACTCCAAGTTGATTGAGGTCCTCTTCCACTTGTGTGCGCCACCTGAGTCGCGGTCTTCCTCTACTTCTACGTCCCTCGGGAATAGTGTCGAAGGCTTTCCGGGCCGGAGCATTGGTGTCCATCCGCTCTAAATGACCGAGCCATCTGTGTCTCTGGACCTTGACCCTTCTGGCTAAGTCCATGTCGTTGTACAACGAAAATACAAACGGGCCAAAGATGACCCGAAGATCTCTTGCAACAGCCTAAGGCACATTCAACCGATTTTGTCAAGGCCCATACTTCTGCAACATACAGCAGGACAGGGATGAAGAGAGAGGGCTTTTCCACTCAGTTGCTTTCTTAGCCCAAATAAACAGCGATTAGCAAGAGTTATTCTTCGTCTGATCTCGGCGCTGGCGCTGGTGTTATTGCCCGTGTTAATAGCGGGCAATAACACCAGCTACCTCGAAGTTGTACGCGTCTATTGTGACGTTCTGTCCTAGCCGTCGGTGTTGGGTGTCCTTTCTCGAAGACAGCATATACTTCGTTTTTCCCTCATTTACCGCTATACCCATTTTTGCCGCTTCTGTCTCAATTCTCACAAAGGCGCCTTTGACATCACGCTGTGTTCTTCCGATTATATCAATATCATCGGCGTACGCGAGAAGTTGAACAGATTTTTGGAAGATAGTGCCTCTGGTGTTGACGGTGGAGTTTTGCACTATCTTCTCAATAACAATGTTAAAGATATCGCACGACAGCACATCGCCTTGTCTGAATCCTTTTTTGACGTCGAAAGATTTCGTAAGCTCGTTGCCAACCTTGATGGAGCAGCGTGAATTCTCCATCCTCATTTTGCACAAGCGAACGAGCTTGGCATGGATGCCAAAACTAGACAGTTCGTCTCTGTAGATGCTGTCATACGCGGCCTTAAAATCGATGAAAAGGTGGTGGGTATCGATTTGGAGTTCATAGGTTTTCTCCAGGATCTGCCGCAACGTAAAAATTTGATCAATGGTTGATATCCTGGCCTGAAGCCACATTGACAAGCACTAAGCAGATTGTTGACGAAAGGCTTCAGAAGTTCACATATTACGGCAGAGAGGATCTTGTAGGCGATGTTAAGTAGACTGATTCCTCTGTAGTTGGCGCAGTTTAGAGGATCTCCTTACTTAAACATACAATAACAAAAAAAACAACACAAAATGTTGCTAGTATAATAATGAAGACTTAATATTCTTGATTTAAGAAAAAAACGGGTTCACCTCAAAATGGCGCCCAACACAAAATTTTATAAACAGTCTTAAATGCTGATTTTCTATGTTTCTTTTTTGGAAACTTTGAAAGGAACATGCAAACTTCAAGTTCCACCTAATGTTGAGCATAATCCGATTAATAAGTGTAGTGATATTTCAGTACTCCTTAGAGTGGCGCCCAACACAGATTTCATAATTCTCATTACTCTAGTTCTAAAGAGCGAACTTTTAACTTTTGTCCGGCTAAATGTTAAAAAATTGAATTACAAAATCTTCACATTAAACATTCATTGTTGTGTCCTTGGAATTAAACAAACATTTATGCCGTGCAGTGTGAACATCGTAAAATAATAAATAACCTTCATTTTCACAAGAGGCGACACACCCTATGTTAAAACATTGTTCGAGTATATTTTCACTTGTCCCTCATTCTTCTTAAAAATATCATAACCTCTT
Source organism: Sphaerophoria taeniata (assembly GCA_943590905.1). NCBI lineage: Eukaryota > Metazoa > Arthropoda > Insecta > Diptera > Syrphidae > Sphaerophoria > Sphaerophoria taeniata. The sequence goes on from OX016540.1 coordinate 91,018,965, forward strand.
CTTTTCTGTATAGAGTTAGGACTGTGTAGATAAAAAAAAAAACGCAGTCTAAATACACACAAATATCAAGGGGCATGGCATCTTAGCACCATTGAACGAAGAAAAACCCCGAAAAACCATGAAGCAAACGAGTGACGAGCAATGACGACAACGTCAAAACACACACTTTTATCTCAGATACTTTTTATGTCTATACATCTACAAAACATTTCGTTCTTTTTTTTTTGTCTTCCTGAATAGCACTCCCCGATTGACTGACTCAACAAGCTAACAACACGAAATGCGAATCTGCAAACTGTTTCATTCGTTTGTTGAATTCCAAACGGGAAGGTTCGCTTTTTTTCCACTCGTCTTGTAGTTAAACAAAAAAAAATATTATCCTGCAATATAAGAAAAATTAAAACAAGTGAAAAAAAAAATTACAAGTTTAGTGAAAAACCTAAAAAGAACTACAATTTTACAAGAAACTAAAGTTATTAAAAAAATTATAAGAAAAATGGAGATTCCAATTTTACCATCTCCTCCTGCAACACCACCGTTATGTGAATTTAAAAATGTAAGTTTGATAAAAAATAAATTCATATCCCAAAAATTAAAACGGAATTTTCAAGTGAAAGTTAATAATTTTAAAAAATAAATAAAACTGCAATTTTTTAAATTAGATGACGTTTCAAGTGTCAAGTGATACAAAAAAATATTCAAATTACAAAATATTTAAAAATAGACAAAACCTAAATTTATACGAAAAAAAATATAAAATAAATTAACACCCAATAAATGCAGTCTACAAAAAAAAAAAAATCTTTAACCCACTTCGTGTATTTCCCCCTTATAAGAGAAATAATAATACTACGCAGTGTGGCGCATTCACTATTTCGCTTGCTCTGCTTGGATTTGTAAAAACAAAACACAACCATTTCGGTTACACTCCCAGTTCACTGAACGATCACGCAGTGCCCGTTCATGTATCAGCTGGTGTTCACGTGAACACGGCATGTCTATGGCATGGATTTCGTATCACTTAGTTGTGGCTGGTTGACGCTGCTATGGCATTCATCCGGCCTGGGGTATATTACGTTTGCTTGACGCGTCTCACGTACCAACCAAGTGATGGGATTGTTGAGTAAAAAAGAACAAAAAAAAAACAGAAAATAAACAAGCTTGTGTTGTATTTGTGTTATCATGTGGAGGTCGCGCGTGTATACACAAATGGGGACGGGGAGACGTCGTCGGTCGTCGTCGACTGAAAAGAGGCCCGATGAGTGAGTGCACCCACCCCTTTTTTTCCACTCGGTGTCGGAAATTAAATCGATGGTTGTTGTTTTTGCTTTTTTCTTGCTGTGACCAGGAGCACTTTTGTGAAATGTCAATTGTATGTGTTCCAAATACCAACCGCAGCTATATTTAAAACTCCATTCCACTGCCCCTTATATACACGAGTATTGACTGACATTCCAGCTATTTCGCTTTCAACCTTGGGTCACCTTTTATGCATACACATGCCAAAAGGAAGAGCGAAAGTTATTTTTGGATATTTCCAGGACCTTTTTTTCATTTCACTTTAGGTACACATTCTACCACCTATAAATTGTACCTTAGCTACGTACATACGTATTTATCATTTCGGTCGATAAAAGTCGTTGATGACGTAGTTTGAAATCCTTGTTTGACATTTAGGTTATTGAATTCTGCTAGTTGGTGTAATAAAATACCCACACAATGGGAATGGAATTTTGTAGACATTTTCGTTTTGTATTTGCTATTACGCTGCTACAGGTTGCGATTTGGTACGTAGGCAATTATGGCATTTAGATGGGCGGATTTTTGTTTGAGTTGGCTTGCGATAACTGAGAATGACGTAGACAGTTTTGAAGGTTTTCTCATTGATAATAGAATATACTAATCACGGATCAAATTCTATCGTCATCATGCAGTGAATGAAGTTCAATGAGGCTAGTTCACAATACATATACGAGTACATGTTTGTCTTCAATTTGTTTCAAGAGATGAAACAAAGTCTATGAGTCACTCGAAGGTTTGCTATCTTTGGCTTACGGGCTTGACAATGTGAATATGAAATTGGGGACCAACAAGAAAAGCAAACAAAAATGTCTTGTTCGATATCTTAATTTTTCAAATAAATCGACAAAGCATTATGGCGGTGACCGGAAATATCATTGATGTGATACGATCATTTCTGTTTTGAGATTCATTCACAATAGTTCTTTGTTCTTTCGAAAAATGTGGTTCTTGTAGAAGATTAAATTGATATACAAAGTATCGATGTTTATTCCATTTAGTAATCTAGTACTTTTTTCAGCTTTAGGGGTTTTTTGCATTCTCTGTGATCGTCGTTACAATTTTTAAAATTGCACAAAGTTTTTTCATGAAAAAGGGACTGCTGGCCTGTAACCAGTGTCCAAACGAAGCTAAGGCTTCGGCTTCGGTCGAATTGGGCCAAAAAAACAACATTCGGCCAAATTTTCGGCTTCAGTATAAAATAGGCCGAAGTTTAAGCCGAAGCTGAAGAATTTGTTTCCTAATATCGAGCATCATAGTACGCGCCGAAAAAAATCAATTTTTGAATTTTTGAAATTGTTGGACACACAAGTTTGTGTTTATTAGTGTAAAATGATCGCAGTAGGCGTGGAATAAATGTCCATTTTTGAATTCTTTAAATTGCCATACACATTTTGTCACATCGTTTGTACTTTTATTTTATTCGAAATGAGAATTCTTCGCTTTATTAAACCTTCAGCTTCGGCTTCGGCTTTGGCCGAAGGTTTTCTGTTAGCCTAATATTCGGCTTCGGCGGAAAATCGACCTTCGGTCGGACACTTCCTGTAATAAATTCAATTGTAAACGATAACTCTTGGGTGGGACTTGCAAAGAAAGCACAACGCGTTAATTTTCTAATAATAATTCTACACAAAGTTAAGACGCAATAGATCTGATTGGTTAAAAGCTTTTGAAAATCGAAAATAGATTTCGATTTTGATGTTTAGATTTTTCAATGCCGCAAACATTCGTTGGGAGACAAATTGGCACCACCACATTTTGTCTATTTTTAAAAATAGTTTGAAATAAATTTTGAAAATTCCGTTATAAAAAAAATGTCTACTGTACTTTCAATTAAACTCAAACTGTGAACTTACAAATTTCTTTTGTTTTTGTTTATTTTTAGGCTGACAACAAAATTAACGGTGTTTTCTTAAAGGTTAAGCTGGAGTCTCAAATGTCAGAACAAAACCAACGTTCCGGTTTCGTGACTCCCCAACCGTCGGACAATGAGGATTATGACTCTGATACACCGCCATGCAAGAAACAACGCTTGGATACGGGTGTCCAACAAAAGTCATCCTTTGAAGCGAAGGAGTTTTGTGGAGTTCCACCAACCTTGGTTTTGACTCCACCGCCAGAGGTGAATTTTGATATGGTTGCCTTGCAGCCGCGTGCCAGTGTCATAATGCATGTCAATCGGTCTGGAGTGTGTTCGTCACTGGAAGGTGCTTCATCGACATCGGCGGCGTCAAATGGTGATGTTTCGGAACCTGAATACGATTCTGTGAATATAGTTCGAAGGTTGAAGTTCAAAATGGGTCGTAATCCAATGACCAATGATCAGAAGCCAAAAATTGAAAAGAATCAGGAACTCACTCCACCACCAGCAGTACAACAAACACATCTCATGCAACAGCAGCAACAACAACATTTGCCAGCACCAGCAGCGCCAGCGTTATCTCCTAAACCTCAACAAGAACAACAACAAACCAAATCACAATACCAAGTTATCGCACCTAAAAATATCTACATTACCACAGCTGGTCAAGCGGCGGCAGCGGCGACAGTTCCTCAACACCACAACCAACCAACTCTCATCCCAACTCATCTTCTGCTATTCAACCCAACAAATGGCATGTTCCAGAATATTCAGCCTGCCCCACAGCCAAAAGCCCAGCAGGCGACAGCAACACTTGCAACACCCGCAGTCGTTCCAGAACGACGAAGGGTCTACGAGTGCCAGCATTCAAACTGTGGCAAGAACTACTTCAAGTCAAGCCATTTGAAAGCCCATCAGCGAGTGCACACCGGTGAACGTCCATTCATATGCAAATGGGAGAACTGCGACAAACGTTTCTCACGTTCCGATGAGTTGTCACGCCACAAACGCACTCACACCGGCGAAAAGAAATTCGTGTGCGGTGTCTGCCAGAAGAAGTTCATGCGCAGCGATCATCTGTCAAAGCATGTCAAACGTCACGGCAAGGACAAGTCCCAACAAAATAGCTCCCTTGTGACAGTGGCAGCTGCCTCCTCAGTCGGTGGTGGTGTGAATCATAATCAAATTGTTCATCTGCGCCCCATCATTCCAGCACCAGTCCATGTACAAATTTGCACGAATAGCAACAGCAGCGTTTGCAGCAGTAGCAGCAACAGTAACTGCAGTACTTTCAGCACTGACTTCCAAACCGAGTTCCAATTGATGAACTAAACAACAGAGTCGTCGCCATCATCACAATGACATGATGATGAGGTTTAAGTGCTCTCTCTCGCTCTCCCTGTCTAAATAATACGCTGCGTATGTATTTATCTCTCTTTCATTCCAATCTATTAAGATTTTTTGTTGATCGAAACAATTGGGAAAATTGAAACCGTGTGAAATTCCTTGATGAATTGAAATTCGAGTCAGAATAAGAGAAAGATTGCAATTGTCTATTATTCGAGTACCTTAACATAATTTTTGTGAATTTCATTTCTTTGTGTATCTAAATCGAATTTAGTGTACCTACTGGAATCTAGAATCAAAAAAACAAAAAAAAATCTTAAGATCTTTGTAAATCTGTGATATTTAAGTTTTTTTCATAAAACAAAACAAATTTATTTATTATAAAAAATGTAAACTCATGAAACATAATGTAAACTGTACATAAGAGAATGTATCGTATTGAAATTGAACTTATATATAATTTACTCGTCTTGTAATGAGTTTAAAAAATCACAAAAAAAAATGAAAAACTACAAACATATAAAATTTAAATATATATTTTGAATATATCTTAAATCGATGGTGTTTTTATTTATTTTTTGGAAGTAACAAAATTGACATTCCTTTGCTTACTTACTTACTTAACCGGCTCACAATCCATGAAGGATCTCAGCCTGAGATACTGCAGCCTTCCATCGTGAACGGTCCCTCGCATGCACTCTTCAGTCGCCGAAACCAAGCGCTCTGGCATCCGCACTCATTTGGTCCCTGTACCGTAGGTTCGGTCTTCCTTGTTGTCTCGAACCTGGGGGCTGGGATGAGAAGACTCTCTTGGCTGGAGCGTTGTCGTCCATTCGCTCGATGTGGCCGAGCCAATCAGCCCTATCGTCGTATCCGATCGTAACAAAATTCTATCCGATTTGTACGAAATATACGAATTTGGTATCGTCCTAAGGGTTCCGATTGTTAAATCGTACAGTTCTCGGTTGAACCTTCTTCTCCATTCGCCATCATCAAATACGGGACCGAAAATCCGCCTTTTTTACTTATCGTCCACCACTCGGTGCGCCGTAGAGGAGGACTGGTAAAATCAAAGTTTTGTAACCAGACACTTTGTCTTTCGAGTGAGGAGTTTTGAACCCGGTTGTTTGGACAAACCGAAGCAGCAGTGGTTCGCTAGGGTAATTCTTCTTCGGATCTCCACTAAGGTGTCGTTTGTGGGATTGATGTTTGTTCCGAGCTAGGTGAACTCCTTAACTACCTCGAAATTGCTGCTACCAACAGTGACGTTTTGTCCTAGGCGGTGGACAGATGTTGCTTTGTTTGTTGATAGCATGTACTTTGTTTTGTCCTCATTCACTTCAAGACCAACGAGTTTTGCCTGTTCTTCAATCGCTCTCTTGGATCGACCGATGATGTCTATGTCGTCCACATAGCCTAGGAGCTGGGTGGATCTGTTGAAGATAGTGTTTTCCGTGCTCACACCTGTCTCGCGCACTATCTGCTCCAGAACAATGTTGAAGAAATCACATGACAACGCATCTCCTTGTCTAAACCCTAAGCATGTTTGAAATACCTCGGATGCACTGCACTGCGTATTGTTTAGCGGCATGCGGCACAGCTGGATCAGTTTGTTCGGGATCCCGAATTCAGAACGTCTATTAAGTTGGCAAACCAATATGGGCACAAACGATTGGGACCTTTACCATAATAATGTGTTCTTTATGTGTTAATTATGTGTGCAGTTCGTGATTTTTGTGCTGATCAATTTTTGTGTATATATTAAATTATTCCACCTTCATATGTACACTCGGGCGTATACGTGTTTTTTTTAACGCTTCTTTTTACTTTTTGTTTGAGAACCTTACTATTTTTGTATCGATTGTTATTGTTATTTTTACCAACCTCAAGAATAAAGTTTTTGTTAATGGCGACGATGAGTAAGCCGAGTTAATAAAAAAACCATCCGACTGACTCCTCTGTAATCGTTTTGGTATCGTTTCATACTAGAATATCAAATAGTAGGGGAGCCCAGGAAGGGATTTCGCGCGTTACTCGAGCGCGTCAGATTATTATATGGGGAGAAACCTTGCACTTTGTTATGTGAACCTACCAGATATGAACGGTTAAATTTGTTGCGTTCGATCAGGGTCAGGGCAGCCCGTCAGATTAGTAAAAAAAAATCGATGGTCGGAAATACTCGAGCGCGTCAGATTTTCAGAATATAAGTTAAGTATAACGCAAAAAGTGAGTATTTTAATAATCTGACAAATTCAGTGTTGCAAAAGCAAACTTGGAGCGTTCCAAATCTGCAAAAAAAAAACCGTTAGCTCGAAATACTCGAGCGCGATTGGTTTTTTTTCCATCTTAATGGATATTTTATGAGGATTACGAAAAACATATAATCTGACAATTTCCGTGTTGCAATGTAGCGTAAATAGTCATTAAAGCATTTTAGAGGTTAGATGCTGAGATCAGTGCTTTCTCTCATTTGCTCTCATTTTTTTTTTCTCTCGCAAACCAACAAATTGCGGATGGAAAATCGTCGATGGAAAATTAGAGCCGAATTGGTTAGTTGGAAACCAACTTCCAACAGCATATGAAGATATCGTCATGACACCTGAAATTGTTCATGATACTTTTGAGTCAGGTATGTTTTCTTAAAATTATAATAAAATAAAATGAATTATTGTTCAGTTTCCTTGTTAACAGAGACACGAGACGATGAGGAAATTGACCAAATTGAAACACACTTGGATGACGAATCAAGTGATGATGAAGATTAATTTTTTCTTATAATAAAATTTGAATTTTCTGAAAATAAATATATTTTTTTTAATTTTTTTATTTTATTAATACAAAACAAAAAAGAAAATAAAATCATTTTATTTGTTTTATTATAGAATATTCACATCGCTTATTTTTTAAATTGTCAGATTAAGAAAATGCAACGGTATATATGTCAGATTATCATTTTGGGTGAATAAAACATCAAGTACAACACACTGTATAAAAATCTGATGCGCTCGAATATTTCAAGGTCACGTTTTTTTTTACATTTTCAAAAATCTGTAAAAAGTGTCGGTCTCATTCAAATCGTCAGTCATTAAAATAGGACACTTATTTGAGTTCAATTTACGTCCCCTCCAAAAATCTGCCACGCTCGAATAACTGCAATTTTGTTTTTGTTTTTTTACCAAGTTAACAGCTCTTTACAGCTAAATGTAACATTCTTTCCGTCAGATTATTATGTACCCGTTATCAGAAAACCAAAATGAATATATACTATGAATATCTAGGGAATCGAATAGTTGGTATTCTTGGCCCTATGGTCATAGTAATATTACTAACCTCATCCCAGCGGACATCTTTTCGACAGAAACCGACTACTGCACCCCTACTGTGGACCTCAGTGCGGATTTTAAAGTAATCATTCCATCTCGAGATGAATGGGATGATGACTTAGTGACGAGAGGCTTCGACACAACTATTTTCACTGACGGCTCGAAGATGGAGTGTGGGGTCGGTGCAGGAATTTTCTCCGAGTCTTTAAATGTCTCCAGGTCTTTGCGACTTCTTGACTTTGCTAGTGTTTTTCAAGCTGAACTACTCGCGATCAAGGAAGCATGCAAGTTACTAAAACTAGATCCAAATCAAAACCGCAATACAGCTATTTTTTCGGACAGTCAGGCGGCTATTCAAGCGATTGGCTCGTCCACTTCATCCTCCATATTAGTTCAACAATGCCGATGTGAGTTAGCGGGCATGAACATTGGACTCAGGGTCACTCTCATCTGGATTCCGGGTCATAGAGGCTATGAGGGCAATGAACGTGCTGACGAGCTGGCTAGCCAAGGATCAGCCCTTCATAGCTCACTAGCGGAAAGAGTCAACATTCCTCTTGGTGCTATGAAGGGCAAGATCTTCTCAACTTTCCTCGCTGAATCAAACCACAGGTGGAACAGCCAAACCAACTGTATGATATCTAGAAGGATATGGCCCACCTACAACAAATCCCGTACTAATAACCTTATTTGCAGACCCAGGCAAGACATAGCCAGGGTCGTTGCTACATGCACCGGACACTGGCCTGTTGGAGAACACGCATCTAAGCTGGGCATCCCCCACAATACTTTCTGTCGTAGTTGTAAGGACCAGCGAGAAAAGGAAACTGTTCTTCACTTCTTATGCAAGTGTCCTGCCCTAGCCAAAACGAGAGCCAAAACATTGGGAAAGGACATTCAACATTCTGGTCCTGTTTCCCACTTTTGACAGTGCGCTACGTTTGGATAGGTTCGTTGTCCTATTGGAAAATCCATTTATAGGGTCCACAAATATCCAAAAATGAAGGAAACTTTCTTTTCAATATTCTTTTGCAGGTAATTGCACTCCTTTTTGACGTTTAAAACTCAAGCTCAATAGTCCCATAGTAGCTAACTGCTCCCCATATCATAACTTCACCTTCTCGACTATGATGTCGCGCTAAAAATCGTTCTTCTTTTCTCAAATCGTGAAAGCAATAATTAAAACCATCAGGGCCATCAAAATTGAATCTCTTCTCATCCGAAAAAACCGCGTTGTGCCACACATTTTTCCAACTCACATCAAGTCTAGAAAATCTTAAACGAATATCTTTTCGTTGCTCGTTTAGTGGTGGTTTCTTTTGGAGTTACAATCGTTTTAAATGATCTGCGCGATTTGGTACTCTGTGGACTGTTGAAACACCTGCAGTTAAACCAACTTTTTGTTTAATTTTTACCACGGAGGCACATGAACTGGAAGCACATCTCAAAATTGCTCGTCGATCAACTTCGAATGTTGCCGTTTTTTTACCACCTTTCATTTTTTTCTCGTACAAACTTTTTTTTCTGAGGTACGAATAGACAACACTAAGACTCCGATCAATGTTGGTAGATATAGCACGCACGGTCAGTCTTTATTCTTTTAACGAATCAATCCGACACTATTAAAGCTTCTGATCTAACCATCTTTTCTTAAATTTTAAATAAACGGTTAAATGTCACTTAGAACACTTCAACTTTTGATTTGGTATACCAATTAACTTAAAACTCTAAGAACCAATGAAGATAATGAGAGTGAAAGATCGTGTGCTTATTCAGTTGACGAAAAAAAACTGAGTTTTTCAATCTGGAAAGCTTTGCATGAGAGCCAGGGAAAAAATAGTGATCCTTTTTAAATTATTCTTCTTGATTTGTTTTCTCAAAATCATAAGCTATCGGTTAGCATCATCAAATGATGCATTAACGTTCAAAGTTAGGAAAAAATGGACAACAAACTTCAGAAAATTGTGTGCTTATTCAGTTGAAGCGGAGTGTATAATCCCTCTTTTAACTTTATAGGTCAAGCGAGTATTTTATGGTATCAAAACGGCGCAACTCAGCGCTAATTGTGTCACCGAGCTAGAGTGCTCGTGGCCACCATTTCAACTACTACTACTATGAATATCTGACGCGCTCGAGTATTTCCATGTAACGGTTTTTTTTTGCATTTTCAAACGTGTTTGCAAGCTAATCGCAACACCGTTATGAAAAAATTTAAACGCACATTTTTATCTTAGACCACAATTTTCAAAACGCGAAAGGTCCCGATGACGCTCGAGTAACTGCAAATTTAGCATCTCGGGCTCCCCTACTAAAAATATCACTCAGAAAAAAAACTTGGGCATTACACCGCCATTGCCCATCGGCAAATTCAATTGTATGAGTACTATGTGTTACCTACCACCAGCAAAAGAAAAACACCTGTCACCAAAAAAAAAAAAATGTTTCCTGTTATTTTGATATTTATAAAAATATAGCTCTAAGCAAGTGTTCTGAGGATTATAATTTGTTTTCTTTGACAACTAACTTTATTTACGCTAGGCCAGCGAGGACGATTCAGATACGCTTTTGAATTGTTGATTTTCGACTATGTTTTATTTCTTGTTTTCTTCTTAATTACATGAATTTATCGCTTGAACTTCATCTTTCATCATTTCGTCGCTTGGATAAATGTTTGTCGTATGTTACATTTGGCTACTTTTGGGAAAACGACATCAAAGTTCAGAATTTTTTTTCTCAAAAACCCTACGTCAGATATTCTTGAAAATTGTATGGCTTATGTAAAAAAAAGTTGTTAGTTCAATAACGTTAAAATAAAATCGAAATAGTTATTAAGGAACAATTTAGAGCCAATTTTGCTCAGAATGCTCTTGTCGTATGTGACTATTTCACCAAGTCTGCTAGTTTCCCAAAGACATACGACAAAATTTTTAAACATGCGACAAAAATTTATCAAATGTTTGAATGGAATAGTCTTGTAGATACGACAAAACGACATAAATGAAGTTGAAAAAAAGACGCTCTAGCAGGTCTTGTTATGCCATTTTTTCCATCATAAGGAAGACCCTGCTCACGAAGACTCTTTCTTAAATTTTGTTTCGATAACGATGGGTTCCTCTTTCTTTTTCTGCAAGTTGTTGGTGTTACACTGCATGCTATTGAAATTTAATTGCTACATTTGATTTGATACTAACGAAAATTCAGAAACTTATAGCCTTTTCACATCAGACGCAAAACTCGGTTTTGCAAAACTTTTCAAAAACTTGGAGGAAATCACGTGTTTTCCCATACAAATTTGTTGACAGCCCTGTTTTGCAAAACAACAAGTTTTTGTGAAAACCAGTCAAAACCAAAAAAGTGAAATCATTCAGCAGTCTATAATTCGTATATATATCTCCCTCGGTCCAATAGCAAGAAAAGGTTGACGGTCTCCTTGTAGAATTGTTCATGACAAAGTGTGTCAGTTGATGCAAGGTTGCCATATAAAAATAGAAAAATACAAATGCTTCGAGCATTTTTGAAGAACGATGAAGAAAAAAACTTAACTTTGTTTATGCAACCGTTTAATAAACACATATTTTTAAATCAAGAAAAAATCATAACTCTTTAAATAAAATTGACATTATTTAAATTATAAAAAGCAGCAAAAAAATATTTTTCCTTTTTAAAAATCAATAAGGAAAACTTTTTCATTCAGTGTTTTTCATTTTTTTATATATGAAACTAACAGCAAACAAACTTGCAACGGGAATCAAACAGGGAATGTGTGTGAAAAAAAAGGTGACAATGTTCTTAAAGGAGAACAACTGGCAACACTAACTTGACAACAAAGATTTATAATCTCAAACAAAAACCTGGGGTGGAATCGGCTAAATTCAAAAATGATTATCACAATTGTGATAGTCACATGTGATGAAATGAAATTTTCCGTCTGCGTAAAGTTATCACAAAAAAAATTATTAGTTTTGGAATCACTTGGCCAAACTGACGTTTGTAAATTGTTGACAGTTTATTTTTATTTCAACTTGTCAGTTTGGAAAATTAATACAAACGTGAAGGATTCTAATTTAAAACCGAATTCTGCACATCTGTTGAGCAGAACTTGTTTAATTGATTCTTAAAAGGTAATTAATCCACAAATTTAAACATTATTAGAAATTTATCAAAATGTCCTTTACTATTTTAAGATGAAGGGCGAAAAAATGTACGTTTTCAAGCTGAATGGCCGCAAAGAAGAAATCAATCTATGATAAAATCATCCTGCATCCAAGAGCTATACTACAACTTGAACATGGATTTTGTTGATCTGTATAGCAATTACCTTCCACGACTTGAAGAAGAACACCGGAAAGGAGGAAACTCGCGCACGTGATCTCTTCTATGCTCTGTGGATTCCTGATTTGTTTGTGAAACGTGTCGAGGCCGAACGAGATTGGTCGCTCATGTGTCCTCCAAGAAGGAGGGTCGAGCCAATCGAACAATCAAAGCTCAAGCTCTCTGGTCAACAAAATATCGGAACAATCAAATGCAGTAATCTGTGCACAGAAATTTTCGAGTATTCAGCTCCAGATGAAATAGCTGTCTGCAATTTGGCGTCGATCGCTTTGAATGCAAGGGAATCTTGCAATACGAAATGTGGAATAAAACTCCAACCGACCTCTGCGATTGGATTGGATTGCCGCTCTGAAGGAGAACATTTCGAACGCTGGTGTCTGTTGACCTATCGAAATTGGCAATTCAATGCATAGGTATACACATTGTGGTGGAGAATATACTTATGCTTTTTATTAAATAAAGAGCATATTATTTTATAAAGTTGAAAGGTCTTGGTTTTTTTTTTCTTTCGTTACCAAAATTAATAACAATTTGGTTTTGGTAGGTTCCTTAAGGACAATGGATTCCAGTGATGTATTTTCGCTTTCAAAATTGCAATAAGCAATACGTTTTTGATCAACAATATTTTGGTCGTGTAGGGTCGGATGGTTAACCAAAACGTTATATGGCTAGCGTTGCAGCAGAAACTGTTCATAAAAATGATTAAATCGCCTTGCATCAAAGTTAAGTAGTTTCTATTTTGAAGGTAGTCATATTACGTATGGGTTAACCATCCGACACAAAAAATATTGTTTATCATATCCGAATGCATTACTTATTGCAATAAAAACTTTTCAATAAAATACAAAAAATAAACATTCATATGGGCACAAAAATATTCATTTTTCTTGTTTTCAAGAAAACATTGAAACAAATTTTGTATGAAAGTGACTACTAAAAGCTTGTCACAGAAAAAAATCACAAAAATGTGACTGTCACATGTGATAATCACCTTACACAGACATAATTTGTGATATATGATAATCACTTATCACAAATCACCTTAGCCGATTCCACCCCTGAAATGTAGGTGTGATAGGATTTCGAGTTTATGAAAACTGACAGCTAAAAACTCCGTTTTGCGTCTGGTGTGAAAAGGCTATTACATGAACTGCTATAATCGGATATCAAATTTCGCATTTGGATTTCATTCGAATCAAAGTTGGCAAAATCAATTCATTTGCAAGCTCATACAATTTTTTTAAGGAATTCTTTTTGTCTGCTGTTGAAGGTTGGTACGACTTCATCGTCAGCTGAAAAGTCCTCACCTAATATTTCGCCACTCATGCCAAAAAATTAAGAAACCAATTAAAAGTTATTAAAACATAAATTTATTGCCTGCAATATCATAGTCATTAACTCATTACGCACAAATTTCTTCCGATAAACTCGGTGCAGAAGACTCGGTGCAGAAGACTCGGGCGTCCGACTCCTTTGACATCATGATTGCAACTGAGACCAAAAATAACACAAGACTGTGTTAATTGTTATGGGACATACGACAAACGCACACGTAGACTTCAGTAAATTATTGTCGTATGTGTTCAAAGAAAAGGCGCATACGACAATCATTTTCTGAATCAACGAAAAACCGGTTTTGCATGGGAAAAATTGTCGTATGTTTAATATTTGTCGTATGTGTAGCTTTTTCTTACACATACGACAAAAAAATGACTCAAATCGTTGGTGACCTTGGAGATGCGACAAAAAGAACACTGAATATCTCGGGAACTAATAGCGTTTTTTTTTTGGTAATCCGGAATTGTACACAGAACTGTCCGATTCCGGATTCCAAACGAACAGGCAAACAAATTTTTTTGCTTCTAAGGGTTGAATGGTTGTGTATTTGTGAAACCTCATATGCAGAATTGCAGATGACATGACATTGTTTTTAATTTCTTTATTTGTAAACATGGCAGCGAGTACGTATATGCGAGTGTGTGCATGTATGCGTGATTCTGTTTTTGATTCTGACTTCAAATTCGGAATCGTTTTTCTGTTCTATTCAGAACAAGAACTGTCATCTTGTGCCAAGTGAACGAGTACAGAACTGTTCGGAACAGTTCCGGACGACCAAAAAAAAAAACGCTATAAGCCAAATATAAAAAAACGGATTTTACAGAATTGTAGGCAAAAAATCTATTACCAAAACTGCATTTAAACCTCAAAACCCCAATTTTTCACATACAACAAACATTTATCCAAGCGACGATTTAAAGAAAGTTTTTATATTTTCAAGGTTTTTTGCGATTTTTTTTATTTTGACACCCCAAATTGATTTTCTTTTGGGCAAAATTTATTTCGCTCGCAAGCAATTGTTTCAACTTTAATTGAATTTGCCGATGGGCAATGGCGGTGTAATGCCCAAGTTTTTTTTCTGAGTGATATTCTGAGTGATATTTTGATATTCTAGTATGAAACGATTCCAAAACGATTACAGAGCAGTCAGTCGGATGGTTTTTTGAATCATTAACTCGGCTTACTCATCGTCGTCATTAACAAAAACTTTATTCTTGAGTTTGGTAAAAATAACAATAACAATTGATACAAAAATCCTAAGGTTCTCAAACAAAAAGTAAAAAGAAGCGTTAAAAAAAACACGTATACGCCCGAGTGTACATATGAAGGTGGCATAATTTAATATATACACAAAAATTGATCAGCACAAAAATCGCGACCTGCACACATAATTAACACATAAAGAACACATTATTATGGTAAAGGTCCCAATCGTTTGTGCCCATATTGGTTTGCCAACTTAATAGACGTGAATTCAGACATTCAGACATTGCCATCATATAAGCTCTTGGCGGTGGATATCATAAGCAGCTTTAAAGTCGATGAAAAAATATGATGGGTTTCGACTTGAAATTCCTTGGTCTTTTCCAGGATCTGCCTCAGTGTGAATATTTGGTCAATTGTTGTTCTGCCTGGCCTAAAGCCACACTGGTACGTGCCGATTATTGTGCTGCAGAAATGTTTAAGACGCTCACACAGTAAGTTGGATAGGATTTTGTATGCAACATTAAGCAGGGATATGCCACGGTAGTTTTTGCATGACATCGGATCGCCTTTTTTGAAGATGGGGCATATGGAGCTTGTCGACCAGTCAGTGGGCATTCATTCTACCTCCCACACTTTGGTGATGACCTGGTGCATGCGGTTCATCAAAACACCTCCTCGATATTTAAAGAGTTCCGCAGGTATGCTATCTAATCCGGCGGACTTGTTATTTTTTAGCTTTTAGATGGCTCTTTCTATAACCTCTTCTGTGCTTGGGGCTGGGATTGGGTCTTCATTAACTGGTCTTGCTTCTCTTTCGTCATAAGCTCGCTCGAAATTTTGCGCATTCAGCAGCTGTTGGAAGTGCTGCTTGAAAACATCTAAAATTTCCTGTGCTTCGGTGACTACAAAAAATCAAAGCTCCACTTCTTACATTACATTGCGATTTCTTATTTTGAGGTCGATGCAGATCATTTTAAACGAAACAAAAATAAAAATCATCGATGGACAACGCAAACCTGGCATTATCTTTGTGTGAGTGTCCATTGTCCATATCAGCTGATAAGGATGTCGATTGTTGTATCCCAAAATTCAAACATTAGTTTATCTCAAGCAGCAAATCAAGCCACAGTGTCAACAGTGACGTATACGTACTTTTTTTTGCAATGAATTAAAAAATACATGTTTGTCAAAATGATACTAACTTACTAACTTAAGGTGGCGCTACAGTTGGGCCTCAACAATCAAACCAGCCAGATCGGTCCCTCGGTCCCATCCTCTCCACGTTAATTGTTGGACCTTTACTCTTTTAGCTATGTTAGTGTCGCTGTATAACAAATACAGTTCGTGGATGTCACTCTCCATGTTGACAAAGTCCTTAACTACCTCGAAGTTATCAGTGTCTATCGTGACGTTTTATCCAAGACGTTCGCCGTTGGGTGTCCTTTCTTGATGACAGGAGTTCTGCACTTTTCTTTCCAGTATGATGCAAAAGAAGTCGCATGATAGTGCATCGCTTCGTCTAAAGCCTTTTTTGACATTGAAGGTGTCGGTGAGGTCGTTACCGACTCTGATGGAGCAGCGTGAGTCCTCCATTGTCATCTTGCTCAGACGAATGAGCTTGGCAGTTATTCTCCAAAGAACTGTCATACGCAGATGAGTTGGTGCATGCTCTTTACCAGTAATCGCTGGCCGCTATCAGAGCTCGGCAGTGATGGCGTCAGCTCCCGCGACTTTGCTATCTTCACTTCATCAAGTTCGGGTAGACGGAAATGTTGGCTTACGACGCGTCGTCTTCATTGAATGGTTCCGCCTGACATCGGAATTTGATTCGTCATCGCCGTTGTACAGTCTACAGAAGTAGTCTTTCCATATCCTTAGCATTGTCCGTGACTCTACTACGATATTTCCCTGTGACTCTACAATTGGTCTAAAGAGGCTTCAGTTCGTGCTCGGTAACGTTGACCCTTTCGTTTAACATCTGCATCCTCGATCGATTGCTTTTCATGCTCTCTCTTTCTCTTTTTGAAAAGCTTGTGTTCTTCTCCCCTATTCTGGTCTTAGAGCTCCGGAGCTGCTCTCATACTCCTGCGAAGCACTGCATTATATGCTTCTTGCTTGGCTGCATGTACCTGCCAGCATTCTTCATCAAACCAGTCGTTTCGTTTTGTTGGCCATGTGGAAACCAACACATCAGAGGCAGCATACGTAATGGTTCTCAATTCTCGATGCTGGCTGTTTCGGACTTCTCATGAGGTATGACAGTCGATCGCAGAAGGATCTAACGGTCTCTTGCGATTGTATCCATCCGAAGTCATACTTTTTTCTAGCACTTTGTTTTTGGCTTTGGTCGAGATATCCGCTGTACTACCGAGGTAGTGCTCCGAGTCAATGTTGGCCCTCGGAAAGTTGGGACATCAATAATGCTTGAAAAGCGTCGATCACAATAGCTGTGTTTTATTGGGAACTTAGCTTAGCTTAGCAATAGGAATTCCAATAAAACGCTATAGTCAGCTTTGAATTAAGTTTCGTTCACCAGAATGTCAAAAATCGAAATATTCCAAACGCCATCTTTACACCTACCTGAAACAATTTTTTTTACATTGAGTTTGCTATGGTGAAAAACTATTTTCAAATTTGAAACAATTTTTTTTACATTGAGTTGCTATGGTGGAAAACTATTTTCTTCAAAAGGTTTTGACATTTGATAAACGAAAAACACAACGAAAAACTCAAGTGTCGGATTGCTGAAACCTTATCTTCAGGAAATTCCTAACTAAAATTCCTAACTTATTTTTACTTAGCTTTCGGTTGTTGTTGTTTGACATGTAATTTCTATTGCTAAGCTGAGCTAAGTTCCCAATAAAACACGCCTAATATGATCAATCTGGATGTTTGGTCTGGAGACCTCCAAGTACCCTAATAGATGTTAAATACCTTAATCGGTTTTTTTTTATCTATTTGTGATGTACTTTGGGTCAAAGGCTGAGTTTAATCTCGCCGGTATGTCCAGGATGTTACTAAAAAAAGTACGAAACTTTAGTTAAAGGTCTTTTCTTTATTTTATTTCTGAATATCTTAAATTAATTAAATCAATAATATATACATATATATTGTTAAAATGTGGCTGCAAGCAATGCGTTCTCCTTATGTCCGGGCTTGGAATCCCTCCGATGTATAGATCCGGGTTGCTAGTGATCTTCTTTGGGAACTGGTGTCCGGTGCTGTACTGTAGCAGTTTGAGTTGTTGTTTCCTGGCAATCAACGGGCGAACCCGGCTGTCACGGACGAATCCGCCTATCAACAGGTGAACCTGGCTATCAACGACCGAACCCGGCAATCACGGACGAATCCGGCTATCAACAGGCGAACCTGGCTATCAACGGGCGGACCCGGCAATCACGGACGAATCCGGCTATCAACAGGCGAACCTGGCTATCAACGGGCGAACCCGGCAATCACGGACGAATCCGGCTATCAACAGGCGAACCTGGCATTCAACGGGCGAACCCGGCTGTCACGGACGAATCCGGCTATCAACAGGCGAACCCGGCTGTCACGGGCGAATCCGGCTATCAACAGGCGAACTTGGCAATCAACGGGCGAACCCGGCTGTCAACGGATGAATCCGGCAAATGGTTAGCTATTAAGAAGACTCCTTACCACTGGTGGGGGGAAGTCTTATTTGTTAGTAATTTCTCGCGGACTCGACTTGCCTCGATGAAGATCGGTACCAGACTGATTTTTGGTCGGTTGTAGCAGCTCTATTTATAGTCCAATTTCTAGTACGCTACTTATTGATACAGTGTAGCATAGCAAAAGGAAGTATGTGATTTGGTCGTACATTAAGTACTTTAGTACGGAAACGATAGTATGAATGAATTGATATATTGCTAGTACACTACTTATTGGTGCAAGTCGTACATGAAGTATTTTAGTAGGGAAGCTGTAGTAGGCAATGGAATGATACATTACAAATTTTATTCGTTTAGGCTGTAATTTCTACCTAGCATGGCATTAAGATGTATTAAGACATACAAAATTCGTTTACTTAATCCCTAAAAACCACAAAACGGACATAGAAGGTTGGACTCTTTTGAATGAGCGCACTTATGGGAAGAACGAGAAATGCCGGAAACTAGGGTAGAATTTTAAAATTCCATAAGCGAATTCAGCGTTCCAAATAATCATCTTGTCCTTAGATTTAATGACCTGACCTTCCAGGATAGAACTCTTTTCACTTTAGTATTGTTATTGTATTTTATTAAGTTAAAGAAATAATAATTTGTTGCTTCCATACCTTTTCTTGAGTCTTTGCTCTTGATTAAAAAGAAGCACAATATTCTTAGATTCATATGCCAAAGAGAGCAGTGAAGTCATTAATCGCTACAGCATTCGGAGAGCATGCTTGACGCACAGACATTTCCCAAGTGTCCAACAGATGTGACAAAGAATAGCATTTGGGCAGTTTTGCAATTCGTGCCATTAGGGCATTCTGAACGGCCAGCAAAAACGGAGTCGCCGAATACTCTTGTTCGGTGAGGGAACAATTCGGTGATGTGAAAGGATATTCTTCTGCAAGAAAATACAAAATCCGTGATTTTTTTCAGGGCAAAAGACATCCAACCTACCAGGAATATTCACACTAACTGGCGGTACACAAGGCAGACGTTTGTCGTCCAAACAACAAATCAGTTTGATCGTTTTATTGTTATTCTGCGACGATGTGTCCAAAGAGACTTTGAACTTCTGATCCAAACGCGCAATTTCACCTTGCAATACATGTGGAATGTCTTGGTTTGTTTCCTCGTGCTGTATGCGCGCTTGTTTGGCTGAAGTGGGAGCACTGATGTCCGTTCCAAAGAGTAGCTCTAGACTTGGTTTGAAAGTTCTCTGAAGAGTGTGATTTACTAATGGACTTTGCAGAGTTGTATTGATAGCATCGACAAGGGGATTGGAGGATTTCTAAAGAATCAATGGGATTAATGAGAATTAAAATCGATTAATTTCTGGCTCACCCCGAATTGTGTTCCATAAGACGAAACTATGTCCATTCGCTCCAGAGCGATTTCACACTTTTCGAGAGTTTCTAGAGGAACTCGTTGGGAAGGATTGCAAAGGATTTCTAATAGTTTGCTCATTTTTGTGATCTTTTCCACGTCTGTTAAAAAAAAAATCCGTTGCGTTTGAAAAACATATCAAAAGCAAAAATTCAAACTCACCATCGTTTCCGATTTTGGCGACCATTCTTTTGAGTGGCTCGATGTATTTGGTGAGTTGTTTGTACTTTTCCCGATACAAAATGTCTTCCTGGGAGTTGTAAGGACTGGTGGCAGACACTTGCCCGGGAGTGTTTAGCGGGGCATTGGGATTGGGCGATTGTCGAATGGCTGGAAAGAGGAGAGTTTAGCATTCCTCTTATGCAACAAATGTTTCTTACATCTTGGATTGTTACTCATCAAATTGGACATTTGTGGACTGGAAGATGGTACCAAAGCAGGACTTGGAATCATTTGAGGATTTGGTAGGATCGGCTGTTGCTGCTGCTGTTGCTGTTGTTGTTGCTGCTGTTGCTGCTGCTGAACTTGTTGCTGCTGTTGTTGTTGTTGTGCTTGCTGCTGTTGCGCTTGCTGTTGAGCGGCTGCAGCGGCTTGCTGCTGCTGCAACTGTTGCTGTTGCAATTGTTGCTGCGTTTGTGGCATCTGCTGACCGGCCATGCCAGCTGGCGAAGCCACAGTAGGACTGGGGCTCTGGCGCAGAAATTGTGTCTGTCCAACGTTTCTGTTTCCAGGGAACATTGCAGCACCTTGGTTGATGGGCATGTTTTGTTTCTGCTGCATATTCGGCATGTTGATGATTTGATTGATGTTTCCTTAATAAAACCAATGAAAACATTCTCCGGAGTCGGTAATGATCAATACTCACCTCCTTGTCCTGGATTCTGAGGTATCCCAACTTGGGGACCGGCATTGACGTTATTCGGATGCATCTGGCCCTGCTGCGGCATATTTGGCATATTCTGTCCAGAGTTCATTTGATTATGCATTGCCTGATTGACTGCCTGTGGTCCGACATTCATTGGAGTATTGTTGTTCATTCGTGTCATCATCTGATTTAATTGAGGATGATTGAGACCAATCTGTGAAGGCAATTTCTATGTAAAATGCTCTAACCTACCCACCCAATACTCACGTTTAATTGATTCTGATTCATCGAATTCATTGGCATTTGAGGGACATTCATTGAACCCATTGGCTGGCCTTGCATATTGGCATTGATTTGCATTTGATTGCCGCCCATTTGATTCATTTGGCCAGGCATTCCCATCTGCTGACCCATTTGCTGGGACTGATTGGCCATCATGTTCATATTGGCATTACCCATGGCGTTGCCCATCTGTGGGACCATGTTACCGGGGCCGGCATTACCTTGCGGACCATTTGGACCCATAGGCACGTTCATTTGGCCACGGATTCCTTGCATATTTTGCATTTGTTGGCCAGGACGTTGCTAAACACATAAAGGAATGTTTCAAATAACACAGAAATGCGAAAAGACGCTGCATTGTTTTACCTGATTCAAAGATTGAAGAAGATTAGACGCGGCTGCATTTACTCCAACGCCAACAACAGCTCCGGGTGCCATTTGGTTAGGCTGTCCACCACCCATCGGCATCATTTGGGCATTACGATTGCCTTGAGTCGCAAGATTCTGCAACGCATTTAGTGGATCTTGCATTACACCAGAATTGCCCATGTCGGCATTAGGAGGTTGTTGTGGCTTGCCTGCTGTATTGCCTTAGCGAACAATTATCTTTTATTGTTTTTCTAAAAAAAAATGATAGTTTACTTACCTCGACTAACCAATTCTTTGAAATGCAAAAATAACTTTGCCACTAGGCCGAGGTATTCATCCTTGTTCCGGGCCTTTTTGAAGATATGATTTTCCATGACCGTTGGATTTTTAGATGGATCAGCTCCGGTGTTTTGGAGCATTTCATTTCTATACGAGGGAGGAAAATTTGTTTGCTTGGTTTTTCATTGAGAAGTTTTTTTTTACGGAGAAACTTACATCTTTAAAACCACACTTTGCCGAAATTTAGGACTTTGCCAATCTTCAGTAGACATTTTTCTTTCGTTTTATTAATGTTGGATAAGGAAATTTGTAAGTTTTTTTTAATTCTCGAAGAAAAAGTGAAAATATCAACTTGAAAATAAAATTTTGTCTCCAACTTGCATCAACAAGAATGAGAAATGTCAAAAACCGACTTATTCAAAGTGCTACCAATCTTCTAAATCAAGAAGTGTCAAACTAGCTTAAATGCTGCCATATTTTTTTTAGAACTTGCTTAGGTACTGCCTACACCTCAAGAATTCCAAAAATCAGAAAATCAAAAGTTAAGAGAGTGTGGAAAGAATTCTTCGCAATAAGTACAGCTATATGAGAATGAATTTCGTGTCTGTAGTAAGACAAGAATGATTTTTGAGGTTATCGTTATACGCGCGCGAACATTTCGTTCGTTGGGATTGTAGATGATGTGTAACGCGAATAGAATTTGGCAGTTCGTTCAACTAGAATTCTTTTCGTGACGAATCAATATGTTTTCTAAAATTTATTAACATTTGAGATTTCAAATTTAATTTTTGCATCATAAATCAAACATAAACTTTACTTCTATCGTTTTGTTGAGAATGAGTAAGTGTTGAAATTTATTTTATTAAAAAGAAAATTCCAGAGCTTTAGCAAAAACGAAGTCGTTCTATGAAAATAAGTGAATTTATTGAGTCAAATATAAAGGTTGAGAGATTACAAACTGTAGCAGTGCTGCCACATTCAATCTTAATTTCCAACACTCCCACTAGATTGAATTCCCATCGAAAATGTGAATATGTTGAACTTGACTGATGGCAACGCTTTTGTGAGTGAGTCTGCTATCATTTCGTGTTGATGACTTTCTTTCCGGGAGGTAAATCAACAGCTTCCCAAGTATCGTTGTCAATCAGAGCAGCATACTCTTCTTCGATAGCCTTCTTCCAGTGAGTCTTATCAAATCTTGAACACGCTTCGTCAAATGTAACTGGATCATAGGAATCATCTGAAGTCATTTGATAACATATGTAATCGTCGAAATTTGCTGGTCGTCTAGGCTGCCTTTTTGATGT
The DNA here is from genome assembly GCA_943590905.1 of Sphaerophoria taeniata. Lineage (NCBI taxonomy): Eukaryota > Metazoa > Arthropoda > Insecta > Diptera > Syrphidae > Sphaerophoria > Sphaerophoria taeniata. The sequence goes on from OX016540.1 coordinate 91,041,830, forward strand.
TCTCGGTGAATTGTCTTGAACCAAGTCGGAAGTTGAAGGAGAGTCTACGTTGAAATTTCCATCATTTTCGCTGCTGGCAAGGCAATCAGTCTCATTTGCATCTAGCAAAATCTCTTCAATATATGTGCCATTCTGATCCTTTGCGTCTTCCCATTCGTCTATTTCGTTGCTGACATCTATCTTGTTATCAAGTTCTATCAAGACATTATTTCTTATGGTATCTCCCACTGAATCCTGAAAGTACATTACGTCTTCGAAGAAACTCACATCTCGACTGAAGATTATCTTCTTAGATTCAGGATGATATAAACGGTATCCTTTCTTTTCTTCACTATACCCAACCATAATACACTTTGAAGATTTGGAGTCCCATTTCTGTCGTTTTTGTTTCGGTACGTAAACCATTGCTGTCGATCCAAAAACTCTAAGATGTTCAACGTTTGTTCTTCTTCCTGACCAAATCTCTTCTGGGGACTTTGATAATTCGGATGTTCTTGTCGCTGTACGATTAATTAAGTATGCAGCTGTCGACACAGCCTCTGCCCAAAAACGCTTATGCATGCACGCATCTATAAGTAAGCATCTTGCTTTCTCGACTATTGTGCGGTTCATTCGCTCCGCTTTGCCATTCTGTTGCGGCGTATATGCATTTGTTGTCTCATGCTTGATGCCACTGCTACGTAGTACATTTGCGAATTTGTGATTACAAAATTCTGTACCATTATCCGAGCGGAATTTCTGAATTTTGTATGATGTTTGATTTTCAACAAAATTTTTGAATTGGACGAACTTATCTACTACCTGACTCTTCGAATGGATAAAGTAGACAAAAATCTTTCCTGAGAAATCATCCAGAAACAATAGAAAGTATCGTGAACCTCCTATCGATGTATGCTCCATAGGCCCGCATACATCTGAGTGTACCAACTCAAGTGGCCTACTTGTTGTGGATTCGGACAATTTAAACGGTTGCCGAAATTGTTTGCCTTTGAGACATACTTCACATCCATCAGATCTATCGCTTGCATCACTACAAATTCCATCCACCAAACCATCGTTGGACATCTTATTCAATGTTTGATAATTGATGTGGCCGAGACGTCGGTGCCACAAATCAGAACTGAGTTTCGCAATGTTCACTATTTGAGAAGGCCTGTCCAATTTGAAAGTATTGTTGTGCAAACTTGCAGTCGCAATCAGCTTGTTGTTTTTATTGAAAATAGAACAACCATCTGAGCCAAACACAACACGATTACCATTTTTTACCATCTGCACCACCGACAACAAATTCACGCATAAGCTTGGGACAAACAAAACATCTTTTGCTATGACATCACCACATGAAACCTTCAATGACACATCTCCTCTTGCCGTTGCCTTCAATTTATTATTATCTGCAACTATAACGTCATCGCAAACAACCGTAGAATTCTCAAGCCAATCATGTTTGAACGTCATATGTGAAGAAGCGCCAGAGTCGACAACCCATTCTTCACCACCAATTTGTTGTGCAGCAAAACTCGTATAAAGAACATTAGAACGGCTAGCATCTGTTTCTGTTTTTTGCTTCTGTGAACAGTTCTTTGCTATATGGCCATATTGATTGCACACAAAACATCTAGGACCATTCTTCTTTGCAGGTTTATTAAAACGTTTCTTAAAATTCTTGTTTTCACCATAAAAAGCTGAGCCGGACTGCTCATTCGAAATGCAATCATCTTTGACGTCTTGCAACAGTTTCGTTTTAATTGAGTCCGCCGAAATCTTCACCCCAGAACTTTCAATTCCCATAATCATGGGCTTATACTCTTCTGGTAAGCCAGCAAGTAGCAACGTGCCGACCCACTCGTCTGAGACTGGCATCCCAATAGAATTGAGCTTATGTGCGGTTGAGATAATTTTGGTAACATAACTCTCTACACCACTACTGTTTTGCAAATTGGTAGTTATGAGGCATCGCAACAAACCTACTCTTCTCGTCAACCCACTATCGTCGAAAGCTACTCTCAATCGATCCCAAACTTCCTTCGCAGTTTTGGCGTCCTTGACGTGAACGTAATTAACTGCTTCGATGAGCAAAATAATTGTGGATTTTGCTTTGGAAATTTTCAGTGCGTCTGTCTCAACTCCGAGAACACAATTCCATAACTCCTGGTGTTCCAAATAATTCTGGATAGCGAATTGCCAGTCGTCGTAGTTTTCCCGCCCTTTTAATTTTTCTATGGTGCTGAGAATGCCGGCCATCATTGACGAAATTAGTTGAACAAAAAACAAAAATTAAACTGTGCTCAAACCAAACTATTCACTTTACGGATTTCAAAGATTTTTTACTTTAACAGAAAGCTTGAATTACTTTTACGTGGCCTGGTGCCCATAACCTGTTGAAATTTATTTTATTAAAAAGAAAATTCCAGAGCTTTAGCAAAAACGAAGTCGTTCTATGAAAATAAGTGAATTTATTGAGTCAAATATAAAGGTTGAGAGATTACAAACTGTAGCAGTGCTGCCACATTCAATCTTAATTTCCAACAGTAAGGATATAGGGCTTCAAAAGTATCTAAAATCAATTTTCTTCATTCGCTAGTCGTTAGTTGGTCCTGCTCATGTGAATAGTGCTTTAATAATGAAGCTATAATACATGGACAACAATTTACCATATTCGTTTTATTGTATTTCTTAAAAGTAACTACTAAATGGCCCACCCTGTAATGTAAAGTATAGACTAACTCTTAATTTAGTACTTGCTATTGGTTTTAGTATAAATTTTAATATTGTACTGGCAGCACTTTCAACTAACGGTTTTTTTTTAAGTTAAGTTGCCGCCCGCATTTTGTTCCACAGCTGTGTACCTAAAAATATTTTAGTATTTAATTTTTAATATATAATTATTTATCTATTTCTCTGTATAATTTATTAGTGCAATGTATGTACAAGATGTCTGGGGTTTCAGGTAAGTGCACAAACTTCAGTATTCTTGCTACTTATGTATTTATAATCAATAATAAACTATGACGCTCGTACTCTTCATCATCGTCAGCCTGGAGCAAATCTGGGCTCCGTGCTTAATAGCTACAAGCGTTGTTCTTCGCACATATTGTTGTCGCCTGCTGCTAATGACCCAAAGTAATTGAAGGATCGCATTACTTAAATTCCGGATCCCAACTTATAAAGTAGAGCCAAGCTATCTATTGTACGTACCTCTTGCAGATGTTCCAGAGTCGGATTCCATTGAAAATGTTTAGTCTGGATAGCAATCCGGGTACCTTAGTTTTACTTTAATCATTGGACTACATGTCTCATCAGTTCATTTGGAATGCAAATTCTGTCATGGCTTTGTATAATTCTACACCTGTTATGCTGCGCGGCTTTAAAGTCGGTGTCTGCACTCTAAAAGCGATTGTATGTTCGAATGTAAAATACATACTTTTCCATCGCTTGCCTTAGAGTGAATACCTTATCAATTCCCGATTTAACTTGTCTGAAACCACATTGATATTTGCCGATATATATTTTTAAATCGTGTACTACGGGGCTATCCGATATTATGGGAAAGAAAATCTTATAAGATGTACTCAACTACGTCTTACCTTTAGAGCTGCTCCGGAAAATGGTGCCATGATCCAAACTCCCTTTGTTGTCGGTGTTAACTTTGCCGTCTTCGGAACACCGTGAGTGACCCACCCATGCGATTCCAGATGACCCTCATGCGTCATCCTGGTACTCGCAAAGACCATGTTAATCGTTGCTGCCCATTGGCTCCTGATGGATTTTTTCGGTGAAATCATCAAAGATGATTTTATTTAACATAATGTTTAGTTTCCTTTCTACTAATTCGTAGTAGGTACATTTCTTTTCGTCATCTGCGGTGTCCTCAGTAAGTCCATGAACCAACCTCATATTGTGAAATTTTCACCAGATCGGCCGACTTCCTTAATAATAAAAGTAAACATTGTTATACATTACAATTAGTGTGACACGACAGCTCAAAGGAGTCTAGACATAAGTGGTCTACAATTTTCAATAAGCAGGAAGCCCACGTGTAGTCTTACGGGACAACGGACGATCGACTTTCATCCTGTTCTTCGATAGGTCAACTGAATTGAACCTCTAACCGTCATTTGTGTTTAAAATTCTTGGAATTCAATTAGAAATCATCTATAGAGCAGCTTCTTTGGGAACAAGAAACTTCTGAAGAAAAAATCCACAATCACAGAAAACCCAAATAGCAATCAGACGTATTGTTAGTGTTCACTTCAATTCAAGTATACGATTTCCGTTAAAAAAGCTCTTTAGTCCAATAGCTTTCTCTCCATTTTCATAAACTTATGTGTATACCAATAACAGCGTGTCTATCATGTTTTGTTCCCACGATGTTTGTAAACATTACAAACTCAACAATTTGAAAGCTTTAATTTGAAGAAATTACATATTTTGAATCGAATGAAATCCATTGTCTTATCTTTTTCATGTCTTGAGATTTTGTTCTGATCAACGGTTTCCTTTATCGAATCTAGAGAAAAGACAAAACTGAAACCTACCGTCAGTCAACCAAAACAGAAAACAGTTTAATCAATATCGAATGTGGTGGTAATGGTATAAAGATAAAGAATGCAAGGGTGAATAATATTGTGGTAGGTTAATCATTGTTTGAATGCTGCCAAATGCTCATACATGTTGAAGCTTTGTAGTAATTTAAGTTAACTTATTCTACCACCGAACTGACTATGGCCGAAACGTACTAATCACAAGAATGACTGTAAAAGTTAACCAGCTCTTTCGATCTTAACCTGAAAAAAATTCTCACCTTACCATCCTATTCCCAATAATTACCCTAAATTATTTCATTTATCTTACTCTTACATTGTTCACTAGTTTTTAATTAGATTTAAGATTAAACTTAATTTCTCAGCTCAAAGATCTAGAAGAGTCTCGGGCAAAAAACAACACCCAGCGTTTCTTTCAAAGGTCGAAGCAATTAGCTTCCGGTTTCAGAACCGAAGCACACGGAATCGTAGATGTTTTCAAGCAGCACTTTCAACAGCTGCTGAATGCGCAAAATGTCGAGCGAGATAATGACGAAAGAGAAGCAATACCAGTCAATGAAGACCCAGTCCCAGCCCCCAGCACAGAAGAGGTAGAAAGAGCCATCCAAAAGCTAAAAAAATAACAAGTCCGCAGGGTCGGATGGCATACCTGCGGAAATCTTTAAATATGGAGGAGGTGTTTTAATGAACCGCATGCACCAGGTCATCAACAAAGTGTGGGAGAAAGAATGAATGCGCACTGACTGGTCGATAAGCTCCATGTACCCCATCTACAAAAAAGGCGATCCGATGTCTACCGTGGCATATCCCTGCTTAATGGCATATCCTATCCAACGTACTGTGTGAGCGTCTTAAACTTTTCAGCAACACAATAATCGGCACGTACCAGTGTGGCTTTAGGCCAGGCAGAACAACTACAGACCAAGTATTCACACTGAGGCAGATCCTGGAAAAGACCAACGAATTTCAAGTCGAAACCCACCATCTTTTCATCGACTTCAAAGCTGCTTATGATAGCATCCACCGCCAAGAGCTTATGATTGCGATGTCTGAATTCGGGGTTCCCAACAAATTGATCCAGCTGTGCCGCATGACGCTAAACAATACCCAGTGCAGTGTGCAAATGGGTAACAGCTCATCCGAGTTATTCCAAACTTGCGCAGGGTTTATACAAGGAGATGCGTTGTCATGTGATTTCTTCAACATAGTCCTGGAACAGATAGTGCGGAAGGCAGGTGTGAGCACGGAAAACACTATCTTCAACAAATCCACCCAGCTCCTAGGCTATGCGGACTACATAGACATCATCAGTCGATCCAAGAGAGCTGTGCTTGAGGCCTTCACAGCGATTAAAGAAAAGAACCAAGCAACATCTGTCCACCGCCTAGGACAAAACGTCACTGATGGTAGTAGCAATTTCGAGGTAGTTAAGGAGTTCACCTACCTAGGAAGTTGGAACAAACGTCAATCCCACAAACGACACCTTAGTGGAGATCCGAAGAAGAATTACCCTAGCAAACCGCTGCTGCTTCGGTTTGGGCAAACAACTGGGTTCAAAACTCCTCACTCGAAAGACAAAGTGTCTGCTTACAAAACTTTGATTTTACCGGTCCTACTCTACGGCGCCGAGTGGTGGGCGATAAGTAAAAAAGGCGAATTGATACTGGGCACTTTCGAAAGAAAAATTCTTCGACGGATTTTCGGTCCCGTATGCGACGATGGCGAATGGAGAAGAAGGTTCAACCGAGAACTGTATGAGCTGTACCAAGGTGTTGGGTGTAGTCTAGAAGGCCAAGAAAAGACATTGGCTCGGCCACATCGAACGAATGGACAACAACGCTCCAGCTAAGGAAGACCGAACCTACGGTACAAGGACCAAGTGACTGCGAATGCCAGAGTGCTTGGTTTCGGCGACTGGAGAGTGCATGCGAGGGACCGTTCACGATGGAAGGCTGCAGTATCTCAGGTTGAGATCGTTCATTGATTGTGAGCCGGATAAGTAAGTAATCGTTGATTTGAAACGATTCTTGCTATGCTTAAAGGCATTTTAACAACAACGATCTACCTTTAATCTTGTTTTGGATAACAAACTTCCGTTTTTTAGTTTCCGATCTCCAGTTTTCGATTTCCTTTTCTTCGTTTCCGGTACATCGGTTCTCAATACACAACGATTTTTATTCTAACTATTGAAAAGCTCAAATATTGGCATCACTTTAAACCTCCAATCAGCTGCTGTCACACAACACAACAACCTTTCTCATCAAAAAAGCAACAAATAAAAGCACAAAAAAGCAAAAACATGTCAGAAATAAAAAGAAAAAAAGTAGATAAACCATAAACTAGCACACCACAAAACAGCACCTTTGCATTTGCACCACTCGCACTTGTACGAATTTCAAAAATCCAACGACAAATAGTATAAGCGCGACAACAACAAGAACCACACGACCAAAACGAAAACGATAAAAACGACACATCCGAACACCAAACACCAATATACCACATAGACGACAACAGAGACCACACAAACAAATTCAACGATATGATGATATAGCAAGTAAGCAAAGGCCAAAGCTAAAGCTTCAAGTCAGGCAGAAGCAGTAGAGAAGCAACACAAAAAAAAACCCAAAGTAGTCAGAGCCAACTAGCATATCCACCACTCGTCACAGCTCACAGTATTCATCAAATCGTCGTACACCTTTTCGTGTGTTTTGCTGACACGTCTAGAATTTTTCGTGTGTTCTATCTCTCCCCCTAAAATAGCAGAAACATTTTTCAAAAACTATCCCCATTGAATTCATTCTACTGAAAATCAAACTAACGGTTTCAAAATCTAATAAAATCGGTAAGTTTTCCAACAATATTCAAGTTTCAGTTCTAAATTCCCTTGAATGAGCAAAAAAGTTGACAAAATTCTTCAAGCTGTTATTTTTCCTCCTCGTTCTCATGTGAAATATGTTTCGTGTTTACCCAAAGTAGGGAGCCACTGCACCACTAGAAGCAGAAGCTTCTGCTGCTTGCTAAGTGAAAAACGAAAATCATTTCGTGTTTAGCTTTTTTTTCTTCCATTTGTGTGTCATGCACACACAAGTTGCTATGGTCACCCGAGGGCAAAGGCGCTAGCAATAATAATAATAAAATAATCGCATTTATAGATAGATAAGTCGTTGGGTGAGCTCTCGCTTCTGCTAACCAAAAACGAAAATCAAAACAAATCCTCTAAAATTAGAACAAACAGTCGTCGTCGTCGTTTGTATTAATTCAATTCATATTTTCATATTCTCGCATTCATAACTTTAAAAGTATGCACCCCCGTCTCGCAAGCACCCTTCGTAGTAAATTTTTGTATCAGTCTAGCTCATATCAGCGGAATACTATTTGGGCCAAGTTTTTGATAGTAATCTTGTGTTTTTGATTGGCTTCTAGATTTCCAGCTGTGAATTGTTGTGTGTGTGCCCGATGAACTGCTGCAAACGATAATGGATCCGAATTATGCAAATGCTGGTGGTGGTGTTGGAATTGGAGCAAGTGCAATAGCAACAGCCCCAGCTGCGACAGTTGTCCCAGGTGGACGATACAATGCAGCATATTACAAGGAACCATCGTCGCTAACAAGTTGTCAAAGGAGCGGCGCTCCTCCTCCGCCTTCTCATCCAGCACACTACAATACATACGATCCATATGGAAGCAGCAGTGTGTCAGCTAAGCTACCATCATCAGCGAGTGCCTCTGCCTATCCATATGATGCCGAGGCGGAATTCAAAGAACGAACTGGAATGGGTAAGGCAACAAAGATTTTGGCGGGAAATGTACTCACTACAAATAGTGGTGGTGCTAAAATCCAACAACAGCAACAACATGCGTATAACCAAAACAGCTGTTATAGTTATGGCCAAAGCAACAGCGTTGAGAGTGCAAATTATTATGCTTATGCGTATGAACAGCAACAGCATCAATACACCCAGCAACAATACCACAACCAACACCACCAAAGTCAACTTCATCAACAGTACAAATATAATAAACTAGTTGCTGCCCAACAACAACAGCAGCAGCATTCACACAAAATACCACCACCCGAATACGGATATGCCTCCTATCATCATCCTTACTACCATCCCCATTATCATCATCAACCTTCGTCGCTGTCGTCGTCATCATCATCATCATCAGCAGCAGCAGCAGCAGCATCAGCATCGAGTCAAAAGGGCGTTTCAATGATGAAAACAATTCCACCAGATGCTGGCAACAGTTCATCTTCAATGCCATATGGTAGCTATAGCAGCAAAATGTTATCTGCTCGTGCGCCTCAGTATTCAGCATCGTCCTACTACCCCCACCCTTATCAACCTCACAACACATACCCCATGCCGGTTGTGACAGCAGGACATCATCAGCATTCAACATATCAACAGCAAAGCCAAAGTGTCTGCGAGGACAGCAACCGATGGATGTGGAATGGTGTTGCCGGCAATGGAAGTGATTACTATCCCAATCCAAATGGTGGTAGCTGTCGAAGTGGCGCTTCATATTCCTCAGCCTACACCAATGGCTCAGCTGCAGCACCCACAGCATCAAAACAACACCACAGCACCATGTGGCCGCCAATTCAATATCAATCTGCGGGCTATCATAGCCCGTCAGCAATGGTGGCGCCAAATCAAAGCTGCTGCCAGCCGCCTCCACAAAGTTCAACAAGCACATTTTATCCTCAGCAGTATGTCAAGTATTCCATGCATCAGCCATCGATTACAGCTGCTGTCGATTACAACAACGATCTCTATTTAAATTCTCCTCAAGAAGGCGGCAAAAACTCTGGCGCTGCGACAACAATTGTTGCTTCAGGCAAAGTTTACACTGATCTCAGCGGGAATTCATATCAACAGGCGTTAAATAACCAACAGCAACAGCATCAGCAGGTGGCAGCATTTCAGCATCAGCAACATGCCGAACTCGATTACAATAATCCAAGGTACTTACAGCAACAGCAACATACCGAGTCGCCATCACCATCGGCGAACTCCTCATCGACGTACAACCACCATCATCATTACTATCATCCCTATCCACCAGCATATTCGTCGAATATTGTCGAAACACACCATCCTAACCACCACCATCACGGCCAAGTCCATCCAGAGACGACATATCAACAGCAAGTCGACACTAAAATCAAAAGTCAAAGCTTGAGAGATTTCCTAACGTCGTGGAATGAGGACGAGGACGAAATGAATTCCTCCACCGCTACCATCGCCACCGATGTGCCTGCATCCTTGATGGACCAAATGCATTTATCCTCAGATCATTTTGCTCAAGAAACCAACACAAACTCCCAACCGCTTATGGAGAATCATCTACAATTCAAACAATCCTTTTCGGCCACATCCAGACCGAAAATTCATGTTGGCATCACTGTTGACAGTACTGTTGAATCGGATCAATACATTAACTTGCCGGATATTATAATTGATATTGAAAAGTCCAACAAAGATATTGTAAGTATAGTCGACGATAGTCTCGTATCAAAACTAGACAAGGAAGATATTCACATCAAAGAAGAAATGCCAAATACTAAAGAGGAACCACTCGACGAAGACTTTGTCGATAAAAACAATCCAAAGACCGTAGCGCAGCAATCAATCCAAAGAGAAAATAAATCGCGAAAAAAATGTCGCAACTCGAAACGTTTTCGTGTTCGAATAAAACAGTCGCGTCATCGGCAACATAAAAAACTGAAAATTTTCCGAAGAAAAGTTATACGTCGTCGTCGTGTTAAAAAACAACCCACCCTAACCTTAAACCAAAACCAAAATAGACTCAAGTCTCTTAAAAACCTCTGTGTGTCGGTAATCAATTCGGACGATTTTCGAAAACACCTTCTCGACGAACGCGAAAATGGTGAACCTCGCACTGATACCCCCACCCCAAACTCAGCTACCGCTACTAGCACCAGCGTTGTTGTCGTTGTCAATGGTGATGGTCAAAGTTCCAACTCCTCAAAATCCTCCGTCATACCAAAGCTAAGTGACCTTTGTAAGAATGCCTTAAATAGTTCCTTCGATCGCGATGTTTTAGTTATTAATTTAGATGAAATTTTAGATAGTGATAATTTATTTGTTGTTCAATGTGATATCAATGAAAATGTATTAGAAAATTTTGTCGAGCAAGCAGTACAACAACAACAACACCATCAACCAGAAAATAGTAAAATCGATCAAGCCGAAGAGGCACCGGAAGCTGAAGAAGTTGCGGAAGTTGTCCAAGAGGGAGAAAACCTGGTAGAAATATTAAATGATAACAATAACAATAGTAGTAGTAGCAATAGATTAAGTGAGAGCAACACAAATGAGGTGAGTAATTTGCCGCTTGACAAATCACTCGAGCATAGTAATAATAATTTTAATTTAAGTTCTGTTAATCCTCTGCTCGCAACTCCGCCGTTGCCATCGTCTCCGCCACCTATATCGCCCTCGGCACCACCATCGCCATTGCCATTGCCAGCGTCTGCCGATGTTAATGGCGATGATGGCTCTATAACGTGCCCGGTAGCAATGTTGTGTGGCGCTGATGATGATGATTGTCGTGGTCATGATCATTCGTCTCCGTTGCCGCTGCCAGTGTCGTCGTCGATTGATTGTGGTAATCCAGCAGACAACAATCAACACGAAATGCAAACGTTGTCCGAAGTTGTTCAACAAAAACAAAATGATATTAAAACTTTCCTATTACCAACGGAAAATGCCACCCCTTCATCTCCATCCCAATCAACGGCAGCGGCAGCACCAACAACGGCCTTTGATGTTACGAACGAATTATTATTGTTAGAATCTTCGAAAGTTGTGACCACACCATCCATACACCACGAAGAGATTGTACCTGATAATTTAAAAAAGTTTCAAAACGAAAAGTTTCTAAAGTATTTACATGCAAAATACGTGCAGGGTAATTTATCCGAGTTCTATCATGCGAATCGCATTATAAAAAAGTATAAAAAGCGTATAATTAAGAAATTATTAAATATTGTACGATGATGGAATTGATTTCGTCGAAGAGACAGTTTTTTGCTTTTTAGATTCATATTTGGGCTGGGGTTTTGGTTTTCAATGGATGGTGGATTCGCGCGGTTGTTGCGAGAGCGAGATAGCAGTTTTTTGTTTTTGTAAATAGAAAATAGATAATAATTATTGTTTGGTGATTTTATAGTTTGTGCACTCGACAATGAAGATTGTTTGATAATAATTTTTTTTATGAAATAAATCACAACACGAATTGGAGAAAAAAAGTGACGTCGTCCGTCGCCAAGTCGATCAGTTGTAATGGTTACAGGTCGAGTTCAATAAATTAATTCAATAGGTTCAGTGACTCTTGAAGAGGAATAATTATTTTCTCACAATTAGAATTCAGATTTGACATTTGAGGCGATAATTTAACATAAAATGTTAATTCCAGTTTAAGTCGGAATTTTAAATAACATTTTTGTCAAGTTTAGTTGTTTCAAAGTAATCGTTGTCTTTGCTGCGGGTTAGCGTTCTGTTCTTTTTTTTTATTTTAATATAAGAACCAAAGAAAAAAAGGCTTCAACTGACCCAATGATAGGTAGTTGGAGGACAACGTTAATGCGAACTCTTGCTCCGCTTTTCGTGTTATCTTGTTCAGTTGAAGGTCATATTCATCCCGGTTTCTACCTTTCTTTTTGTACTTTTCGAATCTATTGTTTAACAATAAGAAGCACAACGACTAAGATCGTTTAACCGCCAAACTGTTCAAACGTGTTATCTGTTAGATCCCGTACATTACTTTTCTTAACCAACCAATTCTACACAGTGTTTTTCTGAATTAAGTTTGGTCGTGTCTCGTGTGGTGACTTGTGATACCTACCTCCAGTGTCCGATTCATAAAAGAAAATTAATCATGATTTCTTATCATGAGATCCTCAAAAAAAAACATGAGACTGCTTATTCTTCATTTTTTTCGCTTGCCCTTGATGTTGGAAGCCATTGGCGGACCTTGCTGTCCGTTCCCAGATCTTGGGATTTTGGTGACATTTTTATTCTTTTTAACAAGAAATTTGTCCATTGTTGAAAACTTAATTGTTTTAGAAGATATGAGACAATGTTATTAAACATAAATGTTCAATTATGTAGCTTACCTCGTAAAAGCTTGAATTTGAAACAGTAATAGATTTTCATTTCTTAAATTGAATTCTCACCGAAAATTTTTAAGTTGAAGACAAAAAATAACTGTACATTATACTGGTTTTTATTTTGGTTTCTTTGTGTGCGTATGTATTTGATTCTTTTTCTTTCTCTTTTGTTGTCAATTGTCATTTGAGTTGTCATTATTTACATAGAGGCTAGATGGTTCATTCTCTAAATCTTTTAAAATTATAACAAGGAAGTTGCATGTGCTGATTATAATGGGCAAATAGGTATGTTTGTTTTAAAATTAATTTTTCAACAAATTATTGGTTTTTAATTCTTTTTTGAAGAAGATCTGAAAAATCATGAGATTTTCAATAAATTCATGAGATCATGAGATACCTATGGGTGAAAAATCATGAGAATCATGATAAATCGTGAGATTCGGCAACACTGCTACCTACTCATCTTGCTCCCACAATTTCCTGCACCGGCGCGGCGCGGCGGCAGCAGAAAAATTACTATCAGACTTGATTATATTTCTGTCGTCAGTTTGTTTTTATGAACACAGTTAGTCTGCTATTACACGATGCCTCACGACTCACGACTCACATGAGTGCGAAAAAGAAAGCAGAAGTGAGAAAATGAGATGCAAAAAAAAATTTCCGGTGAGTCTCGGGCAAATTTTAAGTAGACTCACTTTGACGTTTCTTTTTTCTCATATTCGTTTTATGCTGTTCTTTTTCATTTGATTTTCTTGTTGCTGGGATAAACAACATCGGATTTGTTTGAAAACCAGAAAAGTGTGTAACTCCATATTAGCAAATTTTACAGGAGAGCCTGTTGCAAGGACCCTCTAAGTGGCTGTCAATTTTTCTGCCGGTAGGATTGCGATCCTCATCAAAGTGTTGCTTTTAGTTAGGTCACTACTGACCATGCCCAATAGCAGCTAAAAAGTTTCTTCAGACATCCTCAAATAATTAAAAAATGAGGTTTTGTCGTTTGTTCGAAGCTCCCTTGTAATAAAGCTGAACGAACTATGTTCACTTCTTTTTTTTTCAAGTCTTAACCCAGAGCCTCTTCTGCTTTGCTTTTTCACATTCCAAAGCTGTTTTCTTACACAAACCCAGCAATTTCATCACAACAGCCTCATCTTCACTGCTGTCCGTGTCCATGTCATTAATGGCAATCGATGCACAGTTCAACAGCTTTAATAAATTTTCGGAATCCATTTCCAAAATCCTATTTATTTGTTTTATAAATTTTACTCAACTTCAAAAAATATCGAAAAATTAAAGCCAACGAGAAGGAGCATTCAAAACAAAACAAACAATAATTGTCAAATTTGAGGCATGGGGCACGAGTCAACGTGTAATAGCGCTTGCCTCACCGAATACAAATTTATAAGGAAAGTCAAAAGCGAGTCGTGAGTCGTGAGTCAACGTGTAATAGGGGACTTATCGACTGTTGTAAGCAAAGATTATGTATTTCATCAACATTTTTTAACGAAAAATCTGCTATACTGCTGCATGTATAAAGTTCATGCGCGAAGACATGAATCGGTCGTTGAAACAGATTCTATCCGAAACGGACTTAATCGGTAAAGATCTGCGTGTGCACTTTGAAAGTTCAGTCTGAATCATATGCTAAACGATTTGAGCAATGATATTGCGGCAAGAATTTCGTCGGTGAAAATTAAAAAAAGAAAAGAAAAGTCTTCTAGGTTCGACGAGAATTTTCATTGCAGTGAGTATTCCTATGAAGTCCTTGTACCTTGTGGGAAAAAATAAAAATTGATAAAAACGCGTGCATAAAGGCAATTAAACGAATTCCTGAACTAGAAATGTTAAACCAAGTTCACTAGTCCACAAAACTGACCTAGTTCCGTTCGTTCGTTAACGATAATTCTTTTCAACATGTCATCAAACACAATCCAATGTTCCAATATTTTTACATTGGACGTACATGCATATTGCATATACATATGTTGAAAGATTCAATTCCAGCAATAATTGTGATGAGTTTTGTGTCAATTCTGGGAACGTTTCAGTGATTTCCATGGTATTTCATCGTGGATCATAATGAATAGTCATATAAAGAAGAGACCCAGTGAAACCATATATAAAGGGTTTTTCAATAAGAGAGCTACAAGAGTTTTTTTTAAATAAAAAAAAAACTGTTTTGGATATCAATGAAATTCTTTATTCCTGTGAAAGTACGTTCGATGCCATTATGTATGGAATTCGATTTCTTTTGCATAGCCACCACGAGCACGGGGCACGCAGAACTCCAGACGCTGAATGGCTGAACTCAATTTTCGACGGTTTTCGGCCGATACTGCTGCAATTTCACATTCGATATTTAAACGAAGTTCATCAATCGTCGCTGGCTTGTTGGCATAGACCATAGACTTAACGTAGCCCCACAGGAAATAGTCTAACGGCGTCAAATCAAGCGACTGGACCATTTCGTGAGATAACACGTTCTCCAAACTTCGTTTCCAATAAATTGATTGTGACTTTCGCTGTGTGGTTTGTGGCGCGCGCCGTCCTGTTGTCCTCCTAGTCCATATCATCCAATTGGGGCAAAAAATATTCGGTAATCATTGACGCCGCCGGCCCATAAACCACACCAAACCGTAATTTTTTCGGGATGCAATGATGACTCATGGAGTACGTGTGGATTGCTGCCTGAACAATACCGCATATTTTGTTTATTGACAAAACCATTCAGCCAGAAATGAGCCTCATCGCTGAAGATGATTTTTCGATGAAAATCCGAATCATTTTCAAGTTGTTGCTCAGCCCAATTCAAGAACATACGACGCTTGTTTCAATTTAATCTTATAAGGATGTAGGCCAAGATCTTTTCGTATAATTCGCCAGAACGACGTCACAGAGATGCCCAACGCTTGAAAACGACGTGTGAGAGACACATTTGGGCTTTCTGCAACTGAAACCTCAGCGGCAGCAATATTCTCGGCACTACGGGCACTTCTTTGTCTCACTGGCACGGGAACATTTTGTACTAAGCCTGTGGATTCAAATTTTTCCACTAGACGCTCAATTTCTGATCTGCTATGACGATTATAACCACCATAAATTGGACGTAGCGCTCTTAACGTTGAGGCCACTGACTCCGAATTTCTGTAGTAAATTTTAATATCGTATAATCTTTCCATCATAAAATGGCAAAGCTTACTGAAGAGAAATGTCAAAAGAGCGGCAAGAAATATGACGTCGTTTGCTGTCCCTGTCGCTCTACTTTTGTAGCGTCCCTGTTGAAAAACCCTTTTTTTCACTTAATAAATTTAGTTATTCTAGATTCAGTCATCAATAAAATTCGTTTACACATCGCCATTTACTAGTTCCATCATAAGGCCCAAAAAAACTATTCAAAATAAGTTTTCCTTATCTCCACCGAAAAAAAGAGTGTGAAAACATCAAGCGTGAAAACTCGAATCAACTATGCTTTGGTAATTAGTCTTCAGTTGAAGTGCGTAGCATGAAAAAATAATTAAGTGAATCTAAAACGTGCTTTAATTTATGAGTACACACGCACTTGTTTAAAATTTGGTTCGGACCGGCCTGTGAACAAGGTCGTTTTAAGTGATTGTAAGAACTTCAAGTGTGGGAGCCTTTTTCGGAAAATGATTCGTATTGTCGGGCTAATGTAAATCGTTATACCGAAAAGTTGAAGTCTTATCACGTCTCATCAACAACAGTTATCACTTTTTACTTTTGTTTTCTGCACTTGGTATAGAGATTGACGGGTTTAATTAAAGTTAAAACATACTTAGTACTCAGTACTAGATACCCTTATTTAAAGACCTAACGACCTTAAGACATTGTGCAATCATTTTTAGCATTTTGTGCAAGGCCGTATTTGGAGATCCGGAGGCCTCGAGGCAACAAAGGAGTGGAGGTCCCCGGGCTGCAAATTATTTTCCAAATAAAATTGACAGTTTTTTACAATCGAGTTTTTCAATAAATAATTGGAAACAAGATAATCTGAAATTTAACGTTTACGAACGGAATATTCCAAGCATTTTTCGTCGAAAAATCGTTGATGATTTCGCTGAAATCCAGTTCCCGAAGTAGATACTCAGGCAAGAAGGCTTTGTTAGACGATTTGGTTTCATCCTGATTCGAAGCCTATTGAGATACCCAATCTTGGTGGTACAGCTTCATGAGTATACAATCTTTCGGTAAGAGAAACGCATAGCTAGTCGACCACTCGGATAGAGACAGATAGTTTGTATTTCTCTTTCGGTGACAGATTTGCGTCCAGGGCCGTCTTTACCCTTCTGGGGGCCCTGGGCACTTTTCGAAAATGGTTATGATTATATAAAAATGTTATGTTGTGTTATAAAGGTATACAGAAAAAATCACATAACTTTGAATTGATATTTATTCTTTTAATTTTTTAAATAAATAAATGTTTTTAATTCATTAAAAAGATAAATAGTTATTGCAGCATTTAAAACATAAACATAAACATAAACAATGTAAAAATAAAAACAAAAAATAATCATATAAAAATTAAAAATAAACAAAATTTAAATAACAGACAATTAAATAAGTTATTGAGAATGTAATTTAACCCTCCAGTGGGCGCGTGGTCTACGGTCGTAGACCATTCTTTTTTAAAACGCCGCCGTTCGCAGAAAAACAATTTTTTTCCGCCATTGTTCACAATAGCTGTAGATAATTAGTTGCTCTACCTAATTAATATGCTATTTTTCTTCGGAGGGGGCATACGAAAGCGTAAAAGGTATTCAAAGTCTCTTGGTCTACCATCGTAGGCCACGCGACCTCTCGTGTAACAAAAAAAAGTTGTCTTCAATTGTATTATTATAGGAAAGAAATTGTACATTTTTAGCTACTTTTAGTAAAAAAATAATTATTTAGTGAAGAAAATTGCTTCTACTATCTCAGGGACCTATTTTTGGGTCCGTGAGCTGACCACTAGAGTGAGGTGCGAAAAAAGTGTTAAATTTGCTTGTAGGTACCACTTGAAATGTAACGGGTGATTTTTTAAGAGGTTTAGAACTTAAAAAAAAAAAATTCGAAAAAATGAATGAAATATTTATTTGAATCGATAGTTTGAACCTTTCAATTTAATGTTTAAAGATAATTTCATGCAAATGTTGACCGCGGCTGCGTCTCAGGTAGCCCATCCGCTGAGTCCAATTTTGGCATACTCTTTCACACATATCGGCCGGTATCTCACGAATGAATGCATGGATGTTGGCTTCCAGTGCGTCAATCGAAGCGGTATTGTCCCTATAGACATTAGCCTTGACATACCCCCACAAAAAATAGTCTAATGGTGTCAAATCGCACGATCTAGGCGGCCAATTGACCGGCCCGAAACGTGAAATTAACTGTTCACCAAACTCGCCTCGCAATTGCGCCATTGTTTCGCGTGCTGTGTGGCATGTGGCACCGTCTTGTTGAAACCACATATCATGCAAATCAAGAACTTCCATTTCCTTCCGCAAAATTTTCCACGTAGTGCTGTAACAAAGGCCTAACTGCTGGGAACGGCGCCGAATCGACATTTCGCGGTCTTCTGTCACACTAGCTGATACGGCCGCAATATTTTCTTCACTACGCACAGTACGTAAACGTGTTGGTGGTTTAATGTCCAACAAAGTAAATTTGGTGCGAAATTTGGTCACAATCTTCCGAATAGACTGCTCAGAAGGTCGAGAATGCCGACCATAAAATAGAAGCAGAGCGCGATGAACATTTCGAACCGAGCACGAATTTTGATAGTAAAATTCAATAATTTGCAAGCGTTGTTCATTTGTAAGACGATCCATGGTTAAATTGCAAACCAAACTGAAGCTGTTTGACAGTGACACAAGGTACTAAACACACGTCAGCTGTCGAAACCAGTGTTGCCAAAACCAAACCAGCTAAAAAATCACCCGTTATATGCATTTATTGTGATTTGTAGTGCACATTTTAATGTTTTTTTTTTTTTACTTATAAATGAATTTGTGCTCTAGGTTTTTTGAATAGCTTTTTTATGTTTGCTGTACTGTTTAGTTTGATTTTTTGTGAAAAAAGACAAAAAACGTGAACACGAAAAACTGAATTTTTCAAGTCTTATATTTCTTTTGTTTTGTGTACAATTTTCCTTTTTTGTTATTCATCACTTCATTTGGTTAATCATTTATTGAAAAAAATATGTTTTTTTTGTTATTAACTTTTTTAAAGTATTAATTTATTTTTTATAAAAAATGATTACGAAAAATCGTAAAATTGGGATTGCTTTTTCATTCCGATTATTTTTTTCAGTGTATCAATAACTTTTAATCTTTGAGTGATGAATATGAAAGAAAATATGTTCCTCTATGATTTGACCACGATTTGAATACTTAAAACGCTATAGTATACAGGGTGATTCACGAGCGTTGTGCCAAAAAGCTAGAGCGTGTAGGTTGAGTTGAGACAAGAAAAAAATCGTATGGGAGGGGGGGTCTATTCCCCCCCGTTTAGCTGGGAAGTGCAATTTTCTGAAAAATTGACTTATTTTGTTTAAAAAAATATTAAAAATCAACGGCTTCGTTAACAACACCGTGCTATACCTTTCTGAAAAGCCAAAAACTTCTTCTTTCACTTTGTTTTTAAATTAAATTGTTTTAACGAATAGTTTAAAAAAAATAAATTTTCAAACTCAAAATTTTCAAAAAATAAGCAAAAAAAAAAACATTTTTGAACTAATTTTTTTCAAAATTTTATGTGTTTAAGTACAAATTTTGTTTTAAAAATTCAATGTGTTTGTTAATTTTTAGTCGAAAACAGAAAACCGGATGCAAAAATGTCTTTTCGTTTTTGAGAAATTAAGAAAAAACCAAAACCACTTTTTTCTAAAAAAATCTTTGTTTTTATTTTTACCTATCTGGACTTTTAGTTTAATTTATTAGTTTAATTTATAAATTTAATTTTTTGTGATTGGAGTTTTATGAGGACTCAATAAAGTAGAAAAGTATTGAATTTTCCCTGGATTAATCATTTTTTTCATTGATAACGTCTGCCATTGACCTTTCACTTCTAGCTCTCAGTGCTCTCGTCGGCGGATTCTTGAAACATGCTACGACTTGGGCGCCATCTATTGGGATATCTTTCAGCGTAGAGTCTTTCAGCTTCCTGATCTCGACAATAAGTTAAACCGTAGCAGAAGTTCCTGTCCGCTAACTCTTCTCGAGCGTATGAGTTTGTTATGGTTATGTATTGATGAGTTAATATTTTAATTGTAAATGGTTGTTTAGTAAATATGCGATGCCTTTTATTTACCTTTAGGTTGTTAATTTTTTTCATTCAAGAAAAAATGCGGTTTAATTATCTTAAGCCCCTAGCATGTAGAACTCTTCGCCGGCGAGTGGCCGCGGCCACAGGTATAGTAAGAAAAAATTACAGAAGAAAATGGTTAATCCAGGGATAATGTAATACTTTTCTACTTTATTGAGTCCTCATAATATATTTTTATTTTTCAGAAAATTGCTCCTCCCGGCTAAACGGGGGTGAATAGACCCCCCCCCCTCCCATACGATTTTTTTCTTGTCTCAACTCAACCTACACGCTCTAGCTTTTTGGCACAACGCTCGTGAATCACCCTGTATATATTTTTTTGCAAAACAAAATGGTCTACAGTCGTAGACCACGCGACCACTCGTGTCTCTTTTAACCACGCGCCCACTGGAGGGTTAAAGAACAATATAGTGACATAGACTATATTTTTTCAGGTAAAAGAAAAGAATATTTATTGAAGGGGTCTTTTTCTTGATTTGAGATTAGCAAAATCATTGATCACATCTTCAAAATCAATGCCTCTGATGAAGTCGTTTTCGATTGACATCAGCGACAAACATGTCAATCTTTCTTGAATCATTGTAGTTCTGAGTTCGTTTTTGATTCTTTTTAACTTAGAGAAGGAACGTTCCCCACTGCAATTGGTCACCACCATACTTTAGAAAATTCTTAGTGCAATTTCAACATTTGGAAATTCATCTTCAATTTTATTAGTTTTTAAATAATTATAAAGCTCTGGAATGTTGTCAGTTTTTTCTTTTCGTATCGACTAATTTTCAAGTAGTCTTTTAAATTCAGGCATTCAGCATTTAGTTCATCACTGTTCACATCTTCGGTGTAAAATTTAGCAAAAGATTTGCAGTTCTCTTTTAAGTCTTCTGAATTCAGATTTTTTAATAAAAAAAAAAAAAGTCAAAACGTTGGCCAATCTTCGTATACGAACCTAGTCGCTGTATCAAATGAAAGCTTAGTGTGTCGACAATGGGGAGAAAGGTTTCAATTTTAGATCTCTCTTTCCCAGTCAGAATTTCTGAGGGTCCAGAGCCGTCAAAAAAGTCTGGCGTGAGCTTCTACACCTCATCCTTTCAGAAAGGTCCTTATTTCCGGAATCCGGGTTTTTTTTGTCTGGCTGATGAATCAAAGTTATCAAAATTGTCCCTGAGCCCAATTATAAATTCATCTATTGCACTCAGCAAATTTATTGCAACATCCAGGGTAATGTTTTGTTTTTGAAGTTAAGTACTTGTTTTATTAATTCTTTGCAACACAGAGTTCCAAAGTTCTGTAAGTATGGTAAATTCAAGCTTGGACATTTTTTTGCAAAGACTAAATGCTTCCTCTCTGGCCTCTCGTGCCTATCCTAAATCGTTCGCGATAGACATCAAAGCAAAATTGTATCGAAATATTTATTTTTCTTGAAAAGAGACCAATAGAGGTTAAGTGATGTTTCAGTAATTTGGGGGCCCCTGGTGATTGCGGGGTCCTGGGCCTGGGCCCAGTGGTAAAGAGGGGTCTGTTTGCGTCTTGTATATTTTAGTAGCCCCTGCTCTTGCATTGGCCTTATATACCGCAACAAGCTGAGCAATAGTCAGAGTAACGTTGTTGTAAGTTACTAGGTACTTCATGAACTAAGCTGTATCCGAAACGTTGATCTCCCTTTTACGCGTTACCGTGTGTAAACTGTCGAAAGGACGCCTGTCATAGTGTTTGATCTGTCCAGACCACTGTGTGTAACTTTAACTGCAGTCAGCTTCATTAATTTTTAAAGGATTAAAGACAGATGATGCAGTCAAACAAGTTTTGTTTATACAAACATTTTAAGATTTCTCAAACCCAAGAGGTTGCTCTGCTCATATCAATGACTCGTTCGATAGGAGAAGATAAGGAGCTTTATTTTAACTAAAAATCCAGAACCCTAGATTATTTATAACAAATACAATTGCTATCAATTTTATCTCACCCTGTATTCATGAATAATGCAATTCCAACGTCATATCGTGTTAACTTTCCTTACCATGTCATAAATTATGCGTTTATCTGGCAAAAGATAAGAGAGTGCTACAGAAACATCTCGTTCTGGTTACATTGTTCTATTTTTGGTGACATACAAAAATGTTTAAAATATAAACTTGAAATAATTAAACTTCTCAAAAGAACTTTCTGAGAAAAAATCTTAGGCTGAACGTTGAGTTTCAGATGGAATAGAACTGATTTTCCAACCAATGACCGAAGCAGAAAATAAAACAATTTAAGATTTTCAATTTAATGACGTTACTAAAAATTGATGATTCGCGTTGTCATATTGAAAACTAGGGAAGTCGTCTTGAAATCCCATGTTACCAAATTGAAAACCACTTTTGTCCCCTTGTAAACCATGGTAGTTTTATTGAACGCCACAGTAGTCATTTTGAAAACCACAGTTGCTCAATTGAAAAGCACGTTAGTCAACATGATAGCCACTAGTTGTCGAATTGAATACAGTGGTTGGCAAAGTGAAAATACCTTTTTTCAATATGAAGATCGTTGTTTTCAAATTGACAAAATTAAGGTGGTCAGCTTGAAGGAAAAGGTTGTCTTTGTGAAATTTTTGATTTTTGTGAAACAAAGGGTCATATTCTAAAAGATGAGCAAGATCTCAGAGTCTGAGCTGACGAGCTTGAACTCAGCTATGAGATCGATCGAGCAGGGTGGAACTCAGACTTAGTTTTGTATGCAAAAAAACGAGTTCAAGCTCAGCAGCTATTACTCGTTGAAAGTTCTTTTTGTGTGAAAAATCGCAGTTGCCTATTCATAAGGCGAAGAAGAGTGCTCAAAATAATAAGATCCTACAAAAGCCAATTTGGAATTGACATCAACGACAAACAAATAACAAGAAAGGTGACTATATAGGAAAGAGTTTTTCAAAAATACGGGAGTCGTGTAAGGATCATGGCCAGCAAACTTCAACACTTGTAAACTTTTCTTCCGCTTGCATGAAGCTTGAACGACTCATGATAGGTCAAAGATTTCTTTAATCCTTATTCGGACATGAGTGCAATCTAGAGACCCAATAGCATAAGGAAACTCGCACTTCCTAATGCTCCATAACCTTTGCGCTTTTGGATTTCTTCCACAGTATGATGTGGGAATATAATCCAATTCTGTGCATGGCTTGCTATTTCTGCAGAAACTTGCTGCACCATTCTAGACACTGTTGGTTGATGAACTCCAAAGTCTTCACCAACTCCAATTTGTAACCCGGGGTCTCTTGTGTATTGCGGAAAGATTCTTATTTTTTCTTGGTTTGTGAGAGCACCACCACGTGTTTCTGAGCTGGGCCACCAAAATTCTTCCATCAACAGTCGCACACCTTCTTCACTAAACCGATACAACCGACGAAAGTCTTCTCCAATTGGACACCTTCTTTCTTTATATATTCTGTTCGACATAATTAAGAATAAACTCGGCCATTCTTACGGTTTTATGTGAATTGAGTCTGAGAAATGACATGCTTAACAATTTGTGAGATCGTTCTCATGTAACCAAGTGCATATGAAAACCGTCTCAATCTCATGGCGAGCTTTAATTGTGAGGTCGATCTCATCCCTCTGAGATTGAACTCCTCAATTATTGTCGTTATGGACTGCTTTAATTCAGTTAAATTCCTGGGCTTCGTTTTATACATCTCTTGCTTGACATAACCCCATAAAAAGAAGTCTGGTGCAGTCAGGTCAGGTGACCTTGGGGGCCAGCGAAGAGTGGACAGTGGAGTTCCTAGAAATTAATTTGTTTGCGAATTTTTTGTTTAGCTCCGCCATAACTGGTCTGGCTATATGTGCAGTTGCTCCATCTTGCTGAAACCAAACGCTGTTGAATGGTATACGTCTTCGGCGCAGCTCTGGATAAAAAAAACTCCTTCAACATCTTTAAATAACGGTCCCCATTGACAGTAACATTTACACCGTTTTCTTCAAAGAAGTACGGCCCGACAATACACCTTGATGAAACTGCGCACCACACAGTGACTCGTTCTGGGTGCAGTTCCGTCTCATGGAGCATTTCTGGATTCCATATACGGCAATTTTGCTTGTTTACATTGCCGTTAAGATCAAAATGGGTCTCATCGACATCAGACATGAACAAACAATTGATCAATGTGTTGTCTTCTTCGGCCATTGATATCATTTTTTGGCAAAATTCCAGGCGAACAGGCAAATCCTGAGGGTTTAACTTGCTAGTAATTTGGACTTTGTACGGAAACAAGTTTAAATCGTCATGAAGTATCCGTTGTAATGACCGTCTACTAATTCCAATTTGCCCCGATAAGTTTCGGATCGAAACGCTCGGATTGGCCTGTATTGCAGATGCTACTGCTGCGATTGTATCCTGAACCCGAACATTGGCATCTCGATGGTACGGCCTTCGTGCGATGCTTCCAGATTCGGCAAACATGTTTACAAACCTCATAATGGTCCATCACCGCCAAACTCCCGCCTAAATTCCCTTTGGACGGAAATGACGGACTGCAAAGCATGGTACCGTTGCACTATCCAAATTCTTTTCTCCGTATCCCAAGCATCCATTTTTATAAATCTAAATAGTAACCTACAAAATAAAAAAAAAAATAAGCCGATTACTCAAACAGAAAAAAAGTTATTACGTTTTATTTTTGTAGCGCGATTCGTGTACATATATTCGAAAAATTCATTAAATAGGAGCTTATTTTTAAATCCACAAATGTTATAAGATAGAATTTTAATTTCTTTAGTATAATTTAAATCTAACGTAATTTGTTTGGTGTCTTGGCAGACGGCTATTACCTATTGTTTTCGAATTCCGGTTGATGTACTTGCTAAATGAGTTGCAAGATTTCCCGATGGTGGAACTCGAGGCGCTGGCGCTGTTTCTATGCTGTCACTTTCAACTGTCATTCCTACCTCGTTGCTTCTGTTTCTGTCATCGGTGTTGTTTATCATAAATTGGTCTGCTTCAAAATGAATTCCCAGTTTCTTTCCAAGAATTTCGTATCCATCGCCTCCACCGCTTCTCAAACCTGTCAGGATGCTCCAAGTAAACACTATGCCCTCTACCAGCAGCTTATCATCCCTCAATGAAATCTTCACAGAAGGAGACTTTTGCTTGATTGCATGACCAACTTGTCCAAGCATAGCCCTCTTTTTTCGGCAGTTGTATGGCAGATCCTTCCGAATTGAAATGCCTGTGTTTTTTAACTTGTTTGAGCCTCTAAGAAGAGACAAGGCCTCCCCCCCCCAGAACGTAGCTTTACCAACACATTTTGGAATTCGGATTGATTCGGCGTCAGCTGACGGAGTTGGCTTTCATTTATGGTAGTTCCTACCACCAGGTTAGTACACACATTTCTTGCTTTTTCCTTCACTTCTTCACCCTGACGAGCCTTAAAACGAACGACAATATTGTTTTCCTTGTGTATCTTTTGAAGATGATCAATCTGCTCTTCTAGAAATTCGCATTTCTTTTCTAATGTGCTAACTTTCTGCGTGAGTGATTTGTTGTTCGTTATTGCATTGTAGTCCAGTCTTAGCTCGTCTATATCTTGCTTGGGTGCCAGATGGCTGATCTTCTCATCTAACATAGCGGCGAGTTCCACAATGGTCATAGAGGAGACCAGGCTCCCATTGTTCTCGCTTTCGTTCATGGTGATATTCCCACAAGATTGTTTCTTTTTGGCGGGTCTTGTGATTTCAGGTGACAGTGTTTTCTCGTCTCTTTTTTTCCTTTTCTCAGACATAAAAACCGTGCTTTTGATTAAATCTTTTCAAGCTACGTTAAACTTAACTTTTATATATTTTTTTAATTATTATTATTATTTTTTTTTTTTACTCGCTTAGACTATTTAAAATACAAAAAACTCAATCTCTTATCTTTTCCGTGTCTAGTTACTTTGACAGTTCAAAACACTATAATGTCGGCCAAGTTCAAATCGAGTTCGGAATGCCCGCTCCGTAGTAATCACTGAACCACCATTACGAATGAACTCTTCCAGATCAAACGGACGATGCTCCCGAGCAATAATAGCGACTACTGACAATGGCACGTACGCCGCTATCGATCGATACCCCTCTACTTCTTTCCGTCGATCACAACTCACACAGCAGCTTCAGCAAATGTGGGAGGTCTTTTTGCCCTCTATATATCAATCTTGTTCAGATATTTCTTCATATTTTAATATTGATATTTCATTTATTTTGCAATTGCAATTTTTTTTTAGAAATTTTTGGTCTTTCTGAACTTTGTCTACTTTCTTCTTCCCAAACTATGACCCCCCGTCTTTCCCTTGCGGGAACTTGTTTGTTGGCAAACCATTTTATTCGGTTGAACTTGATGTTTTTTTGCTCAATTTTTCGGAAATACCACATCAAAGTTTTGGAAGTTATCACTTTCTTCGATTTCAAGGAAAACCTTTTCAACTTCAATCTCTTCCAAGCTGTCAAAATCGGACATAATTTGCATCATTTTCAACATTAAAATTTGAGCTATCGATGCATATCGAATTCGAAATCAAAGTTTTAAGATTTTCTGCTGAATATCTGCAAACAAATTTCGTCGGCATTTCAATTTTTTCAATAGTCTGTCCAAAAACTATTTCATTGCTGATTGGAATTCTTCCTCCTGTCAATAAAAATAAAAGCAAGAATGTAAATTTGACGATATACAAGAATACAATGTTAAATTCACTCAATAGAATTTTTCAATTCATTGGTGAAAATAGCTTTCTTCCAGAACTGTACCGTCTCATTTTGGTACTTTTTTGCAAAGTCCTAACTTTTTTTTCGATTCACCTCTGATATCCTTGGCTTTTTGTCAGCTTAGTTCCAATTGAATCCACTTTTTCTTAGTCTTCGTCTTACGGTTTCGGGGTTTGTTGAGATCAGTTCTTACAATTTCAGCCTTACTTCGGAGCACTTACCTTGGGATCTTTATTTATTAACCGCACTACCTACATATTTTGATGTTCTTTTGTTTTTCCCAGCTAAGGTAGGTCAGCGGGTCAAGATTTCTCCGAGGAAAGAACAAGTAAAACTCGGTTTTTTAAAGAAAGTTGCGGTTCAATTTTATTTATCGTATTAAGTGAGTACATAAACGGCGGATTCCTAGAACAAACGGCGGCGGATAGGACTCAATCCCTAGTTCTAGGAATTTAACGGCGGGATAGCTTCCCTAGTCCCGACACGGTAAATGGGATTCAATGCCTAGTCGGAACAATACCTTCTACAAATACTCTAATGGGATAACTTAACTAGTCTCAACGGTAGGTACATGGGATTCAATCCCTAGTCAGAACAATAACTACTACGAATCCTATAATGGGATAACTTCCCTAGTCCCGACACGGTAAATGGAATTCAATCCCTAGTCGGAACAATACCTAAACTACCTGATGGGATACTTCCCTAGCCTCGACGGAATGATGGGATTCAATCCCTAGTCTAGGCAACAAAGAAAACAACTTACGATGGGATAATTTCCCTAGCCTTGACAGAAAGGTGGGATTCAATCCCTAGTCAAGGCGATACCTAACCAAAACAAATGGGATTATATCCCTAGCCTTGACAGAAAAGTGGGATTCAATCCCTAGTCAAGGCGATAAAGCAAAACCAAAAAGTTAATTCGAGGCTTCTTATGGCGTTAACCAAAAGATGCCTCAGGAATACTTGTTAATAAAAATATTTATTGAACAAAGCATCTAACCGGTCGGAGACCGAATGAAGTCTGATTTTTATGATCAATATCACTCCTACTTGATAAATTTCGAGTAACAAGTAGGAGTGAATTGAAAGAATACAGAAAAGAAACAATCATGTAGTTGCACATGTGACCATGCGACTTCTGTGCTGCTGCCTCTCTGTGATGTTGTTCGTGTGTTTGTTGTTGTTTCATTTTGTACTCTGCTATTGCCGGGCGGTTGTTGTTTGTATACTTCGACTGTGTGTTTGTTGTTGCTTTCATTTTCGTTTTTGCTTCTATTGATGGTTGTTGTCGGTTGTTGTTTTTCTTTTCGGCGCTTGTTGTGTGTTGTTGGTTTGCTTAATTTGTAACTTCCTTATTGTATATACCTTATTTCTTGGCTTGTTTTCGATTCTATTCTCTTCATTCTTTTGCACAGAGATGTGGCTGTATCTCATCAATTACACGTTGGGTTTCCAATTTGAACTCAGGAATTGTTTCGGGTTTATTCGCATAAACCCTAGATTTCACAAAAGCCCAAAGAAAAAATCGTACGGCGTTAAATCGTACGTCGTACGATCTTGGTCGCCAGTTGACATCAGAATTTCTTGAAATAATGTGTTCTGGAAATCGATGCTGCAATAAGTTTATTGTTTCATGCGCGGTGTGGCAGGCTGCAACGTCCTGCTGAAACCACATATTATCCAGATTCATGCCGTCCAGTTAAGAATACAAGAAGTCCCTTGTCATATTCCTGTAACGAATGCCGTTCACAGTCATTGTCGAATTGATGTTTTCGGCAACACTCTCGTTTACAGCAGCAATGTTTTCAAAAGACCGACCGGTACGTTGACGCAAAGTATTCTTTCTATCCACAATTGACCCAGTTTCTTAAAATTTTTTGACCACTCTTCGAATGGTTGACATATAAGGTGCACTCTATCGGCTGAAAATTCGTCGAAGCTTGCGAAGAGTAACTTTCCCCATTTTTGAAATGATTTTTCACAATTATAACGTCTTTTTCTTTTAGGTAGGTAGGTAGGTAGAAATGGCTGTCCCACTTCCGTGTAGGACACAATTAGCGCTGAGTGCGCCGTTTTGATACCATACCTCATGAGGTTCTAAAAAGATTTAAGGATGGATTAGGAAGGATGTATATTTCGCACAATCCTCTATATAATGAATTATTGATCTCCCTACACTACAGCCTATTATCTCATAGTGCCATCTAGTTTTAGGAGAGATAAGGGGGGGCGTTAAAGCCAGTTTGTGTTATTAAGGTATGACATCATGTCCTTGATCTTGAATTCTGCGAGTTCTTCAATACCGTTGAAGAATTCTTTACCTAAGTGGAGTGCTCTTTTCCTAGCCAAGGCCGGGCAGTGGCAGAGAAAGTGTGGGACCGTTTCCTTTTCATCCTGGTCCTCACAGCTACGGCAGAAGGAGTTATATGGTATACCCAATTTAGCCGCATGCTCCCCTATGGGCCAATGCCCTGTGCAGGTAGCAACAATCCTGGCTATGTCATGCCTTGGTTTGGAAATTAGATTGATTGATTTTGGTTTGTTATAGGCGGGCCAGATTTTCCTGGATATAACGCAACTCGTTAAACTTCTCCACCTATGATTTGCTTCTGATGTATATTTGGTCAGGATATAGCCCTTCACAACTCCAAGAGGAGCATATACTCTCACTGCCAGTGAGCTGTGAAGGGCTGATCCTTACCTAGCTAGCTCATCGGCATTCTCATTTCCCTCATAGCCCCTATGGCCCGGTATCCAGATTAGAGTGACGCTCAAATCTAGTTCCTTGAGGACCTCTTTACATTGCTGGACCAGTTTAGAAGATGATAAAGCTGAATCTATGGCTTTAATAGCTGCCTGACTGTCTGTCAGTATAGCTACATTTTGGTTCTGTCGGATATTTTTAAGGGCTATACAAGCTTCCCTTATCGCTAGCAATTCTGCCTGGAATACACTAGCAAAATCGGGAAGTCTATAGGATTTTGAAATCTTAAGAGATTCACAGAAGACACCCGCACCTACACCGCATTCCATCTTTGAACCATCCGTGAAGATAGTTGTGTCGAAGTCTTCCGTCACATCGCCTTCCTCTCAGTCGTTTCTTGACGGGAACAAGACTCTAAACTTCTTTGAGGTGTTTAGGGTAGGGATGCAGTAATCGGTGGTTGTAGATAGGATGTCTGATGGAATCAGGTTGGTTTGGTTGCAGTGCCCGAAGGGTCTGGTTTTCCAGCAGCCTATTTCTTTGAGTCTCAAGATACTGCAGGACACCTGATATTTAATAAAGAGGTCAATCGGAAGAAGGTCCAGGATGACGTTAAGTGCATCTGTTGGGCAGGACCTGATTGCCCCTGATATCCCTACGCAAGCATTTCTCTGCACCTCTGTAAGCTTGCTTACTAAGTAGGCTTTGCTGAGAGCGGGCCACCAGACAATGGATCCGTAAACAAGTATCGGTCTAACAACCGCTGTGTACGTCCACTTGATCATTTTTGACTCCCTCTTCTTACCGAAGGTTTTGTTGCAGGCGTAGAAGGCCACGCACGCCTTTCTCACCCGTTCTTCAATGTTGAGCTTCCAGGTTAGTTTGGTGTCTAGTATTACGCCCAGGTATTTGGCACTGGAAGACAGTGTTAGTGATTGACCGTTTAACCGAAGTAGAGTGAAGGGTGGTACTTTGATTTTGGTGGTGAAAAGCATCAACTTGGTTTTGTTGTTGTTAACACCTAGTCCGCAGCTCGCGGCCCAGGTGCTTACTTTCTTCAAAGCCGCATTAGTGATTTCGCTGATTTCAGAGTTGCCACTTGCATGAAAAACAAAATATTACAGTTTTAAAAAGTGCGCTCTTGCTGAGACACCCTACATTTATTTATTTATTGCTGATAACCCACTATTCGTCTGTCCACAAAAAATATGATTTCCATAAGGTCGGCTATAGCTTCTTTCAAATAATGAAATTGGATTAAGAAACTCAAACTATCGATCATTACTTCCCGCCCATGTCATTTAATATTCAAATGTAATTTAATTAGGAACAAACCTACTCTGATGTGCTTAGAATGTTAAAAAAAAAATAATTATTGTCATTTTTCAAAGTAGACGCAAGTTTCTATCGCTTGATTGATTGATAAGCACATAATTATTGTTCGAGAATTGAGTGCTCTCTGGTGACAATAAAAATAATTTCCTTTTAATTCTACAAGTTTTGCTGTCGGCGTCTTAAGTAATTAAGAAGTGTCAATTATCACATAGAATGGTCACAATAACAAAAACTAACCGTTAAATTCAAACAGAAAAATAATACGTAGAAACAACCATCTCTCCTAACGGTTTCCAATTTGAATTTAATTAGAATGTATTTGATAAACGCTTTAAAGCATTCCTTTTTGTAGTTTAAAGTATGCTTGCGTTTACTTGTAAAAAGTAAACAAACACTCAACAGCTCCAACCAAATTTAAAATTCAAAAATAACTTAACACACGACTTCAAGTGGGTACCTACGTAGTATGACTGTATAGAAAGAAAAGAAAAGCTCACCTCGTGCTTGAGGTTAATCAAGTGAACACGTTTTAACCATAACATGCCAAAAGTTGTGCGTTATTAAAAGAGCTATTAAAAAGTTTTATAATTTGCTGCACAAACAGTTTTTGTGTCATTATTTTTGTCTTGCTATGTTTTGGTGCTGTTCGAAGTGTCATTTCGAATTAAAATATCTCCGGGACAGTTATGAACTAATATTTGGGTTCGAACCGACCAGTCAGCCGTTAACTAATAAGACAGTTTGTTTTCGGTGGGTTATATAATTTGATATTTTTTTTTGGGAGTGAAATTAGGGTCAAATTATGACATCCACGTGAGTGTAGTAATTTGTTGTGATGACTTCCGATAACGTTTGCAATGGTCAACAAATAGACTTGTGTGTGTGTGTCTGTGGACATTGTTTCTCATGTTGGAAACCACTCTTCTAAAAAAGAACTAACTGATTTTAATCGAAACCAAGTTAATGCAATGACAAACAAAATTAAGAAAGTTGATGTTTCGCTTTTTTCTTTTGCATTTTAGTTTTAATGCAGTTCCACTTTTATTTGTTTTTATAATAGCGGATTCCGTGGAACTCATCTCGGTCTCCCTCTTAGATTAATTTTTGGGGCTAGAATGAGAAGACTTTCTTGGCTGGAGCGTTGTCGTCCGTTCGCTCGATGTGGCCGAGCCAATGTAGTCGTCTTTTCTTGGACTTCTGGACTACATCCACATCTTGGTACAACTCATACAGTTCTCGGTTGAACCGTCTTCTTCATTCGCCATCGTTGCATACGTCGAAGAATTTTTCTTTCGAAAGTGCCCAGTATCAATTCCCTTTTTTACTTATCGTCCAGCACTCGGTGCCGTAGAGTAGGTCTGGTAAAATCAAAGTTTTGTAAGCAGACACTTTGTCTTTCGAGTGAGGAGTTTTGAACCCAGTTGTTTGGCCAAACCGAAGCAGCAGCGGTTCGCTAGGGTAATTCTTCTACGGATCTCCACTAAGGTGTCGTTCGTGGGATTGATGTTTGTTCCAAGGTAGGTGAACTCCTTAACTACCTCGAAATTGCTGCTACCCACAGTGACGTTTTGTCCTAGGCGGTGGACAGATGTTGCTTTGTTCTGTTAATCGCTGTGAAGGCCTCAAGCACAACTCTCTTGGATAGACCGATGATGTTTATGTCGTCCGCATAGACTAGGAGCTGGGTGGATTTGTTGAAGATAGTGTTTTCCGTGCTCACACCTGCCTTCCGCACTATCTGTTCCAGGACTCTTGGCGGTGAATGCTATCATAAGCAGCTTTGAAGTCGATGAAAAGATGGTGGGTTTCGACTTGAAATTCGTTGGTCTTTTCCAGGATCTGCCTCAGTGTGAATATTTCTTCTATAGTTGTTCTGCCTGGTCTTAAGCCACACTGGTACGTGTCGATAATTGCGTTGCAGAATGGTTTAAGACGCTCACACAGTACGTTGGATAGGATTTTGTATGCAACATTAAGCAGGGATATGCCACGGTAGTTTTTGCATTACATCGGATCGCCTTTTTTGTAGATGGGGCATATGGAGCTTATCGACCAGTCAGTGGGCATGCATTCTTCCCATACTTCACTGTGCGGATAGCGTTTTTGCGATTTTTTTTTCGGAGTGGACTAACAAAAGGTTTCAAAACCAAATGATCGTACATCTGGATTTAAAGTTTTGAAAGTAATAGCCACATGCCACAAGCATTTATTCAAGGTCCACGTCATTAGCTCGCTCTACATTTTGCGCATTCAGCAGCTGTTGGAAGTGCTGCTTGAAAACATCTACAATTCCCTGTGCTTCGGTGACTAGGTTTCCTTCACTGTTTCGAAGAACCTGTGTCCCGGTTCTGAAACCAGAAGCTAATTGCTTCGACCTTTTAAAGAAACGCCACGGAAAAATGATAATCAATAGAAAAGAAGTGAAAGATGATGCATAAAAAGCTACATTACCTATTAACTGGCAAAAAAATCTCATTTTTTCTTGCTTCTTCTTCTTTTTCTCCGAAAGCGTTCTCACTGCTTTATCTCCATGGCGCCTATATCATTTTGGCTAACCATCAAATCTTCAGCCCATTCAAAAACCTTGTCAAAAGTGGTTGTTTCCTGCAGCTTGCGTTTGAATGGGTATTTCAGCTCGGGTTAGTCGACTAAAAAAGATATTGCAAAAAAAAAGTTACTCGAGCGTAACAGATATTCAAAGTCCTATTTAAATGACTGACCTTAAGGACCAAGAGGCATGATTTTTGAAAATGTGACAGAGTACCAAGAGAAATAGCTCCAAGCCATCATCGACCCTCCTCCAGGTTTCACCGTCTTCTGAACTTGATGTTGTTGAAGTGGTTCTCCAAAACGTGACATGATTCGTCGGACATGATTTCGCTTTGGTTGTTTTGTTTTGTGTGAAAAATGTGCATTGAATTTTTTCTAAGGTTTTCCAAATTGAAACCTTTTAAAAATGCAAGTGACCCAACGCCAACAGGTCATAATGGAACATTTTTTAATGAAACAATCTCATTTATTAAAAATTTGAAATCGAATAACCGTTCTTTATTCCTATTTAAGGATGTGGAGGCAAATACATACAATCACCCATTGGAGACTCTACAGCGAGTTCGAATTGGGTTCACTGGTTCGCGTATTGTAATTGCCTCCAAAATTACATAAAATCTTTTGATGATGTCTTCGTCCAAACCTGTGATTTCTGAAACCAATGTTGCATTGGCAAAGAATCTTCGAGATGTGTTCCCAGAATTCGTAGTACCCGATTTTTGCTTGACAGCAGCGTCAACTTGCATTTGGGATGTCGTAAATGTGAAAAAAAAAATCTCACCTGTATCCCAATTTTTCCCTTGAAATCTCGAGTAGTCAGTTTTTTTCCCTTTCTTTAATTGGACGAGTTCTCGAGTCGACTCGTCCTTGTTTAAAGTCAATGTTGTAAGCTGTGTGCAGAAGACACTACATAAACTTAATTCGAGCATGCAGAGGTGACATTCCGAAAATAAGAGCTTCTTCGTTTATAGGCCTGGTTTTTAAGACCTCAATTTTATTCATTTTTGAGGTCGTTGCACAACAAATGAGACAAGATTAAAACAACGTCAGTTTCTGTAAGCCTCTATATTTCGCCATCAGCTCTTCTCTTGTCATTTCGAATGACTTTCGCAGTGGCTTTTACGTGAGAGAACTGCAACGTTCTGCAAATATGAGTTGAGGAAGGCTTTTCATTTCCCATACTGATAGGTTCATGTCTTAACTCAAAGAGAATTTTACGGGTACCACGGAAGTAATATAAAAATGGGAGTCAGATACATCATCTGA
This sequence comes from Sphaerophoria taeniata, assembly GCA_943590905.1. Classification (NCBI taxonomy): domain Eukaryota; kingdom Metazoa; phylum Arthropoda; class Insecta; order Diptera; family Syrphidae; genus Sphaerophoria; species Sphaerophoria taeniata. Next base: position 91,076,399 of record OX016540.1, read on the forward strand.
TGCAAACTCATTTTGACCAGAGGCTCCATCACAGCCCTATTTTGAGTACAATGTGAGGTTTTCAACGCTTATCCGATATAAGTCCTCTGCCGATCGTTTGCTTGGTATAAGGACCTGTTGTCTCACTGACACGGCAACATCACACATCGAAAATGTAAACACAAATGTTTGTACTCAATTTGTTATTGCCTATCTACTAGGCCGCGAGAATAACGAGCTAATATTGAAGCTTACGCTTTTAAGGGAGATTTCTCATCATTTCTATCATCCGTCTAACCTGCTTGTCAACTAGTTTCCAGTTTTGTGAATACCAAGTCGCGATTTCTCGTTTTCTGCTGAAGGGAATGACTTGAACAAACGCAAACATCACACTCTGTTGAATTAAACTTTTGTAAAACAAGATCAAATTCTACGATTTTACACTAAAAAACTCAAAATTGTGTGTCCAACAATTTCAAAAATTCAAAAATTGATCTTTTTTTTCGGCGCCAACTTCTTCTTCTCACGAAGCTTTTGTTCGATGGTATTGTGGACGCTATCCACTTCCATTTGACTGTGTCCAGGAAGTAGATATTTGTGTTCAATAACGATTCCTAGTTCTTTACTCAAATTGGAAAAAGCGTTACTCAATGTTGCATTCCGGTTCTGGTATGTGCATCCATCAGAATACATACAAACTGTTTCGCCAGACTCACAGTTTTCCCGTAAGTGATTGCAAGCAATAGTGGCGAACACATCGGCCTCTAAACCTCCATTTGCCTCGTGCCAAACATAGCAGGTTACTTCTTTAGTACGTTCTACGTTCATTCATGATAGTTTGGTCGTGTACTTTCAACTTCGTTTTATAATACATGGACGAAACGTTGTTGCGAGGTGCAAGGTGAACTGCTTGTAAATCCACCAGGAAAAATGTATCATACTTTGGATCAGCTTTATCGGATTCTTTCATGGATCGACATAAATGAGCGAGCTCTCTGTGAGCATTGTACTGCTACGGGTTCAAGCCCTAGCTTCGGCAGCATTCTTTTTCTACGAAAATTGCCAGCTTATCTGAGGCCACCTGTGTGATAACATGAGACAATATAACATCTATGTCTCCCCCTCTGAGTCACGTAGGTTTCTGTTATGTGTTTTCCTTCTATGTATCTATCTGTCTCTCTCTGTTGTATTAATGTCTTGTTCTGTCCCAGCCGATGGTCTCAGTCGCCAGTGCTGCTATGTGTCTGTAGTTCGTCACATTCATGTGAGAAGTACTGTAATTTTAATGTTCAATGTTAATTCTGGAAGTTGAAATCAGTTTTCATTTATCAATAATTTTGAGAAAACGAGAGAATTGCAGTTACGAGGTTTTATATTTAATTTGGAGTTACGAGGTTTCTTTCAAAACCAATTTTTACCCGTTTTTTACCGTTATTACCAAGAAATTACGGTTTTAGGACATGCTTACCTACCTAAATTAACTATTTCTGCAAAAAAAAATCTTGGAGTTTGGAGTTACGAGGTTTTGTACCTAAGCCGACGAAATGTGCATTAAAAGATATTCCTTACCTCGACTAACTAGAAATAGTTTGTTTTTTCTTTGTAATCTGCCTCCCCTCTTCGATATGGTAATGTAGGCCAGTAAACATTATCATGCATTTTTGTGTTTTAAATTCGTGATTTACTTTAGGTAATTGCTCCGAAAATTGTCATTTAAATTTTATTCCTCTACCCTTATGACACACTCAAGACTCAACTTAAGCCACCATCAAGTTTGTTAAACTCATTTAAAATGCAATATTACATTGCTGCTAATACAATATCCAAATATCATAACAAAGTAAACTGAAAAATGTGGCTCAACAAACAAAATGCACTTCTTAAGACCGAATGTCAATTTCTAAGGAAGTATCAATAATAATTATTTGTGACATGAAAATAGAGAAAAACGTGAAGAAGAATAAGTGTAAATACGCAGAAACGATTACTGTTTCCATATTCTTCTTCGTTTGAAGAAAATGTGTTAGTCATGAAAATATACAAACTCAATTTACATTAAAGATTAAAGGTTCATTGCTGCGATTTAACTGTGGGACTTTGACCTTATGCCTTACTTTATGATATCTTCTTCATGATGTTGAGTTTTAATTATTTATGAGTGGATAATTAATTTTTAAACTTTTTTGTTGTAATGCAATGCAGTTTAATAGCCTATAAAACCTAATGTCTTTTCGTCCAATTATTTTCTGTCGAATATTGGTTCATTCTAGTGCACTGGATCCATAAGCAACAAGGGGCCGTACGCAGGATATCGATTAGGGAAGGGCAAACGCATGCGAAAACAAATTTAATGAATTTTTGTGGGTATATTTTATTTTGTATAAGGCCCTGTACGAATTGAGTTAAAAAGTTGGTTAAAATTCCTACCACGATTAAATTTTGACGTTTGGTTAAAAAGGGATCATTGGGTTAAAATTTAAAATGGATTAAATGGGACTTTTTTGACACTACTTTGATTAAATTTCCCTCAAAGATAAAACAAAATTACCCTCAAAAATGGTTCTTTCTATGTTCAATTAATTATTTTTTTTTTTTGTTACTAAATCCAAATGCAACATTCTTATCAAATTAAATTTTCTTCCATGAAAATGTAAGAAATTCTCAATTTCACACACTTTTTTTATTTTTATCGATAATTTCCCATTTCAATACGATCAAAAATACCATTGCGACAGTTTGTTAATTCAGTCTTCGAACACTACTTATTCATTGTTCACAGCTGTCAACAAAATAGAAAACAAACAATTAATTCGCATATATTTTTGGATTTCATAATAGTCCGTCTTCGTGTTGATCAACATGCGACGGATGAGAAATACAATTTTGAGCAGTTACAGAGTACAACATATTGTAGTATCAACAGCTAGCAATTCCACAGAGGCTAGAAATGACTGACTTATATGCCATCGACGTTAATGTTGGGGTAGTCCTTAGAGACCATCATTGCCCGAAAATCGCCATCATTGAGCTCATCTGCTTGCTCAATGTTTTGTCTCGTTTCATGCAGTATTGCTCATAGGCAGTAAATTAGGGCCTGGTTTCTCTGACACTAGCACGAGATGATTGGGACGTTGATGCCGCCGGAGATGTTTGAGAACTTGTAGAAAATGAAAACTCCGTTGATGATGAAAAGGAGGGGGACGGAGTCCGATTTATTTTCTTCGCTTGTAAGTGTTGGAGGTGTCATTGAAAATGCACCAAAGGAACTTTCTTTTACGAAGGGGGGATAGTAATTGTGCTTCTTCAAAGCATATTGACGAAAAAGGTCAAAAATGGGAGAATCTGCAATATCATCCTGACTTGATGGAGCATCATCTTCGGCACCATCTCCAGTCCGCTGCTCAGCAAACATCTAAATGGTTGAGAATGAAAACTTCAAATATTTTCTTACCTTGTATTGATGTGCAAAATTCTTCCAAAGTTGCTTGCAAGCGTACAAATTCATCCTTGTAATCCTTGATGCTTGCAATCATTTTCAAAATTCTTCAATTTTCAAGTCTTCAAGATTTTTTTTTTTTATTTTCTTCGTTAAAGTGTTGGTAAGCTATGCCACTCATTAAGAAGTTCGAATTTATTGAAGAATTTTAAAAAATGATCACCAAGCAATTCAAGCTATTTTAAATCGTTTCTTTTATTACATTAATCTAGGGCTAAATGCGGATTTAAAAAGTGAAATTCCTTAAAGAGCTCATTTTCGATAGGAAATCGTTTTTTTTTACTTATTTACACCCTAAAATGGAAAACTTTAAAGCATTTTCATGAATTTTGAAAACATGTTCTGAAGACAAATTTGATGCTTTAATAAATTCTTCACATTCGGCACCTAAGTAAATTTCAGACCGGAAAACTGTGTGCAAGATTCAGCCTTAAAATACATTTAAATAATATGCAATTACCTATGCTTGTATTGATATAAACTGAAATATAAAATATAATGAGAAAAAGTCTGCCGACTAATAATCGGTGTAGTGTGCGCACGCCCGTAAAGCCCTATACTGATTAAGTAGCCGGGCGATAGTTTGCCGATTATTTAGTTTGAAGGGAATCGAGAAGCAAAACAAACTTTTTCGTCGGCCGATACCTTATCGTTCTAGTGTGCGCACTCTCATATATTTTCATACTGATCAAGAGCCCGACTAAACTATCGGCCGATAGAAAGTTTGTAGTGTGCGGGGGCTCTTATAGTTTTTATTATTAGCATAGGAAATTAATTTCTAGTAGGCTGGAAACTGCAAACATCAAAATACAGTTGAAATCAGAGAGGGCGTTTTTGCTAAGGTTGTGGTAACAATACTTGAGAAAACAAAAAACGGAATATTTCATCATAAAAATTATTATTGAAAAGAAAAATGGAAAATACCAGGAGAATTGGATTTAAAATGTTGTGGAAACAGGAGACAGTAGATTGGGCTTTTTTCGATCGAAATAACAGGAGACTCCTGTTATAACAGGAGAAACGGCAGTACTGATTTTCATTAAAAATGAAAAATCATTTGTTGGAGTATTTATTGATGATTTCATATAGTTAGAGGCCCCTGTTGCTTACGTGCCAAAGACTTTTCATATTACGATTTTTGACTAATTGAAGTCAGTGCCACATTTCATTCGAAATCGGTACTAAAAATTTCTGGCCCTATGATTCCAAAATAAATAGAAGAAAAAACTGCTTTGAGTTCTTTTTTTCAATATTGTTCTTGTGTACTTTGTTTTTGTAAGATTTTTGATCATCGAACTTAACCTTAACCACTGGTGTGGCTTTTCGACTCCAATTTTAACGAACCCACCTTTTCGCTACTTACCAAAGCGTTTATGCTTCAGCATACTACTATTTTTACTTATTAGCTACATAACGTTTTTTTTGGAAAATATGATATTAAAGATAAATTTCTGATTTTCATGAATAATGTAAAAAATTGCTCAATAAACCTTGATTGGTATTAAAATTGTTTGTTCATATTATGTAAGTTTTTACAAAAAAAAAAAGAGAAAAAAACAGAAACAGATGCTGAATCTCTTGAAAAACATTTAATATTTCTACCAATGTTTTACTACCTTGAACTAAAAAAAAAAAACTACCAAAATCTTAAAACCAAAAATATATGGATGTTACATCTGAATGACAAAATATGCAAATTGAATAGTTTAAATACATGTTTTACCTGTCTTATTGTTTTGTTTAAATTGTGGTGTTGCTAGCAAAAATTATTCAGTTCCAAATGTAGTTTAATTGTATTTATAAAAATAAAAGAGAAAAACATAATATTTATATAGAAAAAACTATAGTTTTAAAAAACAACAAAACTACTGACCACTTTTACATTTAAAAAGCAAAATAGTCTCATAGAAAATAAGAAACCAAAAAAATACAACTGTGTGTTTTTATTTTATTTCATAGTGCACCGAGTGCAATTTACATCCCTAGATGTTGTATTTTATGCAGTCTGATTTTATTTGGTTAATTTTTAAGAACACTTTACATTAAAATAAAAAAAAAAAAAAACAAAACATTTAAGAAAATATGTATTAAGAACCAAAATACAAAAAAGACACATGTACACCTTACACATTTGATATTTATATAATATTTTATATATACATAAAAATAAACATATTTTTAACACTTAAATGAGTGGATATTTGTCCTGATAAAAAACTTTAAGAATTTTAATAAAAATATTCAAATAGTAAAAAATATATTTATTAAAACAAAATATACATTTGTGAAATTGTTTAATTGGTATCAAGCAAAAAACCCATGTGTACACGTTTTATCTAAAAAAAGTAATACCCTTTTCCCCTTTAATCAATAAAAGAAAAAAAAGACATTTTTAAAAATATTGTATACATTCCAAAAATAAGAAATGGACCAAATCTGTTATTAACTTTTATTATTGTGTAATAATGATAATTTTAAATGATTTTTTTGAAAATCTACATAAAGTAAATCTTTGATAAAAAAAAATGATTTGTTAGTCGTATTTTTTTCAAAACATACTGAAGTTGAATTTTTGTTTAATTATCCTTTTTATTTTCATAACAAAAAAAATATATACGTAAAGTTTAGGTTTTTTAAGGAGAAAATAAAAATAAAAATATTAAAGCATAAAAATGTCGTGCTGTTATGTTAGTGTAAATGGAAATGGTGTTTTAGCATAAATTATATTTAGTAAAAATGAATATATTTAAATATTAAATTAGTGTGAATTCAAAGAACATCTGTTAAATAATAAAAAAAATATGTTGTTTATTTTGTTAAGTTAAGGTTTTTGTTCAAATTGTTTTTATTTATAATTTTTTAGTTATAAGGAAGAGAAAATAAAATGAATGTTTATCGTTGTTGTGCAAAATTAATTTAATTTATTTTAATTGTGTTTTGTTTACAATATTAGCCTTAAATAAATGTACTTTCAATGTTATGATAACATTTCTTGTTTTATTCGCTTCTATGAATCTGTTATTGTTATTTCAGGAGCACTTTGTCAACAAAAGGTAAGTAAAGGTTCACGAGCAGTGTGTCAAAAGCTAGAGTGGTTCACGAAAACGTCAGTGATAATTTATTTAATATGCTATCCATATCATCAGATCCACTTGAATCATATATAAGACATGTTAGATCCCAAAAAGATCTGACAACAAGCTACTGCCCGGAGCTAATAATTGTTAAATATTAGAAATGATGTTGATCCACTGTTGTAATTAATTTTATTTTGGAACATCATATGAACACTATTGAGGTTATCGGGAACTTCTTTTCCCATGGATATTTTCCCATATTCGAAAAATTGGTATCGGGAACTTTTCGAAATTGGGAAAAAAATTCCTATGGAAAAATACCTATCGGCAATTTTTTTTCATGGGAAATCTTTTGTTTTTTATGTCTGAATATTTCCCTGTTATTTAGTTGTCGGAATTGTAAGCGGAGCAAGCAATGTAAGCAAAAACCGAGATATTGCTAATAGTTTCACAACAAATCGGTCTAAGGAAGATGTAGCAAAATTTTGGAAAGAAGTAGAAAAAGAACTTAACAGTTTGGGCCCACCAATAAAATATATTTTTGAATGGAAAAAAGTAGGTGATAAGTTGATAACCATGCTTTTTTTCATTAAAGAAAATAATTTAAGGTATGGCTTGATAAAAAAAATTACGTGAGGAAGAAAATGTCTGAAAACAAGAAACAAAAAGAAAGCAACCGCTGGTGGAGGCCGAAACAAGGAGTATAAATTCAGTGCAGTGGAGGAAACAATAGAATAGAAGAATCGGTGGAAGGATGCCCAGATGCTTTAACATTTGGTCTCCCTTCTTGTAGCAAAAAGAGAAAGAGAGACGGGAATCAAAATGAAATCATTAATAGTGAAAATTGTCCAAATTCATCATCAGTCAGCCGTTCTGTTGAGGTGTAAAAGGACAAATCCTTCGACGAGTATGTAATGTTTGCTATGATCATGAATGCAACTGAACCGGAGGAGCAGAACGTTGAAACGAATGATTCTCAGATGAACATTGAAAACAGAACTTCAACTACTCGTCCTACAAAAAAGCATAACTTGTAACGTCGCTATGGAACGAGAAATTGAAAATCAAAAAGAACTGTGCAATAAGATTGAAGAGGCAGTTGAGGCTATGAAGCGACACCTAAAAGAAATGGAATACCATTCCAAGAAAATATACAGGTCCATTGATAAAATTAGTTAGTTTCAGAAGAAGACGTTGGATGAAACCTTGGCACAACCTTGAAATGGAAGCAATGAGAACGCAGAGAGTTAAAGCAAAGCACGAATTCCAAAAGCGTTTACTTGAAACCGAGGAAGACAAACTAGAAAAGTTATAATTTGAAAATTTCTCGTTGTATTTCGTCGATTAATAATAAAAATGATATTCTTGGGATTTTTAATTGAGGATTAGGACGAAAACAAACAATTTTTTTTCATTAAGAACCAACTGTCAAATCATTCTAACATTGTGTTCGAAAATTCCCAATGAAAAAGAATTCCTTGAGGAATTCCCGATAGTGGGAACTTGTTCCCGGGAAGGGAAAAATTCCTAGGGAAAAAATATTTCCCAAGGAATTCCCGATAAGGCTGTATACCTTTTTGTAAAGCCAAACCCCACGAGAATTTATTAGCCATTCAATTTTTTACCTATAGGAGATCTTTCAGAAGAAGCACAGGAAGCAAGGCATTAAGACTACAAGCGATATCGATACTCAAATACTTGCAAGGCTTCACGAAAACGACAGTGAAGATTTATCTAATATCTATATCATCAAATCCACTTGATTCATATATAAGACACGTAAGATCCCAAAAAGAGCTGAAAACAAGCTACTGCCCGGAGCTAATAAGTGCTAAATATTAGCAATGATGTTGATCCACTGTTGTAATTAATTTTATTTTGGAACACCCTATGAACACTATGTGGTCTTCGTTTTTGCTTTTAACAAACTTTGTTTACCAAAGAACATCGTTTTTTCTGTTAATTCCTTATTCTAAGAAAGTCTTTCTTCAGTCAGTGATTCCTTAACACCCTGTAAAACAATTTTCTTGAAATTCATTGTTTTAACAGCTCTAGAAGGTCCTTTAAGTAAAAAAAAAAATTGTAGCAATATCTTAATGCGTTCAACATTAAGTTGCAACGAGAAAAGTCATTTTTGACAACAGTGCGCCGCCGCCGCCGCACAGTGTGACATTTCGCTCATCTAGCGGAATAAAATTAATAGCTCTAACAAATTAATTTTTTTTTAGTGATTCCTTCGCAAGATTCAACAAATTTATTCAAAGAATGATATTTAACTAGAACTATTTATTAAAATAGCCAAATTTTTAATTTGCAGAGATCGGAATGTACATGTTTTTTGCCTATGTTAGACCCATACCAAAGAGTGAATTAATGTTGTAATTTTGTTGCTTCTTTTAAATTTTATGTATCAGATTCATAACAAATATGTACAAAAATAAGTTAAACTGCAATTTTTGTACATATCCACACACGTTTTTGACTCAAAGAGCTTTAAACTCTCGTGTTTTTTGCACTTTGGCAGACCTTTACTAAAAATTAAATTTTTCTCCCCAAACAGTTTTTTCTTTAGTTTTCATAATGAATATGTATTAAAATGTAACTGAATTACAAAGATTTGTATAGTTACCAAATTTTGGAACAAACGGCCCTGTGAAAGTGCCTGTTTAGTGCACATACAAAGGCCCATTCTGTACAGATAAAAAATTTTGACCAAAAATCCTGCTGTTTCTTTTTTGTTTAGATTTGTAAAAAATAATAACATATAAAAACACAATAATAGACAACACCTTATAACATTTTTAACAAAAATTTACTCCGAATTCCTCAAGCAGCTTAGATTTCTTATATTGTTACATTTAAAAGTTCCAGGACAAGAACATAACTTTTACTTACTAAAAATGGATCTGATGCAATTGAAAATCTGTTGTTCACTCCTGAAAATTATTGATTATTAGATAAATTAACCAAAAATTTTATATAATTAGTTCATATTCAATTTAATTCATATTTTGGCAAAATCATTTTTTTTGGTAAATTTAGAAAAACATTGCTTATTTACCCTATGAAAAAAAATGTTATTTATATACCAAACAGTAAGTTTTTCATCTCTTTGTTGTTGCATTATATATATAAACTTATAACTTAAAATTCCTTTTTGAATCGATTTGAGTTTTGCTAGGACAGCAACAACACGTATATATTGCATAAAACACATAATTTCTCAAATTTTCATTTATATAGAAACATATACATGTGTATATATGCATTTATTTATGTAATTAAATATGTTTATGCATTTATTTTATAGTTTTTCTTGTTTTGTGGTCTTGGTTTTATTTTTATATATAATATCAATATCATTTTGTAAGAAATTATTTTGGAAGCAACTTCGAAAATTTAAAAAAAATGTATTGGTGTCGCACCTATGCGCAGCAACTTAAAACGTATAATGAAAGCTTATATACTAAGCTTTAAAAAACATATAGTTTCCCATCGGAATAATGCGGAATAATACTAAATTTTCTCCACTTAATGTAAAAATTGACACAAAAAACTCAATTTTTCAACTTTTGAGCACAATAACAAAATATTGAGCATCATATGAAAAAAGGTTTTACTTGTTTTTACATTCTCTTATATTATATTTAAGAAAAATAAAACAAAGTCCCCAATAACAAATCAAGAAACCCGTCTAAATTCATATTAACCAAAGCGTCTTTAAAACTCGATTTTAATTAAAATGATCCTAAAATCTGACTTTAAGATCAATTTTTGTTTTTTTGCTTAACCGTAACCCAAAAATTTATATATAATTATTTAGTAGAAGGTATTAGCTGCACATAAAACCGGTTTTTGCATTGATTCTTGGAAGTGATTTTTGTAATTAAATTCCGCTAGATTAGTGAATTGTCACACTGTGCGCCGATGGCCTCAAACTAAAGACAAAAAAAAAACAATTTTTCTTAATTAGACAAAAATTTGCAACCCGAAGGTTGTAACGAAGCGTTACAATAAATCTATTTTGTTCAACAAAATTCAGATGCGAACCCTCCACAAAACCCGAAAGGTATTAAAAGGACAAGCGCCCCATGGTAAAATAACCTAAGGAAATCCGCCCCTGGAAAAAAAAACCAAGAGAACAAATAGCCGAAAAATACCGAACAAAATAATGAGAAACAACAAGTAAACACCGAACACAACAATAAGAAAAGAAAAAAGCATGAAACCGCACAACACCGAAGCAACAACACGAAAATACCGAAGCGACATGTAGCAGCCGACAACACATGATAATGACTTGGGTGTGATACGATTCACACCCAACGTCGACAGAAAAATGTACCGCTTCGGTAGAGTGAACGATAGAGAAGTTTACTCTAGTTAGCATCTTACTATAAATTTTTGCGGGAAGGCCCATTTATTTTTTTTTTGGGAATATATTTCTTCAAAATATATTCTCAACCGACCGGACCTTTTCTCCGATCCGATATTTTGCCGACCGTTTATTTTTTGTATTTTCCCTTCTGGAAAATGTACAAACAGGAGTAATTGTTGCTCGATCGTTTATTTCATAACCTTTGTTGTGAACAGGAGTCTGATTTTGACTAGACTCAGTTTATTCTTTGATCCACTCCTTCTGAGTGTATCAAAGACAGGGCTTTGGCCAAACGTTTATTCAGTGGAGTTTTGCTGCTCGCTGACAGAAGTTTCGACTCGACCGTTTATTTCATAATCTTTGTTGAGAACAGGAGTCTGATTTTGACTAGACTCAGTATATTTTTTGATCCATTCCTGAGTGTATCAAAGACAGGGTGAAAGCCATCGTTTATTCAGTGGTAACACTGACAGTTTTATCTTATATAATCCGACCATTCGTCTACGAGGAGCCGCGACTATCCAGACACCGAGCCTAGAGGCAAGGAATAACTCATCGTCGCTGTGGTATTATTATAAGTATTGTAAGCTAAATTGGTAAAAAACAGAGTTAAACCTAAGTTATTATTAAATAAAAAGCTGTTAAACGAATAGTGAAGGTTGGTTGTGTTATTTGGTTTGGATCCTTAACTCGACGTTAGGTGCTTAGACGAGAACACCCTGGACAGACTGAGCATACCTCAGCCTTAGAAAACAAGCTTCGCATTTTTGAATATAAGCTCATCAATACATAACGATTTCAAGCTCAAACTCTTGAGTAGAGTTAGCAGATGGTCAAGATCATGCAGCCGCTGACAGATATACCAAAAGAAGTTGCACGAGTCCACTACTTAAAAATAAGTATTATGAATCACATTGCATAGTTATAAAGTCGTCCTTCTCCAAATACTTTTGTCTCAAACGCGGGTAAGATTTCAAAGTGAACTGGAACTAAAGTGGGTTATGCTAGATTTGCGCAGCCACCATCGTATTTCTTCTTCCGGACAACTTCGAACTAGTGCTCTGGTCGCATTGACATAATGACAATACCTCTACTTGCTCACTCGGAAAATATTAACGCAAGCTTGTGTTTTGAGCTTATTTTCAGCTTTAAGAAAATTATTATTTTACTTGTAATTCTCAAACTTGATAAATGGATAAATAAATAATATTTTCGTTTATATAATTATCAACTCTTTATTGTAGTGGTAAGAGCATATAGCCGTTACATTCTGGTGACCCCTGTTTTCAAGAACATTTTCATTGGAGTCAAATTGGCTACACCTTTAAATCATGAGTCTAGCTCACACACCAATTGGAAAAGGTGGAGATTCTAACCGATATGACGCGTTAAAGGAGCTTCAAAATTTAGCAAACCCGCTCGACCCAAAGAGTTCAATTAATTAAGATTTTTCTGGTAGTTTTCACGGCTCTGAAATTCAGCAAGCTCAATCTCAAGCTCAAGCTCAGCCATTTTATAACGCTGTTCTCAACAATAATGGCAACGGTGGGCAACAGGGACAAGTTCTTGCTGTTAGTAAACCCCAAGTTCCAGGCTTTTATCATGATGATCCCAAGACATGGTTCCTTGTTGTTGAAACGGAATTAAGATCATTGCCGTCATGCAGCGACAACGCTAAATTTAGCACTGTCATTAAAGCCCTGGATCACAGAACTCTCAAGCAAGTAAATGACATTCTCAGCGATCCTCCTGAACGCAATAAATATGAAGCAGTGAAAAATGCCATTATAGAACGTCTTGCTAGTTCAAGACAAAAAGATATACGTAAACTTCTTAAGGGCATGACTCTTGAGAATCGCAAACCTTCACAACTCCTCAGGGAAATGAAAGACAGGAACATCAATAGACAAGGACATTTTACACCAGCTCTGGCTAGACTGCTTGCCTGCTGACATCCGCACGCTTCTAATTATTAACGACAATGAAAACCTAGATACATTAGCCAAGGTCGCTGATCGGATAATGGAAGCTCGAGGAACCTTTGTCATGGCGACTGCTGCGTGTGTGGACAGAATCGATCCTCCTAACAGATCTTACAGAGATTTTGAAAAGAAGTTCGATGAAACACAAACGATGCTTGCCACTTGTATTCGTGAGCTAAGGATAGTAAAAGATCAACAATTGCAGTTTACTCAACAATTACAACAGCTTTCTAATCCATCTCTTCAAGTCTTTCCACATCAACAGCTAGCTCAAATACCTCAACAATTTCGAGGAAGACCAAGGTCAAGAAGCCGTCGAACTCACAATGACCAGGGCATTTGTTATTACCACCAAAGATTTGGAACAGAAGCTAAATACTGCACAATGCCATGTGCTTACAATAAAAATTCAAAGTCTTTGGGAAACTAACATCGCTGCCATCAGTTGGAGCCGTTGGTGACAGCGTTAATCTAGCACCTAAAGAGCTCCGTCTACATATTTATGACAAGAATTCTAACCTTACATATTTAATAGATTCAGGCTCAGTGGTTTCAATTATTCCGTCTAGTATTTTTCGGACTAGGACCACTTAATAATTTAACACTTTTTGCCGCAAATTCTAAAAGAATCAACACTTTTGGCTCAAAAATCATCAACCTTGATCTCAATCTTCGACGTAATCTTTCATGGCCCTTTATTATTGCTGATATACCTACTGCAATAATTGGGGCTGACTTACTGGCAAATTATGGTCTTCTTATTGATTTGCTAAATCAAAGGCTCATAGATACCATAACAAAATTCACCACCAAAGGTGAATTGCTGGCGACGTCTTTTCATAATGTGTCTACTATAGATTCTGCAAGTCCTTATGCTAAACTACTTCAAGAATTCATCGAAATTACAACTCCTCAGCATAAATCTAACCTGAAGAAAAGCAGTTATGCTCATAAAATCATTACCAATGGACAACCTGTGACAGAAAAAGCTCGGAAACTTGCAGGTGGCAAAGCTGTAGCAGCAAAAGCTGAAATCTATGGATTACTAGAAAGTGGTGATCTAAGACCATCTAGCAGCAATTGGGCTAGTCCTATTCATCTAACTCCAAAAAAGGATAATTCGTGGAGAATGTGTGAAGATTACAGGCGACTCAACAGCATCACTCAGCCAGATAAGTATCCTCCACCACATATCCGAAATTTATTTCCACTGCTTCATGGAAAAAATATTTTTTCAACAATAGACCTCAACAAAGCGTATCACCAGATCCCGATGCACCAAGATGATATACCGAAGACTGCCATCATCACTCCATGGGGCCTTTTTGAATATGTTGTCATGCCATTTGGTCTCAAGAATGCATCACAAACATTCCAGAGATTTATGGATTCAATTTTTCGAGATCTGGACTTTATTTTTGTATATATTGACGACATTCTGGTAGTATCCAATGATGAGAAGCAACATGAAGAACATCTAAGACAAGTTTTCCAAGTTCTTAAGGACTATTCTCAATATTAATGCATCATTTTTTTGGCCAATCGCAAGTAAACTTCCTTGGTTATACCTTTAACTCCCAAGGTTACTCACCAACAGCAGAACGACTTAATAAGATTCATCAATTTCCAAGACCTGAAACAGTCATGGAACTTCAACGGTTCTTGGGTATGATAAATTATTACCGCCGTTGTATTCCGGAAGCTGCAAAATTACAAAAACCGTTATACGAGTATCTAAAAGCAACTAAGAAAAACGATAAAACAAGAATTTTTTGGACTAAAGAATCAATTGAGGCTTTTGACGCATGTCAACGTTGCCTTACATCAACAACTCGTCTAGTTTTTCCATCACCTACTGCAAATCTAGTTCTCTCGACTGATGCTTCGTCAACTGGAATTGGAGCAACGTTAGATCAAGTTGAAGATGATGCTTGGAAACCGTTAGGACATTTTTCAAGGAAACTAAGCAGTGCTGAACGAAACTACAGTACTTACGATCGTGAATTACTAGCAATTTTCACAGGAATAAAGCACTTTCAAGATGTACTTGACGGTCGTCATTTTATGGTGAAGACTGATCATAAACCCTTAATCTACGCTTTTCAGCAGAAGTTGGACAAAGCTTCTGAACGTCAACGCAGACAACTCGACTATATATCGCAGTTTACCACATATATTGCTTACGTGAAGGGCAATGAAAACGTAGTTGCCGATGCTCTGTTACGTATTTACACTATAGATATGCCTACGAAACTCTCTTTAGAAACTATAAAAGAAGCTCAAGAAGATGATGAAGAGTTAAAAGATCTCATAGAGAATCCTAACGCACTTAAACTTCAACAGCTGGAAATTGAAGGAACTAAAATCTACTGTGAAATTGCAAACAATATAGTGCGACCTTACATTCCTAAGATCCTTAGAAAGACAACCTTTGATGTGATACATAATATAGCACATCCCAGCAATAGAAGTACCTCTCGAATGCTTCGTGAGAAATATGTATGGCCTAGCATTCGCAAGGATGTTTTACTGTGGTGTCGACAATGTTTACCCTGTCAAAAAGCCAAGATTCATCGCCATAACAAGCTCATACCAAACCATATCGAAGTACCTGATGCTCGCTTCAGCCACATACATATAGATATAATGGATAGATGGTTATCAGTACTGCCTTACCATTATAGACCGTTTCTCAAGGTGGCCTGTCGCTGTCCCACTACGTGACATTACTTCGGACACTGTTACAACAGCTCTATTTGATCACTGGATTGCTCATTATGGAACTCCACTAACAATTACTTCTGATCAAGGATCCCAATTCGAATCGTCACTCTTCCAAGCGTTAGCAAGATTTATTGGGGCTAAGAAAAATCGAACTACGCCTTACCACCCCAAATCAAATGGAATGGTAGAGAGATGGCACAGAACACTCAAGACTGCTCTAATGTGTTCACCTGAACCATGGACCAAAAAAAATCCACAATTGTATTATAGGACTTCGAACCAGCTACAAAGAAGACCTCAAGGCTACTCCAGCTGAGATGATTTACGGAACCAACCTAAGACTACCTGGACCCATGTTCTGTAACTCGGTCGAAAACTTTCGGAGTCGAGAAACATAGGAAAAAGAAACAAATTGTTTCATATTTCATACAAAAAAAAATGGTTACGCTCCGTTTACACTGTTTTCGGTATGATTTTCTCTGTGTGAGAAGTTACAGAACATGGGTACTGGTGAGTTTTTCGTCTCAAGTGATTTGAACCCTGATCCAGAAATTTTCCTGCAAAAGCATCGTGAGTACATACGTGCCTTAAGGCCAACACCCACTGCACATCACTCAAAATCCAGGATGTTCATCTTGAAAGGTCTAGACACCTGTTCACCATGTCAAAGCACCGTTGGAACCGCCATATTCTGGTCCCTTCAAAGTTGAAGACAGAGCATCAGATCGTGTCTTCAAAGTGAATGTGAATGGTGAATTAAAAACAATTTCTATTGAACGCCTTTAACCAGCTTTCGTCACCAAAACTGACAACTTGGTCAATGAAGAAGAGGATTTTCCTGCTCAGCCAATGCAACCACATCAGTGGAAAGCCTCGTTGGATCGCCCTGCTAAGACTTACCAGAGGAAAGTCGCTTTTAAATCTCTCTCTGGATCTCATCCGGGGGGGGAGTGGATGTGGCCGCATTGACATAATGACAATACCTCTACTTGCTAATAAATCTACTTGCTCACTCGGAAAATATTAACGCAAGCTTGTGTTTTGAGCTTATTTTCAGCTTTAAGAAAATTATTATTATACTTGTAATTCTCAAACTTGATAGTTGGATAAATAAATAATATTTTCGTTTATATAGTTATCAACTCTTTATTGTAGTGGTAAGAGCATATAGCCGCTACAGTGCTCCTCTACTTACTCATCTGCAGAGAGAGCTACCATGTACTTCTTTTTTCTACCTTGGCTGCATTTCATTTGCACAGAATTTTACTGTTTGCGAAATACAATTCACACTCAATCAGCACCCGAAAAAGCATGCACCAAGCTGCGGAGGGATAATCAACCATGGCGAAAGAGCTCGTCGTGATATAACACACAACACAGTCCACCGACCGTGGTGAAAAAGTACACTGATATGTAATCCGCCGTGATGGAAGAATAAACTTATAAAAAGGATAATAGTTCGCTGTAGGTTTAAAATAAATTGTTTGGTGTGGTAAAAAACTAAACCACATCGAGGAGAATAATATTGCGAATCAGACTTTTGTGATTCATACAATTAGAAAACAAAAATTATAAATAAGAAAAAATGCATACGCACCATTTCGAAGTACAAACATATTTTATTTATTTTTTTATAGTAAATGTTCGAACTGTTTGTTATATTCATCAATATTTGATGTTATTAAATCGTTTTCAATTTCCGTGATTACTTCGTCAATATACCATCTGCTCTTGGTCTTGTAGCACTTCTTCTTTTTAAGGGTAAACTCCCTTCCGAAAAAGCTTGATGCACATTTATAAAAACCCAATAATCTGGGTATCTTCCAGCATTTGCGTACTTTTCTCAGTACATTCGACTAGCAGCATTAGCATTGCACCGGCATTCTCCGTACACCATGTGCATGGTTGCGTATTCCAAAGGGGCACACGGCAATGGCATGATAAAAATGATGAAAGTTGAATGATTTTTCAAAAATTAGTGCACAAATTCAAAAACACACTTGAAATTAACACAATAATGGAATAAAAACATAAATGGAAACAGAACGTACTAAATTTTGAAGAAAGCGCATCAGAAAACCTATTTTTCCATAAAGTGAAGTGATTTCTCTAAATCAGAAAGAAAATTTGAAAATCGGTTGTTGTCATGAAAAAGGGGCCATTAACACCTGCTCTTTCAGTGCTACTTAGGACCCAAAATCCTGCTGTTTTGCGTGCCACCAGGGGCCGTATTAGTACCTGCAGATCGACCAGAGTTATTGCCTGCTATTTCAGTGCTGCCACATGTCATTATAATACCTGCTACTAGGCCATAATTCCTGCTGTTTCACATGCAACCAGGGGCCGTACTAGTACCTGCTGTTTCAGTGCAACCAGGATAGGCCCCATTATAATACCTTCTGTTTCATCAGAGTTACAAAATACCGTTTTTCTCATCACGTTTGAGTTTACAAGACCGCCGAACAGGAATGCATTTCAAAATTAGAAGTAGTCTTCAGTTCATTCATTTTGTTATTAGTTTATTATTACGAAAAAAATTACTAGATTTTAAATTACTTTTTCGAAAAAAAAAATTGTTTGCTATGGCTTGTCTGCTCCGGGCTTTCATTCATACTTCTCGAATAATCTCTTCTTCAAATCTGGCGGATAGGTAACGTAGATGTAATGCTCGTTGTGAGCTAAATCATTGTGAACATCTGTCGACGATGGTGGCCGCATTGCCGTCGTCGGCAAATCTGAGGAATATTTTCCGCCAATTGTTGTATCACAGTCAACCATTGTAACGGCTGTTGATGGAAGTCGTGTTGTAACTTCTCGACGTTCGTAAATCTCCTGTTGCGGATGATGTGTCAAATGGTGCGAAACACCTGGCGGTGGACCGGCAATGTAACGCGGACTGCTATGGTGTTGAGGTGCGTAATGATGGTAATCATAACGATGCACATTGTTGCTGATTGTCATCTCTTCGGAACTGCAATCAAAAGACAATACATGGTAAGTGGTCGATTTTGAAGTGGAAACATTTGATTTGTCTTACTCAAAAAGTATCCAAATGATGTAGTAACAAAAACAAATACCTAGCGAGAGTACCATTACGAGTATGAGTATGAGACCCCAGGGGAATGCTCTCGGTTCGAGTGGTCCATCCTCCCAATAACGATCACATGACAGATACCAGCAAACGGCTTTATTCATTTCTTCTGCAATAAAAATATGAGAGTGAATGGGTGAGGGACATTTCAGTCAGTTTAACAAACCTTCCATTTCCTTAAACGCATGATCGGTCATTTGCAAAAGTAGACCAGCTATGCAACTCCTCAGCAGGTATTCGCACTTCGATTTCAATTTGCTTAGGTCTTCCGTGCGACAATTGGCTCGAACTTTCTGTATATTAACTGTACTTCCATTAGTGGTTTGATTATTGGTCTCTTCGGATGTATTCGATTGTACTAAAGGATCAATTTTCATTGATGAATGATTGGCGGACGACGATGAAGATGAGGATTTTTTCGAATCATCTGGATTTTCTTCAGAGATTGGTTCTACGAATAAAACATATAAACGCAATCAAAACTACAAAAAAAGAAAAATGTCCAGCTTACCTTTAACAGGCTCCTTATTTATATCCTTAAATTTATTTTGGCTAAGTTTTTCCGGACATAATTGGCGATTTTGGACTTTTGAAGCTCGCGATGCTCCAAGTGCAGAAGATCTGGAATACCGAAACACACTTTCTCTTTTTTATAAGTTTCACAATTATTGTGGACTTTTAATTACCTAAGTGGAATCAAACTAAGGTATGCAGCATTGGCTTTTGCTAAGGCCGAACTTTGTCCCAACGAATTGCCCCATACTTCAATGTCGGTGACTATATGGGTGTCCCCTCCGGTAAGGCTTGCTTCTTCTGACTGAAAGACTTCACAACGCATAATGTCGCAGAAATCAGCAAAACACACAGCATCTTCAGCCTAAAAAAAAATAAACATTAAAAAATAGTATTTAGAAAATTATTTGAACTAAGACCCGATTTTCCTGCATTTGATTCATTTTTGGGTAAAACAAGAGTTAAAAAATATTTGCATTTTATGCTTAAATTTGGTACGTATACGACGTACATATACTA
The DNA here is from genome assembly GCA_943590905.1 of Sphaerophoria taeniata. Lineage (NCBI taxonomy): Eukaryota > Metazoa > Arthropoda > Insecta > Diptera > Syrphidae > Sphaerophoria > Sphaerophoria taeniata. The sequence goes on from OX016540.1 coordinate 91,096,158, forward strand.
TTTGAAAAAGGGGCAAATTTTTACTTTTGATCACTTTTACTAGATATGGCAAGATTAGTATTCTGTTTGGTCCTTTGTCCTCTTCAAGATCTTATTTTCTGTTCTTAAAAAATCGATTGTGGCGCCATCTAATAACAAGCAGAGATAGCCACACGATTCTTGATAGTACTAGGTATATCATTTACAAAGAATTTCAATACCTAACTGAAATTGATATCATTCAATAAATTAATGGCAAAATTATGCAGCCAAGTATTTTTTTCAAGCCCATAAACTGATACCAAAAGGAGTTTTATCTATTTTCTTAATCGTTTGCCTAATAAGCATTTGCTATGATAGTTTAACAACGATAGCTAGCTATAAGCTATTACTTTGCCTTGAGTCAATTCGTCTTCATACAATTCTGCAAAATTAAATACACAAAGCCCTGCGAAAAAGTTTCTAATTTAAAAATAAATTAAACAATATTGCAACACGTAAATTTCCGAAGGTTAGTCACTTTCCTTATTTGCATGAAGCTATAATGAATATTTAAATGTTTTTTGGCTATATTACCTACAATCCTACATTATGTTAGTCGTTTTCAGGCCCGTAGCCAGGGGAGTGCATTGAGGGGCAATGCCCTACCTTAAATCTGAAATGCCCTACTTTAAAAATGCCCAACCTTCAAAAATGCCCCACCTTTAAAAATGCCCTTATAAAAATGCTGATCTTAAAAAATGTTCCAGCTTTAAATATTTCCTGTCTTAAAAATGCCCTACCTTAAAAAATGCTTTAAGAACTCCCTGCATTAAAAATGCCCTACCTTCAAAATATCCTACCTATGAAAATGTCCGACTTTCAAAAATTCCTAGCTTTAAAAATGCCCTACCTTCAAAAATGTCCTTCGTATGATAACGTTCGACTTTTAAAAATGCCCTAATTTAACGATGCTCCAACTTTATTTACTCCCTGCATTAAAAATGCCCTACATTCAAAAATATCATACTTTGCCAAAGAAAAACAAGAGATATAACAAAACGTTTTCAATTATTTTTTTTTTTGATTCTACTAACATCTTAAACATCAAAAAATTTAACGGTGATGATGTTGCAAAAAGTGTAGGCATAAAAAATGTTATGATGAATTTGGAATTTAGAATGGCTATGGTAATGCAAAAATTTGTTAACCATGCTTCAACCTGCAGATGCAGCCTTACAAGCTAGAAGTGCAGGTACAAAATGAATTAACAAATCTAAGGTCTGAAAAAATCTACCGTACCATTTTAGAAGAAGCTAAATCAGTGGCCCTCGGCGACGAATTAGAAAATAGAACGCAGACTCAAAAAAGACAAATTAAAAAATCAAATAGGATGTTCCACCGACCGCCGCGCCGTGAAAAAAAGTGCCGAAAACCAGGACGCCCAGCCATTTAAGTCCGAGTATTACGAAACCTTGGACATATCAGAGCTTAAAAGAAAATTTTTAGAAAATGACGAATTAATAAACTCAATTGCGAGTATCGACGAGTTGGATACCGAAAAAATGAAACCGTTAAAAAGCCTTGTTAAGTGAAAATAAAACTATATTATGGCTTTTTGAAAAAAAATCGGGTTGTTATAAAACTGAACTTTTTGAAAAAGTGAGGTTTTATGATTTCATGCTATTCTTCGTGCGCTGCATAACCTTTTTTAACGCGCATGCAATTTATATTGATGTCTTAAACATAATTACAAAAATATACAAACAATCTGATTCGCTTCTAAACTAAAATTATTAAAGAGTATCTAGTTGTTTCTCTTCAAACTATTCAATTTTTTATAAAAGTAATTTGTTGCAATTTAACGTTAATATTTCATTTAAAGCTGAGATTGCAGCGCGTAGGTATACTTATAGATGGATCCTTTTTATTTAAACCAAAAATACGTATCTACTAGCAAAATTTTTAATTTTGAAAAAAAAACTGTTTCCACATTTTTGATAAATGAATAATATCGTCGGCTAAGAGTGCAAACCTGTTAACTGCCACCTCCTAACTCCACATAAAAATGATTTTCATAATTGATTGAAATTATCAAATTCTTTTTCATTTAATAGTATGGATTCTAAAATATAACTTTATGTTGTCTTGGATTTATTAACACATTTAGAAATATTTTCTTTTTCAACCGACTTCCAAAAAGGAGGATGTTATCAACTCGTCTATTTTTTTTTGTTTGCTACCTCATATCTTTGGACTGGGTGAACCAATTTTTTGTATTCGAAAGCTGGTGCCCTGCAGGTCTGTGGTCCCATTTCTGTAAGGAGTGTAAAAGTGGAGTCTTTTCGTCTGCATAAACTGTAATCTTTAACACATTATTCTTGAAGTTAAGATTCAGCAAATGCATTTCAGTTATTTCAATTGATTTTTCAGGTATAAAAATTCCAACAAAAGAAGAGGCTACTGTTGTCAAAAATTATTTAAGTAGGCTCGAAGACAAAACCGAAAACCTAATGCAGATTTTGTACAGGCAGCGAGAGGCCTTTAAGGATACATACGAATTTTTTGCTTCGGTAGCGACTATAGGATGTAGCACAGCAGTATGTGAATCCACTTTGTCAACATTAACTGCCATCAATAGGCCCCAGAGGATGTCAATGTGACATGAAAGAATGGCTGGCCTTGTATTTCTCGCGTTGAAAAAAAAAGAACTAAGTCAGTAGACCTCATTGACGTCCTTCGTGTATTTAATGAAATGAGCAATCGAAAAATTCAGTTATTTTAGAATAATATTAATATTTTATATTTTACTATTTTTGTACTTTGTAAATATAATTTACTAGCTGACCCAGCAAACGCTGTTATGTCATATATGTAAATAAAATGGCTCAAAATGAATGAATATTTGTGTAATCTTTCCTTCAAATTCATTTTTGTTGGTGGCGTAGCGACGTCCGTCCGCAGGATACAGCTATGCTTAATATGCTCTATGCAAATAATTTTACACTACTTTTACTTCATAAAGGCGGTTGAAACAGTCTTTGGAATTGAAGCCATTGAATTTTAGGCCATTCAACTTTCGATGTCTTATCCGCGGAAATTTTTCTGTTTAAGTATGATAATATACATTATTATATATATATACGAGAGGGGGGAGGGTTATATTTTGTCGGGAGGGCCAATTTTCTAAAAGATAGAATTTTGTAGGGATTTTTGATATTGTATAGCGTATGTTTCATTGGAAGTGTTTCAATGGGTTAGTTAATATTTGATGCATTATTTTTATTCCAATCGGGCGGCAGTTTCGTGCGAGGCCCCTGCAGGCGCGAGGCCGTGGGTGGTTGCCCCACTCGCCCACGCCTAGCTACGCTACTGCCGCGAACCACTTGCACTTCAATATCCTTGCTAATTGGTCGTTTTCGTGCATCTGCTTTGATAGGCAGCTGACATTAGACGCCGACGAATGTGATCGGGCTTGGAATTGACATTTGCGGATCGTCCTGCGGGAACATACATACCTACATACATACATACATATTTTCTGCAATAGCTAGTGTAATCTCTTGTTTAATTTGATGAAAATATTTTATTTTCTATTTGTCAAAATTTTTGTACAAATTTGAGTATTCGTATGTTTATTGATCAGTTAAGATTATATTTTGTTATAGTGCGAAATACAAAATTTTTAACATTTTTTAACAATTGAACCATTTGTGATTTGAAAAGTATACATTTTATTTTTGCTAAACCTTCTACCCTAATACCTCTTGCATTTAGAGAAAAAATTAGGAAAATCGGTCAACCAGTGTGCCCGGTTAGCGAACGAACACAAAAATTAGGCTGTTCTTTTATATATATAGATTTGGAAAAACAGTAAAATATTTAAACTTGAATACCTTAATACAAAATTTACCAATACCCTACCTTATATGACCGTTGCCCTACCTTAAATTCAACTCTGGCTACGGGCCTGGTCGTTTTTCATTAAAACCATGAGTGTACCTTTTTTAATTGTTGCATTTACTTTACATACATTTCATATGAAACAGGTCATTCAGTTCGTGGTTTCAAGTTGGTAGCGCGGGCATTTGATAATTTATTGTCAAAGTTGACTGCCATCTGAAGTATCATGCCATAATATATCCCATGTGCGATATGGATAGCTTAGCAATCGAAAAACGCGGTAAAATGATCAAAACTGGCTATAAAAATGGTGGTTCAAATGTAGCCACTTTTCGCGCATTTCGCGATGGTTATAGTCGTCATAATCGATCGACTAGGCAAGCAATCGGTAAAATTGTAAAGAAATTCAAAGAGATTGCAAGCGTTACGGATTACGCAAAGACTGCGCATCATCATTTATCTATTTTCTTGCGTACGCAACAATTGAAGGTGTCGTACACTGATCAGTTATAACAAGATAGGAAAGCAAGCTGTCAACATGACAATTGCCTACAAACTTATGTCGTTTCCCATTGGTCGTGCAGAAACACTCGAAAGAGTCAACCATTCCATTGGACTGACTTTGACAGATGGAATGCTTCTGACAAGAATGGGTTTTTCGATTTTTTGTGCTACATCAAAACCAAAAAAAAAATCCCAATACCAAACTTATGTAAAAAAAAATAGCACTGTGCTAGAACTCAAGATGGCACTACAATCGATTGCCAGGTCGCGGGTACTAGCTAAATAGAAATACAATGGCTTCTGAGAAAAGCAGAACTCTTCTGTTTTGACAACAGAATCGTCCGAAGCAGTGGCGGACTAAGAGGCAGTGGAACCCGGGGCGGTGAAGCAAGCTTACACACCTGAAAAAAATTTAATAAAAAACACGAACAAAGATCTCTTTTAAATATGCTTTCGAGCTTTTATTTTGCACTGAATGTTTCGATTAGGTATTGATTGAAAGTAAAACCAGATAAGTCAACCTATTTTGGCTCATTGTTGATCTTAGATAATTCTTAATCAACTTTAATTTTAAAAAGCTTCGTTTACACGATGCCATTGCGAATTGTTAAATAAATTCTCATTGCCAATGATAGATTCTGTAATGAGTCTAAAAAGTCCCACTCAACAATGAAGGTTAAAAATTCGAAGGCTGTCCAAACTTCTGCTTCTTTTAAAATTATTTTTGCAGCTCCCATGTGACGCCGCACAGTGGGGACACTTGTACGGGAGAGCGGAAAAAACTCCGTAAAAACCAAACCACTGAACCGATTTTGTTGAAATTTTCAGAAAAGCAAGGAGAATCAACTCCAAAAATTACCACCTCGTGCCACGTGCACAAGAAGAGAAAATGGTTTTCAACCAAAATCAAAACTTTTTTTACCACAACATTGTGTTTTCTTAAATCCAACATTGAAAAGGATAAATACAATGGGCCGTATTCATAGACGCTGTCTAAGCCGTAACCAAGAAAGACTCGGGCTTATCCTATTCAAATTACATAGGATAAACCCGTCTAAGATGAACTGGAGTTTTTAAACGACTATGAATACGCCTTAATAATGTTTAAAATTATTAAAATTTATTTTGAAATTAATAACTTTTTTAGACAATTTTTAAATGTTTGAAAAAAATTAACATGCTGGGGGCACTCAAAAGGTACATTTTTAAAGCAATCTTTCTCAGATACTCTGTAATGATTGCTTTGTTTATCATTTAAAACAAGTGTTTAGCTTCTTCACGTGAACGTGTTTAGTAGAAATACAATCATATTTTTATACTATTTTTAAGAGAAATAGTTTTGAAGTTACTTCAGAAAATATGCCAAAATGTCAAAAATAGGGCATTACCCCCCTCAAAAAAGGACTATGAAAAACACTCACACGATATTAATGAATTAACGAATGGTCTTAGCTATCGTTTCGCAGACTTTTGCTGTCATTTAAAAAAATTATTTGCCAAAATGCTCTGGACCACTTTGTCTCACTTCAACTCATTTTCGTTCCTCATAATCGCTCCGAGTTTCTTTTTTCTGCCGATCGTTTCGTAAGACATTATAAGGGCCCCGGTTATGTAATTGCACGTTTTGGCGACGTCAATTTACCCCCATCATGCGATTGCATACCGTTAGATTTCTTTCTGTGGGGCTACGCAAAAGAACATGTTTACGCTAATAACCCTTAACTGTAGTCGCATAACATCAACATTGCTCAAGTTTTGGCCGAGATACCGCCCGATATGTTCGGAAATGTGTTCAAAAGAATCGCATGCTGGGAAACTCCCGAGGAGGCCATTTAAATGATACTGTTTTTCTCACTTAATGACAAAGTCCCAATAAAATAAAATTCAACGCTGTGTGTCTTTTTCTTATTATTAAATATTTATCTTGTTCACGGGTGGACCGATTTTTCAATTTTTTTGTGTCAGGAGAAGGTTCTTATGAAAGAAAATTGCGCGGAAAATTAGAAAATTTAAGATTGTGATTTATGGCTGGCTGTCAAATAAGTAATTCATATAGGTACTTACGTTAAAAGAGAAAAATAAGTGGCGCTACAGCTCATGAAGAGCCAAGGCTTAAGTGGCTTACATTTATCAAGATTCTCTGAGTGCGTGTGAAGAATTGAGGGGACCTACAAAATAACGCCGATTCCAAACGACCAAAGTAGAGAAGCACTTTTTTCATGACTGATTGATACTCTTGGAAGTTTTGTCAGTTCTTCGCAAGAGGCAGTACCCATGAAAGTTGAAATAAAAACTCTATGGGCACGAGAACGATTCGAACCCACACGTTCTGCGTAACAGCCAACGCACATAACCACTACGCCACGAGCAATACAGTTAAAACGGCATTTAAATTCAAAGGACCAACTGTAGGTTGTTTCTAAAGAAGACGAGAGAGATTAATCAGAATCTTAATATAACAAGAATTAACAAGGATTAAATAACATTGAAAGCTCCCCACTGTAGAGTCTCACTACTGCCGCAAGACTTCACCAGAGGATGTATCTATATCCCAATCTGGCTGAGTTGCAAGGAATTTTCGGTGAGTACTACCTAGTCCTCGTACAGTTTATCGTTATTCCAACCAAAATAAGATCAGATATGAAAAAAAGGTAAGGCCCATTATCAAGGATAAGACGAATGTCGCTGCGAAATCCTTGCACAAAAAAGGGTCCAGGGGCCCTACTCTGTAATGCGTTTCGAAAGGAAATATTTTCGAAAACGAATATTTTGTACTCTCTATTTCTAATTCGGATAAGAAATCTAGTACTTACGGATTGACAAATCCGCATTCGGATTTTTCGTACCTGGCAATGCGCTTTCGAATGTCATTAGCGTTCGAAAACGGAAATTTTCTTTCTACACCAAGAGAGGTAACGGATTGCAATTCGAAAGTCGTTTTTAATGGACACAAAAAGAAAATAATTGTGTTTAGTTGTGTGAAATAGGTAAAATGTAATTCAGGAAATAATTTTATTCAAAATTTAAGCAAATAAATTTCATAACAGGGAATCATAAGCCAACAATGTGCTCATCCCGATTTTGCCAAGGGACGTTTGAACGCCTCGGACGCGAGAAACACTTTGGGACAGGCTATCGCCATCTTTTAATGCAGAAGGACCACCAATGAGAGACGGTGTTCTTCTCTATTTTCTTCATCCATTCATATGGCAACCGAGGCTATTTTATTAAGTTTTTATTGGGTTATGTATTTTTCTTTACAAATTAATTTGAACATTCTCGCCTTGTTTGTGTTTTGTTTTGTTTTGATTTTTTTTTTGACAAATCTAATAAGAATTACTTCGAGACTCAGGAAATCTAATAAGAAATACTTCGAGACTCCGCAAATCTATTCTATAAATAGAAATAGTACTAGATGATTTTTTTATTCGATTCGAACTTTTTACAGAGTACGAATTCATAAACGAATCGAATATCAGATTCGAATCGGATTGGCTTTCGAAACGCATTACAGAGTAGGGCCCCAGAATTCCAAGGCACGTATGTCAAATTTAATACAGTGCATAAAATGATAAAATCTAACTATGAATCTATAACACTGCTCTAGCAAGCAATGTCTTCGGCTTTTTCTGGACTGAAACAAGCTGTTCGTGCTTGTATAAATATTATTCACCGGAAATAAAAGAAGTGTCTCTTTTTTATGATACTTGCAAAGGCCAATATCTGCATTTCGGTCAAATTTTAAATCTGGATATGGTTGAATACAAATTTCTAGAAAACGGGCACAGTGAGTAAAAAAAACCATGTCCAACACTTTTTTTCTTTTGTATTAAAATAAAAAATGTAACCATTTTCAAATTTTTAAATTGAAACTACATACTACGTTCGTTCGATGTTATCAGCCCCGGGGCGCTCCGGTGCTTGTCACTACTCACTACCCCGAACGGAGCTGTCAAAAAACTGAAAAATTTCTCTGGGTTTGGTTTTTTTGGTTTCACATCGAACGCACTAGTAGTGCTCTGTTTTTTTTTTTTTCTTTGTTATATATAGCAACAGTTGATTCGAACACCTCCGAAATTCTCGCCCCGAAAAAAACTTGGGGCACTTCAGAGCGATCCCGGTGCGAGCACTGAATACACATCAGAGCGCTCATTGAACAAACCTAATGATTTTACCAGCTCCTATAAGGCTTCGCACAAGGCAGTTAAAAAGTGGTTTGGTTTGGACGTTTGGTTAAATTTTGACACTTTGCATTGAATAAAATGTGTTAAAATTAGACTAGCTGTGCTGAATTGTAGCACACACAAGCACTAGTAGTGCTCTGTTTTTTTTTTTTCTATGTTATATATAGCAACAGTTGATTCGAACACCTCCGAAATTCTCGCCCCGAAAAAAACTTGGGGCGCTTCAGAGCGATCCCGGTGCGAGCACTGAATACACATCAGAGCGCTCATTGAACAAACCTAATGATTTTACCAGCTCCTATAAGGCTTCGCACAAGGCAGTTAAAAAGTGGTTTGGTTTGGACGTTTGGTTAAATTTTGACACTTTGCATTGAATAAAATGTGTTAAAATTAGACTAGCTGTGCTGAATTGTAGCACAAATTCGCACACGGCCTAAGTATAAATTTTCATTAAAATCCATTCAGTATTTTCTGCGTGAAAGATAAAACAATGCACAGAGTTAGTTCCAATATCCAATTGGTTTCCAAACAATACAATATGTTTCTTAAGTAAATACATTTAGGTATCCAAGTTTAATGAATGTTTTATTTTTCATTCATTTTCTTATAAATAAATGAATTTTTAATAAACTTACCTCGTTGAGAACAGATCTGTGTCTTGTCTCAAAGTGAATATCCACATATCGTTCTTGATAAAAGCTTTTGCCGCATAATCGGCACGTCCATTGAGTTGGTCGGTCTCGTTTCTTAGCATCCTGACGTGGTCCAAAAACATCCCGAAACGGATGCAAAGGACACTCTAAAGGCAATTTTACCTTTCCAAATAAAAAAAATTATCATCAGTAATAAAAGACGAGTACAGATCTTTACGACCTCACCTGATACTTATCCAGGATAGGAGTCCATTTGGAGCGTATTATTTTACGCACCAACCGACTGTTATCTTTGGAGCAGAGCAGTTTTATCACATTCGAATGAGGCCATGGTATTAGTAATAAAATGTAAATTAGGGTTATCTAAAAATAAATACATATATAATTTTTAATTATGAAACTCCAAACTCCCCTACGTATATCGTAATCATTCCTATTAATGATTTTGTTTTATTTATAGCCGAATGTCGTTTAACGATTAAAAAAAAAATATACTTCCCGTTCCCGTTTATATCAATGTTCAAAGGTCTGCTAAAGGACATTATAAATTTATTAGCTTGGCATATTAAAAAGTAAGAAAAAAAAATATGACGCGAGACAGAGTCAAAAGGATCCCCGAAAATAGCAGTTTTGGGTCATATCCACGTAGTCGTTAAATTTGAAAAATCAATAAACGAGACTCTTGAAAATTTTCATGGAGCCTCTCCGTTCTTATATTTTAGCTGACTTACCTCAAAATTTATAAATTTGGGCGACATTCATACTATAAATTGTGTGCGCTGGTTTTTGGTTAAATTGCGGAATGTTCCCCTTTTGTGTCGCAGGAACTGTGCTTAGAATATTATCAAAAAGAATTGAATTGAAAAAAACACCTACTGGAAACGTGCACTTGAAACAATTGTTTTAATCTGAAGGATGTCTTAATTTCTTCTTTTTTTTATATTTTTTGCGCTGGTTGAGAAAGAAGATGTGAACGGTGTAAGGATATTTTGTAGTGAATGAAGGCTTTTTAGCGTGTGTGCGAGGGATGACAGTTCTGAAAGGATATTTTTATTTTCTTTTGGTGTTGTATTCTTTAATGGTGGCCAATAATGGGGTGGTGGGTGGTGAATGGAAGTGAGAAAGAAATGTCATGAAAAAGGACACTCTTTTTTGGTTTTTGTATTGGCTAATCGCTAAAATCTGGATGATTGGATGCATTCTAAATCCAGTGGGACAGTTAAATTGTTTCAATATTGTCGGTGGTGATTAAACGGCCGTTTTATGTTGTTTTTTTTTATAAATTGAAGGATGTAGTAAACATTGCTTTAAGCTAAAAAATCAATCTGAACGTGCATGTTCCGAGAGCGGATTACTACTAGAAGACACAATGCATACAGGGATGAAAAATCGTCTCTCAGAAATGTATGGAAATCAAAATAAAAAGTGTATCGAATTGTAGTTTTTGATTTGTTAAGTTTTATTGAAGAACAAATAAAAATTATTTATTTTTTCATAGTTAAAATATAAATAACTAGCCGACCCTCTTCTTCCATGTCTCCCGATTGTTGGCCGACGCCGACGCCACACAGTGGGACGAATGTATGGGAAAATCGGCATTTCTCATATCTTGTTTTTAAGTGATAGAAACCTGGTGAAATTGCATTAAGACGTCTATTTACACCTAAATCTATGAGTTAAACATGAAAACCAGATAAATGGAAAGGTTTTAGCAAGGAAATTCATTAAAATTTAGTTAAAAGAGTTGAGCAGCGAACTTTTTTTTAGGATTTTCATTTTATTATTATTTTTTTCTCAACTTTTACTTAATTTTAGTTTATGAAAAATACATTTAACAATGTCAGTGATACATAAACATTATTATTTGAATAAACAAACAGTAAAGAAAATAACAAAATAAAGACACAACACTTTTTATTCGTTGTCGATTTCGGAAGTATAATTTAAGTCGTCCGGGTTAAATTCTACGGGAAAACTAAGATCTGCATCATTCAATAATAAATATTGGCATAAATCTCGATCATAATTTGATACATGTGTACTTTTTGATCGGAAATGTGACAACTGCGGATCAGATGATAATTTCAAACCAATCATTTTGGATTAAATCGATTAAATGTTATAATAATCTTGGTTTAAGGATTAATTCTTTTTTTAAACTGATGTTATCACTTACGCAATCAAGTTTAGCTTTAGGTATATTCAGGTTAGAACTCAGACATCATTCATTAGCGCTCAAGAACCGATTGAGTATTCTACAAGACAGCTCCCACTTCTGCTTTACCTTGAGGCAACAAAATTTAGAAACTTCCCTTATTTGAGCCTCCAACTCTTCTGTCGGCGCTTCTTATTCATGAAGTTATTGAATTTTTAAATACACGTTGTCAAATTTACTTGTTATCGCACTATCAAGCCACGTTTCGAAAATTTGGCCATTTTTGACACAGGGGGTTAAACCTAAAAATCGTGATTTTAAGTACTAGGGGCAAACTGGGGCAAGATTTTTTTCTTGATTCATTTAGGGGACACTTTACTGAGTTTAAAACCATAAAAACCCCAGAGGCCATTTTGGGCCAAAAAAAGAAAATCTTACTTAAAGTCAAAAAATATTTTTATTTTTTTTTGTTCTACCCACCCTTGGAAAATCACGAATAAAAAGAACACACAACACAAAAAACATATATTTTTTATTAAACATGAATTTAAATACCTTGACGAGTGTTATTATCCATAGTTAAATTAATTTTTTACCGCACACAAAATTTAGGGAGTAATAAGAAATGCAATTAAAATCACTTGACTTTTCAACACCAGAAAATAAATAAAACTTATCAATGTTTGCCGCTCTATAACTTTTGAACTATTTGGTCAATGCAAAAAATTTTGATGCAGTTAGAACCTGTATACATTTGTGATGACTTACCAATCACTCAAAAGTACCGCTATTACATTTGAATTTTTTATTTATTGCTATGGGTCGTCCCACTGTGCGCCATCCAGATCCGCATTACAAAGCTTTGGGGGTCCTCGTCTACGCCATCCTTCCTGCCCAAATGGTCTGCCACGTTTTATCCTACCAGCACAGATAATAAATTTATACAGATGTCTCACCCTTATGGCGAGAAATGATATATGAAACTGAAAGCTACCAAAAAAAAAGCTTTTTCCAAAAGCTTTAACGCATTCACATTCACATTCACGCATGCATTAAAAATCTATTTTCGGTCGCCTCATTGCCCATAAATGAATACTAAGGCAAGGAAAAAAGCTTCAAAAAGCTCCTTGTCTGTTAAGGCGTTGTCTGTTAAGAGCAAAATATGTTTCATTTTTTTCTGCAGGGATGAGACATCTGTATAAATTTATTATCTGTGCTACCAGGCATTGTTCTGCAAAGGACTTTCCGGGCCGGTTCCTCTTCGCTTACGCGAGCTAGGAGTCTACCAAGCTTAATTTTTGTCATCAAGTCTCCTTCGTGGCAGATTTGATACACCTCGTGTCGTGGTTATATCGTCTCCGGAATCGTCCTTTCTCACGAACGGGGCAAATATTCTCGGTAAGACTAAGCACTGAGATCTCCGATCCGTAAGTGAGTACTGGTAAGACTATCGTCTCATTCAGTAGAAGTTTCGAACATTTTTGGATTTAAAGAGCCTACTGGAAAAGCTAAAGTAGATTCTGTTGACTTTGGGCAGCCGTCCGCATATTTTTTTGTTTCCATATTGTTATCGACAGCTACTATTGACCCAAGGTAAGGCCTCAGTTATAGCTATCAGTAAAATCCATCAGTAAAAATTGAAACATCTGAAATCTGAAATTTTTTACTGATAAGCGTTTATAACAATCAGTAAATTTACACCTTCGCGCCGCAAACAATTTCAACTATTTTTTTCAAAAAAAAAAGAATGCATTTAGTCTTAAATATTATTAACAAATCCATTTTATAAATTTTACTGATGAAATTTCATTTTACTGAACAACTGACTGCCAAATGTCAAAAAAAATTCCATTTCGTTTTACTGATGGCGTTTCAATTTTTTACTGTTCCGGTGCCATCACTAAAAAAAAATACTGATGAGATGAACAGTAAAAACGAAATTGTTTGCGACGTGAAGGTGCAAATTTACTGATAGCTATACCTAAACGCTCATGAGTAAAAAATTTCAGATTCCAGATGTTTCAATTTTTACTGATGGATTTTAATGATAGCTATAACTGAGGCCTAATTGGAGGATCGCACTTCTTCGAATTCGTGCTCCTCTATCTTAATAGTTGTTTTTCTACTTTTGCCAACGTTTTCAACAGTCGGCGCAACAATGTATTTAGTTTTTCCCTCATTTATATTCAGCACTAGGTTTTTGCCGCCTGTTCCCTCTGGATAAATGTGGATTGTACATCTGTGGGTTCCTTCAAAAGTTTTCAATGTCGTCAGCGTATGCCATGCCAATCATTGGGTGGAATTGGTGACGATTGTAGTGCTTACTTACTTACTTAAGGTGGCGCTACAGTCCGGTGTGGACTTGGGCCTCAATCAACAGTCTCCGCCAGTCAGCTCGGTCCCTAGCTAGCTGTCTCCAGTTTTGCACTCCAAGTTGATTGAGGTCCTCTTCCACTTGTGTGCGCCACCTGAGTCGCGGTCTTCCTCTCCTTCTGCGTCCCTCGGGAATAGTGTCGAAGACTTTCCGGGCCGGAGCATTGGTGTCCATGCGCTCTAAATGACCGAGCCATCTGAGTCTCTGGACCTTGACCCTTCTGGCTAAGTTCACGTCGCTGTACAACCCGTAAAGTTCGCTGTTGTATCTTCTTCTCCATTCCCCATCAATGCACACGGGGCCAAAGATGACCCGAAGAATTTTCCTCTCGAAACAGCCTAAAGGTGGCCATACACATATGATTTGTTCGACTACCTTTTCTCCATACACGTCGAACAAATTTTTCAAATTTCAATAAATTCTTCGAAAAATTCTTTGTTTGCCATATTGTTTAGGTACATCAGCTCCGCGCACTTCAAACTTCAAAAAGAACCTGACATAAGAAAAAGTACAGAATGTTCGCAAACAACGCCACACACGTGAAATTATTTCGCGAACAAATCACAAGAAATTGAAAAGATTCAATTACATCTGATTTGTTCGCGAACATGCCCAAACATGCCCACACACGTTAAACTTGTAATCGAACACGAACAAATCAGACGAACAAATCATATGTGTATGGCCACCTTAAGGCACATTCATCCGATTTTGTTAGGGTCCATGCTTCTGCACCATACAGCAGGACAGGGATGATGAGGGTGTTGTACAGTTTAACCTTAGTTGCTCGAGAGAGGGCTTTTCCACTCAGTTGCTTTCTTAGCCCAAAGAAACAGCGATTAGCAAGAGTAATTCTTCGTCTTATCTCAGCGCTGGTGTTATTGTCCGTGTTGATAGCGGAGCCTAGGTAGACAAACTCCTTAACTACCTCGAAGTTGTATGCGTCTATTGTGACGTTTTGTCCGAGCCGTCGATGTTGGGTGTCCTTACTCGAAGACAGCATGTACTTCGTTTTTCCCTCATTTACCGCTAAACCCATTTTTGCCGCTTCTGTCTCAATCCTCACAAAGGCGCCATTGACATCACGCTGTGTTCTTCCCATTATATCAATATCGTCGGCGTACGCGAGAAGTTCAACGGATTTACAGAAGATAGTGCCTCTGGTGTTGACGGTGGAGTTTTGGACTATCTTCTCAAGAACGATGTTAAAGAAATCGCACGACAGTGCATCGCCTTGTCTGAATCCTTTTTTGACTTTGAATGATTCCGTAAGCTCATTGCCAACCTTGATAGAGCAGCGTGAGTTCTCCATCGTCATTTTGCACAAGCGAACGAGCTTGGCAGGGATGCCAAAGCTAGACATAGCTTTATACAGTTCGTCTCTGTAGATGCTGTCATACGCCGCCTTAAAATCAATGAAGAGGTGGTGGGTATCGATTTGGAGTTCATAGGTTTTTTCCAGGATCTGCCGCAACGTGAAAATTTGGTCGATGGTAGACTTTCCTGGCCTGAAGCCACATTGATAAGGAGCAATCAGATTGTTGACGAAAGGCTTCAGACTTTCACATATTATGGCAGAGAGGATCTTGTAGGCGATGTTAAGCAGACTTATTCCTCTGTAGTTGGTGCAGTTTAGAGGATCTCCTTTTTTCAGGATCGGGCAAACAATGCTGAGGTTCCATTCATCGGGCATGCATTCCTCCGACCATATCTTACAGATGATTTGGTGCATGCTCCTATCTAGTTCGTCGCCTGCGGCTTTGAACAGCTCGGCAGCTAGACCATCTGCTCCTGCGGCTTTGTTGGATTTCAGCCGTGATATTGCTGTTTTCACTTCTTCTAGGTCGGGTTCACGGAATTGTTGGCTGTCATCGTGTATGATAAAAGGCTCCTGTCTGACGGCGGGGTTTTGTTCGTCGTCGCCGTTATACAGTCTACAGAAGTGGTCTTTCCAAATCCCCAGCACTGACTGCGGTTCTACTATGATGATCCCTTGTTGATCTCTGCAGGCTTCGGTTCTTGCTCGATGACCTTGAGCCAGCTGTTTTACCTTCCGATAAAACCTCCGAACTTGATTCCTGCTGTTAGCTCTCTCAACATCTTCGATCTGACGCTTCTCATGCTCCCTCTTTTTTCTCCTGAGAAGCCGGCGTTCTTCTCTCCTCTTTTGCTCGTAGAGCTCACGAGCAGCTCTTGTCCTTCTTTGCAGCGCCGCTTTGTATGCCTCCTGCTTGGCTGCATGGGCCTGCCTGCATTCTTCGTCAAACCAGGGGTTTCGTTTTGGTGGCTGTGAGAAACCCAGCACATTAGAGGCGGCATCTCTAACTGCATTCTGGCAATGTTGCCACTGGTCTTCGATACTTGATGTTGGCGGCATAGGACTCCTTAAGAGGTTACTTGTCACTCGATCAGAGAAGGATCTGGCGATCTCTTGCGATTGTAGCCGTCCGACGTCGAATTTTTCTTGCAGCATTTCTTTGTTTTGGCCGTTGTCGGGATATTCGTAGCACTGCCTTGGCTACGACGAGGTAGTGGTCCGAGTCGATGTTGGCTCCTCGGAAAGTTCGAACATCTTGAATGCTGGAAAAGTGCCTCCCGTCGATCGCAATGTGATCAATCTGGTTGACGGTTGATTGATCAGGAGATCTCCATGTACCTTTGTGGATGTTGAGATGTGGGAACCAGGTGCTTGCTACCACAACATTTCGCCCCGCAGCAAAATCGATCAGCCTGATTCCGTTGTCGGAAGTGGTGTCGTGCAGGCTGTGCTTTCCGACTGTTCTTCCAAAGATGCCTTCTTTTCCCAGCTTTGCGTTAAAATCGCCGAGGACAATTTTCATGTCATAGCTAGGACATTGCTCATATGTTTTGTCGAGGAGCTCGTAGAATTCGTCTTTGGTGTCGTCCTTTTTCTCTTCTGTGGGGGCATGCGCGCATATAAGGCAAATGTTGCCGAACTTTGCCTTGATTCGAATCATCGTGATGCGTTCACTTACGCATTTGAAGCTCAAGACTTTTTGCCTGAGTCTGCTTCCTACGACGAATCCGCATCCAAAGAGTCGCTGTTTTTGCTCCCGGTAGCAATCCCCATAGTAGATGTCGCAGTTTTTCATCTTCTTTTCGCCCGGTCCATCCCATCGCATTTCCTGGATAGCGGTAATATCTGCTTTGTAGCAGTTGAGGGTCTCCGCTAGTTGTTCGGCAGCACGCAGTCCATTAAGGGACCTAACATTCCACGTGCATATCCTAAATTCGTTGTCCTTTATACGTTTGCTTGGGTCGTCATCAGTGTATCCGTCCGTTTCCGAGGCCTGTTGATGCTTCGCAACTAGATTTTTTCTATGTAGTCGGGAAGTCACCCCGACGTACAACCCCCAACCTGGAGTACCAGGTACTTGATGTGACTCCAAGTACAAAAGCCGGAAAACCGCTCCATTTACGACCTGAGCTTCAAATATGTCGAAGTAGCCCGTAAAGGTGTTCACCAAGTAGTTCGACCTAACTGGAACTGAGGACGCCACCGTTCATTCCAAAAAGAAATTCATACGCTGCCGTCCCTCGTGGGAAGTGCCTTGGTGGGAACACTCCTTCGTTGTGGGGTAATTAGTAGTAACAGCCTACTCCGCTTTTGAATTTGAGTGATTATTTTTTACGCTCAAGCGAAAACGACTAACGGCATTTTCTTAACTCAAAATAAAGAAAAGAAAAAATTATAACCTTTGAAAAACTTTTTGTTTCACTTCAATCCGACTTTTTACTTGCGACATATAGAATATATGGCAAGTATTGAATTCGTAAAGAAAAAAATTTAGATGATGATGAGATATGACATTACGTCATTACGATAATAGAGAAGTCGAAAAAAGTGGGTCCGGCGATTCCGTCTGTCTGATGTCTGTCTGTGAGTTTACAGGCACCTACAGCCTTAACCACTGGTCCGATTGACTTCAAACTTGAAAATTAGAGGTTTGAGCAAAAACTCGTATCCCAGTTTTTTTTTAATTTTAGGGTAGCCACCATACGTTTTTTTTTGGCCAAAAACCAAAACTTTCAATTTTCTCCAAAACGGCTCCTACGATTTTTTTTAAACTTCCTTGAATTTGATTTTTTCAAACATTCATGTATTTTATGTAAAAAAAAATGTATTGCTCCAAAACGGTACCTCCCATAGAACCGTTCTTTTGTTATTAGATTATCTCCAAAAATAAAAGTCCGATCAGCTTGATTTTTTTTTTGAAAGTACGTATATATTTTTCAAATAATATTTTGTGTTCAAAAAAATTTCAAAATGTTTTTTGAAATAAAAAAAACATTTTTAACTTTTTTGTTCAAAATTCTGTATCTCAAAAAGGGATCAATTTAAAAAAATCCAAATTGAAGTATAATATATGTTCTTGAAAACTGCATACCTACCCAAATTAATTTTAAGACATTTTTGAAAAAATATATGTATAAAAAATTAATTAAAAAAAAACGGCTCCGACGATTTTCAAAAAAAAAAAATCAATAAATCAAGAATAAGGTTTCTGAGCAGTACCATGAAAAAGTTCCTGAAAACTTAGAAGAATCTGAGTTGATTTTGATAACCTTTATCTTTAAAATGTTAAAAGAGTACCATATGAGTGGCATAAGCCTATCATACTAGAGAGTTTTAACCACTTTGCAGCACTCACGCTATTATCTATATATGAATTATATTCTAGCAGATTTTTGTACAGAAAACGATTTAAATAGGAGATGAATTTATTTTTCGTTTATAAATGTTTCTTTAACACGCTTTAGTTATAATAACCATGTTTTGTTCAGTTGTGCAACTTATCAATTAAAACAAGCACTCTCTCATTACGGGGAGTATATCCGAAATTATGGCTCTTATAATAAACAAGGACCCAACCAACAATCTCCTAGCAGGTTTACCCTTAACAATATATATATATATATATATGTGGTAGGATTCCAAGCATACGTTTAAGCCGGAAAGTATAATTTGTATATTTTTTATGAATTGACTAGCTGACCCGACAAACGTTGTTTTGTCAACGAAAACCATTTTTTCTTTGTGTGAATCTTAATTCTCTTCTATTTTTGTCTGTGCAAGAAATGTACATCTTTAAGGTCATTTGAATATTTTAACAATTTTATTTAATTTCTCGGGGTTCTCACTAAACAGAGATATGACGTGTGACCTTATGGAAACAAAACTTTTTCCTAAAAAAAATTATGACGTCGCTTCCATTTCTCTTTTGTTACCCAAGAAATATAAGACTTTTATATATTTTAAGTTCATTGCCGCCCACAGCATCGTAATTTGTAGGGGCTTTAAAGAATTTGCATATCCTTATAAGCTATAACACACACTTAATAGGCTTTCAAAATTAGTTTTTGAACTTGCAAGCGCTATGGATCTGGATACCTATTTTAAATAATCAAAACTAAAAAAGATTTTGTTCATATTTCGAAGCGTTTTGAATCTTTTAGGAAAGATATTGTGTAAAAAGTCAGGGAAGCTTGTTTTAGTTTTTTAGTGTCAGATTAATTTTATTAAGTACTTGAATGAAAGAAACAATTTATTTTGCTTCTATCCTTCAAAAAGTATAGAAAAATGAATTTAACTCATAACACGTGTGTTATGATTATGATGATGATCAACAGGATATAGAAGGGGTTGTTCAATGTTACTGCAACTGTCTAGTAAGTCGAAGAACGGTTGGACGCTGCGCTCGATTTATGACTATAATATGGTTTTTAAGTTGGGCAAGATATGAAAGTAGTTTATAAGACTCCCTTCCCAATTCTTAAATAACCTTTTAATAACTAATGATTCAGATTAGAATAACCTATGTTTTGCCAAGCCCATTACCATTATTTATTTATTTTTCTTTCAATTTTCATACCATTCTCAAAAAAATTATTTACTTATTGTTTTAATTGTTCCACCATTACTATACTAATTATTTTTATATTTAAGTTTAGTGTCATGAGATTTTTTCTGCATTTTGACAGCATATTTCTTATATATTATTGTCAAAATGAAGAAATTGTTAAAGAAATTCCCATAAATTATATATGAAAATAAAGGTCGTAAACTAGGCTACTTAACGGTGCCAAAAGAAATAAATGTCGTCATTGAATCTTAAAAGATATTATCGCATAAAAGTTTGCCTAAAAACTACTGTTTTTCAAAGCTCCAATTAAAAATATCTCAAAATATATAAATTATATAAATATAATTGTTGTTTCACTTGAAAGATATGTTTGACACCTTTAATTTAATACCACTGTGATTTTCCTAGCTTTTTTAAATCCAAAGATATTGGCATTTATGTCGAAAAAGTGCTGATTTTTAATGTTTGCACTTTTCGAACTTCAATCTCAAATATCTCGGATCTCCCATGAGTTATCGACAAAATGTTTTTGCAGATATATCCGGCTAAGAACAACCTTTAATTTGATACTAAATTCATTGGTGTAAACTCCGGGCCGGATGTCCCTTATAAAATGAGCAATCCCCTTTGTTTGGCATTTAAATTTTTGGAATTAAATGTATTTACGAGGTACTTTTTCAAATTTTTATTTTTTTTAATAAATTAAATTTATATATTGAGTTTTTTTTTTTTTGAGTTAAGTGTAAGCTTGTGCATGGCAATTAACTTTCCACAAAAAGTGAAGGTGCAAGATTTAAAACGTGTAGAGAATACCTTGTTTCGACATGTAGCGTGGGATCGAGCAGCCGGCTCTCCTACTATTAGGGATCAAATTTTTAATGAAAAAACATTATATTTATTTATTTCAAGTAAATATTTAAGTGCATAGGAGTATAATCAGAATTGCTTTGAGTAAATCTCTTATTTTAACACTACTTTTTGCAATTTTTGGAACATTAAAGTAATCACAAATATTTAGTTTTAGCATGCAGGAGCAAGTTTTTCTACTTTTGTCTTCTACTGAGATACAGCCTTTTAAAAAACCACTCAATTTTTGAGTTTTTTCATGTGTTCCTTTAATTTTTTTGACTAGTGTATGTTTTTGTTTTAATACGTTATGGTTTTGTATACGTTGTTTTATTTGTAGTATTAGGCTAGGTTGACTGTTGTTCTTCCTGGTGACAACTTCAACAACGACGCACGTATGCGTGCGTTCATTACGACTTAACCTATTGTATAAACGGAGTTTCTTCCGGATTTTAACGGCTTGGTAACCGGTTATCAACGGAGCTTTCTCCCGATTTCAACGGCTTGGTAACCGGTTATCAGCGAGGTTTCCCTTGGCTCATCAACGGCTTTGAACCCGTTTTTATCAATGGAGTTTCCTCTGGTTTTCAGCGGCGATTAACCGGTGTTTAAACCAGGTTGCCTTTGCCTTATCGACAGTGTTTCCTACGGCTTTCAACGATCCTTCGATCGGTTATCAACAATGTTTCCCTTGGTTCATTAAGGGCTTTGAATTTGAACCGGTTTATCAACAGAGTTTCCTCCGGCTTTCAACAGCGATTAACCGGTGTTTCAACAAACAGTTTCGGGAGTTTACTTTGACCGACGGATCGGTTTCCGATTGAAGGAGGCTTGGAGTGCCACTTCTCAACCTGATTTTGTCGTCGCTCCCTTATGTACATTTCCTACAAAAACTGGTTGTGAATTTTATTTAAATGAGTTGTAAAAATCCATACAAAACTCTTTCCCATACGTTCGGTGTTTGTAGTAGATGTAAATTATATTTTTGTTGGTATAATTTATGAACGCATAACGAGCTGGACACCTTGCTCATATGAGACCCGGAAAATTCTTTGCTGCACAATACTGGGTAAGAGATAGCGCGGTTGACCAAGTTTGCAGTGGAAGGAAAGCGTCGCCCAAGGATCGCAAGAAGTGGAAGGACTTGTTGAAGGCCGGTTAGTAAGGCAACAGATGGCCGACAATAATATGATGAAAGTTTTCTTTTTGTTCCTGCGTAGGATACGCAGACGACATTGACATAATGAGAACACAGCGTGATGTCAGTGGAGCGTTTGTGAGTCTTGAGACGGAGGCCAGGAAGATGGGTCTAGCGGTTAACGAGGACAAGACCAAGTTAATGCTGTCAACAAGAAAGGACAACCAACATCGACGTCTTGGAGCGTCAACATAGACAGATTTAACTTCGAGGTAGTTAAGGGCTTTGTCTACCTAGGATCCGCTATCAACTCAGACAACAACACCAGCGCTGAAATCAATCGAAGAATCACTCTTGCCAATCGGCGCTTCTATGGACTTAGATGGCAATTGAGTAGTAAAGTCCTCTCCGAGCAACTTAAGTGACACTCTACAAAACTCTCATCATCCCGGTCCTCATGTATGGTGCAGAGACATGGACCATGATAACATCCGATGAAAACGCTTTGGGCTGCTTTGAGAGAAAAATTCTTCGAGTGAATTTTGGTCCTGTCTGCATAAATGGAGAATGGAGACGAAGTTTCAACCAAGACCTGTACGAGCTGTACAGCGACACTGACCTAGCCACAAAAGTTAAGGTCCAACGACTTAGATGGTTGGGTCATGTTGAGCAAATGGAAAATAATGCTCCGGCTCGTAGTCTTCGAATCCAACCCGAAAGGACGTCGCAGAAGAGGAAGACCGCGACTCAGGTGGAGCACACAGGTGGTAGAGGACCTGAACCAACTTGGTGTGCGAAACTGGAGACAGCTTGGTAGAGACCAAGCTGGCTGGAGACGTTTGTTGGATGACGCCCTGGTCAGACCTGGGGCCCTACTCTGTAATGCGTTTCGAAAGCCAATCCGATTCGAATCTGATATTCGATTCGTTTATGAATTCGTACTCTGTAAAAAGTTCGAATCGAATAAAAAAATCATCTAGTACTATTTCTATTTATAGAATAGATTTGCGGAGTCTCGAAGTATTTCTTATTAGATTTGCTGAGTCTCGAAGTATTTCTTATTAGATTTGTCAAAAAAAAAATCAAAAGGAAAAAAATCAAAACACAACAAAACACAAAGAAGGCGAGAATGTTCAAATTAATTTTTAAAGAAAAAATATTAGTTCAATAAAAAACTTAATAAAATGGCCTCGGTTGCTCTATGAATGGATGAAGAAAATAGAGAAGACACCGTCTCTCATTGGTGGTCCTTCCGTATTAAAAGATGGCGATAGCCTGTCCCAAATTGTTGGAAGTGTTTCTCGCGTCCGAAGCGTTCAAACATCCCTTGGCCAAATCAAGATGAGCACATTTTTGGCTGATGATTCCCTGTAATGAAATTTATTTGCTTAAATTTTGAATAAAATTATTATTTCCTTACCTACATTTTATCTAATTCACACAACTAAACACAATTTTCCTTTTGTGTCCTTTAAAAACGGCATTCGAATTGCAATCCGTTACCTCTCTTGGTGTAGAAACAAAATTTCCGTTTTCGAACGCTAATAACTTTCGGAAACGTATTGCCAGGTACGAAAAATCCGAATGCGGATTTGTCAATCCGTAAGTACTAGATTTCTTATCCGAATTAGAAATATAGAGTACAAAATATTCGTTTTCGAAAATATTTGCTTTCGAAACGCATTACAGAGTAGGGCCCCTGGACTGTAGCGCCACCATGAGTAAGTAAGTATTTGTCCAAAACAAAAATTAATAGCTTTTCACTTTTTGTCCAAGAATTTTTCAGAGCTGTGTATTTTCCTGTATAAATAGCAAAATTATAAATTACAGAAATATTTTAACTTAAAAAATAACATAAATATCTGTTATCTATGCCAACTGCTGGCATCTGGCAAGGGTGCTACAAAATTACACAATAATTCTCCAACACACCAAAACGTGCTGATGTTGTTATTTTTTGTTTCTTGTTCTCAATCGGAACCACTGACAACATTTTAATTTATTAAATTCTACATGCTACTTAATTTACACTCAAAAAATAGTAAATCTCAGCTAATTTTAAAGTCCATTGTATATTCGGTTAATCGACGATTGTTCCAATATTTTCTTAATAGCTGCAAAAGCGAGATAAGAATTAGTTTGACAAAAGTATCAACGCCCCTTGGACAAGTCGACCTACCTTCTTTATCACTCTCTTCCAAGTCTTTCTTTGGGAACTCCACGTCAAACGTAATGTACAAATTGCCGTGTAGATTGTTGTTTTCGTAGTTTGGCATTCCCTCGCCCTTCTTGCGGATGCGAGCACCTGGCCAAGTCACTTTATCCCGTGTCACAGAGACTTTGTGGCCATCCAGATGAGGAATATCCAAGCTGAATCCTACGAGGGCGTCCTAAAAGACAAATAATTAAGTTAACGTTAACCGTTTGATAGGCTCTCTTACCTGCAGGCTAATTGTGACATTGGTATACAGGTCATCGCCCTTGCGTTGGAATCGCTCGTGTGGCATTTGTTGGACCACGACAATCAGATCACCGGGTTCACCATCCAAATGTGGTTCTCCTTCGGCTACGAACCGTGTTTCTTGCCCATCGACCATTCCTGACTCGACCTCGATCTCCAAAGTTCGCTCTTCATTAACCAACTTAACATTGGGGCACTCATCGCAGATAGTCTGTTGCATCATTTGGAATCTTCCGGGTCCCATGTTTCTAGTCACCATTTCTTGACGACAATTACATTTCCTTGTACCAGAAGCTGGCTTGAGGACTGGCTTATTGCGGACAATTTCGACAAAGTTACCCGAATACAACTCCTCAAGTGTGACAAACATTTTCATCATAATATTAGCTCCTCGAGGAGTGTCATGCTGTTGAGAGTCTCCGTTGCCGAAATGGAATCCGAAATCTCCAAAGAAATTAGCAAACGGATCTGAACTATCCATCATTCCGTCCTTCTTCAAACACTCTTCGCCACATCGATCGTAGGTTTTTCGTTTCTCCGGATCGGAGAGAACTTCGTAAGCAGCACCGAGGTCTTGGAATTTGGTCGACGCGTCGGGGTCGTCTTTGTTTTTATCAGGATGCAGTTCTTTGGCTTGTTTGCGATAAGCTTTTTTAATTTCATTTGTCGTGGCGGATTTTTTCACATTCAGAATACGATAGAAGTCTCGACCGGCCAAAGTGCCTACGACACAGAAAATCAGCTGGATTAAGATTGCGATGTACACGGCACGCATATTGGTTATTTTTTAGTTAGTTAAGCTTTGTTATAGTTTATTACTAATTTAAAATTATCTATTTACAGACAAAAGTGTTTAGGCTAGCGATTTTAGTTCATCTTTTCTTGAAATTGGTCGATCGAAATTCACGACTTGAGTCTTGAGTATGCGTGGTGTGATATGATTGGTTAAAGTAAACGTCAAAAATGACACGACAACCTACTCGATTTTTGTCAGCTGACAAGCAATAGTGGGATATTTTTAGGATTTCCCTGTTGAGACGACTTTTAAAACAGGGTGATACTTAAACTTGTTAAGAAAAGATTAATCGTAATATCGCATATATAATTTTTGTTTACGATTTTCCTTGTCAGTATCAGCAAT
This sequence comes from Sphaerophoria taeniata, assembly GCA_943590905.1. Lineage (NCBI taxonomy): Eukaryota > Metazoa > Arthropoda > Insecta > Diptera > Syrphidae > Sphaerophoria > Sphaerophoria taeniata. The sequence continues at coordinate 91,121,360 of OX016540.1, forward strand.
GCAATATGTGGAAAAAAGGAAATATATTAAAAAAAACACGTTTATGAGTAAAAAATACATAAGGGACAGATGGAAGTTGGTTTTTCGCAATAGCTGCCATTATTTCCAAGTGGCAGTTGGCCATGGCTCAGAGGATAGAGTAGTTCATTGCTAAGCCGAACGCTACGGGTTCAAGCCCCAGCTTCGGAAGCATTCTTTTTCTACAAAAATCACCAGATTATCGGAGGCCACCTGTGCGATAACATGAGACAATACAAATCTACAGCCCTATTCTGGCGACCTCTCAAAAAATAAAGACCTCTCAACTCGGGGTGAATTTTATTTTGAGACTTTTTTGGTATTCTGGCGAAAACCTCTCAACTTGTTAGCATCTCAAAATCTTTAAAATTGAGATCTGCTCTTTGGCACATCACAACTGCGTTTGTTTTTTTTTATACAAAGAAGAAGGCAAAATATGGACATGTTCATTTTAATACATCTCTTGGAAGAGAATGAAAAGTAAGAATTTTATTATTTTATAGAAAGTGAATAAAGTGTTTTTATTTTTTAATTAACTAATTTTTAAAATTGGAGCGGAGGAGAATGCTCAAACAATTGAGAGAAATTAATGATCCATTTTCTCTTCAAGAGGAAACATTCACAAAATTTTTTCGGCTGCCCAAAACTTTGTGCTGGGACTTTATTCATGACCTAGAGCAGCACGACGAACAACCATCTTCTTTGCCATTTGTCATTCGAGTATGTACGAGTATCATATTTTATCTTTTATTTGTTTGTTTTATTATCCGCCAGTTGACTCCAAAGATCCATTACCCGATGAGGACTCGTTGGATCGTTTTTATTCGCAAGGAGTTTTGGATTTTTCTTCGCAAACTCGATGAAATAACTGAGTTGCTCCCTTGTTGTGCGTTTACTTTTTTGAGTGCCTAATACAATTTATAAAAATATTAATAGAAATACAAATTATTGAACGTTTTATTTAATTTCTTACCGATCGATTCCATAGTTTTCTTTATTTTGTTTTAAAACTGTATTTCCCACTTATCTGTTGCTGTTTTGAATTCTTTTTCATTTTAATTAGAAACAGTCCTGCCAAAACAAAAAAAATTTACCTTCCTGTGGTGAATTTTTTTGAGAGGTTTCTTAAGACCGAATTTGCAGAATACGAATTTGAGATCACCTAACAAAAAACCTCTCAAAAAATTAGTCTTAAAAATTTGAGACTTGAGACCCTCTCAGCGCCAGAATAGGGCTGCTAAGTCTCCTCTTCTGAACCACGTAGGTTTCTGTTATGTGTGTTTTCCTTCTATGTGTCTATCTGTCTCTCTCTGTTGTATTAATGTCTTGTTCTGTCCCGGACGATGGCCTCAGTCGCCAGTGCTGCTATGTGTCTGTATTTCGTTACATTCATGTGCGAAGTACTGTGAAATGTCAATCTCAATGTCAATATCCGCGTGATGTGGACACGACGACAAATAAAGTTTGGTTTGTCGAGCCACCATAGTCTTCAACTAAATTTGAAATCCGTCCAACATGGTGGTTCAGCGGATGTTTTTGTGTTCACATGATTGAGCATTGACGTACAACGAGCCATAAAGTCGAGCATGCTGGTCCATGTGAACAACCTTAGAGTGTAAACTTCGACTGATAATTCGCTCCACCTTAAATTTTCCCTTTTTTTGGGAAATTTTTGGAATTTCTCACCAACACACTCCTGTCAAACACATATCGGGCAGGCAGACAAATAAAAAAAAATCAAAGAAACGGGGCGCTTGCCTATGCGGTAGGGATGTCGAAATTCAAAAAAATATCGATATATATCGTATCGATATTTAAAAAAAATATCAATATCGGTTTTGATATTTATTTTAAAAAATATCGATATATCGATATATCGGTACTACAATATGAAAAAAAAGAAAATTTTGCCTATTCTACTTCAAATTCAATCATCAACATTACTAGACTTATCAAGAGACATAATTTTAAATAAAATAAGAAGAACAACGATATAGCATTTGAGTAATTTTGAAATAAAATTGAGCACTTAATATTCAGGAATTTTTTGTTTGTATATTTGTATTAATAAATTTTCCTCCATCTCTTACATGCTTGACATTTGTTTGTTCAGGAATTTTGCACACAATGCTCGATCACTTTTTTCCGAGCGCGTCGGTTCGACTCCGAACACTCAGAATCAGTGCTCTGAACGATAAAAGAAACACAATTTTGAGTTTGGCAGTTTGTTGAGGATGTATTGTGTGCGAATGGTGAGACAAAGCACCATAGTTGAGAATGTGTTGTGTTTTCAAATTATTCATGTTATTGAGTGCAGTGTGTACTGTGTAGCATTCCTTTTGAAGATTTTTTTTTAATCATAAAAAATATCGAATTTTTATACCTTTTCGATACTCGAATTTTTATATCGATATATCGATATATCGAAAAATTAAATATCGTTCAAAAATATCAACAAATCCAGAAAAAAATATCGATGTATCGATATATCGATATTTTTTCGACATCCCTACTATGCGGTGAACTTCCAATTTTTCACAATTAATAACCACCCAATAATTATTGTTTTACAATCAAAAAAAGTTCGAAATAGTTAGTTCAAAGAAACCACAAAACATTTTCTAAAGAAAAACATCCTCCACTTTCCAATTAATAGGTTAAAAAAACTGTGCAAAAGATTCTGTTCAGTCTCAATTTGCAACAAAGATTTGTCCAACAGCCAAATGTGTTATGTTAATAGCGTTTCTATCTGTTTTAATATTATTTAAAAATACTTTTAGTTTTTACTTTTACAATCATCAACCAGACAATTCATATTCACGTAAATATAAAAGCAAGAAATCAACTATTAAAATGAGTGGCTTCCTAACAAAATCGGGCACTGAAATTCTCTCTTCGAATGTTATGTGAGTTCCAATTTCAACAATGCCAAAAGACATGCAAAAAAAAGAAAGAAGAAGAAAGACCGGGTGAAACACCCTTAATTCATGTCGTCTTTTTACATATTTTATCCTTCTCGTTGCAGCGTATTCAAGTCTGGCGACAAACAGCATTGCTATGAAATCAACGAACCAAATGTTACGATTGTCGGAAGCGCCGGCAGTCACGATCATGGCAGTTCGAAAGTTAAGCTAAAAAATATCGTCGATTACAAGTGGGAGACAAAGAACTATCCTGGCCACTTAATTGCCGTCCATATTGATGGAAAACACATTGCCTACGTTATCAATGGTAGATGAAGCGATGAAACGAAATGAGATTCCAAAGACTTACATTTTTTTATTTTCCGCAGTTAACAACAAAATTTCCAGAACTGAAGGTATGGTCCGTGTGGTGAATGCCACAACCGGACTGCGAGCACTAATTAAGGGCATGTCCGGCGATGTGTTGGATTTGCAGTTTGCTCACATTGAGAACGAACGGATATTGGCGTCGATCGATGCGAGTTCATTGTATGTCCACAAAATCGATATGATCAGCGAGACGCTGGTCTGTAATTTGCTGATCAAAATCGAAGACCCGCTTACTAATTACACACCGAAGTATGACAAGATCTCGTGGTGCCCGTATGTGGATTGTTCGAGTGATGACGACGAGGACAGCAATCAGCTGATTGTGTGGGCGAGGGGCAGCATTTATCAGTGCTTCAATGTGAACACCATAAATGTTAATTATGGGGTGAGTCGATGCATTACTTCCTCCGAGTCTTTAGTCGTGGATGTTCATGATATTCATTCCTTCAATCATGATTACGTTTGTGTCTAGAGAGATGGCAAACGTAAGTCTTCCCTCATCTATCTTAAATAGCACAAAGTGTTTGAGCACGAACTCTCATACACTCACTTAAAACGAATTGAGTTTAGTACGACTGTTTTGTTTCGTCGACTTTTTTTAAAATCACTCGACTCTTACCTTCTAACAAGCAAGAGTGTCTTATAAGAGAGTAACGAGCCTTGTAGTAGTTTAGCCCCGATCCTTGGCTCTAGCCAACTTTTGTCCTTTGGCAATCCGACAACACCCGAAGGAATGTGTGGCGAGATCTTTGCTGAGTTTAACCACCTTACTCAGCTTGTCACTGAGCCTACTCGAATATCGGAAATTAATGGCCAAGCGGAAAATACTCTTGACTTGTTCCTTACGTCTGACCCTAATAAACGCCTCTACGGAGATCAGACCATAGTATCATATCCGCAAATTTCTCGTGTCAAACTAATCCAGTTAGAGAAAGAACTCCGAAGAGAACCGTATGGCAATACGAGAAAGCCAACTGGAACGGTCTCAATAACTTCTTCCGGATCTTTAACTGGTCACTATGCTTCCTCGATAGGGACGTAGACTCCAGCGCAGATATGATTGCTAATATTATTGTTTTGGGAATGAAAACTTTTATCCCGAATAGCGTTAAAAGCATCTAACCCAAGGAAAAGTCAAGCTTCATCAAGTTCAAGTTCAAGTTGTAAAGAGGTTATCAGGGAAAAAGAAGCAAAGTTCCGGTGTTTTAGAGCCAACCCAACTGAGGAACAAGTTTAAACAAGCCAGGGAGGCCTGCAATGCCCATATTCGACGGACCAAGTTTTTGCCTGACCAAAAATTAAGGCAGAAAAATCTGCAATGTCCCAAAGGCAGTACGAATTTTTGGTCATTTGTAAAAAATATGGAGAATTCTTCTTCTTCTTCGGTCCCTACGCACGTTGAAAATGACACTACAGTTGTTAGCTCTCTCGCGAAAGCTAACCTTTTTGCTAGGCAATTCGCCTCCAACTCTTCGCTGCCAGAGAGTGTCATGACTCCTCTAGTTCTTGACCGCGTCAATGATTCCATGGGACAAATCTTCTTCCGCACTCGTGCTGTGGCGAGAGTCCTAAAGGATCTCAACATACATAAATCCGCTGGTCCGGATGGTATCCCCGCTATTATTCTGAAGAGGTGTTCTTCCACGCTGGCAAAACCCTTGCGTAAGCTTTTCCATCTATCCTATTCTTCTGGGCTCGTTCCGAGCAGTTGGAAAACAGCATTTGTCCAGCCAATCCCAAAAAAGGAGAATCTTTTTCTCCCTCCAATTATCGTCCGATTGCACTTACGGTCCTTCTTTCTAAGGTCATGGAATATTTCGGAGACCGAAAGCTTCTTAATGACCGGCAGTACGGCTTTCGCAGCAACAGATCCACTGGTGATCTGATGGTTTATCTCACCGAACAGTGGAACAAATCTTTACATCGTTTTGGAGAAAGTAAGATTGTTGCACTTGATATTTCAAAGGCATTTGATAAAGTCTGGCATCTTGCTCTTTTATCCAAAATGCGTGCTTTCGATATTGATGGATCCCTCATTCGTTGGATTAGAAACTTTCTTTCGAACCGTTCAATGCAAGTTGTTTGGACGGATTCAATTCTTAAACCCACAACATAAATGCTGGTGTGCCCCAAGGCTCCGTTTTGTCTCCGACCCTCTTCCTCATTTTCCTTACCAATCTCTTGCCTGTAACTTCTAATCCAATCAATTGTTTCGCTGACGATAGCACCCTTACGGCCAATTTCTTCACACAAGTCCTAAGTCAGCCTAGTACCCGGTCTAGCTAGACCAGGTCCTAGCACTAGTACTCGGTCCTAACGAAAAGTTAGTACCTGAGCATTTCTTCACATTTATAGAACCCGACCTAGAATCACAAAGCAGTACTAAGAATTAATACGTCTAAACTGGTCTAACCCTGATTTTGACAATATTTTGACTTTTCAAATAATTTATTTTGATATTTCATACAAATTGAATATGAAGAAAAAAGAATATAAATTGTGATTTTTCAAAATACTCAAGAATTAAAAAACAACAATGATGGTGCGTGGGAGCGAAATACCAAAAATGTTTTCATGCTATGGCTTTCTACCACTCAGCTTATTTAAAATCTATTAACCCGTATTTTTTCTGTTTTATAATTTTTAAATTTCCACGAATATTGATATATTGTTTAAAAAGCTTGCATGCGAATTGCATTATTTAATTAATTCATTAGTTATTGTTGTGTATATTATTGCTAATTTGAAAAAAATGAAAAGAAAGGAAATGGTAAATGTAAGCTCTGACGCGAAAAAAAATCGTAGTGCCAACTGGAATCAATTTGACACCGATTTGTTGTGCGATCTCGTCCGTGAGATTGGGTTGAAATCGGTGTTAAATTGCAGAACAAATGGCACTACAAATGAAATTAAAAGGGCAGATTGGGTCACAATTTCTGAACGTTACAATTCTCATCCTTCGGTAAGTAATTTCATCCATCGTGTGTTGTTTAAATTCTTAAACATTTTTTTATTTGAAGGTTGCTACTCAGCGTAATGTGGATGCTATTATATCCCGGTATAAAAAAATCATGCAAGTGCTTCGTAATCATTTTGCTATGGAAAAGTATAATGCCAAGCAGACAGGCGGAGGTTCGTCGTCTGTGCCAAAAATTGAAATAACCGGTCCAATGTTGGAGCTCAGATCATACTATGGGCATTTACTATCTGGATTACCATCTTATGATTCTGACTACCAGACACCGCAAAACGCAATGGAAACTAGTAAAACACCACCAAAAGAATGTTCCACTGAGGAAATGGAAATTTTAACTGAAAATTACTGCAGCACCGAAGAGACGAACACAGAGATAACTATCACTCAAACTAGTTTGTCGCAAGCCGAAGAAAAAGAAACTAAAGAAACAAATGTGACACCGAATTCCAGCTCCAATGGACAACAGCCAAAACAATTTTTTAAAACAAGTGCTCAACGTCACCGAGTTTTACCGAAGGTAACCGTCGAAGGAAAACGAATAGATCTAATTGACGAAGAGCGTAAGCGTATGGCAGCATTTGGAGCCATGCGCAAGAAGTTTTACGAGGACGAGCATGCGGCTCGTTTGGAAGAAATTAAAGAGCGCAAAGCATGCAATCTTGCTTTACATAAAAAACAGATGGAGTTTTGGAATACTGCGATCCAAACTATGAAGTCCAATGAACCATTTCCACCAGTCGGCACTGTTTTCAGTATTCCAAACCCATATGTCGAAAAGTTAGCAAGTGACATGCAATTTGCGGCATCAAATGCAAATGATTCTGGATGTAAAAATGTACCCATTACTACAGAGCAACAATTTGAAGAATTTGTTGTAGAAGCATTGGGTAATCAACCAACTCTTAATGAACCTACAGAAGATACTGATGAAGACAATTGTAATGACTCTAAATAAATATTGGAATTGCTATTGTTCTTGTAATAAAACATTAAAAATATATGTAATTATTTTTTATTGAAATCTATTGCAATTGCAAAATAATATCATCTCTGGAACTGCAACGGCAAAACATGATAAGCTCATTAAACTCTGACCTAAACAGCATTGTACAATGGGGAACTCAAAATCGCGTGGAGTTTAGTTCTTCGAAAACCCAATGCTGTCTTGTATCGTTGAAGCGAGATATACCCCCTTGCCACTGTCCATGAGACCGAATATCTCGAGATTCTCGGTATGTGCATCACTGACCACCTTTTGTGGAACGAGCACATATCCGATGTCGCCAAAGATGCCGCTAGATGTTTAGGTTTCTTAAGACAATGCAAGAAATTTGTTTCCCCTTCTGATCTGGCTTCCATCTACAAAACCTACTTGCGTCCTAAGCTTGAATACAACTCTCACGTCTGGGCTGGTGCTCCAGTGACGTACTTAAGTCTTCAAAATGATTGCTGACAATACGATCGTTGAGTCATTTACATCATCTCTAGAACATCGGCGTAATGTCTCATGTCTCACCCTGTTTTACCGATACTTCAACGGTATACGCTCTAGCGAAATAGCCAGTTGCATTCCCCCAGGAATGCCCATCAGTTCACACTTGAGCCCAACTTCGGACATACTGTCATGTACAGAGAATCGTTCTTTAGCAGCCGTACTATGCGAATTTGGAACTCTCTTCCACACTCTGTCTTCCCCAGTCATTGTAATGTTCAAGAATTCAAAACCAATGTTCACCGACACCTCCTTTTACATCCTCTATCCTTTTTCTAATGCTCGCACTGTGCTCTTGGCAGATAAAGGCTAGTGACATTATCGAATATCTTTATTATAATGTTTCGATCGCTCTCCTTTACAGCAGATTGGCAAATTTTGTCCAACAGACATAGCCACGGGTTATCTAAAATTCTACGAACCATCTTTGGTCATAACCTGGGTTGCCCTCTCGCCCGATGGAACAACTCTTGGCGTTGGCGGTGAAGATGGTATTATTCGCTTCTATCAGGTATGTCATCCATCCAAACTGTGTGCCAACACTCGAAATTGATTTAGATTTGGTCGCAGGTGTATTTTCATGAAAAAGAACCAAGATGTTTGCATCAATGGAAGCCACACGGAGGCCGACCGGTTTCATCGTTTTTCTTTTTGGATAATTTGACTAAGACATCAGCTGAGTAAGAAATATGACTTGTCTTCACTCTCTGTACACAATTGACTGTTCTTTTTTAGTTCTTACTGGAAATATGCGCTCACCGGTGCCGATGACAATACCGAATTCAAAATCTGGGACTGCGGAACCTGGGAATGCCTCCAAACAATTAACATCAAAGTCAGTGAAGATAAAAAGCTCAAGTTTATAGCCGAAATCGATCGCACATCGTCTTATTTAGTCATATCGAATTTAGACACTCGTGTGATGTATGTCCTGCAGATTATAACAGCTCCTGATGGCGCTCCCTCCCTAGACATGAACAATTCCACGTCAGGTGCTGTCGGCGGTGTTGGTGGATCTTCGAATAATTCAATTGTTATCACTTCCAATGATCAGGCTAAGAAGAAAATTCTCGGTGTTTGTGTTAAGAGTGTCTCAGAGTTTCCATTGTCATCGCCAATTTTGAGTTTTTCAATTGTTGACGCAGCTGTGCGGCGCTACAAGTGTGCCAATGATAATTATTTGGTCGACGAAATGGACGATTATGATGAGGAAACTAATTCGATATATTGTGTTGTTGTTCGTATGTTTATTGTCCAACCCAAGAGCGTACAGGAATGTCATATACTCTATCAGCCGACTGTTGATGAGAATACCGACGTGAAAAGCAGTATTTCGAATGATAGTGTAAAGGAATTCATTGAGAATTCGAGCGAGAAATCAAATAATGACAAAGACTTGGATAATGTGGCTGTGCAAACATTGAGTGGAAGTGGCAGTGGCAGTGGAAGTGAAAAGGGTCCGCTGGATGCGTTGTTTGAACGAGTTGCAATTGCTAATCAAGCGGCGAATGTTGTGGGCGTTGATAAGACTGATTCTCCAAACCCGTCGCCACATTTGTCGACTAGCAGTCATAAGAGTTTCCAACAGGTTAACTTGATGACTCCAGATGCATTTAGTTCTTCATCGGCGGGTAAGTTGATTTTTGTTTTCAAATAAAAATTAATCAGTTATAAGAATTTAAGGTTCAACCATTAACTTATGTCTTCAGGCTTGTTAAGTCCGTGGAACACACATCTTCCACTACGCTCTCTAAAATCCAGCTATCAATGAAATATTTCTGAGCTGTATTTGCTTAATATAACTCAGGGAACGAAAGATCGAGGGCCAGGAAAATGCACCCGATCATAAATCGCGAACAAATTATTTGCAATTCTTCGGTTTGCACAAATGGCCATGGCCAGGCCACCCTTAGGTTAGGTTAGGTTAGGTAATGAAGGGTGTGCACAGCGTGAAACTGTTGCATACACGGGGGCCTACTGGTCCATTGTGATCCCCTATAAAAATATTAGGTAGCATCGATGCTCCTCAAAATCCGATTAACGTAGACTGGCTCGTTAACGAACCAGCCTGTGCTATCAATAAATTTCCTCATGTTTGCAATTGAGACCTGTGCTAGATCATCCAGTTCCTCAACAAACCTGTTCCTGAGATGACTGAGTCGATTAGTTTGGAGGTTCGGACAGTCACAGAGCAGGTGTTTAATGGTTTCTCTTTCTACAGGGTGCGGCAACCAAACTTGCTGATTTGTTTTTGGCGCCAAGCGGGGGGGAGTGTTCGGATGTGGGTGGAGAGTGTCTCATTTTTTAGGGGACTTCCTGAATTTTCATCCACACCACAGTCAGTCGACATCACGCATTGGACGAAAGAGCAACGCGCATTTGCCTGCGAGGCTTACTTTTCCAACAGTTTTTCAGTGCTTTCCGTACTCGCTTCAACATCCATCCCGCAGGTCGCTTTCCTGGCCGGCAGTCGATTGGAATTCTTCACCAGGATCTTCAATTCCATCCTTACAAATTGGTTTTGGAGCAGGAGCTTCGTGAACGCGATTTTGTTGCACGTTGAGTGGAAATTATGGAACGACTGTTGGAAAAGTAAGCCTTGCAGGCAAATGCGCGTTGCTCTTTCGTCCAATGCATGATGTCGACTGTGAGACACTCTCCACCCACATCCGAACACTCCCCCCTGCTTGGCGCCAAAAACAAATCAGCAAGTTTGGTTGCCGCTCCCTGTATTTCCTCCTCATGCCCCTATCTTGTTGGCCATTGTGCCAATAGCGCAATGACCCTTTAGTACACCTATCAAGATTTTAATGTTCCTTTTACTCAGCTATAGTGTTAGGCCATAAACTTCTATCGACTACACAATCGTTCCTGGACTTCCAGGAGTTATTGATTTTCTCTTTTGATTTAAGGTCTATCTTCCTCTTGGGTACCCCAATCGGGACGTGTGGACCCCTATTTGAATGGTCGCTACTACTTGTATCTGCTTCTGACCCTTTCCTGGCTAGTTCATCTACTATTTCGTTCCCTTCTATATTACTATGTCCAGGAACCCAGCAGAGCTTGACTTGGTTAGTGTGGCAGATTTTATTTAATTCTTTTCTACAGTTTAAAATTGCTTTCGATCTTATGATCTCACTGGCTAAGGCTTTGCTAGCAGCCTGGCTGTCTACGAAAAAAGTAATCTCCGAGGAGCTTAACTTTTCATGATGCGCCAATTCAGCTGCTTTTTCAATGGCATAGATCTCGGCCTGAAAGACACTACAGTCAGCTGGGAGTTTATACGACTCTCTTATGTTGAGAGATTGTCAAAGCACTCCAGCACCTGTTTCTGATTCTATTTTTGAACCGTCAGTGTAGAAAGGGATACCCTGTTTACTTATAAGTGAATTTGGATCCCAACCCTGTCTTTCTGGTATGCAAATAGAAAATTTCCTATCGAAATCTAGTAAAGGGGGAATATAATCGGTGGTCTCCATCAGTCCTGGAATCGTGTCATATCTTTGTAAGATTGACCCGTGTCCATAAGTGTTGTGCTTCCAAAAACTCATTTCTTTTAAACGAATCGCAGTTTTGGCTGCCATGCACCTTATGAACTCATCCAGAGCCGGGAGATCCAAGATCATTTCCAACTTAGCTTGTGGTGTGGATCTCCCTTACTTTTGTTCCTTGCAATTGTGTTGATTTTACTCACCTATCTAATCAAGCCAAGTGCTTTTGAGCACAAGGTCTTAATTTATACAAAATATCCCATGTTTTGAACCCTGCTCAAACATAAACTACTTGTCCCACATCCACAGTTAAACCGTCTGCCCCTAACGTCATTTTAAAGCTCATAAATATCTTTTTTTTAGTATTCATATCATGACCATGTAGTGTACGTGGCTTAGTGGTTAGATGAGTTGGCTGCTAAGCAGAACGTCGTGGGTTCGAGTCCTACTCGTGCCCATAGTTTTTATATCATCTTTCATTGGCACTACCTCGAAGAATTGACAAAACTTCCAAGAGTATCAATCTCTCATCAAAAAAGTGCTTCTCAACTTTGCCATTCGGAATCGGCGTTAAATTGTAAGCCCCCTCAATTCTTCACACGCACCCAGAGAATTGTTGATGAGAGTAAGCCACTTACGCCTTGGCTCTGGCAAGAGCTGTCGCGCCACTTTATCATGACCACGGCTATTCCAATGGTCAACTCCAACAACAGAAATTATCACAACCTTCTTTCGTCCCCAATTAACAGCCCGCTCAAACTCACCCACACTTACTGTCTATTACCAGATTATAAAGGCTCTCTCTCCGATCTAAAGTCCTTAAAGCAATCTGTCATATTCTTGTTTCTTTAAGTTCAAACAAAACCATTAAATATAATAATGCATGAATTTGATATTATCGCATATAATAGGCAAGAAAAGTCCGGAAATCGTAAGCTCAGAAGTTTTAAACACAATCCTAATGTTGGCAAGTGTAACAGGTTCAAATTCAACTGCGAATAAACCTGACAACATGAACTTATTGAATTTGAGAAATAATAAAATTATTGAAGATCAGGAACAACAAAAAATAAAGCAGTCTATGGAAACTCACAAAAAGTTCATGGGTAAGTTTCATAATTTTTTGTTTGCTCGTTTCCTTTTTGCAACAACTTTCTGTGCTTGTGATGCTTTTCTTTTAACTTGAAGTAAACAATAGTTCAATTTTTGTTTGTTTTTGCTCTTGAAAAGCCAATTACTTTCCTTTTTCCCCATATATTATTCTTTTTAAGCTAAATGTTGTGGTTTGTAGAATTAAAACAAATAATTTTCTATTTATGTATTTTGAATTGTGAAAGAGTTGGCATTTACTCTTAAAATGCTGTCTGTATGTTTGTCTTGAGTCTTGAGTGAGTAAAAATGAACTGCGATAAGCTTAGCATGCCTAAGTATAAGCGGTTCACTTCTTACGACCCCATCTGCGGAACTAGGCACCCTACTCTATCTGATACCTCTGGATATAATCAGCAAACAAATAGCTGCTAGTTCTGCTATTCGCCTGTATGCCTCTTCACAGTGGACTAACAATAACATTGGCCACTCTGTTATTCTTAATTATCTAGAATCAATTCCAAAGCACACGGACTACAGTCACCATTCCCCAACTACAGTTCGATAGAAACTTCCAAACTTCTATACCTTCCAGATCCTTCTGGGAAAATAAAACATTCCTGGAAGAGGAGACAATCCACTTCAATACAGATGGATCGAAAACTAGTGATGGGGTTGGTGGAGGTGTGTACTCCGAACGTCTAAAACTTAGTCTCTCATCCAGCCTTCCAAATCATTGTAGCGCGTTTCAGAACTTTTGGTGGCTCAGAGAAAACGTGGTATCCACATCTGATATCCGGATTTTCTCAAAAAGTCAGGCAGCTATAAAATCTCTGGACTCTGTCTCTACAAACTCAATTACGGTCCAAAACTGTCGATCGTCTTTAATGGAGTTGGCACAACAGTTTAACATTCACCTTCACTGGGTGCCGGCCAGGCCATAGAGACATTCCAGGAAACTGCAAAATCGATGAACTCGACAAATATGGTACAACATTACCCATTCAACCACAAATGGCTAATGTTGGTATACCAATCGCTACATGCAAACTTTTGCTACAACAAGATGCTTTTTAGAGAACTTACATTTGGCCTAATCTGGACTTAAAGAGATCTAGGTGCCTGATATCTCTAAGCAGATTGCATATAAGCTCGTTAATTGGTGTCATTACTGGACGTTGTCTAATAGGAAGACACGCCGCGCGATTGGGCGTATTTTCTAATGATTTATGCAGAAGCTGCATGGATGAGGAGGAGGAGGAAACAGTTCTTAACCTCCTCTGCACCTGTCATGTTCTGGCTCATTAACGTAAGATTCACTTAGGAGAATAATTTTATAATGATTTAAACGATCTCGAACACATTAATATAATTAATCTTTTACGTTTCGTTGAGCTTTAGAAGAAAGCATTTAAGATTCATGTGGTAACACAATGGGCCTTCAATTGGCCTAAGTGTGTCTTTTAACATCCATGACAGCCACTTTTACCTAACCTAACCTAACCTTGAGACTTAACCCGATGCAATTAGTTTAATTAAGTAAGAACTTGTTGGAAAAAATCAAAATATCCATCGTTCCCCTTTTACTTAGCCGGTGTCCAATCCATGCGTTCGCTTTCGGTCACCCTCCAACCGTCGAAATAAAGCACTCAGGCGTCTGCAATTGCTATGTCTTTGCAGTGATGGTTTGATCTTCATGACGAAGATTTTTTTAGCAGAGTGTCGTTGCCTCGTTGCCACTAACTCAATGTGGCCGAGCCATTGTAGCCATCTTATTTTCGACTTTCTGGACCAAACCAATTCTTGGTTCAGTTCATTGAATTCCCGGTTGAATCTTCTTCTCCATTCGCCCAAATCGCATACGAAACCAAGAAATATCAGTAGAAGAGTTTTTCTTTCCAAAGTGGCCAGTATCGATTCCCTTTTTGTGTTTATCGTGCGCCGTAGAGTAGGGCGTCTAAAGTTATTGGACAAAACTGGATACAGTAGAAGACATTTAATTGTGCATTAAGGATGACATCTTACATTAAGTGCAAGTGCAGGGTGTAGATATTTTGCACATATTTTATGTTGTATTTGTATTGAGACTTTTATGTTATTGGTTTCTTTATTTTGGCTCAAATCATTGCATAATTCTCCAACTTGATTGGAGTCAACTATAAGCTTAAAAGTCGTGTGTCAAGACCCATAGTTAATTCCTTATGTTTTTGCTGTTCTTATAAATGTTTGCCATTATTAGAATTTCATTTAAACTTGGTTTATATGTTGAACCTCCCTTTTAATGTTCATGCTATCCCAACTATATTTTAGCGGCCCTCCTTCAATTGTCGTTTCTCTTCCTGCATGTGCAATGCAAGGATTGTTGATGAGCAATTCAAAGTACTTGCTTTTTATTTTTATATTAGCTTTGGCTTCTTAATATTCATTAAAAATAATAAATCTTCACCTTTCAGCGATCGAAAACAGTTCAAACCGCAACAATGTCGATAATCTTACAAGTGGAAATTCCAGTCCTAGTCGTGAAGTTCAAGAAATTATGTCACTTCAGGACTACGATTGTCGAAAAGACTCTTACAGTGGGGATGAGACCGATCAGAGCAAACCCAAAAATGGTCAATCAACAAATGTTATCAACAACTTGCCTGAAAATCAAAATGGTAAGCTATTAAGATTTAATTATATAAACTGTCATCTGGTCAAACCTTTAGCTCAAAGTTGCGCAATATACCGAACGCGAGTTACTACGACTCGGTTACAGATCTTGAGTTAAAGATTTCAAACTTCGACGACTCTATAAACACCGCCTTTATGGTATCTTGTCCGATAGATAAGATATATGTAGTAAGAAAACCTTTCCACGCTGGTGGAATGATGACTTATCTAATCTGAGGAAAATCACAAGAACTTTTTTTAATATCTGCTATAAGCATAAATTCTATCAGCCTTACAAGGAATGCTTGAGATTATATAAGCGTTCTACAGCCCAAGACAAAAAACAAGGATGGCAAGAGTACTGTCAGTCCATCGAAGATATCAAAGATTCGGCCAGGCTCAGCAGGCTTCTATCAAAGGAACATTCGAACCCCTCCTTTGTTAAAAAACCAGATTTAAGCTTGACAGCATCTGCAAAGGAGACATTAGAGTTACTAATGGATGTACACTTTCCAGGTTGCGAAGAAGGACCACCCGAATCTAACGTGTCAACCTCCATAGGGCATGTTAACGCCCTTATAACAAGAGAAAATATAGTCTGGGCTATAAAAACTTTCTCTCCATACAAATTTCCAGGCCCTGATGGAATACTGCCTATAATGCTGCAGAATCAGCTTGAACTAGTCGTACCACAGTTTGAAAATATTTTTAAAGGTTGCCTCTTACTTAACCATGTCCCTTTGTCTTAGAGACAGGTAAGAGTGGTTTTCTTACCAAAAATTGGTAAAAGAGCGCCAAATATTACCGACCTATTAGCCTTACTTCCTTTCTTCTTTAAACCCTGAGTAGTTGTCCCCTATCTAACTCGCAACATGCCTACATGAGGGGTAGATCTACAGATACTGCTCCTGATACCATCAGACATCCTACCCACAACCACCGAGTACTGCATCCCTACCCTAAACACCACAAAGAAGTTTAGAGTCTTGCTCCCGTCAAGAATCGACTGGGAAGAAAGCGATCTGATAAAAGACTTCGACACAACTATCTTCACGGAATCTCTTAAGATTTCAAAATCCTATAGACTTCCCGATTTTGCCAGTGTATTCCAGGCAGAATTGTTAGCGAGCTTGTATAGCCAAAATGTAGATAGTCAGGCAGCTATTAAAGCCATTGATTCAGCTTTATCACTCTAATCGGGATACCGGGCCATAGGGGCTATGAGGGAAATGAGAAGACAGATGAGCTAGCTAGGCAAGGATCAGCCCTTCACAACTCATTGGCCTCGAGACTATATGTTCCTCTTGGAGTTGTGAAGGGCTATTTCCTGACCAAATACACATCTGAAGCAAATCATAGGTGGAATAGTTTAACGAGTTGCGTTATATCTAGGAAAATCTGGCCCGCCTATAACAAACCAAAATCAATCAATTTAATTTCCACACCAAGGCATGACATAGCCAGGATTGGTGCTGCCTGCACAGGGCATTGGCCTGTAGGGGAGCATGCGGCAGAATTGGGTATACCACATAACTCTTTTTGCCGTAGCTGTGAGAACCAGGATAAAAAAGAAACCAGTCCCACACTTTCTATGCCATTGTCCGGCCTTGGCTAGGAAAAGAGCACTCTACTTAGGTATTGAGGAACTCTCAGAATTCAAGATCAAAGACATGATCTCATACCTCAATAACACAAAGTGGCTTTAGCCCCCCCCCCTTATTCCTCCCTCACTAAATGGCACTATGAGATAACAGGACGTAGGGTAGGAGAATAATACGACATTATATAGGATTGTACGTGCGGAACATACACCATCCATTACCCATTTTCAAATCTATTTAGAATCTCACGAGGTATGCTATCAAAAGCAAAACGGCGCACTCAGCGCTAATTTTGTCCTACGAAAAAGTAGGACACCCACTTCTACCTACTTACCTATCATCTGGCCCGCCGAACATCGTCTCGTGCCATTTTTACCAGTTAAGAGTGATATGCTTAACTACAAACATTGGGGTAACCAACCGCTCAGTGGTGCAGCATCCTACCATTCTCGAGTTTTGGTGACAAAAATGACCATCAATTCAACTTAATATAAATGTACATATTAAGGAATTGCTTCAAATGAATTTGTTCCTTTTCAGAAGCCGAAAATACGGTTCCACCTCCAGCTGCGACAATTACCAGCATTTGGCCAAAAATGCTGGTACCCAAACACTCAACCGAACTTCAAAATTCCGAAAATCTTATCACTTCTTCCGACCCAAATAATGATTTGAGTGAAATCAACATGAAAATGAGTAAAATTTTAGGTAAAACAAGAAAAAATTAATGCAAACGTTCAATTTCGAAATTAATAACCGTTAATTTCTCCTAAAATAGATTTAGTTCAAAAACAATCAGTTCAGATAAAAATTCTACAAACTGAAATCAACGAACTGAAAGAAGGTAATGCAGCAAACACCTACAAAGACATGAAGGACTTTTCGTTCAAAGTCGAAATGCAGCTATCCAAGTTGATGGAATCTTATTTGAAACGTTACGAAAATGAACACAAAAAGAAACTGAGTGCGTTCTTAGCTGGAAAGTAAGTGCTCCTTTCGTTTTAGAAATTGATGGAAATCTCTAAATCTATGCTTATTTGCAGGGAAGCTCAAAATCGTGAGCTCCGTGACACATTTGTGCAGCTCATCAATCAATTTACTCTGACTCGTCTGACTGAAGTTATTTCGAAAGTTATCACGATTGAAATCCAGAGACAAATCATGCCAATGCTGGCTGCCAAAATTGATGGGCTTCAACAGCAAATACAAATGGATGTTGCCAATAAGCTGGCCGCCTTCGACAAGATGTTAAAAGATAACATAGCGCACGTGTGTAAGAGCAAGGTTAGTATAGACGAGTATTTCCTCGTGTGGAATGTGGATGGTGAGTTGAAAACTTTATTTGCAGAACATAATCGATGCCTTTGGAAAATCTGTATTGGTCGGAGTTCAGGGAAGTCTTCAGGGTGCCTTTGTTGAATCAATGTCAAGCACTCTCATACCAGCCTATGAGAAATCCTCACAGAATATGTTCAAGCAATTGCATGAGGCTTTTTCTGTGGGTATCAAAGAATGTGAGCATTTTTTATCGATTTGCAACAAACAGATTCTAAAATTTGTGTTTTTATTGCTTTCCAACAGTTATGGAACAGTTTGATAATTATCTATCCCATCTGCAACCAATGCAAGATTCCACTGAAGAAATTCTCAATAAGTTTTCTGGATTTAGACAGCATTTGGATTCGATACTGATCAAACATCGAAACACTGTTCAAGAGTCAATGATGGATACCAAGAAAGATGTTAAACACATGGAAATACTGTTAACGAGGCAATTGGCGGAAGTAGTTAGAACTGAAGTGAGTCTAATGTGCTTATTCTAATTTTCTTTAGTTTTATTTTATTAAAGTCTAAGTTTTATTTTTACAATGGTTCTTGCCGGTACAAAAGAAGGAATAAGACTAATTTATATTTCGAAAAAAAAAGAAATAACTCTCTGTCGCAAACGTCAAACGGCATCGATGACGTTTTACTCTTCGAACATGAGTCGATGATGTTGACGTTTCGAACATTGAGGGGTAGCTTACATTAGAACAACAACACAAATTATAGTTAATTATTTATTTTCTTAAAGGTACGAAAAGGATTCGAGTCTCAAAACGCTTCTCTTCGATCGCAAGCAACAACACCGGCTCCATCGATCTATGACATCAAAGATCAAATAAAACTCCTTCTTAGCACGGGTCAGATAAACAAAGCTTTCCATCAAGCTCTACTGGCCAACGATTTGACACTGGTTGAATTTACACTCCAGCGAGCCGATCGCAATGCAGTATTTCATCCTTGTTGTCTCGAGCAAAAGGTTTTACTTTCGCTCATTCAACAAATCTCTGCTGACATGAGCAATCACAATGAACTCAAGCAAAAGTATAATCATCCAACGAGATTTTGAATACATTTTAACAAGCCATTCTTTCTTTTGTTGCAGTTATCTAGCGGAAGCCATTTTTAGTATAAATCCAAACGATCCCATAACTCGAGAACACGCCCCGAAAGTAATGCAAGAGCTCTATCGCAATTGCCAAGCATTCCTACTCACACAAACCAAGAACCCTCAATGTAGTAATATTCGTTTACTGATGAAGGCAATCCAAGGACTGAGCGCCGAAAAATCCTACTGATAGCGACACCTCAGAGAACATTACTTCACTAAAAAAAAACAAAAACAAATTGAAATGTTTAATTTTTACCTTTTTTATTTTAAATTGACGACGAATAATTATTTTTTCATGAAAATTCATTTGATTTATTTTTTTTTTCTAAATTATTTGTTTGTTGATTTTTTGTTCATTCTTTTTTCGTCATAGGCAAATGCAGCCACGTTTTTTTTTTTTTTTGATCTGTGAACAAACAAAGACGTACGGTCTAAAAAATAAAGAGCCCAACACATTTTGTACTGACTCAATATATAAGAAAAGAATTATTAACTAAAAAACAGTTTTGTAATGTAGCCACTTTAAGCAATTAAAAACAAAAAGTTAAACTTTGTAAAATGTAAAAATAAAATCGATTAAAAAACAAAAATACTCCTAAAAACGCATCCTTCCTTTTTTGACTTCTTGTTAGCCCTTTAGTATAATTTATTGTATGGTTTATTTTCACCCCTGGCGAGTCGAACGTTCGGTGTGAGATGTTCTCATTAGCGAACTAACACATTCGACTTATTACAGTCGGCGAACTTAACAATTTGAGTTCGAAATTTAAAAAAAAAGAAGTGTTTCCGATCTCCGACAAAATTCGACGCATGCTGTTTGTAAGCGATGTTCTGCGATGAAGTCCTTTTTTTTTGTTTTATTTTTGGCAGATACAAACACAATTTTCTCCGACGTCCTCCGACAAGTTTTTGTTGCGGAAAGTGCTTTTTTTTATTTTCTTGAAATAAAATGTGGGTGAAAAAAAATAAAATTTACGTTGAACTGTGTTATTAATAATACATTTTTTTTTTTAAGGCGGAACCAAAAAACAAGCCCACAATAATAGCAGGGAATGGTGAATCTGCTCAGTGAATATCCAGAAATTGTGGCTGCCTTTTGGGAAGATTTGGTAAATCAGCTTAGTTCTTTGTTAATTCTATTGTGCATTCGAAATCTTTGCCCACGACATGTTGGTAATTCCCTTCGGAAAGAAATCTAAGGCAAGCTGCTAATTTATTTTCATATACACGAACAGGCCACTTCTTATAAGGCCGAAATCTGAGGTCGGTAACCGCAACTAAAAATAACTGTTTGGAGCGAAATGTTGGCGGCGGTGGCGCGGGCTTTATTGGGACATATTTTTCAACGATAACTAATTTGACGTAACTGTGAATGGTCAGCGTCAGTGGCGTAGATAGGGGGGGGGGGATTCCTAGAGGCATTGTAAATTGTACATTCTATACCTACAGTTTAAGGGGAAAACACAAAGTCAACTTCATCTGAAAGAAATTATTACTTTGGCAAATCACCTAATATCACAGACAATAAATTTATACAGATGTCTCATCCCTGCAGAAAAAAATGAAACATATTTTGCTCTTAACAGACAACGCCTTAACAGACAAGGAGCTTTCAGAAGCTTTTTTCCTTGCCTAAGTATTCATTTATGGGCAATGAGGCGAGCGAAAATTGATTTTTAATGCATTAAGTGAATGCGTTAAAGCTTTTGGAAAAAGCTTTTTTTTTGGTAGCTTTCAGTTTCATATATCATTTCTCGCCATAAGGGTGAGACATCTGTATAAATTTATTATCTGTGCTAATATTTGGAATTTCTTTTTTATATCGATTTTTAAAAAGTTTTTTTTCTAACGTTAAAAAGAGCTTCCATCCAGCTTTCCACAAAAGCCCACACCGACACAAAAATTGAAAGTTATTTAGATTTCTTCTCACCGTGTGTCACATTGTTAATTTGGTGTAAGAACCCGCCCGGCCCCAAACACGCAACGCACTCATCCACACGAACACGAATGTTCGCACAACTGCGGTGAAGTTAACGCGAACCCTAACGGTAACGATAACTCACACTAATTCATTTTAACCAGAAAGCAAAGTGCGCTATTACCCATTCATAAAGCATGCCTTACACAAGCGGCAGATTGACAATCATTCCTCGTAATTTTGCGAGTTATTTTATTTGGAGTGGTTTTTTTTTAATTAATTTTTTATATATAAAAATATCGAAAATTCAAGAATATGTAAATTTACATTTTATTAGTGAATTTCGATTTTAACTATTGATCCTATTTCGAGATATACACCCCTATCACAGAGTTCCTCGTAGAAAAGTTCCGAACGTAAGGCTCCGCTACGAATACGAACAAATTATAATCATAAGGCCCGAACAAAATCAATAAAGGCATTGCCACATACAAATCAATTATTCGGACTTTCGGAATCAGTTGACGTACTTCAAAATATGAAATTCAAAACATAAATTAAAAATTCTACGTAGTGTATGTGAAATGTATTCAAAGTTTTCATTTGTATTAAAGACGGATGCAACAGCATTTGCTATATCTAAAAGAAATGTTGGCCTAAATGAAGCTGCTATTCTGCTGTTACAGCTTGTGCAAAAAGCAGAAATTCGTGAGACTGTGTAGCTAGTTTTTGTCAAGGTCCCTGTGCAGAGATAAACAAATCTTTGTTCCTATGGTCGTACAAAGGAAAATGTGATGGGGATGGCATGTAGTGGAATGTGAGGCTGACATTGGTGTTTAGTCAAGGCACTTCAGTCTCGAAGCCGTCTTGACGAAAAACGCCTCATTGATATAACTTTTCCCCGTTTTTGATTTTGAACGGTTCGGCTTATTACATACATAGGTGGTGTTTTTTTCGAACTAAGCATTCGTTTTTCAATTTCTTCGTAGGGTACTGCCTCTTGAGAACAACTGATAAAGCTTGGAATAGAGCTTGTCAGTGATCTGAATTAAATCTGAGGTGTCCTCCATTCCTCACATGCGCATTAGTAACAGATTTTGTCTGTTCGATTATCTCGTGAATCACTAATGATATTGACATGTAATTGGTCTCATTCGACGCAAAATTGCTTGACTGAGAACTGATAATTTTCAGCGAAATCATTTAGCTGTTTTTTTAATAGGCATGTGTGGTCATTATTCTAAAGAAGATAACGGGAAGGTGAAAGAAGAATTTGGAGCCCGGTAGTCTTCAAAGCAATTCATATGAAGCACAGCTCCGATCAAAAAAAATGTTCGTAGAAAAAATTATCAAACTTCCTGTTCGTTCGGGGCTTGTAATATCAATTTCACGAACTCCGAATTTCGTAGCAAATAATTTTATTACGACGGGATCTATGATACTTATTTTCGGGATTCGTAGTACGATTCTATTACGTCGGGGCCTGTGATAAGGGTGATAGAATTTTGAAAAAAAGTTTAAAAAGGTTTTTAAAAACTACAAAAAAAAAAATTAATTTGTTTGAAAACAAAATATTATTTGGGCAATTTATACGTATTTTCAGAAAAAAAGTACGCTGATCAGGCTTTTGTTTTTCGAAAGAATCTTATAAGAAAAAAAACGATTCTATGAGAGGTACAGCTTTGGAGGAAGTTAAAAAAAAATGTTTTTGAGAAAATTGATACTTTTGGTTTTTGGCCAAAAAAAATTGTATGGTGGCTTCCCTAAATTTTGATCTTGGAAAAAAAAAAGACCAACGCGAATTCGCTGAGACCCCTAGTTTCAAGTTTTAAGTCAGTCGGACCAGTGGTGCGTTGCGAAAGACAGACAAACATCCAAAACTTTTCATATATTCTATACTAGCAGTTGCCCGCGAATTCGTCCGTCTCTCTCTCTCTCGTGCTTCGGCCAGAGGTGCGTCCAGACCCCTCTTTACCACTGGGCTCACTGGGCCCAGGCCCAGGGCCCCGCAATAACCAGGGGCCCCCAAATTGCTGAAACATCACTTAACCTCTATTGGTCTATTTTCAAGAAAAAAGAATATTTCGATACAATTTTAGATGCATAAAGAATGATCAGAATTCGTACTTTCCTTGCTTAACAACAACCTTTGCTGAACAATTTAAATCGCATTCCCTGCGAAATTATATTCAAATTAAAACAGAAATATGAATAACTAACTGAGTGGCAATGCAGTTTGCTTTCTGACAGAAAAAAAACACACATTTTGAATATCACTTTATCTGTATGAAAAAATGAAGATAATGGTGTTTCTATATTTGCAACGCGCATACAAGTTTGCATCAACGCAGTTACTCATACATAGGCGATTTAACTATCCATCGGATGAACGGCACTAAATTTTTTAATGTGGCTTTTCTTACAACCCAAGTATCGATCCGTGACGTAAAAGTGGCGATTTTTTTTCCCTTAAACGCATTTCTTTCACAAAGAAATCGAATTTTTTGCTCGAAGGATTGAATTCTCTCAAATCTCTTTTTGGAGACGGATTTACACATACTTGTACACGGATTTTACACATATACTACGAGTTTGACATTTGAGTTTTCTATTGTTGTAATTATCATGCACAAAACGATTTAACAGCTGACCAGGCAACACAGACATTCAAAAAAGGGATTGATTCGTTTTTGCACATTTCTTACACGCCAGAAAACATTGATTTTAGTAGCGATTCTTCTTGGTTGTAAGAAAAGCCACATAAGATTTCAACGTAAAGAGTTTTTGTTTTTGGCCATTCAATGAGATAGATGAAAGATTACACTTCTCACTATTTGTTCTATAGGTCAATAGTAAAGAAAAGGATAAGCGTATAGTCGAATCATTTTTGACAAAAAAATCCGGATTCCGAATATAAGGACCTTTCTGAAAGGATGAGGTGTAGAAGCTCACGCCAGACTTTTTTTGACGGCTATGGACCCTCAGTAATTCTGAATGGGAAAGAAAGATTTAAAATTGAAACCTTTCTTCCCATTGTAGACACACTAAGCGTTCGTTTACAAAGATTGGCCAACGTTTTGACTTTTTTTCGATTAAAAAATATGAATTCAGAAGACTTAAAAGAGAACTGCAAATCTTTTGCTAAATTTTACACCGAAGATGTGAACGGAAATGAACTACCTACATGCTGAATGCCTGAATTTAAAAGACTACTTGAAAATTAGTCGATACGAAAATGAAAGAACTCACAACATTCTAGAGCTTTATAATTTTTTAAAAACTAATAAAATTGAAAATGAATTTCCAAATGTTGAAATTGCACTAAGAATTTTCTTAAGTATGATGGTGACCAATTGCAGTGGGGAACGTTACTTCTTTAAGTTAAAAAGCATCAAAAACTAACTCAGAACTACAATGATTCAAGAAAAAGATTGACATATTTGTCGCTTATGTCAATCGAAAGCGACATCCTCAGAGGCATCGATTTTGAAGATGTGATCAATGATTTTGCTAGTCTCAAAACAAGAAAAAGACCCCTTCAATAAATATTCCTTTCTTTTACCTGAAAAAATATAGTCTGTGTCACTATATTGTTCTTTAAATTACATTCTCAGTAACTTATTTCATTGTCTGTTATTTAAATTTTGTTTATTTTTAATTTTTATATGAAATATTTATTTTTTGTTTTTATTTTTGCATTGTTTATGTTTATGTTTTAAATGCTGCAATAGCTATTTATCTTTTGAATGAATTAAAAAAAATTTATATATTTAAAAAAATTAAAAGAATAAATATCAATTCAAAGCTATGTTATTTTGTCTGTATACCATTATTACGCAACATAACATTTTTATATAATCATACAGGGGCCCCATTTTCGAAAAGTGCCCAGGGCCCCCAAAAGGGTAAAGACGGCCCTGGGGGCAGATTCTGTAAGGCGAAAGCGAACGAACGTTTTCGTTTGTGCGAAATATTTGCTTCATATAACTTGAAAAACGAAAACTTTTTTCGTGCGTGCGAAAAAAAATAAACGAAAGCAAAATGTTTGTCGTTTTTCTTGTTTTGTGTTGTTTGCTATCCAAATTTTAATAAAAAACATCACCATTAACTATTTTAAAAATGTTGCAAGAATATTTGACGTTGTTTTTGTGTGATAGCGACAATGGTTCTGAAACTCTCAACTTAAGAAACTTGAGAAGGAATCTTAGGGACCATTCCAATCCGTTTACATTGCCGGAAAAAAAGTGTGAGTTACAAATGTTTTCGAATGGAAAATAGAAAGTGCTTGATGAAAAACTCGGAAGAATCATTGGTTTTCAAAGGAAAAATTGCATTTTATTGCAGGTGCATTGGTTTTCAAATGGAAAACTCGAAAATTTTAAAATGGGTTTTCGAATGGAAAACAGAATGTTTTTGATGAAAAACTCGGAAAACTCATTGGTTTTATAAGGGAAAATTGTTATTCTGCAGGGTTGCGAGACGAAGTTCGCGGGGTCAGCTAGCGTCATGCTAAAGCTAGGCAATAAGCAATCAATGCTCAAAATGCTATATTTATGTCCTCGGCTGTAATCTGAGGTAATTATTCAGCAATATCCGGTGCTTTGACAAACATTGCTTGTGGCAGGAATCTTAAAAAGGAGGACACCTTCCGAAATTTGCATATCACCGAAGCAGCTTAATTCTTTGGTCGGTCCTAATTGGTCATCTTTTTTGCATCAATCGATTAGATTTTCCTATAAACTTCTTTGTTGCTTGATTGGAAAATTTCTTTTATTATTCCTATTCATATATCTGGCCATTGGAAGCGAAGTTCCTTGCACACACGGCCACATTTAATAAAAAAAAAAAATTAACAGTCACACAATCTGCCACAATAATAGTGATGAGACTTCTCAATTTCTTTTTGTTTATTTAAATTTTACTTCTATCGAAATTTTTCATTTGTTGTTTCTTCATTGTTAAATGTGTTTTTCACTTAATAACGGGCAAAATTGAACTTGAAAACTTTAAAAAAGAAAATCCATATGCTTTCTTCTTTGTTTTGTCTCATTTAATATCCAAAATCATGTATATATTATCGATTTTCATAAGTTTTAAGTATCGATTAAAATTTCTTTCTCATCTCTCACAATATTTTACAACTGTCAACATCCTAGTAGTAGGCAACAAAATTTTTCTGATTTGAAGCAAAAACGAATACAAAACCAAAAACGAAATGCGATACAGAATTCAAATTATCGTTTTCGCACAATTTCTTTCGTTTTTGAAAAACGAACGTTCGCTTTCGCTTCGTTTATTACAGAATCTGGCCCCTGGGTGCGTCTTGACTTGTGCATCATGCGCGTGAATTTGGTTGCGAAGTTATTTTAAATTGTACATTAGTCGACTCTCCCTAAGTCAAAATTCTTCTTAACTCGAAGCCTTTAAATATGTATTATTTTCCCCGTTTTAGTAAGACTTTTCACTGAAGCCTTGCTCTTATTATTCGCAGCGTAACTTTGTATAGATAAAAGCCTTCCTCGATAAATGGACTATTCAACAAAAAGAATTTTTCAATTTGATTTAGCAGTTCCTGAGATCAGCGCGTTCAAACAAACAAAAAATTAATACTTTCTTGCCGTTTTTCCCACATTTTTCACTGATTCTTCGCTCCTATTGGTCGTAGCTTAATGTTATGTAGCCAAAAACCTTCCTCGATTATTGGAGAATGGACTATCCAACTCAGTTACAATTCGAACCAGCAGTTTCTGAGATAAGCTCGTTCAAACAAAACAAACAAACTCGTCAGCTTTATATATTAGTATAGATGTCGGAAGTAAAAATGAACGAACTAGATATATCCCCCCTCCCCCATAGCGAAAAGCTATCTACGCCACTGCAGTCGACTGTGTGCGCACTCCTATACTATAGAGCTTCATATACAAAGTCACAAAACAGTTGCTTGAGCAACTGATTTGTGATTCTAGTCGCAAAACAGTTGCTTCATGTGCCGAAAACTCCCAAATTCTCCTACTTTTCTGTTCTTTTACTCCCGATGTTTGTAAGTTCTGTCACTTTTGAAGGAGAAAAATATTTCCCCTATCCCGATTTTGG
The DNA here is from genome assembly GCA_943590905.1 of Sphaerophoria taeniata. Lineage (NCBI taxonomy): Eukaryota > Metazoa > Arthropoda > Insecta > Diptera > Syrphidae > Sphaerophoria > Sphaerophoria taeniata. The sequence continues at coordinate 91,148,418 of OX016540.1, forward strand.
CCACAAAAATTTCTTGTGGCAGTTTTTGTAAGTTCTGTCAAACCATAAGAAGTACCTCCTTTGAATTTTGTTGATGGTTGCGTAAAGGTGAATTATTTGAATTATTGATGCCGATAAAGGGAATTTTTGGAACATGGAATTTTTTCACCCGGAATCTCTATCTCTATATCTCTATATTATATAAAAATGGATGTATGTTTGTTTGTATGTCTCTTATAGACTCCGAAATGGCCCAACAGATGTTTGTGAAATTTTCATGGTTCATGCTGTTACATTCAGTGATGATTTCTGTGAAAAAAAAAATTGGAAAAACCTCATGGAAGAGTGGGAAAATTGGAAAAACCAAACAAAGGTCGGAAATTAGATATTTTTTGCTTGGAATTTTTTGGTTCAAAATGGGTTTTCGAATGGAAAAATAGAAATTTCTTGATGAAAAACTCGGAAAACTCATTAATTTTCAAATGGAAAATTGCACGAAATTTGGATCCATTGCTTTTCAAATGGAAAACTGGAAAACTTTAAATGGAAAACTGGAAAATTTCAAAATAGGTTTTCGAATGAAACTCGGAAAACTCATTGGTTTTCAAAGGGAAAATTGCATATTATTGCAGGTGTATTGTTTTTTAAATGGAAAACTGGAAAATTTCAGCATGGGTGGCGAGACGAAGTTCGCGGGGTCGGCTAGTTCACAATAAGGGAACAAAAAAAAGGGATTTTTTTGTCGGGCGGAAAGCTGTTCGTGTGAAACTCACAATAGGGCTGAATATAAACTTTCGTTTCTCTTCAATGCAATGTCTATGACGATTCACGAACGACCTTATTAGAGCTTTATTTCATGTACAAGAATTACCAGGGCGAACTTACTAGTTTTTGTTTTATTTTTTTTGAATGAAAGTCCTACAATATTAAATTCTTAAAGCACGCTGCTATTTCAATGTGCATTTAAAACAAGATTTCTAACTGAAAAAAATAACTGTATTCGTATGATCGTTGAATATTTTCTCTAGTTGTCTCATTCTTTCGCTCGCTAAGACTTAATTTTGCTTTGGGTGCTTTCATTTTGAATGAACGAATTCAGAAATTAAAGTTATCGTTATTTTTTGAATTTTTGTATGGCACTGCTATTTTCATATTCGCCAATGTATTTATTTCCATGTGTTCACTTTGACATGCAAATAAAACAATCAAGTATTTTTGTTCATAGAAGTTATTAATAATTCCTCATTGTATAAGATGTATTTTCTTCAAACTATAATTTTTTTTTTTTAATAATCCGAATAATTAAAACTTAAAATGAAGAAACTATTCTTACTAAATTTCTTGTTTACTATACAAACGCAAAGTCATACTTGGCATAAACAATAGTAATATTAATAATCTTTATTTATTTCAAAGTTAACTTTGGTAATTTGTTTTCTTGGCAAATGTTAACAACAATCGATTGAATTTAATACAATTTCGAATTTCTTTCTTTGTTTAAACATAGAAACACATAACCGTCAAATAATTTTTTCTACTATAAATTTGTATTAAAACTTAAAAAATATATTTGCCTATTTTTAATCATGGATACACAAGTATAAATATCTTAAACAATACCTATCACAATTCTAAAGGAAATCCAGTAATAACAAGGAATAAATGGAGCCAAAATAACTATTTCCAATAAATTGTATTTACATAACAAATCGTTTTAATTGATCAACGTTTTTTTTTCTGTTTGAAATATTAGTTTAAACTTAATTATTTGTTAAGAGATTTGGTCAATTTTTTCTATTTTGTTTTTTATTTGTTTTGATTTTACATAAGTAGTCGAGAGCCCACAGCAAATCTAAGGGGTGAACGTATACATAAAACCAACGGAAGGGAACCATATTTTTTAAGGAATGAGGTTGATCAGTTCTATTAAATGAAGTTTTGAACGGTTGAGAGTCCAGCTTCGAACCAAGTGTAAGGTACAGATAATCATTTTTAATCCGCACTACGAGAACGTCACAAACTTAACAACAATTTTTACTGCATTGAATCCATTGCATATAAAGGGAATACAAAAAACTCAAACAATTAATTAAACCCCAGTATTTTCTGTGGTCTCTGTTAACACAACTTAAATTATTTTTAAATATTAAAGGCGATACTATAGTTATTGCAATTCCACAACGAAGTTTAAGATAGAAAGATTTACAAGTTTTATGAAAACTATTCAAGTACCCTATAGCTATAATAGAACATTGATGATACAATTATAATTATGTTTTAATTTTAGGGAGAAAATATATAAAAAATAATGATTTTGACTTCACAGTCGCTTAAATGAGTTTTTCTTCTTTAAATGGAAACAAATCAGTGTCTACTCCTTATCTCCTAACAAATTATGATTTTTTAACATACAACAACCAATTGTTTAGTAATAACATTTACATTCCACATGCGGTCTATTATGGCTGGAACACAAACACGCTTTAATTGCGCATTCATCTGCATAACGATGCACCCGCTTCGAACTCGTTTTGAACGACATTTCTCCGTCCATCATCATCATTCTTTTTGTTTGTTGCCTTTTTTTGCAGCTGTTGAGCTGTCAGACAAAGCAAATGTTCAGTATATTTGTACTAGAGCTGCCTTTTGGAGTCACATTACTTTACATTACGTACGAAACGCGTTTTGAACGACATTTCTCCGTCCATCATCATCACTCCTCCATAAACAAATGAATTTTGTTTGTTTTTACAGCTGTTGAGCTGTCAGATGAAGCAAATGTTCAGTATATTTGTACTAGAGCTGCGTTTTAGAGTCACATTACGTAAAATTAGGTACGAAACGTGAGGTCGAAGCTTCATTGTGATAGCATGCTTTGAAATATTATGGCTGGACTCGTAAACGTCGCTTAAATGATTTTTTCTCCGTCTGATCCGTCAGACGAAGCTAATGTCTAGTATATTTTAACTATGAGCTGCCTTTTGGAGTTACATTACGTAACATTACGTACGAAACGCGAGGTCGAAGCTTGATTGTGGTAGCATGCTTTGAATTCCTATGGCTGAACTCTTAAATAACGTCATGCGGAGATTAAGCTAAAGCGTGTTTGTGTTTCGGCCATTAGTGAAGTGCTCGAAAAGTCTATTATACGTTGGTTGGCCTAGGCACCCAAATTCAGTTCCAGGTTTACAAATAAAAACTGATTCAAGTCAATTTCAAAATGTCTTCGTAGCCTTAGTGGATGTGATAAAGTTCATACACTCTGGATCTATTTTAAGGTTAAACATAATCAAGCTGCAAAAAAAGACAAGTTTTCTAATATCGCGCCTACAAAAAATGCATTCAGACTTCCGAATCACTTATACTATGTTAATTGGTATACGTACTTATCTTAAATAATCTACCTGCTACTCAAAGGTGTTCCAAACAATCTCTTATCTATGACAATAGCAAAACATCTTAAGTGTATAATCGTCTATACAATAACTCTGACTGCCATACATATTAATTCGGCTAATGGTCCCCGTTAAGTGTGTTGTGTAGGACGACATTCGGACGGTTGACTCGAACTCCCCTAAGCCCGGTTTCGTTTGAACACGAACCGTTATATCAATCAGATAATCCGTTGATATTTCTTTCAATATTTTCTGATTCGAGGCACCGATTATTGCCTCTACTATCGAATTAAGATAAAGCATTCGGCACTGAGGGTAGGGTTTAAGTTTGTCATTTATTATTTTGACAATGTATCGTGCTGCTCGCTGAACTCGACCATCGTTTGTTGGAAGAGTCTGCTTCTGGTGACATGTACACCAGTGAGATGCAATTCCGGCATTCTCACATGTTCTTGTCACTGGAACCGGTAGAAAAAGACTTATTCCCCGAGGAATCGTATCCGAGTCCTTTAGTTCTGAAGCGCGAACTTCGAGCATGTTTGATTCCAACGATGACAAATCGAGCAGGTCCAAGAATGTGGCATGCAAGTCATAGTGTGTTGTGAGTTTATTGGCATTGTCGCGCAAGTTTGTCACAGCCAATGGATAACGCTGGGCGAACCAATCTGGAAAAATGCTCACTAACAGAGGTTGGCGTTCTTCCATCATACCTTGATAGGTTTGCCGGAACGATCCCCATCTCAGTCCATGGTCGCTCATCAAAAAGATAATTGTTCGGTTGAAGATTCCGGACACGCGTAGCTCATCAAAGAGCTCAACAATATCATCATCCAACATAGAGGGCATGTTGAAAAAATCATGTGTCATAGACGCCATCCAAAACAACGAAAAGAACATGTCACGTTTGAAAAACGGTATGAGCTTCTTGATGAATTCTAGCACGACATCAGCCGTTCGTCTACCGCCCAGACAGAGACTTATATTGGCCATTTTCTTGTAGGCTATGTACTTTTCCATTTCGATAAGCAGAGGCCGGAGATAATAGTCTGTTGGTTGCACATTGAACCCGGTGCGAAAGTAGTTGAACAAGCCCAAGCTTGCTACGTCCTCTGCAAAGACCGTTTTATAACCAGTTTCTTTGAATTTCTTCCAAATGAAGGGACAGTTATCGTAGGTGACGTTGTTTCCGTGTACAGGGGCTAAGCAAGCTAGATTGAGTTCGCTCTCTTCCAAACCACTCAAAGCTGGCACCAGGTTGGGGTATGTATTATCACCGACTTTGTTATAACCTACAAAATCCACAGAATTCAGATTTTCCCTCAGCATAACTGCTGTCCGATTCATTTGTCTCAAAAAATTTAATCTAGACACACTGTCGAGTCCTATGACCATAACAGAGATTTTACTATCGACATTTCCTCTCGGTTCCGAGCTTGTTCGATGGTTTTTCGAGGTATCATCTATCTCTAAGCTGTTGATCGTTGTTGTTGCAGTCTTTTTGGAAACTTTCGGAACAGCAAAGAAGTGATAATCCTTGTAGAACGGTTTCTCCTCGTTGTATTGACAAACAACTTTCACGAACTCTGTTTTTCGAACCTTGGTCACTTGGTTCGGATTTAAATTCAATTTATATCGATGTTGGGCGAATTCGTTTTTAGAATCGGTCTTCCTCCGAAACTCTTGATAATAACAAGAAACTTTTTCCGGACTCGTTATATTGTAGAGCTCAAGAAATTCGTTTTTCTCAATATTTAGAGTAAGACCTTGGTTTCCAACTATTCGAATTAGGGATTTGTTGCATGTAAGTTTCGGATCTCGAAACATATATTGTAAAATTGTGTCATCGATTACGTTAAAACTGGGCATTCGACAGCCAGGTGTATCAACAAAATACGCCTGGCTGATGTTCTCTGGTAAGGCATCGACTTTCGGTGAGAAATCAAATCGATCTTTGAGTCGATTTATTTTGGTCTTAAGATTGAAATCGATAAAGACGTAAGAGAAGAAACATATGAACACGAATATGACGATGAGTTTTTTGAGTTGGGCCTTGTTTTTGGGAGCATTGTGACGGTGGTAGTGATAGAAGTCACGTTTGCTGGTCACATAGTGTGCGTCAAGTAGATATTTCGTCCTGAAAATACCAAAATAGTGTATTTAAAATAATTGTCTAAGCTTAAGAAGATATTGTGCATAATCTATGAATATTTCTTATAGAACTGGTTATAAGGTTTTAGTCAAAAAAATAATTTCTTTCGATTTCTGCTTTCAGAAAATTTCTCGCGATTTCAAATCGCCAGATCTCTGAATTTTTCCACGTAGCCTGTATGAATATTCAAGAAACAGCTCTGCCTACACTGTTGGCAGATCCTCCTCAAAACATGATTGCCCAGAGTCAGTCGGGAACTGGTTACTACATGGGGTAAGCCTTGACGTGGCGGAGCGGCTTATGGTAACTACTACTAAGAAGCTAAGGGCAGAAGGGCCTCCCATGGTCGACAGATTGAAGCGGAGTATAGGCTGTTACTACTAATTACCCCACAACAAAGGAGTGTTCCCACCAAGGCACTCGAAACGAGGGACGGCAGCGGATGAATTTCTCTTTGGAATCAACGGTGGCGTCTTCAGTTCTAGTTAGGCCGAACTACATGGTGAACACACCTTTACGGGCTATTTCGACTTATTTGAAGCCCAGGCCGTAAAAGGAGCGGTTTTACCGGCTCTTTTACTTGGAGTCACATCAAGGTTGGGGGTTGTACGTTGGAATGACTTCCCGGCTACGTAGGAAAAGATTTAGTTGCGAAGCAACAACAGGCCTCGGAAACGGACGGTTACACTGATGACGACCCAAGGAAATGTATTAAGGACAACGAATTGCGGATATGCACGTGGAATGTTTGGTCGCTTAATAGACCACGTGCTGCCGAACAATTAGCGGATGTTACAAAGCAGACATTACCGCTATCCATAGCTGGGCATTAACGGGCATTTTTTCGTTAATCCGTTAATCGTTAATTAACGAAGTTAACATTCCAATTAACGGATTAACTTTTCAGTTACCTTCAAAAAAATGTTAACGAACGTTAAATTTTCCAAAGTCCGTTAATCGTTAATCGAACACAAATACCATACAGATACACATTCAAATTATATTATTGGTAATTATTTTTATAACTTATAAAAAATTAGTCAACACCCTTCTTCTTTCTTATTGCCAGCAAAAAAAACGGTTGTTGGTTGCCAATGGAAAATTTTTTTTGCGCTACCTAAGTTATGCAGGGTGAGATTTTTTTTGTTTGGGTTGTTGGTGAAAAGGTTCACCGTGCGCACCGCCGTGGCGGCTTCGCGAAAAAACAACAATTCTTATACGAATCATGAGGTAGTCGAAATGTGCGGCGCGCGAGTTACATGTGCAACCAAACTGCCCCCACACCGTAACTGCTGACCTAAAGTTACATCCGCAACCACCGGTCAGTGACCCAGTAGTTACATCCGCAACCACCGGTCAGTGACCCAGTTCACTCAAATCCGCAATACATCCGAAACCACCGGTCAGCGACCCAGTTAACTCAAATCCGCAATTGTGCAATTTGTTTCATTATTATATTTCCATATTCCAATTCTAAGAATTACAATTAAAAGTAAAATCCAAATCAGCAATTCTGCAAATCATTTTATTGTATCATATTTTTGTAAATCCATTAGTGCAGTTGTGCAATTTTTTATTCTTGTTTCCAATTTCCAATTTTTATTAGAAAATAAAATTTTTATGGCGTGTTAACGGATTAATGATTAACGTTAACTTGCGTTAATTTTTCTAAAATTTAACGTTTTAACTTTTAACGAAGTTAAATTTTTAATTAACGGATTAGCGATTAACGAAGTTAACTTTTTGATTAACGGTGCCCAGCTATGCCGCTATCCAGGAAATTCGATGGGATGGACCGGACAAAAGGAGGATGAAAAACTGCGACATCTTCTATGGTGAGCAACAACAGCGACTCTTTGGATGCGCATTCGTCGTGGGAAGCAGATTCAGGTAAAAAATCTTGAGCTTCAAATGTGTAAGCGAACGAATCACGACGATCCGAATCCGAACCAAGGTTAAATTCGGCAACATTAGCCTAATATGCTCGCATGCCGCCACAGAAGAGAAAAAGGACGACACCAAAGTCAAATTCTACGAGCTCCTCGACAAAAGATATGAGCAATGTCCTAGCAATGACATGAAAATTGTCCTCGGCGATTTTAATGCAAAGCTGGCAAAACAAGACATCTTTGGCGGAACAGTCGGAAAGCACAGCCTGATGCACGACATCATTTCCGGTAACGGATTCAGGCTGATCGATTTTGCTGCGGGGTGAAATGTTGTGGTAGCAAGCACCTGGTTCCAACATCTCAACATCCATAAAGGTACATGGAGATCTCCTGATCAATCAACCGTCAACCAGATTGATCACATTTCGATCGACGGAAGGCACTTGTTCAGCATTAAAGATGTTCGAACTTTTCGAGGAGCCAACATCGACTCGGACCAGTACCTCGTAGTAGCCAGGGTAGTACTACGAATATCCCAACAACGGCCAAAACAAGGAAATGCTGCAAGAAAATTCGACGTCGGACGACTACAATCGCAAGAGATCGCCAGATCCTTCTCAAGCCAGAAGGGTCAAGGTCCAGAGACCTGTCGGTCATTTAGAGCGCATGGACACCAATGCTCCGGCCCGGAAAGCCTTCGACACTATTCCCGAGGGACGCAGAAGGAGAAGAAGACCGCGACTCAAGTGGCGCACACAAGTGGAAGAGGGCCTCAATCAACTTGGAGTGCAAAACTGGAGGCAGCTAGCTAGGGACCGAACTGGCTGGCGGAGACTGTTGATTGAGGCCCAAGTCCACACCGGACTGTAGCGCCACCTTAAGAAAGTAAGTAAGTAAGTATTCACCCACTATCAGTCTCTGAAAACCAAAACTATCTGCGTGGTTTGGTTACAGAGCAGGTAATGATCAAAAAACTTTTTTTTTTTTGGTTTTTTGGATCATTAAATCACCACACTTCATAAGAAAAATAATAGAAGTATCTTTCTTTTGCTCAAAGAAATATAAAAAACAATGAATTTGCATGAATACATTTTCTTATTTCGTTGGCGAAACAATGTTTGTCGGGTCGGCTTGTTTTCTATAAAATAGATATTAACCGTTCAATGTGGCGTATACGTAACGAATATGGCTGTGTATACGCTTGAACAACGGTGGGAAATATTGCCACACTAGAAAAAGAGAAGCACCGTCAGCTCCGTATGTTCGTTATCTTGTGAAAAAAGTGAAAGAAATGGCATTCTCATCGATAAACCAAAGCGTGAACAGCCAAAAACACTGCGTACACCCGAGAATATTGTGCTGTGGCAGAAACTGTGCGTGAAGCGCCATCCAACATCAAATTCACCGTCGTTCTCAACAATTGAACATTTCGGAGACATCATTGAGACGAATTTTGCATAAAGACCTTGGTATGACGCCATACAAAGTCCAATTGGTTCAGAAGTTGAAGCCAACTGACCATCCAATGCGTTTTCGCTTCGCTAAGTGGGCCTGCGATCGACTTAGAGAAGATGCCGATTTTCACAAAAAAAATCATCTTTTCAGATGAAGCTAATTTTGATCTTGGCGGTTATGTAAACAAACAAAATTGTCGCATTTGGGGCACAGAAAACCCGCACGCATACATGGAAAAGCCGATACAACCAAAACGAGTCACTGTTTGGTGCGGATTTTGGTCCAGAGGCATAATTGGGCCATTTTTCTTCGAAAATGAGCAAGGAGTGGCCGTTACAGTCAATGGCGATCGTTATCGGGCCATGTTGAACGAATTTTTGTTCACAAAAATTGAAGAGGAGGATATTGGCATAACATTTGGTTTCAACAGGACGGCCGGTGCTACGTGCCACACAGCCGAAGCTACACTCGATGTTTTGCGCCCTGTTTTTGAAGATCGCACTATCAGCCGCAGAACTGATGTCGTTTTGCCACCTCGGAGCTGCGATTTGACACTGTTGTACTATTATTTGTGGGGTGCCGTAAAAAGTAAGTGCTACGCCGCGCCGACAAACCAAAGACAATTGACGCTTTAAAGGACAATATTCGTGAAGCCATTGGTGAAATACAGCTGCACACAATCGATAATGTGCTTAAAATTTGGACTCTTGTAGGCCAGCCAAGGCAGCCATTTGAATGAAATTATTTTCCATTATCAACCGGAAGGATTGTACTTTAAAATAAAACAAGAAATTTGAGAAAATATTCAGTAGTTTTTTTGTAGCATTTTCCAAAAAAAAAAGTTATTTGGCGAACCCTTTAGTAGCACCTTTCTTTTGCTCAAAGAAAAATAGAAAACAATGAATTTTCATAAATAAATTTTCTTATTTCGTTGACAAAACAACGTTTATCGGGTCGGCTTGTTATCTATAAAATAGATATTAACCGTTCACTGTGGCGTATACGTAACATTATTATTTTTTTGTTTTTTTTTGAGCAGGAAAATAGGGAAATAGTTTGAATTTTGTATTATGTAGGTATTCGACAACAGTTTCCAAATGGTTTATAAAAAGTTAAGGTTAATAACAGCGAATGTCTGTACCTCTTGAATTTACCTAAGGTTGACATCGAATCTTCATCTTCGGATTTTATCGACAATCCATCCATCGACAAGGATACCACATCTCCGACTACTAAAACGCCACCATCTGCGTCCAGAACATCTAACTACATAGTTATCGGAGCACCACGCCACGCTACAAATACCTGGATACTGAACTTTTTCATTGACAACTATAGCTTCAAACCAATCAGATATAGTCGAATTGGCATAGGAATGTTTAAAATATCTTTTCCTCAATCTTATGGTTGGTTATTTGAATTTAATTCTACTTTTTTAAGAAACAGTTCCATGAAAATCGCTCCATGGACACTAAGATATTCTTTAATTAATAGTACTAAAAATTATGTTAAAAAACATCCTAATTTTCTGCATTCCCATGTAATAAATCCCTCTGTTAGCTCCGTCTCCCCCAATAATAATCCTGAAATAGCTTTCCCTAATATGAATACTACCTTTGCACCGTCTTACCTGGACCCAATTTTACCTCCTATGTCTAAAATAACATCCAAGTTTTCTGACTCTAATGACGACAATCGTTTTGTTATATCGCGTCTACGCAATCCAAATACTTACGCAAACGTTAGACTATACTTAGCTTTCCTACATGACAAATCTAATGACAAATGTATTGACGGTAAAACTAGAATGAGTACAGAGCTTTTAATCTTAAAGGAAGGCCTACCAACGGATTTCTTAAGACTCAAACAGATTTTCATCCTATATCATGAATATTTTAATTTTTCACCCTTGCAAGTTGCTAATGACCTTTCCTCGTATGGTGCTTATCTCAACTCCAAACATAACTGCATAACACACTCCAAACCATGTCTTTGACAATTGTAACACCTCAAAGACCTCGCAATAGACGTAACAAACTTTGGCAAAAATATCTTAAGTCTAACTCCAACACCGACCTTTGCAACTACATCTCAGCCTCTGATCGATTCTCAACTTTATGTGACGCGCTATACTCAGAGTACATCCTCAAAATGCAATCAGATATTATCTCTAATCCGAAATTATTTTACCAGTTTATTAATAGCAAAAGAAAATGTGATGGTTATCCTTCAGTGTTAAAGTTGAATGATAAATCATCTGATGATTCTTTAACAATTTCTAACCTTTTTGCTGAATATTTTGGTCAAGCCTTTACCTCTCACAATCAAGTAATTGATCCAATCTTTTTTCATTACATGAATGGCTGTACTGAGTCATCTCTTACTTCAATCAACATTGACGTGTCCTCAGTGATTAATAAGATTAATCTTTTAAAAGACGATTCCTCTACAGGACCTGATGGTGTTCCACCAATTGTTTAAAAAAAATGCATTGACACCCTGGCACTCCCTTTAACCAAACTTTTTCAACTATCGATTTCCACTAGCGTTTTTCCACAGTTTTGGAAGGAGTCATTTATAATTCCTGTTCACAAAAAAGGCCCTAAAAACGATATTAAGAACTATAGGCCTATTGCAAAGCTTTCTTGTATTCCCAAACTCTTCGAAAGCATTATTTATGAATTCATGTTTTTTTCACTCAAAACAAATCTTTTCCCCTAGGCAACATGGCTTTCTTAAGGGTAGGTCCACCACCACGAACCTTGTTGACTTCACATCCTTTTCCGTTTGCGCATTAGAAGAAGGTAAAGAAATTGACGCGATCGCCACTGATTTTAGTAAAGCTTTCGACAAAATATCACATAACTTAATCCTGTTTAAGCTTGAGAAATTAAATTTTCCACTTTACTATAAAGTCATTTTCCGATCGTGTATATCTCACTCAATCAAAGCTATTTCTGGCGTACCTCAGGGTAGCCACCTTGGCCCAATTATTTTTGTTCTAGCTACAAACGACGCGACGTCGACCAAATTTTCTCCCACTCAAAACTTCTTATTTACGCAGACGATATGAAAATCTACAAACAGATAACGTGCCCCAAGGATGCTGAATTGCTTAAAACTGACTTGAATAAGTGCTTCACTTGGTGTAAGCAAAATTTTTTAGAACTTAATATTAGTAAATGTCAAGCAATAACCTATTCTAGGAAGCGTCCACCATTGCCCCAAAGAACATATTTTTTTAATAATGAACCTATCGTCATAGTCTCTTCTATTTGTGATCTAGGTGTTCTATGTGATACCCAACTCAATTTTAATTCTCATATTGACAACCTCATTAATAAGGCTAACTCTACACTAGGATTCATTAAGCGTTGGTCTAAGGAATTTTCGGATCCGTACGTTACTAAATCCTTGTACACAACTTTCGTTCGACCAATTTTAGAATATTCTTCTCAAGTTTGGTGCCCATATTACCAGATTCACATTAAGCGCATAGAAGCAGTACAGCGTAGATTCATTTTCTTCGCCCTACGTGGGTTAGGCTGGGATGACCCTTTAAACCTTCCCGCTTACGAAGACCGCTTGAATTTACTTGGGATGCAATCTTTATCAACGCGTAGGAACAATGCTGACATTATGTTTATCCATCAGCTTATCAATGGCCTTATTGACTGTCCAGATATAATGTCTAAAATATCTTTTTATACCAACCCACGACGACTTAGATCTAATCCCTTGTTAAGAATCCCCTACCACCGAACTGACTATGGCCGAAACGAACCAATCACGAGAATGTCTGCAAAAGTTAACAACACCAGCTCTTTCGATCTTAACCTCTCTAAAATTGACCTGAAAAAAATTCTCACCTTACCATCGTATTCCCAATAATTACCCCGAATTATTTTATTATTATTATTAATATTATTATTGTTTTTACTTTGTTAACTAGTTTTTAATTTAGATTTAAGATTAAACTTAAGATTGGCTTGTATTAAGTCTTGAATAAAATTAAAATTAAAATTAGCAGTGTGGTTGACAAAAAGCTAAGACGGCTTTTATCTTAAAAATTAAGTGTCAACACTCTTTTGAAGGTATTCGAGGTATTTAAATCAATGGCAACCCAGTTAATGTAAAAACATTTATTTCCTCAATTCGTCACACAAACAGTTGTTGTATCTATTTCACATTTAAGCCACAAGCAATAGAACGCACAATGTTTTGATTTTTTCTTTTTTGCTTCATGTTTTGTCCTTCACTCGTTGTCCTATTTTACTATTTTAACTCAACCAACGTCAAATTATAATCAACACGTCAGCGTTATAACAAGAAGCCCAAGCTTAAGGGCACAAAAGATGCAATCACTTTGAAGATGCATGTAATGTGCCAAATGTTTTGTTTGTAAATCACCAATCACAACGCTAGCAAAAAAAAAAAACAAAAAACTAATAAGAGCAAGAAGCTTGAATATAAATAGAAGTAGTGACGTATATCCCAAAAAAACAGAAGAAAAACACCCTTTGCTCTTTCCCTACACAAACAAAAATATTTGCAACACAATCAAAAAATCACGTTAAGGCCATCTACCCCATATCCTCTCAATCATTATTATTGTTCCTCAAACAACTCCACAGCTTATTGAACTGAACTTCACAATGTTTAACATAAGGACATCCATAGTTTCACAAAAAGGACGAGACCACACAATCTTATTATTCTTACACGAGCACTAAAAGATGAACGCCCCTTTAAATGCAATTAAGAGAAGAAAAAAAAAATAGATAAACTCAAAAAGGGCACCGTGTGCAAAAGTTCCTGCTGCCACTACTGGCAGGTCCAGACGAATTGAATTTCCATAAATTACACCAAGTGTGAATTGTTTTTTTAGTAGGTATTCGAAACTTACTCATAGTTCATTTCCAAAACTGGGTGTTTAACTATTTATCTTTTATTTTTTACTCGTACTTCGAAAACCCCACTTTTTGTTTTGCAAAAAAAGTTAAACGACTATGGGAACATTTTTATTGAAAATCCGAAACCGAGAACCATCAGATAATTTTTTCTCAATTATGTATGTTTTTTTTTCTTCAAAAATGAACGTAAAAGTACTCTAGGTCCACAACAAACACGCACCAAATCCTCAGCATCACTAAACCGCATCAAACCGCTGAGAGCGTTGGAATCTTGTTTTGACATCCTGCCTGAACATCCTGAAACTTCGATTTTGCGCAATGATGGGAATGAAACACTCTGACTAGGCGATGAGTGTTATACGAGAGCCGAATGAGTGATGTTGGGTGTTCTGTCAACTGAATATAAAGACAAGGATTTTCAAGGAAATTCATTCGAGTGCCCCAGTTGGAGTGCGTTAGGCGATTTTTGGTTGCTTCCTTCGGCCTTATTCGAATGTGTACCTACATATTTACGTTAATAAGGAGGTTAAGGGTACCAACGACAAAAACAATGCCACGTGATTTGAGATGGATTTTTATCAAGCTATGAGATGTAAAAAGATACTTCTGATGAATATTGGTTGATAGGTTGAAGCACATGTATGTAAGTGAATCGATACATTTGAAAACAGAAACACATTGCCTGAACAGGAACACAAAGTAGATTATTTTGGTAGGTCAATGATCCTTGATTTCTTTCTTCTGGGGATTTATTTTCGTTTTTGAAAATAATGACAAATTATATCTCGAGAAATGTTAACTTTTACAGCAATACAGACAATGCCAAAATCGAATTCAACTCCTAGAGAGTTCTCATAAGAGAAGCATGGCTGAGGTTATACACTTGCTATCAGGCGTTTTCAACTGAGGACAATAACTTGAATACCGACCGAACTAACTGCGGATGCTTTTTTGGATGAGGCTCGGGTCCGCCACCACAAGTAAGTTAGTCTGACATATGTAACTCTATCATCTCCGAAATCGTCGTTCCTCACAACTATGCTAATTAGGATTTTTATCTGGAATGCTGCTAAGCACACAAGTCTCAGATCCGTTCTGGGTAGGCTATGGTCGTGTACAGCAGCAGTTTCGAAGTAATGGTATAATGGTTTTTAAATTTAAATCTCCTCAATCTTTTCTCGTACTTCGATATGGAGGACGGATTTCAAAGTTTACTGTGATTGACGTCTACAACGCCAGCGAGGTCTCCTCAGTCGCTAGCTCTAACGTCCCTAATATACAGATATGGACATTAAAATAGAGACACATGTAGTTCCTTAAGCATAGACAACGAAAAACAAAAACCTGCATGAAAAAAAATTAACGAACTATGAACATCATTGAAAGACGCTCTTGAGAAAAATAACGGTTCATTACAATGTTTTCGTTTTATCGTTGACTTAAAATGAACGGTTTTTTTTAAATAAAACTAGTTTTTTCTGTGGTCATTAAAATAGAAACACAAGATAACATAGACGTGTTGAGGCTCTTGAAGACAAAAATATTGATTTTTTGCTTAATAATTTTTTTAAATACTAACAGTAATAAGTACATTGTGGAATATTAAATTGAACAAAATAAAGTTAAATTAATTTGATTTGATTTGATTGATTAGGTTAATTATGGGTCGTAGAAAACACTGCACAGTTGGAGAGAAATCTGCCATATTAGCTCTACGCCGAGAAGGAAAATCTCTTCGCGAAATCGCAAGAAACGTTTGCCGATCTCTCCATTTAGTTGCGAACGCAATTAAACCACTAAAAGTGAGAAAAAGCTCGGCCAGCCTCGCAAAACAAGTGTCAGAGAAGATCGAAAAATTATTCTATCTTCAAAAAACGACCCGTTTAAGTCCTCAAAAGACATAAAAGCTGAACTTCAGTTGGATATTTCGACAAGGACAATTCGACGGAGGCTCGTTGAAAGAAATGTACACGGCAGGATCGCAAGAAAAGTCCCTCTGCTAAGAAAACAAAACATAACATCTCGTTTAAATTTCGCGAATGAGCATCTTAGTTGGACTGGGCACGAGTTTTCGAAAAAGTGGAGAAATATTTTGTGGATAGATGAGACTAAGATCAATTTGTTCGGAAGTGATGGCAGGGAATCTGTTCGAAGGCCACCATTGAAAGAATACTGTCAGCAATACACTCAGAAAACAGTGAAACACGGAGGTGGTTGTATTTTCCTGTGGGGTTGTTTTTCTTGGTATGGCGTTTGACCAATTCATCGCATTGATGGCAGAATGGATCAGGTAATGTACGTTGACATTATGAAGAATACAATGCTGCCTTATGCTGAAGAAAATATGCCTCTTAAATGGGTACTACAACAGGATAATGATCCAAAGCATTCCTCCCAGATATGCCAAAAACTACTTCAAAAGCAAAAAAATGAATGTTATGGAGTGGCCATCCCAATCACCTGACTTAAACCCCATAGAGCATTTATGGGGTGATTTAAAGAGGGCGGTTGGGAAGCATTCCACTAAGAACAAAGAAGAATTATGGAGGATTGTACAAGATGAGTGGTCCCGAATTTCAATTGATAGATGTCGCCGGTTGGTTGACTCGATGCCCAACAGGTGTCAGGCAGTAATTAAAAGTAGAGGTCAAGCTACCAAATATTAACTTTTAACACTGTATTTTCTTCTCAAAAAATAAACTATTTAAACAGTTTAATTACTTGTTTCTATTTTAATGTCCATGGTTTAACATACATTTTCCTTTATTTATAGCTGTAAATAAATAGAGGAGTCAATGAAGCTTTTTTTCAGAAAGTCCTCAGAAACAGCTCGGATTTAAAAAAAAAAATTCCATTTTTTTTGTTTTTTATATTCTTTAAAGTCTGAAACAATTCATTTGGGGGAAATAATTGCTTATATTGTTTAAACAATTTTTATATTGTTTATAAAGAGTGATCCAAAAACAATGTTTTTGATAATTGGAGTGTTTAGGCTGCATTACGACAAGAAAAAAATCATATCGAAGGGGGGTCTATTGTCCCCCGTTTAGCCGGGAGGGGCGATCTTATATCAAAAAAAGCCTATTTTTCAAAAAAAATATTTAAAATCAACGGCTTTTCACCCAATGCCGTGTTATACCTTCTTGCAAAGTTTAAAAATGCTTCTTTCATTTTGCATTTAAATAAAGCTGTTTTCGGGAATAGTTTTCGAAAAAATCATCTTCAAAGTCAAAATATCGAATTTTTCAACTTATTTTCTTAACTTCGAACTAATTTTTTTCGAAATTGTAGGGGAGAGTGGGTATATTTGGGACACTTTTTGAATACATTAAATTTGCCGAGATCTTATAGATCGTATCTGAGCAAAATTGATTTCTAAAGATAAAATAACATTTTGGCAACCTATTTTCAGTTATAAAGAAGGCGAAATTCCGACAGAAGAAAAGCAAAAAATTAATTTCATGAACCAACTCACTTTGTCCCATTCCTCCTGCGATCAATAGGATTGGGACAACTATGGGGTGGAATCGTGATGTCCCAATCATCCTGCATGGCACTTTGAATAAATAATTTATAATATCACTTTTCGTGTGGCACTAATTAAACAAAACTACGATGAATTCACTTCAAAAATGGTGTTGCTGTCTAATTATTACACTCTTTTCCCCAGTTAGTTCACACATTTAAAAAAAAAATTCAATCAAAGTTTACACAGATGTTTTACTTTTTATGCACAAATTACCATTTTTTAATCTCCACTCCGTGATTTTTTTCCTAGACACAACTTGTTTTGTTGAGGGATGGGGACAGACTGAAGACAGAATCTGTCATACAAGGAAAGAGAAAAAAATTGTAGGAACTGAGGAAATGCCTGTGTTTTTTTTTCAAATTCATTTTTATTCATTTTCCTTATAACTACTTAATACTAGACAATAGAATTCAAACTAGCTTATGATCTAACATCTTATATTTACTTACTGACCCCAACCGGGCACTCTAAGAAATTCAGGGTTTACTTAAAACTAATGCCTTTCGGCCTATGAACTATGTTTTTTTTTTTATTAACTTTATTGTTTTTTTTTTATGTTAGAAAATTTTAGAAAAAACTAACTCGATATCATTTTTGTGTTTTCCTTACATGCTTCTTAAAATTATGTCCTTAAAAATAAAACTTAAAATTAACTAAAACTACCTAATCTACCTAACAACTACTTACAAACTAGAACAGCCACAGCAGCAAATCTAACTTTTTTTTTTTCATTTCACTGTTTTTTTTTTTTTTATTTATTTTATTTATTTTTTTTTAACTTTTTCTTTTTATTTCTTTTTTTCTTTATTTTTCTGTATTTTTTATTTGTTGTCCTGTTCAATGTGTGCCACCATGCCTACTCTACTTAAACCTAAACCCAAAACCCTTAGAGTAAAACAAGTATGCAAGCCGGCCAAGGCTTAAAACCCCACCCCGACTACCCATTATCAAGTGCTGACTGAAGCCACCAGAACTGGTGCTCCTGCTTCACCCTATCAATTCGGTCCCGTTCGGACACAGCCCTACTGAACCGGAGGAAATGCCTGTGTCCCATACCTCCTGTGTCCCAAAAATACCCACTCTCCCCTATGTAGTTAAGTATTATTTTTTTTCCACAATTTAATGCGGTTACAAGTTCTCAGTGCGATCCAGAAACCGCATGCCTTAATGTCTTCTTGTTTTTGAGAAATTAAGAAAAAACTAAAAACACTCAGAAAAAAATTCACAAAATTACTTGTAAGTATTATTTTTTCGAATAAATAGAACAAAATATCATCCAAATTTTCTGAGTTTTTTTGGGTTTTTCTGAATTTCTCGAAAACAAAAAGATATTTAAGCATGCGGTTTTCTGGATCTCACTAAGAACTTGTAACCGCATTTAATTGTGAAAGAAGTTAGTACTTAATTACATAAAATTTTGAAAAAAAATTAGTTCGAAGTTGAAAAAAAAGTTTAAAATTTCAATATTTTCACTTTGAAGATGAATTTTTCGAGACACATTCCTAAAAACAGTTTTATTTAAATGCAAAATGAAAGAAGCATTTTTTAGCTTTGCAAAAAGGTATAACACGGCATTAGGTGAAAAGCCGTTGATTTTTAATATTTTTTTGAAAAATAGGCTTTTTTTATGTTATAAGATCGCCCCACCTGGCTAAAAGGGGGACAATAAACCCCCCCTTCCATGTTCCATATGATTTTTTTCTTGTCTTAATGCAACCTAAACACTCCAATTATCAAAAATATTGTTTTTGGATCTCTCTTTACAAACAATATAAAAATTGTTTAAACAATATAAGCAATTATTTCCCCCAAATGATTTGTTTCAGACTTTAAAGAATATAAAAAACAAAAAATTTGGAAAAAAGAATTTTCAAAATCCGAGCTGTTTCTGAGGACTTTCTGAAAACCCCCTTTTTTGAGCTTCATTGACTCTACTAAAACATAAATCAACAAAAATAAATAGTTTTAAACAGATTTAGATATTTGAATTAATATAATGAAATTTAATCACCAAATTGAAATTCTTTTTTCAACTCATGTTGAAAAATAATTGAATCCTTGAAAAACAAACAAGTGTATCTATTTTAATGTCCATGTCTTATATCGACCACTTCCGGACGGAGTAGAATTTCCAACTGCAAGCGTACCATAAAGATGTTGGGGAAACTGGATTCAGATCGGATGTCAGAAGTAGAAATACTGAGGTTGCACAGCACTCGTTCTTATTTGGACAGGGAGGGGGCTTGGGTAAGGATAACCTGATATCAAACCATCCCCTACCAAAAAATCTGAGCGGTAAGACGGAGATTGGACCACCTGTTCTTTACGCTGACCCAAAGCGCGGGAAAGGGTGCCCCCCATCCACGTCTGGTGCTAAGACCTCAAGGGACATAGAACACTTGTCGAACAAAGAACACGTAACGAACAAAGAACAAGTACCGATCAAAGAAAAAACTAACCAGATCGTGCGGGCACACATCGGGTAGTCAACCTACGCATCCGCCGATCTAATCCGGGAACCTAGGGTTCCGATTTGCCAGTCGCATGTTAAAGGCACCCCTGATGAGAGCAATGATAAAAGGGAGTGCAAGGTTAACCAAGTAGGCCATTGCTCACAAGGTAACCTCAACACAACCTCTGTATAAGAGCCCGAAAACCGTACGATAAACACAACCATCGACTGTCAAGCAACAGTTATTATACGCAAAAGGACAAAATAACGCAGAACTGGCAAACTCAACGAGAACGAATTACGAAGACGACAGAAAGTCAACGCTGCTGAGAGGATTGCTCGACGCTTTGCCAACAGGACTCCCGATGCTCTTACGGTTAAAGAGCTGAATTGAATGCAGTTGCCAGTCGCCTGGCGAAGAAGATGACAGGTGTCAAAAATTCACTTTTCAAATCGTTCAGAAATTCGCTAACACAATGCAGTCGCGCGACGGGCTATCAAATATGCCCATCAAAACAAAACAAAATATTAACAAAAACGTTTTTCTTAATGTTGTTCCATAATATTTGCTTAAAACAAACTTGTAAACAACAACACGATATAAAAAAGAACGTCAAACTTGTCAAAGCTAGTCGGGCGACGAACGACGTATTGTGTTGCTAATGGGCGACTTCCATACAAATTTCACATTTTTGACAGCTGTCATTTTAGTCACCGGGCGACTCGCCGCGCATTCTGTTCAGCTCTTAAAGAAAGGTCAGCACTCGAGAAATTCAAATAGTGTTTAAAATCAATGACGGAAATTACAGAACAGGACGCACGATCAACAATATCGTGCAAGACTGTTTCCCAGAACACAGTCACCTCCCGCCCCCCTCAAGATGCGCCATGCTCCTCCAAAAGCCAAAAGGTCAAGGAATGTCAGCAAATCACTAACTGCTTCTTCACCGAAAAACGCAACGAAGAGGATTAAGATTCCCCTGGCTAGCATTAAGGATCCCAAGTCACTATAGCTTAGCTGATCATGCTAAGCCCAAACGCAGGATGAATGGCAACTCTTAGAACTAAGAACCCTGGAAGAAGTCAACGAGGCAATCGTTAAGAGTAGGCAGGTGCCAATCTTCGGTGTAACCTCACGACAATCCACGGTTTCAAGGTGGTGAACTGCGAGAATGACGTGACTCTCGGATGGCTGCGAGAATTTATCAAAAGCACTTCAGCTCCATGGCCAATCTTCGTCTTATCGAGTTGAAGGAGACTATATGGGTCAAGGGCCGAACCATCCACAATGAACGGCTTGAAAGTTACATCCACAGTGATCTCCTAAACCAGGATTTGGAATTGATAAGAGTGGAAAAAACCAGCGAAGGCACCGAGGTGGAGGTTAGATTGACCCACAAGTCCATACCACTATTCAATATGGTCGATTTCAAAGTGCGTGTCGGTATTCCCCGACGCAAACTGAGGTTGATTGCCAACAAAAAGAAACAGGTTAGTAAAGCGTTGGACAAATACTTTATTATGTAATGGAATTAAGTGTTTTACAAATCAATCTTCAACACAGTAAAGTCGCCAGGGCTAATCTAGTCTATCTCATCAATAGCAGACATATGATTTAGCCCTTATACAGGAACCTCGGGTTTTAGGTGGAAAAATTACACTACACTCAAAAGAACTTCTGCTGTACAAGTCCAATCTTGACAGCCAAAACAGTAATCCTAGAACTTGCATAGTAGTAGTATAGTAGTAGTAGTAGTAGTAGTAGAAGTAGAAGTACTAGTAGTAGTAGTAGTAGTAGTAGTAGTAGTAGTAGTAGTAGTAGTAATAGTAGTAGTAGTAGTAGTAGTAGGTGTAGTAGTAGTAGTAGTAGTGGTAGTAGTAGCAGTAGTAGTAGTTGTAGTAGTAGGTGTAGTAGTAGTAGTAGTAGTGGTAGTAGTAGCAGTAGTAGTAGCAGTAGTAGTAGTTGTAGAAGTAGTAGTAGCAGGACACAGTCTAATCTTTTTCTTCTGACTATTTACATCAATATTGACCAAACTGCGTTAAAATTGGAACCAGATTCCAACGTTCATTCTTACATCCACGGCATGTACACACGACACGGTACAGATACAGATAGACCACCAGCTGATATCACAAACCAATTGATACATATATCTTTTGCAAGTAAGAACCATTTTGATATATACTATACACACTTAGTAGTAGTAGCACACTTGTGTATAGTATAAGCAGGAGCATTAGATTATGATACAAATATTTATCGTCAGCAAAAGAAAGGACAGGTCAGTAAATTACTCGTTAATTTAATTTCAAATCAAAAGGAAAAAGGTTGCGACTCTCACTCACACCATGTGAAGTGTAAGCACAAATACTAACACTAGGGGCGAGTCCCTTTTTGAATATATGGAGAAGAAAAGAATAAGGATAGGTACTTACATATTTTATTCCGGCTATGATGAGCGATGATTTCTTGCCTTCACGGCTTCTTTTCTATGTCACCTTCCTCCTTGTAAAGGAAAAAAATGTTTCAATCAAAATAATTGTTTTCGATATGACATAATTTTCAAACAAAATTAAGCATTCGTATAATTGATCGTCTTAGATCATATTTTGCTGTAGTGATAAAATCACTATTTCTTAACATTTGCACCAATTGTGATTTGAAAAGAATAAATTATGTTTGTCCTCAACCTTCTAGCCTTACTCCTCTTTCGTTTGAAAAAAAAAACAAAGCAAATCAGTCAAGCGGTCAAGTGGTCAAGCGGTTTGGCCAGTTAGCGTCTGTTGCCAGACTTTTGAATTCGGTTTTCCCACGTTGGTCCGAGAAATCCCTTTTCTCCCACACAGATCTTAGAGAAATCCCACAACTATCCCCACATTACCAAAAACAAAACACAGTTAAAATAAGGTACAGATTCTTTTTGATTAACGATTTTTAAATTAGCCAAATGCCTTGTACTCAAGCTGTGACGTAGGATTTCCGTTTTTCCTCACTGAATTGTCGTCCCATAGGTTGTACAGAATGCCTTGAGGTCGCCTGCAACAACTGGCTTCAACCAAGCGCTGAACTGCTAATCATCCATCCATTTCGCCTGCAATTTTTTCCTATTTCCCTTATCTGACATTATTCCATATAAATTAATAAATCTTAAGAAACAAAAAACAACAAATCAAATCAAAAATATAAATGTGGAATGTGGATCTGCTTGCTCTTGTCTACTGTAGCTGTAGAGGTAAACAAAAAATTATTAAACAATTAGTAAAAAATAAAATTTCGGTGCTCGCTCATGTTTGTTTCTTTATTATATCAGAGGACTTTGACATATCTGTTATCTGCTCAGAGGACAAAAAGAAATGCCAATAGATAAAAAAATTGACATTGGTCATCCTCATCATTAACGCCGTGTGCGAATTGCGTTAAAAAGTGTGTTACAACTTGACGGTTGCAGTTGGTTAAATTTAAACACTTCGTGTTACATAAAATGTGTTATGTAGTATTATGATAATAGTGGTTAAATTTAGCCAGTATTTTTAACGCAATTTAATTTATTTATTCACTTAATACAAGCAAACTTAAAACTATGACTTAAAAACAAGTAACACAAGGTATTTGATAAAAAGTAAAAACAATTAATAAATAAAATTGATCTTTTTTTTTCATTACAAAATAATTAGATAACAATAACATACAAGAATCTTGGGAGATAGAGGAATAGGAGGAAAAATGTTGGCAATCGTAGGAGGGAACTTTTGAGAACGGATTTAGAAAGACATGGATCGAAGCAATGAGTATTGTTTGCCTTACGTAGCATTCTGCTAACAGGTTCGTTTAAGCCATATAGAGTTCGATAAAAAGGGAGATGAAAAAATGGGACTGATCTTAAACGGCGTGGGTTAGTACCCACGGGGCAATCAATGTTACCATTCACTAATTGATGTATAAAAACAACGTCGGCATTGTCACGGCGAATGAATAAGGGTTGCACATTTAATAACATAAGTCGCTCTTCATAGGGTTATAGGAAGGTTTCAATACGTTGAATGTGTATTTGATAGTGAGGATACCAGACTTGTGATGAGTATTCAAGTAGTGGTCTGACAAAACACAAAAGTTATAAATAAAGAGATTTTGTAACATACGGATCACAGAATTCTTTAGACCAACGTTTCACGAACCCTAAAGTGGAATTTGCCTTACTTATAATTTGGTCAATATGAGGGTTGAAATTCATATTGGAGTCACATAAAACACCTAAATCAGAGATTGATGTTACAACGGCAATAGGTTCACCATTTATAGTGTAAGTTCTGTTAGTCATTGGAATGCGCTTACATTCAATTCAAGGAAATTCTTTTGGCACCAAATATGTAAAAGATTTATGTCATTTTGGAGCAGTTCCGCGTCATTACAACAAGAGATTTGTTTATAAATTTTCACTTCGTCTGCATAGATTAGAAGCTCAGAATTATTAATAATTTTTTCAACGTCATTAGTAGTAAGAATGAAAATAAGAGGGCCAAGATGACTTCCTTGTGGGACACCAGATGTTGCATTGATTTTTTCAGAAATTCCATTCCTGAATACAACTCTGTATTTACGATCTAGTAAGACGAGACTCAAAAGATGAAAACTGGTGGGAAGCCAAGCTTTTTGAGCTTAAACAGAATAAGATTATGGGATATCTTATCAAAGGCCTTACTAAAATCAGTAGCTATTGAGTCAACTTCATTGCCATTTTCTAAAGCAGATAATGAAAATGATACAAATTGGATTAGGTTCGTAGTGGTAGACCTTCCGCTTCCGTTAAGAAACCCATGTTCTTTTGGAGAAAAGATCTGCATGCTATGGAAAAACATAGTGTCATAAATTATACTTCCAAATAGTTTTGGTATACATGAAAGTTTTACTATAGGCCGATAATTTGTTATATAATTTTTTTGGTTCTTTTTTATGTACAGGAATGATAAAAGAATCTTTCCAAATACTAGAAAATGCTCCCCTAGAAATGGACATGTCGTAAATAAACGCTAGGGGTAAGGCTAAATTCTCAACACTTTTTTTTTAACACTATTGGAGGAATTGCATCAGGGCCAGCAGAGTAATCATCTTTGAGCAAATTGATTTTCTGAATAACAGACGAAACATCAACATTAATGTTATGTACCATCACTTGCCTTACAGACTGTAGTCATTATAATCTTCCGCTACCTTCGACTTATATATGATGTACTGGTTTTTATAGCACTTGATTTATAGACATCGTAGCAGCCAGTTACTCTATTGTTTTGTAACTTGTAATTAAATATTTTTTCATTTCATTTTCATTCATTGTAGCATAATATTTTTGAGTTGAATAAATTGAATTATATAAATACCGGTGCGTATTTATTACTGGCGCAGTCGGTAGTTGCAGTGTACCTACCTTTTTTTATAAATTAACGAATATTACGTCATCTCATGGAAAACAACGGCGAAGCAAGACCGAAGATTACATCAGATAATATGAATTCTCCTAAGACTACGAGCACCCCAGTCACATCATATTTGGAACAGTTCAACGTCAATCAGCCGGAAAAATGGACTTCATATTTTCAGCGTTTCAAGCTGTACCTTCTTGCTAATGAGATACAGGGGGATTTACGACAACAAGCTGTTTTCCTGACAGTTTGCGGGCCACAATTGTACGACCTCCTGTGCTCATTGGCATCTCCAAGAGAGGTAAGCACGTTATCACTATCCGAAATTGAAGCGTTATTGAAAAAACATTTTACTCCAATCCCATCTGAAATATCCGCATTCTACAAATTCTTCAAACGGGATCAACAACCAGATGAGTGTTTTGCGTCATATGTAGCCGAAATGCGAAGACTTGCGAGTACCTGTAATTTCGGACATTCTCTAGACCGCATGCTTCGTGACAGAATCGTTTGCGGTCTGCGAGACGAACCGTTACAACGAAGTTTTCTTTCCGAAGACAATCTTACATTAGAGAAAGTTATTACCAAGGCGTCCACAGCGGAGACTGCTACCAAAAATCTGCATGAAATTCGTCATCCCGACGACTCAGTACAAAGCAAAAGCCCCAGCGAAGCTCAAAATCGTCTATACAATGCTATGGTTGCGGTGCTTCACACATGAGAACTGCCTGTCCGTATATTGATGCCGTATGTTCTAATTGCGGAAAAACCGGACACTTACAACGCGTTTGCCGTTCCACAAAAGCCACATGCTCTAACAAGGCACATAAAAAAGGTCACCGATCCAAAAAGAAATCAGCCGTTAACCACATTCATCCCTTGACTGATTTGAAGAAACACGTGTTAATTACCATTAACAACCGGGATTGCAGTTTCGAGGTAGACTCAGGTTCGAGTTTTACTATTATTTCGTCGTCCACGTACGAAACGATGTTTCCAGATAAAAAACCATCAATGAATAATTGTGATTTACAATTGGTTGATTTTCAAAAAAACCACATTCCAGTCGTTGGTTTAATCGACGTCGACATTATATACAATGGCAAGTCGATACCAGATCTTCCTGTCGTTATCGTTAATGGCAACAAATCTAGCGTTTTGGGTTGCAATTGGTTTGCACCACTAGGAATCAGTTTGCAGGGCGTCAACATGGTTTCGGAAGAAAGTCTTGTCGAAGACCTTGTCAGTAGATACAAAGACTTGTTCTCTAACGAATTAGGATGCTATACGGGTCCTCCAATATCGTTGGAAATCAATCCGGACATGACTCCAATGAGGTTACCTCCACGCCGCGTACCTCTAGCCCTTAAAGCCAAGGTGGAAGCCGAGCTCGATCGACTTGAAAAGGAAGGAGTATTGGTGCCTGTGGAATATTCCGACTGGGCTACACCCATCGTTCCTGTAGTGAAGAGCGACGGTTCCATACGAATCTGCGGAGACTATAAGTCGACTCTGAACAAGGCAGTTAAACCACACTGTTTGCAGATTCCACCCATAGCGACACTCCTTGCGTCAATTGATGATGGAAAAATTTTTGCCAAGCTTGATTTGAACCAAGCATATACGCAACTCACTGTTGATGAACAATCATCAAACTACCAGACAATTGTCACCCAAAAGGGTGCATATCGCGTAAAAAGATTGCAGTTCGGGGTAAGTTCAGCTCCCGGAATTTTCCAATCATTCATAGAAAATACCCTCCGTGGCATCGAGGGAGTACTTCCGTATTTTGATGACATCGTTGTCACAGGTCGTGATGAGCGTCAATTAGCAAACCGTCTTAGTGAAATTTTCTCCAGGTTCAGGAAACTAGGACTACGATTGCGTTCTTCAAAATGCCAATTCGGATTGGAATCAATCGATTTTTTAAAATCGATTCACTTGGCATTCGTCCCAAAACGGACAAGGTTAAGGCAATCAAGGAAGCCTCAGCACCAAATGACAAGAAACAACTTCAGGCTTTTCTTGGAATTTTGAATTTTTATCACTCGTTTCTTCCACAGAAAGCAACAGTCGCGGAACCACTCCACCGCCTACTGGATAAAAACCAAAAGTGGGAGTGGACAAAACTCCACGAGACTTCATTCAACAATCTAAAAAATCTCATTTCATTAGACCGAGTTCTTGTGCACTACAATCACAAACTTCCAGTCCACATCATTTGCGATGCCTCACCCTATGGAGTAGGCGTTGTTTTGTGCCATGTATACGACGACGGGTCGGAGAAACCTATTTCATTCTATTCAAGAACACTAACAAAAGCCGAAAGGAACTACTCCCAAATCGACAGAGAAAGCGTCGGAATAATAGCAGGAATAAAAAAATTCCATGAATTTTTATACGGCCGACGATTCACAATAATCACGGATCATCGACCCTTATTAGGGATATTCAACCCAAATAAGCAAATTCCAAACGTTTTATCAGCACAGATGTTAAGAAGACGGATCTTTCTTAATGCATACGATTACGACATCATTCACCGCAGTGGATCCAAAATGGGTACTGCTGATTTTCTCAGCCGTTTTCCGCTACAGAACCAAAAACCAGAGACGGATGAATGTGAAGGAATTCTGATGATAGAAACATTGGTTAACCCTATTCTGACTCCACAAGATATATCCAAAATGATTTCTAAAGATTCAATCTATTCGCAGGTTCTGAGCTGGGCGTTAAGGGGATGGCCCGAGAAACAACCGCCCGAAGAGAAATTTCGACCATTTTTTCACAAACGGAATGAAATATCGACGTTGAAAGGATGTTTGTTATGGGGAAACAGAACCATTATTCCGAAAGCCGGTCAAGAGGCAATACTTACAGCCCTCCACGCTGGACATCCGGGCATCGTTCGGATGAAGGCATTAGCGCGCAGCTACGTATGGTGGCCCAACATTGGAGATGATTGTGAGCGGACAGTAAAGATGTGTGAAGCCTGCCAAACATCTCGACCTGAAGAACGAGCCGAAAATACAATGCCGTGGGAAGTAACGGAGCATCCTTGGTCAAGACTTCACGTAGACTTCGCTGGACCATTTCAGGGAAAGATCTTTTTCCTTGTAGTCGACTCGCATTCCAAATGGCTGGAGGTACATCTTGTCAGTACAACCTCATCTAAATGTGCTATACAGGTTCTACGAATGCTATTTGCAACACATGGACTTCCAGACAGCATTGTCTCAGACAATGGAACAGCGTTTACGTCAGAAGACTTTAAGCTATTTTGCAACAACAACCTTATTCGGCATATACGCGTTGCCCCCTTCCATCCTTCTTCAAATGGGCAAGCCGAGCGGATGGTTCAAACGGCGAAGAATTTCCTAAAGAAGATGCCGGATGGTTCCAACATCCAGCTGAACCTCTCACGATTCCTCCTGAGCCAACACATCACTCCATCAGCAACTACGGGACGTTCCCCATCTGATCTCATGTACAATCGTCAAATCAAAACCTACTTTGACAAAATTCACCCAAATGCTATCACTTTGACAACGAAAACAGCAGCATCAGAGAAAGGAACAGAAGATATGGTGAAGAAGCAGTTTCAACTAAATGATCTGATATGGGCCAGAAACTACTCAAGAGGCCCCAAATGGATCGCTGGTGTAATCAATTCTAAGACAGGTCCTCTATCATATAAAATTGTACTTGAAAGCGGACAAATCGTTAAGAGGCATGTTGACCAACTAAGACGACGCGAAAGCTACACCTATGAAGATTCCCCATCAGCTGATCAACAACCGCAGTCGAGTTCTCCAAAAGAACACCCATCGCTTCAGAGTCCTCTGTCAGCAGCAGCAGCATCATCGCAACAGGTTCCTGTGTCACCAGCCGCAGTTGTTCGAAGATCTGGTCGAGAACGGAAACAAGTCAGATTATACGGAACAGAAGAAGATATTGGATCAAATAGGCGTTAAGGGGTGTTATGTACCATCACTTGCCTTACAGACTGTAGTCATTATAATCTTCCGCTACCTTCGACTTATATATGATGTACTGGTTTTTACAGCACTTGATTTATAGACATCGTAGCAGCCAGTTTCTCTATTGTTTTGTAACATGTAATTAAATATTTTTTCATTTCATTTTCATTCATTGTAGCATAATATTTTTGAGTTGAATAAATTGAATTATATAAATACCGGTGCGTATTTATTAATTAAGTAACAGGGAGTTTAATGGAGTTTGATTGGACTCATTCAGGTAATTAAAGTAATTATGTATTATCAATCTCGGTAGTGTTGGACGAAAAAGCTTGACTCAAAAAATTTGCAAAATAATTTGAGATGGTTGTGGGATCAGCAGATGAATTTTTGTCAAGTTTTAAGACAGATTGATATCCATCTGAATTTGTTTTACTGTTGATGAACTGGAAAAAAGCTTTCGGATTGGAAATAATATCAGATTGCATCTGAGATATATAGTCAGAGTAAAGAGATTCACATAAAACAGAAAAAGCATTATTCGTTGCAATATAATTAGATAAATTATTATAATCATTTCTTAACATGATAAATTTTTGCCACAGTTTATTTCTTTTATTGCGGAGAGTACTAAGTTCTTAAGTATACCAAGAGAGGGATGAAGATTATTTTTTTTGTGAAATGGTTGGACCTGATTGGGAACCACAATTCATTAAAAGAGAGTAAAAAGTTTCAACTTTAAAGTCAATGTGTACTCGAATTTGGGTCAGATAAAAAGTCATTATTAATCCTAGTCAGAAGTTCATTCAGCAAGTCAAAATTAGCCATACGGAAGTTAAATTTTTTTACAAGTAAGAATCTCAGGGCAAATGTTGGGGCTTACATAAGCAAAGGTAATAGAGAGTGGAGGGTCAAGTTTGGTTAAAAGATGCTTACGTTCTGTGACAAGAGTGTTATCACTTTATCAGCATCCGAAGAAAAAATAAGGTCAAGCTGTCTACCCAGACTATTTTTAATACTTCTTAATTGGGCAAATCCTGAAGCAAGGAGGCGGTCAGTAAATAAAATTTCCTTAGCGGAAGTAGCATTAAGGGCTATTAAATTATTTCCGTCGTCGGAGTGGGACCAAATCAAATGGGGAAAATTGAAGTCACCAAAAATGAGAATATCGTAATTAGGAGAGCATAGATTTAAAACAAATTCGACAGCTTCTGTGAAACATTCATAGATACACACAGGTTGAGTTGAGGGAATATAACAACAAATAGTATGAATATTACGATTTTGAAGGTTAATTTTTACACAAATAAATTCTAGGTCACACATAAAAAAATTCACTTTGCGCGTTTAAATCAGAATCAAAATGATTGCATTAACGAAAAATCCCTTATTTTTGTACTACGAGGTTAAAAAATTCCCTTTAGCCCTTCTAGCTTACTTTATCCCATAAAAAGGGATAAATCCCTAAATCTGGCAATACAACTTGACAAACAACTAAACTGAAGTCTGTTAAAAGCCCTCAGAATATTTTTTTTTTTTATAAAATCGAGGTAGGTATGGAATGCCCCTCCTGGCTATGTTGACGGAGGCAGTTTTAAAGTATGTGTGGATGTTATATTATTGACATTGCCAATCGCCTGGTTTAGTTGAAGGATGGCGTAGATCAGGACGTTGGAAGTTCTTTTTCGAAATGAAATGAAATCGAAGAAAACTAATGCTTCTGTACACGAGTCTGCTGCGCACTTATGAATCAAATTTAATGAATTTCCAAAGACAACGAATGTATTTTGCGTTTTTATTTATTTCCTGAATTATTATTAAAATTTGTTTATTACGGTCAGAAAGTCGAGGTTCCCAAATTCGTGTGGCCAATAGCAGTTGTTACTTTGCTTCGTGGCTAATCCGGCACTGTGTGAAAGAGATGTCAAA
The DNA here is from genome assembly GCA_943590905.1 of Sphaerophoria taeniata. Classification (NCBI taxonomy): domain Eukaryota; kingdom Metazoa; phylum Arthropoda; class Insecta; order Diptera; family Syrphidae; genus Sphaerophoria; species Sphaerophoria taeniata. The sequence goes on from OX016540.1 coordinate 91,179,506, forward strand.
ATCGACGAGTTTTCTCGTTTTTTCGTTAATCGTTGGCTAGTTTTCAAATTTTTGTTGCATACATTCCGGCTTCAAAATAGATTCCCATACAGTGGCTTACAAATCGGGTGAACTGACACTTCAGTGGCAATCAGCTGTTTTTATTCTATTTTTGTTTGGTCAACAACATGCTATAGCTGTTTGTGATAAAAAATGCAGTAGTTATTTATCAATTTTAGTGATAAGAAGAAAATCAAACGAAATTCCAATAGTTTCTGTGTTCGCTCTTCCTTTTTATTTCTATTAAATGCGAAGAAAATGGCTTCTTCGGACGCAATGCGTGAGCAGTCGTTTATCCTTAGACAAAGTACCAATGTCTACGAGCATCGCGACTCTTTGGCAACTGCAATGTCGGTCGATTACTCAGGACAATGGGTCCTTCTTGCAGGAAGGTTGGTTCTTCCTCTTAACAATCTCAATACACACTTCATCATCATTTTGTTTTTTACTTCAAGACGCTACCTTGCATTACAAAGACTCAGACAAGACGATAGTACATTGAGGAAGTACCACAGAAACTCCAAATATGAAGTCTCATCGGCGGAATTTGCTATTTGCCACCACAGACAAGAATACTGTGCCATTGCCGTAAGACTTAGGATATATGTGGAGAAATTGGAGCTTTCTATTTTCATTGAACTAATTGCAGACAAGTCAACTTATCGAAGTTGTTACCTGGGGCTCATCTGAACCACAACTTATTCACTCCTTACGCGGTCACACCCGTATGGTAACCGACATTGATTGGCATTCCAAGAACCCGAACCTACTAGTTAGTTGTTCAATTGACACTTTTTCGCATATTTGGGATCTACGTGACGCGCGAAAGCCTCACCTCTCGTTAAGTGCAGTTTGCATGTGTAAGAAATTACCATTTAAATGGATTAGCTTTGCGAAAAATTAAATATTCATTCTCCTCAGCTGGAGCTACACAAGTGGGCTTTAACAGAGTCTCGGGAAATCTGCTCGCAGCTGCTCATGATGGTGATTTGAGAATATGGGATATCCGAAAGGGCACCTGTCCAACACATTACATTACAGCACATTTGAATCGGTGTGTCTCCTCGCGATTTAATGCATTTTGTTAAAATTGTTTCTTTCTTTTCTTCCCAGAGTCCACGGAATAAATTGGAGCCATATGAGAGAAACTTGCCTGGCAACAGCCAGTCAGGATGGAACAGTCAAATACTTCGATGTTAATAATCCCCGAAGAGCTGAGAAAATAATAACCACGTCGTCGCCTGTTTGGAGAGCAAGATACACGGTAAGAACGCTTAAGTTCAAACATTTCAATTCCTAATTATGCATTCATATTATAGCCCGTTGGAAATGGTTTAGTGAGCATTGTTGTGCCGCATCTTGGTCGGGGAGAGAATAGTTTGTTGCTCTGGAGCAATAGCAAGCAAACGGATCCTGTGTGTTCATTTGTTGGCCACACCGATGTTATTCTTGATTTTGACTGGCGTCCAAACCATGAAGACTCCTCGGAGATTGTAGGCTTGCATTCAATCTTAAGATTAGATTGTGAATAATTTTATCTTACTAGGAACTGGTGACGTGGTCTCGTGATAGGACGTTGAGGGTGTGGAAAATTGATGACACATTGTTGAAGTTGTGTGATCCTGTTTCATCAGATCTCGAGGAAGAAGTTGATGCAATGGATGCCCTGCAAATAGCCCGTTCACCTGTAAAAAGTGAATCGATAGCCCGATCGCTGACTGACCAACCAACATGTTCCCTCCACCATGAGTTCTCTTTGTTCAACACAAACATTCCGCATGTTGAAGTCGACGTTCTCGATGCAATTAAACGCTACGCAATTTTTAAAATATCCGCTGCCGGATATGTCGTTGTGCTAAAGGTAAATCCTTTCAAATTTGTAAATCGTTTCCTATTCTAATTATTTTTTAAAAGGTTAATTTTCCAGTCGAGTATCCAAGCCCCAACATGGTACCAGAGTTCATTTTCTGTCAAGGCACAACTCTCACCGAACAATTGTCCATATTCTTGCTAAAAGTACTCAAGACTAATGCTCTTCAAAGAGTGAAGAGATCAAGGACCTGCCTAGAGCAGTGTGTCCGGGCACTAGTTGCATCTTTGAAAAAGGTAAACAAAGTTAACAAAAATCCAGAATCCATTTATTATGAACTCTAATTGCAGTCAATCGGTGGCACTGATAAATCACAAATGCGTCTGCAGTCGCCACGTTTGGAAGGCGCTCTGAGCGGAGCAATTCACGATGCCTGCATTCCTTTTCCTCGGACATCTGGAGCCAAGTTCAATGCGTCCGGCCTGCTGGTAACATTCGCACAAAGCTTCAACACTAAAAGACTAACACTTCGCAATCAAAACGTTACACCACGCACACTCTCCGCCATAAGTGGCGGTTGTCTCCTTGGCAATGTGATGGGTCCCCAACCGGTTCTCTATGCACATCGCGATAGCAATGCTTCATTCTATCTGCAAGAGCGACTTGCCAAGTCGTCCAAAAATCGCAGTCTCCAGAAAGCAACAACTAACGCTATTGTTCATATCTACGATGTGCACAAACTCCTTAACATAAGCAAGGAACTTGCGCAGGAGTACAAATTGAGCAAGACCGATGTGATCGGAGCATGTCAGCACAACAGACAAATGGTCGAAAATCATGGTAGAACTGATCTGGTGCCAATTTGGAAACTAGCCGAAATGATTGCCACACCGAATATTCCGAACGAAGCCAATTGTGAAATGCTCTTTCTGCAGGACCCGTTCAAGAAGTTTCTGCTTGAATCGCTGATCAACCACTATGCCACCAAAGGAGATCTTCAGACGGCCGTAATGCTGTGTTGTGTGTTCCACAAGTGTCCTCCAGAGACAGAACCTCCTGTCCACTTTGGTTCAAAGATGAATTTGACGACCAACGGCTCGCCATATCACACGGTCCTTCCAGTCGATAAACATTCGAATCGAGTGTGTATGCTGCCAAAGCATATGCGCAGTAATTCCTGGTCAGATCCAATGGGTTGTATTGATTCGAATGTCATCAACTCAGACAATTATTCGTGTTCGCTGCTGCGGAAGGCCAAGATGCCGATGTTCGATGGTCTCAAGAAGGTCTACGGGGATATTTTGTTTAGTTGGCAATTGCTGACCGAACGGGCTTTGGTAGGAGGAATCAATTGTAGCACTGATCTGTCATTAATTTCTTTTTTCGTTTGTAGATTCTGAAGCACACCATGTACCAGAAGCCACCAACACATGATGTTGACTTTGCGACTGAGTGCTCTGGTTGCAATAAGACGAAGCGAACAGCTGCCTGTGGACCTTGTCAGAAATTGGTGTTGTTCTGCACGTTGTGTAGGCTGCCTGTGAAAGGAGCGGCGAACGCCTGTCTAGCCTGTGGTCATGGGGGACATGTTGAACACATGCAGCAGTGGTTTGAGGTATGGTAAACAGATTGTATGAGAGCAACGTTGATGACATTCTTAACATTTTTCCAGAAACACGACCTGTGTGCGTCTGGATGTGGATGCTATTGCCTTAAGGAAACGTATTTGTTACTGGACTATCTAGACTAAAAATGTGTTAAGTTTTTTTTTTATACTTCTTTGATTTTGTTGAAATTCTGTTTTGTTTCGGTTTGTTAAATTTTTGTACTGCGTTTCTCATGAAATAAAAAAAAACCTACTTTGCATATGGACTTGTTAGTTTAAGGAGACAGGGCAACCTGTCGACTTGCCTCCACCTCATTTTAATGCACAAAGAAATCCAATCTAATATGTTAAACTCTCGTGTCACGGGGTGTGTAATTGAACTCCTCCGAAACGGCTCCACCGATTTTCGTGAATCTTTGCGAGAATATCGGCTAGGGTGGAGAATCGGACAACATCTATTTTTCATCCCCCTAAAGGTTAAGGGTGGGTAGGAAGCGATTACCGGTTAAGCGCGTAGCGTGTGTAAGTATTGGGTAGCGGGTAAACGGTAGTGGAGAAGCGGGGAGAGGGTAGCGGGTGGTATGGCAGCGGGCTACAAAAGTCTAGGTCTTTTTTATATCGATTGAGGTAGTACGAAGTCTGTCGGGTCAGCTAGTCTGACTATAAATTTATTAACTGTTGATTGATTTCTTTAAGACTTCTTTTACATGCTTTGCTATCTTAATGCGCTTCCTCTTGGGTTTGTTGTCACTTTTGGCGACTTTGTGTAAGGAATCTTTTGGTTGGGCATCAGTATTGGGACGCGGTTTCTTTTTCTTACAAGACAGTGGATTCGGATTCTTTGGTCCTTTCTTCTTTTTCACTTTGCTCTTGTCCTCAGCAGATGAAAGTCCGGCTGTTTTCTTTAAGCCGTCAATTTGAGTTTTGATATTTTCCGGCAAACGGTTCATGGTCTTATTGACATACTTTTTTGAGGAGTCCGACGGGCCTTCTAGAACGGGCGTAGCCTTATGAAGATATAACAACGCGCGGCCGGGCACTTTTCGGAGTTTGTCTTGCAAACTCCGATCTTGTGTCGCGACTATGTAACGACTCGCCTTTGTCTGAAATTGCTTCTATGAACAATTGAACTTTTGACTAGATTATGTTTTACCATTGATTTGATGCATTCAGAAGCTGTAATTGGTTTGCCTTCATGGCCACATTTGTGTACATAGAACCTTTTGACAATCATTGTGGCACCAGTTAGGGGTCCTCCCAGACTTTCGGCTTCTAGTATAACACATTGTGTGGTGACGAGTTTCAATTCGGATTGAAAGTATTTTTGGAGTTGTTCTTCAATTATGACTTTGTTCTGAAAGAAATTTCCACCACGTGAGACTTTTGTTTACCATCAAAGAAGTTCAGTCGGCGCACAAGCTAGACATACCTGTAGAGCTGCTTGGCAGAATGTTGCATCTATCAGAACTTGATAGGGCTCGTGATAGTTGAAATTTGTTTTAAAAAATGATAATATCTTTTCCGATTTTTTGTATCTGTTTATTTTCATTTCGATTCTTTAAAAAATCCAATTCAAGGATTAAAGTCGCGAAAAAGGGAAATACATTTATGAAGAATTGGTTAACTTTGTTTACTGTATTACGTTATGTTATGTGTGATTTGACGAGATATGACAACTATGTCACGTAAGGTATTGAGTGCTGCCAGGTTATTGTCTTTGATGTTTATGGCTGGAATTTTACTTACCTAACGCCACCGATCAGAAATAACAAGATTGGAAAACTACCTACGTTTTAACCTCCAAACACCTCAAATTTACACGCATACTCTTGCAGCAAACTTGCTTTTTAGTTTGTAGGCAATTGTCATTTTGATAGCAAGCTTTCCTATCTTGTTTTAACTGATCAGTGCATAACGTATTCGGCAGAGATAAGTCCACAACTTCTATTTTGCTGCAAGGAGTGGAAAAGTTTTGAAAGTGTGAGCCAATTCAACGCTCAGGTCTACCCTTGATCCGCGGTGCAGATCTTACCCTCGATAGAATAACTGACATGAACTTACTGTAAAATCGTTCACATAAATTTTGAAATGAAGGAAATTATCATATACATATGCATTTTATATCTATTTATTTTATTTTGGGTTCGTGATTTAACGTTGATTTGTAGAATTGGTTCAAATAAAACCGATTATGTATGCATTTTACATTCCTTGACTTTGCATAAAAGTATTCAAGGAAAGTAATACTGGCAGCACTCTTAAAACCTGTATTACCGATATTTACCTTTGACTTTTGCAGTTTTTGACAACTTGCTCTTGCCGAAAATTCGCAAATCTGTTTGGAATTTCTGTATTTTCCAATTTTATTTTTAACAAAAGTGCATTTCAAAAACGTATTTATCAAATTGAATAAGTAATAAAACATTTAACTAAAAAATTAAACAAAAATGCCCCAAAACCGACGTAAAATACCCTTCAGTGGTAAAAAGAAGAGGGATCAAATTCAAATGAAGCGGCAGCAAATGAAAGGTTAACAATTCTTTGAAAAAAAAACCAAACTAGATTTGCAATATTTTATTTGTTTGCTAAAATTAAAACCCCAACAAATTAAGGTACACAACCAAGACTGCTTAAGACCGCATACGATTCATACGATGATGACGAAACCACCGAAGACACAGAGAAAGTCCAAGAAGTCAATGCCCAACCTTCTCGCAGTCGCAACAAAAATGTCAATCGATATAACTTGAAATTCTACCACGAAACCGAAAAGGAACTGAAGGAAATGATGGAGGAACTATTTAAACCGTTGTCTAAAGCAGATCCGCAAAATCGCGAAGTCGATGATAGTTATTTTAAGAACTACGATTTCCCCATCCGACCTGAATGGAATTATAAGATGTCGAAAGACATTTTGGATATGAACGAGAACAGTTACTTTAGGGTAAGAATCAATGGTGTTACACATAGCATATTTCTTAACCTTCCGGCTTCCAGAAATACGTTGAAACTCTGCGAAAGAATCACATTGAAGAGAAAGATCGACTGAGTTTGTTTGAATTGAACTTGGAAACTTGGCGGCAGTTGTGGCGTGTACTTGAAATGTCTGATGTTTTGCTGATTATAGCAGACGTTAGATATGCGGTATGTTCTCTTTTATATGCGTCCAAACCTTGACACGTTTTTCTTCTTCCAATGTAGACTTTGATGTTCCCTCCGTTTCTCTACAAATACATTGTGGAGACCTTGAAAAAGCACGCTATTCTTGTGTTGAATAAGGTGGACCTTGTGTCTCCGGAAGTGATTGTAGCTTGGAAGAGCTACTTCGAGAAAACATATCCTGGAATAATGGTTGTTCTCTTTGCTTCATATCCATCCAAGGCTCTCAAAGGTAAGGCTTCGGTCTAAAATCTGTAAAAATCGTCTTTGTCATTTCTCTTCCGAAAGGATCGACAAAAGGACGAATGGCCCACAAGCGCAGCATCGAGGGTGTCCATAACATCTACAAGGAATGTCACAAAATCACCGAGTCATTGGTCGATCTCTCAAGTTGGGAACAGAAGATCCATGAAGACATGCGCGAAGAGTTTTGCTTCGAAGACGAACGTTACGGGGCTCACGATACCGTTCAACCCGAAGCAACAACCAGTGATTTCGACTTTGAGAAACACGTCATGTTCAAAGATGGCATTCTCACAATCGGTTGTGTTGGCTTTCCAAATGTCGGAAAGTCGTCGTTCATAAATGCAATGAAAGGCAAGAAAGTGGTCAGTGTCAGTCGAACTCCAGGCCACACGAAACATTTCCAAACGATTTTCCTAACGAACAAAGTTCGTCTTTGTGATTGTCCTGGTTTAGTGTTTCCGTCGTCGACGCCAAAATATTTGCAGGTCTTACTCGGTAGTTATCCGATTGCTCAGTTGAAACAAATCTATCCGGTCAAGTTTCTGGCCGAGAATATCGACTTGCCGGCTCTGTTGAAGCTCAAACTTCCAGAGGATTACGATGAGTGGTCGCCGGTGGCTATTTGTGAGGCCTGGGCAGCGAAGAGAGGATATTTCACAGCAAAGGCGGCCCGACCAGATCGTTATCGAGCTGGCAATGAATTGCTTCGGATGTGTTTGGGCGGACAGATAACACTGGAGTTCTATCCCCCAGGCTTTTTAAAAGACAGAGGTACATGATCGTCTTATTTTTCATATCAATCTCTAACTTTGTGACTGTATAGAACAATGGCAGCAGCACCCAGACATTGACGAAGTGAGGAAATATCAAGGAGACAAAGAACTGAATGAAGAATCGTTGAGCGTACATTCCTCAGATAAATGTAAGTTTCACACATAAATCTCTCCACAAACAATTTTATTAAATTTATAAGCCAAACAGCAGGGGATGACAGCGACAATGAGAGCAGCTCCGAAGATGGAATGAATGCTGATGATGATTCTGGTTCTGGGACAGCCTCGAAACAGCAGCGAAGTAATGTATTCTCTTTATTGGAAGACCAATAAACTATATGCTCTCATTCCGATTGAACATTTATCGCAATTTATTTACAATTCTGTTTTGGGTTCTTTTTTGGTCTTAAACAATAAAGCAATACAAAAGGTTAAGTTATTTCTCTAGAAGTCATCATCTAGATCTGGAACATCCTCATCATCATCACCACATCCATCGTCTTCTATAAAAATAGCCTCATCATAGGAGAGAATCAATTTTATCGCTCTGAAAAACAATCATTTAGTTAGAGTTAGATTTTGAGTGTTTCAGGAACTTACTTTATTAGAATCTCGTCTTTGCTGTTGGAATCAATTGGTGAAGGGTAGAGAGCTTTCTTTTGCAAAAGTGATTCAAGGAAGTAGCGAAGTTTTTTTATCAACTCATTTGTGGTTGGATCGCTTTTGAAACTGAAAGTAGAGAAAAAACATTTTTGTGTGGTTCGTAAGATCCATAACTGCAATTTGGCGGTTATAAGTCTAGCGAGTTATCGGGACATAGCTTTTACCAGTAACCACCAAGTGGTAACCACCACTTTGAGAAAAATAAACACTTATGTCTAAGAAGAGAAGCGCGCAATCGAGGAGATAGAGGGATGTCACAACAGGAACGAGGTTCGAAAGTTTTACAAAAAGGTGAAACACACCTCCAGGGCTTATACACCCCGAACCGAAGCCTGTAGAGACCATCATGGGAACATCGTAGTGGAACCGCAGTCAGTGCTGAGGATATGGAAAGACAACTTTTCCAAGCTGTATAATAGCGATGACGAGCAATACTCCACCGGCAGTAAAGAACCATTCAATTTGGGTGCAGAAGGCCAACAATTCCACCCACCCGACATTGACGAAGTGAAGATAGCGATATCTAAACTTAAGTCGAACAAAGCCGCTGGAGCAGACGGGCTAGCCGCCGAACTGTACAAAGCAGCTGGAGATGATTTGGTTAGGAGCATGCACCAGCTCGGCTGCAAAATTTAGTCGGAGGAGAGCATGTCCGATGAATGGAACCTCAGCATCGTATGCCCGATCCTCAAGAAAGGAAATCCCCTGAACTGCACCAACTACAGAGGTATAAGTTTCCTTAACATCGCCTATAAGATCTTGTCTACCGTGCTGTGTGAACGTTTGGAGCCCTTCGTCAACAACCTAATAGGTTCTTATCAGTGTGGCTTCAGACCACAATCGATCAAATATTCACCCTACGGCAGATCTTGGAGAAGACCCAGGAACTTCAAATCGATACCTACCACCTTTTCATCGATTTCAAGGCCGCGTATGACAGCGTCTAGAGAGACCAATTATGTAGAGCAATGTCTAGTTTTGGCATCCCAGAAAAACTCGTCCGTCTGTGTTAGATGACGATGGAAAACTCACGCTGTTCCATAATGGTCGGAAAAAACCTAATGGACGCATTCGATGTCAAAAAAGGTTTTAGACAAGGCGATGCGTTGTCATGCGATTTCTTCAACATCATTCTTGAAAACATTGTGCAAAGCTCCAACGTCAACACCAGAGGCACAATCTTTCAAAAGTCCGTCCAGCTACTAGGATACGTAGAACACAGCGTGATGTCAGTGGAGCCTTTGTGAGTCTTGAGACGGAGGCCAGGAAGATGGGTCTAGCGGTTAACGAGGGCAAGACCAAGTTAATGCTGTCAACAAGAGCAAAGGTCAACATAGACAGATTTAACTTCGAGGTAGTTAAGGCCTTTGTCAATTAGGATCCGCTATCAACTCAGACAACAACACCACCGCTGAAATCAAACGAAGAATCAATTTTGCCAATCGCTGCTTCTTTGGACTTAGAAGCCAATTGAGTAGTAAAGTCCTCTCCCGAGCAACAAAAAAAAACCGTCCTCATCCCGGTCCTCATGTATGGTGCAGAGACATGGACCATGACAACATCCGATGAAAACGCTTTGGGCTGCTTTGAGAGAAAAATTCTTCTGCTGTTTGGTCCTGTCTGCATAAATGGAGAATGGAGACGAAGATTCAACAAAGAACTGTACGAGCTGTTCAGCGACTTAGCCAGAAAAGCTAAGGTCCAACGACTTAGATGGTTGGGTCATGTTGAGCGAATGGAAAATAATGCTCCGGCTCGTAGAGTCTTCGAATCCAACCTGGAAGGACGTCGCAGAAGAGGAAGACCGCGACTCAGGTGGCGCACACAAGTGGAAGAGGACCTCAATCAACTTGGAGTGCAAAACTGGAAACAGCTAGCTAGAGACCGAGCTGGCTGGCAGAGACTGTTGATTGAGGCCCTAGTCCACATCGGACTGTAGCGCCACCTTAAGTAAGTAAGTAAGTCTAAGAAGAGATACAGCTATTCACTTAAAAATCTTAAAAACCAAATTACTCACTAAAAAAAATCAGCAACTGAGACAAACTCTTGTCCTCTTTCATTCACACCGTATTTGATACCATCGCCGAATATAATCAAGGCCATAGGGAATATCATGGTCGAATCCAATAGACAAATATTCGCTGACTTCCGTTTAAGAAAATACGTAAAGTAGCTGGAACAAAAGCAAGACATCAACAATGCAAGAAATCCCATTCAAATCTTCAACTTACTATGAATCGAATGATGATTCTGAAAAATTAACCGACGTCGGATGGAACTTCACACTGCGATCTGTCGGTGTAGTCAGCATTACCACTGGTTGAACTCGATTCCTTATAGTTCGAAGTTTTCTTTATACAAAAAAACTGGATAATGTAGCAGTCTTCAAGTCTTGAAATCAACAACAAACCTTATAAAAGCCATGTTTGGATAGAGACCGGCAGCAATGACAGCTCTCAGGAGAGTGATATTAGATGAGTTGATATTCAAGTCGTGTGCTTGTGGATCCGATGACTCTGTAAAACTGTTCCACCCCACCCCCAACAAAATGTTACAAATTCTCGTGGAGGTTAAAGCAATCATCCAACAAACCTTGAACCTTCTAGCAGCTCACAGAATTGCCTCTTCATTCGTTCCAACTGCGAAACCACCGAATGAGACACAAAGTGGTTGTAACAGAAATTCCTTTCTTGATTGTACTCCATCGCACGTCGGTATTCATTGATAACATTAACAATCATCAAGTGGTCGCTCTTGGTGCTGTTCGAAATCTTTTTTTTGACTGCGTCGACTTGTTTTTCTTTACCTTCGTTGGGAAACAGAAGAGGATGCTATACCTTGGATCTAATTAAAATGTGAACAAATTCAAACCGATGGGCAGGTAGAATGGATCCTTGTAGGCAATTGATGAAGCAACAGTTGTGATTGGATCTACACAGTGAAAGAGCGCTCCCATGAGGATCATTTTGCCCATTTGGGGATCGACCGGTAGTCGAGCTAAGTGCATGCCAAGTGGAGTTATTCTTTCATTCTCATCTAAAGCTTCTATTCTGTGAAATCAGTTACGAGTTTGTTCTCTTTGATGTAATATGATGAATGGTTTACCTCTTTAGCAAATTGATTCCTATTTCGATAGCTTTCTCGTTGGGACAGTCTAAGAGAGTTTTCATGAACCCAGCAACATCGTTGATGTGCAACAGCTTCAGATTCAGCAACACGCCGTCCAGCTTCGATCGAACTATTTCGGGCAATGGAACAGGCAATAGAAGTCGCTCTCGAGCTCTGTTGAATGTTTCGATATACAAAATGCAATTTAAAACAAATTCACCAACCTCGTATACAGATTATAACAAATTCCCGGCTGAACTCGGCCAGCGCGACCGCGTCGCTGTTGAGCATTGGCCAGCGTCACCCACTGCTCTCCGAGCGTCTGCAAATTCAATTCCACATCATAATCGGTCGACTTGATTTTGCCACAATTTATCACATAGACAACATCATCGATGGTCACCGAAGTCTCAGCAATGTTGGTCGAGAGAATTATTTTCCGAACACCATTTGGCGGTCGATTGAATACACTTTTCTGGTCCACAGTTGGCATCGATGAGTGTAGAGTGAATATGAGATGATTATTGCAGCGATAGTGCTTTGATTTCTCGAGGGCGGCACTCAGTTTGGAGATCTTTTCGAAGCCAGTGAGGAATACCAAAATAGCGCCGGGAGGCTTTCGCTCGCAAATGTAGAATATCAGGGTTTCAACAAGTTCGAGGTTTAAGTCTTCTGAAGTTGGATTTCGGATGGAGTCCAAGACATGGCGGCTGTATTTATTTCTTATAGCTCGTGAGTAGGGTTCAATCATTGATTGGAACTCTTGAACTTTGATGTGATCGCTCTTGAAGGAGGCATTAATACTCCAGAAAAGACTATAAGAAACTAACTGTTAAACTTACCTTTCTCGTGAATCTGCCATGACGAACAGGTTTTCTTTGGACTTCGAAATTGTTGAAGCCGGTTTCCTCCAAAACATCTTCTAAGTATCGTTCTTCAACGTCAAAAAGTGTCCCCTCAATTTCGATGGTACAGCAACCATCGAAATATCTCTGAAAGTCGCTCTGCGACACCGTTGCGCTCATGAGAACCACTTTCAAATCGGTTCTGAAAGGAAGAATCTTCTTGAGAAGACCCATGAGCATGTCGGTTTCGACGCTTCTCTCGTGAATTTCATCAAGAATAATATGAGTTAGCTCCCTTAGCAGCGGATCACTTTCCATGCGTCGCAGTAAGGTACCAGTGGTACAGTACAATATTGAGGCATTGGGGCGAGGGTAGACTCTGCAAAGGAATCAATCAAAACTAAGCGATATTGAATAGGGAGAAATATATACCCTTGGAGCCTGATGGAATAACCAACAGATTTTCCCAGCTTCTCGTTTCTTTCGTAAGCCACTCGCTCGGCGACCGTTATGGCAGAGATTCTCCTTGGCTGAGTGCAGACTATTTGGCACATTGAACCCCGATCAGTCTCTATAAAATGATCCAGAATGAACTGAGGAATTTGAGTTGTCTTGCCGCAGCCAGTACTTCCGACAATCAACACAATCTGATTGCTATTGATGGCATTGAGTATGATAGCCTCTTGTTGCGTGGCAGGTAGCGATTTTCTTGCTTTCAGACGATTTTGGTAGACTTCATGGCATTTTTGTTCTTTGAATTCTTGTTTTACCTTTTCATTGAAGGCTGGATTATCGAAAATTTTCTGTCTATCCGGATTGTTGCTGCTATCGCTGATGAAATCATTGAAATTTTGTCCCAACAAATTGTGAAATCGTTTTTCAAATTCTCTGGACACTTCGTTGGCATCTGATTCGCATTCGTACTTTGCCAATAGTTTGTTGATTTCTGAAAGAGAATAATCGGGCAAGGTTACGCTTGGACCCTTTGTAAAAAGTTTGTAAAATCTGCAATAAACATAAGACGAGGTAGACTTCTTACAAGTTTGGATTTTTTGTCTTCAGGGTTTTCTGTTTTATTTTTGCTCAAATTTTTGTAAAATAGGCCAATGTCACGGCCTTTAAGTCCTGGTGGATGGCGGGGACGACCATGTGAACGATTTCCTCGATTTGAATGCATTTTTATTTTAGTATTTTTTAAACTTTAAAGGGTTTGGAAACTGCAAAGTTTCGTGGGCATGGATGGATTATTCCAAATTTTGTTTGTGTTGAAGGAATGTCAAAATTGATAGGTATGTTTGATTCTATTACTCGAAATGAGCCGGTCATGTGTGCTCATATTATTTGCATAAATTAAATTCTGAATTCTGATACATCATATCTGAGCTAAAGAATGAACATAGATTTTTTTGTTGATACTTTTGTGAACCGCTCAGAGGTAAAAAGAAAAACGCCAAATATATAAATTTTTCAATGACTTTCCCACGATTGAGAGTAATGAACAGCTAGCTGACTTGACTTTGATGAAAATTGCTGCATAGAGTGCAGTTGCCAGTCGCCCGACGGTGAAAATGACAGCTGAAATTTGTATGGAAATGTCAAACTCGTCGGGCGACTGGCGACTGCATTCTGAAAGAGTAGCCCAACTTCGCATACTATTTCCTGCAAATGAGTGGGAAAGAGCAAAAACATAAGACGTCAAGTCCGGTTGAATGAGGCCTGTGTCAACATGGTCATTGTCACCGATTGTTATTAACAGAACGCCCCAAAGGAAAGTTTTTGTCATTTTATTGTCCATTGGGGAAATTTTAACCTTTTTTATATTATTTTCTTGGCTAAAAAATCGTAGATGCTCTTCTTGATAGCACTTTAGTTGTATTTTGTATGCAAAAGATCGTTATGTGTAAACTCCTACTATTGTGAATGCGCTCAATTCTCCTTGTCATTGTGACATTTCGCGCTGTCAAACATTCGAAAAGAGTTTCGTTCACAAAACATACAGCCAGTTAACAGAAGACAAAAAACGAAAAGAAAAGAAATCAGCGAAAAACGTACTCAAGAAAACGGATCTGTAAAATTTAAGTCCAATAAATAAGTTTTCCATCGCAAAAAAGGAATACAAAAGCCGATAAATATCAGAGAAAAGCAGTGAACTTCACATTAACATCAAGACTTTTCATCCAATTGGAAAAATTTAACAATAAAAAACTCAACTCTACTATCAACAAGTGGTTTGATTTTTTAACAAAAAAAAAGTTGCTGCGCCGTTTCGCATTTGGTTTTACCTTGTGTATTATAATCGTCTATGACGTAAACCGGGGACAAGGTAAAATCATATTTTTGTTTTAAACATTTATGGATAACGATTTGGTCATTCTTAAAACAAAATCAATTGAATCACCTCGATGCGATTGAAAATTTTCCACCAGAGATGCTTCTCGTCATCTTGAAGAGATCAATTTGTTAATTTCTTGTCTGAGGGTACAATAGAATGGGCGTGGGGCATTCATTTTACAAATGTAAACAAAAACCCGTTTCTCAATTTTCAACACAAAATTACATCGTTTGCCGTCTTCCTATTCCCATCATCCTTCATCCCTCGTGTCCTCGTTTTTAGTTTGTGTGTAAAACATGCAATGCGCACTCCGTCCTCATCAGTCAGTCTTCTTCACTGTGTAGTCCCTTAAAATACACATTTGGAGTTGGGGTGCTTTACAATGCACACCCCCATGTGCGCTGCATCCATCATTCAAGTGTCCTGAGTTTGTTGCATTCGCAAGCAAAGTCAAAATCGACAAAAAAAACTCCTACACATCCATAATTCACTCCATTTCGTTGTAAAAATAATGAAAAACTTTAATTTTAGAATGTCCAAACACGAAAAGAACAAGTCCGGCGGACTGCTGGAAAGCTGGTTCGGCCGACCGAAGACAAAGGGCAGTAGCTATAGTGCACCATCGGGACGACCGAATTCTACAGATGGAGATGCGCCTGAACTGCAGGATCTGGAGAAAATGATTCGCAGCCTAACCGAATCGGAAGTCGAGGCAAAGTTCATGGAAATTCTCGAGGACATGAACATTCCCAAGGACAAACGGGAGCCGCTGCTATCAAAGCCCATCCTTGACCGGAGAAAAATGATTTTCATGCATTTGAAAGGTGAGATCATTTATGTGTTTCCAAAGTGCATTTTTTCACCATTCTGTTGATAAGATTCCAAATCGGAGAACGCGTGAAAATTCTCTCTAAAAAAGGTATGAATCACACTCTGCTCTTGTGTGTCGTTTTTTCAGATTTTTGTGTTTGTGTCTTGGCACGTTAAACGCGGTATTTTGATTTTCTAATT
Source organism: Sphaerophoria taeniata (assembly GCA_943590905.1). Taxonomy (NCBI): domain Eukaryota; kingdom Metazoa; phylum Arthropoda; class Insecta; order Diptera; family Syrphidae; genus Sphaerophoria; species Sphaerophoria taeniata. Next base: position 91,195,098 of record OX016540.1, read on the forward strand.
ATTGTTATTGTTTTTTTTACTTTTGCACAAGTGTTTGGTTATTATTTATAGTCCCAATGATGATTGAGGAAAGTGTGACATTTACTCCCACGAGTTGTGTTGGCTTTTGGAGATTTTGTATTTGGCAGGGGGAAGGTAGAGTTGTTTTATTTTATGTTCAATACGTTTCTGGCCTCCAGATGGTGGCCGCTACAATGTACGAGTCTCGATAAGTGATTACTTCATTTCCACAATTATTTATCATCAATTAAGAACTATGAAATTGTTTCTCATTTGGTTGTGTGGATTTGTTTTGTTTACTGGGTTTTTGTTTATCTTTTGAATTGAGATGCCTTAAACTCTGGCGTCTTGTTTGGTGGCCTTGGATTTTGGGAAGAGTACATTTCAGATTATTTTCGGATGCACTGTGGGAAGTTGTTGGCGGCAGCAAAGAGAGAGAGAAGGGGAGGAGGTATGCGTCCACTAAGGCATGCCTCCTTTGAAGAGCTCTCAAGATGGAATCAACGGTGGCGTCTACAGTTACAGCCCGAATGAACTACTTAGTGAACTCCTTATAAGGCTACTACGACATATTCGAAGCCCAGGCCTATAAGGAGCGGTTTGACCGGCTCTTCGTCTTAGAGTTAAACTATAGACCTGGCCTTCCAGGTTGGGGGTCGTGCGTCGTGGTTACTGCCCGGAATTAATATGACGACCCATGCAAACGATTTAAGGACAACGAATTTCGGTTTTGCACTTGGATTGTTGGGATATAACTGCCATCCAAGAAATGCGATGGGATGGTCCGGGGCTACGTAAAATGAACAACTGCGATATTTACTACGGCGACTGCTACCGGGAACAAAATCAGCGTCTATTTGGATATGGATTTGTAGTTGGGACTCGACTCAGGAGGAAGGTCTTGAGTTTCAACTCAGTGAACGAGCGCATCCCGACAATCCGCATCAAGGCTAAATTCACCAACATCAGCCTCATCTGCGCTCACGCCCCCATTGAGGAAAAGGATAAAGACACCAAAGACAGGTTCTACGAGCTCCTCGACAAGACCTATGAGCAATGCCCTAGCTATGACATTAAAATCGTCCTTGGAGATTTTAATGCTAAGCTGGGTAGAGAAGAAATCTTTGGTGGAATAATCAGACGACATAGCCTTCACGACACCACCTCCGATAACGGATTTAGGCTAATCGACTTCGCTGCGGGGCGAGACGTAATGGTAGCAAGTACGCGTTTCCCACATCTCGACATCCACAATGGAACATGGAAATCTCCTGACCAATCGACCGTCAACCAGATTGATCACATTGCGATCGACGCACGACACTTCTCTAGCATGCAAGATGTCCGCACATTCCGAGGTGTTGTAGCCAAGGAATGGTGGCGCTACAGTACGGGTCGGACCAGGACCTCATCTAACAATCGTCTCCAACCAGCTCGGTCCCTAGCTAGCTGTCTCCAGTTTCGCACGCCAAGTTGGTTCAGGTCCTCTACCATTTTTGTGCTCCACCTGAGTCGCGGTCTTCCTCTTCTGCGACGTCCTTCCGGGTTGGATTCGAAGACTACGAGCCGGAGCATTATTTTCCATTCGCTCAACATGACCCAACCATCTAAGTCGTTGGACCTTAACTTTTCTGGCTAAGTCGGTGTCGCTGAACAGCTCGTACAGTTCTTGATTGAATCATCGTCTCCATTCTTCAGACAGACAGGACCAAACATCACTCGAAGAATTTTTCTCTCAAAGCAGCCCAAAGCGTTTTCATCGGATGTTGTCATGATCCATATCTCTGCACTGCACCATACATGAGGACCGGGATGATGAGAGCTTTGTAGTGTGTCGGGAGAGGACTTTTCTACTCAATTGCCTTCTAAGTCCAAAGAAGCAGCGATTGGCAAGAGTGATTCTTCGTTTGATTTCAGCGCTGGTGTTGTTGTCTGAGTTGATAGCGGATCCTAGTTAGACGAAGTCCTTAACTACCTCAAAGTTAAATCTTTCTATGTTGACGTTTGCTCCAAGACGTCGATGTTGGTTGTCCTTTCTTGTTGATAGCATTAACTTGGTCTTGCCCTCGTTAACCGCTATACCCATCGTCCTGGCCTCCGTCTCAAGACTCACAACGATATCACGCTGTGTTCTTCCAATTATGTCAATGTCGTCTGCGTATCCTAGTAGCTGGACGGACTTTTGAAAGATTGTGCCTCTGGTGTTGACGTTGGAGCTTTGCACAATCTTTTCAAGAATGATGTTGAAGAAATCGCATGACAAAATCTTTTTTGACATCAAAAGCGTCCGTTAGGTTTTTTCCCGACCATGATGGAACAGCGTGAGTTTTCCATCGTCATCTTACACAGACGGATGAATTTTTCTGGGATGCCAAACTAGACATTGCTCTACATAATTGGTCTCTATAGACGCTGTCATACGCGGCCTTGAAATCGATGAAAAAGTGGTAGGTATCGATTTGAAGTTCCTGGGTCTTCTTCAAGATCTGCCGTAGGGTGAATATTTGATCGATGGTGGACTTTCCGGGTCTGAAGCCACACTGATAAGGATCTATCAGGTTGTTGACGAAGGGCTCCAAACGGTCACACAGCACGGTAAACAAGAGCTTATAGGCGATGTTAAGGAGACTTATACCTCTGTAGTTGGCGCAGTTCAAGGGATCTCCTTTCTTGAGGATCGGGCATACGATGCTGAGGTTCCATTCGTCGGGCATGCTTTCCTACGACCAAATTTTGCAGATGAGCTGGTGCATGCTCCTAACCAAATCATCTCCAGTTATGCGGCTAGCCCGTCTGCTCCAGCGGCTTTGTTCGACTTAAGTTTATATATCGCTATCTTCACTTCGTCAATGTCGGGTGGGTGGAATTGGATTTGGGTTTCACCTAAGATGTCCCTCCAACTAGCTTACATCTTACACCGCATACTTTCAGTTTTTTCATTGCTTCGTACTCGTACATTGGGATCGCCTCTTGTAGTCAATTGCTCGTAAATGTGTATTCACCGCTCATCAATGTGATTTCAATGCATTTTATTGTGTAAGATTTTTATTTATACATTTTGCTTTTTCTTCTCTTCTGAATGGATTTTCCCTCTTGTTAAGTTCAACGTCAATAATTGTCTGATTTGGTGTCTTAAAATATTTCACTAAGCAGACGGCAGATGAATATTTCAAACTCATTGCAAATAATTCACTAATTTGTCTTTGTTTATTTCAGGAAAGAACTCACTCGAACATCGTGCCAACTCGCGTTTTGAAAAGCCCAACGACTACATTGAATATCTGCAAAACGGCGAACACAGCGAAAACAAAATCTATCAATGCGTCGAAAGCCTCCGCGTCGCCCTAACCAGCAATCCAATTAGTTGGATCAAAGAATTCGGTGAGAATGGCATCGATGAAATTGTCAATCTTCTTCGCCGATGTAAAAAGGAACGCAACTTCGATCGCATTGAATTCGAGTGCATTCGCTGCCTCAAAGCCTTCATGAACAACACATGGGGTCTAAATCTTGTCCTAACTCCCGAACAGCACACCGTGGTTCTGCTACTTGCGCAGAGCCTAGATCCACGCAAACCGAATACAATGTGCGAAGCAATTAAGCTTTTGGCCAGTTTTTGTCTCGTCTCCGAGCGAAATGGCTACGAAAAAGTCCTCCGTGCCATAACGTCCGCTGCCTCGTCGACATACAAGAGCAGCGAACGTTTTCGACCCATCGTCGACGGTCTGTTCGTTCAGGAAAAGAACGACACGAAAAGGGATCTCGCTTGTCATAGTTTGATATTCATCAACACGTTGACCAACACACCCAGCGACATGAATTTCCGCCTGCATCTGCGTTGCGAGATCATGCGAATGGGCCTCTATGAGAAACTCAACGAATTTACAGAAATTGTCAATACCAGCAACAACGATGATCTGAAGAAACACTACAAGATTTTCAATGAGATTCGAGAGGACGACTTCGAGGAGTTCATACAGCGGTTCGATAATGTGCGTTTTGACATGGACGACGTGAATGACTGTTTCGATGTACTTAAGAATCTGGTGGTAGACACTTCGTCGGAGCAATATTTTCTATCGATTCTGCAGCATTTGCTTTTCATTCGGGATGACTTCTACTTCAGGCCTGCATATTATCAGCTCATTGAAGAATGCACGTCGCAGATTGTCTTTCACAAGGGTTACTGTGATCCGAATTTTGACAATCGCAATTTCAATATAGACACCTCACTTCTTCTGGACGACATCGTGGAGAGAGCCAAAGCAAAGGAATCTAAGCAAACAGAGGAGTACGAGAAGAAGATCGAGGAACTAGAAAGCGCGAGGCAGGAAGCCGAGGCAAAGGTTGCTCATTTGGAGGAAAAAATCAAACTAATGGAAGCCAATGGAGTGGTTGCAGGCTCGCCCGGAAAACTGCCGAAAGTTAATATTCCAATGCCGCCGCCAATGCCTGGCGGAGGGCCACCACCGCCACCTCCAATGCCTGGCATGGCACGGGGTGGACCACCACCGCCACCTCCGCCGCCAATGCCTGGAATGGGTGGTGGTGGACCAAGACCGCCACCACCACCTCCCATGCCAGGAATGGGTGGTCCGCCACCGCCTCCTATGCCGGGCATGATGGGTGGTCCCCGAGGTCCCCCACCGCCGCCATTCATGATGGCAGCAGCTAATGCACTTCCCTTCGGTCTCAAGCCAAAGAAGAAGTGGGAAATTAAAAATCCGATGAAGCGTGCCAACTGGAAGGCCATTGTCCCCCAGAAAATGTCTGAGAAAGCATTTTGGATAAAATGCCAAGAAGACGCTTTGGCTTCCGATGACTTCCTTACGGAACTCTCTGTGAAGTTCTCCTCGAAACCGGTGAAAAAAGACAACAAGGACTCAGTGGACAAACCAACGACACTCTCCAAGAAGAACATCGATCTGAAAGTGCTCGATGGCAAAGCTGCTCAAAATATTTCCATCCTTTTGGGTGGATCCCTCAAGCATCTTTCCTATGAACAGATTAAAATTTGTCTCCTTAGATGCGATACAGATATTTTGTCATCGAATATACTGCAACAACTTATCCAATACATGCCCCCACCCGAGCAATTGAAGCGTCTGCAGGAAATCAAAACCAAAGGAGAGCCATTGTCGGGTGTTGAACAATTTGCAGCCACAATTGGCGAGGTCAAGCGGCTCGGACCGCGCTTGCACAGTTTGAATTTCAAACTTAACTACACCGATATGGTGTCGGACATCAAGCCTGACATTGTAGCCGGAACGGCTGCCTGCGAAGAGGTCCGAACGAGCAAGAAATTCGCCAAAATTCTCGAACTCATCTTGTTGCTGGGTAATTACATGAATTCCGGTACAAAGAACGAACAAGCATTCGGCTTTGAATTTTCCTATCTGACTAAATTGTCCAACACCAAGGACGCGGACAACAAACAGACGCTTTTACACTACCTCGCTTCGATAGTGGAGACCAAGTTCCCGGATGCGTTGACATTTTACAATGATCTATCACATGTCGACAAGGCTTCGCGGGTTAACTTGGACAATATTCAAAAAGCCATGCGACAAATCAACGCTGCTGTTAAGAATTTGGAAGCTGACCTCAACAATAACAAAGTTCCACAATGTGACGATGATAAATTCGCAGAGGTTATGGGCAAGTTTGCCGTTGACTGCAGGCAACAGGTGGATGTTCTGGGCAAGATGCAAGTTCAAATGGAGAAACTGTTCAAAGAACTGGGCGAGTATTATGCGTTCGATCCGAACAAGTACACAATGGAGGAGTTCTTTAGCGATATAAAGACATTCAAGGATGCCTTCATGCAAGCACATCAAGACAATGTGCGAATCAGAGAGGACGAGGAGAAAAAACGACGCATGGCCGAGGCTCGTGAGAACGCCCAACGTGATCTGCTCGAACGACAGCAACGGAAACTGGCTCTGGTGGATATGGATGCAGCACAAACTCAAGAAGGTGTAATGGATAGTTTGTTGGAGGCTCTGCAGACTGGTTCAGCATTCGGCAATCGAGATCAGAGACAAAAGCGAAGACAACGACCGGCTGCGGGTGCCGAACGACGAGCGCAACTGAGTCGAAGTCGATCTCGGACGAGAATGGTTCCGGGAGCCTTAAGCACAAGAGAAATGATATCCAACGAAGCTTTGCTGGGTTCGGCTTGAAGGGAAGCAAACGCACACGATGAAATACAAAGTTAAGTGCACAGTGTACATAAATAACGATGTCAAGTATTCGAAGAATATGATACTATTTTTATACAAATTACATATACACACATACTTACATTTATTAAACAACAATCAAAAAATATTTTACAAAACGGGAGAGAAAAATGTGTCTGAACGCAAAAGGTGTATTTCTAAACGTACATCGAAGAGAATAATTTCCCTCCTTTCAAAAAGACGAATCCCGAACCTCAACGACCAGCTCATATCCCACTTTGGAGGCAGTATTCCCTCGAACACACACAAATGAAGAAATCTAAATATCAATTTATTATTAATTTTGTATTATTCTACGAACTCAATAGATTTTTTTGTAAATACTTTTTTTTTAAGATACAAAAGAAACTGATTACGAAAATCAATCAAAACCGAATTGTAGAAAGACGAGAGAAAGAAAAACAAAGTAAAATATTTTTTATATTGTTTTTAAGTTTGAATTAAGAACGGGAATAAAATTCCATCTAAAACTATAGCAAATCTTTTAATGTTTCTATTTGCTCAGAGGTAGTTTTTGTGTCGCATTACGGCAGATGCTGGAAAAAACTCAAGAACTCCAAATCGACACCTACCATCTTTTAAAGGCCACGTATGACAGCATCTATAGAGAAGAACTGTTTAAAGCCATGTCCAGTTTTGGCATCCGTACAAAACTCATTCGTCTGAGCAGGATGAGAATGGAGAACTCGCGCTGCTCCATTAAAGTCGGTAACGACCTCACCGAACGCACGCCTTCGATGTCAAAAAAGGCTCTAGACAAGGTGATGCACTGTCATGCGACTTCTTTAACATCATATTGGAACGAATAGTGCAGAACTACCGCGTCAACACTAGAGGCACTATTTTCTAGAAGTCTGTGCAACTACTCGCGTACGCTGATGACATGATATCATTGGTAGAACGCAGCGTGATGTCAAAAAAAAAATTAAATTACACAAAAACAAACTATAAAAAAAGACAATTTATATGCTGTCATCGAGAAAGGACACCCAACACCGACGAATTGGGCAAAACGTCACGTTAGACGCATATAATTTCGAGGTTGTTAGGGACTAGGGTAGTAGTATCCGTGGCTTAGTGGTTAGGTGCGTTGGCTGCTAAGCAGAACGTCGTGGGTTCGAGTCCTACTCGTGTCTATAGTTCCTAATTTCCCTCCTTTCAAAAAGACGAATCCCGAACCTCAACGACCAGCTCATATCCCACTTTGGAGGCAGTATTCCCTCGAACACACACAAATGAAGAAATCTAAATATCAATTTATTATTAATTTTGTATTATTCTACGAACTCAATAGATTTTTTTGTAAATACTTTTTTTTTAAGATACAAAAGAAACTGATTACGAAAATCAATCAAAACCGAATTGTAGAAAGACGAGAGAAAGAAAAACAAAGTAAAATATTTTTTATATTGTTTTTAAGTTTGAATTAAGAACGGGAATAAAATTCCATCTAAAACTATAGCAAATCTTTTAATGTTTCTATTTGCTCAGAGGTAGTTTTTGTGTCGCATTACGGCAGATGCTGGAAAAAACTCAAGAACTCCAAATCGACACCTACCATCTTTTAAAGGCCACGTATGACAGCATCTATAGAGAAGAACTGTTTAAAGCCATGTCCAGTTTTGGCATCCGTACAAAACTCATTCGTCTGAGCAGGATGAGAATGGAGAACTCGCGCTGCTCCATTAAAGTCGGTAACGACCTCACCGAACGCACGCCTTCGATGTCAAAAAAGGCTCTAGACAAGGTGATGCACTGTCATGCGACTTCTTTAACATCATATTGGAACGAATAGTGCAGAACTACCGCGTCAACACTAGAGGCACTATTTTCTAGAAGTCTGTGCAACTACTCGCGTACGCTGATGACATGATATCATTGGTAGAACGCAGCGTGATGTCAAAAAAAAAATTAAATTACACAAAAACAAACTATAAAAAAAGACAATTTATATGCTGTCATCGAGAAAGGACACCCAACACCGACGAATTGGGCAAAACGTCACGTTAGACGCATATAATTTCGAGGTTGTTAGGGACTAGGGTAGTAGTATCCGTGGCTTAGTGGTTAGGTGCGTTGGCTGCTAAGCAGAACGTCGTGGGTTCGAGTCCTACTCGTGTCTATAGTTCTTATTTCATCTTTCACGGGCACTGCCTCTTGCAAAGAACTGACAAAACATCCAAGAGTATCAATCTGTCATGAAAAAGTGCTTCTCACCTTTGCCGATCGGAATCGGCGTTAAATTGTAGGTCCCCTCAATTCTTCACACGCACTCAGAGAATTTTTGATGAGAGTAAGCCTATTAGGCCTTGGCTCTTCAAGAGCTGTCGCGCCACTCTATTTTTATTATTATCAGTTAGGGTCTTTGTATACCTTGGCTCCGCTATCAACACGGACAACGGCATCAGCGCTGAGATCAGACGAAGAATAACTCTTGCTAATCGCTGTTTCTTCGGGCTAAGAAAACATTTGAGTAGTAAAGCCCTCTTCCGAACAACTAAGGTAAAACTGTACAACACCCTCATCATCCCAGTCCTGCTGTATGGTGCAGAAGCATGGACCTTGACAAAATCGGATGAATGTGCCTTAGGCTGTTTCGAGAGGAAAATTCTTCGGGTCATCTTTGGCCCCGTGTGCATTGATAGGGAATGGCGAAGAAGATACAACAGCGAACTTTACGGGTTGTACAACGACGTGGACCTAGCCAGAAGGGTCAAGGTCCAGAGACTCAAATGGCTCGGTCATTTAGAGCGCATGGACACCAATGCTCCGGCCCGGAAAGCCTTCGACACTATTCCTGAGGGACGTAGAAGGAGAGGAAAACCGCGACTCAGGTGGCGCACCCAAGTGGAAGAGGACCTCAATCAACTTGGAGTGCAAAACTGGAGACCGAGCTGGCTGGCGGAGACTGTTGATTGAGGACCAAGTCCACACCGGACTGTAGCACCACCTTAATGAAGTAAGTAAGTTTATTCTTCTTATAGTTCCAATACGAAATTGCACTTTCGGAATAAATTTCCAAAATAGTGCTAAATACCGCAAAAAAAATGTGCACGACTCGGTCGTACGAACTTGCTCCTGTATTCCCAATTATAGATCATAAAAAAAACATTAAAAAAAAAATCATAAATAAAAATTTAAATTGAAATATGAACCACAAAAATGGATTCAATTGGAAAAAAATTGATGTCGTATGATTTCTTAAGAAACTGTTGGTTTTTAATTTTTTTTTAATTTATTAAAAAAAATTAAAAATTGAAAATGTACCTCGTAAATTCATTTTATTCCAAAAATTTAAATTCCAAACAAATTTAAACCTTATTTTTGTTTTATTGAATTTTTTTTTTGAAAATCGTCGGAGCCTTTTTTTTAAATTAGTTTTTTATATATAAAATTTTTCAAAAATGTCTTAAAATTAATTTGGGTATGCAGTATTCAAGAATATGTAAATATACATTTTATGAGTAAATTTCGATTTTAAATATTGATCTGTTTTTAAGATACACAATTTTGAAAAAAAAGTTTAAAATATTTTTTTAAAAATACAAAAATTTTTTTTAAATTTTTTTGAATACAAAATATTTTTTGGGCAATGTATACGTACTTTCATAAAAAAAAGTACGCTGATCGGACTTTTATTTTTCGAGAAAATCTAATAACAAAAAACGGTTCTATGGGAGGTACCGTTTTGGAGCAATACAAAAATATATTTTTTACATAAAATACATGAATGTTTAAAAAAATGAAATTCGAGAAAGTTTAAAAAAAATCGTAGGAACCGTTTTGGAGAAAATTTAAAGTTTTGGTTTTTTGCCATAAAAATCGTATGGTGGCTACCCTAAATTTTGATCTTAGAAAAAAACTGGGATATGAGTTTTTGCTCAAACCTCTTATTTTCAAGTTTGAAGTCAATCGGACCAGTGGTTAAGGCTGTAGGTGCCTGTAAACTTCCAGACAGACAAACAGACGGAATCGCCGGATCCACTTTTTTCATCGTAATGTCATATCTCATCATCACCTCAATTTTTTTTTTTACGAATTCAATACTTGCCATATATTCTATATGTCGCAAGTAAAAATAGTAATATTTCCTTTTCAAAATAGTAGTCAATCTCGCAAGTAAAAATTTTGCGGTCTTATGACATGTGGTCGTTTCTATTGCGGTCATCCGGCAGGCACCGCACCTTGCTTTTTGAAGACAGAATATATGTGATCATTCCACAAAAGGGGCTCCTAATTCTAATACACAAGCCAAGAATTACGCGATGTTCGGTTTTATTGATGGAAGTGCAACTCAAGAAATGTATGAACACCTGTGTGCAAAAAAATAGCAGTGCTTCCCTAAGTTGAGAAATATGTAATAGGTAATCGTAATCGTCTCGTTCTTGTGCGTTGCCTGTACAAAATTTAAATTACAGTCTTTGTCTAACTAGTCATTGTCATTAGATTCATAAAGCTTGCAGATTAATTGGCGTTGGTTTTCATTAAAAAACCGTTACTCAAAGTCACATAGAACGAAATGACCTGTGAGCTAAAATAATTGTTTAAGGTTGTTTTTCCTACTTCGAAACAAGGCCTATCTTTTGGATAAAGGATATCATTGACGCCAAATTTTATGTTGATATCCTGCAGAACATATCATCCTTTTCCTTATGCCGAATGGCACATGGCAATAACTTGTACGTTTCAGCAGGATAATGTCCCCAGACACACCAGCAGGTTAGCAAAAAATTGGTTTGCGACTAACAAAATTGATGTGCTTGAGTAGCCTGTGCAATCGCCGGACCTAAACCCCATCGAAAACTTGTGGGCGAATGTTAAGGAAGGTGTTGCGAAGGAAAAACCAAGAAATGTTGCTGAATTGTTGAGCGCAGTGAAAAGAACATGGGAAAGCATTCCACAAGAAAGATGCATGTGTTTGGTTAATTCTTCGTTGTCGTCGTTGTGCTTCTGACCTCGCAAATAAAGGTCACACAAAAAAATATTAAATCGTAATGAAAATTAAAGTGAATTATTGTTTTTTTTAAGTTCTTATAAGACATTATCTGGAGCACTGCTATTTTAATGCACAGCCGTTTTTAATTTATTTTCTTAATTTTGTAATATTTATCAACTAAGCTATTGAAATATTGTTTTTAATTTTTTGTATATATTAAAACATAAAGTATGGAATAATTCAAAACCAATAAATTAATTAATAAGTCAAAGGGAAACTTGTTTTTTTCATTAAAGGAAAGATAGTTGAACCACTGCTATTATTTTGCACACAGATATATATGTTATGTATCTCACTTCAGTATGATACACGGCAACACTGAAACAGAATTTCATTATAAAAAAAATTGGAAAACTAACATAGAAGAAAGAGTAAAGAAAGCTTGTATCGCCTTCTACTCCTGTAATAAAACCTTTGGTAAAAAATGGGGACAAAGACCTAATATGATCATCTCTGGATCTACACGACATTCTTATAACATCGATAAGCTAAAAAGAGTTCAAAGAACTGCCTGCATTGGTACTACGGGAGCAATCAGATCTTATTATTATTATTATAATTTATTTAAAGCAATTTTAAAATTACAATAAATTAAGGAGTTAAGGCACTAACAAAAAAGCCATCAGCCTTGCACTACTGATGCACTCACAGTCATTCTGAATCTTTTTCCCATCGACTTTCACATTCACGAAACTGTCTCCCTCCTGTAGTGCTTTAAGACTGAGAGAATCGGGGGAATCGGGTATGTGGATGGACTGCAAAGTCTTTCGGTCATAGTAAAATTCTAAGTCTATTACCTAAAGAAATAAAACTAAAGGGTTATTTTGATATTCAAAGAAAATTGGCATTTTTTGAGATTAATGATCGGATGTTTATTTCATTATAAAGAGGAAGGTATGCCGTTAATAATGGAACACAACATCAGCCAAATGGCCACCACGACCACGCTTACAGGACCATATCCTTTTCATGAAATTTTCCATAACCAAATCGCAAAGTGCCTGCCCTATGTCCTCGATAGCCTCACGAATTCCATCTTTGAGGTCTTGAATCGACGCTGGGCTGTTGGCGTAGACCTTTTCTTTCACGCGGCCCCAAAGGAAGAAGTCGCAAGGTGTTAAATCACAAGATCTCGGTGGCCAATTGTCATCACCTCTTCGAGAGATAACACGGTCCGGAAACTTTTCCCGTAAAAGATCGATTTTTGCCAAATTTTCACCATTTTTATAGTGAATTTTAATAATTTCAATGCGTATTGTTGAAGCGTGTATCGTTTCATTTTTATTAATGGCGTACTTGTCAAATGTCAAAAAATGACAGCTTCAAAAGTGACAGCTACCGAAATAGCGGGCTATTCAAAATAACACCTCTTATTGGAAAACCCTATAGAACCCTCTGACTACACGTTACCAACCTTATGCTTCGGTAAGCAATTAAAGGTTGAAATTCCAACTATAGGCAAAATTGTAGCCCTGAAAAGGATTTTGACATCACAGTTTATACTGATGGTTCCAGGATGGATGTCTTCTCCGAAGAACTGGGTATTAAAAAATCCTTTAAGCACTATTCATATGAGCACGACCAACGAACGACGAATGAGTGAAGAAAAGTGATTTTAGATACGTTTGAAGCCGTATTTCCTTGCAAATTCTCAACAAAATGATAAAAGTAAAGTTTATGTTTGATTTATGATGCAAAAATTAACTTTTTATTCTAAAATGTTAGTAAATTTGAGAAAACAAATTTATTCGTCGCGAAAAGAATTCTAGTTAATACGAACTGCCAAACTCTATTCGCGTTCCACATCATCCACACTCCCAACGAACAAAATATTCGCGCGCGTATAACCTCAAAAATCATTCTTGCTTTGTGTTTTGGTTGTTCATTCGCGACGAATTAAAAACTCGTAGCGTAGCGTTTTTCAAGCTGAAGTTCTAGCGATTAGACAAGCATGTAGGATTCTAAAAGAAGCAGTTAAATCTGACGAGATTATAAAAAAGGTTGCAAGGTTAATGGTAGCCAAGCAGCTATCAAGGCTATAAACAGCAACCTGACTAAGTCCTGAATCGTTAGAGATTGCAAGCAAGAGCTCGCAAGTTTTAACGAAAATATAAAAATGAATCTAGTCTGGGTACCAGGCACAGCGACATTCAAGGTATAATGAAATCGCTGATGAACTGGCCAGGACGGAATCAAGCCTTGAAATATCCCTTACTGAGAAAGTAAGGATTCCCTTAAGAGTCATGAACACGGAATCAGGGATGTTGCGAATATTCGCATCCGCATCCGCACTTGCGGATTATTCGCATTCATCCCAACATCCACATCCGCATCAACTGAGTTTATTAACTGAGTTTATTGCGGATGCGAATGTTTTTCTACGTTTTTTTTTTTCAAATTTGTAGTTGCAATCGAAAAATAGCAACAGCACGGTATACCATTTCATGATTAACAACAACAATCCTTTCAGCCTTAGTAAAAATTTTAAATTCAAAAATCTCGGTCCCAAGTAGGCGACGACAAAAGCAACAACAAGTGATATGCAATGATCACAGATTGGAGGGTATAAAAGCTCTTGCTAAGTGGCTAAAGGACACAATCTATATTTATATATTGAGTGAAAAAGTGATACAGAAAATAAATGCCGCCACCAACAAAAAGCAAATGACAAAAATGATCTTGATAAGTCCGAGTGTAAGATATGTCGTAAAACATACTCAACTCCTGGTTGACACCAGGACTCTGTTTGAAAGAACATTTTAAAGACAGATCGCAACAGGCAAAAATGAGCTTAAATTTGACATGGCATAATTTTGTTTCGAAAAAGGAAATACCCAATTCATCTAAACTCGAACTTTTTAATGCAGTTGCTAGATCAATTCTGGGATATGGAACACAAGCCTGGGGACATCAATCATACGACGAAATAGAAAAGGTCCAGAGATATTTTCTCAAAAAAATAATGAAAGTCCCAACATCGACGCCGAACTACATGCTGACCCTAGAACTTAAAGTTAAACCTGTTTACATATATACTATGAAATGTCACATGAAATATCAAAAAGATACTCTGTGTTTACCACGAAAACCGACTGCCGCACATATTAGCGAATACCATAATAACGAAAAACATATACTGGATAACACAATGGACGAATGTGCTAGAAGGGAGAAATATCTATGAAGTTGTTGCTAACAGTAGACTCTTCCAGAATGCAATGGATTTGGCGGACACCCAAATAATGCAAGAAGAATGGGACGCGACCAAGATAGGATGGATTTTTAAGGCAAGAGGAGGACTTTTTTATTTGAATGGAACGTTTCCATCAAACAATAGAAGTACTCAGTGCACGTTATGCAATATGAGGGAAGACGAAACTTTTATCCACTTCCTCGGAATATGCCCTGTACTGAATGAACTACGGATATTATGCTTTGGATCAAGAACTCTCAGTACCGAAAATATGGTCAATATCCTGAACGGTGAGGGAAACTGGATTTCCCTGGTTAGATATCTCACGAAAGCCATCAAATATCGAGCTGAACTTATAAGATTCTATAACGGGTAGAAGAACGTGACAGATTGAAGACAGCATCGTAAACAACAATGAATTCGCAATACCACAAACCAATGTCAAAACTATTAACGACGTCAACCATAACAACCTCAACACTCGCATCATGACTTAAACCATCAACAATACCAATTCCAGCATCAATAAGAACCAAAACATCAATAACGCAATTAAAGACAAACTCAACACCAACATCAGTAATAAATCCAACACAAACGCCAACACCAACACCATCACCAACACCAACACCAACACAAACTCTAACAGCAACATCAACATTAACCACAACACCAACACCAACATCATCACCAACTCTAACAACAACACCAACTCCAATAGCATCACAAACTCCAACACCAACACCATCACAAACACCATCACCAACACCAACACCAACTCTAACAACACATCAACACCAACACCAATACCAACACCAACTCCAAAATCCTCACCAACACTAACTCCAATACCAGCACAAACACCAGCACCAACACCACTTACACCAACACCAACATCATAACAAATAACAACTTAAGAACCAACGTCAGCACCAATACCAATACCTACACCAGCGCCAACAACAACACCAAATATCATCAATACCAGCACCTGTACCAGTACCTACACCAACCCCAACACCGTCGCCAAATTCTAACAACATCACCAACACCAACACCAACATCAACATCAATCAACACCAATACCAATATCATCACAAACACCAGCACCAACACCACATACGCCAATACCATCAACATCATCACCAACTCTAACAACAACACCAACACCAACATCATCACCAACTCTAATAACAACACCAACTCCAATAGCATCACAAACGCCAACACCAACACCATCACCAAAACCAACACCTACACCAACGCCAACAACAACACCAAATACCATCAATACCAGCACCTGTACCAGTACCTACACTAACTCCAACACCATCGCCAAATTCTAACAAAAACATCAACATCGAACAACACCAATACCAATATCATCACAAACACCAGCACCAACACAACATACGCCAACACCACATACACGAACACCAATATCATCACCAACTCTAACAACAACACCAACTCCAATAGCATCACAAACGCCAACACCAACACCATCACCAAAACCAACACCTACACCAACTCTAACAACAACACCAACTCCAATAGCATCACAAACGCCAACACCAACACCATCACCAAAACCAACACCTACACCAACTCTAACAACATATCAACACCCACACCAACACCAACATCATCTCCAACACTAACTTCAATACCAACACAAACACCGGCACCAACACCACATACACCAACACAAAACAAAATTAACGACACCAACAAAAGTAACGATACCAACACCTTCATCAACACATACAACATCTATTCTTACATCAACATCAACACCAACAACAACATCAAGAACAACACCAACACAATCACAAGAATCAACCTCAACACCAACTCCATCATCACCAATATCCCGCATACCAATACCAGTAACAACAACAACACAACACCAATACCAACACCAACATAATTTCATTATCAACACCAACACTAACACTAACATAAGCATAGGATTAAGACGATATTTAATCGCAGCAGACGGCTCATCCGAGCCATTGATGCAAAATCAATGTTTTTTTTTTTTGTTTAATGTTAATCTGTATTAGTAAACATATTAATCAAATCTTGTTCACTTACATGTACTTTAATCACTTATACTATTTATTCAATATTTGTTAACCTTAGGGCCAGTTGCTCATTCGGAACATAAATTTAAGTTCTACATAAAGTTTTCATTTTTATATGGGACGTTCCGGAATTCGATAAGTTCTACTTAAAATCCCCATACAAAAGGAGAACTTTAAGTAGAACATACATTTGTGTTCCGAATGAGCAACTGGCCCTTAATCTTCTAAATAAAACAATTACTTACTTACTTACTTACTTACTACTTACTTACTCGAGAAAAGGACGCACGACTTCTCCATTGAAAAATCACCTGAAATCAAAGCACCCAGATAAGATTGGTTACAAGTTACAGGGCTTGCTTCAGAAGCGATATGGCAATGATGCTAGATTCATCAACTGAAGACGAAGGTGAAGGAGAATCTGATAATGCTAGTCCCGAAGCACTTCTCCGAAGGGAGCTAGCATGTTACCAAAATAAAAAAAGACAAGAATTGGATAATAATCCACTTGATTGGTGGAAAATCCATCAAACAGACCTTAAAAGACTCTCCAAAGTTGCACTGAGGTATTTATCACCTCTACCAGTCAGTGTTCCCAGCGAACAACTGTTTAGTGGAGCTGGATTAATATACAATCCACTAAGAGCAATCTTACTATTTATTAAATATATGTATAATTAACCCATTTTTAAATTAAACGCAAAGATAATAATCAATACATTTTTTCTTTATTTACGGACTTAAAATTTTTTTAATTAATAAATTCTAAAATCCGCATCCGCATCTGCATTCGCGGACCTCCACCTTGACGTTGGTGAGGAGGCTTACACTCAAACCTCAAGCAGGCCAGTAACAGTCTCTAGCTTCCGGGCAGTATCTAAACTACCAGCTAGGGTTTGGGCAAACTAAGAGAGGCCCACCCCTATGAAATATGGAAGAATTAAAAATAAAGAACAAAACCATAGCGGGGATATACGCTAAACGGTCGGTAGTAGTCACGACTGCCGGCTTTGGCTTTGCCTCGCGATCTCAATATCGAGAGGAAAAGTCGCCAGTGACATCATTTTTTCATATTTATTTATTTTTCATGACAATCCTACTTATTTTTTCGAAACTTTTTCTTTTTCCTTTTTCTTTTTTTCTTTTTCTTTTTCTTTTTCTCCTCATTTTTCCCAACAGTTTTAAAAAATAAGCAGAGTACGGAAATCAGAATGAGCACTTCATCGAAGCACGTTCCACTAACTGAGGAGGAAGAAAATCTTCTCCTCAACCCCTTCTTGAAACTCGACATGGATGACGGAGTTAGTGCGACTGACGTCGATGACGCCAGCGAGGTCGCCTCAGTCACTAGCTCGAACGTCTCCAACGTTTCGAATACTTCCAGGCGGAGTAGAATCTCCAACTGTAAGCGAACAGTTAAAAGACTTGGGAAGCTAGACTGGGACCAAATGTCAGAAATGGAAAGGATGAGGCTGCACAACGCTCGTGCTTTTCTGGACAGGGAGGTCTTGGTTAAGGACAACCTGACATCAAGTCACCCCTCTCCAGAAAACTCGGGCTGTAAGACGCAGATGGGACCGTCTGCTCCTTACGCTAATCCCAAGCGTGGGAAAGAGTGTGCCCCATCAACGTCTGGTGCTAAGACCTCAAAACCAGCGAACAATGAGCAAGCTGTAAACAAGGACAACAATAAGGAACAAATCGGGAGGACACACATCGGGGAATCAACCTCAACCGCCGTACTAATTCCGGAACCTAGGGGTCCGAGTAGTCAAGTGAATGTGGTAGGCTCCCCTGATGAGGGTAAAGATACAAGGGAGTGTGAGGGTATCCTAGTAGGCCATTGCTCACAAGGCAACCTCAACACAACCTCCGTATCCGAACCCGAAAACCAAACGAATAACACGACAATCGATAGCCTAGCTACGGTAATTCAAAAAAGGACAAAACAACGTAAAACCGGCACACTCAACGAAGTCGACATCCGAAGACGTCATCAACGCAACGCTGAGAGGATTGTTCGACGGTTTGCCAAAAGGTCTCCTGAGTCTCTTACGGCTAAGGAAAGGACAGCGTTTGAAAAGTCCAAGCTCCGTTTGGAAACAGCGTCGGAAATTCCAGCTGACAAGGCGGTTTCTCAACAAGAAGCGCCAGGCTCCTCGAAAAGGGCTAGGAATGTCAGCAACTCCCCAACAACCTCCTCGCCACACACAGCAGCAAAGAGGATAAAGACATCTCGGGCTATCGTGAAGGGTCACCAAGTCGCTATAGCTGATTATGGTAAACCCACGCGTAGGCTAACCGAAGACGAATGGCAGCTCCTTGAACTAAGGATCCTTGAGGAAGTCAACGAGGCCATCGTTAAGAGTAGGCAAGTGCCACTCTTCGGCAACCTCACGACAACTCATGGTTTCAAGGTGATGAACTGTGAGAATGACGTGACTCTCGAGTGGCTGCGAGAGTTCATCAAAAACACGTCAGCTCCATGGCAAGACGCCGATCTTCGCCTCATTGAGGTGAAACAAATTAAGGAGCTGTGCAGACCGGTAGGAAAACTAGTGGTCAAAGGCCCCACCATCCCCAGCGAACGGCTAGAGAGATACATCCTATCTCTGAATAGTGATCTCCTTAGCCAAGACTGGGAGATTGTAAAAATGGAAAAGACCAAGGAAGGCACCGAAGTGGAAGTCAGGCTGACTCAAAAGTCTATTCCACTTCTCAGGAAAGTAGACTTCAAAGTGCGTGTCGGGATAACCCGATGCAAGTTGAGGTTGATTGCCAACAAAAAGAAACAGGTTAGTAAAGCGTTGAACAAGTACTTTATTTTATGATGGAATTGAGAATTTTACAAATCAATCTCCAACACAGTAAAGCCGCCAGCGCTAACCTCGTCTACCTCATGGAGAGTAGACAGTACGATGTAGCCCTTATACAGGAACCCTGGGTATCAGGCGGCAAAATTAAGGGACTACACTCGAGAGAACTTTTGCTGTACAAGCTCAACCTTGACAGCC
This sequence comes from Sphaerophoria taeniata, assembly GCA_943590905.1. NCBI lineage: Eukaryota > Metazoa > Arthropoda > Insecta > Diptera > Syrphidae > Sphaerophoria > Sphaerophoria taeniata. Next base: position 91,214,630 of record OX016540.1, read on the forward strand.
GAAACAGTAATCCCAGAACATGCATTGTAGCAAGGAAACAGTCTAATCTTTTTCTTCTGACTACTTACAGCAATATTGACCAAACAGCGGTAAGACTGGAGCGAGAAGGGCTCCCAACGCTCATTCTTTCTTCAACATACATGCCGTATGACGGTACAGAAGGACCACCAGCCGATATCACAAATCTATTGATATCCTTTGCAAGTAAGAACAACTTTGACGTAGTCGTAGGGTGCGACTCCAACTCACATCATGTGCATTGGGTTAGTACCGATACTAACACTAGGGGCGAGTCCCTTTTTGAATTCATTATTGAGAACAACCTTATAGTAGCTAACAGAGGTAACACTCCAACCTTCGTTACTAAAAACCGAAAGGAGGTACTCGATATCACCTTAACAAGCAATTCAAACACTTGTCAGGTAGAACAGTGGAAAGTATTAGATGACGCTTCCTTCGCAGACCATCGTCTAATTGAATTTCGTATCCCTGATATTAATCGGGCATACAAGCCATTTAGAAATAACAAACGTACCAATTGGTATATCTTCAACAATGAAATTATTGAGAATATAGGTCAGCTTAGTACCGATACAAAGCTTAGCATAGATAGCTTAGATGAACTAACTACAGAATTCACGGGAATTCTACAGAATGCCTTTGACAAAAGCTGTCCTCTCATCACAACGGCGAAGAAAAGTAATAAACCGCCCTGGTGGACTGCTGAGCTCAGCATTATCAGAAAAGAAACTAGGAAACTTTTTAATCGGGCTAAACGCACCGGGACAGAAAGGGATTGGGAAGGTTACAAAACCAGTCAAAGAAAATTTAAGTCAGAAACTCAAAGGGCGAAACGTAGCTCATGGAGAAACTTCTGTAGTAGCATCGAATGTACAAATCATTCAGCGAGACTAAGGAAGATCCTCTCCAAAGTTAATACACCCATAGGCTCTTTAAAAGGACCTGATAACCAATGGACAGAATCCTGTCAAGAAAGTCTAAAACTCCTGGTTCAAACACACTTTCCAGGATGTAATGCAGACTTAGATAACGAGTCAACAAACATCATATACTCGGCTCTTGAAATACCTGGGGAAATTATAACGGAAGAAAAGTTAATTTGGGCTATTAACTCCTTCTCTCCTTATAAATCTCCAGGCTTAGACGGCATCTTCCCCTTGATGCTGCAAAAAAGCAGCGGTATCATAACACCACATCTAATGAACATCTTTCATAACTGCCTAAAGTTAGGATATGTTCCGGAGAAGTGGCGTGAAGTCAAGATCGTCTTTATACCAAAAGCTGGCAAGCCCAGTCATACAGAACCAAAAGATTTCAGACCAATCAGTCTAACCTCTTTTGCACTTAAAACACTCGAGAGACTAATCGATATGCATATCCGTAGCTACCTAAAGCCCGAAGCTATATCACCTTTTCAGCACGCCTACACAAAAGGCAAAAGTGTAGAAACGGCCCTACACTGTGCAGTTAGAACAATAGAGAAGTCGCTTGCGGTAAAAGAATACACCCTTGCATTTTTTCTTGATATCGAAGGAGCATTCAACAATGTTCACAACAGTGCCATAGAAAATGCACTCACTAATCTTAAAATAGAACCCCCACTCATAAGATGGATCACGTGTATGTTGAAAAACAGACAGATCCACTCTAAGTTAGGTAACTCCGATATTAAAATGTACACATCTAGAGGAACCCCTCAGGGTGGAATACTCTCACCTCTTCTCTGGACTTTGGTGATGAACGAAATTCTCATCAAACTCAAGAACAGTGGTGTTAGAGTTGTAGCATATGCCGATGATTTAGCGCTTCTGGCGACGGGAAAATACCTAACCACTGTAAGCTAGCAATTAGAAAACGCATTAACTACGGTAAGTAACTGGACTAAGAAATGCGGTCTTAAAGTAAACCCCCAGAAAACAGAACTGGTACTTTTCACCAATAGAAGGAAAATCCCTTCTTTCGAACTACCAAAAATTGACAACACCCCACTTAAACTCTCGGAAAAAGCGAGATATCTTGGAGTTATCTTGGATAAGAAACTCAACTGGGGTTCAAACACACAAGAAAGGTATAAGAAGGCCATGATTGCACTCTACTCGTGTAATAGGATTCTTGGAAGAAATTGGGGACCAAATCCTAAGATAATCATGTGGATGTACACGGCCATAGTTAGACCCATTCTAACTTATGGTAGTTTGGTTTGGTGGCAAGCTCTGGAGAAATCCACGAACTTAAAAACCCTTACCAGAGTACAAAGAATGGCATGCATTAGCACTACGGGGGTGATGAGGACTACCCCAACTGCGGGTCTTGAAGCGATCCTAAATCTCACCCCCATAGACTTGTTTGCACAAGAATCAGCAGCAAACAGCGCTCTTCGACTTAGTCAGACCAATATTTGGAGATCTAGTCAACACGGCCATACCACGATCCTTACAAAATACGTTGGCAATAACGTTCGTACTGATTACATGACCCCTTATCTAGACTTCAACAAAAAATTTACTACCAGCTTCCCTAATAGAGAAGATTGGGAAAACAGTGTACCCTACACTAATGAATCGAACTTTACCATCTTTACCGATGGTTCAAAAATGGTTACTGGAGTAGGGGCAGGTTTCTACTCAGAAAATCTTAGCCTTGCCAGTTCATTCAGACTTCCTGACCATAGCAGCGTCTTCCAAGCTGAGATCTTGGCAGTGAAAAACGCTGCTAATCAAGTATCCATGATGGCGATACCACACGCTGATATCACCTTTTTCATTGATAGCCAAGCAGCAATAAAAGCGATCTCTGCCACGCAAATCAAGTCAAGGCTTGTTTCTTGCTGTCGCAAAGAGCTAAGGGTTCTTGGTATGCAGAACAACGTAAGACTCTGCTGGGTTCCCGGTCACAGTGGTGTGCCAGGAAACGAAAAAGCGGATGAGCTTGCAAGAGAAGGCTCGGTACTTGATCCCTCTCTCATAGACCATAACATCAGAATCCCTCAATGCGAATTAAAAAGAAATATTATAGTAATAATATCATTCAAAAAGCAAATGATAGATGGAACCTACTAGAAACCTGCGGTAACACCAGGAAACTCTGGCCTCACTATGACAAGAAGAAATCCAATAAGATTTTACTTCTTAAAAAACCGTCCCTAAGATCCCTCATAAGTGTGATAACGGGACATAACCTACTTGGCTACCACAAAAAGAAGATGGGGCTTAGTACAGACGACATTTGCAGAGGCTGTGGCGATGAGGAAGAGCACGAAAATACGGCTCACTTCCTATGCCACTGTCCAGCACTCTGCCGCACTAGATCAAAATTCTTAGGCAACTATTTCTTTAATGAACTAGAAGAACTATCTGAACTCCCAGGCAATCGCCTATTGAACTTTATCAAGTCCACCAAATGGCTTGATCAACCATAGAATTCATAGGTTAAATCACTTTTTCAGAAGTTACAACACTTCAGGGTATCACAATGGATCTACATTGATCTAAGTGTGACGGTAACAACATCAACTGTCAGCCCATATAACCTAACCTAACCTAACCTGCATTCGCGGATGTCAAAATTTTTACATCCGCAACAACCCTGATACGGATATTATATTCAAAACCATTTTCTTAAAAAATCTAACGTAAGATGGAAAAATCTCACCAGAATATTCTGGCAGAATAGTTGCCATTTGCACAGGCCACTGGCCGGTCGGACAACATGCCTTGAAGCTTGGTATTCCCCACAATGAAACACTCCAGCACTTTTTGTGTGAGTACCCTGCCCTTTTAAATGCCAGAACAATGGTTTTGGGTGCTCCCTTCCTACGCGCGAGCTTATCGAACATATTAAGATTAGGAACTTGACTCTCTATCTTAACAAAACCAATTGGATTTAAACACTCCAAATCTCTATTATGCACTGTACTGTGCATCTTTTTATAATTTATTCTTTCGATTTTATGGTATCAGAACGGCGTAATTGAAGCGCTAATTCAGTTCCTGGGCAGAGGCTGCCCAGGACAGCCATTCCAACCTACCTACCTACCTACCTACCTACCTACCTACCTACAAAACTTATTTTAAGATTTATGCAAAAATACCATAAAGTTGTGTGTTTTTTACTGGGTGTACCTGATGGAATTAAGTCCTTTGGTGAAATAAAAACAGTTCCTTTATAAGAAGAAAATAATATAAATGTTTTATTTAAACTGAAGTAAGTGAAAGAATGAAAAAATATTTTCATAAAATTTGATTTTATACAAAACTCGATAAGTATGATTTCTTTAACAAAGTACTTAAGTTACAAAGTAAATGTATATATCTAACACTCCTCCTCATTTACTCAAAAAATACCACATCCTTGTCTAAGCATCTTGTGTCTTGCAGGTCCCAAGGGTTTAGTTAGCAAATCAGCAAGCATGGATTCCGTTGGACAGTACTTGCATTCGACGATTTTGTTTTTTATAAAATCTTTAATAAAATGATAACGTGTATCAATGTGTTTTGTTCTGTTTGAAAAAGATTCGTGTTTGATTAATTTTAAGCAGCTCTGGTTATCTTCATAGATAAGAGTAGGTCCAATGATTTTTTCTTGCATATCTTCTAATAATCGTCTTATCCAGTATGCTTCTTGACAAGCCTCTGACAAGGCGATGAACTCCGCTTCCGTAGATGAGAGTGCAACACAAGATTGTTTTCTACTCGACCAGCTCACAACACCTCCGTTTACTTTAAATAGGTATCCGCTGTTAGATTTTCGATTAACTCTATTATCGGCCCAGTTTGCATCCGCATAGCCATATAAAAGAGAGTTTTCATTATCTTCAGTTGCACTTAATAGTAATTTGGTCTTTGCTGTTCCTTTCAAGTATTTGATAATTCGTTTGAGTTCATTCCAATCATTAAGCTTCGGTTGACTTACTTTTTGCGACAAGATTGAAACGCTTGCAGAAATATCAGGCCTTGTATTTACTGAAACGTATAAGAGACATCCAATTAGCTTTTGATATTTAGTGTTGTCCATTAAGATTTCGGATTCATCTTTTTGTTTTCCATAGCTTGGATCCATTGGAACGCTTGATGCCTTTGATTCTGACAAACCAAAATTGCTTGCGACTTGATTGATGTAATTTTCTTGATTCAAACTGTAGTTTCCTTTAGTGTCCTTTTCGATCTGCAAACCCAAAAAATTCTTGATGCTTCCCAAGTTCTTCATTTGAAATTTTGATGAGAGTGTTTGATAAGTTGAATCAATGAGATGTTGAGATTTGCTTGCAACAACGATATCATCAACATAAATTAAAAAGAAACACCACACACCAGTGTGCTTTTTCGAATAAAAACAAGGGTCAATTTTACTTTGAAGAAAATCAGCTTGGGCTAAAACTGAATGTATTGCCTCATTCCATGCTCTTGCCGCCTGTTTTAGACCATAAAGACTTTTCTTCAACAAACATACCAAATGCTCCTTACCTTCAACCACAAAACCTGGTGGTTGTCGCATATAAATGGTTTCTGTCAATTCACCATTCAGAAAAGCTGTCTTGACATCCCAATGTTCGACAATGAAACCTTCTTTTGCAGAAATCGACAATAATGTTCTGAATGTTGTTATTTTGACTACCGGAGCAAAGACTTGATCGTAATCGGTCCCATATTTTTGTGAAAATCCCTGGGCAACTAAACGAGCTTTGAATTTACTGCTATTGTCACTTGAACTTCTTTTCAATTTAAAGACCCATTTACTTCCTACAGCAGTTCTTGTCTTTGGTAGCTCACATAAAACCCAAGTTTGATTTTCTTTCAAAGACTTCATTTCGTCGTTCATAGCTTCAAGCCATTCATTCTTCTGATTGCTCGATAAAACTTCTTTCAGATTCTTAGGTTCTTGTCCAAGGTCATGTGCTATATTGATTTCTTGATTGAATCTCAAAGGAGGAACGCCTTTATTTATCCTCTGTGATCTTCTAATGGTAGAAACAGCAGGTTGAAGTTCATTTGCGAGTTGTTCTGGTTCATCTTGATCTGGTCCTTGTACTGGATCTGGAAAGGGTTCCTGTTCATGTTCTTCTTGATATGTTGCTTGTTCTGGTTCTTCTTGTATTTGTTCTGGCTCTTCATGATGGGTTTCGTCTTGGTAAGGGCTTTGATTTGTATATTCATCGGATTTAACTTTAAATTCAGTTGCAAAATCGATTGTAGAACTACACTTTTCCTTCGATGTATCTTTAGATGCTTGGTTAGACTTGTTTCTTGACACTTTATCCTGAATTAACCCAAATTGAACATCGCGACTCACAACAATTTGATTCTTGATCGGATTGTAGCAACGAAAAGCCTTCGATTGTTCGTCGTATCCAACGAATATCATTTCAACAGCAGTTTTGTCCAATTTTTGTCGCTTTTCAACAGGCACATGAACAAAACACTTCGACCCAAACAATTTAAAATGTTGAATACAAGGCTTTAAACCATTCCAACCCTCGAAAGGTGTCAAAGGTTTAGCCCTAGTGGGTAGACGATTTTGAACATAGTTGGCTGTAATAACCGCTTCACCCCAAAACTTGTATTCCAAACCCGCATCTAGTAACATGCAGCGAGCCATCTCAATCAACGTTCGATTTTTGCGTTCTGCGATGCCATTCTGCTGAGGGGTATATGCAGCAGTGTATTGGATTTGAATGCCTTGAGACTTTAAATACTCAACAGTTGCATTAGCTGTATACTCTTCTCCTCGATCCGACCTGATTATCTTTGGCTTTCTCTGGAACTTTGTTTTGCACATTTCAACATATTCTTTTAACTTTGGTAGTACTTCTGATTTTTGCTTGAGCAGATAAACTACAGTATACCTAGTGAAATCATCAATAAAAGTTACCAGATAGCGCTTGCCGCTTGGTGAAACAGTTTGCATGGGGCCGCAAACATCAGTGTGTATCAGATCAAGAGGAGCAGTTGTCTTCGATATTGATTGTTTTGGAAATGGCAACCGTGTCATCTTGGCTTGCAAACATACATCACATAGACACTTTACACCACAATCAACCAGTTTTACACCTTCAACTAAGCCGTTTAAAACCATTTCCTTAATAACTTTTGGATCACGATGACCACAAACCCTGTGCCAATAATGAATGCAATTACCTTTATACTCACATGCTGAATACACCTTGTTCGATTCCCGTAATTTGTACAAATTCGCATGTGGGTCTGCTATAGCCACTTGTTGACCGTTTCGTTTGATCTCACAAAAGTTTTCTTTGAAGTCAATTGTAAATCCAGCATCAATTAGTTTTCGTACCGAAAGCAAGTTACCACCAATTTCTGGAATGTATAAGACGTCTGTTAGTTTCGCGGAAGATACTTCATTGTTTTGATTGAGAAAATTGATGTTGCCGCTTCCACGTCCTTTACTTCTTACTTCATTGCCGTTTGCAACATTTATTTTTTCAAGATAGTTTGGATTAAGTTCGGTAAAAAAAGATTTATTGCTTGAGATGTGACAAGTAGCGCCGGAGTCAACAATCCAGCCACCTACTTCCTTCGATACCATAAACAAGAATTCTGACTGATCTTCAACTCGATTTGCTTTGTTCGACGAGGCTGGGTTGGATTTGTTCTTGTTTTACTTTGATTTCCATTTCTTGTATTTTGCACAATCTTTCTTAAAATGACCTTTCACTTTGCAAAAATAACAAGTTCCATCTTTCTTCTCTTCGGTTTTCAGAACAGATTCCTTCTTTTCATCCATATCATCCGTACGACGCATATACTCTTCCAATAGCTTTGTCTGAACTAAGGAAAAAGTAAGGTCGTTATTTGAACGTGCTTCGAGTGCAGTGACAAGTGTGCCATAGCTTCTAGGTAAGCTACTAAGAACCATAGCAACACTCCATCTTTCGGAAAGTTCCTCTTCCCCAAGGTCTCGCAACTTATTGAAGAGATCCATTATTTGGTTGATGTGAGTTTCAACGTTACCACCTTCCTCTAGCTTCATACTGCAAATTCGACCCATTAAGGATACTCTATTGCCGAGGGTATCCTTTTCATGATATTCTTGAAGAGCTGACCATACTTTCTTTGCTGAAGAAACACGCCTTATATGAATAAGTTGGTCATCTTCAACCAACAAACCAATTAGCGCCCTTGCTTGGTCATCTTCTTTTTGCCATTTCTCAACAACGGCTGCATTCTGATCTGTTTTGACTGGTTTATCGCTGGTGACCGTATGCCATAAACCTTCTTTAATAAGTAAGAGTTCGAGCTTGAACTTCCATGTTGAATAATTTGCATTATTCAACCTTACTATATCGAACCTTGAATTTTCACCCATTCTTTATTAAAAAGCAAATATACCTCTTCTTTATTCTGCGCGTTTTGGGCCTATAACCTGATGGAATTAAGTCCTTTGGTGAAATAAAAACAGTTCCTTTATAAGAAGAAAATAATATAAATGTTTTATTTAAACTGAAGTAAGTGAAAGAATGAAAAAATATTTTCATAAAATTTGATTTTATACAAAACTCGATAAGTATGATTTCTTTAACAAAGTACTTAAGTTACAAAGTAAATGTATATATCTAACAGTACCCTCAATGTCATTCATGTCATTCCATTAATACAAATACACTGAATTATTACAAAGCTTTCAATAAACTTAATGATTACAATATTTACCTATATGATGATAGTTGAGGCATAAAATAAATCTCAACCTTTATTATATTTAACGGAATCCCATGTATTTAACAAGGCAAAACCTCTAAACGCCAAATAATGGCGTTAACACATAATTTTAACAATACGATTTTAATTGGCCTTATATGACTATCAACAGTTGTAAAAATAAATCAAACAAAAACAACCACGCTAAGCAAACACAACAAGAACTCAGATAAATTGTTTAAACAACTGAAGTCAAATTGTTCGTACTTCATAATGTGAATAAAAAAGAGTAAATAGGTAAGTTAACAATTTTCTTATTTTATGTCAGAATTAAAGTAGGAGCTTGGAGACAAATTCTATTATTGCATCCCGATATCCGTCGTCCATGGCGCTCAAATTGAGGAGAACATTGAATTGGAATTTGGAAAGTAAAGCTACGTTGGATTAATTGTGAATGACGCTAGTATGTTTTAGTAAGTAAGGGTTCGCTCAGTTTGTCAACTGACAACTGAAACTTTTTTATATTGCAATATCAGTTTTGAGCTATAATCAAGACAGTGATTTGATTTTCATAAAAATGTTAAATAATTGCATCTATAACAAATTAAAAGTTACGTATACGCCATGGAGTCCAGGAACGAAGTTTCACTGAAATGTGAAGAATCTTCTTAACAAAAACCTTATGTTTTATAGATAAATGGTTGATAAAAAACAAAGAAGACGAATACTGTTTTTTTTTTTTAACTAAAATGATAGTTTATACAAAACTAACGTTATGTTATAAGGTTTCACGTTTTTGATTTTTGCCATTCCAGATTGTTATTAATAGTGAAATATTCCTGTTTCGTATTTCAGAAAGAAGCCTGATTGTATCAACCTTTTGAGACATTAAAGTAAACATTTAAAATGTAAAAGAGAACACAAGCGTCCATCACAGCACCCTGTTTCTTTCAACTCGCTAAAAATCTGATGAGTTTTGATTCAGCACGTGAAACAAATGTTTGTTTTATAGCTACAAGCGTCCATTCGAATGTGGATTTGTGGTTGAGCTTCAACTCGGTAAATTAGTGCCTCGCGGCGAGAATCCACATCTGAGAAATTTGTTTTAAGCAAATAAATCATAATCCTAATGTACGAAGAGGCGTGGACCTTGGCAACAGTATAATAATAATAATAATAATTTTTTGACCGTTTTGACCCAGTAAATCTTTAATTTCCTTGTTGATATACAGTGTTCCACAAAAGTCATGGTACAGCATAAATTTTTAATCACAATGCTTAAAATATTCCGCAATAAAGCAAATATTCAAAATGTTTAAACTTAATTTAGCAGATTCACAATTGTTCTCAATTTAAGTAACAAGAAAAGAAACATTTTTACCATAAATTAATTAAAAATGAAAAAAAAAATACTTTAAACCCATGAATTATCTTCCACAAAAGTCATGGTACACCTTGCAACACCTTTAGGTTTTTAGACAACTGTGCAACGGTTAATATTTAGTTTGATTTATTTTCTTATACCAGTATCTAAACCTTGTTATTTACGCGAAACATTTGTTTGAGGTGGGTTTTTTAATTTAACTGTGTAATTTTTGGATAAAAAAGTCGTGAAAATGCGAGGAAAGGGGTTACTCCAAAATATAATAAATTATTTCTAGAAGTTTTTGCACCATTCAAAACGTTGTTAAGCGCTTTAAAAAAGATAACACACGTCAAAAACAAGCCGCACGTAGTGGCCGTCCATCAAAGCTTACTTCTCGGGATAAAATAAAAAAAAACAAGCACTTGGTAGCCCAAGATTCATTTATAAGTTCGAACAAGATAAGTAGAGCTCGAAAAGTTCAATGAAAACATAGTTCATCCTGGAACTGAGCGCCATGTCATCGTTGAAGCTGGGTTTCAGTCTCGTTTATTTAGAAGGAAGCTGTTAATCAGTGAGGTTAATTGAAAAAGGAGGATTGCGTTCTGGAGGTAATTTTTTCAGACTAATCGAAGTACAATCTGTTTGCCTCAGATGCGGTAACGTTAAAATATGGCTAAAGTGAGGGCATGCCTTAAATCTAAAAAAAAAATACTATAAGACAATAAAACCCATTAGTGGAAGTGTAATTGTATGGGGCCTTATGGCTGCGTCTGGGGTCGGAAATTTTATTTTAATAGAAAAAACTATGGACGAACACATATTTACCTTAATATTGACAAAGAGAATTTAAAGGATAGTGCGAGAAAACTCGGTCTTTTTAATAATTACTTCTTTCACCAAGATAACGATCTCAAACATACTGCCCAAAAATTGCATACCTATATGTGGATAATTTAAAACATTTTCCACCTTTTAGTGACCCCTCCCAAAAGCCCGGACTTGAACCCGATTGAGCATTTGTGCGATGTTCTCGAAATAAAGGATTCGAGCCAGTGTCATTTGCAACAAGAAACAAATAATAAAAGAATGGCAGAATATTGCACAAACTTGCACTGGAAACTTATTCAATTCAATGAAAAACAGCCTCAGAGTCATTATAAATTTGAAAGGTTATCCAGCTTAATATAAAAAGATTACTTCACAAAAAAAAAGTGTTCTGAGATTTTTTTTTTTAACTTTTTGAGAGGTGTACCATGTAGAAGAAAATGTATGCGTTTGTCCCAAATTTTATTTATTTATTTTTTATATTCTAATTGTGGTTGCTTTTCATGTTCTAAAAATAACATGCGAATAAAAAAAGTTGTTATTAAATAAAAAAAATTGAAATTTTGTATTGTTATGGAAGTTTGTAAGCATTATGACTAAAAATGTTTGACTTTTGTGGAACACTCTTAATACGTTTTTTTCAACAGTTAAAATCGCTCACGTTTATTGAAAAGGTATTATCTTCGAGTTCCACGAGGAAAATCAATTTACCAAAGCGAAAAATGCTATAACTATGCAAAATTTAAGACGGCTCACACAGGTAAATTTTCCCAAAAAGCTGGCCATAACTATAAAAAAAAAATTGCGATTTGTTGTAATTTTTTAATGCAAAGTTATTAACAAATAGTGTAAGCATTAAGCCTCATATATCATTCGATGCAGATTATAACGGTTTAATCAGCAGACGCTTTCAAAGTGCAAACTTTAAGGGAACAAATGCAGTAGCTGTTTTGATCTGGCGAGAAGAAGTCATTTTGGTTTATTTTTTTCTTTCTTTGTTTGGGTGCTTTTAAAATTTATTAAACATGGATTCTGTTGCTAGTGGTATGTTTTATTGAGATAATATTTTTTTTTGTCATATTTTAAGTTGATAATTAATATTGAGGCCTTTTTAGGCAGAGTATTTTATTGGTACAATATTTTTATCATTTTTTAACTTTAATAATGCAAAAGTTAAGTTTTTCTGTGGATTTCTGTAATGAAAATAGTCTTAAAATTTGCGTTGGCATTGCCTTAATCAGAAACAGTCAAAATATTTTGCTCATTTTGCGTTCTTTTTAATTATTCGCACTTTAAGTTGACGCGGAAGGGCTTTTTTTTGTTTTTTTAATATAAACTTTTTTACTTTTTACGCAAGCTCGCGATCAAGTTTCGCTTTTCTTTCTAAAAATCAGCTTTCTGAATGTTTGAGAAGATGCCATACCGAAAAAATCAATTTTTTGACAGAAACGTAGGAAAATGAAACTAATGTTGACATTTCAGAGCAAACAAACAACTTTTATGTCCGATTTTGTCTATGACCATAAAAGAAGGTGGTTAATTGCCAAAAAAAAAACATAAGAAATAACAAAAAAATATTTCTGAAGCTATTCTTCCAATTGGACTCCGCAAAGAAGCACAAGAGTCCCGAAACAAGGACATAAAGCGTAAAGTGTTGCATACATACTAATTTTTTTACAAGGAAAATAAAACACTTATGAAATTTTTTGGTATGCAAGATTAATAATAAATTGGATAAAAACGTGTTGATAAAATTTCCAAGAAATTGGCTGAGCCGTTTTTGAGAAATCTGGAAAAGAGTGTTATAAACCCAAAAGGTACTACAAAAATGGTTCTCTTTTCCGATTTATTTGTTATTGGAGAATATATTTTAAATAATAGTTTGGAATGCAATTTCACTAAGGATAATGTTAAGTATAACTGTGCAAATATTTAACAAAATTTGTAAAGCCGAAATGGAGATATACGGGAATAATCAAAAAATCAGCCGCAAAGTCCATAGTATTAGAATTTCACTTCGATACATGGCCATTAGGGGTATAGATAAAAATCTGAAAAAAATGGGATTTTTTTTTATTTATTTGGAGACGATTGAGCAGATACTTTCATTAATTTTCGAAAAAAAAGCAAATAAGAACCACCCTAATGTAGATAATTACTTAGGTATTTATTTATTTATTTATTAATAGATTTATGTATTTATTTATATATTTATTCATTTATTTGAGTATTTATTTCTTAACTTATTTATTATATATGTCCTAATTAATTTATTTATTATTTTCTAAAAAGCAATAAGCATGCAATGCAATACAAAGAAAATACCAAATATAAAAAGCACCCTTTTTCATCCTTTTTGCATGGTCTTTGGCGAATTTGGTTGTATATTTGGTTGAAAATTGTTGTTTCTTTTGAAAATTAACTTTTTATGAATTTCCATGCAACAATAAAACAAAAAAAAAAAACAAAAAATAATTTTGGCCAGCTTTTTGGGAAAATTTACCTGTGTGCGGCTTGATGATAGACTTTCTGGTTTTTATGTACCTACCTATACAGAATTTTGTATAAGAGAACAATTTTCTCAGACAAATTCAAATTAATTATAAATGGCCAATCACATAAATGATGGCGCACCAAATTCAAATATTTTAATTTACATATTTCAAAAATAATTTTATAAAAAAAAAGAATCCAAACAGTAAAAAATTCTTCGTGTGATTTTTGGTCCCGTTTGCAAAACATTTAAGCCAAATTAATACACACCGAAACTTCTCTTAACTGAATAAATTTTGATACACATTTTCTAGAGAACCATTTGATCCGAAAATGTTGCTTCCATATTTTTAAGATAAACAGTTTCGAAGTCATTGAAGGAAATAGGCAGAAAGACTATTCAAATTATTAGCCAAGACAATTTTTGGTTTCATATCTCAATCCTTTTATAAAATTTCGTTCAAAGCTAAAAAAAAAAGTAGGGTCGGATAATCGAGTACGGAACCCTCCTCGAGCGAGTTTATCTCGCACTTGTCCACTTTTTTTTATGTCAAGTGTTTTTTTTTTATTCTTTGGCACTTTTATGTATAGGTTCTAAGAAAAATGTATGAATATAAATATTATACATTTGTGGTTAAGATACACTAGTCAAAACAATTAAAGGAACACTTGAAAAGACTCAAAAATTGAGTGGTTTTTTATAAGGCTGTATCTCAGTAGAAGAAAGTCGGATTGAAGTGAAATAAAAAGTTTTTCAAAGGTTATAATTTTTTCTTTTCTTTTGGAGACGAAGTTCGCGGGGTCAGCTAGTTTGCATCTAAAATCACCAACAATAAGAATTCAAAAGTGTCATAATATGTAGGTATCTATTCTGTATACAGATTTTTATATATTGTGCTCCGAATACGTAAATTCCAAAAGTGTTTTGTTAAGAATTGCAACAGATGTTGGTGAGTCATTAATCTTCATACTTAACCAATTTTCAATATTAATCACCTATTTTTATTTTTTTTTCTTGAAATTGCTGTGTTTTCGTGATGGTTTTGGTTTCTGCTTATTTTGATTCTTTTTCTATTTCATTTTCATATTTAATTTTTGCTTTTTTTATTTTTTTTCATTTTTTCCTCTTCTTTTTCCTTTCTGAATAAAATTATGTTATCTTTAAATGTATACTTGAACTAAACAATTTAAGCTTGTAAAAGGTATTTGTATTTTGTTATTAGCTGTAAGTTTTTTAATTGAAAAGAAGAGTTAAGGTTAAGGTCCAACGACGAGGAAGGCCGTGACTCAGGCGTGCGAAACTGGAGAGAGTTAGTAAAACCGTTGAGGAATTTCAATTTAAAAATTCGCATCAAACACTTCGAATCTGAAAGTTTGGATACCACGAGTGGTTTTTGAACTTGAAGTCAAGTAGACAACGAAGGAAATCTATAGACTTACAGTATCAACGACTACGTTCTGTTATCTCACTGAAAACTGCACTTTTGTTTTCTTTTAAGACGAAATCATATGCGCCATAATCATAATGTTAATTTAATTTCAACAATAGTAAGCATACCTATACCTACATACTACATTCATATGTATAACTCCTCACCTCAATGTTTCCTGCAAGTTTACAACTTTTTTGATTACTTAACATAATAAAGTAATCAGAAAAACACAAAACTAGGTAAGATTTGTTTGCAATCAAAAAGGCGTTTGGTGACACAGCGGCGGCATTTTGTCGGCGGCGCCTATGAATGTTTTTGTTATTGTATTTATAACTTCAATGTTTCGCTAAGGAGTTAAACGTTGATATAGGAACTTGAGATTTCACGACCCACTCCGCGATACCCTACCCATATGTATAAGCCAATTATTGCCTGGGCATAGATATACCTAGAGTACATACCTATACCTACACTTGCAATTTGCTCACCTCAATGCGATCTTATCATACCGCCCGCCATTAATTTATATGAGATGCAATAAATTTATTATTTGTCAATAGCGGCTTTATAATCGGCTGTAAATGTTACTAGGAGACATTCGAGTTTGAGTCTAAAAAAAGTTTAAACGTATCAAGGTGCATTTTTCTTTTTCTTGGTTTGTTTTTGATTTTGCAAAATGAGGAATTCACGTACTCACCTTATTGGTTGTCATTTTTTTTCTTTTTTTTTGAAAATCGTAATTCGTTTATTTTGTTGAACATAATAGCTTTATTCAGCGAGAAAAAAGACAGCACAGTACAGCACAGCACAGCTGCATGAGAAAGGTCAGAACAGATTGGAACAGTTTAGAACACAAAATGTGTTCTACCTAAAAAGATGGAACAGAAAATCCTGTCCTAAACTGTTCCAAACTGTTCTAGACAGACTCAATGAACACCAAATCAGGACAGTTTGGAACAGCAAATGTGTCAATGAACACCAAAAAGCTGTACTTTTCTGTTCCAAACTGTGCCAAAGTGTGCAGAACAGTGTCGCTGAACATACCTAATGAAAAGTCATACAGAAAACAAGAAACTTTAACGAAAATAATTACAATTTCACAATTTGTTTTTTGGCATAAATAAACCTCAGTAATTATTGTTGTTTACCATAATCAATCCCAGAAATTCCTCCTTAACTGCCATGGTGAGTTGCATTTCGGTCGTCAAGCTCTTTTTCTATACCTTACCGAAACCTGATTCTCTGTATTTCTCAACTAAGAATGCTGAAATTACCTATTCAAGGCCTATGTCCAGTTCACTGTCAATTACGCCTTCAAATAAAATATTCAAAGAAACTGAAAGTTACCTCGGTTCTTTCATATGGTTGTTGGTGTCAGCTTACGTTCAACCCTTGGAAGAGTTAATAGATTTTTCCTCTAGAAATAAATAGAGTGGCGCGACAGCTCTTGAAGAGCCAAGGCCTAAGTGGCTTACTCTCATCAACAATTCTCTGAGTGCGTGTGAAGAATTGAGGGGACCTACAATTTAACGCCGATTCCGAACGGCAGAGTTGAGAAGCACTTTTTCATGACAGATTGATACTCTTGGAAGATTTGTCAGGTCTTCGCAAGAGGCAGTGCCCGTGAAAGATGATGATAGAAAGATGATGATAGATTTTTCCTCTAGCAGTTACTAGAAAATTCGTCGAAAATGTTCTTGTTTATTTATTTTATTATAAATACAAATTTGAGAAAATGTTTTGGTTTCATCTTTCATGGTCTACAGGCCCGTAGCCAGGATTTCGGTTCGGGGGGGGGGGGGGGGGGGCTTGTTCAATTTCGAAGAAGTAATTCTTTATACAAAAATTAAAAAAAAACTACATAATGTAAATGTTTTATTTTTGTTTGTATTTTTTTTTTAATTAAATAAATAGTTTGGATTTTTACAGCAATAAACGCCTTGTCTTTTTTTTAGACATAATGTCAATCACTTCATCTGGATCCACATCAATACCTGAGTGAACAGACAGCATTGCAAGTGCGCTTAGTCTTGGATGGCCCATAACGCTTCGGGATACTGTTTTGATCCTTTTCATCGTTGAAAAAGTTCTTTCAACGATAGCTGTTGTAACTGGTAGTGTGGCCAAAATTGTAAGCAAGTAGCTTATGCTCCTGAAGTAGGTCTTGTCACACATATCTAGCAGTTTCAGAACATCGGAAGAGGGATCCTTACTTACTTTACTAACTTACTTAAGGTGGCGCTACAGTCCGGGGTCGACTTGGGCCTCAACCAACAAACCTCTCCAGCCAGCTCGGTCCCTAGCTCCCTGTCTCCAGTTTCGCACGCCGAGTTGGTTGAGGTCGTGTTCAACTTGCGCGCGCCACCTGAGCCTTGGTCTTCCTCTACTGCGTCTTCCCTCTGGGTTGGATTCGAAGACTTTACGGGCCGGAGTATTGGTGTCCATCCTCTCCACGTGACCGAGCCATCTGAGTCTTTGGACCTTCACTCTTTTAGCTAAGTCAGTGTCGCTGTACAGCCCGTACAGTTCGTCGTTAAATCTTCTCCTCCATTCACCGTTTATGCAGACAGGACCATAGATCTTACGTAGAATCTTTCTCTCGAAACGGCCAAGTGTGTTCTCATCCGTTTTTGACAAGGTCCATGCACCATATAGCAGGACGGGGATGATGAGGGTCTTATAGAGCGTCACCTTAGTTTTTCGGGAGAGGGCCTTACTACTCAATTGCTTTCTTAGCCCGAAGAAACAGCGATTAGCAAGAGTTATTCTTCGTCTGATCTCGGCGCTGATGTCGTTGTCCGTACTGATAGCGGAGCCAAGGTATACAAAGTCCCTAACTACCTCGAAATTATATGCGTCTATCGTGACGTTTTGTCCAAGACGTCGGTGTCGGAATAAAACCTACAAAATTTTCCCGAAGCATACTTTTCGTGGGCTCTGTACAGCAGTCAACATATCGGACACATATTGAAAGTTGCTCAGTGCCAGAAACATCCATTGTTTCATCAGCCAGAATGCTAAAACAACTCGATCTTATAACCCGGTTAGATATTTTTCTGGTGACAATATCAGAGCATATATCCAAGATTTCGTTTTGGATATCTGGGCTTATATAGGTTGCATTTTTTGAACTGGTTACGATGTGGTTACATAAGTAGTGAGGAACTAATAAGAGAATATACAAACTTTTGTTCAAATATTTTTTTTTAAATCATTTCGGGAGGGGCTTGAGCCCCTCTAGCCCCCCCTCTGGTTACGTGCCTGATGGTCTATACTGCCTTTTGCGAAAAAACTTAAAAAACTGGCAAGAGGAGCATTTGTCACTGTAAAGTGCTTTCAACTCGTCATTCAGAATAGACATAAAACCTAAGGTCCCCTCAACTCCTTAAACGCACTTAAGGAATAAGTAGTTGAAGAGTGTAAACCATTAAGGCTTGGTTCGTGGGGGCCACCCTATTATTATTATTATAGTTTTTTTTACCATGGTACATACTTAACTTATATACTTATTCGGTTTTTTAAAATGAAATAGTTCAGACCTTAAAGCTTTGGTCACAACGAATGTGTGGTTGGGGGGTTCTAAGAGGGGACACACCGTTAAACGCCCCAATACCAAACATGAGCAGAGTACTGTGGAGTACGTTAAACCCTATGATGTATAAAATTCTGACGAGCTCAAGAAGTCACATCTTCTATAAGGTTCGACTCATGGATGGGACGTCCTGAAGCAACATAACATGTCACAATCACGATCAAACGTCAGTCGGATACTTGATGCAGGTTATATCAATTCCGGAAAAACTATGAAATAGGAATGTCTCTTGGAACCGTGGAAATGAGACAAGATGCAACGCTTGTCATCGGGCAGTTGAAAAATTGTATTTTCTGATTCTGCTCCTTTAATGGGCGGAGAGTAAGACTACATGAGACATTCATATTGAAGGCTTAAAAAAATTGTGTGAGGAAATGGGTGCAACGATTTTGAAGAGGAGAAATAGAAAACGAAGGATGACAGGTGAAACAAGACTCTTTGACGGTATCAAAGAAAAGAGCGTATAAAAAGGGAGAAACCCTTGCTCTCGTTGGGGTTATAGGCGTACATGACACTTGTGACGGCTTTCGACATTTTGCTAACTCTATACCATTGTCCGTGGCCTCATGAGAGCGATAATTCAATTAACTGAAACTACATATTATAAAATCTTTTCTCCGTACAACCAAGACAGGCTGTTAAATTAAGCTGTAGGTACTTTCCTGGCTTTAGGCCAGAAAGGCAAAACAACGATAGACCAAACATTCACACTGAGTCAAATCCTGGAAAAGACCAACGAATTTCAAGTCGAAACCCAACGTCTTTTCATCGACTTCAAAGATGCTTATGATAGCATCCACCGCCAAGAGCTTATGATGGCGATGTCTGAGTTCGGGATCCCGAACAAACTGATCCAGCTGTGCCGCATGACGCTAAACAATACGCCAGTGCAGTGTGCATTTGCATTTGCATTTGCATTGCAAATGGGTAACAGCTCGACCGAGTTATTTCAAACATATTGCGCAGGGTTTAGACAAGGAGCTGCGCTATCTTGTGATTTCTTCAACATAAGCCTGGAGCAGATAGTGCGCAAGGCAGGTGTGAGCACGGAAAACACTATCTTCAACAAATTCACCCCAGCTGTACCAAGATGTGAATGTAGTCTAGAAAGCCAAGAAAAGACGACTGCATTGGCTCGGCCATATCGAGCGAATGGACGACAACGCTCCAGCCAAAAAAATCTTCTTCTCATCGCAGCCCCCAGGTTCGAGACCACAAGGATAACAGAACCTACGGTACAAGGACCAAGTGACTGCGGAATGCGGATGCGGAACTTTTTCGCTTTCTCTCTCCGGGCGAGAGAGAGAGAGAGAGAGAGAGACAGACAGAGAGTCACTTTTGCCTAATTGAACGCAACGCAACGCATTGTAAATACCTTTTTAAGCTTCCAGATTGCCAGTAAGAAACCCCAATATATAGTTTTCCTTCAACTTGAACTGAGTTATGTATCGAGCACAGTTTTGTTTTCTTAACTTAAGTTGAAATTTGTGTGTTCTGAGAATTTTTCATATTTTTTTCAATTATTTGTCACCCTTTAGAATTTGAAGATATAAACGCGGGGTTTTCCACAAATTTTGTTGGTACCTATAGTAATGCTCCCTCATTAATAAATAACCCTTTTCCATATACTTCAAGAACAGAAATTCATTCAAAAATTATCAAACAATGTTATCCTGTAGGTACTTCAAATAGATAACAAAAGACACCACCAATGAAAAACCACCGCTTTAGTCTCGCACAAAAACAACAAATTATAGTTTCTTTTGCAACAACACACAGTGGCGGTTTGTTTCAAAAACGACAAAGGAAACAAAAATCCAACATAAACGTTTGCAATCAACATTTTATTATTTTTAAATAATCAAACCCATCAACAGTGAGTAGTTGTTGGTGTTGAGTGCCAGCCCTATAGACAAAAGGACACAATACAACTTGTTTATCAACAAAATCAGACCCTTTATTAATTTTGAAGGTCATCCAGAAGAGGCGACAAGGCATAAGTGAAGGTTTCCATACCTGTTTTCATATTTAAGTAATTAGTGAGGATTACCCAAAAGGCTATAACCATATAATAGAAAAAACAGAACACCCATTTTTGATACATTTTGAAATAAATTTAAATACCTCCTCCATTTTCTAGTATGTAGGTACTGTTATGGGAACGATGGATGTTATAAAAGTTGTGCTATGTGCGTCATAATTCGACTATTCGAGCCTTTAGTACACATTTTCGTGGAAATAATTATCCTGTGATGTACCATGTACCTTGAGAAATGTTTTCCTTAAAATAACTCGCGATCCCGAAGCGAAACCTACCTCTGGCTCTGCGACAGGTAGGGACTGTCAAAAATATTTAGATGACAAGCTGTGAAGATCAAACGAAGCCGTCGCAACCTTAAATTCTCAAGTTTATGTGTCAAAATCGCAAAAATTTAAATAAGGTCATAAAGTGCATAGCGAGAAGACAGATACAATAGGTAATGAGGACTCATTGATATTTCCCAAACTCATCTTGGGAATTACCAGGAAAATCGGGTTAATCAAAAATATTGGTAGGTGGAACCATAACACAGAATTCTGAAGGTTCAGTTTTGCAAAAATGCAACCAAACAATGCGCCATAAAACATACAATGCTGTATTGCATATTATTTTAAGGTTGTGTTTATGCATTTTATAACTGGGCTAGACGTGTCTTTCGTATTTCAGTGGCCCAGGCCATCCCTTAATATCTAAAAAAGAATGAAATTCGTTCATTTTCAACACATTTTACAACACAGTCGAGACTTCAGCCTATGGTCAAGTCTCCCCTAAAATAATGGCTCAAGTCTCCCGCTCACGTTTTTAATGATCAAAAAATTTTGTAAAATAGAAGATAGCTTGATTTTCTTTTAATGTTTACAAAGTCGATTAAATATTTTATGAGTATGTCCAACTTTTTTAACCTACCACGCTAAATAAAATTTTTATCTTGAAAAACAAAAACAAAAAAAAATTACTATTTTCGACAAGAAAACAAATTTTTGCATTCACCAGCCAGAGTAAATTGGGGATCTAAAATAATTTTTGTTTGCAAGTAGAACATCGAAGGACACAAAAACTTGGTATACTCATTAATCATTTGAGTGATATTTGAGAGAATTATTTAGAGTGGCTCATGTCTCCCATATGGTCAAGTCTCCCGGACTCCCCCTACGTACTTTGACAGTTTCATTTGCTTGGTGTGAAAATTAACCACAAAACTAGCAAACATGCAAACAAAATATTAAATTTATAAATCGAAATTGTGTCAAAATGATTTTCTGCACAAAAATTTTATCATCCATTGCTTTTTCTCGTTACAGCGAGAACACATTGAATTGACAATTGACTGCATGTCAGTTTCAGTTGTCAATGGATTAACGGACGTAAAAAAGTAGAATGTTGGCCAACTCTATCCGACGCATTCGTCATTGGCTACGTTCAATCACCTATCGGATAGGCTATCTGAGATACCCGTATCTGGGATATCTTTTTGGACGAGACAGATACCTGTATCCAGATAGCTGTCAAAACGTCTATATAAAAAACACAACAAATCAAACGCTTGAGAACAAAGAATTGTTTATGGCTGTTTATTCGTCGGCAAACATCTTCCGAGTCATCTGAATTATTAAAAATATTGTTAAAAATAACGTCGATAGTCATTTTGTTTATATTTCTTTTAATTCTCTTCTAAATTGGAAGCTGATAAAATAGACGCCAAACAATACAAGACAAAAAATCATGTGTTGATCAGCTGATCACTCGGATACCCAAGGTATACCAAAAATTCTCAGATACCTTTGGATTTATTTTTGACAGAAAATGGTTCATGTATTTGCTATTTTTTACTATGGATTAGAATAACAAAAAGCTATCCGATACCTTTTGGTTACGTGATTGAACCCACCCACTTACTTTGCTTATGGGACGCGTTCCATAAGAACATTGTGTATTCTATTGAGCTGTCACTGCTGTCAATTAAAAACTTCAACGCTGATGGATTGACGAACTCTAATATGAGTCACCGTCGCGTCGCCGCCTATCAAATAGGTAGAAGCTTGATTTTTCAATAAATTTTCATGACGACGACGCTTTCGGAGCGTCACCACAAGTGTGTGCGTAGGTACCTACTGATGACGCAAAAGCTTCACCGCAGCGTTAAAAAAACGGCATGTGTGCGCCAGGCCTTAGGCGATTCGTTCGAAAATTGGTTCATGTCTTATCAATGGCGAAGTGAAGGTATGGGGTGGTCACCAAGAACAAAGTTGAATTTAATTAAATTTTTATTTAATTCAAATATTCATCCAATCTGAAACACATTAACATTGGAAATACACTGAAAAATCAAAATAAATTCACTGACAAGATTGGTTCAGTTATTGTGCCCTATTAGGTTAGGTTAGGTTGAGGGGCTGACAGTTGATGTAATGATGTCGTTACCGTCACACTATTGCTACTATTGCTATAAAAACCTATAAGTGTTTAGTTAATAAAGCCATTTGGGGGCATTGATGAAGTTCAAAATGTTAGAAACTGGCGTACTAGAGAGTTGAGTTCTTCTAAGTCCCCGAAGAAATAATTGCCGTGCAATTTCTTCCTTTGGTGGGAAAGTGCGGGGAAGTGACATAGAAAGTGGTGAAGTGTCTTCATGCACCGTATATCCTCTGCTTCTGCATAGGCCATCTGAAATGATTCTCATCTTTTTCTTGCGATATCCTCACAAATTATGTCCGGTTATTATGCTTATAATATACCGAAGTGATCTCTTGTTTATTTGCATAGTTTTTTCCGTTCTTTGTTTGTTAAAACAGGGCACGATCTTTCTGTAGTGCAATAGGTGTCTAGAAGATTCCACCTTTCATCGGCCATAACAGTTATTGTATTTGAGATTTCTTGCTTTAAGTAACAGGGTGGGATCTTGACTAGCTGAGTGTGGCTTGCGTCAAGCGTTGATCCTAATCTTGCTAATTCATTGGCATTCTCGTTGCCTGGGATACCGCTATGGCCTGGGACCCAGCAGAGTTTATAATGTTTGCTGTGCGCCAAGAACCTAAAGCTCTTCGCGGCATGTTTAAGATAAATGATAATTTTTTTTCAAAATCTCTATATATATAAAAATGGATGTATATACATACGTTACAAATAGAAAGTTTTTGATGAAAAACTCGGAAAACGCATTGGTTTTTAAATCGAAAACTGCATAGAATTGTATCTATGTGCATTGGTTTTCAAACGGAAAAATGAAAAATTGGTGATGGGGAACTTGAAAAACTCAGGGAGAGTACAATATCTAACTATTGCATGGAATTTAAGGTGCAATTTTGGAACATTGAGGAAAAGAGCAACACGTTTGATTTTGTTTATCACATTTAGGATTTTGACTGTGTTGGAAAGTTCGTTGTCAAGCTAGAAAAATTTCATAACTTTGAAATTGGAAATATAGGTCTTATAATCATTTTAGAGCTTATCTCTGAAGGCGCTTAATGGTGGTGAAACGAGGTTAGTTAAAGATTAATGTAAACAATAAAATGGATGCATGTTGATTTGTTTGTGTGAGCGGTAAAGACTCTTAAGTAGTCCAACGCATTGTTATAAAATTTTGACTGTAGGCAAAGCTAACATGAGCCAGGGATCCTGCGAAAACAAATTTTGGGAACATTTTACGGGAAAATTGAAAAATGGAAAAAACAAATGGTGGTCGAAAATTATACTTTTGTATGGGATCATAGCTGCAATTGTTCAAAAATTAGTAAAAAAATCAGAAAACTCCGCAAAACGAGAATTTTTTAAATTATTTTTAGATTTGATTTGATCTGGTTGCAGGCGAGACGAGGTTCGCGGGGTCGGCTAGTTTTTAGTAAAAAAGGAAACGTATTTATCAAATTTATCACATTCTTTCACTTCCCCGAAGCCAACTCATTTGTTCACGAAACAATTTTTGATGGAAAGTTTAAAAATATTTCTTGAGTGTATCTTTTACTTTAATATTAATATTTAATTTTAATCATTGTTATTTATGCAGTATTTTTAAATATATTGTAAAACACATAATAAAGATTTGAATGCATATGAAAAAATTCATTTCTACTACAAAATTGAAGTCTAACTGAAGATATTCAAAGCTTCAGAGTAGATGTTTTTGCATGGTATATAAGATATATGAATCTTAAATTAAATTAACTTACCTTTATTGGAAGTCAATAACATTTTTGTATTATTTTGTTTTGGAAAAAGTAGGAGAGAACTTCTTTCATAAAAAGCATTATTGTTTATTAAGGGACGAATAAGAACAAAAGCAGAAGAAAAACAAAATAAATATATAAATATAATATTTAACTATATAAAATAATTCTTTTTTCACACAGATCATCACAATTGTGAATTAATTATATACAAATAAATTCTTTGAACAAAAAATAACACAGTATGGCATTATTTATTTAAACGAACGAATAAAAACAAAAACAAAAGAAGAATAAATACATAAATATAGTATAACATTATTATAAATCTTATAAATTTATGTTAAGGAATTTATTTGTATACATGTTATTTATTCACAAGAGCGATGATCTGTGTTAAAAAAATTTATTTTATATATTATAATATCATATAGATTATTAAATTCAGTCAAAATGCCATTTTGATAGTACCTACCTACAGAATAACGAAGGATTATTTCTTATTCTGTGGACTAAGTGCAAAATGCTATTAATAAAAGAAATGTATCTTAACAGGCGTTTACAAACCTTTTCCACCGTGGAGGGTGGTTTAGCGAAGCAATAAAAAAATGTAAGATAAAAGTTCATTAGATGGCTTATAAGTATCAACAACAACAAATTTCCCAAAGGGAATTTAAGCTTAACGTCACTAACTTTACTACTCAGTACTCCGGAAACAAATTATTTTTATTAATGAGAAATTTGTTGACGTTTGGTTAAAATGGATTACATTTTTAGTCCGAACTGCGTCAAAGTAGGATGGGTTTAATTGGATTTTTTATGTTAAAAAAAACTGCTTCCCTCTCAAGATGTCACCAAAATCGATTGCCATCTTGCCTCTACTACCCAAGAATATATATATACAAAAAATTCTCATGAATTTTCGGCTGTTAAATGACGAATGTCAATTGGATATCAAATGCGTCTCGAAAAAATTTGAGCGCTCATCGAAAAAATTTGAGCGCTCAGAATACGTTCAGTTAAAAGTGTGTTCAGAGCTTTGTATATTTATTTGACTGGTACTATCAAGATGGCGTTTTTTACAAGATCACTTTTAAATATAGTCATCTATGTTACGACTTATGTACTTTTAACTTTTTAATGGAAAATGGATGTACACAAAAATACGGCTATGGGATCTTGCAATGGAAAACCAATAACATAATAAAATTGTAGTTTTCGATCTTCTTTTTGAGTGAAACAGCTTCATTTCTTTCATGATTTGCATTTTAACAGAATTGTTTAAGGTAGCGCTTTTTGAACGATAGAGACAGAGATGTGATCAATTTTGATTGACGGTTTTTTGACAGTTACAAGTATACGTAAAATTACTTGTCACGGGTAACATGTAGGTATACATCATTAGGTTTGTTGAAATGCTAAATGATTAGCTTGAAATTATTGTATTATGGTCTTTAGTCACTTTGGATTTTAAGCAAAACTTATAATAGCCCAGGTGAGCCCCCATACAAGGAATTCCCGTCATCGCGCCCACTAAAATTTTTAATGAGGAATAAAAGATAAAGCCAAGACGAATATGATTCGCTTGGTTGACGTGAATTGAGTTAGCCGGAAAGCCCGCGCTTAGGCCTCAGTTATAGCTATCAGTAAAATCCATCAGTAAAAATTGAAACATCTGGAATCTGAAATTTTTTACCGATGAGCGTTTATAACTATCAGTAGGTAAGTTTACACCTTCGCGCCGCAAACAATTTCGTTTTTACTGTTCATCTCATCAGTAATTTTTTTAGTGATGGCACCGGAACAGTAAAAAAATGAAACGCCATCAGTAAAACGAAATGGAATTATTTTTGACATTTGGCAGTCAGTTGTTCAGTAAAATGAAATTTCATCAGTAAAATTTATAAAATCGATTTGTTAATAATATTTAGCACTAAATGCATTCTTTTTTTTTTTTGAAAAAAATAGTCGAAATGTATTTTCAACTTATTTCATCAAAATTTTCCTCAACATATAAGATTAAAGTATTCAAAATAGCAAAACAAAATTTTTGCTGATGGATTTTACTGATAGCTATAACTGAGCCCTTACCTGTTGCAATGTGGTGAAATGTCTCCATCATCACGGATTCTATTTCTGTTTCTTTCGTTACACGCGTCCTTATGTTAGATGTAGAAATACCTTGGAATACGAAACTACTGTAGTTTGTAATAAAAATACAGTAGGTCCTTTAGGTCATAATAAAACCTGGGGTGGAATCGTGTAAGCTGATAGTTGATAGTTGACAGTCAATTTTCTATACCTTTTTGCCTGAATTTGACTGTCAACTATCAAAATTCAGCTTACACGATTCCACCCCTGGTTTGTGTGATACTTTCGGCAGCTTGAAAGCAAGCAAACCAAGGTATTTCTACATCTAACATAAGGACGCATGTAACGAAAGAAACAGAAGTAGAATCCGAGATGATGGAGACATTTCAACGTCATTCACCATATTGCAACTGGTATGCGTGACCTTTCCGGCTAGCTAAATTCACGCCCACCAAGCGAATCTTGTTCGTCTGGGCTTTATCTTTTATTCCTCATAAAAAATTTTAGTGGGCGCGATGACGGGAATTTCTTGTAGATATGGAGGCTCCCTGCCTATAAAAAAAAATATTTTTGAGCTCCCGGCCTTTTGGGCCGGAGACCTCTTGGGTCGGGGACCAGTGGCATTTTGCCAGCCTTGCCACCCTATTGTTACGCAACAACATAATTGACAGACCTTGAAAAAATCGGATAAATGTGCCTTAGGCTGTTTCGGGAGGAAAGTTCTTCGAGTCATCTTTGGCCCCGTGTATACATTGATGGGGAATGAAGAAGAAGCTACAATAGCGAACTATATGGGTTGTACAACGACCCAGAAGACTCAAGGTCCAGAGATTCAGATGGCTCGGTCATTTAGAGCGGATGCGGACACCAATGCTCCGGCCCGGAAAACCTTCGACACTATTCCCAAGGGACGTAGGAGAGGAAAACCGCGACTCAGGTGGCGCACACAAGTGGAAGAGGGCCTCAATTAGCTTGGAGTGCAAGAATGGAGACAGCTAGCTAGGGACCGATCTGGCTGGCGGAGACTGTTGATTGAGGCCCAAGTTCACAACGGAATGTCGATTGTAGCGCCACATTAAGTAAGTAATTAATAGGTATTGACAACTGTAACGCAAAATGTACCTATGCAAAAATTGCAAAAATTGGTAGGTACACGTACAATTAATGACAAACAAAACTCTGAAATGTAGATACATATACGTCACAGACAGATTTCGGAATTTTGAAATCCGTATTTTCTTCTAATTTGCTTTACCTATACATACCTACATATTTCCGTGCGAGGCCGTCGTATTATTTTTAAACAAATGACTTTTTTCGAGTTTGAATGCTAACTTTAAGTAGGTAATCCACAGACAGAATTGCCAACGAAAATGAATTTAATTAATTCTGAATACAGGTAGGTATCTACCTTACCAAATGGGTATGAAGAAACCCCAACCATTATTTTTCGTCTAAAATGAACCCTTCCACGTTTTCCTTCATTCATATGACAAAAAAAATGGTAGATATCCACGTCATGCAATAATATAATTACATACGAAACTTCCCAGGAAAAACATGCAACATCTATGCCTAAAAGGGGGACTGCACAAAACGACCACCACTCGAACTCGAAGACGTTTATCTACAAACGAAGTACTTCAAAAATGCCAACGTTCGTCGCATAAGAGGGAGATGTCTAATGATAGCCCCCAAAGTTGCCATCATAAAATACAAATGAATGAAAAAGCAAAACAATCTACAACCGAACCCACCCATTAAAACATTCATCCATCTTAATTATTATCCATCGACTGAACCGAAGTCGAACTGGACTACAGGTAAATGAGAGATGGTAGATAGATGGGTCAGCAGGTGGGTAAAAATTATGAAATGCAAAATACAAAAGTAGAAATGTATATTCCCAAAAAGCACTTTATTGGATTACCTGGAACGCTCTCTCTCTCTCTTTCTTTCTCTGATAAATCAACAAAAACAAAACTCATGCAACCCTTACGGAAATGGGCGTGGCTTAAGAAACCTTGTTTCATACATACATTGTGTGCTATCTCTTTTACTCATACGTACCTGTAAGTACGAAATGAAAAAGCCATTTTGATTTTCATTCTTCTTCTAACAAATAACTATCTCTCGCTTGCTCTTATTTTTCTCGCATTTATATGTCATCGCATGTTATTCCATTTCATTAAGATTCCTTCGCTGCGCATTGTTCAGTTGTTTTGTTTTTGGCGGAAGAATTTAAAAAAAAAAATTGTTGGCAATTAAAAACGAACGAGCTGCAAAGTGGAGGAAGAGTGTTTGTTGAGAATTGCGATTTTGTTTTCTGTCACTAATCAGTTAGCGGCAAACAAGAACGGTGGACGGTTATCGGTTGTTAATGTAAATGACATTATTCTGAGCGAATTTGTTGACATTTGTGAGCAAAGTTATTTGGCGCGGTATTGATCCTCTGTGATGTCAAACAATACTTAACTGTAAAATTAGGAGCGCATTTTTATTAATCAGTGTGAACAGTTTCTTTGGTGTTTTAACGGTTTGAGTAGAAAAAAAACCAGAATACTATCATTCGAATGATGAGTAAAAATTTAAGTGACAAAACAAACCTGTGAAAAAATTATTCAGTGCAAGGAAATCACATTTTGGATAATTTAGTGTGTTTTAAAGTGAATAATATTTGTATACACGTGGGGCTATTTCCTTATCCTTTGAAAAAATAAAATTGATTTAAAATCAACCATGGTTTCATACTATAATTCCCTGTCATACTCCCAAAAACACAGTACCGCCAATTTGCCATATCCCGCCGGTCAACCATGGGCATGGCAATCGAACTACCATCCGCCGCCGAATCACCAATTCTTGGGCGATGTCGAGTCGCCACATTCGGTGGGCCATCATCCCATTCAATACTACAATCACATGTTCGGTAATCATCCATCGGCCGATTGGCATACGACAACGGAAAACTTTCAAAATGCCACCCATCAATCGCACTTGTTGCAACATCAACACCAGCAACACAATCATCAGCAGCATAATCATCATCAAAGTGGTGCGACGCACTTGAATGATTCGGCTAGTAGCGTTGGGGAGCCTCAAATTGCCGATGGACTACCTTCGCCGCCGATCACTGTTTCGGGCAGTGAGATCTCAAGTCCTGGAGCACCGGCATCGTCGTCGTCGCCCCATGGTAATATGAGTACAAACAGTAGCAACAATAACAACAACAATAGCAGCACGGCCAACAACAATAATACGAGTGGCAACACAACGATCAATAACAACACTATTCGATCGTCGCCTGTCAAAAGTCCCTATTATGATTGGATGAAAAAGCAGTCGTATACGGCGCAACCCACACCAGGTTAGTTGCTTTTAAATTTATTAACTCAATTAAATTGTATTTTTTCATAATTTTCAAGAAAGAGGAGGTTAGAATCATTAATTTTAAAAAGCGAAGAATTCTCATTTCGAATAAAATAAAAGTACAAACGATGTGACAGGTGTATTTCTTATCCGGCTCACAATCCATGAAGGAGCCTGAGATACTGCAGCCTTCCATCGTGAACGGTCCCTTGCATGCACTCTCCAGTCGCCTAAACCAAGTGCTCTGGCATCCGCAGTCACTTGGTCTTTGTTAAAATGTGTATGGCAATGGCAATTTAAAGAATTCAAAAGTTGAATTTTTTTTCCGCGCCTACTACGATGCTCGATATTAAGAAACAAATTCTTCGGCTTCGGCCAAAACTTTGGCCTATTTTATACCGAAGCCGAAGGTTTGTCCGAGCTTTTTTTTTAAACTCAGTTTATAAATATTTCCTATATTTCCAAAATACGGATGTTCCTAGAAACTCCATTAATCCAAGACTAGATTTCTTGACAGTTATGACCATTTTGAATAATTCATCTACAAAAAAAGTAAATTTTTGAGGACCAAATCCGTTTTGAAAGTAAAGGGTCTTTCATTTTTCGATTTCGACAGTTAAGCAGTTAAGCACACAACGATACTTTTTCAATGAACATTTTATTTCACTCAGGGACTATTCGCGTAAGTACGGTCTTTTGCGCAGCTCCTCAAAAAATAAAAATTAACGGTTTCAAATCGCAGGAATCTTCTCACAATAAAGCCATTATTGGTCGTGTTGTGAGGCTTTTTGCCCCCTCTTGTTGGAACCAAAAACCGTCCAAGTCATGATTTTCAATCGGCGCGCCGGGTCAAATAACGCCATAATTGGTCGTGTTGTTTGGCTTGTTGTCCCGTTTTATTTGAACCACATATCGTCCATGTCATGATTTTCAGTTACCGGCAAAAAAAAGCGCTTATCATTCGGCCATATTCCATATATCGCTCCGATACCGTCCGCCGGACCAATGACACCTGTCGACCATAGAGTACACCAATCAGTCACTCATTCTGGCACCGCTTCCATCACTTGTGGTCTTGTGGGTTTCTTCAAACTTCCAAGAAGCGTATCTATATACGGCGGGCGCCACAGTGCGTCGATTGTATGGACATGGTGGACAAAATTCAATTTTACAAAACTTTGTTAAATTTCGCCAAAATAATTGTTGCGAATTAATTAAATAATAAGATTTACGAAATTTCAGGTAATATTTACGCCCCCTGCCACGCCCATTTTTGAATATCATTTTATATCTTGAGAACGACTGGCAGGAATTAAATGAAATTTAAGGAGTTTAATTTTCTAGATGAGATTATTAATACAAAAAAATATGGACTCAATCCGCCCACTGCCACGGCCACTTTTAAAATTGTTTATTTCTTATGAACATCCGATCGATGTTAATATGAATATTTTGGAAACAGGGATATGGGATACAAACAGATTTGAGATATTTTTGGTAACATCTTTAAAAAACAAAAAAAATTTACGCCAAAAATGAAAAAGGAAACCTCATTTCTTTAGTTTGGAGTTGAAAGATTCGCAACTCTTCTTGTTCCGTCTTTTTTGGCGCGTCTAAAAATGAAGTTTCTGGTCCGTAAAAAGGCGGTACAGTAAGAAAATTATGTTAAATGCTATCGGGAAGTGTAAAATTATTTTTAAGTCAAGCCTCGTAGGGCTTATCTGAGCGACTATGGGTCTTTGAACATTGCATCCATTGTCGTTCTAGGCTTTGGTCAAATATTTAATTTTCGATTCAAAATCACTTTTTATTTTAAATGAACATTTATTTATATTTAAATAAGCTATAACAAAAATAAAGACATCCTTAATTATCGATTTCTTATCGAAAGAAACCATTTTTCATAAATAACTTCATTTTTTACGACTTGCACTTGTCCTACAAAAAACGAAATATTTCGAAAGTTTGCAAAAATTAGCAATGGAACTCTTTGTTTTTAAATAAAATAATAGCAGGGGATAACAAAAAGACTTAAAATTCAGATATACTTTGATATATTTTTTTTTTAACTCAACTTATTTAAATTTATGAGCCTCAAAAAATAGCACTTTTAATTAAATTAATTATAAAAGTAATTTCACATAAAAATAAACCAAAAAACGTTGGTATCACCTCTTAATGTATCCATAATTAATATTCAAGAGAAAAAAAATGTATAACTAGAAACACTTTCTTGAACGAGATCAATAGTTGCATGCGAAAATCGAAATCAAAACTAAGAAAAAAAATAAAAATTCTTATTCTGTATATAAAAATCCCGCTAATCAACGCAGAAGAAAAAAAAAACAACAGTTGAAAATAATAAATTACAGTTACTAAACATGTTTTTGATAGACTCCACAGCATTGTAGATCTCAAACGCATATTTAGTTTTTTGATTTTTGTCCACTGGTCGACGCACTGTGGGGCGTTGTGAATTGTCAGCAGGTTTCAATTGGTGTGTGATTTGAACTTGTAATGATGGAAATGCAAAGCTAAATGTAATGAAATCGATAAATTCGGATCATCAGGAACA
This sequence comes from Sphaerophoria taeniata, assembly GCA_943590905.1. Taxonomy (NCBI): domain Eukaryota; kingdom Metazoa; phylum Arthropoda; class Insecta; order Diptera; family Syrphidae; genus Sphaerophoria; species Sphaerophoria taeniata. Next base: position 91,247,253 of record OX016540.1, read on the forward strand.
CTACTTGTGCTTGCAGCAGCAATATTTTCGACTGAACATGCATTACGATGGGGCATGGGCCTTGCCACATCATGTAACGTTTCCACTCTCTTCGAATTTCTTTACAACGTTGCCGATTACTTGCGTAGTCGTCGGTCGATTATCATGCCTATAATCATAGCATAATGCGCGAAAAGTCGATAAGTTTGAAATACCACTTTTGTTGCAAGTTTTCATAATTTTTACGCGTCGATCGATTGTTAAGCGATCCATTATCGTAAATGACAAACATTTAATTGATGTTATGACACTTCAGATGACAATTAAGTTTGACACTTATCAAAAGAAGAAAGAATACGAAACAGCAGCGACGCCGACACGCGACGTTTTTTAAAATTCCAAGTTGGGCGCCAGTATGTTCTTTTTTTTCGAATTTGCTAACAAATTCGGTAATTTTCTTTTCCATCGTCTCTGCGCTGTTATAAAAAAAAATCTGCCAAGCCATTTTGATCTTTTTTTATAGGTTATTTACACTTCCAGTATATTCAAGACATGGGTTTTCTCCAAACAAAACCTTGACTTTAACTAAGAAGGTAAACAATTTTTTTTCGTCCGACGTGTACCTACTGTTTCTGGCTCTAAAGTGAAAACTTCTTAGAGCATATCGATTTGTAGAACTCAGGATGTGTTGGATCATAATATCAACTAAGGCCTTGGATAATTGTTGATATCGCTATACGAAATCATTGGTTTTACTTGTTAAAGGCTATATTAGATTTTCGTTTTCGCATTCTTGATATTTTGATTATTTATTTCATTTGAGTCTGTTCAAAAACTGTCTTCAAATTGCGTTTATGATAGAGCAAGATGAATCATTTTTTAATTGAATTTTTCAGCTTTTCGAAAAATTTCTGAAACAATTACCAAAAAATCAACATCTGGTTAACTAACTAAGGGACTATCCAGATGAACACGACCATCGAACGACGAATGTATGAAAAAAGTGATTATAGACACGTTGCAAGCCCTATTTTCTCACAAACACTTGAAAAATCTCAAAAATTGAGTGATTTTTTAAAAGGCTCTATCTCAGTAGAAAAAAGTCGAATTGAAGTGAAATAAAAAGTTTTTCAAAGGTTGAAATTTTTTCTTTTCAAATTATTTTGAGTTAAGAAAATGCCGTTAGTCGTTTTCGCTTGAGCGTAAAAAATGTTCACTCAGTTCCAAAATTGAAAAAAAAATAAAGTTTGGTTTGTCATCAAGTACTTAAGGGGAATTTTTTTTTCAATCCAACAGATTTAAGATTCAATTTGAGAATTTTGTTGGCATTAATTCCCTGTTTGTTTTAGATCGCTAAGATTTGTTTTCTAATCAAAAAAATGGGTTTACATTCAAAAACACAATTTTAACTTTGGACCCTAAATAAATATTGACTTACAAAAAAAAAATAAAGGCAGATTTGAAAAATTTATTAAATTTTCTACACAAAAACATTTTGAAAAAATAAAAATACATATTGTTTTTTTTTCAATCTTTTCTATCAATTCAAAAAAAGGTCCAAAATAAGCATTTTTCAACTTTTTCATTAAAACTACCGTTATTTTGTGGCTTTCAGTGATACAACTAATCTTAATTATTAAAGCTCATAAAATTTCCTGGATTTTCATGAAAATTTCGCATCAATACGATTAACCGTTTCTCTGTTTCGATCAATCAAACTTACACAACACTTTTTTTCAATTTTAAGAAATTTTTTATTTTTTTTTCTCGCTCAAGCGAAAACGACAAACGGCATTTTCTTAACTCAAAATAATTTGAAAAGAAAAAATTACAACCTTTGAAAAACTTTTTATTTCACTTCAATCCGACTTTTTTCTATAGGGTGTCCCAATAAGAGTGCACTTTTTAATTTGCAAATAAAACCAAGTATTTTATCACAGAGGTGTGATATTTTTATTGTATTGTAAAGAAGACATGTTCCAATTAAGTATGGAATAAAATATCCGGCAAATGACCCTCCCGGCTCCGATGACAGGCCATTACTCTCTTCATGAAATTTTCAATGACTTTTTCACAGAGATGTGACTGTATCTCACCGACAACACGTTGGATTTCCGAATTGAGCTCAGGAATTGTTACGGGTTTATTCGCATAAACCCGAGATCTCACAAAACCCCAAAGAAAAAATCGCACGGCGTTAAATCGCACGATCTTGGTGGCCAGTTCACATCAGAGTTTCGTGAAATAATGTGTTCTGAAAATCGTTGCTTCAATAAGCAGGGGCGGCAGAACACTTCTTGTTTAGGTGGGGTGTCCAACAATTTCAATAATTCAAAAACTGAATTTTTTCGCAGCTTACTACGATTCTCGATATCAATAAAAAAATTCTTCGGCTTCGGCGAAAACTTCGGCCTAGTATATACCGAAGCCGAAGATTTGGCCGAATAATGATTTTTTGGCTGAATTCAACCGAAACCGAAACCGAAGCCGAAGCCGAAGGTTCGGTCGGACACTAACTAAAATCAAGCAGAAAAAAAAATAACAAAAAATTCATGATATTGAGCCTTTGACCGATGGATAAATAAATCAAATCACTTGGTCAGTATCAGTCAATCAATCGAGAATTATTGCAACAATATTCATAATTTCATAACATTTTTTTTCCTCAATTAACTTAAAAAAAATTGGTATATTTCCAAAGCCAGAAGGTGGGGTGCACCCCATGCTCATAAATTTTAGGTGGGGTCCATACCCCACCCACCCCATATCTTCTGCCGTCCCTGTCAATAAGTCGATTGTTTCATGCGCTGTGTAGCAGGTTGCACCGTCCTGCTGAAACCACCTGTTGTCCGGATTCATGCCATCCAGTTGAGGGCACAAGAAGTCCGTTATCACATTTCTGTTACGAATGCCGTTCACACTCACTGTCAAATTGATGTTTTCGGGTTCTCGACAACACTCTCGTTTACAGCAGCAATGTTTTCAAGAGACCGACCAGTACGTTGATGCAAAGGATTCTTACCATCCATAATTGACCCAGTTACTTCAAATTTTTCGACCATTCTTCGAATGGTTGACATATTAGGCACACTCTCTCGACTGAAAATTTCGTGAAGTTTGCGAAGCGTAAATTTCAACATTTTTGTAATGAGTTTTTACCATTATAACGTGTTGTTCTTTCAAAAAGCGCTCCATTTTTAGTAATCGGAACAAACAGAGGTGACATCTACCAAATTTCAGAGTTCCTACTTGCATGACAAAGGAATTATTCCAATTTTAAAAAGTGCGCTCTTATTGGGTCACCCTATACTAAGATACAGTCTTTTAAAAAACCACTCAATTTTTGAGTTTTTTCAAGTGTTTGTGAGAAAATAGGGCTTGAAACGTGTCTATAATCACTTTTTTTCATTCATTCGTCGTTCGTTGGTCGTGCTCATGTGCCATAGTGCTTAAGTAGGTACTAATCTATTTCTACCTCGAACTTTTCATAAAAATCCTTTGGGCGACTGAGATGACATAGTGGACATGCAAACAAATAGCAAACAAACTTCCGTTTTTAACTTCGAATTTAAATTCTTAAGAGAGCTTCTTTTAAAAGTTATGCTGTTGTTTCATGTGTCAAAGTACAGAAAGAAAAAAAGGAATTGTCAATGTCTAGTGCTTTAGTAAATTCATTATTTCCTTTGTAGGTATTGCTTAGGGCAATAAAAATCGTTCACAAAAATTAGGTTAAATTTCAATCAAAAAATTTTTTTTATGAAACTTTCAAACTTGTTTTTATCTTTATCAGAATATCTCACTTTGCGATATCGTTCGGGCAAGTAGGTTCTAAATATTAAGACATTTCTACCAGCATAAGTCTTATCAAATCCTATGTTAACAAACTCACAAAAAATTCAGAAAATGTCGATACTAATCAAAGGTGAATTCAATGAAAGAATTTTTATTGTTTATTTGTGGCGCACGAATAAATAAATTCCAAGCGAATTAGATTTGGATGTGAGCATTGTGAGCACACTTCAGTGTAAACAACATTCTTTATCCCAAAACATAAATTTAAAAGCTTGATAGGCACATGTAGGATGTAGAGGCGTATACAGTCCTTAGGGATACCATAAGACATGCTAATTGATGTGAGAAATATCCCAAAATTTTCAACAATATCAAAATTCTTGCCTTGATATGAAGACATAAAACCTTACATCTCTCTCATCAAATAGAATAATTTTTACCGATGCATCGATATGTATTCGATGAGCCATCTGCTGATTGATTTATGAATCAAAACTATATAACTGACTTTGAAAATTTCTTCTTCTTTTCCCTGCTTTACGATTTCTTCTGTTTTGACTTCTTTGATTTATTGACTCAAATCTCGCACTTAGTCGATGTTGTTCTCCCTCTCCGCATGCATTTCCATTTTATTTTATTTTTTCTACTTATGTAACAGCTAGGTATTTGAAAAAAACAGAAATGTCAAAAAAGAAACGTTAAATAACGACCATTCAAACAATTTGACACCTTTAATTGGTATATACTGTTTGATGGACACCATATCGTTGTTTTTTTGTTTAGTTCTGTTCGATTTAAAAAGGAGACAACAAAGTACCCGATTTCCAGGAAACATTTTGTCTGTCAAAAATTGCTTGCCATTGCCATAAAAATAAAAGTTTTTTATGTATGGATTTAAAACCAGTTAATTTTTTATTACTGGACGGTATTTTGGGCAGAAATCAAAAACTTTTCCAAAGCGTGTCCGGTAATAAAAGCTTTGGGACCAAGGATGACAATATGAATGCATTAAGTTGAAAGGTTCTTGTTGGTTTTCATTTTTTTTGCTATTTTCTGGTCATAAATCATGAGAGTTTGATAGAGGTTGATCTTTATTTGACACTCTGGTGATCTGGTCTGGTTAGATGCAACATTTTGTTGCGACATTGGTTGAAAAATTAAGGAAAAAGGAAATAGTGACTCATTAATTAATTTGATGTGCTTTACCGCACGAGTTGAAATCATGACAAGTCAGCAGTTAAGTTTGTTGAGGTCCTCTTTAACTATGCCGCCTGTTTGTTGCTACTAAGGCGCTGAACCACCGGCCGGAGACCTGAGCACTGCGATGCGTTATTTCTAGATGACAGTCAATGTCGCTGTACAAGTGATTCGTTTTTTGATTTCAGCACTGTCTATGGTCATTGTCACTGTCATCTCTGAAGTCTGAATGTGGAGAGTTCGCTTGGTGAGTTAATTCATACAATGCTAACTAGCAGAATAATTAACTCAGAACTAGGAGGCTGTTCCGCTAGAAGATTTGTCAGCAGAGGTACGCCCGCCGCCGTAAGGCGGTGTTCTCTCCCCTATACTCTGGAATCTGGTAGTTAACGAAATTCTTACCTGGCTAGATATGGAGGGTTTCAGAGTGATAGCCTATGCTGATGCCGCTGCTGTAGCTGTTTCAAAGAAGCATCTTAATACCTTAAAAGAACTCTTACAAAACGCTCTAAATAAGCTAACACTTTGGGCGAATCGGTGTGGTTTAAGCGTTAACCCACACAAAACCGATTTATTTAGGAAATATAAAATTCCGCGCATCGACCCTCTTTCTATAAACGGTATCCAATTGAAGTTTTCAGAGGAAACAAAATATCTGGGTCTTGTTTTGGACAGAAAAATAAATTGGAAGAGCAACATACACGAAAGAATAAGAAAAAATCTAGGGTAGCTCTTTTCACATGCAAGAAAGCTATTGGCAGTAAATGGGGTCTACAACCTAGAATCACTGACTGGCTATACACGTCGGTAATGAGACCGAATCTTCTTTATGGTGGGTGAACTGCCTTGGACGTAAAAATGAACTGCGATAAACTTAGTTAAGTCCAACGCTCAGCATGCCTAAGTATAAGCGGATCACTTCGTACGACCCCATCTGTGGCACTAGACACCCTACTCTACCTGACACCTCTGGATATAATCAGCAAACAAATAGCTGCGAGTTCTGCTAATCGTCTGATGTCTGAATGCCTCTTCACAGTGGACTAACAATAACATTGGCCACTCTGTTATTCTTAATTTTCTAGAATCAATTCCAAAGCACACAGACTACACCATTCCCCAACTACAGTTCGATAGAAACTTCCAAATTTCTATACCTTCCAGATCCTTCTGGGAAAATAGAAAATTCCTGGAAGATGAGGCAATCCACTTCTATACAGATGGATCTTAAACTATAGTGATGGGGTTGGTGGAGGTAAAACTAGGTCTCATAAAACTGGGTCTCTCATTCAGCCTTCCAAATCACTGTAGCGTGTTTCAGGAAGAACTTTTGGCGATTAAGGAGGTCGTGTCCTGGCTGTGAGAAAACGTGGTATCCACATCTGATATCCGGATTTTCTCAGATAGTCAGGCAGCTATAAAATCCCTGGACTCTGTCTCTACAAACTCAATCACGGTCCAAAACTGTCGATCGTCTTTAATGGAAATGGCACAACAGTTTAAAATTCATCTTCACTGGGTGCGGGGCCATAGATACATTCCAGGAAACTGCAAGGCCGATGAACTCGCCAAATCACGAGTTCATCGGTGTATACCAATCGCTATTAAGAGAACTAACATCAGGTGGAATAACATAACAACCTGTCAGGTGACGAAAAACATTTGGCCTAAACTGGACTTAAAGAGATCTAGGTGCCTAATATCTCTAAGCAGATTGCATGTAAGCTCGTTAATTGGTGTCATAACTGGACACTGTCTAAAAGGAAGGAGAATTCTTTTATAATGATCTAAACGATCTCAAACACATTAATATAATTAATCGTCTACGTTTCGTATAAGGAACTCTAAATGGTTTCATTGAACTTTTGAAGAAAGCCTTTTAGATTCATGTGGTATCACAATGGGCCTTCAATTGGGCTTAGTATGTCTTTTAATTCATCCATGACAGCCACTTTAACCTATATAACCTGTTTTATATAGGTACTTTCTCGTTGAAAGCAGTAACCTTATTCTTGATGCTTACATTTAACGTCAACCATCTCTTTTTCTTCGTCGCTAGGCCTAGAAACGTACCTCTGGGATAACGCTCCTCGAAAGAATTTGTCCTGTTGTTGACGTGTGGGTTTTGCACAAGCCCAACCTATTAAGCACTTACAAATATATTTATAGGTTGAAGAAGTCGCATGGCAGCCAAAAGTCATCTATAAAACGCTGTAAGCATCATCATCGTCGGCTTGGCTGACTCTCCACGACCGCCATTAGCAAATGCTTCTACTATACCCCGAATATTGACTAAAGCCTGCTGTAGGGTGAATATCTGATCAATTATCGACTTGCCTGATTTGCAACGACATTGATATTTGGCGATAATGGTTTCACGTATGGGGCTATCCGATGTTATAGGATGCCTCTATAATTTTTCACTAAAGGTTAGGTAATGGCGGATTACCTATTTGGTGAATGATGGACATCCGCGTTTAATTGGCTTGGCTGGTATGTAATCGTCACCTGCGGTTTTGTTGTCCTTAAGCTTAAACGCTTTAAGAAGAAGCAGTTTCATGTTTGTTATTTCCTGTATTTAAGAATCTTATCTTCTAATTCTAGCGATAAACGCCTCAATCCTCAGGCATTAAACCGAACTAACCAATCACGCATCGTCCCGTTTGTATCTTGAACATTTTCTAATCATTTTTTTTTTCTTCCATTTGAAAATACCTACTTAACCTTTTCAAAACGACATTTTATATCAATTGTACTTAATGACAGCGCGTGAAAGGTGTGGAAATATGAACTGGTTAAGATTAGATTAGCTGATTTAATCAACTAAAGAAACAAAAATAAATGTGCCATTAATTACTATGGCACCAATAAAAAGTCATTGGAGAAATAATAATAAAGAAATAAAAATAAAAAAACAACTCTAATAAAACAATCTCTAGCGACAATGACGCACATAAAATATTAGGTAAAACAATAATACCTACAATTATTAAATTGTTTTGTTCAAGGTTTTTCTTTTTTTGTTTGTATTCTGCTCTCAAATATTGGTTTTTCGCAAATCTTATGGACGAAAATGACAAGGCAAAATTTAAAAATAAATCATATCTAACGTCTTAATAAAATATTTTGACAGCAAAGGTAAATTCCCCTTTTAATTTAACAATGAGACCTATCACTTATCATTTGACGTTTTTAATATTCAATATAGTAATAACGAAAAGAAAATAAGATTTATGTTCGTGAATAAATTTATCAACTCAACAATCAGCCCAGTCGAAAAAAGTGATAAGAACTCGCAAAAATAAAATCACCTATTCCCTCATGTCAAATTGATTTTGTGGTGTGAATGGGGCCTAATTTTGACCTCCATCATTCTAAATGTCAATCGGAAATAAGAACGAAAAGAGATCACAATCTTCGATAAAATTCGAAAGTCTTAAAATAACCGCTATTTTTCTGATGTGTCATTTTATGGGAGAACAAGAATCCTACTTCACGTACTGTCAAAATGAGTAAAATGGCGTCCCGTACTTTCATAGAGATAATCAACATAGATTTTCCGATGTTTATTGGTTTAGATGTCTTGCAATAATTTTTTCCTTCATGACAGTTATGAAGATTTATGAAATTATGGCACACGAATGCCCACATTTATAGTTAACAATTCTGATTGTTATATTGTTAAACAATAATAATTGTAAAAAGAATATGATAGCAGTGATTTGTTTCCATATATTAATTGCGATTCATAAATATAAAATAAATTATGGTTAAGCGCCATCAATTCAATACCCTACCTACCTGTCTTTTGTTGCCATAAATCAAAGTTACTGTCAAATTTGGTTTCAATTTTTCAATTTTTTTATAGGCGTATTGTAAATTAATTACAACTATAAATTCGTCTGAATTTATTTGTATATTGCCTGCTAATTTAAAACTTAAAAACTTATTTAAAGGCGGTACACAAATTATTGTGAGCTTTCGAGTAGAAAACTAAAAGGGTTTTTATTCATCTGACATTTGCGATAACATGATGCTACACGTTTTTTAAAATGTTGTTCTTGTTTAATAAACAAATAATTTCGTGTTTATAAATCTTTTTTTCTTTTTTTGGAGCCTTTGTTCTTTCGAGTGCTATATAGCGGTGGTGATATGTCGTACATATATATGCACGTATTTAAAGACCAATCGCTGGTTAAATATCACGAAAACAAAGATAAGAGAACAAACTCTGATCTTTTAGGTTATGATGTTATGAAGTGTTTGTTTTTGAATTAGTCTTGTTAAGGTGTTTCGATTTAGGGTTTTTGCTATGCACATACGAGTATATACATTGCAGACTTGTGACGGTTGAAATTTGGTTCTTTTTGTGCCAAAGATTAATTTTCAATGAAGATTCAAATCGGTTCCAAATGAATAGCTTTGTGGATTCTGATGATTATTATGTTGCATATACGAAAAAATGACATTTGAAAGAACATGTCACTTTTGCCCAGTGAAAAGTTTTCAGAATTATCAAAAATGATTCGGTCCATGTTCTGTAACTCTCACATCGAATAAGTTTTCGCATAAAGAGAACAAAACTACGATGTAATGGGTCGAAAATTTCTTTTTCGCATTCAACTGTTTCTGTAACTTGTTTTCACTCTATCAGGAATATCATGAAATGAAATTATTGGAAATCCTGGAAAAATGTGAGTAAAACTGTGTCTATAGTCGAAATTTTTATTCGATATATCTGCCAAAATAACTCGACGACTCTCAAGCAAGTGAGATAATATTTTAAAGCTGAATTCAAGCTCGTTTAATGTTTTTACTCGAACAATAAACAGTTTATTTATTTTTTGTGGAGTAAATAAACTTTTTAAGAATTAATTGCACTGCGTAAATGTTAGGAATCATAAATTTGTAATTTTCTCTTTCAATGGTGATGCTGGTACGGTTTTGAGCTCGAACGCCAGCAAAAGTTGACTTGATTTAACTTTTATCCTAGAAACAAATGTGCAACAAAAATTGGTACACGCAGCAAATTTTGTTTACTTTTCCTTCTTGATTGCATAAATTTTTGTTGCCTGTGTACTTTGAAGATATTATTAGGCCGTGTGCGAATTCAGTTAAAAATGGGTTAAAACTTGACTTTTGGTTAAATTTTGACACTTCGCATTGAATAAACTTATTAGACTAGCTGCAGAGCAGGTTAAAATATGACAGTAGTGGTTAAAAATTCATCCATTTTTATTTTTTAACCACAATTCATCCAATTCGCACATGGCCTTATAATCATCAATTTTGATTTTTTTAGGGCGGTTTAGAGCCGTTTTCTTCACTATTGCTCAACTTGTAGGAAACTCTCAAGTTGGCCAACTCTAGAGTTAAGAAAAACTTGAGAGTTGAGAGACAAGTTGAAAATCGTTTTTCTTCACTACTTTAGATCTCAACTCGAGAGTTGAAATTCAAAAGTTGAACTCTCTCATTTTTTCAAAATTTCCCTGGGATATTTCTCACAATGACGTCTGTTTCAACTTTAGCTTTGACTTTTATGTCAATCAAAATGTCAAATCAATTGTTTGATGTACGTACATTTTATCATCAGAAAAATTTTTCTAAATCAGAAAACTGCACCAAAACGTATTTTCCAAGAAAAAAATTCTTGAATTGTATTTGTTTTTTAAATATTTCGTGTGTGAAACTGGTTTGACCGCAAGAAAAATCGAAAATACCCCAATCGCAACCTCAAATATCCAACAATTTTGGACAAGAACATTTGCATTGAACAACAACGACGACAAGACAACCCAATGGCTTCACCGATATTGGCTTGGCTCTGGCTGGGATTTTGCTTAGCGTACGCTCGTGTATCGAAGACAAGCTAATGGATGGCCGCGAGTCGGTGTGGTGCCATAGATTTTCGAGATCCAGCAGCTGTTTATCGACATCAGTGACAAACCGTCTGAATTTTTCGGGTCACGCGAATGGATTGGAGCCATGGTGGTGTTCTATGTTATCGACGCATTGTACATACGACATTCCATGCACGTGCCTCAGCTCGAGGACATCAAAATGTAATGTTAATGTTCCTAAAGAAAATATGAATCCAACGAATCGTGTGTCTGTTTTTTTTTTTTGTTATTGTTATGGAAGGCCAAACATGTTTCTAAAAGTGGTTTATTCTAAAGGAGAACAAGACTGGCTTGGCTTGTGACAAACGCTTTTCAAGTTCAAGTTTCAAAGCAAACTTCACTTGTCCACTTATCAATTCCGAAAAACACACGCTTAGAAATCCGTTGTCCGTATATATGTATGAGTATGAAATCGTGGTCGCCCCATATTTCGGGCCCGACTCATGGACACATTTTTTTGTTTTCGTCAACCCACATTTCTCTGGATGATTTTCCCAATAAAAGTTTTCGCGAAGTTTTGCAAATATTTTTATTCAAAAAACGAAAACATTTTTTTATTTCATTAAAATATGAATTTGAGAGAAAACTCTCCAGTTTGCCTCTCAACTTCTACTTATTTCGGAAGTTGAGAAAATCGGGAGTTGATTAACTTGAGAGTTGAGAATCAAAAGTTGAAACTGTCAAATGTGAGTGAAGAAAACCAAAATCACAAGTTGAGAATAAAAATCCTCAAGTTGAGTTCAACTTCTAGTGAAGAAAATGGCTCTTAGTTCACTCAAAGTTGAAGTCAACTTTGGGACTTTCTTTTTATTCAGTCAAAGGTTAGTTTTCAACTTTTAATTTTGAACTCTTGAGAGAGAAAAACAAGTATTGTCTTTATTTTTTCAAAAGTTGAAAATGAAAGTCACAAAATTGAATTCAAATTTGAGTGAACAAAATTGTCCTTTAACTGTCACTGTGAGTGGAAAACTGGATATTGTAATTTTCCAACAGGCTGTTTTCGCATCATGTTACAGACACAGTTTATTTTCCAAAATAGAGAAACGTTGGAATATTGTGTTCCACTTTGAATCGAATGGGAAACTTTTCGACCAAGTTACAGAACATGGATCTTACAAATCGAAGGTTTGTTCGATGTGCGCTCTGTGGCGCTCTGATTTCGCACTGAGCAGTTCAGTTCGATGTCGCTCTTTTTCTACCCGATTCGGTTTATTCTTACCGAGTTCGATCTGTATTCAGTATACTCCCATCAGGAGCGCACTGAACCGACCAAAGTTTTTTTCTAGGCATGAATTTCGGAACTGTTTGAATCAGCTGAGCACAAATTCGTTCGATGTGAAACTAAGGCCTCAGTTATAGCTATCAGTAAAATCCATCAGTTAAAATTGAAACATCTGAAATCTGAAATTTTTTACTGATAAGCGTTTATAACTATCAGTAAATTTACACCTTCGCGCCGCAAACAATTTCATTTTTATACTGTTCATCTCATCAGTAATTTTTTTAATGATGGCACCGGAACAGTAAAAAAATGAAACGCCATCAGTAAAACGAAATGGATTTTTTTTTGACATTTGGCAGTCAGTTGTTCAGTAAAATGAAATTTCATCAGTAAAATTTATAAAATGGATTTGTTAATAATATTAAACATTAAAAACAAAACGTTTTGAAAAAAAAGTCGAAATGTATTTTCAACTATTTTCATCAAAATTTTCCTCAAAATGTAAGATTAAAGTATTCAAAATAGCAAAATAGAAAATTTTCAGTTTTTTGATAGCTCGGTTTAAGTCACTTACAAGCACCAGAGCGCCCCAGGGGTTACATCAAACGAACCTATAGCCTTCCGTTGTTACGGTAGTTCCATAAAATTTTGACTGAGTTCAATGTTTTTATTGACATAATTATTCTTAAAACTCCTTGACATATTTATGGTTATGTAAACAGGTCTCTGTTGCCATCAGAGATAAAAGGAAATTGGAAACTAAGCGGTCAAAAAGGATTTGCCTACAACCAGGGGCGGCAGAACACTTTTTGTTTAGGTGGGGTGCAAAAAAAAAATATTTTATCTTATTCAAAAATTTATTATACCGAAGCCGAAGATTTGGCCGAAGCCGAAGCCGAAGGTTCGGTCGGACACTAACTAAAATCAAGCAGAAAAAAAAGATAAAAAATAATTCATGATGTTGAGCCTTTGACCGATGGATAAATAACTCAAATCAGTTGGTCAGTCTCAGTCAATCAATCGAGAATTATTGCAACAATATTCATAATTTCATAACATTTTTTTTCCTCAATTGACTTAAAAAAAAATTGGTATGTTTCCAAAGCCAGAAGGTGGGGTGCACCCCATGCTCAGAAATTTTAGGTGGGGCCCATACCCCACCCACCCCATACCTTCTGCTGCCCCTGCCTACAAACACAAATTGACAAATGGTTAAAGTGTATGTCTGTTCGTCGTTCGTCATTACAGTAACTGACATTTATTCATGCACCTAAACGACAAAAAAAAATATAGGTACTGAAAAAAAATTAGGAAGTAAAACGTAATGGCGTTTTTAATTGGCAATCTGGAAGCAATCTGTTCTTAACATCAGGGGCCTGCTTATTTGATTCGCGGCGGATCGTTTTGCTAGCGAGTTTGACATTGGGCTCATTCCGAAACCTAGTGACTACGTAGTCTTAATTCAACTAGCTTTTGGAATGGGAAATTTCCACTATAAAATAAGTCAACTCTTAACTGTCATATTGGACAGATGTAAACGTGAAAACAAAAAACATTTGTAATTTTGTAATTTTTCATGTTCTGTGAACAAACTTCTGCGAATTTACTTTTTGCTTACAATCAATTTCTTTGGGTTGGGATTCAGTATATTGCGAATCAGTAATCTGCGAATCCGCACTTTGGGAATCTTGTGGAGCTAATCGTCGCCTGTGGCATACACAGGATCTATATTTTATATATATTATATATCTGTTTTGGTTTTCGACACAAAAATAAACAAAACCAAAACTAACCAAATCAAATTCCAATTTTCCAATTTTCAGCCACAGCTGATTCAAAGTGTCAAACTAATTTTGTAGACAAAATTTTTACACTACGTCGGAGGGGAAATTTTAACTAATTTCTTAGTTCTTTTCAACCAATCAGAACGAGTTGACTACGTAGTCACTACGTTTCGGAAATCGGAATGAGCCCATTTTTTTAATTACTGCTTTCGCTTTCGTCTTCTCCGATTTGAATTCGACCAATTAACCAATTTGAAGGCGAATTTGAAATGTCATAATGTTTACTGGCGAGTTGGAATCCGACAGCTTTTTTTTTGACGGATTCACAGGCGAAAGAGTGTTTATTCAAATCAGTGGAATATTGGAAGAAATAGTCAATCCAAAAGTGTGAAATCAAAGGAATATTGTAAAAAATACTCTCGCTTAGCCGCGAATTCGTTATTAAGGAAATAAGAAGCGAATCGAATTTGAAAGGTGGAATTGATAAAAATCCGCCGCGAATCCCATAATCTGGCCCCAGAAGACGAATTCTCTTCTTTTCAGAATCAGAACTGTCACTTTGCACAATTGAACGCATTCAGAATGGTTTCTTAACTTAAAGATTGGAATTTAAAAACGCCATCTCCGTCTTTCTCTAATCTCTGGTTACGGTAATAATTAAAAGTTCTGTTTGTTCACACTTTTGTCTCTCTTCAAAGCGAACTTTGTAGTACCAACTGCTGTCAAAAATAGGAGTTATTTTAAAAAACTTAACGTATTTTTAGAAAATTTAATGTTAACAAATTCTAAACTATAACATTGTGTGTATATCTTATATTTTTGCAAACAATTCAGGATCCATTGACGATGAAATATGCACCTCAGCACCCTGCTTACAAGACTTCACCACTATTTTGGAGGCAAGCGGTAGGCACAATGTAAAGATTATTTAAGCTTCTTTTAAGCTGTCAAATTTTTAGTTTGGTTCCTTTATTTCATGGAATTTTATCTTTCTTTTGTTTTAAGCAATGCTTGCTTTCTAATTAAAGGTAAAAATTAGTTTTTTATAGCAGCAGTGTGTTTTTTCAGTTTGTTTTATTGCTTTTCGAATGACTTTTGCATGAACATAGCTTTCAAGCTGAAAATAAGATTCAAAGTTGCGTGTCTGTTTGGTTGTTTATGACTTCATTTTGCCTTAGTTTTCTCCTTTCGCTTGGAAAAAATATATAATTAAGGCAGTGTTTTTTTATTGTCTTTGACATTGCATGTCTGCTGATTGTATATTATATTTTTTCCGTTTTTGGTTCTGCCCTCTTTTGCTAGTTAATCAAGAATAAAACTCCATTTTTTTCGAAACTCATTTTCTTTTAGCCGCACACGCTATCAAGATTTGCATCGCTACACCCTGACATGAGCGAGCGAAGTGGCCATTTTGTTTTTTATTCATTTTTATGATTTTAGTGCTGTGTGTTTTATGACGTTCGTATTTCGTGAAAGAAAAAAATGAACCTTATGTTTAATTGGTAGAAAATATGCACATTAACTTTTATAATTATTCCACAGCTAGCAACCATACTCCATCAAGATGTGACAGATAAATAACATCAAGTTTGACATATGTCAAAAAGTGAATTATTACGGCTTAGTACTTTATCAGCTTCTTCCCATTGGGGCAATGTCTATAAAATACTTTGCAATAACATTAACTGGGTACGGCAAAATAAGAACATATAAACGTTAAAGCGCAAATAAAAATCACATTTATGACGTCATTTGTCCCTAATATTTACGATATAACAACACCACATAGGAATCTTTTATTTTGCAATACCTACCTATCTCTTCCTACAAGAACACGAAACCTCAGAAGTCAAGAAGACATTACAGCAGTATCTACAAACTTGCTTAAAGTTTTCTTGTCTCCAAAGTTCTTGCTGAAGGAATAAACAAAACTAACGGTATTCCAAAAAAAAAGAGAAAATAAATTCACAATAGCATCAACCACAACAAGAAACAAATTGTTGAGTGCCAACAAAAAAAAAAGCCACACAAACAAACAAAAACCTCCCAAGAGTGCAATTCTCGAAATTACGACTTCTGATTTAGGGGGCAGTTATACCCGTCATGTTTATCTCCTTGAAATGATGCTTATGCCCAATCTTTCCATATAACAGCGTGCGATTGTGGGTTTTGTCAGTCTGCATTCCCAAAGGATCATCACTCCTACAACATGCTCTTTCACCAGCACTGATGTTTTCACGTGCTGCTTCCGACACTTAAAGCCGTCCCGTCCGTCTGGCAGTCGAGTATGGTCTTTAAATCAGCATAACCATGAAGTCTCAATTATACAACTGTATCGTGTTTTGAATGGAAAGCAGGAGGACTATCTTTTCTTTCTTTTTTTTTGTGTGAAAAATGTTTCCCAGGGCACTTAACATGCCAGGAACATGCGAAACTAGGTAGAAATGTTGAAGGTTAGAGAAATGATTTTCTTCTTTATTTGGCGTATACCACATAGCCAGCAGGATGTTGCTTTAAAGCGTTTACCAGCAAATTATTCCTTTTTGCGGGCGGTATTGTCTTTTTGGTTTTTGAGAAAGTGACAAACCGATTGTAACATTATGTCAACAAATTGTCACCCCCATTGTGAATGAAATCATAATAAATATAAGTGACAGCGCGCCATTGTTCTTTTGTGGTTGTGTTTATTGGATGTCCCTAGAGAATACGATGTGTTGAACGGTTATCTTTTAAAGTGTAGCCTGTTTTTTTTTTTCTTAAATTTCGTTGACTGGGATCTGGTATTGTTTCAGGAAATGAAGATGTAATTTTTGTCTTTATTGTTATTACATCTGTCGTTGGATTTAATTGGTTTCGCTCTTAGTGTGAACGAAAAATCGTGTTGCCGTCGCCAGCGACACTATCCACATTTTGCCGTCGGCAATGCTTGTTCCAATGAGTTTCTTGCTTTTTGAACTTTTCGAACAACTTTACTAGACCTGCCAACCATGTAATACTGATCTTTTAAGAATCGGTACCAGTAATGTGACTATAATTGTGAATGAAAACGTAATGTGATGTAGATCTATCAGCTGAAACGTCAACAATGATTTCAGCTGTCAAGTATTTCTTTATCCATCACTGTTCATCACTTAAAATGCATCACAAGTATACATAATTGCATTTTTCATTTATAAAAGAAATAAAATGACAGATAATTTGGTACGAAAGGTAAAATGCAACGTTCAAAGTCCAAACTTCAAAAACACTTCAAACATGACAGCAACACAACGTAATGTAATGTGTAATCTACTCTACCGAAAATTTATTGCCATTCAATATAATGATTATCGTTAACATTTTTATTACCTCTATGGCTTGCAGAAAAAAAATAATAATAACAAGAAAATAAAGAAAATCCTAAACAAATGCAAGCATAAGCACTCAATTCTTTTGTCGGTACACTTGGAATGGAATCTAAAGATAGCCACGATACGATATGTATTTTATCGCGGACTTCTCGTGGATTGCAAAACGAACTTAAGTTAGCGTTTGAAAGATATTGCAATTTTATTAAAGCTGGTGATTTCCGTGAAACATGGTGCCGAGCCTATTTCAAACCCACTTCATTTTTGTTATTGTAGTTGATAGGCTTTTTTGATTGGTCTACACCGACATCAAAAACTGTCTTATCTTATTTATCAAACTTCGATGCACTCGTTTATGTGTGTATTAAAAAATATCAACTGCATATTTGTTGATTTTCATATCAAGTGGGATAAGAGTTTAGTTTATAAGGCGGCGCTTTGATCTTGTACACTTTTGATCCGATATAAGGTTTATGTGTTGTCAATATTGAAGTCACAGAGAATAGAAATAGGGGACTGACATCCATCATCGTTAGAAAGTGCAGTACTGTCAAAGATTGGCAGTTAAAGTTTGTTTTCGAACTTCTATAATCGTCGTCGTCGTTACGTCTAACAAAGTTAACGAACCGAGGTTAATAGGATATATTCAAAAGCCGACCGATTATATTCATGTTTACACAGGGCGTTTTATTCTTAGATGAAAATGTCACTGGGAAACGATATAAGTATCTGTACTTAACTTATCAGTAGAGAGTATAGCTTTTGAAGTAGGTACCTTCCTTTTTCGGTATTTTGTGTCAAATACAAATTTCTGATGGATATTTACCTTTGAAGTGTCACAATAAGTAATTTGTTTCTAGTGTCAAACTGAAGTTTGAAGTACGGTGAGTTCTACAAAAGCAGTTTCGATAATACTGAAAGCTTCAATTGGGCAAAAGTTGAGTTCTAGAAGCCAATATCTTTTCTGAACTTGAGATCAGAACCGAAAAAGAAGAAAAATAAAACGCAATGAAGCTTCTAACTGACATATGACATTGCATAATACAAAAGAAAAAGACAGAACTTGAAGATAAGTCTACATCAAGTCAAGGGTATCAAGAGTAAACAGTTAAAATCGGGTGACACAATTTTTAAGCAATTTGACAAACTGACACAAAATAAAAAACTTCACACCCTCAACTTGCCCCAGTTTACCCCTTTGCTCAGAACAGCAATAAACTAAACTACACCTCTATAAGACGATAAGGGCATTTTAATTGTTTAACACTATTATTTGCTAAATGACATACGAAATTTATGTACCCAGATAAAAGCGTCTAAGGAGGTTACCTATGGGTATATAATTCTTAAACTCGTGCTGTGTCGTCTCAAAGGCTCAACAACAACAAGAACACCCAATTTCAAATCGAGCAAGTTCTTTATTTTTGTATTTTTTTGTGTCTTCTAAGAAAATTCTTATCAAAGTTGTCGTCGTCTTCGTTGTCGCCGTTGTCGAGCGCGACAACAACGTCTTGATTGCTCTCCATTCGTAATGTGTGCATTGTAAATTATTTATTTAGTGTTAAAAACATTGTAAAACACTAATCATATTTGAATTTCCAGCCACATACATAAATATAGACACACAAGATGAGAGATGAATTCTAAAAACGCGGCTTAGTTACCTGTATAGCTGTGCAAGAACGCAAACAGAACCTAAATAATTCATTTAACCTGAGGGTGAGAAGTTGTATACTTTTATCATGATTTGACGTTTTTATTTACTCCCCGAAATCTATCTTTATACCTTTCCTTATATATGGTGTAAACAGACGATAAGACAAAATAAAACCACACATGCCATTTTGTTCTTTCAATTTGCATACGATATAAAAAAAATATTAAATACTTTTCGAAATTGTACAATATTAATGCTGGAACGCTGGAAATGGAATGTTCATTGTTTTATCTCAGTTACAAGTTTTTGACATTTAGAATGACATTGCGTGTACGGTGGGTGACTGTCAGATTGTGTGACATCAGAATGACTTTGATTTGACTTAGCTGACAGGTTGGATCTGGATGATTGACGAAATGCGCAGTAAATATTGCAGCATATTTACAAAAGATTTACTCTTATCACAAGAGAATTTGAATTCCTGCAAAAAGAGGGCATGAAAAGGGTTGACTAATGATTTTTTAGTTTTAAAATTTATTAAAGTCTAGTTTTCTTTAGTTTTATTTTATTAAAGTCTAAGTTTTATTTTAACAATGGGTCTTTCCGGTACAAAAGAAAGAATAAGACTAATTTATGTTTCGAAAAAACTCTCTCTTCTCTGTCGCAAACGTCAAACAGCATCGCATCGATGACGTTTTACTCTTCGAACATGAGTCGATGATGTTTGACGTTTCGAACATTGAGGGGTAGCTTACATTAGAACAACAACAAAAATTATAATAAATTAAGGAAAATTTTGCTTAGTTAGTAGGTAATGTACCTAAGCATTTATGTTTTAGTGCTTTTTGGAACGTTGTATATTTTGTTTTTAAGCTTGTTTTTTCTATTTGAAATGTTCATCTTCTTATCACTTTTTACTAACTCTGTTTTCATAAATTCTCTTTTCAGGAAAGACCCGCACAAAAGACAAATACCGCGTCGTCTACACCGACTTCCAGCGCCTTGAACTTGAGAAAGAATACTGCACCTCTCGCTACATAACCATCCGTCGCAAAACCGAGCTAGCACAGTCTCTTCAACTATCCGAAAGACAAGTCAAAATATGGTTCCAAAATCGCCGAGCCAAGGAACGCAAACAGAACAAAAAACGCGATGATCCAATGTCCGCGGTCGTCCAACATTCCGATCTAGCCAGCTACATGGACACTAAGCCCAAACTTGAACCAGGTCTACATCATTTACAACATTCACTGCATCCGATGACTTCGATGGCAATGAATATGCCAATGAGCCTGCACCATCATCATTCAGTGCTTCATCATGGCCATCATCCGTTGGCAGTACCACCAGCACCGCAACACCTTCATCAGACGCATTCACAAATGTCAGCTGCAGCGGTTGCCTCAGTGGGAGCGCTGTCAATGTGATAAGTTTTTGTGTTTTTGTTTTAAGAAGTTTTGAAGTTTGCCTTGAACTCACTCATCACTTTGTGTCACTTTTGTAACTGTCATATAAATGTCAAAATTGGTGGTGTTTACACAGCTTTAGTTTTGTTTTATTTGTAATCCCGCTTGTAAAACGAAACTTGATACAAGCATTTTGTTTAAATTTTATGGTAAATAATGTATATGCATAGCCTGTAATATAACAATTAAATAAATGTAGATTTTAAATTATTTTCAAAACGTGATTTTGCACAGAATTTCGTTAACAAATTAGTTTGACGTTTTAAAACAGCAAGAACAACAACTGTCATCATTCAAAACAGCCGTCCCAAGTAATATGTATTTAAATTAATAACGTAACGTAATGTGCAATTCTGAAACGTTAAAAATCATAATTGTTGTAACGTTAGTAAATTTTAACAGTAAACGTAGTAAATACTTGATTTTAAAATATAATAATACGGAAAAATGTATATTTTATGTGTTTCTTAATTTAACGCATTATTTAACTTTAAGTTGCAAAACAAACAAAAAATGTAAATAGGTTAATGAAAAAGCAAAACCCATAAAAAAGTGATTTATTTGTTCGGATAAATTTGTTTCCTGTGTATATGAGTTAGTCTTAACGATTATTACTTTGTAATAAAATAATATCAACATACTTATGCATAGTTAAATATAATGGCTGAACGATGTAAATTTTTTTAAGTGTATAATTAATGTAGGCTCTATTTTTATTCATCTTTAGAGGAATCAACAAGTAAAGTAATTATCTACTTGTTTTGTTTAGAATTTTAAATTTTGCACAAATAAATTAAAGAAAGAAAAACAAGACCAGTTTGTGAGTATAATAAATTTACGTTTATCTTAATTATTTAATTTTATAGTATTACTATATTGATTGTGGACAAGTTTCAATAAAAAAATGAGAATTAAACATTATGATTGGCATTCAATGGTATTTTTGTTTTTTTATGGACCAATTACTATTCAGTGGTGGTCTGTGTGTATTTTGGCTTTTTGGGGTTCTTTAGTTGGTTGTTGTTGACATTTTTGTGGTATGATTTAGATTTGGACTTTTATTCATGAATGAGATTTTTGTTGGGGAAAGAAGAAGAATGGGGGCGAAATAAGTATGAAAATGTTTTCTTTTTTTTTAGTTAAAGCAAATATTTTTGTAGTTGTAAAAATGGCGGCCATGAGTAGTCTAGCTCGGTGACCCAATTAGCGCCGCTTTTGAAACCATAAAAACTCGCTTGAGCTGTAAATTTCTCAAATTTCTTTTTTTATTTGAAAGTACAATCCTTCCGGTTAATAATGAAAAATAATTTCATTCAAATGGCTGCCTTGGCTGGGCATGCAGTAGCCTACACGATCGGTCCAATTTTTAAGCACATTATCGATTGTGTGCAGCTGTATTTCACCAATGGCTTCACGAATATTGTCCTTTAAAGCGTCAATTGTCTCTGGCTTGTCGGCGTAACACTTATCTTTTACGGCACCCCACAAATAATAATCCAACGGTGTCAAATCGCAGCTCCGAGGTGGCCAAACGACATCAGCTCTGCGGCTGATAATGCGATATTCAAAAACAGGCCGCAAAAAACATCGAATTTGGCTTCGGCTGTGTGGCACGTAGCGCCGGCCGTCCTGTTGAAACCAAATGTTGCCAATATCCTCTTCTTAAATTTTTGTGAACAAAAATGCGTTCAACATGGCCCGATCGCCATTGACTATAACGGCCACTCCTTGCTCATTTTCGAAGAAAAATGGCCCAATTATGCCTCTGAACCAAAATCCGCACCAAACAGTGAATCGTTTTGGGTGTATCGACTTTTCAATGTATGTAGGGTAAAGGTGTCAACAGTGGATCACTTTTTACTTCTTGGGCTGTTAAGCTCGCATTTATCATAGTAGACATGAAAGCCATTTTTTCACAGCTTTTTCAATATATTTTCTTTAGTTTAAGCACAAAATTTCAAAACCTTTTAATTTGGAAAAAATTAAAAAAAATGTTTTTAAAACATCTTACCACATGATTCACTGTGTACTCTGGGTGTACACAGTGAATCAGTGACTGGTACACAGTGAATCAGGGATTTAAAAACAGTCTTCAATTTATTAATTAAGTATTAATTTATTAATATTTATTTTTATATTTACTATTCATGTTTTATTTAAAGGTAAGAAACTAAACAAAAATAAATACTCTCCATTTATAACAAAAAAAAATTAAATTAAAATCTTCATGTGTACAAAAAAAAATCACAAAACTTTACTAGCTTAAAATAAAGAAAAATTAAAGAAAAAAGAAATTCAGTTAATTACAATGGATAGCTTTCTGGTGCGACCATTCATGTTAGAAAAATCAACAGAAAATAAAAAATTTTAATTTTTGAGTCTTGATTCAGTGATTCACTGTGTACCTTTTTCAATTGATTCACTGTGTACCATGTTGCCATTTTAACAAAAACACATTAAAATTATATATAATATTTCACATAAGTAAACAAGTTGACACAAATTATTAAGTCTATGCACGCAGAAATACAAATATTATACTCAAATGAAGTTACGATGCACTGTTATTTAATAAGAAGAAAAGCAAATAGAAAACAAAGAACTACTTAGCAATGCAGAAAACACAAAAACATGAAAAAAATCGACTTCGATCAAGGGATCGCACAGATTGATGGTTTGAAGGGAGGAAGTGTACAGGGGTGTTCTTTTCTCTTTTTCACATTTTTTATAAAATAAAAATATACAGCGTGAGAGCTTGTGATTCACTGTGTACCCTGATTCACTGTTGACACCTTTACCCTACATATATTCGTGCGGGTTTTCTGTGCCCCAAATGAGACAATTTTGCTTGTTTACATACCCGCCAAGATCAAAATGAGCTCCATCTGAAAAGATGATTTTTTTTTGCAAAATCGGCATCTTCTCATCGTCGATCGCAGGCCCACTAAGCGAAGCGAAAACGCATTGGATGGTTAGTTGGCTTCAACTCCTGAACCAATTGGACTTTGTATGGCGTCATACCAAGGTCTCTATTCAAAATTCGTCGTAATGATGTCTCCTAAATGTTCAATTGTTGAGAACGACGGTGAATTGATGTTGATGGCGCTTCACGCACGCTTTCTGCCACAGCAGCAATATTCTCGGGTGTACGCACTGTTTTTGGCTGTTCACGCTTTGGTTTATCGATGAGGATGCCAGTTTCTTTCACTTTTTTCACAAGATAACGAACATATTGAGCTGACGGTGCTTCTCTTCTTCCAAAATCCGTATACGAAATTTTCGCACACATTCTGCAACATTACCATGATTTTCAAAGTAATGTCGCAATATTTCCCAGCGTTGTTCAAGCGTATACACAGCCATATTCGTTCAGCGGAAGGATAAAACTAATTATCTGTCAAATCAGACATGAGCTAAGTGTAACCATTCACGAAATAAGCACTAGTTGAAAAAAAAAACATTAGATGGCGGACCCTTTACAAAGCTAGCCCAGCTTAGCTGAGAAGCCAGAGCAATGTCCGGAGCATGTTCTAACGACCCTATTTATGTCTTGCCACGGGTCTGAACATTATAGGTTATTTAGTCGGGATATATTGTAGGTGGGGCATATCTTTCGTGATTATAATACAGTTGCCTATAGGCTAATACACCTTCATCAAATGGAATGCTATGGAGGGCTGAATCTTGCCTGGCCAGCTCGTCAGCCCGTTCATAACTCTCAAAGCCATTGATGTGACCTGGAACCCAGATGAGAGTGACCCTGAGTATGAATATTATGCTCATACGAGCTCAGTTCGGCATTGAGTGGAGTAGTTCAGACGATGATGGACGAGTCAATCGCTTGAATAACCTCCTGACTATTCGAAAAAGTAGTTCTATTTCGGTTTTGATTTGGATCAAGTTTTAGTACTTGCATGCTTCCCTTAGCGTGAGTAGTTCTGCATGAAAAACTCTAGCAAAGTCAGAAAGCCGAAACGACCTGGAGACATTTAAAAACTCGAAGAAAATATGTGCACCAACTCCACACTACATGTTTAAGCCGTCTCAGTAAAAATAGTTGTATCGATGCCTTCCGTCAATAAGTCATCTTCCCATTCCCTTTGTGATGCCTGATGGAATGATAATTTTTAAATCCTTATAGGTACAGAAGACCGCCGGCCGCCGCGCCGTAGGAGTGTAGCAATCGATTTTTTTTCGAAATAATGGCCGATGGAATAAGGTTTGTTATATTACTAGAGTAACAAATATCCGATTTCTTAAGTCTTATCACGCTACAAGATACTACAAGATACTAACGGCCAAATTAATAAGCATAGGTACACTCAGAGAAAAAAATAGTAATACCAACAGTTTTATACTTTGTCTCAAGAAAATATGTAGGTTAAAATCTGCCCAACAACTTTTTATTTTAGCTTAAGAGAGCAAATTGTTATTTAAGTGTTGAAAACTTTTATTTTAAAACCAACAATAAAGTTCTCAAAATGCAACAACTTTTATATTTCAAACAAGAATATTATTTTCAATACACTAAGAATAAACATTGTTGCCCCAAAAATTAATGAGTTCATTATTAATACATTTAAAAACGTAAATTGTTGACATAAGAATTCTTTCTTTAGGAATAATGAAGAACTTTCATTCTTGCCCCAAGGACCCATGAAATTACCTGAAAACCTTAAATTTTGAAATACTTACACTTAACCAAACAAAATCTAATCAAATCCAAATAAACATCAAAGATGATATCCTTAGCAGTTGCTGAAATAGGTCTTGGTGGAATAATGTAAGCTCAACACAAATTAACTGTTGATATAAAAGATATTGTTTATTATTGTCAAGGTTTTTAAGGCTTTTTCTATGAAAAAAAAAATAAAAACATTTTATTAAATTATTACAGATTTATGCTGCATATGACTTTTAAACATTTAAAGTACATTAATAAATAAAAATAGTAAAAATAAATATTAAATTCATTGCATAAGTCTTAAAAACGAATAACAGTTTCCATATTGTTTAAGACTATCGACTTTACACTTTTACAGACATTGAAAATTTGTTAACATTTTCTATTTTAAAGTCATTGGCGCAAACTTTAAAACATTTAAACCCTACTCTTAATCCACTTTAGAGTAGGAGTCGACTCTAAAAACAAATTTTAGATTCGGGGTCGACTTTATCTCATTTTTGAACGAGTTAAAGTATACTTTATCGTTAAAGTGGTCGTCTAACTTTAAAAATGAGAAATCGTTCGTTTAACTCCATAAAGTATAGTTTTGAGGAAGCAGACTTTGGGATGTTCGAAAATTTTGAAATTATATGAAAGAAAAGAGTTTATCAAATTCGTGCATGCTCTTATTTAAATTCAAATATTCATTTTATTTTGAACAGTTTTTCGTTCGAATACA
Source organism: Sphaerophoria taeniata (assembly GCA_943590905.1). NCBI lineage: Eukaryota > Metazoa > Arthropoda > Insecta > Diptera > Syrphidae > Sphaerophoria > Sphaerophoria taeniata. The sequence continues at coordinate 91,273,002 of OX016540.1, forward strand.
TTTATCATTTTTGTAAAAAAAAAAAAAAAATATGAACCACGGAGACTACCAAGCGGATTTGTGCTTGTTTTTTGACACTTCTTGTAGTTATGTGTGTACGTTGTTTGCTTTTAATTTTATTACCTATGTGCCTTTTTTGAGAGTCCTTATAAGCAAATAACACTTGTAGGGAAATTTGTTCCTGTTTTTAAGGAATATTTTAACCCATTTCAGAGCACACTATTCCACCTTCACTATCACAAACAAAACAAATTGGAACATCATTTGGATATTTATTTAAACAAATTTTCACAAAAAAAAAATCATAACATTTATTAGAACTAAATATACAAGCACTAAATAATCACATTTTTTCCTGTTTTGAGGAGATAAATGCACTAAAAACTGTTAAAAATTGCAAACGTAAAATGACAGTTCACTAATTCAATTTATCAATTTGTGACATTTAGGCTAGTTCACACAATGTTTTGTTTAAAGTCCAATCTAATTAGAAGACTCGTTTAAAGTGTTTAAAAATTAGAAAAAGTTAGAGTGCTTTAAGTAGAGTAGACTTTATTGCTTAAACGAGGGCTGACTTAAAATTTGCGCCATTGCTTTTATTAATAATTTTATAAGACTGAAAATTTTCTGAAAACAAAGTTAAGACTTCTTGACATACCGATCGAAAAGTTTGCCAGATGGTTGTTTCTTGCCGCATCTTGGAACATCTTATTATGTCGTGCATCTCCAGTAGGAAAATTATTTACTTATCTCTTTTGCTGCGTTTTCCATTGTTTTTGGGCACATCTTCATATTTCTTCGAGCGAAATGGTCACTGATGATTCTTGAAATTGAAGTTTGGTCACTACTTGATAACATTAAATTCCTTCTATATTTCTCCAGCAAATCCTCTCCGGAGACAGTGTCTTTCAAGATAGTTTATAAATCAAACTCCAAACTTGAGATGCAATGCTTTTGTCTGGTTTAGAAGGGGCTGGAAATAGAGTTCCAGATGATATCCAACTGGAGACCATTGACAAAGTATGGTCACTTGCACAACATGACACTAGTTCACAATTTTCAAGTAGAAAAAAAAAATAAAAAAACAGGCAAAAAATTCACTTGATGTCGTATACTTACATCGTTTTGTTCACGCCATTTGTTTAGATTGTATAATACATTTTATTTTCTTCCCTTTTCTGGAAAATTTCATCGATATCATGGGAACTCAGAAAACTCTGTTGATATTCTAATTCTACATTGGGCTTAAGCTTGTATTCCGTCACATATTCCGTAGACATATTCCACTCTTGAAATAATTCATACACCTTATCTTCCAAATTTACAATTTCAAGTTCTTCACTTATATTTTCCATTATATTTTAGGTAAATAAATAATTATTATTTTTACGACACACTAAACTCACGGGCCGCGTCTGCACTTTATAAAAATCACATCGGAATGAAGTGTCGACCAGAAAAAAATTAACAGTTAGATTTTGCATTATCAAGAACTAAATTGTCGTTTTGAAACAAAAAAACATTCAATTTAAGAACGTTGTTATTTGTCTGATGATGGTTTAGTTTGATGAGTGTTGTATGTGCTCTTACATGAATAAAATTAACAGTTAGATATTGCAGTTCAAGAACTATTTTTTGTTGAGAAAGAAAATACTTTTAAATTAAAAATTTCGTTCTCAATCTGATGGCGTTGTTTAGGCTGTATGTGTGTAAAGTAACACACGCAACTTCGTTTTTGCTCTTGGCTTTGGAAATCGAGCAAGAAAATATTGTGTGTGTTTGTTTCTGACACACTAACACTAGGTAGGCATGGTAAAAATTATAAGACTTCTTAAAAGCGGCGTTGTTGTTTCAAGAACAACATATTTGTTTACAATTTTCATCCCTGAAATTAAAATTTGTATTTTTATTCCAAAAATGAAGCTCTTTTGACGAATGCTAAATGTTCTACTTTGTTGTTTCAACTACTTTATGTTTTATTTTTGAATTTAAAACTTAATTTAAATAAAAAAAATCTTGTTTTAAGAAAACGTTCTTGACATAAGAATTAAAATGTTAACATTTTTCAAATGCGAGTTGTTAAGCTGCCAACAATGTTTTTTTCTCTGAGTGTACAATAGCGACGGATTAACCCTTATTCTGTGAATATAAAATATATATAAATAGAGTGCCGCGACAGCTCTTGAAGAGCCAAGGCCTAAGCGACTTACTCTCATCAACAATTCTCTGAGTGCGTGTGAAGAATTGAGGGGACCTACAATTTAACGCCGATTCCGAACGGCAAAGTTGAGAAGCACTTTTTTCTTTTTATTCTGTGAACTAAGTGAAAATTGATGAAATACAACTTCTCTTAACCGGCGTTTTCTCTAACTTATTACTTATTCCACCGGGGATGGTGGTTTAGCGAAGGAAACAAATATTTAAAAAACGATTCTCTGGTTAGTTGATTAAATGGCGCAACAATCGATTGCCATAAAATGTATATAGCAAAGACAACAGCAAATCGGTAGTCAAATACCAACAACAAATCCCAAATGGAATTTTTGGTAAACGTCACTTTACTATTCCGGAAACAGATTATCACACCAAAAACATAAATGTAAAAAAAGAGCCAAGTTCTCCCGTACAAAAATTCTGCCTAACAAATCAGCCACGAAAAGTAATGAGATCTAAAAGAACGCCAAGTTCTAAGATTCAGCAAGTACTCGTAGGTGCATTGCAAATGTTTTAAGTGGACTTACACCGAATCAACTATTAGTTTTGAAAGTAACTTGTAAACTAATGTAAATTAGTTAATTTTTTTACTTAGCAAGTTTTCCAAACTTTTTTAATAGTAGGTTACTAAGAGAAAACCCGCCAAGTAAAAAAAATTAACTAATTTACATTAGTTTACAAGTTACTTTCAAAACTAATAGTTGATTCGGTGTAAGTCCACTTAAAACATTTGCAATGCACCTACGAGTACTTGCTGAATCTTAGAACTTGGCGTTCTTTTAGATCTCATTACTTTTCGTGGCTGATTTGTTAGGCAGAATTTTTGTACGGGAGAACTTGGCTCTTTTTTTACATTTATGTTTTTGGTGTGATATCATTACTTTTTGCAAAGATTTTTTTTTTTTGATAAGCAGAAAAATCTAAAAATTAATTTTATTTCTTTATATTGACTGGCAGAATTGCTAGTTTGCCAAATTACAATATTCTACGATGATCAGAGCTGCCCCATATATTTTATAAAATTTATTTTTAAATGGGTGGGTACCACGCCCCCTCAGTTGAAAATCATAAATTTCATATTTTATTTGTTTTATTGCACGATGTACTTGTATGCCAAATTTCTTGATTCTACTGCACTCCAAAGTGCTCCATATAATTTAAATTAATAATGTAAAAGTAGGCGGCTACCACGCCCCCTGATTGAAAATTTTCAAATTTTCGATTTTTTCCTTTGTATGTACCACATGACCTACCACTGTGCCAAATTTCAAGTTTCTAGGGCAACGGGAAGTGCTTCATAATTTTGATGATCTGTCAGTGAGTGAGTGAGTGAGTCAGTGAGTCAGTCAGTTACGGTTTTCGTGATTTTTGGAACATTGTATCTTAGAAACTACTTATGCTAAATATCTGAAATTTACTGAGGTGCTTCTTCTTGACTAGCTTAACAAATGATGTGAGTTTGAAACTTTTGGCTTCTTTGGTATAGAAGTTTGAGGGGTGTGGAAAATGCCCTGAGTTGTTTCCTGTAAATAAGGGTGTAGTGCCAAAGTTGCTAGAGAACTTGGCTGGGCACTACCGTGCCCCTTGATTTTTAGAGAAATTTTATTCTATGTAACCCTTAACCTGTGGAATAAGAGTGGAATAGGGTAAGAGGTAGAGAAAAACGCTCAACGTATCTGAAGGATATGAGCGCAAAGCTCCAGCGGAGCCAACACTGTTCTCTGCACCTTTTTGAGTTTGTTTTTTATATTGTAGGTTTTTCTAGGTGCGGGCTACCATACAATCAAACCGTAGGTTAAGATAGGGCGGACCACGGGCGTGTACGTCAAAATAATCATCTTCGTTGAAGCGAGGGAGGGTGAAAGTAGGTGCTTTTGTTTTGGTAGTAAAGAGCATCAATTCAATTTTGACACCTAACCACAGCTTCTAGTCCAGTTGTTATAACTTTAATCCATAATCTCTCTAATCATGGATGTGAATTTTCCTGATACCAATATCACCAAATCATCTGCATAAGCAACAACCATAGCTTTCCAGTTGAACAAGGATTTTATTCATGCATTAAAGCCCAAGAAGGGAGAAGGGGGCAGAACACCCCAATGCTATTTTTTTTCTCCATCTAGACAAACTAGAGGGGTTAAAAAGTCGCGAACATACCAAGTATATACCTAAAATTGCGCGGGTGTACATGGTGTGCTAACATTTAAGCCACAAACGGACATCGTTTGATATTGGGCTCATCACTCATTGATAAATGATAAATTATTACAAATGTTGAAAATCAAAGACGTTTGAATTCCATCGGCACATCTATAATTATAATAGGGATTCGTGGTATTAACATATTTTCACCTCGAACCTCGCCAACTTAAATGCTGGCTTCGACAGTGTTTTCATTAATTTTATTTAAGACAGTTGCGCAGTCGTTGTGGGTTCAAATGACAGAGCAAAATTAATGGACTTCCGACCTTCAGTTGAAAATAATGAGGAGGCAAGTTCAAAGCTTTGTTTGGATAATTCACCAGCTTCGGTCATATTGCAAAGTGTATCAATCGATTTATATGACAACAAGTCCCCTGTACCCTGCAATAACTGTTGTATCTTAAAGCAAAGCAATATGACCAGCAAATAAACGCAACTTATCACTTCGATCGTTACAAGTTTGGGCCAGAGATCTCGAATTTCTCTGTTTTTAAACATAGAATCTATGTTTAAAGTTCAGTAAAAAATGAAATCCCGAGAAGTAGATATTCCAAAACCCTAGATCCCTAGTACTTAAACATTGACATCGAAATCGTTTTCAAATCATTAGAATTCAAACTAGCTTATTATCTAAAATCTTATATCAAAGGAACGGTAGTGCCCAGCCAAGTTCTAGCACTACTCCCTTTTTACAGGATCGAACTCAAGCACATTTTTAACCCCCCATAACTTTTGAACCGATAGAGTTAGAATTTTGAATCACGTATTAACTTCATGAGCACAAAGGCCCTGTGAAAAATATAATTTTGTTGAACCACTACTTCCTGAGATATTGTACAGTAAATATTAAAAGAAAATAGAAAATAGTTTGGATGAAAATTTACAAGTTCACTTGGCAAAACTTGAACAGTGAACTTGTTAATTTTCATCCAAACTATTTTCTATTTTCTTTTAATATTGTTGTATTATCTTCTATGATTTAAAATATTCAATATAACACTTTTACATGTAAGAACTTGGCGTTCTTTTAGATCTCATTACATTTGGTGGCTGACTTTTTACACAGTGTTGTACGCATATAAGAGAACTTGGCTCTTTTTTAAATTTTATGTTTTTGTTCTGATTAAACTTACTGGGCCCAACCGGGCGCTCTTAGGAATTCATGGTTTTCTTAAAATTGATGCCTTTCGGCCTACGAACTATTTTATTAAATTTTATTGACTGTTTCTTGTTAGAAAATTTAAAAAACTAACATCATTTCATTTATCGATCGATTCGGCCCCGTTCGGACACAGCCCTACTGAACCGAAGGAGTTCCGCTCCGTCTTGTGCGAGGACTCTCGACTGTAAAGGAGCCGCCGATCGACGGTTCTTCGCCTGACGTGGTAAATTAGCGGCACCGCCAATCTGTCCTGTATCAGGCCGCATCTATCTAAATAGAGGAATGCCTCTGGTGGAATTAAGCCGCTCAAGCGTGCACTATCAAATTATAAGTCGAAGTCATAGCTCTCGCAATGTGACCCCGAACAAGTTTTATCACGAAATTGTCAATTCTGATGATCCGAGCCTCGTTGTATAGAACCTCGTTAGAATAGTAATGTACATAAGAAGATTCCGGTGTCCGATACAAACCGAGACAGCGCCGAAGACACTGCCTCTCGAACACCCGAATCTTCTCCATTTGAGATGGTGCAACGTTGAACCACACTGGACAGCCATAAACGATCATCGGCCGTATTAGGGCCATGTAGCAAATTACCTTCACTCTGGGGTCAAGCCAACTGCTGTAAAACAGCCGTTTCGTCAGGGCGAAAGCTCCTCTGGCCCTGGCCAGAGCCGCATTTATATGCCTGCCGAAATATAAATACTGATCCAACCCGATACCGAGGTACTTCAATTCACATTTGCTCGTTAATTGTTGTCCGTGAGGCCCAACGATAACAATCTTGCGCCAATTCTTGCGCGTATCCCCCGAGGCCATAGACTACGCAGTCCGGAACAGAATTGCCTCGTATTTCTGGACATTTATTCTTCTCGAAGTCACGTTGCAAGAGGGTTTTAATGACCTCAACCCTTGGAGCAGTTCTGTATGCAATAAGATCGGCGGCATAGATACGCAATTGCCTGGGTAAGACTACCTATCAGATCGCTGGTCCCTAAGTGACAGCAAATGTTGGATGATTTCAAGTTTGACTCTGTTGTAAAATTCATTCGAATACATTTTCTCAACGGTATGTGCGTTTATTTGTTTTTTCTTTGCATTCCAAAAAATTACTGATCCTATTTATTCCTTATTTTGTAATTTTGATAAAATTTGTTTATATTTTTATAATTTTTTTTTTCATTTTGGGTCTTTAGCTAACATATTTTTTTAATTTTTATTTTAATAATTTTTATTCCAATAGGGCTCTATATAAGCAATATACCTACCTACTTCTCTCAGTGTCTGTTTTATTTTGTGTGTAAGCAAATATCTGAATTTACAAAAATTAAATTTGCTACCAATACCATTGCAATTAACATCAAGCCTTTAAATTTGTCTAGTACTTGCACAAATATTTAGCTAAGCAATGCTAATTAATTGTATGAATTTAATCATTTAAAAAATTAAGATATAATTATAATAATGAAGAAGTGGTATTTGTCAATATAAGCGCAAAGTGTTGATCTTGATTAGATTGATGTTTGTTTTTGTTTTTAATATTATTGAATTTTTAATTAACAATAATGGGCTAAAAAAAGTAAAATCTGTTCGTGGGTATTTCATTATTTTGTTTTATTTAATTTTTTAAATCTAAAAAAATTACGTAATGTCAATATTTAGATAATGATTTAATGATTTCCACAAAACATGAAAGTGAAAATAATAGCTGCAAGTTATAGTTTTTTCACACTAGGAGAACTAGTTCAAAGTGATTTTGGCTAAACACCTAAGTCTCGGATCCATAGGTGAGTACTGGGTAAGACTAACGTCTCATTCAGCGGCAGTTTCAAAGTGATTTTCACATTTTTGAATTTAAAGATCCTTAAAAGTCTAAGAAAGAAAGTTAAAAGTAAGTGAGAAAATTCACAGAGAAGCTGGAATTTTTCCGAATTAGAAGCGATGTTTTTAAGATGTCATTTGTCCTTGATCATTGTTACCAAAACAATCTGACAAGTATAGACACATGGACGCCATGATTGTTAAATTTCCCTCGCTTAGTCTTCCCTTTTTCGTTATTCGCCTATTAAAACACAGTCATCTAAAGAAAATTACTTTCCATCAATAGACCCCCGCCGACATACACGAGCTTGATGTAAAAAAAAAAATCAGCAAGATAAAAAAATTCAAATACTCCGAATATTGATAAAACCATTTTGATATGTTTGCATATGAATTGGGTTTTGTGTAAACAAGGGGTCGACAAAAAGGAATTATTTAAGAGTTAGACAGACATACGCCCTCAAACTTTTTGAACACCTTGATCCCGACATTTTTTAGAAAAAGATAATGTATCTGTTCAAATTTGTTGATTTTTTTTTTTTTTATTTATTAACGATTTTGGGTGTCGAATTAATAAAGCATTTTTTTATAGAATTTATAAAAGAGAGACGTGATTTATAACCAGATGAACATGTCGTGTCGTTTTATTTTGTAATAAAATCTAATGTTGTGGATTAAGTTTCTGATTTGATTTATTAAAAATGTCAGAGTCAGGCAGTATAGAAATATAAGATAAGTCAATGGAAATTTATTTGCTAAATTTGGGACGATAATTTGCGAGCTATGGATGTTAAAACTTACTAAGCTCATCTCTGATAGTGGATAATAAGAAACTGTGTCTAATATCAATTCAATTTATTCATTTATTCGTATGGTCTTATACAATAAGATACATTATCTTTTAAAACAGTATAAGCTTTAATTATTATAATTTGATGTATTAAAGTATGTTGAAAATTTAAACAATTTAGAAAAAAGAGATGCAGCAAATGCAACTTACAATATTAAATTCATTTTTTTATTATTATTTAAAATGAGTTTTTTAATAAAATGTTATTTCAATTTGAGAATAGCTATAGAAAGAAAGAAAGTTAAAAGAAAGAAAGTTAAAAGAAAAAAAGTTAAAAAGTCTCCAAATACTCTTTGAGTTTTATCCTGAAAAGGACAGTACAGCCAATCATCCCAATAGATCGTGGAAGAGAGTTCCACAGACGTACCGCATTTATAAAAAATTGTCGCTCTGATACTAGGAAAAAGTAACGTGTTGGCACAAGATTAAAAGATCTGACAGAACGCGTTTGATGGATTCTATCATAAAGGTACGGTGGCTGCTGTGATTGTATCACATTGTGAAGCAATGTTAATGTTCTCAATTTAAAAAGGTTTTCAAGTGTTAGGCCGTATATTGATTTAGAAAACTGAGAAATATGGTCATATCTTTTTAACCCATAAACATATCTTGCTATGCTATAGTAAGCAACATTAAGCTTACGTTTGTGCTCATAATCACAATTGTAAAAAAGTTCGCAGCCATAGAGCATAATTGGGATAAGTAGTGTTTTTGCTAACACTAACCTTGTTTTTAATGGTGTAACTTTATAGTTAGTCCACAGCATACGAAGTCCTCCGTAAACTTTTCCTATAGTCAATCTGATATGGTCATTCCAAGAAAGTGTTTTTGTAAAAGTTATACCTAAATTCTTTGCAGAATCGACAAACTTATAGGCGGGGAGCCCTCAATCCTGAAAGTGCACTTACACGGATTTCAATTTTTTTTATATTAAAACATAGATTATAGAAATACCAACAAATTAAGCCTGGTATGACGAGGCCTATCCTGGCACCAGTATTTCTTGCAATTTTTTGCATTATTGATAATTTGCACTTATCGCGGATTTTAATTTTAACTAGCGCATATTATTGGAAATTTAATGTGCTTTCAGGAAAAAATGGTATGACAGCTGCCATCCTGGCACCAATGTCTGTCATACCTATTTTAAAATTTTGTCACTCATATGTTTTTAAAATAGGTATGACAGACAATGGTGCCAGGATGGCAGCTGTCATACCATTTTTTCCTGAAAGCACATTAAATTTCCAATAGTATGCGCTAGTTAAAATTAAAATCCGCGATAAGTGCAAATTATCAATAATTTATTAATAATGCAAAAAATTGCAAAAAATACTGGTGCCAGGATATTCCTCGTCATACCGGGCTTAATTTGTTGGTATTTCTATAAACTATCTTTTAATATAAAAAATTTTGAAATCCGTGTAAGTGCACTTTCAGGATTGAGGGCTCCCGGTGTATTAATTTTTAATTTCCTTATTGTTATTATCAAGGTATATTTTAGGAAAACATGATGTATCTGCAGACTTTCTTGAAATTACCAGACATTTTGATTTAAGTGGGTTTACACAGAGCCCATTTTTCTTGGACCAAATATGAATCCTATCCAATTCCTCATTTACCTCAAAAACTGCATTTTTAACAAGACCTAGAGGAAAGCTTTTCCGTATTTGAACATCATCTGCGTACATATCTATGTCGGAATTCCGCAAGCATTTAGGTAGATCATTAATGTACATAGAAAACAAAAGTGGGCCCAATATAGAACCTTGTGGGACGCCTCGCCTTAGTATGAGAGGTTCAGATACGGAGCCACTAACTGCAACCACCTGAGATCTGCCATAAAGGTATGATTGTACTAATTTTGCAGAAGAATGAGCGAAGTTAAACTGATTTATAAGCTTGCTACACATGACATTATGATTGACTGTGTCGAAAGCCTTTGAAAAATCAAGAAGAATGAGAAATGTAACATTGTCACAGTCAACAGCTTGTCGGATATTTTCAACAACGTTGATAAGAGCTGTGGTACAGCTATGCTTAGGACGGAATCCTGATTGATTAATGCATAACAAATTGTGACTGTTCAAGTATTTCTGAATTTGAAGGTTCATTAACCTTTCCAGGACCTTTGAAAGAAATGGAAGGATGGCAATGGGTCTGAGTTCGTTTTGGTTCTTAGGAATCGGTATGATTTTAGCTTTTTTCCAGACAGAAGGAAAAACGCTCGACATAAGGATAGTGGTTAAAAGATGCGTTATGTATTTAAGAACGTATGGAAGTATAGCTTTAACAAAAACCGGATGAATTTCATCAAGTCCAACTGAATTTGATTTTATAAATAAGCAACTTTCTAATACATCAGTTTCATCAACTAGCGTAAAACTAAAACTTGGCGAGGAAAACAGGCTATTTTGGATTGGGGTACTGAAAGTTTCATCAATGACTTCTGGACATGGATGAGAGATAAATTGTCTATTAAGTTCATTGCAGTCAATATTATCAGTAATAGTATTTTTCTGTTTTCCGATGCCAATATCCCGAAGATTTTTCCAGAGGTTATGTTTAGCTTGAGAGGGATCTAGCCGAGGGGCAAAGAAGCGTCTCTTTGTTTCACGTATCTCAGTTGTTACCTTATTTCTTAACCTTTTGAAATTATTGAAAAGCACATCCAATCGAAAACGCTTCCAACATTTGTATGCTTGGTCACGGGTTCGTATTAAGTCTCTTATGTTACTATTTAACCAAGGAGTGTTTTTAGCTGTTATGGTTTTTGTAACAAGTGGAATATGTAAATCAAAGAGACTTGCTATGTTATTCTGGATAAAATCCACCTGAACATCGACAGATGGCATTCCATAGATCCGAAACCATTCAATTTGCCTTAAATCATCTTCCAACTGACTAACATTTATACGTTTGAAGTTTCGAAAGTAAAAGTAAAATGATGATTGAAGAAACTATTACCTACGGTAATGCAGAGCATGTTTGAAATGCTTAAATTAGATAAACCTATATAGCCAATGATGGTTTTAGTAAAAAAAAATAACTTCTTTCGATTTCTGACTACAGAAAATTTACCTCATTTTCAAATCGCCAGATCTTTAAACAAGATTTCTGTTAGTGAAAGAATTATTAAAATCGAATAAGTTTTTTCGAAGATGTAGATATAACAACAATATCTATCTATGTCAAATTAAACTTAAGTGGATAGCTATAGAAGGATAAAAAGTATATCCTAACCGATTTATGGTTCTAACTGCTACTCCACTCATTTTGAGCCAAATCGATTTAGCCGTTCCTAGAAGACAGAAATCGAAGAACAAAAACCAAGAAAATGGTTTGGAATTATATAACCCGGTATCCAGACCTCATAAAAAATAGTGTGACTGATAGAGGGACTTAAATGCGCTGTGTCGGCGCGTATTTTTGTTTAAAATTTCATTACCAGGCGTTAAATTGCTTGAAACAGTTAACCCGAAAACAGTTTTTAAACCATTTCCACAAAGAGGGTTCTACTTTGTCATGTTTTGTTCTCAACCTCCTGAGTGCCTTGTCATGATTTGGCAAAATTATTTGTTCTGCCTTGTCCTTCCCACAAAATTTGAAATTCCTATAGGCTCTCCGTTTATGAATGAAATTTCGACAATTTTGTCATTTACAGTGGTAGCAAATGGTTTGAATAGTGAGTATTTCCTTACTTTTAACCTTTCTGTCAGCAGCCACTATGTCCTAATAGCCACCTGAATTACAAAAAAAAAAAAAACTAAATTCATGCTGGTTCCATCTGCAGTAAACGCAATAGTATAAGAACAACTATTAAGAGGAACATGAGTTCGAAGAAGTGCGATCTTTCAATTAGGTACATTGGGTCAGTAAAAGCAGCTGATAACAATATAGAAATAGAAATACGCTGCCGGTTGCCCAAAGCCAACAGAACTTATTTGTCTTTCAAGGCTCGTTATATCCAAAAATCTTACCATAACTACGAAACTAACAAAAAAAAAAAATTGAGTGGTGCGACAGCTCTTGAAGAGCCAAGAGGCCAAAGTGGCTTACTCTCATCAACAATTCTCTGGGTGTGCGTGATGAACTGAGGGGACCAACAATTTATTTAACGCCGATTCCGAACGGCAAAGTTGAGAAGCACTTTTATATGACAGATTGGTACTCTTGGAAGTTTTGTCAGTTCTTCGCAAGAGGCAGTGCCCGTGAAAGATTAAAGAAAAACTATGGGCACGAGTAGGACTCGAACCCACGACGACGTTCTGCTTAGCAGCCAACACACCTAACCACTAAGCCACGGACACTACTTCGAAACTGCTTCTGCATATAAGACGAGAGTCTTACCACGGATCCGAGATTTGGGTGGTTAGCCAAAGCCACTCTGAACTCTTAGCCGTGTTCGAGAGAAAAGTCTTACGTTCCGTTTGTGAGAAAATACCTAAATACACCTAGCTCATATGAGCGAAGAGGAACCGGCCCGAAAAGTCATTTGCGTTATAATTCATAAAATAGGAGACCGGCAGAGTAAATTTGCGCTGGAAGGATGGCATAGACCAGGACGTCCAAAGCCTTGAGGTGCAGAAATGGATGGAACGGCGGGATACATGGAAGAATTTGCTGAAGGAGGAGGAGATTTGTTCATATTATGTTGTTGTGGAAATAGTATGATCTTTTAACATTGGCACCGTTTGTGATTTGAAAATATTTGTTTTCTACCCTTATTTACTCCTCTTTAGTTTAGAAAAAAAAATATTTGTATAGATGACCCCGTTCTTGAGTTATAAAATTACAATGAAAGGTGGCATTGATTTGTATATACCTATAGGTTAATCTTAATCACATTTTTTTAATAATGCGACGCCTTTCGGAGCTGCTACTCTATCACTTGGGCGAAATCTATTTGTGTGCATTTTGTTGATCTCTGATGAATTCTACTTCAATTTTTGTTCAATTTTCTAAAAAAATTGCCTTCGATTTCGCACCAAAAGCACAAAAATGGGACAATAAACCGAAAGCCTGCAGGAAGGCTATTTACTTTTGCTGATTCAGAAAATTCAGTCGCTATTGAATTTCGCATCTGTCAAACTTTAAATATTATCCAACATCTTATGTCACTTTCGAAGCATTTGAGCTTTTAAAGAAAAACGATTTCGAAATTCTTTTCTCGGGATTTCGAATGTTAACCTTCTACATTTAAATACAAATAACTTATGCTTACAACGCTTTTTAGGTAATCTGAAATTGGTACACAGAAATCTCCGATTTCGGATACTAAACGATAACGAACATTCAAATACACTTCTTTGCATTTTGTATTTGTGAAACGAGAAATGCAGATGTCACATGACATTGTTTTTAAGGGGCCGACCCATAGAATCCTTCAATACGTCAGGGTCAACGTATACGTTGCTGCTAGTGTTTGCCGGATGGGACCATCCCATTGAGAACGTTGTACACTTTGACAGTTTGCTTGGTGTGAAATTTATTCACGAAACCACAAACTTGTCCAAAAAATATTCAATTGAAATATGTATTAAAATTGTGACAAAATAATTTTGTTGCACAACATTTTGATCATCCATTGCTTTTCCTTTTTGCAGCATTGAATTGACTTCTCGTCAAATTCAGTGGGACTAATTCCATAAGAATATATCGCACTAGTATTACAATACTGTCGTAACTCAAAAAATGCCGTTTTTGAGATAAAAATGCAGTTCAACGTGAAATTAAATTCCTCACAGTTCAATAAAATCGGTGTTTTTAAAGTGCTCGAAATAAGGAAGTTATGACTAAAAGAATCATTGTTCTTGATTGGCTGACGATCTTTACCCTCAATTCAATATAGTGTCATTTTTAGTTGCAACTGAAAATTGCGGAGATATGAATTATATGTTTGTTTTTAAAGCGTTTTGAGTTGATACGTTTTTGATGAATCAAGCATTGCAAATTTCGTATATTATTTCGAGTTAAAACTCTTTAGTTGATTCAAAGATAAACAAATTTTGGGATAATTCAAATTATTACTACACTATTGCTGATTTACAAAAAATACGATTGAAATTATTATTTTGAGTCATGACGTTCTTGTTGATATATTTGAAAATTTTTGACTTATTTCAGTTTTGTTGACGAAATTTTACTTTCCAATTTTTTCTTATAATTTGTAATCATTTAAACAAATACTAAGTTGGTAATCATGGAATTAGAAATCGCGCATTCAATAATGTAAATGAATAAATATTCAAGCCGTTAATTTCTCTGTTTGAAAGAAATTTTGAGTTACAACGTTGTTGTTGACTTAATATTTAAGGCCTATAATTAAGAATGCATGGTGCTCGATTGCTGATAGAAATGGCAACAAAACCCGAAGCAAATTATTGCCAGAAGTAGGAAATGTCCAAAAACTTAACTTTCCCTAGTTCTTCAAATATTAAACAGTTACATTTTCACCAAATAACTCTTTCGAATAATTTTTTCTTGTAAAAAGACCTTAAAATTTCCAATCATTGAATAATATTCATATTCTAATTAATCAGTGGACCAGATTTGGTTTTATATTTAAGCAAAATAAGACGTGTTAAAAATTCATTCCTTAAAATGCAGCCATTAAAAAAAAGCCGTCTGTCGAAATCTTATGTATAAAAACCCTTGCTAACTTCCCACATCTAAACGGTGGCGAAAAAAAATTAAAATATGTATGGGATGACATGCTGCCCTCCTAAAACTCCAATGCTAAGCCTTCCTTAGAATTTGGAGAAGGTGTGACGCTTTTAAAAGAGTCATTTGCACATTTGCCACAACGTCTTAAGTAAATATGGCCACATGATGCTTAAAAGAGTACCAAATGACCATTATGTTTGAATATTGACACTTTCATAATGTGTCATATGGCTATATTTAAAAAAAACAGCCATATCACACATGGCCACAATGGTCAAAGTGGATAAGGCACTTTTCAACGTTTGTCAACTATAACGACATAACTCAAAATAATACATCTTTCCGTTAAAGTAACTTAGTGCAAGACAGTAGTAACTCAAAATTTCTAAATATTTCAACAACCTGCTATTTTAAAAATTAATGACTAATAGAAAATAACTTCAATTTAAGACATCTAACACATAAGATACCATTTTTCTAATTATCTCTAACAGAAAGTTTATAATCAGTTTTTCGTCGATTCTGAAAAATGGCGAATTTTGAGTTACTACAGTATTGTAATACTAGTGCGATATAGTGTAAGTATTCGTCAATGGTGGGCCCCATTATTTTCGTTATTTTTTAACATGGCCGCGAAGTGTGTGCATGTATGCGGTATTCTGATTCTTATTCCGACTTCAAGCCCGGACTCCGGACTTTCTCTTCTTTTCAGAAAAAGACCGTCATCTTGAGCCAACTGCCAAGTGCCAAGTGAACGAATTCAGAATTGTCCGGATTGGTTCCGAACAGTTCCGGACGACAAAAAAAGCTATTAGTTTCCAAAACAGCTAAGAAAAAAGGTCAACAGTTTTTATTGAATCTTAAACATTTTCAATTTTCAAAAAAAAAACTTTACAAATGAGCCGTATGCATAAAACCTAGTAAATACTTTTACTGAAATTTTTTTAAGTATTTACTTATTTTGATATGCATAAAAACAAAGTAAATGCCGAAAATATAGTAAATACTTTTTTTCATAGCAAATACTTTTTTTGGATGAATTTTTTCAGTAAATACTTTATTCCGTATGCATAATAACAAGCAAATACTTTTTTTCTTCAGCATTTACTCAATTTTTTCAAAGTTACAAAATAGCAACTTGAAAATATTTCAGTAAATACTTTTTTCCCTCAATCCTACATTTTTAATTGAAGTGTTAAGAACATTGACATCAGGTTCAAGTTATTAATATTTCATTTGTTGTGGTGTTTTTCATTTTTGTTGAAATGGCAGAATTTATGCGTGTTAATTCACAAAAAGTTTATAAAGTCAGAAGATCGAATTCGGAGTCTAATTTTAAGCATCTGTACCGTTTTGAGAAGGAAAATGTGGATTGGTTAAGTGAATACTTTATTGGTGAGGATTTTAAGTGGCAGTTGCCCGTAGCTTAGTGGTTAGGTGCGTTGGCTGCTAAGCAGAACGTCGTTGGTTCGAGTCCTACTCGTGCCCATAAAAGTTTTAATTTCATCTTTCATTTTTTAGGTATGTTGGAGATCCTGGCTTCCAAATTGGTGTTGGTGAAGACATTGGTGTCCATCAAAGTACTGTTTGTAGAACAGTGAATTCTGTTGCGAAATCAATTGGAAACAAAGCTTTTAACTGGATAAAATTTCCGTTAAATTATGAGCAACAATACACTGAAAAAAATAACCGTTGTCATATTGACAATTACTGGTTGTTAACCGAAAATTGTCATATTGATCAAAAAAAATTTCAATGTGATGTAAATTTTCAAAAGTCGTCTCAAAATCTAACAACTTGATAGTAAATGGGACAATTTGAAATTTTCAATATCTTGTTGCTAGTTTGAAAATCAAAGTTGTCGTTTTAATACCTGAGATGATTAATTAGAAGATTTTGGTTGTCAATATGAAAACCTTAGGTTGTCCGTCAGTTAAGTAAGAACTACAATCATCATTTGTACAACAATGATTATCAATATGATTACTACCTTAATGCAACAAGTGCATTGAAAATAAAATCATCAAATTGACAGTTGCAGTTGTTAATGTGATGACTGAATTTTACCGTCATCAAATAAAAAACTAGAGTTGCTATATTGATAATTTCGATTGTTAGAATATAAATCAAAATAAATAGAAAAATAAATAAGTTCCTTAGCGAAGACTTTTCGTTGACAAAGTTTTCGTATTGAAACCCATGTTGTCGATATGATGATGGAGTTTTTTTTCGAAATATGACGTGATCTAAAATGGGGCTTTATTTTCAAGACGAAATTGGAATAACTATATGGAAATAAAGCCGCATCTTACTTCGAGAAAATAAGTCCATATTTACAAAAAAAAAAAAAATGACCACATCCTTCCCAGAGGAAGTTATTGTAATGGGACCGATTTTGTGAAGTCACTAGAATCCAAATCAACCCTTTTTATCATGATGTCTGTGTCCTAGTTTTTTGACCTCCATTAAAAAACCGTTAAGCCGATATTGCTCAAAACCTAATCAGCTTTAATAAGGCTGAGTGGTTCGCAAGATAATCGAACACATACGCACATATGAACATACAGACATCATGATAAAAAGGGTTGATTCGGATTCTAGTGACCTCGAAACATAGAGATATGCAATAACTGGATATTCACAAAATCAGCCCCATTACAATAACTTCCTATGGGACGTTGAAAAACGGGTGATAGGAACCGTTTTGGAGCAATACAAAAATAATTTGCTTATACTAAAAAAAAAAAAATACAAGGATGTTTGGCGAAAATTGAAACTAACATTAATTAATAGGATTTTTCGAACTATTGTTGTTTATGATTATGATAATGATCATAATTTTAATGCATAAATGACGAGTTTTTGTTTTTCAATTCAATTTTTCAAAACTTGACTTTGAAAGCCTTATCACAATGGGCCTTTGATTGGCCTAAGTGTGTCTCTTAATATCCATGACACCCACTTTAACCTAAGCCTTGCAAAAAATCAAAAACTAGCAGTTTTTTTTATTATTTGCAAAGCCTTCCAAGTCGAGTTTTGAAAAATTCAAATCCTTAATTAAATAAATCATATTTACAATTGCGTTTGTCAATCAGATGATTCAGGTTGTCATATTGAAAAATATGGTCATCAAATTGACAATTATCGTTTTTAGTACGAAAATCGATTTAATCTTGAATTGAGCAAGAACAAACAAAAACAAACGATAAATTGCTTATGCCGTTATCAAAATTATTGTATTGAAAACCATAATTGTCAAGTTGAAACCGCAGTAGTCAATGTGATGCTTTAACCGTTTTTAAAAATCATATTTATAATTGCTGTTGTCAGTACGATGATCGACCACATAAGGTTGTCATATTGAAAACTATGGTCATCAAATTGACAATTATTACATTACATTACATTTCACAGTACTTCGCACATAAATGTTACGAACTACAGACACATAGCAGCACTGGTGACTGAGACCATCGGCTGGGACAGAACAAGACATACAACAGAGAGAGACAGATAGACACATAGAAAGAAAGCACACATAACAGAAACCTACGTGGTTCAGAGGAGGAGACTTAGATTTGTATTGTCTCATGTTATCGCACAGGTGGCCTCAGATAAGCTGGCGATTTTTGTAGAAAAAGAATGCTGCTGAAGCTGGGGTTTGAACCCGTAGCGTTCGGCTTAGCAATCCACTACTCTATCCTCTGAACCATGGCCACCTGCAAAAAATTGACAATTATTATTTTCAATAAGAAATTCGAGTTTATCTTGAATTCAACAAGTACCTAATATAATCCTCATTTAGTAGTTGTGCATCAAGTCTATCAGACGTTCGTGAGTGAAGTGTAAAAAAGTGGAAAATACACAAATAAATCAAGAAAGAAACAAAAAATAAATCAAGAGTTAAATAGTCGTCTTAAACAATTTAATCCCAAGCAGAATATTGTTACAGGTAAGGTAAGAGTTAAATAATCAAGAATAAAATACTCTTAAACAATTTAATCCCAAAGAGAATATTGTTATAGGTAAGGTAATTAATAAAAACCTGTTCCTATTAAGTAAATAAATAGCGAGTGGCGGGGCAGCTCTTGCAGAGCCAAGACCTAAGTGGCTTACTCTTATCAATAATTCTCTGGGTGTGTGTGAAGAATTAAGGAGACCTACAATTTAACGCCGATTCCGAACGGGTAAGTAAAGAAGCGGATTTTGAGAAAGGTAAACTACTTATTGATTCTTAACAGAAGTAATTCTAATTGTTTCTTCTAAAATTATTATATGCAGATGAAGTTATCAGCACCAGTACCAACCTCAACATCAACACAAACACCAAGCAATACCAACTCGAGCACCAAAACCAACACCAACAACAGCACCAACACCAACACCAGTACCAACACCAATAAAACCATCAATAATAACACCAATTTTAGTATCAACCACATTACCAACGCAATCACAAAAATCAATTTCAAGACGAACACCAGCACCATCACCAGCACCAACTCCAACATCAATTTCTACTACAAAACCAAAACATTTGCAGAAACTAAGTTCAAATCCAAAACCATATTTTATTAAGAATTATGATGTAAGTATTTTCATAAGAATTATATGTATGTATATTGTATTTGTACGTTGACTTAGTTGTAATAATGAATAATTAAACATATTCCAAAAAACTAGATCTGCCTTATATTTTAAACAATTCTTGCAACTCATATTTCAGAAAAAGGGGTGTCCTGGATACGAAAGCGGTAATCTTATTGAAAATCGAAATTTTAAAGTGTATCATAATGATTGTAATATTGCAAACCAAACAAATTTTTAAATTTTCAAACTAGCAACCACAGTTTTCAATATGACAACAGTAGTTTTCATATTAAATACCGTGGTTTTAAATTGATTTACTGTGTTTTTCAATATGACTGCTGCGGTTGTCAATTTGAAAATCATGATCTTCAAATTGACAGTAATGATTTTCAATCTACCAACCACTGTTTTCAATCTGACAACCGTAGTTTTCATATTAACTAACGTGGTATTTAATTAGTAAACTGTATTTTTCAATATGACTACTGCGGTTGTCAATTTGAAAATCGTGGTTTTCAAATTAACAAGAATGATTTTCAATCTACCAACTACTGCTTTCAATTTGACAACCGTAGTTTTCATATTAACTACCGTGGCTACTACGGTTGTCAAGTTGACTACCGTGGTCTTCAATTTAAAAGTAATGTTTTTCAATAAGCCTTCCTCGGTTTTCAATTTGATAATTTGGGTTTTCCAAATGACTACTGCAGTGTTTAATATGACTGTCATAGATTTCAATTTGACAACCATGGTTTTCGATTTGCCACGCAAATTATCAATGTGACAATCCCGGTTTCGAATCATTAAATTGAAAATTTTAAATTGTCATATTTACTACTGCGGTCATTGGTTGTAAATTGACAACAAAATTGTCAGTTGAATGTAAAAAATAATCAATATGACTGCTGTTTTTGGTTCAGTGTACAGATTTCCATACTAAAAACAAAATTGCATCCAGAAGAATATCTCAACCGCTCCTGGGATTAGCCAGATGTCCTGTCGATTGAACACATGCACCCAGATATTAGTTGATAGCCTGCTGAATGTTGATAGCCCTGGTGAGCTACTGTAGCAGTGTTACAAGTGGGATATGTAACTTGACCAAATAGTGTTTAATGCTAACTGTTAAACCATACTGAGTTAGTAATCTAATCTGTCATTAATGAAACTGTCTTTAGCTTAAAACAAAAGTAAAACACGAAAATTTGATGCACTGAGTGTTCACTGCACTACGTTTTACAATTTAGGAATGGGTGCAAAACTCAAAGTAATCAAATATCAGTTGCTTCAGTTGGCTCCAAGTATAAAAACTTCATTATGATTGAATAAAATTTAAAAAAAGTATTTTCTATGAATTTAAGATGAATTACAGCATTTACTTGGATGAATTCAGTAAATACTTAAAGTTTTTACTCTTTAGTATCTACTTTTTTTATGCATACGAAACGAAGTAAATACTGAAATAATTGAAAACAAAGTATTTACTTTTATCTTTTACTTTAAGTAAATACCTACTTTGTTTTTATGCATATCACTCAGTGTAAAGTTATGTAGGCAAAACATCAAAAGAAATAATACGGACACGAACATATTGATAAACAATTGCCTGTTAAAAAAGTCTAGTATTTTAAGTCGGCAAAAATGTCTTTTGTCGGTTTTAATATTTGCAGCAATTACATATTATATCTACTCTTTATGAGATGTTATAAAAATTGATCTAGAAATAGAAGACAGTTTTGTTGAAAATTCTTTAAACCTGCCGACAGAATTATACAAAAATATAACAAGAGAGAAAAAATGCGGAAAACTTTATGACAAGGCATAGCCGACATGTCGCGAATCCTTTTTGCAATTTTAAAGATATTTAAGTAAACAGAAAAAGAATGCGATGAAATTCTAAGAAACCTGCAGCATTTTAACACTGCAAAACCCTTCGAAATGGAATATTACGCCACGCCTAATCCGATCTTCTAACCGAAATAACTGCGACCCTATGGCATTAAAATGAATCGCATTCAAGGACATTGTTTGCGTTAATTATTTTCTCATTACCTAACTTTCAGCAAGGATATACGCTGCTGCCATAAAAAAAAAAACGATATGCAAAACATTCAACGACCGACATGACTTTGAACTTTGCCGATTTCGCTACTAAGACGCATATGTCCTTTTCACGGTGGAAACCCTATTCGGTTCGCAGAACGCAATGGATATTGAAATAACTGAAAAACCGTGACCAGGCTCTCTCTCTAAGATCTTCAAACGTTTTCGACCTTTAGAGCATACCTCCTACCCCGGTGGCGATTGTTGAAAAGAATTTCGAAAATATTTTGATCGTTGGCATTGGCGTGGCAACAGAGGTCAGTTTCGTAATGAACACGGCTGAGGGAAATGCACTTAAACACCAACACAAAGAGCACAATGATTCAATACAATTTATCGGTTTCGGAATTTTGGTATCTTTTGTTATGCTGACGCACTGGTATCTTGTTTTTGTGTTTTTCTTTTTTGAAAATATTTTCACACTTACATGTTAAAATTTGAGACCTCTTTGTTTTCGGCTCGCATGGAAGCGGATATCTTGAAGTGTGGATGGTAAGTGCTGCGGTGTAGTGTAGTTGTAGTTTGTTTTGACCTCGCATTTAACTCGCTTGATTTTGGATTGCAATTTTATTGATAAAATTGGGTTCTTGGTAGGAACGTGATATGACGTAAAGGTGGCTTTATTTTCTGTTATGCAGGTTGGGTGAAGCGAAAATGATAACAAAAAGATAACTCTTTTTCATTAAACTGATTCGTTAATTCCTGGAAATAGAAATAGGTATATAACAAGGGAAATTTGCTATTGAGGACAGGTGAATTGATAAGTTCTTGTTTGTTCAGAATATTGTTGGATTACTCCTATAGAACTCAAGCAAATTTTTAAGCGCAAAATAGTCATCGAGTGAAGCTTATATGTAAATCCAAAAATGGGCGGGGAAATATGAGCACCAGTCATGTGTACCTGCACCGGAAAATCATTGCAATTCACAACAATTTATCAGAAAACAAGAGAAATTTTATTTGATTGGAAAATTTAATTAATAGATATCTCCACAACTCGATGATATTGATTGTAAAAAGAAATAAATAGAGTGGCGCGACAGCTCTTGAAGAGCCAAGGCCTTAGTGGCTTACTCTCATCAACAATTTTCTGGTTGCGTGTGAAGAATTGAGGGGACCTACGCCGAAGTTCAGAAGCACTTTTTCGTGATAGATTGATACTCTTGGAAGTTTTGTCAGTTCTTCGCAAAAGGCAGTGCCCGAGAAAGATGAAATAAAAACTATGGGCACGAGTGGACTCGAGCCCACGACGCGACGTTCTGCCTAGCAACCAACGCACCTAGTAACGAAGCCACGGACACTTCGACGATGATATTATGTTAATTACTTACTTAAGGTGGATCTACAGTCCAGTGTGGACTTGGGCCTCAATCAACAGTCTCTGCCAGCCAGCTCTCGGTCCCTAGCTAGCTGCCTCCAGTTTTGCACTCCAAATTGATTCAGGTCCTCTTCCACTTGTGTGCGCAACCTGAATGGCGGTCTTTCTCTCCTTCTGTGTCCCTTGGAAATAGTGTCGAAGGCTTTCCGGGCCGGAGCATCTGAGTCGCTGGACCTTGATCCTTCTGCCTAGGTCCACGTCGTTGTATAACCCTTAAAGTTCACTGTTGTATCTTCTTCTCCATCCCCATCAATGCACACGGATCCAAAGATGAGCCGAAGAACTTTCCTCTCGAAACAGCCTAAGGCACATTCATCCGATTTTGTCAAGGTCCATGCTTCTGCACCTTACAGCTGGACAGGAATGATGAGGGTGTTGTACAGTTTTACCTTAGTTGCTCGAGAGAGGGCTTTTCCACTCAATTGCTTTCTTAGCCCAAAGAACAGCGATTAGCAAGAGTCATTCTTCGTCTGATCTCGGCGCTGGTATTATTGCCCGTGTTAATAGCGGAGCCTAGGTAGACAAACTCCTCTTCTACCTCAAACTTGTATGCGTCTATTGTGACGTTCAGTCCGAGCCGTCGGTGTTGGGTGTCCTTTCTGGAAGACAGCATATACTTCGTTTTTCCCTCATTTACCACTAAACCCATTTTTGCCGCTTCTTCTCACGCGAGAAGTTGAACAGATTTTTGGAAGATGGTGCCTCTTCTCAAGAAAGATGTTAAATAAATCGCACGACAGTGCATCGCCTTGTCTGAATCCTTTTTTGACGTCGAAAGATTCCGTAAACTCGTTGCCAACCTTGATGAATCAGCGTGAGTTCTCCATCGTCATTTTGCACAAGCGAACGAGCTTGGCAGGGATGCCAAAACTAGACATAGCTTCATACAGTTTGTCTCTGTAGCCGCTGTTATACGCGGCCTTAAAATCGATTAAAAGGTGGTGCGTATCGATTTGGAGTTCATAGGTTTTTTCTAGAATCTGCCTCAACGTGAAAATTTGGTCAATGGTTGACTTTCCTGGCCTGAAGCCACATTGATATGGACCAATCAGATTGTTGACGAAAAGCTTCAGACGTTCACATATTACGGCAGAGAGGATCTTGTAGGCGATGTTTAGTAGGCTGATTTCTCTGTAGTTGGCGCAGTTTAGAGGATCTCCATCTTCGATCACTCGTAGGTTTTCTGAGCCCCATGTATGACAATTTCTTTTGCTTATATACCCACCGAGTGAGTAATTTGCCCATCGCTACAGAAAATGTTGTTCGAAAAAATGGTGTTTATTGTATGTTTTTCCAACTCCCAAGAAGGGTATCTACGGTGTTGTGAATAGTCAGCAGGTCTTTATTGTTGCGTGATTTGAACTTTGAAAGGATGGAGATGCAAACCCTAATGCAGAATTTGCCACAGTGAAGTGAACGACACGTTCAATTTATGCCGGAAAATCGATAAGTTCGTATCATCAGCAACACTTGTGCTTTCAGCACTTTCAGCAGCACAGGCTTTGAGACATCAGTAACGCTTCCACTCTCTTCGAATTTTTTTTCACAATTTCATCGATTGCTTGCGTAGTAGTCGGTCGATTATGAAGGCCATACCTAATCATCGCGTTATGCGCGAAAAGTGGCTACTTTTGGACCTCCACTTTAATAGAAGGTTTTTAAAATTTTAACGCGTTGTTCGATTGCTAAGTGATTAATTATCGTAAATGACAACTTTCAACTAATATTATGCCACTTCAGATGACAGTTAAATTTGACACGTATCAAATGTCAGCGCAAGAATGACACTTAACGTCATTACCGTATTTGGAATTTCGACTAACAAAATTATACTTTTTAAAATTTCAGAAGTAAAATGCACGTATAGCTGATTTAGTGATTTATAACCGAAACACAAACACGCTTCAGCTTTGAAGTCTGAAGTTTAAGGGTTCAGAAATAGGAATTCAATGCATGCTATCACAATGAAGTTTCGACCTCACATTTCTTACGTTATTTTACGTTCTTTGACTCAAAACGGAAGCTTTATGTCAAATTCAAATATTTGCTTTGTCTGGCAGCTCAACGGCTGTGAAAAAAAGTACCTATACATTATACAAAGAAAATTCATTTGTTTTTAGAGGGATGATGATGATGGAGGAAGAAATGTAATTCAAATTCAAAGCAAATTCGAAGCGAGTGCATCGTAAGCGTAACGCAGACGAAGCGTGTTTGTGTTTTCGCCATTATTGAGATTGAGACATCTATTTTTCAAACAAACCAGTGTATAAGGCTCGATATTTGTTCTCACCGCCTTTTTACGGGCCCACTTTTTTGTCTGTTGATGTAAGACAAAAAAATGTCTCGAGTTCAAATTTATACTTCAAACATATTTGTTTTTATCTCAACATACAACAACAAAGTAGAATTACCTACCTCCTTTTGGTTGCATCGTAAGCAGCCAACTCAAACTAAAAGTAAATGGCAAATACAATAATTTTGTACTCCTTTTTTGAACAAGCCTAATTCGAAATTGAAGACAAAACTTT
Source organism: Sphaerophoria taeniata (assembly GCA_943590905.1). Taxonomy (NCBI): domain Eukaryota; kingdom Metazoa; phylum Arthropoda; class Insecta; order Diptera; family Syrphidae; genus Sphaerophoria; species Sphaerophoria taeniata. The sequence goes on from OX016540.1 coordinate 91,298,516, forward strand.
TATACAAGATTTGATGCCAATGTAGCACAAGCTCACAAGCGTACCTTTCAAATTAAAAAGAGTCTGCCGGTTTAGCTTTGATTTGATTTCAAATCTCCATTCATCGTCTAACCAGTTCCTAAACAATTAAATGCATGATTTAAAATAAAATGTCGAAAAGCTTTTTTGTGAGTCCCGAACCTTTTTTTCTTATATGGTACCTCAGTGCAATAAATGCATAAAACAATTTTATCTCTAGACAAAATGATATTCGTCTTGCTGTCTTATACCTCAATTTTCATCTGGTCTAAGTTGACTTTTACGATTCAAAATTGACTTATAATTGAATCTCGTTGCAATCACCATCGATTCTTGATGAGGATGCGGATGCCGATGATGCGGGATCCATCAACTTAGGTATACCTACATTTATGACTCTAATGGTCTTTTTCGATCCCCAATCGGATCTTTTTTTCGTTAGATGGTATCTTAGTTTATAGTTTTATTTACTTCAAAGTGATTATGCATTAGAAAACGTAGGAGATGTTGGGCATTTTGGAAGATTTTATTGAAGTACTGTTTTGCGTTGGTATAACATTCTATGATGAACAAGAACTAAAACGACAAATACTAACTTACTCTTTAAAGAAGTTAAATTCTATAAAATTTTATGACAAAAAGAAAGAAACTGCAATTTCAGTAGCAACAGAAATCTGAGAAAGCGAACAACTGTATTACGACACAACTGTTAACAAACAGACCTAATGTGTTCAAACAGATATGGATGACAGTATCTTATTCTGAATTCAATTGACTTCAATTTTATGCCGAGAGAACGGCTTAAATGAGCAACACATACATGGGTATATGTATCATTGGTGAGGCAGCTAACAATGTTGTCTCAATGATACAAATAGGAAGTTGCGACCAAAGCTGTCAAATTTTCGTCCGTAGAAAGCGAAAGGCAGTGGTGCTAATGGTTGAAAAATTCGTAATCGCATCTGTCTTACGAAGCAATCGCTTCCAATTTACTTTGAATGACATTACTCCCTGACATTACGTAACGTTACGTACGGAAATGTGAGGTCGAAGATTCATTGACTGAACACGTAAATGATGAATCACAAAGATGCTTCAGCTTCAGCTTCGCCTACGTTACGATGCAAACGCTTAAAGTTTGCTTTGAATGACAGTTCTCCCTCCATCATCATCATACCTCCAAAAACAGCTTTGCCACTTTACTCATTTTGAAAAACTTTGAAAATCGATTTTACATGATATTTATAAAATCTGTAATTTTATGCCTAGGTATACAGTTTATAGTGAAAAATGACATGCCTTCATTATTTTCATCAGGAAAATAGATAAGCGACATCTGCAATAAAGTTTCTATCCTTATACACGAACAATAAGCGGATACAGTTTACAAACGCGAAATGTCGTCAACCTATACAAATACGCAAAGTATGAGTTACTTGCTTCAGAGCTTGTATTAAATTGTTTATTATTTTGCGCCGTATGCAACTTGGGTTAAAATGTTGGTTAAAGGACAATGACCATTTTTGGGCCCAGTGCGTACACACATAAGACAGGTATCAGTAAAAAGGTGACGCTTAGCTGAATATATATTCCAAATATTTTCAAATTCGGTTTTGTAGTTTTCGAGATATTTGACCTTGAAGTTCATGTTTGTAGAATCACAAAAATGGCTTATTTTCACTATAAACGCCAATAACTTCTGACTCATGGGTTTTACAGAAAAGATTTTGGTACCAAATGAAAGATCATAAAAATATCTTTCTAAGTAAATCACTATTTTTTATATATATATAGTACATGATCATATACAAGGCTCCGATATTGTTTGAAAACATATTTTTAAGTTGCTTTTCAAATGCAGATATTTTGAAAATATCAGTGATGACATATATATTTTTATACATAGTTCTAATCCTTATTTCATAACCTTCAATTTGATATATAAATCAACTATAGTTTCTCACAAAAAAACCAACTTATTAAAAGAATTCTTCTGAAAATACAGATTTTTGTTTTCAAAGACAACATACTTACTTTTTCTTCATATTCTTTTTACATTTTTTTCTCCCAAAATAATCACATATTCTATTTAGAAAACTAAAATTCATTCAACGTTTATTTTAAGTCTTAATTTATTTTATTTTTTGTAAAAATATGGTATATATTTTATTTTACGTGTCTTCACCGTTTTCATCAATAAGAACACTATCTAAATATAAAACTGGCGGTATCGTTTTATTTGTACCATGGCGTGCATAACCCAAGTACCATAAGATACTCATTACATGTGCGCAACACCCAACGGTTCGCATTCCAACAAGACAATTGCAATAATATGTCTTAATTACATTGCAACTGTTTGCATCATTCGGCTCGTTGCTCACTAGTATGTAAGTGAAATAGATTTTTCCACTTATGTGCCGCGACTTGATTCTTCCCCTCATTAAAAAATTGTTTCCAACTAGGCTTGGGTCAGCTAAGCTTATACGCTCACCTCACTGTGACGTTCGCAGACTTCTATTATGTAGTCGCCATTTTCTTTTAAATGCTCTCCACAATAGGATCGGGCTTGCTTTATTTGATAGTTCCCCAAAGATATTTTTCGAAGCTCTTCTAAATTGAGAAGCGAGAAGTTGTCTAGACTTGGAATTTGCCCATTAATACGAAGAAATATAGCCCTTGCTCTGTTTAGATTTTGCTCTTTAACAAAATCTCCCAAATAATTTGGAGTGTTTAATTTATTTAATGCCAACTCCAGCAAGGAGCTCGCATCAGAATTGTCTTCTATCAATGGATGGAATTTATTAAGAAGCGCAGCTGTAATTTTAAAATCATCCATTTAATGACCCGCTGCTAAGTTGTTGAAGTCCTGCCGAAACAGTTTAAAATCTCTTTTAAATCGGCCGTTTACAACTTCAACGACCCATCGAACCATTGTTACACATCTTGACCTATTCGCTTGTGCTATTGTGAGTTGAAAATTACCTTCCAACACAGATTCAGGCATGTGACACTTGTAACCATAGGATTCTAAGCAAGGAACTGCATCTCTAAATCCTCTATCCAAGATGAACACATCGTCCTGTCTGAAGAATTGTCTTGCATAGGTGTTTTCGTCTCTAAAAATGCTTTTCATGATGTTGGCATCCGATGTCGTTGCAGCATATGGACCCATAACGTCCAGAATATACCCGCTATGAAGAAATTGGGACATGGTACAAATATAACGATACCACCAGCTTTATATTTAGATAGTGTTCTTATTGATGAAAACGGTGATGAAGACACGTAAAATAAAATATATACCATATTTTTACAAAAAATAAAATAAATTAAGACTTAAAATAAACGTTGAATGAATTTTAGTTTTCTAAATAGAATATGTGATTATTTTGGGAGAAAAAAATGTAAAAAGAATATGAAGAAAAAGTAAGTATGTTGTCTTTGAAAACAAAAATCTGTATTTTCAGAAGAATTCTTTTAATAAGTTGGTTTTTTTGTGAGAAACTATAGTTGATTTATATATCAAATTAAAGGTTATGAAATAAGGATTAAAACGATAAATAAATAAATATATATGTTTATATGTATATATGGAAATAAAAAATATTCGAGACAAAAACACACTGAATGATATCTTTGAAAACAAAAATCTGTATTTTCAGAAGAATTCTTTTAATAAGATGGTTTTTTTGTGAGAAACTATAGTTGATTTATATATCAAATTGAAGGTTATGAAATAAGGATTAGAACTATGTATAAAAATATATATGTCATCACTGATATTTTCAAAATATCTGCATTTGAAAAGCAACTTAAAAATATGTTTTCAAACAATATCGGAGCCTTGTATATGATCATGTACTATATATATATAAAAAATACTGATTTACTTAGAAAGATATTTTTATGATCTTTCATTTGGTACCAAAATCTTTTCTGTAAAACCCATGGGTCAGAAGTTATTGGCGTTTATAGTGAAAATAAGCCATTTTTGTGATTCTACAAACATGAACTTCAAGGTCAAATATCTCGAAAACTACAAAACCGAATTTGAAAATATTTGGAATATATATTCAGTTAAGCGTCACCTTTTTATTGATACCTGTCTTGTGTGTGTACGCTCTGGGCCCAGACTTGTATGAAAAGTGGTCATTCTCCTTTAAACATAAGTGTCATATTTTAGCTTGCTAGTTAAATTTTATATATCCGCCATGTACCTAGTGTCAAAATTAAATCGAAAGACAAGTTTGTATACACATTTTAACACAATTCACACACGGCTCCAATTGTAGATCTGTCTATGTATTCATGGTCAATATAAAATACACTATTTTAAAATCTTCCTCGCTCTTTCTTAATCTACATTTCTTTATTCCCAAATCTACTTTGCTTTCTTTTTTTTCAAGTGGTAACGCTGCTCCAAACAACAAATGAACGAACAGCTGTTGAGCTGTCAGACAAAGCAAAAGCTTAGCATATTTGAAGGCTGTTTCACAACAGAGCGTTCAGTCGTTCGTGTGTTTCAAGCTTTACGTAAGCGTCTGGCAGTTTTGACAGTAAAACGCAGGTGCTTTCAACTTCAGCTCACAATAACGCGTTCATTCTTACATGTGACATTAGATTATTTTACCAGCGTTTTCATTAAACATTAGTTTTCTTAATGTTTCCTTCATTTATTTTATTAGTGTTTTTGTTATCATCAAAGATGGTCAACAAAAACTTGAAGAAAATATCAAAAATATTCTTTTGATAACATCAAAAGCTCAAGACGCGAATGAAAAATACAACACAATTCTATTTAGGATTACGCTCAAGCTTACGTTACGTGCCGCGAGAGCGTTCAACGCTCTATTTTGTGTGGAAGCCTTTACTCACATGTATTCTATATGAAATGTCAACGCGAGACAAGTGCGACCGCTCTATTGTGAAACAGCCTTTAACTAGAGCTTCCGTTTAGAGTCACGTTACGTACGAAACGTGAGGTCGAAGCGTCATTGTGATAGCAAGCATTCTGAGACAGAACAAGAAATTCATTATATTGTGCCCTTAAAGGCTAAACCACAAACACGCTTCAGCTTCGGCTTCGTCTGCGTTACGATGCATCCGCTTCACGTTTGCTTTGAATGACAGTTCTCCCTCCATCATCATCAAACAGATTTACCACTTTACTCCGAAGTCTACTTCGATTTTTGAAAAACTTTGAAAATCTATTCCCACTTCACACCATCAAGAATGTTTTGAAATCGACTTCACTCAGAAAAAACTTACATCGATTTTACTTGAGATTTCGAAAATCTGCTTCGATTAACTCATTAAGTAATTTTATGCCTACAGTTCTCTTATTTTCATCAGGAAAATAGTTAATCGACATCTGCATCTGCAATTTCTATCCTCATACACGAACAATAAGCGGACACACTTTACAAACACGAAATGTCAACCCATACATATACGCAAAGTATGAGTTACGTGATTGTATTGAAGTGTTTAATATTTTAGGCCGTGTGCGACTTGCGTTAAAATGTTGGTCTGCTAGCTAAATTTTAACACATTTTATCGACCATGTAGTGTCAAAATTAAATCGAACGTCATGTTTTTACACACATATTAACACAATTTGCACACGGCCTTAATTGAAGATCTGTCTATATGAACTTTTGATAATAACTGTATGTCCCTCTTTGCGTCAATGTATCCATGGACAATATAAAATACGCTATTTTGAAATCTACTTCACTTTTTCTCAATTTACTTCGCTTTATTCCCAAATCTACTTCGATTCCTTTTCATTCGAGTGGCAACGCTGCTCCAAAAAACAAATGAACAAACAGCTGTTGAGCTGTCAGACAAAGCAAAAGTTCAGCAAATTTGAACTAGAGCTTCCGTTTGGAGCCACGTTACGTACGAAACGTGAGGTCGAAGCGCCATTGTGATAGTAAGCATTGAATTCCTATAGCTGAACTCGTAAACGTCAGGCGAAGCCGAAGCTGAAGCGCCTTTGTGATTTAGCCTTAATGGCAGATTGCTCCGTTTCGTCAATTTTCGATAAGTTTTGCTTTCGGACGTAAACTGGAGAAAAATTTGATTTGTTGTCGATTTAAAGTAATTATTTCTTTTATACTTGTTTATTCGCTGTGTGCCGAACAAAATTCGCAAACTATTGAAAACGAAAAACAGATGTTTTATTTTGAAGATTACTTTCGTACACCTCCATCCATAATGGTAAACATGCTTACTTGACAGTTCGGAAGGGAGCGTTTCGTTCGGTTCTGACACTAGCTTCCGTTTGCTTCCGTCTATTATAGTTAGCCCTTTAAGCTATTGTCAAAAAACCCGACGAAAATTTCGTTTAACGAGCAAAAGAAGTAGACTTGGCCTTCTCTTCTTTAAGCTGTCAAATTGAATGAAAACGCACTTGTAAAATTTGAACGATTTTATTTAAGGAACATTACATTTGCTTATAGGGTTCGTGTGTATTTGCAGGTTCACTTAAGCGTGCTTGCGTGAGCAAAATTGCATTACATTACGGCTCTGTCCACGCAGTTCCGTTTATTATCGGACAGTGGAAACACATCGATGCCATTTTGCACAGTTTTTTTTTGTACAGCAAAGTCTCGCCTTGGGTTTTCTCCACTCTCCCCTATATCATAAATGAAAGAGATCTTATATCTCTATTAGTGTCCAGTTCAAAAATTCGTTTTTCCTTGCAGATATACAAAAGCGAGAAGAATATTTAAAATGTTTATGACTTTATTGTCCCATGGGTTGTACAAAGAACAAAAAACAAGATGTAAAAAAAGGAAGGTATATCATCGAGAATTTTTCAAAGAACAAATGTGAATGCAATGGCAACCTGCAACGCTTAAAAGACAACAGCATCAAGCCAGTTTCTTCTTTGCACTGATACATAATCGACTCCCGCTCTTCTTGCCTCAATGGAGCCCCATCGCAGGGGCATCTTTTTTTATGATATCCTCATAAATGACTGTCCTCTGATCCGAAGAAGTCGTCATCAACGACAATCTCTACCATTAACGTTAGCCGGTTTGGTTGGACACCTTCAGATCCTCTCATCCACCTTCGTTTTTTTTTTTTTATTGCTTTGGATTTTATGGTGTGGTATCATGGTCGAACCTCGTATCCCCTTTAAGAAAAAAAAATCGACAACAATTTATAAAAGAAGATATTTTGTATTTTGTTTGTCTTTTGACAGAATATACGCTAAGATGACCGACAATGCCTACGATAACATGGCTGATCGACTCGAAGTCAAAAGATGCGGCAAAAGAACCAATTATTGAAAGCCATACGACCATTTTTGTTTTTGAGTCTTCTTATTCGTTTTTGAGGGATTCTTTTAAGCAGTCCTCTATGATGCCTGTTTCGGATTAGGATGAATGCATTCATGTTGGTTTGATTGTGTCTGTGCGTCCGGTGTCGACGTCGGCATTTCCTTATTTGAGGTCTCAAGTCCCAGCCAATGGCGAATGCAGAAGCCTGCATGGAATTGAAGAAAACACAAAACGAAACAAAAATTCCTTAATTGGCCATTGCTTATTTTTTTTTCTTTCGTTTTAAACCTATTGAGGTATAGCCGAGCCGCCTGCTGGTCAGCCTCTATTTCATGTTGCAATAAACCTTTCCATGCGTGTTCGTGCAAGCTGACCATTTGTTAGAAAGATATATGGCTGCCAAAGGCATTTCTCTATTGTAATGAAACTGGACGAGCGCACGAAACATTTGAATTTGAATCTAAGGCTTAGCATGAGCATGGGGTAAAACACGTATCCATGTTTCTTTCATCAAATGGAAAAGGTGGTTATAACTGTTAATAATTCCATGTAACCATTTTTTCTAAGAAAGTTAAATTTATAAAAAAAGTACAAAATTTAAACGAATCGATTAAAATGACGAAATAACTAAAAGAATAACGATTCAAGTCAACACCCCAAAATCTGTATATTTTATATTAGGTTAGAGGTTGGATGGATTCACTGACTGTCAGTGTATTTCATTTGTAACTACATCGTTACTTCGCCAAATGTAGTATAAATTACATCTTTTGCATATTATTATGAGGTGATTAAAATAAAAGAGCGGCTTTGGAACCTACCAAACCGGGCAACTTCATACAGGAGTGCGCTTGACAAGGGCCTCACAAGAATAAACTAGTCACAGGCATTTTACTTTGATTATTAGTGACCGAAACTACAATCACAGAAACATTTGTGCTGGATGTGAAGTTGAGTGTAATCTCAATCTGTGTAGAACAGCAGTTTCTCAGACGTTGAACTCACATTCATGCTCAGGTCCGGAGTCTCCTAAACTCTGCTCGTCCTTGGATTGAAAATATCCATGAAGTTTTCCTCTCTTTTCGAATCGGTTGATTGGCGTCCTAAGCAGATGACACAGTTTTCGCCTTTGATATAATTTTGTGCATTTGGGAGATTTTTGCTGTCAAGTGTTCTTTTACTTTTTGGGAGAATCACAAAATTTCATCCCCACTCCTCGATTTTTGACAGTTTTTACAAAAACTGCCGAGAAAGTAAAAGAACGGACCTAATATTAGTTGAATCTTTTCCATTTAGGATAATGGATCACTTAAGGCTGAATCACAAACACGCTTCAGCTTCGGCTTCGACTTCGTCTGCATTACGATGCACCCGCTTCAAGTTTGCTTTGAATGACTGTTCTCCCTCCATCATCATCATCCCCCCAAAAACAAAAATGAATTTTTGTTTGTTACCAGCTGTTGAGCTGTCAGACAAAGCAAAAGTTCAACATATGTATTTTAACTAGAGTTTCCGTTTGATGTCACGTTACGTACGAAACGGGAGGTCGAAGCTTCATTAGGCCAGTTCCACTAACAACATCTCACTGAGATCTCATAGATCTCAGAAATTTTTTAAGTGCAACAAAAATCCTCAGCTGAGAACTGAGATTTTTTTCTGAGATTTCAGAGTTGAAATTATTTTGCATTCGATTTCTCACTCAGCTATTTTGACGTGACTGACAGATGTGCAACAACAATTTGTAAGGTAACCATTATATCTCAATGGAAACTGAGAATTATGTTCCACCAAATGATTTTGCCTCAGTCAAAGTGACATTGAGATCTCAAGTGAGATATTTTTATATGGAACTGGCCCATTGTGATAGTATGCATTGAATTCCTTTCCTATATGGCTGAACTCGTAAACGTCAGGCGAAGCCGAAGCTAACGCATTTTTGTGTTTTAGCCTTTAATAACGCTGCGTAGATACGCTTCTTGAGTGTTGGAACTACAGACAATAAACACCGATTTTTCGAAAAACATTTTCTTTTTTTTCTTTATTGATTGGTGTGTTTCGTTTTGAGCTCAGATGTATCAGAGCTAAAAATGTTTAAGCTCGGAGCTTAATCTATTTGCTCAGGATAAAATTACCGAGCAAATAGAGTGAACACCGGAGCGAAGACAACTTCCTAAGGCAGTAGCGCGTCTACTATAGATAAACAAAAAAATGTAAAACAAATAATTTCTAAAAAATTGCATTTCGATGCTCGGGTTTGTTTCTTGTTTACATCGGAGGACTTCGAATTATGATCGATGAGGCACATTTCTCACTCGGTGGGTATGCAACCGTATATGGGGCTCAGAAAACCCGCAAGTGATCGAAGAGGTATTGCATCCAGAAAAAGTGACTGTTTGGTGTGCTCTATGGTCGAAAGGCGACATTGGTCCGCAGGACGCTTACAGTCAATTCGGAGCAATATGGTCGAATGATAACCGATTTTTTTGTCCGTTTTGTCCGGCGATTAAAGATCATGACTTGGACGATATCTGGTTCCAACAAGACTGGGAAACAAGCCACACAACACGTGCAATTATGGCTTTATTGCTTGAGAAGTTTGAGTTTCCTAGTCACGTAATTTGATTTGACACCATTAGAATTTTTTCTCTGGGGTTATGCAAATGACCGTGTTTACGCGAATAGATTCCGAGACACATTAAAAACAAACATTACTCAAGTTTTGGCCAAGATACCGCCCAATAGGTATGTGCGAAAAAGTAGCTCAAATTACCTCAAAAGGATCGCATGCTACGAAAACTCCCGAGTGATATTGTTTTTCAAACTTAATGGCGAAGTCCATTCGTTGTGTTTGTTTATTAACCTTTAACTTTCGAAACCGAAAAATGAATGACCCTTTACCTTCAGCGAATTCCCTGATAAAATAAAGACGACTTTCTTTTCCCTTAGTTCAAGTATTCCTAGTGCGTAGGTAAATACATGAAATCATTATCAGAAGGTGCTAACTGCCTAAAAAATAAATCAAACAATATGGAAAAGGCAACAAAAGCAATCTGTTAACTGGGCCACAAAAGCAGAACATTGGATTCAGTTGCCCAGCCACATTTTTGTTTACAAGACAATTTAGCATTTATTTCTAAGATAAATATATTTTTTCCTTCTGTGTCGAAAGATGTTCTTTGGCGTCTATAATGGGCTACTCATTGAACCGTTAATTTTTAAAACAAAAGTTGACAACAACAAAAGGAAACACTTTCAAACGTTAAATCGCACATAGTCGAGTTACGCAGATCCACCCAAAAATTAAAAAAAGCTCTAATTAATGAAAAGATTTTTTGTCATAACTTCTGAGGTTTCATGGCTAATGAGTTAAGTAAGCAATTATTTAATCTTTGTTTTTGAATTGAGGTGACAGATCGTGGGACATTGACTTGTTAACACATAAGCGGTCAACTTGAGACAAAATTACACAGGGAACAAAAATGTTTGAAGGCGTTTTTGGGTCTTTAGAGACTGCGGATGGAGTTTCTGTTTTCTTGTGATTTTCAAGCAAAACTGTTGCTTTTTTAATTTATTGAATTAGACATTGAGCTCTAATTAAATTTTTTTTTTGTTGATAAACATTACAATAATATTTATACGCATGCATGTGTTTCTGTTTTTTAGCAACAATTTCTTGTAATAATTTTGTAAAAAGTCCAAACTGGCTTCTTCTTATTAAAGTCTAAGGGCCGGGGAAGACCGACCTTAACCTTAAATAATGGGTCCGCCATTTAACATTTTTTTCAACTATTGCTTATTTCGTGAATGGTAACACTTAGCTCATGTCTAATTTGACAGATAATTAGTTTTATCCTTCCACTGAAAGAATATGGTTGTGTATACGCTTGAACAACCCTGGGAAATATTGCGACATTACTTTGAAAATCATGGTAATGCTGCAGAATGTGTGCGAAAATTGCGTACGGATTTTGGAATAAGAGAAGCACCGCTTTGGCTCCGTATGTTCCTTATCTTGTGAAAAAAGTGAAAGAAACTGGCATCCTCACCTCATCGATAAACCAAAGCGTGAAAAGCCAAAAACAGTGCGTACACCCGAGAATATGGCAGAAAGTGTGCCTGAAGCGCAATCAACATCAATTCATCGTCGTCGTTCTCAACAATTTTTATTTTATTTATTTCAAATAATTTCTAATTAAGTGCCGATACGACTAGCAACCGCAATTGCAATCTAATCGGTGAAAATGGTACCTAGCGCGTGCGGTATCTGGGGGGGGGGGGGGGGGGGGAAGAAGAGGCGTGGGATGGGAATTTTAAAAAAAAATTGAACATTTCGGACACATCATTGAGACGAATTTTGCATAAAGACCATATAAAGTCCAATTGGTTCAGGAGTTGAAGCCAACTGACCATATAATGCGTTTTCGCTTCGCTAAATGGGCCTGCGATCGACTTAGAGAAGATGCCGATTTTGCCAAAAAAAAAAAATCGTCTTTTCAGATGAAGCTCATTTTGATCTTGGTTGCGGCTATGTAAACAAGCAAAATTGTCGCATTCGGGGCACAGAAAACCCGCACGCATACATTGAAAAACCGATACACCCAAAACGAGTCACTGTTTGGTGCGGATTTTGGTCCAGAGGCATAATGAGCCACTTTTCCTCGAAAATGAGCAAGGAGTGGCCGTTACAGTCAATGGCGATCGTTATTGGGCCATATTGAACGAAATTCCCCTGAAGAAGTCGAGAAATTACGACGAAACGTAGGGAAAAATATGAAATAAAGTTTTTTATTTGCATACTAGCTGACCCGGCAGACGTCGTCCTGCCTTGATTTGAAGAATTAAATGAAACTCCGTCAAGGAGTTTTTGAAATTCATTGGAATGACTATGGAGCCAACAGCTGAAAATTCATTGTACCATCCCAGAAACCTACGGGAGTTTCATTTATTTCTTCAAATCAAGGCAGGACGACGTCTGCCGGGTCAGCTAGTGCGCAACAGGGTTTTACATTCGAAACCCCATTTTGAAATTTTCCAGTTTTCCATTTGAAAACCAATGCACCTGCAATAATATGCAATTTTTTCTTGAAAACCAATGAGTTGTCCGAGTTTTTCATCAAGAACCTTATATTTTCCATTCGAAAACCCATTTTGAAATTTTCTAGTCCCAATTTTTATTTGCGAAAATATCGATAAATCAACGAAATTATCGATAACAATTTACAGGTACTCAATTTTTATTTGCGTTTTTCTCGCACGTAATTCAATAAAAATTAGTTTTTCCAACTCAGGAACCATCCCGGGTTTATGCACAACAACTTTTCCAAAGATTATTACATGATCAAATGTGTAGTTTATGAGTCTATAGGTAATATACAAACAAACATTCATTTTTATATTTTATAAATATAGATAGAAGATAGATAAAGATGAAGTGACCAAAAAAGCCCGATTTCGCATAAAAACAAACATAATTTAAATAATTGGTCAAATCGTTATTAATTCGAACGAATTTTTGTTCGCAAAAATTGAAGAGGAGGATATTGGCAACATTTGGTTTCAACAGGACGGCGGAGCTACGTGCCACACAGCCAAAGCTACACTCGATGTTATGCACCCTGTTTTTGAAGATCGCATTATCAGCCGCAGAGCTGATGTCGTTTGGCCACTCCGGAGCTGCGATTTGACCCCGTTGGACTATTAGGCAGCCATTTGAATGAAATTATTTTCCATTATTAACCGGAAGGATTGTACTTTCAAATAAAAAAAGAAATTTGAGAAAATATTCACTAGTTTTTTTTATAGCATTTTCAAAATGCTAGGCTTGCCTTTGAATTCTGTTCAAGGCTACCAGTCAAGCCGATGTTAACAGGGGCCTGATTTTGGGATTCGCGGCGGATCGTTTTGCTAGCGAGTTTGACATTTTTTTCAATTAGGTATTAATTTCGATTTTGTCCTCTTCGATTTGAATTCGACCAATTAACGAATTCGAAGGCGAATTTGAAATGTCATAGGCGCAAAATTATAGTCCGCTAATGAACAATTTTAAGAGAATTTAGTGTGAAACTAGCTTAAAATGACGTTTGAGTCATTTCTGAAACGTCATTTTAAGCTAGTATCACACTAAACTTGTTCATTAGCGAACTATAATTTTGCGCCATAATGTTTACTGGCGAGTTGAAATCCGACAGTTTTTTCTTTGTCGGATTCATAGGCGAAAGAGTGTTTATTCAAATCAGTAGAATATTGGAAGAAATAGTCAAACCAAAAGTGTGAAATCACATGAATATTGGAAGAAATATTTTCGCTCCGCTGCAAATTCGTTAATAGGGAAATACGAAGCGAGTCGAATTTGAAAGGTCGAATTGATAACGATCCGCCGTGAATCCCATAATCAGGCCCCAGGTTAATAAAGCGAGAAGCGTTATTAGATGCGAGATAATGCGCACAGTAAAGTGATTTTTGTGGCTAGAAGTGTCAATAAAATGAATTCATGTCATCAAAACAAAAGGATTTTTTAAACGAAAATTTATATTTCAGGATGTTGAAGGGAAACAAAGGATGAAACGTCATATTTACTTCCAACAATAGGGTGTCTCAGTAAGAGCGCACTTTTTAAAATTGGAATTTTTTTTTCATGCAAGTGGCAACTCTAAAATTTGACATATGTCACCTCTGTTTGTTATTAAAAATGGAGCGCTTTTCGAAACATCGCCACGTTATAATTGTAAAAACTCATTACAAAAATGGGGAAAGTTACGCTTCGCAAACTTCGCCAAAATTTCAGCCGAGAGAGTGCAACTAATTGTCAACCATTCGAAGAGTGGTCAAAAAATTTGAAGAAACTGGGTCAATTATGGATGATAAGAATCCTTTGCGTCAATGTACTGGTCGGTCTCTTGAAAAGATTACTGCTGTAAACAAGAGTGTTGCCGAAATTCCGAAAACATCAATTAGACAGTGACTGTGAACGGCACTCGTTACAGGAATGTGATAACAGACTTCTTGTGGCTCAACGGGACGGTATGAATCTGGACAACAGGTGGTTTCAGCAGGACGGCGCAACCTGCCGCACCGCGCATGAAACAAGCGACTTATTGCAGCAACGTTTTCCAGAACACATTATCTCAAGAAATTCCGATGTCAACTGGCCACCAAGATCGTGCGATTTTGAATGTGAAATCTCGGGCTTATGCGAATAAACCCGAAACAATTCCTGAGCTCAGATTGAATATCCAACGTGTCATTGGTGAGATACAGCTACATCTCTGTGCAAAATTCATGGAAAATTTCATGAAAAGAGTAATGGCCTGTCATCGGAGCCGAGGGGTCGTTTGTCGAAAATTGTATTCCATACTTAATCGAAACATGTCTTCTTTACAATACAATTAAAATATCACAACTGGTCCCTAATTATTATTTTTATGCAAAGTTTATAGACTAGGAGCAAAACAGGACCATTATTTAAAAATTTAACTGAAACCGGTTTAAATCGAAAATAGAACGGAAATCTTAGCAACATCTTGTTTCGTCCATAATCAACTTAACGTTAGCGGATACATAAACCATCTTAGTTTGACATTTCATAAATTTCCAAAACGAAACCAACTTCAAGTCAAGTCAAGAATTGTTTGTCATCCATCCGTCACTCTGAATTCTGAAAGTGCGAGCTTTGTGTAAAATATTTTTCATTCCTTGTTAAATTAGAATTTCCTCATTAAAATGGTAATAATAATATTTTGCAATCGTTTATCGACATAACTCTAGTGAAAATACAATTTTCAGCAATCAATTAAAGTAGAACCAAGCCAACCAACTGTTCTCAAAGCATCGCCAGCCGTAGCCGGTCCATCCGAAGCCAATTGTCTCATGCAAATTGCCCACATCCATCGTCTCAAAGATTCCGAAGAGAATAACGACAAGCACCGATTGTCCATACGAATCTGTAGCAATCGCGAAGGTTTAAATGCTCCACTCAAACTTACAAAATTACACAGGGAACAAAAATGTTTGAAGGCTTTTTCGGGTCTTTAGAGACTGCCGATGGAGTTTCTGTTTTTTTTTTTAAGCAAAACTGTTGCTTTTTTAATTTATTGAATTAGACACTGAGTTCTAATTAAATATTTTTTTTTCGTTGATAAACATTACAATAATAATTATACTCATGCATGTGTTTCTGTTTCTTAGCAACAATTTCTTGTAATAATTTTGTAAAAAGTCCAAACTGGCTTCTTTTTATTAAAGATTAAAGTCTAAAGGGCTAACTATAATGAACGGAATGAAGCGGACGGAGCCGTCCGTAACTGAGCGAATACAAGGAATTCGTATATTGTGCCCTAAATATCGGATTGCTCCGTTTCGTCAATTTTCGTTCAGTTTTGCTTACGGACGTAAACTGCGCTCCCCTTCGCTTTTTACGGACGAAAATTTGACAACTGACTGGTTTTATTGATTTCGCTGAAGAGGAATTCGATTTGTTGTTGATTTCAGGTAATTAATTTGTTGAAATTGCTTGCTTGTTGCATGGCAACCGAAATTCACGAATTATTGAAAATAAAAAACAAATATTTGATTTTGAAATTTACTTCCGTACACATCCGTTCATTATGGGTAAAGTATTCACATGGCAGTTCGGAAGGGAGCGTTTCGTTCGGTTCTGACACTAGCTTCCGCTTGCTTCCGCTCATTATAGTTAGCCCTTAAGAGCCGGGGAAGACCGACCTTAACCTTAAATAATGGGTCCGCCATTTAACGTTTTTTTTTCAAATATTGCTTATTTCGTGAATGCGGCAACACACTCATGTCTGTTTTGACAGATAATCTTTGTATATGGATTTACCTAGTACCAGTGTTACCGCCAGCTCAAATTTTAGTGAGTCCCAGAGGTTGAAAATATGAGTCGTTTTGAAAAAAAAATGAGTCCCTTCTGTTTTTTTTTAGAGTTCATTTTAATAATACAAAGGTATAAGATCTGTTCTTTTACTTTTTCGGCAGTTTTTGTAAAAACTGTGAACAATCGAGGACTAGGGATGAAATTTTGTGATTCTCCCAAAAAGTTAAAGAACGCTTGACAGCCAAAATCTCCCAAATGCACAAAATTATTGTCGTTTTCCATTGGTTGTCCAGAAGCATTCGGAAGAGTCCAGAAGTCTTCTGAAACCATTCTATTGGACTGACTTTGACAGCGGAATGCTTCTGAGAAGAGCAGAACTCTTCTGTTTTGAAAACAGAATCTTTCGAAGAATGACACATACATCATAACCCGATCCATTGGAGGTAGAAAAATAAACGTTAAAAAAAAGACCAATGGAAAACGACATATATTAAACGTCAACATAATTCAATGTACTTCTTATGGTTTTACAGAACTTACAAAAACTGACACAAGAAATTTTCAGAGTAAAGATGAGTGATTTTTAATAAGACGTAAATTGGATTCGTAAAAAATGAGCCAAATCTAAAATTTGTGAGTCCCTGAGTCAAGTTAAAAAAAATGAGTCCCTTTTGGCACTATAGTGTCCCCGCGGTAACACTGCCTAGTACTATCAAGAATGGTTTTCAGGCAAGCAAGCAGAGAACACACATTACAAACTAATGTAAAAAGCTGTCAAACCAAGCAGAAA
This sequence comes from Sphaerophoria taeniata, assembly GCA_943590905.1. Classification (NCBI taxonomy): domain Eukaryota; kingdom Metazoa; phylum Arthropoda; class Insecta; order Diptera; family Syrphidae; genus Sphaerophoria; species Sphaerophoria taeniata. The sequence continues at coordinate 91,315,449 of OX016540.1, forward strand.
ACCATTCTTGATATTACCTGGTAAATCCATATACAAAGCAGATAATTAGTTTTATCCTTCCACTGAAAGAATATGGTTGTGTTTACGCTTGCAACCCTGGGATATATTGCGACATTACTTTGAAAATCATGGTAATGTTGCAGAATGTGTGCGAAAATTGCGTATGGATTTTTGAAGAAGAGAAGCACCGTCAGCTCCGTATGTTCGTTATCTTGTGAAAAAGTGAAAGAAACTGGTATCCTCATCGATAAACCAAAGCGTAATAAGCCAAAAACAGTTTACACCCGAGAATATTGCCGCTGTGGCAGCAAGTGTGCGTGAAGCGCCATCAACATCAGTTCATCGTCGTTCTCAACAATTGAACATTGCGGAGACATCGTTGAGACGTATTTTGCATAAAGACCTTTGTTATGACGCCATACAAAGTCCAATTGGTTCAGGAGTTGAAGCCAACTGAACATCCAATGCGTTTTCGCTTCGCTAAGTGGGCCTGCGATTAACTTAGAGAAGATGCCAATTTTGCCAAAAAAATCATCTTGGGTATATGTAAACAAGCAAAATTGTCGCATTTGGGGCACAGAAAACCCGCACACATGTACATTGAAAAACCGCTACACCCAAAACGAGTCACTGTTTGGTGCGGATTTTGGTCCAGAGGCATAATTGGGCCATTTTTCTTTCGAAAATGAGCAAGGAGTTACAGTCAATGGTGGTCATTATCGGGCCTTGTTGAACGAAATTTTGTTCACAAAAATTGAAGAGGAGGATATTGGCAACATTTGGTTTCAACAGGAGGGCGCTACGTGCCACACAGCCGAAGCTATACTCGATGATTTGCGCCCTGTTTTTGAAGATCGCATTATCAGCCGAAGAGCTGATGTCGTTTGGCCAGCTCGGATCTGCGATTTGACACCGTTGGACTATTATTTGTGGGGTGCCGTAAAAGATAAGTGTTACGCCGACAAGACAATTGACGCTTTAAAGGACAATATTCGTGAAGCCATTGGTGAAATACAGCTGCACAGAATCGATAATGTGCTTAAAAATTGGACCGATCGTGTAGGCTACTGCATGGCCAGCCGAGGCAGCCATTTGAATGAAATTATTTTCCATTATTAGCTGGAAGGATTGTACTTTCAAATAAAAAAAGAAATTTGAGAAAATATTCATTAGTTTTTTTTTTTATAGCATTTTCAAAATGCTAGGCTTGCCTTCTTAATTCTGTTCAAGGCTACCAGGCGAGCCGGTGATGTTAACAGGGGCCTCTTTCAACCTCTTCGATTTGAATTCGACCAATTAACGAATTCGAAGGCGAATTTGAAATGTCATATCATAATGTTTACTGGCGAGTTGAAATCCGACAGCTTTTTTTTGTGGATTCACAGGCGAAAGAGTGTTTATTCAAATCAGTGGAATATTGGAAGAAATAGTCAAACCAAAAGTGTAAAATCACAGGAATATTTTGGAAGAAGTATTTTCTCTCCGCTGCGAATTCGTTAATAAGGAAATACGAAGCGAGTCAAATTTGAAAGGTCGAATTGAAAACGATCCGCCGCTAATCTCATAATCAGGCCCCTGGTTAATAAAGCGAGAAGCGTTATTAGATTCGAGATAATGCGCACAGTAAAGTGATTTTTGTGGCTAGAAAAGTCAATAAAATGAATTCATGTCATCAACAGAAAAGGATTTTTTAAACTAAAATTTATATTTCAGGATGTTGAAGGGAAACAAAGGATGAAACGTAATCTTTACTTCCAACAAGGAAAGAACAAAATTATCATCTATCTATATATAATAGGGTGTCTCAGTAAGGGTCAGGGCACAGCTTTCATTGGTTTTCGTCATTGATAATTTTCATTCAGGTTTTAAAAGCAATAAAACAAGAAATAATTGTTAAGTTTGGTTTCGTTTCTTATAGCCTTTTCACACCAGACGCAAAACGCTGTTTTCAGCTGTCAGTTTTCAAAAACTCGAAATCTGTTCACACCTAAATATCAGGTTTTTGTTTGACATTAAAAATCTTTGATGTCAAGTAAGGGATGCCATATGTTCTCTTTTTTGAAGATTCACACTTTTTTTCACACACAATCGCTCTTTGTTTTTCGTTTCATTGAAAACCACTGGATGAAAAAGATTTCCTCATCGATTTTTCAAAAGAAAAAAATATTTGTTTGTCGCTGCTAAGAATTTGATCATTTGTATTTTTATATGTTCTCAAATGGCAACCCTATATCAACTGACACGTTTAGTCGTGAACAATTTTACAAGCAGACTGTCAATCTACTCTTGCTATTGGAGGGAGGGAGAAATATATACGATCGATACATACGATATATACGATATAATGAATTATAGACTGCTGAATGCTTTCACTTTTTTGGTTTTGACTGGTTTTCACAAAAACTTGTTGTTTTGCAAAACAGGGCTGTCAACAAATTTGTATGGGAAAACACTTGATTTCCTTCAAGTTTTTGAAAAGTTTTGCAAAACCTCGTTTTGCGTCTGATGTAAAAAGGCTATTATCAATTAAAACATCTGATTAAACCCAAACATTTTGTTTAAAATTCATTTAAATTTTGTCAATGATGCAATCGTTTTCAGTGATCAGCTGACTTGTCATTCCATGTTTCACAGTGCCAGCGGACCAATGAAAATGTTCGAATTTCTTTTTGTTCCAGATTGTCAGTGGTTCTCTCAATGATCTAGTTTAACCTCAATTCTCTTTAAAAAATAAATAAACAAAAATGAATCGACAACAAAAATAAAATAAAAATTATCAAAAATTAGAAAATAGAGAATTTGAGACCAAATTAATACTAGAGGTAAACAAATATCTAGTGTGCTGTGTGATGCACAAGGCACAAGTATTTTCCATTTCACTGACATTTTTGTTCAATGACATAACATTTCAATGAGAGCTATGCCAGACCTGTCAAAAAAATTCAAAAACATTCCACTGATTTATTCCAATGATTTAAACCAATGAAAGCTATGCCCTGACCCTAAGAGAGCACTTTTTAAAATTTTTTTTTTGCTGCTGTAAACGAGAGTTTTACCAAAAACCCGAAAACATCAATTCGACAGTGACTGTGAACGGCATTCGTTACAGGAATGTGATAACGGACTTCTTGTGGCCTCAACTGGACGGCAAGAACCTGAACAAAGCAGGTGGTTTCAACAGAACGGCGCAACCTGCCACACCACTCATGAAACAATCGACTTATTGCAGCAACGTTTTCCAGAACACATTATCTCAAGAAATTCCGATGTCAACTGGCCACCAAGATCGTGCGATTTTGAATGTGAAATCTCGGGCTTATGCGAATAAACCCGAAACAATTCCTGAGCTCAGATTGAATATCCAACGTGTCATTGGTGAGATACAGCTACATCTCTGTGCAAAATTCATGGAAAATTTCATGAAAAGAGTAATGGCCTGTCATCGGAGCCGAGGGGTCGTTTGTCGAAAATTGTATTCCATACTTAATCGAAACATGTCTTCTTTACAATACAATTAAAATATCACAACTGGTCCCTAATTATTATTTTTATGCAAAGTTTATAGACTAGGAGCAAAACAGGACCATTATTTAAAAATTTAACTGAAACCGGTTTAAATCGAAAATAGAACGGAAATCTTAGCAACATCTTGTTTCGTCCATAATCAACTTAACGTTAGCGGATACATAAACCATCTTAGTTTGACATTTCATAAATTTCCAAAACGAAACCAACTTCAAGTCAAGTCAAGAATTGTTTGTCATCCATCCGTCACTCTGAATTCTGAAAGTGCGAGCTTTGTGTAAAATATTTTTCATTCCTTGTTAAATTAGAATTTCCTCATTAAAATGGTAATAATAATATTTTGCAATCGTTTATCGACATAACTCTAGTGAAAATACAATTTTCAGCAATCAATTAAAGTAGAACCAAGCCAACCAACTGTTCTCAAAGCATCGCCAGCCGTAGCCGGTCCATCCGAAGCCAATTGTCTCATGCAAATTGCCCACATCCATCGTCTCAAAGATTCCGAAGAGAATTACGACAAGCACCGATTGGATTTGTCCATGCGTATGCTAAGGAATCGTGAAGGTTTAAATGCTCCACTCAAACTTGGAATGGAATTGCATGCAGCTCGTCAAATTGGTCGTCTGCCATTCCTTCAGTCAAGGTAAAGAAATGAGATGAATTGCTAGACAAAGAGTGAAATGATTCTTTTTTTGTTTTAGCAACATTATGGAAGATGTTCTACTTGGACGTGACGAACTAATTGAATTTGGAGACTTCCTTGGTGTTCAAGAGAACTGCGAAATTATGCGGCAACCACATGCAGTGGTCGAGAAGGCAATGGGGATCTTGTAGACTCTTTATTTTTTTTTTGTTCCGGAGAATGGGATTTTTTGTATTAATTAAAATGAGAAACTAAATCGTCAAAATTCTTTTATTTTAACGCTGAGCCAAACCACTGACAAAAAACAATCTGAATAGAATATTCGAGGTATTCATAAAAATGTCTGTATGTTTGCATGTCCGGTGTAGAGTGAGGACTCCTGAATGGCCCAACAGAAATTTTCATGGTAATTATAATTACTGTTGTATTCAGGGATGGTTCCTTCATGCTTCAATGGGGAACATGGAAAACTCGGCAAACTCTGGAAGAGCACGAAAAATTTCAAATAGGCACCTGTATCTGAAATCAATTTTTTGCATGATACGATTTTTCAGAAATGACTTCGAACGGAAGTACGAAATGTTATTCAACGAAATTTTGGATTTATCGCATGATTTTATGATTTCGGACTACGAAGCTTGGTAAAACGCATATCGTGCTCTATTTCAATTGGATTTAAGTATAACAAATTCTATTTTGACAAGAACATGTGTATAATTATTATTCTGGAGTTGGTCTGAAAGTAGTGTCCGCGGCTTAGTGGTTAGGTGCGTTGGCTGCTAAGCAGAGTCGTGGGTTCAATTCCTACTCGTGCTCATAGTTTTTATTTCATCTTTCACGGGCACTGCCTCTTGCGAAGAACTGACAAAACGTCCAAGAGTATCAATCTGTCATGAAAAAAGTGCTTCTCAACTTTGCCCTTCGGAATCGGCATTAAATTGTAGGTCCCTCAATTCTTCACACGCACTCAGAGAATTGTTGATGAGTGAAAGCCACTTAGGCCTTGCCTCTTCAAGAGATGTCCCGCCACTCTATTTATTTATTTTTTTTAGTTGGTCTGAAGGCTCGGCTAGTCCCGTATAAGGAGTATCTGCTACTGTAAATATCTTGGCAACCAGGGCTCAGAATTGAGTTTGGCTTTCAGTGGTAGGCTCAGGATAATGAGAACTCTGAAATATGTAGAAACTAGCAAAATCGATTTCTTCTTTATTATTCGCAAGCATTTTCTCGCAATTTCAAATCGATATTTCTCACAATTTTCCCCGATAACAGTTGAGCAATTGTACATAAGAATAAGGGCTTAAAAGCATTCTAACAGCCGTTGAATGCGAATATTTTTTTTAGCACCCGGTTATAAAGCAAAAAATAATTTCTTTTGAATTTGAATTTCTTCAGAAAATTTCCAGCGATTTCAAATTGCCAGATCTCTGAATTTTCCCAGGTAGCCTGGGTGGGGCCTGATTATGGGATTCGCGGTGAATCCTTTTGCTAGCGAGTTTTACATTTTTCAATTATTGCGTTCGCTTTCGTCTTCTTCGTTTTGAATTCGACCAATTAACGAATTCGAAGGCGTATTTGAAATGTCATAATGTTTGCTGGCGAGTTGAAATACGACAGCTTTTTATTGGCGGATTCACAGACGAAAGAGTGTTTATTCAGAGTTACCACCACTCGGCATTTTCTGATAGTGTGATTTTTGATAAGCTGGCTCAGGGACTCATATTATTAAATTTGACTCATCTTTTTAAGTATTCTACTGTTAGTGCATGAAAAAAGAGATATTAAGGAATATTAAGTGTCAAATCACTGGAATATTGGAAGACATTTTCTCGCTTCGCCGCGAGTTCGTTAATAAGGAAATACGACGCGAGTCGAATTTGAAAGGTCGAATTGAAAACGATCCACCGCGAAACCCATAATCAGGCCCCTGTATCAAAAGATGCAACGGGAACGGTAAGCTATTTGGGGTTTTTTGACATCGGAGCTGTTGGTGTAGTCGTTACCGACTTTTATAGAGCAGCGTGAATTCTCCATTGCCATTCTGCTCAGACGAATGAGATTAGTGGGGATGCCGAAACTGGATGGATGGATGGATTATACAGTTCTTCTCTGTAGATGCTGTCGTACGCGGCCTTTAAATCGATAAAATGATGGTAGGTGTCGATTTGTTTTTTCCAGGATCTGCCGTATAATGTGAATATTTGATCGATGGTGGACTTTCCTGGTCTAAAGCTACACTGATATGGACCTATCAGTTTGTTGACAAACGGCTTCAGGCGTTCACATGGCACTGCAGAAAAGATCTTATAGGCGATGTTGTTGGTGCAGTTTAGAAGGTCGGTCTCCTTTCTTCAAGATCAGGCAAACAGTGCTGAGGTTCTGATATTCTGCAGAACAGTTGGTGCATGTTCCTTTCCAAGTCATCGCCGGCTGCTTTTAAGAGTTTGGCAGTGATGCCGTCAGCTCCCGCTGTTTTGGGTTCGCTACATAATTACTTAAAATATTTCAATCCGATATCGTACAATCTGTTGGACAATATTAATCGATCTCATGTAAACTTAGTCTCTTTTTCCTTGGCCTCCATTCCAACGGGTTTTCGTAAGGCGCGGTACAGGAGTTCCGGTCAAACTATAGTTCGAGATATTTTTAATATACAGGGGCGCGATGCACATGTATAAAAACGCATTGTGTAAGACCTATGATTATGTTTGAGGTATTAAGTTCGACTCACTACTTTTTTATCAGTGGAGTGTTTGGCACCGAATTTTGAGGGAATGTTCGAGTAGCGGCGTACATGGGTTTTAAGTATTTTGAACAAGCCGTTTAAGTTGTATAGCCAGGGTAGCGGGTAGTGGAGTAGCGGGGTAGTGAATAGTGGATTAGTGGATAGAGGGTGACGGGTAGATGGTGTTGGGTAGCGGGGGTGAGTAGTGAGGTAGCGGTTAGCATGTAGAAGTAGCGAATAGTGAGTAAAAGGAAGAGGGTAGTGCGGTAGCGGATGGAGGGTAGTGGTAAGCGTGAAGAAGTAGTGATTAGCGGGGTAGCTTGGTAACGTCGTACCAAGGTGGTAGGTAGCAGGTAGAAATAGTGGGTAGTGGGTAGCAGGTAGAGGGCAGTGAGGTAGTGGATACAGGGTAGCGGGGAGTGTGAATGCTGTGTATACAAAAGTTTAGGCCCTTTATTTTTCGATTGAGGCATTTGCAATCAAATCACAATCAATAAAGCTCAAGGTCAATCGTTTGTGTGGTTCAGATTAAGATGTGGATTGCTTTTCACATGGACAACTGTATGTTGCGTGTTCCCGAATCGGCAAACCAGATAGTCTTTTTATCTACACAGACAGCGGAAAAGCAAAAAAATATTGCACATCTACAAGTATTGCAAAATTTAACTTATATGAAATGTATTCTTTGTTTTGTTTCTCATTTTTCAACCATTCAATCAAAATGTGCCACTGCAAAGCGTGGCAGGGTACAGCTAGTTGATAATAAATACATAAAATAAAAAAAACAACAAATTATTTGTTAACACTTTTAAGTGAAAAAAAGTTTGAGCTTAAAATAATAATTATTTGTTTTATTTAAATCTTCGTATTTCTCTAACTATTTAACGTACAATAGTTCTTTGTAGGCAGGATTATTTCTTAAAGCAATACTTTTATGTTAAAATAGAGATTCAGTAAAATGTTGCTTCAATTTTCTGATCATCGTTTAAATCAAATCGAGCTGTTCTTAATTTTAAATCAGGACGGAAAATGTTAAACGAAAATGGGTGCGTTTTGTATAAGTATAAAAAGTTAAAACAATTCGTAATTAATTATAAAAACTAGCAACAACTAAAATTGGTTTTAATACATATTTAATATGTACACAAATATTGTACTTCCTCTATTAAATCAATAAATTTAATTGCATAACATATTTTTAAAAAATATTCAAACAAAAAAAGGGAACACATAAATGCAACTTATTTTCTTGTAGCGAATTAGTGTCCGACCGAAGCTTAGGCTTCGGCTTCGGTCGAATTCGGCCAAACCTTCGGCTTGGGTATAAAATAGGCCGAAGCCGAAGAATTTGTTTCTTCATATCGAGCATCGTAGAAGGCGCCGAAAAAAAATCAATTTTTGAGTTTTTCAAATTGTTGGACACACAAGTTTGTGTTTATTAGTGGAAAATCGTAGTAGGCGCGGAAAATTCACCTTTGGTCGGACACTATAGCGAATCAATGAATAAACTTCAACAAAAGACTTTGTCTAATTAAAATGAAATTTGTAAAAAAATGAGATAAATCGTGTGTGTGTGTGTGTGTGTATATATATACACTGCCAATCACTAGGATGAGGCGACATATTTTTCAACCAATTTTCGCTCTGTATACCTGTTGGAATTTGTTTAACCCGGAAAATTTTACTACATGAGAGTAGGTACATATTTTCTTAAAATAAAGCCATAAAATTATAGGGTTAATTAGAAAAGACCGTTGGAATTTCCCTACATTAATGAATGAGCTACTTGAAAAGGATATAAAAAAGTGCGTCACTAGGATGAGGCCATTGCGAATATTTCGTTGTAGGAGTTCACATCAGCGATTTTTTCAAACATTTGGTTGCAATATTTAAGAACGTTTTATAAATAACAGTGGCAGAAAGAGGACAAATCGATGCTTTCAAGGAAATGGGACTCTCAAGCCGAGAAATAGCAAGGAAGCTGAACAGAAGTAAGACAACTATCTTGCTGATCCTCAAAACTATGAAAAAAAAAAAAACAAAAACAAAAAGGACGCCCAGCCCAAGCAACAACATCCCAAGAAAAACGGTTAATCCTACGTATTGCTTCAAATTCCACTCAACCTGGTACTAAAACAAGGTCCAAAAGCGGAGTATCAGCCAGTGTTTCGACAGTCCGAAGGATAACAAAAAAAGATGGTACTATCCAGAGAAGAAAACTCAAAAAGAAACCTGTTCTAAAGCAAATACACAAGGAGCTGCGATTGAACTTTGCAACAGAACATGTCGCTTTTGGAGCAGTCAATGGAAACGCGTTGCCTTTTCGGATGAAGAAAAATTAAACCTTGACTGCCCCGATGGTTACAACTTTTATTTCCATGATTTAAGAAAAGAGGAACTAATTTGGGAAGCCGTAAATCAGATGTTATGGTGTGGGGAGCTATTACCTACTATGACAAATTCGAGTTGGAGTTTCTTTCTACAACAATGAACGGAAACAGCTACAAATGCTTGTTGGAACGGTCATTTCCAAAGATGAAAAATATTTTTGGACCTTGGATTTTCCAACAAGACAATGCCCCCACCCACACTTCCAGGGTTGTCAAGAGCTGGATTTTATCAGAAGACGTGCCATGGCCGCCCTATTCACCGGATTTGAACATAATCGAAAACGTATGGTCATGGCTATCTCGAAAAGTTTATGAAGGCGGTAAACAATTTGAAGACAAGGACACCTTAATTGAAGCTATCCGTGATGCCTGGGACTTTTGTCAGTTCTTCGCAAGATGCAGTTCCCGTGAAAGATGAAATAAAAACGTTTTGGACACGAGTAGGACTCGAACTCACGACGTTCTGCTTAGCAGCCAACGCACCTAACCACTAAGCCACGGGTAACTGCTCAAACGTAGTAAATTTTTATGGATAAGAAATTTCCAGCAGGTATAAAGAGCGAAAATCGATTAAAAAATATGTGGCCTCATCCTAGTGATTGTCAGTGTAATAATAAAATAACTAATGTTACGAGCTTTGATTGTTTGTAGATTTTAAATAACAGTAAACTAAAATAAGACACTTGTGTAAATAACTCTCCACTGCCGTTTGTTTCTTTTGTTTTTGCATCGCGAAGAAATTAAAAGAAAAGATGAAAATTAATAAATCCAATTAACTGGCACCCATTGGTGCTCGTGACTCATTTGGTCAAGGGTCTCGACGACTTGTCTAAAGGTCTCATCGAAATCTTCGTTGACAATAACCATGTCGAAGTACTTTTCGTATTTGCGTTGAACAAAAGCGCTTTCTTCAACTGTGGCAACAAGATCGTCATCCTGAGGGGAGAATTCAAAACATTTCAGTGAAGGAACAAAATATGCAACTTAACGTGCGGCTTACTTCATAGAGTGATGCTAGTGATTCAAGCGTTCGTGCTCGTCGCGAACTGTATCGAATTGAACTTTGACGATCAAACTGCAGGGAAAAACAAAGAAAACATTAATGAAAGCGATCTTCATAATGAAGGGGGGAAACTGTCTCACGGTTAAGTTCTTATTTGACCCAGTGGCTCTACGTTCGTTATAGATCTGTTTCAATTGCTCCATTCCTGGCGCAGCAATGAAAATAACAAATGGCATCAATTCCTGGCTGTTGTGGAGAATTTTCAGAGCATTCGGTGCACAATCGAGAACGCACATTTTGCCTGAAATTAACAAGTTAATGCTGTTGGAGGCAAAATGCTATAGAAACGTACCTTGCTTAATGACATCTCGAATAGACTGCAAATGTGTTCCATACAGATTTCCGTTGTGCTCGCCATACTCCAAGAAATTGTTTTGTTTGATTTCTTCTTCGATATCTTCCCTGTCCATGAACCAATAAGTGCGACCATTTTCTTCGAGGGCTCTTTTTGGACGGGACGTATCTTAAAAGCATAACAAATCAGTTAATATTTCTTTTCAAATGGAAGGTGGCGATAACTTACGAGGTATAACGGCACCGAAGCGATCCAAATCACTATTGACCAGACGATTTTTCAACGTCCGACGTCCAACACCTTGGACGCCAATAAGAACTAGAGTTTTCCTACGGAACGGTGGCATTCGTGTGACTTCCTCGTACAGCATTAAATCGGCTTTGTCGAATTCACAATTGGCCACAGAACGGTACATTGTTTTGCGTTTTCGTTTCGAGATCTAAAATTGGAAGCGTTTAGTTTCTATCAAACAAAGTGATGTGTTTAATTTGTTACTCTAGTTCCGCATATTCCGATTTTGTGTACATAGTCCGCCTCGGGGGCAACAAATGCTTTTCGTCTTTCCTCGAGATCCTGGGATGGAATCAAGCCGATTTGTTCATTGCCTGCTGTGATGTTTTTGGCCTGCCACCAATTAGGGTCTTTGACGTTTATGATCTGTTAAGAGAAAGAGAGTTAATGCATTGAAGTCGACAGCTATAGCGCAGGGTTTTTTTTTTATAATAAGCACACACTCAAGGGGTTTTTTATGCCCTTATTATGCCAGAGACACAGTGAGTGCTTTAGGAAGGAGGTAAGGGGTTGGAAAGGAGGTGCCGGTGTAAATTGGTCCTAAATTCCTGAACATTGCAATGATTTGGAAAGACGGAGTGTGGAAGGGAGTTCCACATTCGTGTTGTATGGCTAAAGAACGATTCTCTATACTTGGGAGTACGACCGAAGTTGGGCTCGAGGGTAAACTGATGGACATTCCTAGAAGCGCGAGTATTACGGGGGAGTTCCACATTCGCGTAGTACGGCTAAAGAACGATTCTCTATACTTCAGAGTACGACCGAAGTTGGGCTCGAGGGTAGGCTGATGGACATTCCTAGAAGCGCGAGTATTACGGGGGAGTTCCACATTCGCGTAGTACGTCTAAAGAACGATTCTCTATACTTGAGAGTACGACCGAAGCTCGAGGGTAAACTGATGGACATTCCTAGAAGCGCGAGTATTACGGAAAATTATTTAAGGGGAGGAATGCAACTGGCTATTTCACTAGAGCACTTACCGTAAAAGTAATTATAGAGCAGAGAGAGACACGAAACTTTATGACGGTGGTCTAAGGAGGTGAATGAGTTGGTTATGTCTCTGTCACCAATCATTCTTAGGGCTCTTTTTGTATACCGTCCAAGAGGCTTAAGTATGTTACTGGAGCACCAGCCCAGAGATAGGAATTGTACTCAAGCTTTGGACAGATATAAGTCTTGTAAATAATAGCCAGATCAGACGGGGAGAAAAATGTCTTGTACCACCGGCTTAAGAAACCTAAACATCTTGCGGCATTTTTGGCGACATCGCATATGTGCTCGTTTCACAAAAGGTGGTCAGTGATGCACATACCGAGAATCTCGAGATGTTCGGTCTCATTGATGCAAGTGCCACTCATGGACAGTGGCAAGGGGGGTATGTCTCGCTTTGACGATACAAGACAGCATTGTGTTTTCGAAGCATTAAACTCTACGCGATTTCCCATTGTACAATGCTGTTTAGGTCAGAGTTTAATGAGCTTATCATATTTTGCCGCTCCAGTTCCACATCCGTAAGGGAGGGATGTGAGTCCTGAAACGCATAAGAAAAGCTAACGGTACTATCGTCAGCGAAACAATTTATTGGATTAGAAGTTACAGGCAAGAGATCATTTATGAAAATGAGAAAGAGGGTTGGAGACAAAACGGAGCCCTGGGGCGCACCAGCATTTATATTGTGGGTTTCAGACTTGAATCCGTCCAAAACAACTTGTATAGAACGGTTAGAAAGAAAGTTTCTAATCCAACGAAGGAGGGATTCGTCGATACCGAAAGCACGCATTTTCGATAAAAGAGCAAGATGCCAGACTTTATCAAATGCATTTGAAATATCAGGTGCAACAATCTTACTTTCTCCAAAACGATGTAAAGATTTGTTCCACTGTTCGGTGAGATAAACCTTCAGATCACCAGTGGACCTGTTGCTGCGAAAGCCGTACTGCCGGTCATTAAAAAGCTTTCGGTCTTCGAGATATTTCTTGAGCTGATAGTTTATCAGCGTTTCCATGACCTTAGAAACAAGGGACGTAAGTGCAATCGGACGATAATTGGAGGGAGAAGAAGATTCGCCTTTTTTTTTGGAATTGGCTGGACAAATGCTGTTTTCCAACTGCTCGGAACGAGCCCAGAAGAATAGAATAGATGGACAAGCTTACGCAAGGGTTTTGCCAGCATGGAAGAATACCTCTCCAGAATAATAGCGGGGATACCATCCGGACCAGCGGATTTATGTATGTTGAGATATTTTAGGACTCTCGCCCAGCGTTGCCAAAATGTGCCCGATCGGGCACATCAGGTAGAGTCCTGATGGCTTGTTAGCGGCTGAGGAGGTTGATGGTTCCACGTGTGGTGTTACACCGATCTCCATATTGGTGTTATTTGAAGCATTTCCTTTCGCTTAAGGGGCCTCTGGAGGGGTGGCATTTAGCGAGTCTTCGTCTTACTTGTAAATACTGACCATGATTTCGTCGAAACCGTACTTAATCACGCCTTCGTTCGCGGCTAGTGGAGCCAGTGATTCCCTATTGATCACCAAGAGAGCTGACCACTGTCTCCTTCTCCTCAACCTTTGGGACTTTCCAGCCGTGACGTGAGTAAGCAGGTTTGGATTACTCATTTTAATCAGTTTCATGATCATATTTTAGCTGTTGTGTAGAGTCGGGACCATTATGCGTGCTTTTTCTCGGCAAGGAATATTCTCCCTTGTGACAATCTCGAGGTTGGCAACCAGCCAGACTTCTGGCAAGCCATTGACAGCAGCCCTGCATCGGCTGTATCTGGGAGAGTTCCGGGATTCTCCTCGATAACAGATAAAAATATGAAACCGAAATGAGATTTGATGTCTGCCCATTGATCATGAGAGATGTTACCCTTAACATCCACATGACCCCTGTCAATGACCGCGGCTATGATCTTGCCTTTGAGCGTGTCGCTAAAGGAAAGAAGGCTGTTGTGCTGCTGGAATGCACCTTCTGCCTTTTCGCTCAAGGCTTGTCGCCCTCAAAAGACCTATTACGCTTTGACGTTGAGTCGCTGCAGGTCGGTTTGGTGGTTCTGCTAGGGAAGCCACTGGCCTACTCGAGTTTTCGCATTTGCTCCGGGGTTTTTTAAGCCACTGGTAAGATACCGACTGCAGCCAGAATTCGCGTAGCATTACGCTGATCTCGATCACCTGTACCTTTGTGGACCTCTTTCTGGCCGAACCAGAGCTGTTTCCGTGTGACTAGTTGTGGATCCACCTCCAGAGTTAAACGCTACCGATACCAATCGGGGGATGGTAAGGGGGAAGAAGATTTGTCCCAGGGAATCATTGACGCGCTCAAGAAATGGAGGAGTCATGACACTCTCTGGCAGCGAAGAGTTAGAGGCGAACTGCATCTAGCAAAAAGGTTAGCTTTCGCGAGGCAACTAACATAAAAAAGTAATCATTACTAGTGTTTGCATGTCCAGTTTTATATTACTTTCAGCCTCTTTGCTTTTTCAAACACGATAAGGTACATAACGATGAATTCCTTACTACCCCCATCGATCGGTCGATAACATGAATTGGGTCTGAATTAGGTCAACTAAAGAGTATGTTAACGAATAATTTCCTAATGGCTTTATAGCGTGATAAATCAAACACTAAAACGGTTTGATATCATTTATTCTTACCTGCAAAATATCGCCCTGTTTGAAGGCCAGTCCGATTTCCTTGCATGGCAATAATGAATCATCCGATGGAACATAGTTGAACAAAGCTCGCATGTAGCACTAAATTAGAGAAAAAATTGTATATGAAAACCCCGACGACATTGTTTGCAAGCAAATGATTAAGTTTTGTTTAGTTTGAGATTTTTTCTTAAATTTTTATCAATTTTGTTACTTACTCTCTTTGACTTAGGTCAACTTTAGAAATTGTATACCAATTCTAGAGCTACATTTTGTTTTCAAGTTATCATGCCATTAATTAACGGTTACATTATTTTTGCAAGTCATAAACAAACAAACAAACAAAACAAAAAACTAGAAAAAAAGCTCTACTTTGTGTCAACGTTACAACACCACTTACCGTCAGTTTTTTTCCAGGTTCGAGATTTTGTCCCTTCTTTACCTGTCCACCGGCCATTGACATTCTGGCTGATCGCATTTCTTCTTCAACATTTGGCCCTACTTTCATTGTCAGATTCTCTTTGGCCCGCGACACTTCATTTTGCAATTCTTCCGGACTATGGACCGGAACACCGTTAACTTCAAGTATAACATCTCCGATATGCAGAAGTCCCTGTTTGTCAATAACTCCTCCGGCTAAAATTCGTGCAACAACCAATTGTTTGTGTTCATCGACTTCGACTGTCAAACCAAGAGGCTGATTGACATTTCGTCGAAGTCCCACCATTTTGATTGTTTCGACTGGCATTTTGCTGTTTAGAACTTCTGGGGGAAAGAGATAACCACCTTTGCGAGCTTCTTCTTCTTTGTGTAATCGATTTTGGTAGATTTCTCCTATTTCATCATGAGCCTTGAGAAGGGCCTAAAATTGAACGAAACAAAAGAAATTCTTTCTTGAAAATTGGAATTTTATAGACAATTTGGCGACATGATGTTCAAGACATTAACCTTAAAATGAGGTTTCGAAACTATTTGGGCGAGTTCTCGAGCGTCTCTTCCTCGATTAATTGAATATTTGCGGGTGATTTCGTCGATGATAGATTTATTGTTGAGATTAGCAGGTTGGAGAATTTCAATTTCTTGCGGTTCGCTGGAATTTAACTAGAAACAAACATAAGATGCATTTTAATAGTTGAATATTTTCAAAAATTTAAATAGCATCTGTTTTGAATTCTAATGCAGTCAAGCAGTTTCATTTCATGAATTAGGGCTTGAGGATTTGGGGCATGAAATGAAAATACCTTCTCGAAGATTTGAGGAAAGTGTTTCGCTAAAAGGCGTTTAAACATGGCTTTTTAGTTAAGAAGATTAGAGACAAAAATTCCAGGCTTTGCAGCATAATTAAAAGATAAGCAAATGAAAACAAAAATCAGTAAAAATCGAACAAAAATTGTGTCTTAAAAAAATGATAAGCAAAAATATAAGAAAATGCACAAGAGTTTGTCAATAGAAAAGGGCTTTTACTGATAAATTGTTCAGCTAGTTAGAAAGGCTGGGTTGCATTAAGCCTTTTGTTGTTAACGGCTTAAATTCAATCAAAGCAATCGCAAGAAACTAAGAAATCTGACCGATCCAGGTGAATAACTATTCCATTTTCGAGGACAATGTCATCGACTTTCATAAAACCTATTCACAAGAAAGGCTGTAAATCAGATATTTCTAACTACAGACCGATTGCCAAATTATCTTGCATTCCAAAATTATTCGAGAGTATTTTCTTCGACACTATGTACTTTCATTGCAAATCATTATTTTCGGCCAAACAACATGTGTTCCTTAAAGGGAAATCAACGACCACTAATTTAACTGAATTTGTTTCTTATGCATTAAGCTCAATAGAAAGTAAGAAAGAAGTTGATGTTATTGCTACGGACTTTAGCAAGGCATTTGATAAAATCTCCCACAATACTATATCTTTCAAACTAAAGGCTTTTGGATTCCCCCCTGGTTTCATCGAATGGATAGAATCATATCTATCCGACCGTAAATATCGCGTCTTATTTAGATCTTCAATATCAGAACCATTTACTGCGAAATCGGGGGTCCCTCAAGGTAGTCATCTAGGCCCTATTATTTTTATTTTGACTATTAATGATGTAGAATGTGTGATTAAAAATTCCCATGTTTCAATGTATGCAGATGACATGAAAATCTTTGGAATGATTTCTTCACCCGATGATGCATTACCCTTGCAGACCGATTTAAATAATTTCTTTGTTTGGTGTCAAAAAAACAATTTAGAACTTAATGTTTCCAAATGCCAAACAATCACATATTCCCGTAAACGTTTTCGTCCTCCAACACGAGACTATTACATATATCAACGAATGTATTGTATAGAGTAACAACTATCCGTGATTTAGGTGTTATTTGCGATAGTGAGCTTAACTTTAGGTCTCACTATGACAATATTATAGCCAGAGCAAATACTGCTTTAGGTTTCGTCAAACGTTGGTCTAAGGAATTTTCGGATCCTTACGTTACGAAATCTCTTTATACCACGTTTGTAAGGCCTCTATTGGAATACGCCAGCCAAGCAAGTATGGTCCCCTTATCATCAAGTCCATATAAAGAGAATTGAAGCAATACAACGTAGGTTCCTCCGTTTCGCCTAAAGAGGACTTTCATGGGTTCACAATTTCAACTTACCTCCGTATCAAGAACGGTTACGGCTTATAAACTTACAATCTCTAGAAAAACGTCGCGAAGTTGCCGACATTGTTTTTGTACACCAAATTCTATCCGGTGCTACAGAATCTTCCACCCTCCTTGACGCAATGAGTATTAACGTTAACTCGCATTCTCTAAGATCAGTTCCCCAATTTCATCTAGCCCATCACAGAACTGATTATGGAAGTAATGAACCCATAATGAGAATGTTACGAAAGGTTAACGAAAACTCTAATATTTTTGATTTACTTCCTTAGACATACGTTTGTGTAGCAGAGAGAAACTGACTCCTTTTTTTTTCGAATTTGACAAGTGCCTTATACACGCTTATTTCCATTTTTTGTTTGTTCTTTTTATGTTTTTTTTTTAAATTTTTTGACTTTAAAATTTTGATTTTAAAATTTTGCATTTTTCTATTTTTTACTTTTCGTAAAATTTTAATTTATTTTCTGTTTTTGTTTTTTTTCCATTTTGTACCTGCTTGCATTAAGCAGTCCCAATCTCTATCTTCCTTATGATATCCGTATATCGCATCACTTTTTTATTTTATTAATAAGAAATAATTCTAACTACAAAAAGTGAAAATGGACCCCAGCGCGTGCGGTATCTGGGGGGAAAGAGGCGTGGGAATAATTTATTTATTTATTTATACCTACATGGAATCTAGAAATTGCCGCCATGATAATAAACACAAATTTCATAGCAATTGAAAGTACATTATTATGTAAAGGGTCCGCCATCTAACGTTTTTTTTTCAACTAGTGCTTATTTCGTGAATGGTAACCAGCGTTGCCAGACGTCCCGCTTTTGGCGGGACGTCCCGATTTTTAAATCAAAAATTCAGTGTCCCGCGCGGGACAGGCTCAGTCCCGCTTTTCGGGGAAAACTCGAACTGAATCTTCAGACCAGGCTGAACACGCTCTGAACAAAATTAGCTTTGAAAATTTTCTGAACTCTGATTTAATTTTGAAATGCAATTGAGCACTTAGTATTCAGGAATTTGATATTTGTATATTTGTTTTAATTTACTTGACTATTTCTTACTAGAAATTAAAATTCTCTGCCATATCAACTTGCTTCTTTCGCTTTGAAGCTACTTTGATAAGCGCGAACCGTCTGCGAAAGCCATTCAAAAAATTGTTTGCTCTCAAGCAGAGGAAACTTAAACTTTAGCCTACTTGCATTTCGTTTATAATGTGGTGAGTGGTTTTGGTGCATTAAACAAAAAGTCTCAGGGAAACGATGGTGCGATAACAGAAATGCATGAGTCATTCTGCCTTTTCCGCTCAAAGTTGACTCAAAGGCTTAAGGATGGATTTTCCGACTACCAGGCCAAACAGATTTTAAATAAATTATTTGAATCTGAGCGGACCAAAGTCATCAAAATTTTCTTAAGAATTGACAACTATTTTTAGACAAACGTTATGATTTTTCACATGAAAAATTTGTCTTCTAGACTTAAATTTTTAAACCTGGAAAATGAAGCTAGTTTTGACATGATTTCAATCGCTGTATCTTTAGTAAAATTGAAGAGCGATATTTCGATAGATACTAGATAGCTTGTATGAAGAATTTAACTTGTTCAAATTATCTTTGGACGTACTAGTGAGAAACTGCAAAGACACCACTGCTACTACCGCACAGAAATGGCACCAGCTTTTTCAACAGTATCCAAAAAAAGATACCAGGCATAATGTTTAGACTATTGTCTTTCATATTAAGTATCCCAACATCGAACTGCTTTCCTAAACGCGTTTTTTCTCAGATGAATTTAAAAGAAATGCTCCGAGATTTATTGAAGTCAGAATTACTCATCCAGTTTAATCTACAGCTATCCTGTGAAGGGTTCTTCATCTCTGTTAAAAAGAAAAAGGACATTTTAAAAGAAGTAAAATCTTCGCTGAAATATAACGAATAAATTACTCTCTTGTAAATAAATTATTTGCAATTTGTAACCTTCACTCTTATGAAAAAGACTTTTTTCTGATTTTGATTTTTATTTTTATTTTTCTGAAGACGAATAAGGCTCAACTATTTTTATGATTTTAAATATTTTACTTTAATTAAAATACATTTTCTATGCTATTTTTGCTGTTTTTTTACGAAAACCTAATTTTAATTATGTACGTTGGTTTTAATATGTCGACGAAAGAATCCCGCCGTTTTCACTCAAAAAGATGCAAAATCCCGACTTGGTACGAAAAAAATCTGGCAACGATTGGTAACACTTAGCTCATGTCTGATTTGACAGATAATTAGTTTTATCCTTCCGCTGAACGAATATAATTGTGTATCATCCATACCAACATTGGATGGTCAATGCGTTTTCGATTCGCTAAGTGGGCCTGCGATCGACTTAGAGAAGATGCCGATTTTGCCAAAAAAAAAATCATCTTTTTAGATGAAGCTCATTTCGATCTTGGCGAGTATCTTAATAAGCAAAATTGTCGCATTTTGGGCACAGAAAATCCGCACGCATACATTGAAAAGCCGATACACCCAAAACGAGTCACTGTTTGGTGCGGATTTTGGTCCAGAGGCATAATTGGGCCATTTTTCTTCGAAAATGACCAAGGAGTGGCCGTTACAGTTAATGGCGATCGTTATTGGGCCATGTTGAACGAATTTTTGTTCACAAAAATTGAAGAGGAGGATATTGGCAACATTTGGTTTCAACAGGACGGCGGCGGTGCTACGTGCCACACAGCCGAAGCTAGACTCAATGTTCTGCGCCCTGTTTTTAAGATCGCACTATCAGTCGTTTGGCCACCTCGCAGCAGCGATTTGACACCGTTGGACTATTATTTGTGGGGTGCCGTAAAAGATAAGTGTTACGCCGACAAGCCAGAGACAATTGAGTTTAAAGGACAATATTCGTGAAGCCATTGGTGAAATACAGCTGCACACAATCGATTTTCCTTTACTAACCGGATTGTACTTTCAAATAAAAAAGAAATTTGAGAAAATATTCAGTAGTTTATTTTTATAGCATTTTCATTTTTATTTAGCGGACCCTTTAGTTGTTTCAAAAGCCCATTTTTCTAGAAACAAACAGTTATTTGGAAGAATAAGAAATTTTCAATTTTCTATCATAAACGTTTAGCGTAAAATCAATCCCTGGAGCCTTTTAAGTTCGATAAAAGTTGCATACGGTATGAAACGATGCGCGTAAGTCATGGATTTCGAAATCAAACATCTAAGAAACGTCCAGCAGTTCCATCAAATTAAAAAAAATGATTTGCTTGTTTTCTTCTTAATTTTTGTAATTTGTTTGAATTGAAAGATTTCAGGAAGAACTTATACTTCCCACGCAGGTGTCGTTGTTAATGTTTGAGTTTATTTTTAAATTTTCGACGGATGTTTTCCATCTCCCATCTTAAATGCGCAAATAATTTAATCTTTTCGTTAAAATTAAATTCAAAGGGGCATTCAACTTCGATGCAAATGAGTAAAATACTTTTTTGATGGTCTAGCTCAAATTGGAATAGAATGAAATAAACTCGCAAGCGAAATAACCTACCGATTGCAGTCTACAACTTTAATAAAGACGTTCCTTCAAGCTACTGATCTAACCCTTTAGGACATTGAACTAAAAAAACATAAGCAAACCAATTCTAAATACTCCCCGAGAAAAGTATACTCACTGTGAATAGAATTATTTCATTCCACCCGATTCTAAATAACTATTCCCCTGGAGTTTGTTCCCTTTCCCCTACAATAAGGAATGCAATTCAAAAAATCCCCGGGAATTTTGTTCCTTTTTTTAATAATTTTTTTTTCTCGCTTTCAAAGGGAAAAATAATTTCCCGGGAATTCATAATAAGGGAAAGCAGCAAAGCACTCTGAGAATATTTATAAGTGGGCTGATTTGAATTCCCCGGGAGAAAATGTTTCCCTTCGAATACGGGAACAAAATCTGAATGTTGGCAATTGTTTTGCAATATTTGACACATGAAACAAATTTATAAAGATAAACAAATGTTTTATAGAATGTGAACAGTTGGCTTTATAAGGGGTGTCATTTCCGCTTTAAATCGTGTAGACATTTCCATATCTGCAACCTTAACAGGGTTGGAACTCTAGACCAAAGAATATGAAAAAAGAAAACTCAACAACCTCTTCCAAAGCTCTTAACACCATAAACCCGGGGCATACCGAGGCCAAGCTTCGATTGTAGGGTTAACAGTTTCGGGGAGAGCTTCTTGGAGTTTTTATGACATTATTTCTTATCTCCAAGATCTTGACCTCGTACCACCCTGGCATTGAAGGCAAATGGCTTCGGGGAGAGCTTAGTCTTCGGGTTATATGGGGTATTGGGCTCAAAACGTTCATACCTCTGGTTTTAAAGAAACGGCGTCCCCTGGCCTTGATTCTTTTTTAATTTTACTAACAAATTAAATAAAATTCAACAAAAATGTTTAGCAATGCATGCAGAAGAGGAAGTAAAAGAAAGCCAATATCGATAGTTAAGAGCTATCAGATCTTAAAGGGATGCATTATATCCTGTGGAGTTGCCACAATAGCTGTGTGTACATTTGTATAGTGACACAAATTAAGCTTGTTAGACTCCGAACACTCGATGTCCTGAACAACAAGCTTGTACTTGTGGTTGTGGTGAATAGGAAACTGACCGACAGCACGATAGAACGAATTTGCGCGATCGACGTAGATAGCTTATACCACAACACTCCCAAAATGTCGGGTTTCAAAATTGTAAGCCATCGATTACAGATCGGGAAGGCTTGGAAAAATTGTTAAAGGCGCTATGAACCCGATCCCGGTTATGGAACAGATATTGAGGCAATGACTTTGCCCGCTGGGCCACACGGTCATGGACTCATGGTGTTTAAAAATTAAAAAAACTAACTAAAATCCGCGAATAAGATAATATTGTTTTATTTCTAGACTGAAACTGTAACACCAGAAAAGTTGTAGATTCACATTTGAAAAGTCACTTGAGTAATCGTGTGGGAAGGGCCTTTTTTGCCTTGATTAAGAGAGGGAGAGAGCACACACCACTTTATTGAAGAGTTTGATGAGCGGGTTATCTCAAGAAATGGGCTCGCCTCGTTCGTACGATTTAACACCACTAGACAAGTTGCGTTCCCTCAAATAATGATAGAAAAAATATGTAACCCTTAAAATGTATGTTAATATATTATAATGTTCCTTTATGTTTCCAAGGGAAGTATTTTCGATTATAACGGAGTACGGGAGTACACGAACGCAAAGGGTGTACAAATACTCCCTTGGTAGTGATCTCGGCAGCACTGCCGCATACGTATAAAAAGTCAATATCCTAATCAACTTAAACTTAAGAGAACAAAATACTTAAAATGCCCCATTAATTTACCTTTTACTTGGATATCGAATTGAAAGGCATTGTACATATCTAAAAAATATCACAAACACAGCCATGAACTATATCAACTTAAAAACGCTTAAACGCTCATTACATCGAATTGGGACACTTAATTAATTTACCGCTAAATTCATCATTCAAAACCGTTTAAAAACTCAATTATCTTCAGGTGTAACAAAACACAAAAACAAAAAAAAACATCGTAGATAGTAAAAATATAAATTAAACATGGTAGAATTTTCATCACATACAGGGTGGCTGACGAAAGCTGCTACAAAAAAAAATGTAATAACTTTTTTTTAATGAATCTAGCGCTTTTTTTATTTTGCAGATTGATTCTTAGATTTAATAAAAATGGATAACTGGGGCACTGAAGCAAGAATTTGGATTGTCCGCCGTTATTATGCTATGGAGTCCGTAATTTTCGTTCAAAGAGAATATAGGCGAACGTTTAGCGGCAATTCTCCGAGCAGATGGACTATAATGAGGTTTGTCAACAATTTTGCCGAGCATGGAACGGTCGAAAGAAGACCTTACCATCGAAATACTTCAGTTCGGACGGAGGAAACAATAGCTGCTGTAGCTGCTGCCATACATACAGCAGACTTGCCGATTCGCTTGGAATTTTGCCAGAAGATGCTCCAAACGGTGGAAGAAGACGGAAACATGTTGAAGTATCTTTTTATGTCTGATGAAGCTCATTTTGATTTAAAAGGCAACATCAACAAACAAAATTGTCGAATATGGAGTGCTTCCAACCCACAGATACTCTATGAGACAGAATTGCATCAACTTCGTGTCACAGTATGGTGTGCAGTTTCGTCACGATGCATTATCGGGCCCTATTTCTTCGAAGAAAACGGTCACACCGTTCCGGTTACTGGAGACCGTTACTTGACCATGTTGAGAGAGTTTTTCCAACCAGAATTACGCCCAAAAAGAGAATTACTTTCAAAACTGTTTGGTTTCATCAAGATGGTGCAGCTCCTCACATAGCCAGGCCTGTTATGACAGAATTGCGAAGAAAATTTCCGAACAAGCTGATATTCAGGAATTTCTCATTCCGTTGGCCCCCCAGGTCACCTGACCTTAATGCACTTAATGTCTGAAACGTCATTTTAAGCTAGTATCACACTAAAGTTGTTCATTAGCGGACTATAATTTTGCGCCATTATTTTTAAAACTAACTAAGCTACAGTCACGTGCACGTAAATAGAAACGCTTTTCATATCGAACTTGTAGTTCCATTCCAATATGTTCCCTTCATAATTCCACCATCTTTTTTTTTTTTTTGTTTTAATGATTAGCCAACTTGACGACATAATAAAATGAGCCGGCATAAAGTACCGTTTTTCATTAAATCCAAAAAAAAAAAGTTCGAAACACGATCGACGATCGTGCACATACATATTTAGAAACGTCCTGCAAATTTACGGTGTTTTACGATATAAACAGGATTTTTGGATATTGTAAGTGTACTTTTTTCTACATCTCATTCAAACAATTGAATTTCAATTGTTTTTCAGCTGAAAATTATGGGAAGAAAAAATCCTGTGATGTTAATACTCGACGCTTGATTGTAAGCCATCATGCGGAAGGAAAGTCGTATATAGTGAAATTTCTGAACTGTTTAAGTGTTCGAAAAAGATGGTCTTCAATGCTATTCCATATTTCAAAAAAAAATAACACAGTTCAAAAAATTTCGAGGAAGCCTAGAACAAGGTCAACTTCTCAAAGAGAAGATGCTCTCATTGTTCGTGAGAGCAAAAAAGACCCATTTGCCACAGCGAGGGAAATAAGATTAGAAGTTTTTGGTGATACAGGTATTGGACCATCCATCGACACCGTAAAAAGAAGATTGCGTGAGGCTGAACTCTTTAGACGCATAGCAAGAAAGAAGCCGTTGCTGACTGATCGTCACAGAAAGGCCCGTTTGGATTTTGCCAAAAAGTATAGGCACACGACTGTCAATCAGTGGAAAAAATTTCTTTTTTCTGACGAAACAAAAATTAATAGGATCTGTTCTGATGGCAAAGCTTGTGTCCGCCACCCGAGGTCACAAGAATATAACCCCAGGTTCACTCGCCCCCTAGTGAAGCATGGTGGTGGTAATATAATGATATGGGGCGCAATGTCTTGGCGCGGCATTGGTCCAATAAAAAAAATCGATGGCAATATGGATAAATTTCATTACTGCCGCATCCTTGAGGACGTTATGATGCCTTACGTAGAAGAAAATTTGCCTGTTATTTGGACGTTTCAGCAGGACAACGATCCAAAGCATACTGCAGGTTTCACTTAAAAAATGGATCACCGACAACTCCCTTGCTGTTTTGGATTGGCCATCTTGCAGACCGGACTTAAATCCTATGGAAAACCTCTGGCAGCACTTGGAATTAAAAATGTCATGTAAAAAAATTGTGAACTTTACAAATTTGTACGAAGAACTTGAGGATGTTTGGAAATCGATTCCTCCCGAAGTTTGTCAAAATTTGGTCAGTTCTATGCTCCGAAGAATTCAGTCTGTGAAAATCGTGGTTATTCGAAAAAATATTGAAAAATGTTCAATATGACACATTATTTTTCAAATAAACCTTAATGTTTCTAATTACGTGCCCGGTCACTTTAGTTATTTTTTTCCTTTTTCAGCTTTATTTTTTATTAAACAAGTTTTTAGAGCAAGAAATAATCGGTTTTCGTATAAAAACAAAATATTTAAACTTAACACAGAAAAAAAAATTTAAATTTAAATTTAAAAAAAAATATATCAAATAAGATTATAGTTCAGTAAAATCGTTTCTAATTATGTGCACGTTACTGAATATTTATTAAAATTTAATTAAAATGAATTCCATACACTGAAAAAAAGTTATTTGAGTTTCTTAATGAAGCAATATTCATCAGCCACCCTGTACAAAGGCTTTCAATTGAAACGTTCAGAGGGAAGAAACGTGCGGGAAGTTAATAGCTTTCGATTCACAAAACAAAACACCTTTTTGAGCTATTGTTTGAATTTTGTTTAAGTAAGTAAGCAAGTAGTTCAATGAAAGACAACTCATTGGGGCGTGGAATACAAATTTTTCCTCCAACATAAAGCATGAGTATGACATTGAAGGCTGTATTCTGCTTAGACACATTAAAGTCTCACTTAAACCCAATTAAGAAACTATAAAAACTTATCATTTTTCTAAGGTTTTTTTCAAGAAGCTCCACTATTTATTACTCACTGCGGTAATTCACTCAACTATAATATTACTCATTCCCATACAAAACGACAACAACATCTACGAAACGAACGAGTTACTAAGAAAACAAAAAAAAGCAACAACTTAAACTGCAAATACCAATGCTATACAATTTAATGTCATTGCAATAATGGTTACAATTTAATAGGAAGGTAAAAGGTAGCATTTTCTTTTCTACATAATTTTTTTTTCTCATTGTTGTAAGCTAATGAGTTTTTTTTCTACATTTATGCGCACGCGATTGTAGAACTTTCCACTTTAACTTTTTGTTTTGTTCAATTTCCATGGAATTTTTTCTTTACGTTTTTTGTGAGGGAAGCCAAAGAAAGTGCATTGGAATAATGCACTTAATTTCTTTTCACAGGCGAGAGGTGATAGTTCGTTGGCCTCATTTATAAAGGTGAACACCGAACACGCATAAAAAAGAGAATGTTTGTTGTCCACCTTTCCGCTGCGGGGAAAGGCGACTTACAAACTTGAATCGGGTTTATCTGAATTACACCACCCTCACACACTAGTAGCATTGGAACTCGTTGCAATTTTCTTTTTCGAATATCGTTACACTTACACTTCGAAAAAATTCACCAATTTATTTAAATTGACTTCGAAAACGCCCAAATTTGGCTAACAAAACAAAGGGTTAGAGGTCTTTATCGTGTGAGCCACTCCCCAAAGAAGGAAACCCAAAAATTACACAATACCGTTCCACTGGCTTGAGTTAGACAACTTTGAGGCTTCTTGTGAAGAAATGCAAACAAAATTCAGACCGAGAGACGTGTCACTACGGCAACAAGCAACAAACACTTAGGAAAACAAAAGAAAAACGCACACGAACAATTTCATAAACATACTTCGAATATTGATTAACACCTGGTTGGTTGGTTGAGCAAATATTTTTATAATTTTCTTTTTCAATATAAACGACGAAGTTGAAATTTCATGAAGAATGTTTTAAGGTAAAAAATTAATACACCAAATGCGCACACTTTGAACAGAACTGAACACAAAAGTAAACAGCTAAACCCAATCTGTGAGGTTCAAAACTGGAATCAAGACTGCGAAAGCTCGGTTCGGGCCTCACCTAAGTAACCGGATTTCGTTGTTGTTGGCTCTTCTGCTTCTCAATTCTCTCCAAACCATCAGACGAACAATAACTTAAGATTTCAGCTCAAAAAGATATTCGAATTTCGAATGGCTGACATCACTCACCTCAAAATACACAGTTAGCCCTAGCCGCACTATGCCGTGTCGTGTCGAGTATCGACTGTCGTAGTAAGGTTGGTCTAATAGAGAGAAACCTGTATATGAAACTAGTATCTCTAATAGTCTCTGTATCTGTTAATAAAGACACACTCTGACAAGCACGAGTTATTGAGAGTTGAGCTGCGACTAAAGTGTGAATTTAAAAAGAGGGCTAAAATGAAATGGAAACAGAGAAGACTGACGAATTCGACTTCGTCATTAGTTTGCTTTCGTAATGAACTTCTACAACCACAACCGACTAACTGAACGCGATGTATCTGAATGTTGTATGCTTGGTCGGGCTCGGAAGGTGGAAGGAGAATCGTGAGTTGTTCTTTGATTTTCGTCATTAATGGCTTATTGTGAGCTTCGATTGACTAGGGTTGCCCTGTTGTTTTGACAGAAACTAGTTAGATATGGATATGCAAATGATGTGGTTTGTAGGTTGTTTTGATGGCGAAAAGTAATTATTATTCCATAAACAGGTATAAATACAATTTAATGGCCAACGAATAAAACAAATCTAAGAACAATTTCACTTTTCTAATTGCAATAAAATTATTAAAGCAGTTAATTCTTTCGAATTAAATCAAACTTTTATTGCAGTTAAAATGTTAGGTTTGTAGTTATAATAAGAACGGAAATAGGAAAATAGAATACATTAGAGTGGTTCGCTGTTCGCCATAATGAGTATTTGATTCGTAAAAAATTGAGAGTAAATATAATGTACTAGCTGACCCTGCAGACTTCGTACTGCCTCAATCGATAATCGATAACCCTCTTCCTCTATCGTTTGCATTGTTTTTTTGTTAATTCGTATGTATGGATCCTTACTTACTTACTTAAGGTGGCGCTACAGTCCGGGGTGGACTTGGGCCTCAACCAACAAACCTCTCCAGCCAGCTCGGTCCCTAGCTCGCTGTCTCCAGTTTCGCACGCCGAGTTGGTTGAGGTCGTGTTCAACTTGCGCGCGCCACCTGAGCCTTGGTCTTCCTCTACTGCGTCTTCCCTCTGGGGTGGATTCGAAGACTTTACGGGCCGGAGTATTGGTGTCCATCCTCTCCACGTGACCGAGCCAACTGAGTCTTTGGACCTTCACTCTTTTAGCTAAGTCAGTGTCGCTGTACAGCCCGTACAGTTCGTCGTTAAATCTTCTCCTCCATTCACCGTTTATGCAGACAGGACCATAGATCTTACGTAGAAGCTTTCTCTCGAAACGGCCAAGTGCGCTCTCATCCATTTTTGACAAGGTCCATGCTTCTGCACCATATAGCAGGACGGGGATGATGAGGGTCTTATAGAGCGTCACCTTAGTTTTTCGGGAGAGGGCTTTACTACTCAATTGCTTTCTTAGCCCGAAGAAACAGCGATTAGCAAGAGTTGTTCTTCGTCTGATCTCGGCGCTGATGTCGTTGTCCGTGTTGATAGCGGAGCCAATGTATACAAAGTCCCTAACTACCTCGAAATTATATGCGTCTATCGTGACGTTTTGTCCAAGACGTCGGTGTTGGGTGTCCTTTCTAGATGACAGCATATACTTTGTTTTGCCCTCATTGACCGCTAAACCCATTTTTTTCAGCCTCTGTCTGTATACTCGCAAAAGCACTGTTGACATCACGCTGTGTTCTCCCAATGATATCAATGTCATCAGCGTACGCGAGTAGTTGCACAGACTTCTGGAAGATAGTGCCTCTAGTGTTGACGTGGGAGTTCTGCACTATTCGTTCCAATATGATGTTGAAGAAATCGCATAACAGTGCATCACCTTGTCTAAAGCCTTTTTTGACATCGAAGGCGTCGGTGAGGTCGTTACCGACTTTGATGGAGCAGCGCGAGTTCTCCATTGTCATCCTGCTCAGGCGAATGAGTTTTGTAGGGATGCCAAAACTGGACATGGCTTTATACAGTTCTTCTCTATAGATGCTGTCATACGCGGCCTTGAAATCGATAAAAAGATGGTAGGTGTCGATTTGGAGTTCTTGAGTTTTTTCAAGGATCTGCCGTAATGTGAAAATTTGATCGATGGTGGACTTTCCTGGTCTAAAGCCACACTGATATGGACCTATCAGATTGTTGACAAACGGCTTCAGACGTTCACATAGTACTGCAGAAAAGATCTTATAGGCGATGTTTAGGAGGCTGATGCCTCTGTAGTTGGTGCAGTTTAGAGGGTCTCCTTTCTTCAGGATCGGGCAAACAATACTGAGGTTCCATTCATCGGGCATGCTTTCTTCCGACCATATTCTGCAGATGAGTTGGTGCATGCTCCTAACCAAGTCATCGCGCGCCGGCTGCTTTGAAGAGTTCGGCAGTGATGCCGTCAGCTCCCGCGGCTTTGTTGTTCTTAAGCTTAGATATTGCTATCTTCACTTCTTCAAGGTCGGGTAGACGGAAATTTTGGCTTGCGTCGTCTTCATTGAATGGTTCATTCTGCCTGACAGCGGAATTCGATTCGTCATCGCCGTTGTACAGTCTGCAGAAGTGGTCCTTCCATATCCTCAGCATTGACTGTGACTCTACTACGATATTACCCTGTTGGTCTTTACAGGCCTCAGTTCGTGCTCGGTAACCTTGAGTCTTTCGTTTTACCTCTTGGTAAAACTTCCGAACCTCATTCCTGTTTTTTAGTCTCTCAATATCCTCGAAAGATCGCTTTTCATGCTCTCTCTTTTTCTTTCTGAAAAGCTTGTGTTCTTCTCTCCTCTTCTGCTCGTAGAGCTCCCGAGCTGATCTCGTCCTCCTGTGCAGCGCTGCTTTGTATGCTTCTTGCTTGGCTGCATGTACCTGCCTGCATTCTTCATCAAACCAGGGGTTTCGTTTTGGTGGCCGTGTGAAACCCAGTACATCAGAGGCAGCATCCCTAATGGCTTTCTGACAATTCTGCCACTGGTTCTCAATACTCGATGCTGGCTGTAGCGGACTTCTCCTGAGGTTACTTGACACTCGGTCGGAAAAGGATCTGGCGATCTCTTGCGATAGTAGCCGTCCGACGTTATACTTTCTTCTAACACTTCCTGTTTTTGGCTTTGGTTGAGATATCCGCTGCACTACCTTGGCTACAACGAGGTCCGAGTCGATGTTGGCCCCTCGGAAGGTTCGGACATCAATAATGTTTGAAGAGTGTCTTGCGTCGATCGCAATATGATCAATCTGGTTGACAGTTGATTGGTCTGGAGACCTCCAGGTTCCCTTGTGGATGTTGAGATGTGGGAATCGTATGTATGGATCCGTCTTTAAACAAATAAGCGATATCAAAAAAAACAAAACAAAATGGTAAGTATACGCCCCGTTGCCTGCGGTGCACGGATTTGTAAAACGCGAATCATTTCGGTTTCACTTCGCTCCTCATGTTTCTGTTGTGTAAACATTTCGAGTTCTTCGCCCCTAATTGTTGCGTATAAAACATATTGACCATGATATTGAATGAAAAAAGGATTTTTTATGATTGCTCTGAGAGTTTTCCGAGTTTCATTCGAAAACCCATTTTGAAATTTTCCAGTTTTCCATTTGAAATTTTCCAGTTTTCCATTTGAAAATCAATGCATCCACAATTTCATGCAATTTTCCATTTGAAAACCAATGAGTTTTCGGAGTTTTTCATCAAGAACTTTCTATTTTTCCATTCGAAAACCCATTTTGAACCAAAAAATTCCAAGCAAAAAATATCTAATTTCCGACTTTTGTTTGGCTTTTCCAGTTTTCCCACTCTTCCATGAGGTTTTTCCAATTTTTTTTTTCACAGAAATCATCACTGAATGTAACAGTATGAACCATGAAAATTTCACAAATATCTGTTGGGCCATTTCGGAGTCTATAAGAGATATACAAACAAACAAACAAACAAACAAACACACTTCCATTTTTATATATATAGAGATAGAGATAGAGATAGAGAAGAGAAGAGATAGAGAAGAGACTAGCAGTTGCCCGCGACTTCGTCCGCCTCTCCCTCGTCCTCTGGCCAGAGGTGAGTCTTTACTTGTGGATCATGTGCGTGAATTTTGTTGCTAAGTTATTTCAAAATTGTATATCAGTCGACTCTGTAGGTTGAGTTAGGTTATATGCATGCTACTGGTTAGTGCACTTTACATGCAAAAAATCCCAAAGAACCATCTACAGGCTAACACGAACAAAATAAAAAAAAATTAGCCAAATCCGTCCAGCCGTTTGTGAGTTTTTCGATCATACACGAACAGCATTTCATTTTTATATATACATATAGATATTCATTGAATAAGAAGTACAGGAAGGGGTCTTATGAAAAAGAAGTGAAGCATTTTTCTAATTAGTGTGAGTTTCACAAACACAAACGCATAACAACAGGGCTGGTCTGCAGTTGAATGGTTAATCTCAGGGGCGCCAAGCGAAATTTGATTGAATGAAGATTACATTGATTGTGCTTCAACTTTTTTTTTCAATCTCAATTCTTTTATTAGGATGCATGGTGTTTTAACACCAAAGGTGCACATGCACGGTTTTTTTTTATTAATGTTTAATATTTTTATTTTTCATTACATTTTCTTAATTTTTCATCTGTAATTCGTTATATTTTCTGCGCCTTCTTGGGTTGTATTTGAAACGCATTCAATGAACAACTTAATCAAGTGTTAAAAAGCACAAGAAATTGTGTAGCGCCTAACGATCACCAACAAAAATAAATGCGCCCCTGTACTCGAGTTTTTGTTTTTTTGACAGATGAAACTACAAATGAGTTCTATGGACATTGGACCAATTACAGCTCAGCAAAATGACAGCACAGGCTCGGTTTGATAGCAGAGGCCCTAAAATTTGAAATTTTTGTTGCTTCATTTTGTAGCTTCCTGTACTTCTTATTCAATGGGTACATTACGATGATAAGAAACTAGGCCTGGTGATTCTGTCAGTCAATTTGACAGTCGCACACCTCCAACCGTTGCCTTCAAGTTTTGACATTAGCAGCTCTTTTTTAAGGTTAAAGGGCTTACTACTACGAAAACTTGCTGATTTTAAAAGGTAATAAAACCAAAAGTAGTAGACATACAGTTACAACAATTTTTTGTTCTAGTCACATACAATTTAAATTTTACATTACATGGTCTTATAAAAGATAATATCGAACAAGTGATGCCCTCCGTTTTTAATACATTGAGATACCCAATTTTCGAAGCTTTGCTGAACTCTTTCAAGTATATCGATGGGCTCGAGGCGGATCAGTGCAACGATAGTTTAAGGTTACCCCATAAACAAAAAACAAAATTGCACGGAGTCAACCACATAAAGTTGCCTCTCAAGAAGATTAGACGGTCGGGGAAATGTTCCCTCAAAAGATCCATGATGCTAGTGCTGTTTTGGCCGTGGCTTCATCTTGTTGAAACCACTCGTCACCAAGGTCCAGTTCATCGAGTTTTGGGATAAAAAATATTTCAATCATCTCTCTATAACGAGCTGCATTCACCGTAACAGTGCGTTCGTTTACTTCGAAAAAGTAAGGACCAATTATCCCTACTCTTTAAACAGCACACCATACGGCGACGCGTTCAAAATGCGCATTATAAATTATGGAACGACCGTTTGAAAAGTAAGACTAGCAGGCAAATGCTCTTTCGTTCAATGCATGATGTCGACTGATTGCACCCTAGATAAAACTTTAAGAAATCCCCTAAAAAATGAGACGTTCCCCACTCACATCCGACCACTCTACCCCGCTTGGCGCGAAAAACAAAACAGCAAGTTTTTGTGCCGCACCCTGTATAATGAGCGAAAGCAAACGGAAGCTAGTGTCAGAACCGAACGAAACGTTCTATTCCGAGCTGTCAAGTGAACACGTCACCCATAATGGACGGGTGTGTACGGAATTGTGTCTCGCAAAATAAAATATCTGCTTTCAATTTTCAATAATTTGAGTTTTGGTGGCCATACAATGAATAAACGATTAAAATAAATAAATGAATAGAATGGGACGACAGCTCTTGAAGAGCCAAGGCCTAAGTGGCTAACTCTCATCAACAATTTTCTGGGTGCGTGTGAAGAATTGAGGGGACCTACAATTTATGTCAATTCTTCGCAAGAGGCAGTACCCATGAAAGATGAAATAAGAACTATGGGCACGAGTAGGACTCGAACCCACGACGGCGACGACACGTTCTGCTTAGCAGCCAACGCACCTAACCACTAAGCCACGGACACTACAATATAAAGGAACAATAATAATTATAAGAAATTAATTACTTAAATCGACTTTCTCTCCTTAAAAAAAGTAAACAAATCCAGTCAGCTGTCAAAAAGCGAAAGGCAACGCAGATTACGTCCGTAAGCAAAACTGATCGAAAATTGTCGAAACATAGCAATATGCTAATCAAGGCAAAGGCACAATATATGAATATCTTGTTCTCGCTCAGTTTAGTTACGGACGGCTCCATCCGCGCCGGTTCGTTCATTATATAGTTCAGTTTTAATGTTGTGTGTGAATTGCCTTAAGACTTTTGTTAAATTTAACTACTGGTGTCATATCTTAGCTTGCTCCGCAGCTTGTTAAATTTAAAACATATTTTATTCATCACGTAGTGTCAAAGTTTAACCAAACGTCAAGTTTTAATGCACATTTTAACGAAATTCTTAAATTCCGCATATAAACATGACAGCTGAAGCTGAGTATAGGTCTGTTTGGGAACATTTTGTAGCAGTTTGTTTGATATCTGTCAAATTCGCAAAAGAGAGTAAAATTCTCGCCGCAAGAGAGAAACTTGCTACAGAATAAACAAACACGTTGAAGTAATTTGTTGCAGTTTGTTTTCATTTTTTTCAAAACGATTGACAATCGTGTACATTACTTTTATGGTGTATGATTGTATTGTAAATCTGTGCATGTATATAAATCGAAAAATAATAAATACTACTTTGAATAGTGGTTTGTCATTGTCAGTATACCGATTTGGACTTAAAAATGCACATTCATACCTAAAAAATTGTGAAAAAATCAGCAATTCGGATAAGTATACTTATCTCCCGTCAGGACAAAAGAATTATTGGAACCAAGCATTAACACTTTTTCTTTAGTTTGCTTATCAAGTCCTTAAAAAATAAATTAATTGCTGCGCACAAAGCATATTCTTTCCGAATTTCGGCGAACCGTTTCAATTAAAATTCAAATTCGAAGAACAAGATTCATTTAAAAACGAATTGCAACAAGAAATTTCCGTTGCAAAAA
The DNA here is from genome assembly GCA_943590905.1 of Sphaerophoria taeniata. Lineage (NCBI taxonomy): Eukaryota > Metazoa > Arthropoda > Insecta > Diptera > Syrphidae > Sphaerophoria > Sphaerophoria taeniata. Next base: position 91,349,737 of record OX016540.1, read on the forward strand.
GTTGAAACATTTTCTCTGGAGGGGAAATTTTCTGCTCTCTCGATTTCTCTTTTCTTTTCAACTAATTCGAGTAAACAAACAGAAAATGTAAAAACGTTTTACTTTGTTGTACTTCGTTGCAGTTTGTTGCGGTAAACAAACAGACCTTATGACTGGTGTCATTTGAAACCACGAAACGAATGACTCTGTAGTTCTACATATGATTTAAGCATTATGGTAACCCTATACTATGTAAAGCTTAAGTTACCCACCACAAAAAAATAAAAAACAAATGCTAGTTCGTGCATGACCGACGAATAAAAAACAGAAAACGGATACAAAATATGAAAATGCAGCTTTTGGTTGAATTGAGATGCACACACTCTATGCTGATCGACGCCGCACCACCGAGTCGTTGAGAACAGGTTCTGTCTTTCTTAAAGTTGGTTAAACTATTTTCGGATGCCAGCACGTCACACCTTGAACCAGACAGGTAAGAAGACAAACTAAAAAGTAACCCAAAGCCTCAAACACAAAGCTGAAATAATATGCTTTTAACGTTTTCTTTCGTTTGGTGCATTTTTACTGTTCATTTTTCTTAAAATGGACTATCAAGCGGTGCTAGAGTACCTACTATTATTATTGTTTATCTTTTGATCAACTTTTGAATACTGTACAACTTCAACACATATGTACATACATAGATACAAAGATTCTCAACTTTGTCGTTTATATTTGTTGATGTTGTGTAATTCATTACCAGTAATAAGTGACATTTTGTGTGAGGTTCACAAAATGTGTTAGCCAAACTTTAAACATTAAAACAAACTAAAGGTGAATAAACATATGCTTTGGACTAATTATTTGGTTTTGATCAGTTTGTTTTTGAGGCCTATGTATGCAGTTAAAAAGTTTTCATATTAACAATCCTAGGAATGGCTAGTTTTTCAGATTTTAACTTTATTCGGTTCGATCTTCGATTATTGTTTTTGCCCCTCCTGCCCCGCTTCTTTAACATTTAATTCAATAAAAATTTTGAATAGGTAACGTAACGCGTTCAAATTGCGAAGTGCGAGGCACAGTTTAACGGTATGATGAAGTCGACCCAACATACCCTACACTGAAAAATTTTATTAGTAAAATTGCTACGAATACCATTCCTACGAGAAAAATTCGTACATTGAACGAATATTCGTAGATTGTACGAAGCTTTTCTGTAATAAGAAAATTACGAATATATTAGTAAATTTTGATTAAATTTTGGGTAAAATACACGAATTTTTTCATTCTACATTATGTACTAATATTATTCGTAAAACAAAATTATGAGTACATTGTACGAATTTATCGTGTACGAATGGTTTCGTAATTTTTCCAAATTCATTCGCAAGATAGTAGATACTAATGCATTTGATGTACGAAGCAAAACTGATATTCTTAAAAAATCTAGTCTCGAAAATTGACCTTACGAATTATTCGTAGGATTTACTTCTTATTATTCTACTAAAGGGCTAACTATAATGAGCGGAAGCAAGCGGAAGCTAGTGCCAGAACCGAACGAAACGCTCCCCTCGGAACTGCCATGTCTACACTTTACCCATAATGAACGGATTTGTACGAAAGTATCTTTCAAAATATAATATATGTTTTTTATTTCCAATAACTTATGAATTTCGGTTGCCATGCAACAAACAAGCAATTTTAAGAAATTAATTACATGAAATCAACAACAAATCGAATTCCTCTTCAGAAAAATCAATAAAACCAGTCAGCTGTCAAATTTTCGTCCGTAAAAAGCGAAGAAGAGCGCAGTTTACGTCCGTAACCAAAACTGAACGAAAATTGAGGACACGGAGCAATCCGCTATTTAGGGCACAATATACGATTTCCTTGTATTTGCTCAGTTACGGACGCCTCCGTCCGCTCTGTTCCGTTCATTATAGTTAGCCCTTAATTCTTTGTAAAGGGTTTTCCAATAAGAGGTGATATTTTGATATTCAAAGAAAAATTACATTTTTTGACATAGATCGGATGTTTATTTCATTATAAAGAGGAAGGTATGCCGTTAATAATGGAACACAGCATCAGCCAAATGGCCACCACGACCATGCTTACAGGACCATATCCTTTTCATGAAATTTTCCATTTTTTATAGTGAATTTTAATAATTTCAATGCATTGTTGAAGTGTGTATCGTTCCATTTTTATTAATGGCGTAGTTTCTACTTGTCAAATGTCAAAAAATGACAGCTTCAAAAATGACAGCTTCCGAAATAGCGGGCTATTCAAAATAACACCTCTTATTGGAAAACCCTTTATATCATAACCTCCGTTCGTATATTTACCAAAAGTATTAGTAGATTCTACAAATACATCGTACTATTTTTCCTCCATTCTAACATTTAGCAAAACATTAGTACATTCTACTAATGACTTAATAATATTTTTACTCCATTCGTATAATTACCAAGAGTATAAGTACAATGTACTAATACTTCGTACTTACGAATGGAGAGTAAATAGTACGAAGTATAAGTAGAATAAACTAATGCTTTTCGTTAATTTATTAATGGATAGTGAATAGTACGAAGTATTAGTAAAATAAACTAATGCTTTTGCTGGTTTTACGAATAGGCAGTAAATAGTACGAAGTATTAGTAGAATGCACTAACGCTCTTTGTGAATGCACGAGAGGAAACGTAAATATTGTCGTTCCATTCGTACAATGTACAAAGCTCTTTTTGAATTTACGAATATGAGTTCATTGTACGAATTTATTCGTGGCTGAAAACTACAAACAAAATTCGTACGAAGCACTCATATTTTCGTACTATTTGTGCATGAACATTTTTCAGTGTAGCTACATGCTTCACAACGCTGTTTCCATTTCTATTTTTTCGTTTGTGCTACACTCTGTAGCTGAGCCAGACATTTTCTTTTAATTGCCATTTGGGATTATTAGAGAAGTTAATACGCAAAGGTCAAAGTTGTTAACTCGCGCATGGAATCTTTACTCACTAAATGAAGATCTTTGATTCCAGCAGTGATCTTTAAGGGCAACTGTTATTAAAAAGTTCATCGATGTTGTAAGGGGAAATATTATTACTCGTACATAAGTATAAAGTGGATCAATTAACTCAGAACATTAATCGAGGTCAGGAACGAATTAGAGCAAGTCGTATTGGTTATTTTTACGAACATACATATTTTTATTTCCGACAATAAAATTGCGCTGATGCAATGCTGGCTTCGTGAGGGATAAAAATGCGGTAAGTTAGCTTCTTCATAACAAAACCACGGGAAAACTAGACACAGCGAAAATGTATCGAACAATAGATTCCACATACAATCTGTCAATGCAAAAAATTATTATAATTATTGCTGAATACAAAAGTACTTTGTGAATTCTAGCTGCGATGAATCACTTACTTGTGGCGTACATATTCATGGAGTTTAGTTTTTTATTGCAATGCAGGTGGACGGAAGGAAGATGTTAATGATTTTAATATTCAATATGCGATCAGTATTGCTTTGAACAATATTCATGCGCGTTTTTTTTTTCTTCAACAATTTTTGTGCATAGATTAAGTGACAAGATTCTATCCAGAGGCAGAGGAACTGACGTTTCCTTGACGCCTCAACATATTCTTGCCTCGAAAGGACAAATGGAAGAAATCTCATGTATATTGGCTAAGAAAGAACAAGCAATATTATCTTGAAGGAAATGTGTTAATATTAAAAAAAAATACATTTTCTTGCAGTCATTACCATCACAAAAATTAAACACGACTATTAAATGAACTTAGGTGATAGAGAAAGAGATGTATTATAGAAGGAATTTTTTCCAAGTAGTACCGTCATAGTTATATTCTAGCGTGAAAAAGACTTCACAGTGAAAATGTATGAACATATTGATAAGCCGTTAAAAGTGGCGAGGCATGCAACGAAAGTAAAAGAGCTGCATACAAACTAACATGTTTAACGTTCCAAAAATTCCCAAATTTACACAAATTTATCCCAAAGTATGTTAATTTTTGTTAAGAGCTGATGCATTCCATTTTTTGTTCAATTGTAAGGTACCAATAATGCCGCAGCGTTAGAACCTTGTTCCGATCGAAGCAAATTTGCTCCACTTTTAAGGTGAAATAAAAATCTACTACGACGCACAATGGGGCAAAATCACGAAAAATTGGCATTAAATTAACGAAAAGAGGTAGGCACTTGAAATTTGGCACAAATTTTACTGATACCAATGTTAGTTCTTAGCCTAAATTTTGAGTCGCCACGCCCATTTTAAGGGTTACAACCCATACAAAATTTTAAGATTTTCGACATTTTTCGGAAGATTCTCAAACAGTTTTAATAAAACTTTGTATGTCATCTATAAAATAGTTATAGAAAAGAAATCAAAAAAAAGTTATTAAAAATTAGGGTTGCCACTTTTGAAATTTTGTATAGGTCGTATTTGTACTATTATCATTAATATTTTTGTTTAATTAATTTAATATTTTTAATATTTTTCAAAGCTAAATACAAATATTATAAATAAACGAAAATAAAAAATAAAAAAAAACTTTTGAAAATTTAATAACTTTAACCATAAACCTTCATTTATAGTAAATGAGGTCACAAACTAAAAATTAGCATTACCTTCAGCGGTGCAAAAAGTAGCAAGAAAATTTTTCATATTCATAGACAAATAAAAGTAGACAAATTACTGAAGAAAATGACATATAAAACTTATTGGCGTTTTACGGCGAACAGAACTAAACGACTAACGGCCATATTATTCACTCTGGATTTAGTTTGGATTAAGATGAATTTTAAATCCAACCATTTAAATCCACACTTTTTTAATCCAAGGTGTAAAATTTTTGTTCATATTATTCACTGAAAACATAAATTAAATCCAATGGATTAAGTTTATATGGAATGGATTTAAAAAAGCTTTAAATCCAAATGTCAAACTTCCAAACGCCAAATTTATCTGTCAGTGACCGTGCTTTTCATCAAATTTCAAGTTTGAGAGTTTGTGCGTTTACATTTTGAATTCTTTAAGCAGCAAAGAACTGAGAAGGAACTTCGAGAGCGAACGGGAGACATAAGGAAGGACCTCTACAAACTAATCAAATTCCAGAGAGAATCTGTCTTGGCGACTGGCGGCGGCCACCTTCCGACTCACAAGCCACCGAAAATATCATTTCAGCTGACTGAAATGGTCAAAAAGTATGCTGCATCGCTGCAAATAAAGTTGGCTGGCCTTGAACCACATGACAGCGACATGATTCATTCATTATATGATGCAGTTTTCCAAGTTCCCGACAATGCACCAGGGAGAGTGAATATTGAGGAAGCAGTCGCCGCAAACCACCCAGATATAAGCCCACCGAATTCCACATCCCAAACAAATCCTCCAAACCTATCAGACCAACCGAATCCACCAAGCCAATCATACCCACAAAGCCTACCAAACCTACAAAGCCCACCAATGCCACCAAGCCCACCAAACCCAAGCCTACTAACCCCACTAAATCCATCAGCACCAAGAGTTTCAACTTTGCAGTCCCCAATAAACCCACCTCAAATGTTCGCGACATAGAAGCAGCGTCGTCGGAAACAGGCCAGTTCCTCAAGCAGCAGCGCATCATACTTCGAAGAAAAAAGTAAACTTTAAGCTGATGAAAACAAGCGCCGGAACGAAGTGCACCTGCAAAGAAAAGAAGAAAGTGTGCACCGCAACGAGTATCTCAAACGCTGCGTCCAAATAAAAGATGAAGAACTGGGGCCATGCGAAAAAAACAAACAGAGTTTTGGTCTCTTGTGACAAAGCGGTTTAAGAAAAATCCGGTAATTTATCTTCATTACCTTACTTTGTTTATATTTTTACAGCTTTTGTTTCCTTTATTTTCATAGGGCAGAAATAGTATGCATGGCTAACACAGCAAATGCTATGGAATCGACCAACCCCATCCGCTATGGGACACCAAAACAATCTTCCTATAGATCTGGGGCACAAGATGTTGGAGAAGACCAAAAGGTAAAATCTGAGGTTGGTCTGGGAGAAATCGAGGAAATTTTCATAGACTATGAAAGTCTCCAATCGCCGTCGTCGACCGTTATCAGCGAGGATATTATTATAAATTAACTCCTTCTTTTTTTATTAATAAAGTGTTCGTGGCTTCCTGCTCAAAAACCTGTTGGTTTCGTGTTTTCTTTATTTAAATTTATGTTTTGATTGTTGTTGTTGTCTTTGCGTTGTTCATTAGATTTTGAATTTTGAATTTGAATTTATTTTTATTGAGGCTTTTATAGTGACATTATAATTTTATATAAATTCATTTATAATATTGCTGACTTAGAATTGGTCTAGCTTTTACAGATGCGTATACATATATAAAATTAAACAAAAGTTTAATCCTAAATGAATACTGTCAAATTGAATATTACATCTGGATCTATGAACTTAAACACACCTCCAGAGAGCAGTTTAAATTCATTTGGATTTAACAAGATTGGATTTAAAAAATTGGATTTAAGTTTGGATATAAATAGTGAATATTATGCATTTGGATTTATTTTTTGGATTTAACTTTTTTTACATCCAGATGTAAGTTTTAAACTAGTGAATAATATGGCCGTAAGGCTTTCAGAAGATACAAATAAGCACGTTAATTTAAGTTTTTTCTTAATTTTTGAATTAAAATTAAAATAACATAAATGCTTGTTTTACATAAAACGAAAACGTACAATAACGCTCCTGAGCTTACTGATTTCTCCTCAAAAAGATTCAAATTTTATAAAAAATAGTACGCAATTTATTGAAAAAACCTAAAATGATAAAAAGACGACTGAGCTCGGTGCAAATTTTAGCTACCTCTGTATTTGCGACTTTCTCCTGAATACTATATGGTGCAAATTAATTATCTCTCTTTCATTTTGGATTTTCTATTATATTTCGAAGAGAAATAGATCGGTTATTTAAGACAATGTTCAACTTCATAATTTTATTAATTGCCAGTTTTTTTGAGTTTTGCCCCATTGTGCGACGCTCCGATTTTTCGAGATATCTCAACTTTTTCCACAAGGACAATTTTGTTTAACTTAACTACCTTTTATAAGTAATGTATAGCTGTATAGCCTTACGTTCCGTTTCTTTAAAGAAAATTTAATTAAATATATAATATACAAAAATACATAAAAAAAAAATTAAAATAAAGCAAAGTTTATGGTAAGTTGCATATCATACGACTATTTGGACTACGTCAAAAATATCAGCTACTTGCAACGGTTATAAGTACTTTGTGTATTTTGTTAATGCCGGTGGTAATGACTGCTGACTGCCACGCCACACAGCGACGCGTGTCGCATAAGAATATAGCTCTCTGTCAGCCGTACAAAAAGAAAAACATGCAGTGAAAAGCACTGTGATTTTTCGAGGAAAAAGCGAAGTCGGTTGCGAAGAAAAACTAACTTTACAAATTAAAATAAATCTATTTTTCATTTCATTTTCATTTAATTGCTTTATTATCTAATTGCTATAAATTGTTTAAAAACATTAAATTAAAACAAGGAAATTTGTAGTTAGGCCAAAAGAAAAGGCCCATTGTGATACCACATGAATCTAGAGAATTACTTCTTACTAGTCGAACCATTTTGAGCTTTTTATAAAGCGAAGAAGATATTTAATATCCTTATTAGCTAGTTCACTGGGATTATCATAAAAGTACTCTCCCAGATGAAGTTTGCGCCTTAATGAAAGAGCAGGGCAAGTGCAGAGAAGGTGAGATACTGTTTTCTCTTCTTCCTCGTCCATACAGCTCCTGCAGAAGTCATTTGAGGCTACACCAAGTCATATTGCGTGTCTGCCTATAAGACAGTGTCCCGTGAGGACACCTACTAGGGAGCTTATATGAAGTCTGCTTTGAGATAACAAGTCTTTAGAGCGCTTTAGGTCCAGTGAGGGCCATATGAGTTTTGTAGCTGCGCACGTTGGTAAATTGTGCCACCTAGAGTTTGTTATCGTTAAGGCTGTTTCTTTTAGCAGAAGTTTACATGTAGCTATCGGTATACCTATCTTCTCCCTTTCAGGTGAAATAGGCATGACGGTTCCATTTTTAGCGAGCTCATCGGCTCTACAATTTCCTTTGATGTCTCTGTGACCCGGCACCCAACAGAGGTGAATGTTAAATTGCTGCGCCATCTCCATAAGAGACGATCGACAATCGAGGGCCGTTTGAGATTTGGTTGAGACACCGTCGAGAGATTTGATAGTAGCCTGACTGTCAGAGAAGATGCGGATGTCAGAAGTTGATATCACGTTTCTCTTAGCCAGGAGAGAACCTCTTTGATCGCTAAAATTTCCGCTTGGAAGACGCTACAATGATTAGGGAGGCGGAATGAGATGCTTAGATAAAGCTTTTCTGAGTACACACCACTACCAACTCCATCACTTGTCTTGGATCCATCTGTATAAAAATGAATGCTTTTGTCATCCAGAAGTTTTTTGTCTGCCCATTCATCTCTGGATGGAATGGATATCTGGAAATTTTTACCAAATTGGGGTTTTGGAATGGTGTAGTCTATGTACTTTGGTATAGAACCGAAGAAGTTCAAAATGATGGAGTGCCCCACATTACATTACATTACATTTTACAGTACTTCGCACATAAATGTAACGAACTACAGACACATAGCAGCACTGGTGACTGAGACCATCGGCTGGGACAGAACAAGACATACAACAGAGAGAGAGACAGATAGACACATAGAAAGAAAGCACACATAACAGAAACTTACGTGGCTCAGAGGAGGAGACTTAGATTTGTATTGTCTCATGTTATCGCACAGGTGGACTCAGATAAGCTGGCGATTTTTGTAGAAAAAGAATGCTGCTGAAGCTGGGGTTTGAACCCGCAGCGTTCGGCTTAGCAATCCACTACTCTATCCTCTGAACCATGGCCACCTAAATGTCCCACATTATTGTTGGTCCATTGAGATGAGGCGTTGAGTCTTATAGCTGTACTCGCTGCCACTTGTTTGCTAAAAATGTCGAGGGGTGTTAGATGGAGGAGAGTGTCTAACGCTGCTGAGGGTGTGGTTCTCAATGCCCCGCTTATGCAGAGACCTGCAGTGCGTTGGACTCAGCTCAGTTTGTCGCAGTAGGTGACTTTCTCCAGTGCAGTCCACTGCAACCCCGTACATGAGAATTGGTCGGATGACCGATGTGTATAGCCAATAGGTTATGCGAGGTTGAAAACCCCATTTGCTACCTATGGCTTTCTTGCAAGAGAAAAGAGCTACTGTAGCTTTCTTAACTCTTTCCTGAATATTAGGTTTCCAACTTAATTTTTTGTCTAATATCAGACCAAGATATTTGGCTTTATTGGTAAAAATTAGTGGTACACCTTTTATTGAAGGGGTGCAATTACTGGGATCTTGTATTTCCGTGTAAAAAGGACGAGGTCTGTTTTTTGAGGATTAATACTAAGTCCGCAGTGATCAGCCCATCTAGTGAGCATATTAAGTGCATTTTGGTGGAGGTCTCTCAGTGTATTAGGATGTTTTCCTGTGACGGCGATAGCAACATCATCGGCATACGCAATCACTCTGTAGCCTTCCCTCTCAAGGGATATTAGCAGTTCGTTGACTACTATGTTCCACAGGAGAGGGGACAGAACACCACCTTGCGGAGTGCCTCTACTGACAGACCTTTTCGTACAAAAATCCCCCATCTTAGAGTTGATGGTCCTGCTTTTTAGCATAAGATTAATCAACTCACAGAGTGAGTATTCGACGTTTAGGGTCGTCATAGCAGAAGTGATAGCAGATGTGTCAACGTTGTTGAAAGCACCTTCAATATCCAGGAAGGCAACCATAGTACACTAGTCAAAACAATTAAAGGAACACTTGAAAAAACTCAAAAATGGAGTGATTTTTTATAAGACTGTATCTCAGTAAAAAAAAGTCGGATTGAAGTGAAATAAAAAGTTTTTCAAAGGTTATCATTTTTTCTTTTCAAATTATTTTGAGTTAAAAAAGTACCGTTAGTCGTTTTTGCTTGAGCGTAAAAAATGTTCACTCAATTTCAAAATCGAAAAAGAAAAATAAACTTTGAGTTGCCATAAAATGAGGTGAAATTTTTGTTCAATCCAACCAATCTAAGATTCAATTTGAAAATTTTGCTGGCTATAATTCACTGTTTGGTTCAGATCGCTACGATTTTTTTTCTAATCAAAAAATGGGTTTACATGCAAAAACACAATTTTGACTTTGGACCCTAATAACTCGGTTAAATATTGACTTACAAAAAAAATAAAGCCAGATTTTTACTATGTGAAATTCGGACGAATTTTCATCAAAATCAAGGAATCAATTTTTGTGATCCAAATATTAGTTCTTTTTCCGCACACAAGTTGAAATGTTGGCGTATATTTTTAATAAAAACTGTGCTGCCACTTTCACACATTTATTATCCGGGAATGAGATATTTTTCAATTACATAGCAAAATGATTTTTCAGTTAAAAAACAACAGAATAATCGTTCAACAAAATTATCGTAGGGCAACTCCGATGTAATTGACAGAATGAATAAATTTCAAACTGCTGCCAAACGCGACGTAATAAGTAAATTGATGATCCAAAGCTGTTTTATTATCATGATCTGATCCGGATCAGATCATGGTGATAATAAAACCCGGCTATTAAAAAGGAATCACTCTTATGTAATTTAAAACGGAGGGGGAAACATTCAAATGCAATATAATATTAACTGAATCGAATACCTTCCAAAAGTCTCATTTTACTTCATAACCCGTTACCAACAAACATAACCGCCCACTCACATGTTAAAAACCCGAAACCTCTAGGAGAGCATGTTCCTGCCATACGATTAACGCAATACACGAGAACCTATTGAAATATGATATCCACTCGCAATTAGAAACATGAAACCCAGCAATACACAAAGCAGCCCAAGGTGCAATCACCCCAACACAAAATAAATGAAGGACGTAAAGTTTCGTGACTTTCGACTCTCACACTTGCTGCAAATTCATAACAAAACCTTTATAAAAAGCAAACGAATACTTTCATTTCTTTCAACTTTAATGACCCAGTGACCCCTCCCAGCAGCAGTTAACAACTAATTTATTTAAACAAAAATGTGATTTTGTTTTGTTTATTTAGTTGGCAGCAAAAAAAAGCAATAAAAACCACAAAGAACCCTTCAACTTGGAATCGTGGGCAAAATTCGGAAACAAGAGCAAAGAACTCACCTTGTCCTTGAGTGGCGTCGTTGGATTACTCAAAAGCAAACCCTGCAAGAATATTTCGTCCGTCTCCGAGAAATCAGAAGCATAATCGGCGCCGTGTTTGTATCCATCTGCAAAAACAAATACACACAAAATTAATGTGATTTTTCCTTGTGAATCAGAAAAAATCTATTCATGAAAGGAATGTCCTTGGAATTTCACACGCACTTGGACAGGAAGGAGGAGTTTATTCATTTATCATTATGGAAATAGGTCAGTAAGATAGAACTGAGTGTATACACAGAAATGAAGAGCAAAATTGGGAGTTTGTCTACAATTCTTTTTATATCTGCCTCAATTTTTGAAATCACATAAAACACGAAGATGGGCAGTGAAGTGTGAAAAGTAAAAATCTCATCTCCTCCTTCCTTTCTGACCCAATTGATTACGTAAATGTTTATAAATAAAGATCCAAACAAAAAGTTGAATACTTACCGTTGTCTGTGGCTTCGTTGTCTTCGGTCACATTCACTTTGTTTATGCTGGACAGGAGCTCCACTTTGTCTTGGCGTTCCTTTCTAGTTAGACGCACCATATTTGGTACTATTTTGCTAATTTTATCCACACTGGTCAGAGGAAAATAGGGAAGATGTGGGGGGAACAAGCTGCTGCAGCAACTTTGCACAATTTCAATAATGGAGAGATAAATTAACAACTTTGGGTTGGGTTTTGGGGCTTGCGGAAACTTTCACTGGTTCACATCAATACAATCAACACTTTTCCACAAAAATAAAGTACAATGAGATGAAAGTTGAATTTGTTATTTAAATAGCAATTTTTAAGCACATTTGTTGCACGCAACTCCCACGCCCTGCTCCTGCATCAGTGAAACGAACATTCAACACTGAAAGAAATTATGGAATTGGGAATACAAAGAAGTCCAATTGAAAAGGAAATTGGTGAGAAAAATATGATTTATTTATTTATTTTCTTGTTGTTGTTGTTTGTGCATTGAGCCCAGACATAAACCGTGAAACGAAATGGAGATGAAACGTAAGGAAATCGGAGAAAAAGAAACGTCAGAATGTCAAAAGAAACACAATAAAAAAGAAGTTCTGTTCGATTTTTACACAGCACACTTGTATGCACACAAAAAAAATATGAAATGTGTGTGCAAGATCCCCACAGATGTCACACCGATCGTGACAGACACACTCAAAATCGAATAGTTTTGATTTTTACTCACATGGTTTCTCACAATAAAAATGTCTCCCACACCAGCCCACAGACGGCACACTTCTCCGCACACATACACCGATGTGCAATGTGCATGCAAGTGTTCTGTGTATGGGCCGTTTAAGGGTAGGTGGATACGTCGTATAAATCTTTGTATATAGATTTGGGGAGTGGTCTCAAGATGGCAAACGATGGTGGCGCCATCTTGAGAATTTTCACAGAAGTAGTTTTTTTGCATAGTTTGTATTGTGTGTTCTCTGCTTGGTTTGACAGAAGATATGTCAAACCGAGCAGAGAATCAATCTTGATAGTACTGGTTGTTCCATATACAAAGGTATAAATGTATTGCGGTTGTCTTAACATTCACATCTGAAGTCGAAGCGCACCCTTAGAATGGACATATCTCAACTTTTCGCTTCAACTTAACCAAACACACCTAATCAAGATGAAAACGTCAAAATGCGTTTTACTAGCTAGCACTCTGTCATTTCTTCCACTGACGACGAGAACACATTCGTGGACTTTTTGATTTTAAAAATTAGGCTTCAAAAATATCTTAAACGAATCTAAAAATCAACCCCCAAAATGTCCGATCAAGTGCAAAAGTTATTTGTCAAATCTTTCATCGGTTATCTAAAGACACAAATCGAAGGGCAACTGCTAGCCGCCGACGCCTTGGAAAGTTTGGAAGTTGCCGTCCAATGTCTGCAGGCCGCATTCGATATCGGTGAAGCTGAGGAGGAAGCTCAGTCTAATCCACCTACTGAAGGAAGTGGAGCCACATCGTCAGGCACCGGTTCAACAGCTGCTCCTGCTCTGACAGAGAACGACATTGACCTGTTCGAAATGTTCCAGTCGCTGTTCATCGAACGTAATCCAAAATCCCTCGAAATGGCTGAGCAAATCAAAAACGAAGGCAATCGTCTCATGAAAGAAGGCAAATACCACGAAGCTCTAATCCAGTACAATCGAGCGCTTACATTTGATCCGAAAAACCCTATTTTCTACTGCAATCGTGCCGCAGCTTGCATTCGATTGGGAGAGAACGATCGTGCAGTCAGAGATTGCAAAGCGGCCCTCGCTTACAATCCTAACTATGGCAAAGCCTACGGACGCATGGGAATTGCCTATTCAAATCTTGGCAAGTTCGACGATGCTCAGGCTGCCTACAGCAAAGCCATCGAGTTGGAACCGGACAATCAGGATTATCGAACCAATCTGGAAGTGGCCAAAAACCAAAGACCATCGTCGTCTGCACCCGAAATGCCATTCAACTTGGGCCCACAGCTAACCGAAGCAATTGGTGCTGTACTCGCGAATCCGGCACTTCGTGATATCGTGACCAATTTACAAATTAACCGCAACGATCCGAGACTAATGAGTCTCTTCGAATCGATGACAGCAGCAACAGAAGGTGGGGATTCCGAAAATTTGGTGAATTTATTTCAAGCGGCCGCTTCAGGATTCGCCAATCTGCAACAGCCCGGTGCCAATGATCCCTCAAGACAGCCACCGCAACCTTAAGTCTTAGCCAAACAGCAGGCATTTCAATTCCCTTCACTTCTTCTACTTGTTCTTGCTCCATTCGACATACAATTCCACGTCAGAAGTCAAGGGAAGGTTCTATGTTCTAACTTGGTAAATTTGTGTGGTTGGAGTTCTTTTTCTTTGCATTGGTAATTGATTTGTAGGTCTTCTAATTTTGTATCTTCTGTGCATTGTTATCAAGTTGCAATTACGTTCGATTAGTCTATTAATAAATATGAAGTCCGATGGATTCGTTCGAAGTTTTTGTTTCATTTGGAAAGCCTCATTCGTTGAGAAGAGAGTGTAGGAACGAGTTTTGACTCATTCACTATTTGCTAAGAAGAGAGGTTCGTCATAATGCACCCGTGACTGTGCTTGGGCCCTTCACACTCACTTATCCGGCTAACGATCCATGAAGGATCTCAGCCTGAGATACGGTAGCCTTCCATAGTGAACGGTCCCTCGCATGCACTCTCCAGTCGCCGAAACCGTAGGTTCGGTCTTCCTTGTCGTCTCGAACCTGGGGGCTGGGATTGGCTGGAGCGTTGTCGTCCATTCGCTCGATGTGGCCGAGCCAATATAGTCGTCTTTTCTTGGTCTTCTGGACTCCATCCACATCTTGTTACAGGTTCTCGGTTAAACTTTCTTCTCCATTCGCGATCGTGGCATATGGGATCAAAAATCCGTCGAAGAACTCGGCACCGTAGAGTAGGACTGGTAAAATCAAAGTTGTGTATAGCAGACACTTTGTTTTTTGAGTGAAGAGTCTTGAACCCAGTTGTTTGACCTAACCGAAGCAGCAGCGGTTCGCTAGGGTAATTCTTCTTCGGATCTCAACTAAGGTTTCCTTTGTGGGATTGATGTTTGTTCCAAGGTAGGTGAACTCCTTAACAACCTCGAAATTGCTGCTACCAAAAGTGACGTTTTGTCCTAGGCCTGGACCTTGACAAAATCGGATGAATGTGGTTTAGGCTGTTTCGAGAGGAAAGTTCTTCGGGTCATCTTTGGCCCCGTGTGCATTGATGGGGAATGGAGAAGATACAACAGCAAACTTTACGGGTTGTACAACGAAGTGGACCTAGCCAGAAGGGTCAAGGTCCAGAGATTCAGATGGCTCGGTCATTTAGAGCGCATGGACACTAATGCTCCGGCCCGGAAAGCCGTCCCGAGGGACGCAGAAGGAGAGCAAGACCGCGACTTAGGTGGCGCATTCAAGTGGAAGAGGACCTCAATCAACTTGGAGTGCAAAACTGGAGACAGCTAGCTAGGGACAGCTGTTCGAGGCCCAAGTCCACTCCGGACTGTAGCGCCACCTTAAGTAAGTCTAAGTCATGTCATAAATTAATACATGGACGACACGGGATACGGTTTCATGTAACCTTACCTGAATTCTTCACCGGTCGAACGTTCAGGTGATAGACTTTCATGCAGTTCAACGGAAAAAATGTCCATATTCAATTTATAATCAAATTGACTCACTCGCAACAGAGTTGTTGCGTCGTTCATATAGTGTTCTGGATGCATCTGATCATGCATATCCTTAGCTTCGGCCGAGTGGTGGGATGCCTCATGAAGTTTCGGATTAGCTGCGTCGAGGGGGAAGCACATGATTTCCATGAAAGTCCGTCGAGCGGAGTTACGGTGTTGCCTACAGTTGCGCATAACTTTATTCGGCTTGTCGGGACAATTGTCCGGCCTGTACATGGCTTCACCATCCATGGCAAATCATAGAACTTGATTGTTCGAAAAGCCTTGATGGGATCGCGAGCCAAGCGTTGCCTTTCCCGGAGCACAGCACCGTGGCTGAACACATCACTGGCACTGTTTTATGCGCCATCCCTTGAACTTTCACGCCCAACGAACGGGCAATAGACCCTTCGTTATTTTTCGATAGTGTTCGGTCAATTAAACATCTATTGTCATATCGAGGACGCCGATTTTAGCTATGGGGTCGGCAGCTGCCATGCGGTTCTTACTGCCAGATAGATCGGGATGAGAATTTCTTGGCCGTCAGATATGCCATTCCATCGGCAATTTCAGTAGCCATCCGATGAAGCTTATCCAGTGTTGGTGGCGTTTGAAGTGTTTCTGAAAGAGTAAGCTGATGATGAGGTAAGATTTGGATATTGCTTGTCATTAATGGTTTTAGGGGAAGTCCAAATATTGTTTGGCCTACGGACTTCTACGGTTGGGAGGGATATGGCCATGCCGAACAACATCTCGACACCCTCTAGCGGCAACATCCGTCGGAGCGTATTTTAGTTCTGTTTGTGGTCTCGTTCTTTTTGGTTTCCTGGGTTTGCGGACAAGATCCCTTGACATCCGGCGAGCTCGAGCCGATCAACAACAAGCATGTCAGTCCGCAGACTCAGCGAAAACAGTGCTTCACGCACCATCTACAGCCAACACTAGCCTATCATAGAGTGCAACTCCTTTTTCAATGTCGCAAGCCAGCTTAATCTGCTGTCCACCCATACCCCATTTGGTGGCACGATGTAAAATCGACTCTTTTTGGAGTAAATCATTTTGTATTTGTGAAAAAATTAAAACTACAAAAATACACACTAAAAGGTACAAAAAGTAGAAAAATATTTCAGACTTTTTTCTTTTGTGAATTTCCTATCCTCACGGACTCGTCTGGCATTTCCTTAACTCTAAACATAAACCGACAACTGTTTGTGCACAGTACTTCGGCAGAGAGGGCAGAATGCTTGTCGCATTCCAGCTATGAATTCAGCACATTCTTCGCACATGCAGAGGTGTTTACATGGCAAAAGCAGAACGCACTTGGGACGGTCACGGCACACAACACAACAGATCGATTCGTTGCTTTTGTTCAGCAAGTGGGAGGTAGAGTTGTTAATTGGCGAACGTGCTTTTATCCTATTCGGACTTGGTTGGACAACTAGTGGTCGTGGTGGTTGAAGAACAAACAAGAAACGATAAACCTTAACGAGGCACTGAAAAATAAAGAAAACTGCAATGAAATCCTTTATCTAGAGCAAGGTCTTAAGAAACTTACATGTTTCGTGATTCGAACTGTCCGGATTGTCCAACGTTTGCTTGATGTGTAGATGGATCTCCGGTTGCGTACTGCTAGAGCTATAACAGTTATGGCTATTGTGTACCTAAAAAGTTCATCGATAACATTCTGACAAAAGCGCAACATTAACTTCCAGGTCCCTCCGATTCCGAAGGCAATCAAGTCACCCAAAATGATAATAAGTTCGACCAAACTATTCGGGATGATAGTCAAAACAAACCAAACCGAATCAGCTATCAATATGAGACCGCCGCAAATTATTTCGAAGAATCTCGTTGTCCAACGTCCGACAGCCGATGCTAGGAGTTTAGAATGTAGTTTGCCGTTTGTTAGGAATCTTCCAACTTCTGTGAAAACCAAGGTAAATGCTTCCACAACTCCAGTCACTCCGTGGTTGGTCGATGTCTCGATGTAAATGAACATTTCGTTCATAATCAAATGCACCTCCCTTACAAACAACCACAACTCTTCCAGCACAACCACGAATCCTTGATAGACAACACCCCAGAAGATGAATATTTGTTCAAATGCGGCAAACATTGCCTTTCCAATAAGGAAACTAACAACCAGAATGCAATGCACTGCATTTTTAAAAAAATTAATAAACTCAAGAAATGGATTTAAAATAGCCAGCATCTTTTGTTGTTTGCTCTAGAAAAATATAATCGTGTTTAGATTTAAAATTATACAAAACAGATCAGTTTTTAAATTTACTTGTTCGCATTTTATGAAATGTCTTTAGTTTAATTCAAAATTGACATTATTTTCCGTTTAAAAGGGGACAGTATTTTGTATTTTTGTTTTTAAATAGGTGTTTTTTTTTCTGTTTATAGGTTATGTTTTCGAACTCTGAGGAGTGTCAAGTTGAAACTTGTTTTTATCTGTTTAAAAGCGTTCCCTTCAAAAGCCAATGATGGCAGAGTTCAGTTCTTTAATACTTCGTCCAATCCACAGATTAGTTTAAAAGGGAGATGGGAAACCAAGGTTCAAGTTTACAGCAAGAGTATGCGTGTTTTAACCACTACTATCTCAGTAAACTTGAGCATACCACCTCATTTTTGTTTATGTTTTTTCTCATTAAAATAAAACTTGCGGTATCCGGAGGGTAAAACATAAGTCAGTTTCCGATCTCCTTATGTCTCTGGTCCAATCACTCAATGCCAGTTTTTGCTCCGAATAGGTTAATATCAGAAAATCAAACTGAAACTGTACATAAATGTTAATTAAAGTTGAAGTATTATGACAGAGTTGAGAAATCACAAACATCAAACAAGAACAAGGACAATTTGATTTGATGCTTTTTATCAAAATGAAAAATTCATGAAGTCAAACACAATTATTTTTGGTAGCAGTTTGCTGAATACACTCATCAGTGATTGCCGGCATTATTGTCTAACGACTTCTTTAGTTCATTAGCAAGGAAACTATAAAGAAACGAGGAAAACTGAAAACAATAAAAAAAAACAAGTTTCATAATCAGTGTGAAAGAGATAAACAGCTAGTTTCCAAGACTACTGAAAGAGATAAACGAAATTATCCGTTACTTGTAGTTGTACTTCATTTTTCCGCTAGCCAGCCACAACGAGGGTTGAAAAATCTAGTTGAAGCCGCCATTTAAAAAGAAATAATTAATCGTGTCTGATCGTGAATATAAATTACCACTGATTCAATCGCTGCTGGGTAATTTTAATGCTATTTCCGATAAAAATAAGTTTTATTCAAGTGTTAGATAAATAAATGCAAGTTTTCAATACGGAAATTGAAAAATTCTAAACGAAAAAAAAAACAAAATGGACAACATTGAGCATTTGTATAAGTGCTATGATATTCTCTCAGAAGCTGGTGAAAAAATCAAAGAGGTTTGTAGCAAAAAGCAAAATTTAATGAAAAATCTTGAATATGGAATTGAAATTTGTAAAATTTTAGCATGAAAGTGAATACAAGGATATTTTAAAAGCCGTTAAAGGCTCATCGAAGGAAAAACGCCTAGCTTCTCAGTTTATTGGCAAATTCTTCAAGCATTTTCCGGATTTAGCCGATGCGGCTATAGACGCACAACTTGATCTCTGCGAGGACAATGATATGCAGGTATGTAAAATACAAACGTGTATTCTGCAAATATAAACGTTTTTCTTGTTTCCCATAGATTCGTCGCCAGGCCATCAAAGATCTGCCAAAACTTTGTCTTGGTACGACAGGTATTACATCAAAAATTGGTGACACTCTTGCTCAATTGCTAATTCTCGATGATCCTCTTGAATTGCAAACTGTAAATGCTTCCCTACAGACTATTTTGAAGGTAATTTTCTTAAAAAAAAAGTAAACATCCCTCTTATCAGCTTGGTTTGCTTTACAGGTCGATGCTAAAGGAACGCTACAAGGAATTTTCACTCAAATCGCATCGGGGGATGAAACAACACGAGAAAGATGTTTTAAATTCATTGCAGCAAAGTTGTTTGCAATGGGCTCTGAAGTCGTAACCAAAGAAGTCGAAGAATATCTTATCGAAGAAATTAAGAAAATATTACAGGTGAGTCGGTTAATAAATTGTTGTTAGAATATTGTCTTGTTAAATTCCACAATCGATTGTCTGGGATTCCTTTTCAACATTCTGCTGAAGTTGAACTTGCAGATGTAATGTCTATTGTTAAGGGAACATGTTGAGTTCCCAAAGTATTACCTAAATTATTGCAATTAGTCGGTACATCCTTACCGAGCAACCCAGTCTATGCTTTAAGCCAAACGGAAGGCAAGTCATTTGGAGTGATTCTCCCTTGTAGACTAGTCTTAGAAAACATCTATGACCCATAGATATTGGGATAGATATGTCTGGGACAAATCGACGGGTAAGCCTCAGGCCAGCGTGAAAAACAGTCCACGATGGTTAGAAAAAATCGGAATCCACGTGAGTGCTCAAAGCTTGAAGCTGTTGGTTCTTAGTCTCCTATTGGTGAACAATTATGTCGAGTTTGACCGTTGACACGGAATACATGAATTCGCCCATCTTCTGCAATCTTTTCGTATAGACGGCCAGACAAATCTCGAAGAAGCAAGTTTCACAGAAGCATTTGCACCAGGGTGGCTCAAGCTGTGAAGCGAATCAAATACTTGACTGCGATAAGGCTGTGTTACGAAAGGTCTGGCAGTTCCTTGAGAAATATCGCAGTATATCTGTATTTCTGTGTTTGGAAGTGGAACTTTAACAGTCTGTAATATTTTAGATCTACGTCACCTGTTTGCGATGCTGCAAGTTATTGAAAGTTCACTGCTTTGCTGATACTGTATTACGAAATCATCCATGTAGCTAACGATTAACGATTTTCTCTGGAAGCATCTTTTGCTTGATAATTCTCATCAACTTTTTAAAGTAGGCTGGGGCGTTGACTTATTCGAACGGCATCTTTTTAAATTCGAACAGTCCATCGGGAGTAATGAATGCGGTATAAGGTATGTGCTCGGCCTTAATCGGTATTTGGTAGTGTCCAGACGCCAGATCTAGTACGATGAAGTAACGATAACCGGCGAGATTATTAAGTTCTTCTTCAATATTCGGGGACGGAGAGTTAACTTTCTTCGTCACAGCTTTCAGACGTCCGTAGTCAACGCACAACCCGTTCACACCCCTGAGTTGACTCGACAGCCTTTTCAGGAGATGTGGCCGCATTGCCAGCCCTGGCGCGATTTATTTGTTTTATTATTTTTCTGTTTGATCTGTTTTTCATTTTATTCCATTTTATTCGCTGTTTTCGTCGTCGATGTCCTAAGCGTTTAGCTCCATAGGTGGCGGGGTTCACCCCTGATATTTCGTTATCCTTATGTTCCATAATGTTAGTCAGTCTTTGATAGGTTTACCGTAGGTAGCAGCAAAATCCATGTCAATGAGTTTAAGAGCTTTAGATTGTTCGTTAATTGCTTTCTCTAATTTACGTTAAGCGTCGTCTGATGAATGTAATAAGGTTTGAGTTTGAGAGGTTTCAATGGCTGAGATAGCTTTAGATATTTTGTTAATTTTCAATCATGGTTATGAGGACATTTGATAATTTGATTTGTCTCAGTGATTTTAGTTGTTGAATCGCAGTTTTCGGCCAAAAGATGAGAGGTTTTAGAGATATTTTGTCGCTAATTTCTTAATTGAGTTCATTAACAGAACTTAAGCACTTAAATGCTAAAAGTACATGTGAGAGTGTAATGGTGCGACATTCTCCACAGAAGAAATTCAAGTGCTCAGAAAACTCCTGAAGGTATTCCTTAGCATTTCTACCGATTCCAATACAAGTTGTATGAAACTTTTTTTCCGCATATACCTTTGCCTGCTTCCAGACTACGCGGTGAGTTCTTCTTTGTTTTGCAATTTACTTTTATCAGATCATCTTCCTACTCCTGCTTCACTCTCGCGTGTCTGCGGGGTTTCAACATTTTGATATTTAAAACTCCAAGAATAGTTTTCGTATTCTGAATCGACTCGTAGATGGCGTTCGCCGATTGTAAGCGTAAGTTTACAAGTAAAAATACTTTAACTTATTTTCTTGGTCTTGGATGACCAAAATAATTTATGTTTTTCTTACAATTTCACCAATTTATATTTTCCTAACTAATTTATCAACTTTACTTGACAAAACGACACTAAAACTAGACACAGAAACAACTAAATGATAGCATCGCGTTTTTCGTTTCAAATTTCACAAACGTTATAATTTTATTTGAAAAAAACTCGATGTGTTGCCTCGATGCCAAAATGAAATACAATGCCTCGATGCCAGAAAGAAGTTGAATGAACATGCCAGAACAAGAACAAGAATAAAAAACTTTAAATGTTGATAAATGTTATATTACCTGTTCTCCCCAATTCCTTAGCGATTGCGTCCCACGCCATGTTCTTTTGATTAATGTTTTTATATTCCTTAAGTTTGGTATTATAGAGGAACTCTTTGTCTTTGATGAGAGCAATAAGTTGTTCTTCAAAAATCTATAAAACAAAATATTTTAAATAATTTATAATTTGTTACCAATTAATATATTTTTCTTACCACATTTAAATTTTCCATTTTACAAATTAAAAAGCAGAAACACAGAAACACCCTTTTTGAAAATTGAAATTCAATTAATGAGAAACGTCAGAAAGCGCGCAAAAGTTCAACCAAGTTGAAGTTCCAAATCTTCTTCCTTAGAATCATTGAAAACGTCCTGTTGCACGCTATTTTCTTCTTATATGAAGTCCTCCTGAGAGTCTGATTATGAACCTTTGACATTTCTTATTTCCGGACGTTGACTTCCAGTGTGACATTTCACCGTCTGAAGACACGAAGCCTGTGTCACCGTGCGACCATAAAATTTCTTCCTAGTGTCCGTCACGGGACACATCCGCCTATTTGAGACTTTTAACTTCAACAACTTTTGTGTTTCGATCCTCCCTTTCCAAATATTTTTCTTCTCGCCGTTCGAAGAAATCTTGCTTCTGGATCAGGTACTTTTCATAGAAGAGGCATTGTGGACTTTTTCGTGTTTTGTTATATTAGGACTGACGCTGACTCTGTCTCCAGACGAGCTCCCTTGGCTATTCCGATCTGGAGTTATAGAGTGTCTCGACGGGAATGCATTCTCCTTTCGGAAAATTCTTCCTGGTGAGACACCTGTGTCGATGACAATGGAGTCGTCTTGTGCTATTATGTCTCTCATGTCATCATCGTACACAGTGCTTTGTCGCACAGCACCACTCCTGTTATTATTGTCTATTACCGTTTTCACCTTTTTAGTCAAGACTTTGTAGCGGCCCTCCACTTGTGTACCAGTTAATTTTGTTTGGAACCGCGAATTTATCAAATTGGCTACATAGGCCCACATCAGCTTCTTGGTTTTGAATTTTTTTAATGGCCCAACTGATTTGGTGTATTCGTGGAGTAAAAATCGGCTCATCACCTCGTTCCACATAAAAGTTGAAGATTTTGATTCATTGTCAACTGGCAATGTTGGTCATTTGGAGTAATTCTCCGTTGTAGATAAGTCTTAGAAAACATCGATGACCCATAGATATTGGGACATGAAAATATTTCTGGGACAAATCGATTTTCAACATCCAGTCTTGCTTTTGAAGAAACGTCGGAACCAACGAATGGGAAATTAGTTGAAAATGTTTTGTCCTTTTATAAGAATTCAGAAGTCGAAGGTCGAATATTGGACGAAAGCTGCGGTCGTTTTTCTGAGATTTTTTTTTTACTTACTTATTTATTGTGGCGCTACAGTCCTGGTCGGACCAGGGCCTCACCCAACAAAGATCTCCAGCCAGCTGGGTCCCTAGCCAGCTGTCTCCAGTTTCGCACGCCAAGTTGTTTCAGGTTTTCTATTAACTGTGTGCTCCACCTGAGTCGCGTTCTTCCTCTTCTTCGACGTCCTTCCGGTTTGGATTCGAAGACTACGAGCTTTATTTTCCTTAACCTTGGACCTTAACTTTTCTGGCTAGGTCTGTGTAAATGGGGGGATTGAGCCAAATTGCTGATCCACCAAGGGAATTTACTAACGAAACTAGACTTGACTGATCGAAAAGGTGTGAAGCACTCGGTGGAACTTTTCGCAATGCAGACTGCACTTCTAACTTCAATGCATTCGGCCCTTTTGTCACACACGACTTGCAACATTTGATCCATGGTTTTACTATTTTTTGGAATTCGGACCAAATAATTCTACAAATTTATCCAGTAAATTTGAAGGAGTAAACTCGCTTGGAGAATTATTAGCCCCAAATTAGTAATAAATTGCAAGCCTGAACGCCATTGGTCTTTAAAATCTAAAAGGTTACTCGTCAAACCTGCCATCACTTTTTCAGTAGACTGTGGCATAGGCCTGTAATGACCGCTCTGTGATGAAAATAAAAGAAATTTTTTTTTAGCAAACTTCTTTTTTTTTCGCCCAGCGGAGAATTTGTTTCGGCATGCTTGCAATTGTGCAGCTAGTTCTCAGTCGAAAGAAGGCAATTCACTGCTCTGAAGCAGTTGTGAGTTTTCAAAAAAAAAAAAAATGTTTTGCTTCTGAAAGCCAAAAGCGCATCTAGTAGGGAAGTAAACAGCTGAGCTGTTTGTAAAAAAAAAAAGGAAAAGGGACATAGTCTGGGTCGGTTGTTGTTGGCCCAGGGCATTAACCACTGACTATAGTCAGGGCTCCATGGTCATCGAAAGCCGGAATTATGTCGACGACCCCAAAATTCTTTTCCACATACAAATTTATTGTGAGATTTGGATGTAATGTAATGATTTTATTTGGCCTTAGTTTGCCATTACTTTGCATAGTTAAGTTTACAAAAAATATATATAAAATGTGTTAGTATAGCGCAAAATATAAATTTAACTATTTTGGTAATTTTATAATAAAATAACATAACAGAATCTAATGAAATTAATGAATTTTAGATAATAAAATCTTGAACATAACACAACAAAAGTCTTTTTTAAATTCAATGATGTTGATTGATGTTTTTATCTCGTGAGGTAGCTGGTTAAATGCTTGGTATCCATTATAAAAAATCGATCGTTGGGCTCTTGATGTTCTCATGCGCTGAATTGCAAAGTCTTCGCTGCTTCGCAGACAGCTTTCCCAATTCGTTGGTGGAAAAACTTTTATTTCCTATTGTTAAATACAAGGATTTAATTAAAGAATTCATTTTACATGCCTGCTCTACATCGCCTCAATCAACTTGCTTACCACATGTTAATCTAAACTAAACTCCGGAAAAATGACGGAAAACTATTTCGTTTCAAGAGGAAATTCAACATAGTTTATTTTTCTTATATCAAAGGTTAGTAAAAAAGTCAAATCCGGTATGTTGATCGCAAGAGGTTGGTCTTGATTCGTCCGTTGGTTTTTCTTCGTGCAGGGGCTGCAGGTGCTGGCGATTTAAGGGCGTTTGAGTTCAGCCGCTTGCTTTTCCTGATTTTCGTCGTTTCGCAAATGGGATTTTGCTTCGTCCAAGAGCTGCAAATTTGGCGTGGGCGTCCGAGTTCGGCCACACTGCTCCAAACAATTTTCTTGTGCCTTGTGCTGTTGGGATGGGGTTCGGCGTTCGGCGTTCGGCCACACGGCCTCAAGCAATTCTCTGCGCCTTGTGTAGTCGAGATGCAGTCGGTGTTCGGCCACACGGCTCAAAGCAATTTTCTGCGCCTTGAGCAGTGGAAATGTAGTCGGAGTTCGGCCGGAATGGAGTCTGAGTTCGGCCTTTTAAAAGTTTGCAATCTTTCCCAAAGCTTTCCAGATGCCTTTCGTTTTGTTTCTCTTATGTAGGGGTTAAAATAAGTCGATGATGATTCAGTGGGAAAAACATCAATGATTTGTTGGGTTAGCCGTGTGAATCTACCTGTTGATATTCTAAAGTCGTTGACATTTGAAAAATTCTCGGATTCAAACTCTAGCAATAATTATAAAAACTAAACGGTTTCTATGAAAGTCGTCTAGTCTTCCATTCGTTTTTAAAAATGTTGTGAGAACTTTTCCTTCACCATGGCGACAAGTATTCCTCAACTGTTTGTTTTAGCTTTGATTGATCTTCAAAAACAAATTGAATGGTTTTTTCAAATTCCTCGTCTAACGATACGTTTGTTGAAGTCCAAGAGGAAGATGGTTGAGTTATGTCGGATAGTGTACTTCTGGTTGACAAGTTATCAATTTTTAAAAACATCAATTAAGTGCTCCATATTCCAGGTTATTAATTTTTCCTTGACCAGCTCCATTATTTTGCTTTCAATTAATATGACGAAAAAGAAAAAATGTTGAGAAATTGAATTTATTGAAACGCACGACGACGAAACAAGCTAATCATTGAAATTAAATGGAATACAATTTTTGAATGAAGTTGATATAAATACATAAATGTACATGCGTAACGTACCTTATTCCCATTGCAACCATTCCTCTTCGTAGCTTTGAACTCCAATCTGCACTGCATCCACCGTTCACTGTTCGCTCCCGCCACCGACACCGTACCGATCCGATTCTTTTCTATGAAGCACCGCACACTTCAATAATATTGAAATATTATTTCGTTTCAGTTTTTGTCTTTTTGTCAATAGTTTATAGTTTTTATGGGCAAAGCACCGAACACTTTGTATTAAAAAAGAAAATTACAGGATAGTCCTGTCACGGTAACAGTTGATATTGTAACCGTCACACTTAGATCAATGTTTGGCAGTTTTTATCCTTTATTTTCACATTGAAAATAGGAAGGATAGTGGTTTTGAATGTGTCCCTATCAATTAGGAAGTTTTCTTTTCCAGGATATATGATTTGGAAGTCAATATTGATCCGCGATATTTTTTTGTTTCTGTCCTTCACAGGTGAAAATTTATTTGAAATATAATGTTATTGATTTTTTTTCTCTCCTTTTTTAAGGCCACAATTAATTGCCTTTTTTAAGGCCACAATTAAACTGATTTTGTGTAAGTTGTAGATTATTGTAGAATCTTTTTAAATTATTGTCAAAAAAGCAACAACATTTGTTATAAAAATTCTTAAAGATTAAATAAAATTGTAGTAAATTTTTTTTTTTCTTAAAAACACCGCACTGCACCACACCACTGCACGAAACGAACTCAAAGGTTAGTAAAGCAATAAAAAAAAGTCGAATCCGGTATGTTGATCTCAAGAGTTGGTCTTGACATCCCGACAGTGCGCACAGATGATGTTTTATGACATTAACCCATTAGTCGGCCAAAACTTTGAAAAACAGGTAGCGATGGTTGCGTACATTTTATATGCAGCTACCCCAAAACACTATCTTCCAAATGAGGAACACCAGCCATCAGCACACAGCTTAGCAAGGTATTAAACTGAAAAAGACCGTAACGGTAGCCTTTGTTTTTATGACTACCCACACTACAAGTTACTTGGACGAAAAAGAAAAACGCTTTACACTTTAACTCCCTTAAAATGATTCCTACAAAATAGTAAAACAAAGAATACCATAATGATTTATGGCCCCTTAGACCGATTGTAAAAAAAAAGATCGAACAAAAATGATCATGGTGTATAGTTACCAATTACTTCCCTTTTCTTTTGTTTTAAACTGTGGTCTCGTCTATGATCCCGAAAATAACACTTTTTTTTATGTCTCACGCACTTCACTGCGCGCACAAGAAAGGGACACCAGGAAAATAGTTTTTAGGGGCGCGAGTTATGATCTCTACGTGAAGCTTTCCAAAAAAAACAACTTTACTCTTCAACGTTACAAAATTGAATGCCTTTATTTTTCTTTCAAGTTCACAATCTTACTTTGGAATTCACAAAATTGGCTTTAAGCATGATTCTTGGAATAGTATAAAAAATTGCACAACTGCACTAATGGATTTACAAATATACAATAAAATGATTTGCAGAATTGCGGATTTGGATTTTACTTTTAATTGTAATTCTTAGAATTGGAATATGGAAATATAATAATGAAACAAATTGCACAATTGCGGATTTGAGTTAACTGTTTCGCTGACCGGTGGTTGCGGATGTATTGCGGATTTGAGTGAACTGGGTCACTGACCGGTGGTTGCGGATGTAACTACTGGGTCACTGATCGGTGGTTGCGGATGTAACTTTAGGTCAGCAGTTACGGTGTGGGGGCAGTTTGGTTGCACATGTAACTCGCGCACCAGACAGATCGGCAAAATAAGTTTTTTTTTTTTTTTTATTATTGCTCGTACACACAATACACATCAGACATCACACCATTTATTAAGAGTAATCGCATAAGAAGGGATGAAACAAATTATGCTAGTCGCGTTAACACTCCACAATTATTATTCGTAACATAGTAGGACTTTTACCGCGTCCGAATCGCACTTCTGATTTGTTGCCCGATCTGCATTTTGTTCTTCGACAACTCGGGAAGACGCCCTTCCTGGCCAGATGCACAAAGAGAACAGAACTCAATATGCCTGCCACATTCACCGAGCTGTGATATGCAGTCCTGTACTACTACTAACACAATTAAAGAACAGGAGGGATTTCCCTGTTCACGAACATTTGATGCTTGCTATTTTTGTCGGTTAACAGTATGTTGATCGCAAGAGGTTGGTCTTGATTCGTCCGTTGGTTTTTCTTCGTGCAGGGGCTGCAGATTTCAGAGGGCGTTTGAGTTCATCCGCTCGCTTTCCTCGATGTTCGTCGTTTCGCAAATGGGATTTTGCTTCGCACAAGAGCTGCAAATTTGGCGTGGGCGTTGGAGTTCGACCAGTCTGCTCCAAACAATTTTCTTGTGCCTTGTGGTGTTGGCATGGAGTTCGGCCACACGGCTCCAAGCAATTCTCTGCGCCTTGTGTAGTCGAGATGCAGTCGGTGTTCGGCCACACGGCTCAAAGCAATTTTTGGCGCCTTGAGCAGTGGAAATGTAGTCGAAGTTCGGCGACAGGGCTCAAAACAATTTTCTGCGTCTTGTACAGTCGAGGTTCGGCGTTCGGTCACACGGCTCCAAGCAATTCTCTGCGCCCTTGTGTAGTCGAGATGCAGTCGGTGTTCGGCCACACTGCTCAAAGCAATTTTCTGCGCCTTGAGCAGTGGAAATGTAGCCGGAGTTCGGCCGGAATGGAGTCTGAGTTCGGCCACACGGCTCCAAATAATTGAATAATTGTCTTCGTCTTGTGCAGTCGGAGTTCGGCCACACGCTCCAAATAATTTTCTTGTGATCTTGGGATGGAGTCGGTTGTGGCCCGAATTGCCGAAAAAAAAATGACATTTACTTTTCTATTTTTTCTTTTAAATTTAGGGAGGAGATGTTATCTCGGTGAACGATCCAGAATAAAGAGACAGACTCGATCATGTCTCGTCACGATTTCCTTTTTCGTTTTAAATTATTTAACGAAGATAACGTGGTCTCGTTAAAAGACAAGAAGTGTTGCCAGAACTTATTTTTTTTTTGCATAAATGTGGTGGAATTCCGTATAGCCTCTGTTCACACTACGATGTTATAGTTTGAACTTAGTGTGAGAGTCGATTCGCTACAAGACGCTTAATAATCTTTTCCTTTATTAAGATGACATAACTCGTCATTAATTTGCATTACCAATATTACTAATGAGCAGGTTAGTGCTTAGTAGGTAATCAAATAAGGACTCACCTCTATCATTTATATCAGAGCTACCCCATACCGTGTGATGGGCGTTAGCGTCCGAACCAATTAGAAGACCAACTTTTTTCGATTGCGCGTCCGCAATTGCCTTCCTTAAGGTGTCTCCTGGAGCTGGGCTGTCGTGGCCAAGATAGGAGAATATGAGCCAGTAGGTGGCTTTATCCGTTGTTAAGGCAGCGGTGGTAGGGTCCTTGTCGCTGTAATTAAGCCAGGAGTCCTGAGGCCTCTGATGGTGGAATTTGAGATCCATGGCTCCTGTATCAAGACGATGTCTTCTTTGTTCTTATGCAGTGGGAGTATAAGGTTGTTTGTGGCCATTATGGCGTGATGGAATCTGAACTAATCGCAGCATTGCTACTTTTAGCCAGAACAACTTCCACCACTGTAGGACGTCCTCGCTCAGAGTGATGCCTAAGGTCGAGTCTTCAGTATCCATGTCTGAACTGCTGTCGATTATAGGATGGGCCTCCACGTCGGATGGCTTGTTAGGAGCTGTGGAGGTCGAAGGTTCCACGTGTGGTGTTGCATCGATCTCCATTTTTGGGATTTGTGAAGCGTTTTCTTCCGCGTTTCTATGTCATGGATTTCTTAATTTCATAAAAAAATTTGCAGTTTTTTTCTTTTTTTCAATCTGCACTGAAAATAAGATCTGTATTCTGTTAAGCATTCGAGAAGATAAAAGCTGCTGCCAAGCCAAAGGCTGCCGCTGCCGCGTGGGGGGCGCGTTTCTATGTCATGGTTTGATGTAAAATGTGTCAATTAAAATTAAAACATCAGTAGTTATACATTTCTCAATTATGCATTGGATTTCAGTTAAATTATATTTGGAGTCCTTGAACAATTAAGAAAATACAACGAACGTTGTTTAGGTTCAGGTTATTATTAATAACAAGGTTTTTGTCTTAGTCAATTTCAACGACAAGAGCGTATATAAAAACGTCCGTTCGCTTTGACAGTTTGTTTATATTTTCTTTATTTAACGCGTCTAACCGGCTTCACAGACAAATTTCAACTCATCTTACTTGGTCTTTTATTCGCCGGTCTTGAGGTGTTAGACTCAGAATCAGAATCTGAGGACAAGCTAACCTCACTCTCTGCATGTCTTTTCGATGCACGTGGAGAACTGTTGGGTAGCAAAATTTCTTCTACGTTTACACCGTTTTCAGGATGTTATTCTCTTCTTGTGCTTGGTTTGGCTGATGCATGTTCCAGGGTGGGAGCAGCATACAACGCTCGGGCTTCGGCTGTGAGAGGAGTGTCACCCTCCTTGAACTTTCTTTCTACAAACTCGAATGCAGCTTTTCTGTCAATTTCAAAAGTTCGTTTTGATTGAGAATTTTGTAACACATTCAATTTCTTAATGTCCGACCCCTCTGTGACCGATATGTATGCCGCGCATCTGATTATTATTCGTTTGTTCAGATCTGTTTTAAACCGATTAAAATGATTGCCATTGTATAGTCTGCAGCATCTCACTGCAGTATTTTCACTGTACACTGTGTAACGTAAAAATAATATAATGATTAGAATTAAATCAATCAATGATAATAGGAGATGGGTACATATATAATTCGACCAAACCTATCAACCTACCTACCTACTGCGTCCCTTCCGTGTCCGCGAAAACATCGCATATGTATATAGTAGGGGATCCCTTATAAGTTTTATTTATACCTTTTTTGAATGCATGTGTAGGGTGTCCCAATAAGAGCGAACTTTTTAAAATTGGAATATATTCTTTGTCATGCAAGTAGGAACTCGGAAACATTTGGCAGATATCACCTCTGTTATCACCGTAATAAGTCCGATAAAATCTAGCATTAATTTAACAGCCCTTTCAGCAGTATCATTTACAACTCTCAAGTAACTTATTCTTCTTTTAGCTTCAAGAAAAGCAGCATTGTTATTCCAAAAAGATACATCTTCCTTTAGAAAACTGTCTTCAATCTGCAGTCGTGAGAAAAAATGTTTGCTCTTTTCCGATACGAAATCATCCAGTGTTTTGTCTGAAAAAAAAGAAATTTAAGTTAAATAACAAATAAAATCATAAACAATTTTGAAAATATAACAAAAAAGTCAATTTAACTTACCAAACAACTTTTGAGTCAGTTCTTCCTTCGACGGGTCATAGCGATTGCTAAAATTTGAGGTTTGTTCCCTGTTAAAGTTGGCAATCATTTTCTTTTTAGTTTGGTTATCAACTTCATCATCAAATAGTGATAGAATGACTGTCTCTTCACATAAATACCACAAATGATGGCTAAACTTGCTTATAGAAGCTTTAGAAATTGTTGCGTCAACTTTTTCGTACTCTTTTAACATCTTCAAGAAGCGTAAATCTTGGTTAGGTGCTTTGGTCGCCACTGTACATTCGATCCAAGGTTTAACATACAACATTACGACAAATAAGCAAACATCTTGTAGATCCTTTTTGTCCTTCGCAGTCATTCTACATTGTGACTGGAGTAAACATATTTTTAAAGAGTAGATTGCTCTCGCCATTCAGCGTGCCTGATGCATAGCTCCGGGGGGCCTTAGTTTAAATTTTCCCTCTGTGTCTCCTCCTAAAAATATTACGCACAGTTCGACCAATTCGCGGTAGTCATCTCTTACAAAACTTTTGTCTAATTCTGCCTTATAAAATAGTAAAAAAGCTTGAATATCTGTCTCAGCTACACGTTCTTGCACGAAATTAAGAGGTGGTTCAATTTTACTAGAATCGATGTTTTTCCAATTTTCTTTGAATTTTTTGAATATCGGAATATCTGGGCTACCAGTAATTTGTTTAATCTTGGTTTCAAAGACAACTTTTAGGACCAATTCATAAACATGATGACAACAGGCGAAGAGCAACAATTCTCTTCCTTAAGTTTGCTCTAAAATAGCACAAGCTCCATTGAAACGGCCCGTATTGGAAGCTGTTGTGTCGCAGCACATTATTTGTACTTTATCGTTGAGACAGCCTTAGCTTGATTTTTTCCAGAAGAACTTTCTATAGTTTCGGCACTGCAAGAAGCTGTTCTCTATCGTCAAATGAAGCAATCACTGGCAAGCGTTCTTCTTTTGAACTCCGTACATCTAACCCGGGTAATAGTTTCCCATCCCAATGGACTATGTTGGGTACATTGTTTTGAAAGTCAGATTTTATTGCTTCTGCCCTTGATTTTCTAGTTTCAGTACGAATTCGCTGAATCAGACCAAGCGCTTCTACCACCGCATTAAGAATGTAAACGGAATCTCTAATGCTTAACTGACATCTATCTAAAACTGCAACTAGTTTAGGTGTTATGAGATTCTTTCTACCTCTTTTTAAACTTTGTTCATGGCAGGAAACGTCCGGCAAGCTGAGTTCAGCATTCATGATCTGTTCTTCGTCTGAATCTTCTAGACTTTCTAAGTTATTTGTGGTGGAAGTAGATGCAACAGCTAGTGATTCTCTTTGTCTTACAATCCTTTCTTCTTCTTCCAGTCGTCGTTGTCTACCTCTTTCTTCTTTTTCAGTCAATTTTTTTATCTATACCATCTAAGCATCCCGGTCGACCTGGCTCTCTCTGTTTCATTAAAAATAATTTATCCTCCTCTATTTTCATTTTCTCAACCTCTGCGGGGTTCCAACATTTTGATGTTTAAAACTCCAAGAATTGTTTTCGTATTCTGAATCGACTCGTAGATGGCGTTCGCCGATTGTAAGCGTTAGTTTACAAGTAAAAATACTTAAACTTATTTTATTGGTCTTGGATGTCCAAAATAGTTTATGTTTTTCTTACAATTTCACCAATCTACATTTTCCTAACTAATTTATCAACTTTACTTGACAAAACGACACTAAAACTAGACACAGAAACAACTAAATGATAGCATCGCGTTTTTCGTTTCAAATTTCACAAACGTTATAATTTTATTTGAAAAAAAACTCGATGTGTTGCCTCGATGCCAAAATGAAATACAATGTTGCCCCGATGCCAGAAAGAAGTAGAATGAACATTTTTCAGGTTGCACAGTAACGTTCATGAAGAGCGATGCTATTGACCGTGATTGGTGGTTCAAGCTTTCAAGTTCCCGTCCAACAGTTAAAAATTTTTGTTCTTGGCTACTCACATCAAAAGCAATCGATATGAGTTCCGTTGAGACGCGAGAAAGAATACTGTTTATATTTTCGAATTCGCTATAGAACCTCGAAAGTGTGTGATCGTTTAATTGTGATGGCACAGGGAAAAACCGGGATGATGAGCTTTGCAAAAGACCATCAATGTCGGATCTTATAACCTTTAGGTTATCCGTTAGGTTTTTTTTAAATTCAATTGCCGAACCGTTTAACTCACTCAATTTTTCATTCAGATCGGGTCTCAATGTATATAAGACACTGGCGAGGTCTATACATTTTTTTTCGAAAGAACTAAGTTTACACTGAACCAAATCCTTACGTAAATACAACGAAATACTTCGTTGGGCCAACGAAAGTTTAATTAAAATTCAGTCGATGAAATGTTACGTTGGGACAACGTAAAGGGTTTCATACGTTAATGAAGCGCTTCGTAAGCTTATGAAGTTTTTCGTAACTTTAACGAAATTTTTATTTTCCAAATTCTGGTGCAAGAATGTCGTTAAATGACGAAACTTACGTTGATCCAATGAATTTATTTCATAAACCGACGTAAAAATATTCGTTGACGTATGAAATTTTTACGTTAAGCAACGATTTTTTTTCATAGAAAGATGAAAAAATATACGTTGGCGTATGAAATATTTGCATAAACCCATTAATTCATTTCATAGAACAAAAAAATATTCGTTGGTGCATGAAATGTTTACATTAACCAATGATTTTTTTTTATAGAAAGCTGCAAAAATAGACGTTGAAAGAAAACCAAATACTAAAAAGGAAATTTCAAATACTGAAAATAAAAACTGATTTTAATTTATAAATTTTTATTATAAAAATAAAATAATATAATATAATAATATAATAACTATTTCAGTGCATTGCCTAGTAAGGCACCCTTTTGACTTTTTTTACTACATTTCATTTTATAAATATGCTCTTGGATAAAGGACAAAAAGTTGACACATTGTATGGGGTATTCCAAGTTAAAAACATGGAATATTTTAAACGTGATATCCACTCCTCTTAAAAACGATTTGAAGGAATATTGTATCCCACCAAAATAAACAAATATTTCTTTGAGACAATTGATATTTTCCCTAATCCCAATTAAAAATGGTTGAATATTTACTGATTTTCCTCTCGGGTGCTCCAGATGCTCTTCTACTTCCTGAGTACTGCTAGCCACGTAGAGGAACGCCTCTTGGGAATCCTTGATGGTGTGTTTTATAATTGTTTTTTTTTTTTTTTTTTACCGTAGTTGTCTTTCACCACTGATCCTTATGTGGGAATCAAAAAACCATGCATTGTTTGAAACAAAAAAAAAAGAAATTTTTCGTTTAATTTATAAATATTTTCATAAATCAACGCAAAATGTGTTCGTTAGCTAACGAAATTTTTCGTTCAATTTATGATTTTTTTTATAAATCGACGTCAAATTAATTCGTAAGCTAACGAAATTTTTCATTTTATTTATGAACAATTTCATAAATTAACGTAAAATGTATTCTTTAGCTAATTATTTTTTTTTATCAAAATAATTACTTTTTTTCGAAAACTTACGAGCCTTTCCATTAAATTTTCTTTCCTAAATTTGGAATAAAAACTTGAAATTCGAAAAAAAAGTGAAGCGAAGCAAAGCGAAGCAAAGTAACCAATTAAAATAAAAAAAAACACTTGTTTTAGTCATTTCAAACTTTTGATATAAAAAAATACTTATATACTTATTTACAATTATTATAATATTATTAATATAACATTTATAATACAATATATATAATATAAATAATATAATATAATTAATATAATATTAACATAATAATTACAATCAAGAATTAATTTTTAAATTAAATTAAAATTTTATTTTATGAAAATAAGAAATGAATAAAATTTTAAAAATTTAGTTGAAAACTATTACAATTTATTGCCCAGTAAGGCATTTCGTTGGTTTGTTTTATAACATTTTATTTTATAGATATTGTCTTTAATTATTCTCAAATAATTATCAGGTAGTGAAAGATTAAAACTTCCCCAATTCACTAATGCGACATTTAAGCAAATTCCAGAAAAAAAGCAGCACAAATCAATTTATCCAAAAACAATATTTTTTAAAATAATACCATACGTATAAGTTATTTATTAGAGATGCTTACGGTCGGACGGTCCAAATCAAAAGAGACCCAAATAAAGTTTTGATTTTATGAACAGCAAAATTATAGAAAAAGAAATAGAAAAAAGTACCACTAGAGAGCAACTTTCCAGCGAGTACAAAAGTTAACATTACAATTAGTTTTTAAAGAGACAAGAAAATAACAGCTAGGTAGAAGTTAAGGTAGGGTAAAGTGTACACTGTTTGACTATTAACAAAAAATAACAATTATATAATTAACAAAACAAAAAATGATTCTATGATAATTCTTTAACAGATATATTCCTGAATAAAATTATAAAAAATAGTACAAGGCAAGGGATATTCTAGGTTGAGACATGAAAAAGTTTAAATAATACATCAACCCCTCTTAAGAAGGAGGTGAAGGTATACCTTATACCTTATCCCATCGAAATATATAAGGAATTCCCTTAGGCATTTTATATCCTCACCAATACCTATGAGGAAGGGCTGAATGTTGTTTCCTCTCGATTTGATGTGTTGTACATGTTCTTCGATTTCCTGGTGCCCCTTGCAGCTGAACATAAATGCTTCTTGCGAGTCTTTGATGGTATATTTTATGGTGGTCTTCTTGCTGCTCTTGTCCTTCAGGACAGTTTTCTGCGTTGGAATTAGGTACCCATGCATCAAAAACATTAGGACTGCGTCTTTATAATCTGACAAAAAAAAAAAAACAGATAAAGAAAAACAAACAAAAAAGTTAGAATATTTTAAAAGACAAAAATTGTTTAGACAAACATAAAAAATATATAAAAAGTACAAACTAAGCAAATGGCACTTACTCTTCGAATTTATCACTCATCCAGTCTTCAAGAAGGCGAACTAGACGCCTGTCTTTAATATTTTGGTCCTTAGCCAAGAAACTAGCAATTTTGGGCCTATCTAAAAGGGAAGTCGCCGTTGGATGCGGCACTTTAAAATCGAAGTCGATCTGTTTTTGAAAAAAATATAATTAAATAATTAAAATATTCGTATTTAAATACAATTTTAAAATATTAGTAATAAAAATAAATGCATATTAAAATACAATTTGCTTGCATTACCAGTCGAAAACCAAGTGAAGAAACACGTACCTACCTATGTATTTATAATTTAAATAGAATTTATAGGTTGCTTTATAAATCAATTAAAACACAAAATAAATTTTAAGGAAATATGTACATAATTACATTTTGCTTACCTTGTTTTTTGCTGCACTGCTACCGGGTACCTTTTTGTTGCCCCTTTCACTTTTTAGGTTTTCACTTCACACTTTATTTATTGTTTTCGTATTGTTTATTGTTTTTTTGACTGTTAATTGTTTTTTTTTAACTGTTTTTTGTTTGTTTTTAATATTCACTTTTTCTCCACGCACAAAAAATTTAGACTGCAAACGACCGAACTCGAACACAACTTAATAAAGACTGTGACTGACAGTATGAGCAATGCAAAGAAGAAACGAAAACACAGCGTGGGTCTTTATGTATTTTTTCGTCAGTCATCGAATTATTTACGTAAATTGATGAAAGTTTTAATTAGCTGACTACTTATTTTCATAAACTGATGTAGTTTTTAGTTAGTTAATGTAGAAATTTATTTTTACGAAGTTTTTTCATAATTTGATGATATTTTTCGTTGAACAATTAAAATTGTAATTAAAATTATGAAAATTTTAATGAACTTACGAAAATATTCTTCCTTCCAATTATTTTTAGCATCAACTTGTCCCGTTAGACCGTTACGAAACATTGCAATGGTTTGATTATATTTTTCGTAAAGCTATGATTTATGTCATTAGTTAACGAAGTTTGTGGTTGATATATGTAAAACTTTATAAAATAACTATTTATTTTCATACACTGATGAAAATTTTCGTTGGTTAATGACAAATTTTAATATTCTACGAAGTATATTCATAAGGTGATGAAAAATTTATTAGTTTAATGAAGCAATTTCGTTGCAAACATTTTTTTTCGTAAAAAAAACTATGAAATTTTTTCATTGAATGATGAAAACTTTCATTAAACGGTTTTTTTTAGCTCTAAAATGGGTGAAACAGTGTATGAAGCGTTTTCATTAATTGAAGTAGGTTTTCATTTTACGAAAAACTGAAAACTTTCGTAGTATTAATTAAAATTTTATTAATACTACGAAATTGCAGTTAACACAATTTTCATATTTTTACGAAAGTTATTATTTTCAGTGAACGCAATCATAGTATTCTGAGAGACTTCGCACACATCTGCTTGACATTGTTGATTGAAATCGTACAACATGGTTTTTATCTCAACGTTGTTGGTTATTAATTTTGGGAACGCGTATTGCAGCATTAAATTACAAACATTTTCTATTTTGGTAACCACCAGAACATCAGTTTTTTTTTGCGAACATTCTGTTAAAGTCCGATTCGATTGATGCTGTGGTAGAAGAAGGTGACGCTACACTTGTCTTTGGTGTAGAAACATTTCGCTCATCGAAAGACGGAGTATTAGATAAAGATGCATACCGTTCGGTTTTCCATTGATACCACTTATCAAAGAAAACAATCCTACTTGCGGTTGTTATATTTAAAGTTTGTAAAAAGCCATTTGCCACTTTCAACACCGGTACAAAAAAGTTTTCATCAATAAAAAATTGATGAAAAAAAATTGGAATTTTCCATTCATTCAAAAGAGTTATGAGAGCTTCCACCTCATTGTCATCATCATTGGAGCAATAAGAACTTATCAATTCTGAGAATGAAACGTTTTCCCCACCTACCGTTGATTGATCATCTGATTGTTCTTGAATACTTATTGAGTTGTTTTTTGCCGATGACAAATCCTTTTCTAATAATTTACCGTCATCTCGAACCAAAACATAATTTGTATTCGATGGAAGTACTTGACTAGATGGGATAATGTTGACCGGTGTTTCTGTTTGTTTAAATTCACTTATCGTATTTTTCTCCATAGGTGACGCTGAACTTTGTTCTGATTCTTCCATTTTTTTTTATCAATTTTGTTGGATGTTTGCAAGAAATTTTGCTTTTAAGCTATTAACGCTAAGTAATGAGTATTATGATCTTAATACAAAATATCAAGAAAGAAAAGGGAATGTTTTTATCTGTTTAAAATATTTAGTCTGGCTGATGATTGTAGTAGCTGGTAGGTTGTCAGATATAACAGCTGGTAGTTTTTAGAAGTTAAGCCGATGATTGTTAAAATTTTGTTGTAATTTTCTTGGAATGCATGTAATAAAATAAAATTTTGCCAACAATTTTATTGGAAGATGACGAACAAGTTACAAACCGCGTGTTGCTCTCTCCGATGTTTGCACAGAATTAACTTGCTTGCGTGTCGTCGATTTTTATCCAATTAGTGTGCAAAAGTTCGTCCGAATAAATTTTGAATTCAACAAGATTTTCTTAATCAAGTTTTTTCCTGTTAATTTACAAACATGAGTATAAATAAGAAATACAAAATGGAGACTTACAATTTTGGTTAATTTATAAAGGCGGCAGTGGATCGATCTTGCTCTTCCTCGGTTGCTTGTTCATCACAAAATGAAAATAAAAATGGCTCTTCAAGAACTTAAGCGAGATGACAGATGAGAGCATCCAGCACTGAGTGCGTTCAATGTTACTTAAGATCTGTTCGTTTCGCAAATTCGATCCACCACACCGTGTAATTTATAACAGTGTCTACTGGCAGAAGTGCGTTGAAATGTTGAGATGATGTTGCCAGTTCTGCTGCGGCCGTTTTTGTGCACTTTTCCGCAACAAACTCGTAAGCCACAATTCCTTGGAGATGATACATTTCGCTCATACTTGGAATTGATAATGACCGTGGAATGTCGTTAATCTTTATAGGTTCATGTCACCTAAAAAATTTTTTACAGTCAATGAGATTACAATGGTAGTTGAAAATTGATAAATTACTTACTTTCCAACGTGGTTTCTGACTTTCTGTATCCATTCTTTTCCTCACAAAGCTTTAATTATAAATTAGTTTAAGTCCTTTTCTTGACTAAGGCTCAGTGCATTTAGAATGTTGCTACTCAAATGGGATCAAATACTGCTAAGCTAGCCTGTTGGCTCAGTTGGCTCAACAAGAATTTTTTCCAAGTAAAAAATAAAAACTTGTCGCAACGCTTTGGTGTTAAAGGCGCACTGGTGCAGGAATGTTATGAATGGAAGGATTCCGCACTCTATTGGGAGGCGTGAATCTTTGCTTGGTTAATGCGGATGAAATCGGGAAATCACGGACAGACCCGGTAAATCACAGATGAATCTGGAAAATCACGGACGAATCCGGGAAATCACGGGCGGACCCGGTAAATCACGGACGAATCTGGAAAATCACGGACGAATCTGGGAAATCACGGGCGGATCCGGTAAATCACAGACGAATCTGGTAAATCACAGACGAATCTGGTAAATCACGGACGAATCCGGGAAATCGCGGGCGGACCCGGTAAATAACAGTCAAATCTGGAAAATGGTTTGGTGACAAGACCCCTTACCACTGGTGGGGGGGAGTCTATGTCCTGTTAGTTCGGTTTTTATACTCACCACTGCTGGAGCACACGTCTGCTCGCTACGAATGCCTGGCTTCGACTGATGTGCGTGCAGGTGGCTATTTATAGGCTGGCTGCCTGTGCGATGTACCGTTTTGGTGTTGGTTGGCAACTGCTTGTTGTTTGCTTATTTAGTAACATCTAAAGGAAGTAACAGCTGGAGGAAATAGCTACCTCTATTGAGTTATTCTTGCAATGACATCGTTGCCAATATAGCCTTAATGCACTTCCGAAATCTCAAAAAATGTGTCGAAAGATATGAACCAGAATTTTCGTATCATTTTTGAATCCTCAAATGCGTTCCTTTTTATCGTTTTGGTGTCTGCACACTAGCAAACACTTTTAATTTAAATTTGTATTCCAAATCTTCTTTCTTAGAATCATTGAAAACGCCTTGTTGTACGCTATTTTCTTCAAATATGAAGGCCTCCTGAGAGTCTTGATTATGAATTTTTGAATTGATTTTTTTTATTTCCGGACGTTGACTTCCAGTGTGACATTTCACCGTCTGAAGCACGAATCCTGTGTCACCGTGCGACCATAAAACTTCATCCTAGTTTCCGTCACCGGACACGTCCGCCTACTTGAGTCTTTTAACTACAACAGCTTGTCGAATACGTTGTTGAAAGATCGACAGCATCGATTGCTGAATGCACAGTCGTGGACGGCTACCCAACCAACAAACGGGACGAGAATACGAAGGCCACGTTTTCACTACGTTTCATATAGGCTTCAGCCGGATGTCCTTTTCTATGGCGAAAAATAGATATTTTTTTTCCTGGGTCTGACGGAATTGGTATGCAACATCATTTCTGATGTAAATGGTTTTCCATGTTTACAAAAGAAAAATATTTTAAGTATTGTTTGAAGGTTGAAGCTTGCTCTTTCTCGCAAACCTCGATCAATCAGCACTTTGGTTTCTTATCTTCTGGTGTTATTTATTATCATAAAAAGTATCGTTTTTCTTCAATGATTACAATCGCGTAATCTCCCTCCTTAGGAAAACTCTTACGGTATTGGTATAACACTTGGGCTTTCCATCGATTACGGTCCCTTTCATGCTTTCTCCGGTTGCTTAATTCGTTGCTCACTAAGTCCTCATATGGTCACGAGCTTAATAAATATATCAGAGCTGAAAGCCTTAGCAGCTAGGCTCTCTTTTTCTATGTATATTTATTTATAATTTCAATTATATGTAAATAAATTATAATAATAATAATAATAAATATATTTCTTTAATGCGTCCCTTTCGAAATAAACATTGGGTAACTTCGAAAGATCGCAATTGAAATTGGTATGCAACATCATTTCTTATGTAAACGGTGCTTAGTTTTGTCAGAACTACCCCATGTGTGTGATGGGCTGTTGTGGCCGATATACAGGGTGATTCACGAGCGTTGTGCCAAAAAGCTAGAGCGTGTAGGTTGAGTTGAGACAAGAAAAAAATCGTATGGGAGGGGGGGGTCTATTCCCCCCCCCGTTTAGCCGGGAGGGGCAATTTTCTGAAAAATTGACTTATTTTGTTAAAAAAAATATTAAAAACCAACGGCTTCGTTTAAAAAAAATAAATTTTCAAACTCAAAATTTTCAAAAAAAAAAGCAAAAAAATCATTTTTGAACTAATTTTTTTCAAAATTTTATGTAATTAAGTACTAATTTGGTTTTTAAAATTCAATGTCTTTGTTAATTTTTAGTCGAAAACAGAAAACCGGATGCAAAAATGTCTTTTCGTTTTTGAGAAATTAAAAAAAAAAACCAAAACCACTTTTTTCTAAAAAAATCTTTGTTTTTATTTTTACCTATCTGGACTTTTAGTTTAATTTATTAGTTTAATTTATAAATTTAATTTTTTGTTATTGGAGTTT
Source organism: Sphaerophoria taeniata (assembly GCA_943590905.1). Classification (NCBI taxonomy): domain Eukaryota; kingdom Metazoa; phylum Arthropoda; class Insecta; order Diptera; family Syrphidae; genus Sphaerophoria; species Sphaerophoria taeniata. The sequence continues at coordinate 91,391,541 of OX016540.1, forward strand.
TATGAGGACTCAATAAAGTAGAAAAGTATTGGATTTTCCGTGGATTAATCATTTTGTTCATTGATAACGTCTGCTATTGACCTTTCACTACTAGCTCTCCGTGCTCTCGTCGGCGGATTCTTGAAAACATGCTACGACTTGGGCGCCATCTATTGGGTTATCTTTCAGCGTAGAGTCTTTCGGCTTCCCTATCTCGACAACAAGTGTAGCAGAAGTTCCTGTCCGCTAACTCTTCTCGAGAGTATGAGTTTGTTATTGTTAGGTGTTGATGAGTTAATATTTTAATTGTAAATGGTTGTTTAGTAAATATGCGATTTCTTTTATTTACCTTTAGGTTGTTAATTGTTTTTCATTCAAGAAAAATTGCGGTTTAATTATCTTAAGCGCCTAGCAGGTAGAATCCTTCGCTGGCGAGTGGCCGCGGCCCCAGGTATAGTAAGAAAAAATTGCAGGTCAGTTTTCAGACGTTATCAATGAACAAAATGGTTAACCCAGGGAAAATCCAATACTTTTCTACTTTATTGAGTCCTCATAAAACTCCAATAACAAAAAATTAAATTTATAAATTAAACTAATAAATTAAACTAAAAGTCCACATAGGTAAAAATAAAAACAAAGATTTTTTTTAGAAAAAAGTGGTTTTGGTTTTTTTTTTTAATTTCTCAAAAACGAAAAGACATTTTTGCATCCGGTTTTCTGTTTTCGACTAAAAATTAACAAAGACATTGAATTTTAAAAACAAAATTAGTACTTAATTACATAAAATTTTGAAAAAAATTAGTTCAAAAATGATTTTTTTGCTTTTTTTTTTTGAAAATTTTGAGTTTGAAAATTTATTTTTTTAAACTGTTCGTTAAAACAATTTAATTTAAAAACAAAGTGAAAGAAGAAGTTTTTGGCTTTCCAAAAAGGTATAGCACGGTATTGTAAACGAAGCCGTTGGTTTTTAATATTTTTTTAACAAAATAAGTCAATTTTTCAGAAAATTGCCCCTCCCGGCTAAACGGGGGGGAATAGACCCCCCCCCCCCTCCCATACGATTTTTTTCTTGTCTCAACTCAACCTACACGCTCTAGCTTTTTGGCACAACGCTCGTGAATCACCCTGTATGCCGAGATAAGCCAGTGTGTGGCGAATTGGTTGTGAGCAGAGTTGAATTATTATAAAATTGTTGTGGTTTCGACTTGACAATGTAATGTGGCTGCGAGTCGAAACTACAAACAAACTGAAATATGTTCTTTTCTATTTTTGAACGACGATTAAATATTATTTTTGTAAAAAGGAAAACTCACTGCCGCACTTTCTGAGTGACGAGAACCAAATGAAGCAGAGAATATAGACGCAACGAAAACAACTGTTTTTTCTTTTTGTAGTTGTGCATTCGTATATAGGCAGGCACGTCGTCGCCTTTTCTGTACAAATTTTCTCTTCTCTTTTGTGAGGAATAATTGAGCGTTGCCAAAAAACCCGTAACGCACAAGGGGGAGCTAGACATAGCTAACCGCACTTTTTATTTACAAATTTCTGATCATTTTGAAATTAATACAATACTTTACACTGCACAAAAGCAAGCACCTGTACCGAGTATATTATTTCGATTTACACCGATTTTACCATCCGGTCTCGACGTTTACCAAAATGTATCGTAGCGAACTGTAATCCAAGGTGAAATAAAACTCGAGATTGTTTAAAGTCGGAAAAAGATATAAAAAAAAAACCACTATCTTTAATCTTTATTAAGAACCTGTACGTTTGCTTCCTGTAAGGTTGAGTTCTGATTTATAACTAACTAACTCATAAAAGAGAAATACAAAAGGCTCATACGGAGCATATTAGACTTATACTATCAAACAATTACATGAATGTACTGAAGTATTGAATACAAGGAAAATATGACAATTAACTTGAATGTACTGGTGCATTCGATACACATATTCATCAATAACATCCTTTTATACATCATAGCAATTTTTTTTAATACCATCTACGAATTTTGGACTCTGCTGATTCATCATTTGCACCACCCAACAGCGAGGCATTTATAATCAATTTCTTATTTCTAAAAATAGCATCGTTTTCTATATAAAAAGCAGAATAATTACGAATAATTGTTTTTGTTGTATTCTAAAGAGACATATATCATAATTAATCTTTAGTTTTTTGTCAGTTACCACCATATATATTTCTGAACTGAAACACTTACTACACTCAGGTTTTATATATCTACGTGATTTTTAAAATGGATATAACTCTACTAAATTGTTTTCTAACTCTATATATTTGAATGCATCTGAAATTTTTATTATCAAAATTGAATTTAGATTTAAAATGTAAGCAAAAACCTGTATAAAGGCTATATTTCCTATTTTTTCATCTAAAAATTCTTCCGAAAAACTAAACTGAAATGCACACTCATTTACAAATTTATTATATGAAATTTCGTCCTTCTTCAACAAATTAAATTTAAAATTTAAATTAAAATTAATAACTTGTATAAAAAAAGAAACCTTGGTTGTTGGATCACGAACGTGATCGTTTTTTAATTATCACGTTTTACCACGTTTGTGATTTAACATTTATCAACAATGAAAGCAACAATGCACCTTGCCGAATTCAATAATCCTCTATTAGTTGAGTCAACAATGACGCCTTGTTGATATCACCACAAAGCTTGGTTGATATCACCACAAAGCTTGGTTGATATCACAACAAAGCTTGGTTGATATCACTATTTTCCGGGCTTGGTTGGCCAACAGTGATTGTTGATTCAACGAGGAATTGTAATTATTTTTGACAGCTTTTCCGATTTATTTGTGAATCAAGCAGTAGGAAGAATAACTGCATTTAAGAGTTAAGTGAGGATGTAGTCTAAAGAGTCTATTAAAAAAATGTAAACAAAATTTAAGTCACTGTTCTTTTTTAAATTAAATAAAACACCAAATTCGACTTTTTTTTATAATAACACTTTTATTTAATTAGACTTTCTCGTACCGAGGTTACTTTTGCTCCTATACACTTTTTGGTTTTTGTTAATTCCTGTACCTTTTTATTGTTTTTAGTTTTTATTACTTTGATCTGTACACTTTGTAGTACGTTCTCAACCGTGCTTTCGCGTTATGTTGCGAGAAGAGTGAGAATACGGACAGAAAAGATTTGAGAAATAAAAGACTCTTTATTTAACTTGTTTAAGTTTTTAATATTAATTTTAATTTTTTTTATTTTTAAAACAAAGGCCCTACAACTTTGTTTCTTTTAGTTTTTATTACTCTGTACACATTGCACTTTGTCTCTGTGTTTTTTTTTTTTTTTAGATTGTTTGAAATTTTCGGTCGGTCTTAACTCACTGTTGGTCGAAAACTGAATGAATGCGAGATTCAGAACCGGCTGCCGCCGGCGCGAACTACACAGACACATGTATGTGTATGTACAGTTCTGTACTTTGTTCCGTAACATCTCTACAATCATTTGATTCTATGCACCTTTAACTAGTTATTTTATCTATACGTTTCGTCTGTACAATAACTTTATTCTATACACTTTTACTTAACTATTTCGACTGTACGCTTCTAGAACGAATTTATTTCAACTCTCGACCGATATGCACGTCTTATCTTACCAAACCTGTACAAGCAACTGAACTGTTGTTCGAAAAAAGAGCATAAATCAGAGTGACGCTCTATACTTTTACTAATACATTTACAAACATGATTGTTCCATTTTATACAAATACCTATACAAGTGCATACCGGTTCGATACAAATCCTCCATTATTTGAGTCAACAATGACGCCTTTGTTGATATCACCACAAAGCTTGGTTGATATCACTATTTTTCGGGCTTGGTTGGCCAACAGTGAAGATTGTTGATTCAACCAACGCTCATTGGCATCAGGAATTGTAATTTTTTTTGACAGCTTTTCCGATTTATTTGTGAATCAAGCAGTAGGAAGAATAACTGCATTTAAGAGTAAAGTGAGGATGTAGTCTAAAGAATCTATTTAAAAAAAAAAATGTTAATAAAATTTAAGTCACTGTTCTGTTTTAAATGAAATAAAACACCAAATTCGACTTTTTTTTATAATAACACTTTTATTTAATAAGACCTTCTCGTACCGACGCTCAAAATCAACTAAACTCTAACTGAAACTGAACTCTAGCTGGCAGCCCACATAGATACATGTGTATATACATATAGGCTTCCCGCCTTCAAATAAAACCAAAACGCACACTTTTCGCTTTTACTTTGTCGTTGTTGTTCGGCCTCATTGATAAAATACAAATGGCTGTAAGAAAAAGGAAACAGTGACGACATAGAAGAATATTGAAATATTTTAAAGAAAGTGTTTTTTTGTAAAACTTGAATGCATTCTTACTCCCATTTTGCATCGACTTTGCCTTCTGCCATTATGATATTTTCTATCCCCCTTCCGTATTATCCATATTCTGAAAAAAAAGAAAATCCAGTGCCGGAGTCAATTATTTAACCATCCACCACGACTTGTTGCATCAAGTCTGCCTTCATACAAGATTCCGAAAAAAATTCCATGCCTCTCTCAATTACAAAACACGCATCCAGCTCTCCGGCAATAATGATGTATCTTAACAAATAGAAATTTATTTCATTGTCAAATTAAAAAAAATATTTTGTATCTATTATTTTTGAACTAATGTTTTCTTTTTTATAATTTATCAATTAACACAATTTTCGACATGAAAACTTTGCTTTCATACAAAAAAAAATTGATTTTACAGCGCATATTTCTTTCTTTATAGAGCATATTAAAGTGTTTTTGAGGCATTTTTTATGCGTATTTTTGCTGTTTTTTAGGGCATAAAAAAAACTTGCCCTAGTAATCACCATAAATATTTGTAAGCATAATATACACCCAATACTTTTCAATTTCATTTACTTCAAATGGCTTCTCATTGATTTGACAAGAAAGAAGAAAAAAATCCAAAAAGAATCGAACTATTCAGAAAACTTGTTTCTTTTCTTTCTTTTATTTCTCGCTCCAGAACAATTTCTGTTGTACACACAAAAAAAAAACAACAAAACGCAGTTTCACCGCCTATATACATAGGTATCAGGCACGAGGCATGACTTTTACAAATAAATGAGTCCACTAAATGCATTCTTCAATTTTTATGTGTACAACAAATTTTCAATTTCATTTACCTTCAAATGCCTTCTCATCGATTCCGTATTGGACAAGAAAGAAGAAAAAAATCCAAAAAGAATCGAACTATTCAGAAAACTTGTTTCTTTTCTTTCTTTTATTTCTCGCTCCAGAACAATTTCTGTTCTACACAAAAAAAAAAACAACAAAACGCAATTTCACCGCCTGTATGTACATACATTTATGTACATAGGTATCAGGCACGACGCACGAGGCATGAATGTTTGCAAATAAATGAGTAATAAATGCATTCTTCAGTTTTTATGTGTACACACGAAATTTACTTTGGATGAGATGTTGAGAATAGGCGATATTGCCGAATGACTAGCAGTTATGCATTTTATAGGTAGGTATATATACATATATTGGTTTGTGAAAACTATCTTTTATGTATTATGCTTACGTTTTAATCATTATTATTTAGTTTAGGTGGAATTTTAAATAAAAGGAAAATTTACTTACCTCATTGCCTTTTTAAATAATTTTATACAAATGTTTTCTGGTAAAAAAAAAATTGGAATCGCTTTGTTATAACAAAATCCGACGAGACGACGCGCACTCAAGGTAAAGTAATGGTTTTTTTTCGGAAGAAAGGTTCACGATTTTGCTTGTTTAAATGTTTTTTTTTTGTTTCAAAAAAAAGGACGCTTGGTTTCGACAAACTCCGACGAGTCGACGCGCACTCAAGCTAAAGTTATTGTTTTTTTTTCGGAAGCAAGGTTCACGATTTTGCTTGTTTAAATGTTTTTTTTTGTTTCAAAAAAAAAAGGACGCTTGGTTTCGACAAACTCCGACGAGTCGACGCGCACTCAAGCTAAAGTTATTGTTTTTTTTCGGAAGCAAGGTTCACGTTTTGAAATATTTTTATTATAATGTTTTTTTTTTTTTTTAATATTGGAAACGCTTGGTTTCGACAAACTCCGACGAGACGACGCGCACTCAAGGTAAACTTCTGTTTAAAAAAAATGGAAACGCTTGGTTAAGGCAAACTCCGACGCGCACTCAACGAGAACTAAAACCACAATGAAACTGAAACCATTAGGCTTTGCTTCTTTGCTGTTATTTGAACATGTTCGTGATACTTTAAGTATGTATGTGCTTGTTTCACAACGTATGTGTTTCTTCAACAATATTTATTGGTTTGTTGAGTATAAACATTGTTCATCAAGCATGTTCGTAGTTCTTTTACAACGTTCGTGTTTTTTCAACAATGTGTATTGATTTGTTGAGTATAAACATTGTTAATCAAGCATGTTCGTGTTTCTTTCGTGATTGATTAACAATGTTTGTGGTTGTTTAACAATTTCACACTATTAAATGAAAATAAAAATTGTTGATCAAGCATTTTCGTGATTGATTAACAACGTTTGTGTTTGTTAAAAAAAATTTAATTATTTAATAATAAACATTGTTCATCAAGTATGTTCGTGATTGTTTTACACTGTTTGTGTTCAGTCAACAGTTGAAAAGTATTCAAATTGAATACGTTCGTGATAGTTTTGTAATTTTCATGAGTTTTTAAGTACAATTGTAAACTGAACACGTTTGTGCTTGATTAACTATTAAATCAACAATGAAATTGTTCTTCAAAAATGAAAAATATTCAAATCAACTTCGAAAATACTCAATTTAAGTATGTTTGTGATACTTTTTGAAAAAAAAATTGATCACGCCTGCGTAGTTGATTTAAGTATGAAATCTTGTTTGTTTTCACCACAAACCTTGTTCAATTTCACAATTGTTGATTAACAATGAAACATACTTGAATCAACCAAGGTTTTTTTTTTCGGTGTATCAACTTTATGTGGGTCAATTGTCTCTTATTAAATGAAACACATCAATTCTGTCGTTCAATTTTATTTTTTCAATTATATACTGAAGTTAAACCGTACAGTTGCTTGAAGGCACTTTTAGTTAAACAGTACAGTTGCTTGAAGGCACTTTTATTTTGAACAGTAAAATTGCTTGAAGGCACTTTTATTTTAAAGATAATTGTTTATATTTAAGCCCGTTGCATGAAGGCGAACTTTACTTTTTATTTTATACTCGTTGCATGAAGGCAAGCTTTACTTTTTATTTTATACTCGTTGCATGAAGGCAAACTCTGCTTTACATTTTAACTGATCTTTTCGGCTTGAATGTCACACACGAACTGTGTCGTTTTTATTAAAAATGAAACTGCTTGGATGCTCGATTCTTTCTGTCCATGTACGCTCTTTCTGTATCTCTCTCTTTTGTCTATGTATTCGTCCGTTCGACTTCGTGTGTCTTGTCTCGTCTCGTTTTCTCTAGCGTTGAAGCCGCTTGAAGCTGGTAGATTTCTTGTATATGTGCTTGAAACAAATACCTTTTATTGTCAAATCTGATTTTTAGAAGTTCTATGGCTGTTTCTGGTGCATTCCAATGACTCAATTAGTCTGGCTGCATCCCCATGGATTTAGGATCGGAGATCATCCACTTGGTGTATGATCCAGAAAATGATGGAAGTGATAATTCTTGCAGATTAAAACGAGATGTACCTACGTGGAATGGTTGTATTGTTGGGTACGATGCATGGTGCAATTTTGTGTATTTGGTGTAGCGGAGGTGTCAAGATGTTGTAGCATGTCAGAACAGAGGATATAGTAAGGCTTGACCACCTTAGGTCTAAGGCCGTTTTGAGCTTGCTTAGGAATAGGTTACGACAACCTATTTTCCTAAAACAAATTTAAAATTTTCAAATAAGCCTAAACCCCGACATAGTTCTATTTACCTATTTATTAAGGGCTGGAGTCTCATGCTGAGTTTTTGCGCATTCATCTCGTTTTTGTTAAAGAACTGGTTCAATCTGGATGGTATTCTGTACTTCCATTGTGAAGGATTGTCTAGAGTCTTCAATGGTAATTTTTTTTTTTTAATTTCCCTTTGAACTCCCGCGATGAGGGAGGCAGCAGTCCATGCAATAGAGTTGTAAAAGCAATTTTCCATTTATGAAGGTGTTGACAGTTTTTGTCCTTTATCTTCACAATGAAAATTTGAAGGATGCTTGCTTTGAAAGGCTCCCATTTATCTATTAGGAAGTTTTATTTTCCAGGATATAAGATTTCGAAATACGAATCATCGAAATAGCAACGAATTATAAAGGGTTACAAATTCTGAATCTTCGTTGCAAACTGGTCAAGTATTGGGTTAAAGTTGTTAGCATCGTGTACATCGATAATTAAGGATTGGTTCGAACCCTTTCTTGTTTGATTCAAGAAATTTTTTCTTTGCTTGTGAGGAAGTTGTTGAAACGCAAAAGTTTTCTAACTAGGTACATTACGATTTACAAAAGACAATGCTTTTACGTTTATTGGTTGTATTCACCAAGAAACCTTGGTTGTTGGATCACGAACGTGATAATTTTTTAATGGTCACGTATTACCACGTTTGTGATTTATCAACAATGCACCTTGTTGAAATCACAAAACGTTCGTGATCAGGTTTTTTAAATTTTTGGTTATTTTTTGCCAACATCCTCCTTAAGTTCAGTCAACAAAGACGCCTTTGTTGACATCACCACAAAGCTTGGTTGATATCACTATTTTTCGGGCTTGGTTGGCCAACAGTGACTGTTGATTCAACCAACGCTCATTGGCATCAGGAATTGTAATTTTTTTGTCAGATTTTCCGATTTATTTGTAAATCGAGCAGAAGGAAGAATAACTGCATTTAAGAGAGACTCAAAATCAACTGAACTCTAACTGAAACTGAACTCTAACTGTGTTTGGGTCTCTTCTGCTTTTTGCTTACAAAAATATTCCTTGTATGATCATAAAATATAAAAAAAACTCAACCTTTGTCAGTTATTTCATTCGAATTCAAAATAATCTTTTTTTGTCGTTGATGTTTGAATGATTTTGGTCTTAAATTCTTCCCATTTGCTGAACAGCAAGTGCCCTTTGCTTTGTAGGGTGCAATAAATCAAAGTCAATATTGATCTAAGAAAATAAAAAAGTCAGTTAGAATGCAATAATATAGGAAATAATTAGAAAGTTATAATTATATAATGTTAATTCTTTATTAAGGGCACCATTTTTGTTGCGTGTGCTGGACGTGGTCTTCTATGTTTTTTAATTGATTCTCCGACGAAGATAAATGACTTGCGAATTTTTGATTGTTGGGTTCATTGTGTTTCTAATTCCTTTGCGATCTTTACGTACATATTCTAATGTCGGAACTAAATACCTGCGAAGGGCGCACAATAGAGCTGCATCTCGCCATTTTTCATCATCACTGGATTCTATCTTTCCCAAAACATCCTTTATGGACTTCTCTTTTCTTCGGTCTTAGGGTTACAACAAAATGTGTTTAAATGAATTTAACTTACAATATTCGAGAAGACTGAATCACAATGAGTTTAACGTGAGCACCTGCCAACTAAGGCTTATCCCACGGCGGGCCTACCCCCCCTAACGGAGTCAGATTAAGTGCTGACCAACACCCCAAGGCAATACAAGATTACCCAGGTAGCAATCAGTGACCCGTTAAGGCGTGTGCACCCACCTTGCTGAGGTGCGAGGCCAAACAGCATAAACAGGACAGTCCATGCTAAGCATATAATGGCCTGCCGGAAGCACCCTGAAGGCGCAATCGCGGCAATGAATATCATTGCGGCAATCCCTCTTCGAATGCCCCGACTTGCCACAACGCCAGCAAGTAGACTCCTTCTGTCTACACTTCTTAGCAAAGTGATCAAGCCCAAGACAGCGGTTACACCACTGAACAAGGGCCTTTTCCTGAACGTCGAATGAAAAGACCTTTATATAGCACTTTTTACCGACAAGAAGATCAGCGATTTCGTGGCTGACCTCCAGGACAACGGTTAAGCGTCCGTCACCTACAGTCCAAGGTGTCAAGAGTCGCACACCATTACTGAACTGCTCATCGGTGAGATTTTGCAGGTTCAACCTGCGCAGCTCACCCATGAACTCCTCAGAGGATATCCGCCTCTCCACCCCAAGAACAACTATGCGACGGCCCTTCCTCGTTTCCGCCGACAAACCAACCTCATCAAGCTTTTTATGCCCAATAATGGCGTCCCTTTCGGCAGCAGTTGGTGTTCGAACCATAACACCCGCACCGTGCTTGTCAGAATGCACAGTGTGCACCCTGACACCCACAGCAGGCATCAGTTCCTCCACCACCTTCTTCTTTATTTCCTCCACGGGCTCATTCTTTTTGCCCTTAGGCATCAGAGACCACGTCTCCACAGGCTTGGCAGGCGCAACATCAGGAGTTTTCATCACCCCCCATGCATTACCCCCCAAGCCGGCAGAAACGCCATCCCCAGTTGCCATTTGGGCCACCTGGGACCACGATGGTCTAACTGCCACATCTATCCCAATGGACACACCCAAGGACTTAACCTCCTTGGATGGCCCATTGCCTACCGCTGCCACTACCCTATCACCCCCACTCACCTCCAATCGCCCCTAAGCCTCTCGTTCACCCCAGAGAGTTCAAGTATGAGCGCCTCATACTTGGCCGTAATCCCGCATACACGGGCAGCAACCTCTGGGGATGAAGCGATCAGCCCCAACACCTCCCCCTTGATGTCGCTGCATCTTTTCAAGATGCCAGTGAGGTTCAAACCATCGTTTGAGCCACCACCAGCACCCATCGGTGCAGCAACACCCTTCATCGGAGCCACCGGAACGGCAGCCTTCCTCGCAGCTGCAGCCGCAATAGCCGCAGTAGAGGTGGTTGCCTTCGAAGACGGCCCCCCAGCAGGTTGCCGCGAAGCCAGGACCTTAGTCCTAACTGCCGGCACCTTAGGAGGGCCCATCTTCGCTGGCGACCTCTCAGCCGCAGGCTGAACAACTGCAGCCGCAACCGGCCGCCCCTCCACCGACTCCTCAACCACTCCCACCGCAGACGGAGCAACCTTCTTTGCCTCCGTTGGCTCCGAAGACGAAGAAGCCTTCTGCTTCTCCGACTTCCTCTTCCTTGCCTTAACGGCCTCAACAATATTTTCTGTTTCCATGGCAGAATCTCCCGCCATGGAAGTAGAATCCGCTTTTCCTTCCTCATCTTCTTCTTCTTGTCACTGACAGGACTTCCATTAGGAGACTTTAAAAATCTCCTAACATCTGACTCCCTCGCCCTCGACGCCGCTGCCATGTCGTACTCTGAGGAAAGCCCCTCAAACTCCGACTTGGTGCAAAACATCCTAAGTTTCTATGAAAACCTAGCACAGACACCAACCACTCAGCCAAGACAGCAACCACTAGCCAATACAAGAACATGTATAACAGTTACAAAAAATTTGAAAATTTTTCAAACTGTTATACGTATAGCAGTTATCTCTGTATAACAGATACAACTGTTATACACTCTACCCGGCTGAATGGCACTCAGTTGTTGAGCAATCAGCCGTTACACAACTGTAACTCAAATACAGTAGAGCACTCAGCTGTTGAGCACTCAGCTGTTCCTAACTGAATTCAACTGACACTGAATCGAAACCCAAAATATTTTCAACTGTATTGAAACAATATCAAAAACTCCGACTTTCGATTCAATCAATTAAATTCAAAATTCAAGAATTTGAAAAATTCAAGAATTTCAAACAAGATTTCAAACAGAAATAAAAGGTGTTGCAGCTTACCAATCACAAATCTGCAACATCTGTAATCAAGTCTTGCACTCCAATCACCTATCACACCAAACAATACACAAGCTAACACTGCGAAAACTACAAAAAGCTAACTATTCAGAAATATTCCCGAGCGAAAACAAAACACGTCTGTTCTCTAACAGAATAAAAACCTGAATGATTCGAGAAGACTGAAGAAGATATTTTGACGAATCCGTATGGGGCTTAAATTGAAAAAGTTAAGTTTTTAGTTTGATATTGTAGTGTATAATATTGCTGCCGTTTTCGCTTTCTCCAGTTAGTGTCGCTTCGGAAGGGCTGAACGATTTCCTGTTAAATAAAAATATATTACAAAGTGAAAGACTTTTTGAAGCTTTGAATGAGTTTATGCTTACCAGAATGTGAAATGAATGTTGACATAAGCTGGTTATAGTCCAATATTGTCTCTGACAGTTTGTCCTCCTGGGACTGTTCTTCGGAGGAAACATTTTCTGCCTCCTTTTCCTTCCTCACAGCTTCCTCCCACAAATCTAAGAAAAAAAAGAAGGTTAATATTGTTTAGTCAACCATAAATAAAAAATGAAATGAATGTTAAAGACAAATATAAAATTTTTTTTACCAATATTATGAAACAATATTTTGCAGGGCAATTTCTGCCATTCTGGCGAAGGTTGCATATTTGTTTTTAGTCCGATTGTAGTGTCTTTCCTTGTTCGTAGCCATAGCAAGGTTTTTTCGTCCTCAACCCATTTTCTCGGAACCGCCGTCACCATCTTTACTCCATCCTCAATGGTTTCAACCACGCAAAACATTTTTCAAGAGTGTACTAAAGGGAAAAAAACAGAACTGCTAGCCAGATTAATTTTGAAAAATATCGAGGTAATGTCATCTATTTTCCAAAGGGTGGGAGCATTTTCTTCTTCATTTGATTGATAGACACTCAAAGTGGCCTCCAACGCCAATGACTCTTCATTTTGTGAAGATTTTCCACTTGCATGTGGAAAACTTTCAACTGTTTCAACTGGGCCGTCAAGGAGTTTGTCATCTGATATCATCTCTGACATGAGCGTGTTGAGGTCAGAAATGGTCACAGAATCACAGAACTGTGGGGACTGCTCGAAATCGTTCTCGTCAGAGGAAAACAAATCCGCTGTTTTTTTGTTTTTGAAGAGCTTGCTCCCACGTACTATCCTAAACAAATATTTTAACATAGTATATTTATAAATTGAAAAACTTAGTATATAGTATCTTAAAATTGTTAGTATAAAAATTGGCTGGCAAAATTTTAAGTGCTACCTACCAAATTTACAAAATGTATTCTTACCAATTCCATCAAAAATTAAGCGGCATTTTATTTTGTTCCAGTTGTCTTCTGGGTCGATGCAATTCTTGCGACCATTAAACATATCTTTCCTCCTTAACGGCCACAGTAAAATGGAGCCATTGACCCAGCTCCTTGGAACGGCTGTTACGAACTTATCGTTCCACTCCACAGTTTCCACCACTTGATACACTTTCGCTTGTAGCATGCACTAGAGGATAAAAAACGAATTATTGACTGGAGATTCTGTTCATTATTCATATTTTGATTTTCGATTAATTTTGGCAAAAACTTTAACCTTTATTGAAATCATCATTTGAAATGTCTTAATTTTTTCGATGTAGAGGCAGTATTTTTATAAAGCTGTCCCCTATACCTGTCGTAAAGTTTACCTTTGGGGGAAAATTTTGCTTTCTCCAGTTAGTGTCGCTTCGATGGAGCTGAACGATTGATTTCCTGTTGAATAAAAATATATTATAAAGTGAAAGACTTTTTGAAGCTTTGAATGAGTTTATGGAGGCCCGACGGATTCGCTCGAAACTTTTTTTTCTGCATATGAAATAAATTTCCTTACTTTCCGTAAAAAAAAAACTTCCACTATTACACCCGCTATTTTATCTTGCTGGCGTGGATTAGGTAGCATTAGTAGGAGTACTTTGCTGTCCTTGTTTTTTCCAGCTTTTTATTGTTTGTGTATGTTGTAATCAAGTCAAGTCCAGCTTTGGTTGATTTTAAAATGTCGCCAGGTATAGAAAACCGCTTACCTTCAGATGCTTAAAACTCCTTCCGATTTCAAATTTGAAAAACTTTTCCGTGGAGAGCTGGTGAAAGACATCAACGCCTGTTTTTCTGTACCTTCTTTTAGAATTGAAGAATCTGCTATCTTCTGATGGATTCACTTTTGATCCTCTTGGAGGTGAAGCAAATTATTTTCTATTTTAGAAATACAGTTAAGAAATGCCCTTCTATGCGATGTTGTGCATGAAGTGTTTCATAAACAATATAGGAATTGTTCAAAGCGATGTCCAATAAATCAACGTTTTCGAATTCTTTCCCAAACATGGCATCAATAATTTTTGCAGATTTGAATTCCTATTCGTATTAGGATCGAGTTCATTCAACAGAGCCAAAATAACATTAAATAATTCGCTCAGGGATTGATTGAAGTATTTAGTCTCCTTCATTAGTTTACTGGTGTTAAGATTTTCAGAACCAGCCAACTCTACAAGATTAACAGATCCTACTAATTTTTCATTTGTGGCATCATGGGTGCCGATTATTTCAATTTGGGTCACTGAATGTGAGCGTGACGAGTTATCATTTCCCACCGTCGCTCCGTCTTCGGCTAATTTTTTTAGTGTAACAGTGATAAGAAACTCCCAGCCCCAATTTTTTCGGTTTTGTTTCTCTTTATTTAAATGCTCTATTATTCGGTGTATCAAACCGGCATTTGATGTGGGGCCTTCTAATGTGAAGTTCTTTCCACTATTACTTTGGCCATACTAGAGGTGGGCGATATATCAATAACCGTTACCAATAACCTGTTATTCGTGAATAACTGCTATAACTAGTTATTCAATATCGATCTTAACAGTTATTCGGTAACAGTTACTCAGAAATACCTTTGGGGGAAAATTTTGCTTTCTCCAGTTAGTGTCGCTTCGATGGAGCTGAACGATTGATTTCCTGTTGAACAAAAATATATTATAAAGTGAAAGACTTTTTGAAGCTTTGAATGAGTTTATGATTACCAGAATCTGAGATGAAAGTAGACATAAGCTGGTTATAGTCCAGTATTGTCTCTGATAGTTTGTCCTCCTGGGACTGTTCTTCGGAGGAAACATTTTCCGCCTTCTTTTCCTTCCTCACAGCTTCCTCCCACAAATCTAAGAAAAAAAGAAGAAGGTTAATATTGTTTAGTAAACCATAAATGAAAAATGAAATGAATGTTAAAGATAAATATAAAATTTTGTTTACCAATATTATCAAAAGAAGTAGTCTTTTTGAATCTCATAGGTACGTACGCACTTAATAAAACTTTAATTTGTTTTTTAATTCACAAAAATATATGTTGGTGTCACACTTTTGGCATGAACTGAACACTGAAAACTGAACCGACTGGCACAATGCAAAACAATTAACTGATTAAACATGCGCATGACGGTATGACGAATTCAGTTTTACATTGGAATGCGAGGGCGTCACAATGAAACACACGATTTAAAGTCGGAAAACCAAGATTGGGAAAAAACCGACTATAGAACATATTTTATTCTTTCACTATTTAACTGTATGGTATTAGCTGTAGACTAGTATGTTTTATAAATAATTTACTTTACTCCGTACTATTTCTGTACGATTCGGTATTTTTTATAAATTTACTTTACTCTGTAAAATCTCTCGACCGTAATGGGCGACTTACTTCTACGGCTCTATACAAACGACTGACTCTCATAAGAATGAGCAGACTGGAGTTAAGCTCCGTACTTTACTAATACTATTACAATTGAATAGAATTCGACTCATTTAAAACTTATGCTCATACATTTTATACAAATGCATATCGGATCGATACAGTGCTTAATAGGTGTCTTAATTTTAAGCTCTCTAGCTTGCTCCAAGTCGTTCACTGTTTTAAGATGTAGGATGGAGCTGTTTATAGCATCCTTTATTGTTGTTTTATGAACAAACGCTTTTCCCTCCTTTTTGGAAACAAAGCGCGATGTCGGTTTTAAAACCTTGTTTAAGAGCATTGTAACAATACAAACGCCTGAACTGACCATCTTTTATATTGGCATCGTAGTACGAGAAAAGGCTAACGTACAAATCGTCCCACTTGTTGATAATTCATATTTCTTATCAGGGTACATTGCAGCAAAGTCGAAATCAATCTGTTGTTTAAGAAAAGACTGATAAATGGAAATAAAGCAAAAAGCTTTTTCCTATTTTTGAATTTCTTCCTACCGAATGCTTACTGTGTTTTTCAATAGCTCCACTGCCTCGCTATTGCCGTTTTGCATCAGTTTAATTTTTTTTTCATTGAAACTACTGAAGTATCAGTACAGGATGGATCTGGTCTCTCTTCTTCTTCATCTGACGACGTTTGAGAACCATCATTTCAATTTCTCCGCTTGCGGTTGAGATTGTTGAACCTGTTAAAAAGGAGGCCTGACGGATTCGCTCGAACCCTTTTTTTCTGCAGATGAAATAAATTTCCTAACTTTCCGTAGTAAAAACCTCCACTATTTCACCCGCTATTTTATCTTGCTGGCGTGGATTGGAAATGTTATACCTATTAAGGTTTGGTTCAAAAAAGTGTTCCATAAGGCAGTTTAGGAGTACTTTGCTGTCCTTTTTTTCAAGCTTTTTATTGTTTGTGTTGTAATCAAGTCAAGTCCTTTTTACATCGTGCTGTGTGTCGATATAGTGTAATCATCTCACACAAACAAGATGCAGATTTTTGTTAAGACCCTAACGGGCAAAACCATCACTCTTGAGGTGGAGCCTAGTGACACTATCGAAAATGTTAAAGCCAAGATTCAAGACAAAGAAGGAATTCCTCCAGATCAACAGCGATTGATTTTCGCCGGCAAACAACTGGAAGATGGTCGTACTTTGTCCGATTACAACATCCAAAAGGAATCCACTTTGCATTTGGTGTTGCGTCTTCGTGGTGGTGCCAAGAAACGCAAGAAGAAGAATAACTCCACACCCAAGAAGATCAAGCACAAGAGGAAGAAGGTCAAACTAGCTGTCCTCAAGTACTACAAGGTCGATGAAAACGGCAAAATCCACCGTTTGCGACGTGAGACGCGAGAATTGTGGTGTTGGTGTTTTCATGGCAGCACACGAGGACCGTCACTACTGCGGCAAATGCAACTTGACCTTTGTCTTCAGCAAGCCAGAAGAGAAGTAGATTTATTCTTCTTCTGCCACATGGAATCAGAGAGAGGAGAGAAAGTTGTTTTTTTTAATTAAAAAAAAGAATACACTATTCCAACTCTTATAAAAATGAGAGTTTAACCAAATAAAATCATTGGTTTTTCAAAAAAGTCCAGCTTTGGTTGATTTTAAAATGTCGCCAGGTATGGGGAAGCTGATACTTGAAAGTCCACGTACTTCCTCGATCCATAATTGAATCTCATTCATGAGGGATATGTTCATGGCAAATATCCTCAAACTCTGGGGGAAGTTGTTTTCCGTTATACCACACAGTTGGTACGTGTTAGCGATCGCACGATCACGCTTTTGTGCTGGAGCATATCCGATTAGAGAGTCCGTAGGCATCCGATCCGTTGCCGTTCCGCCTGGAAGATCCCAATCCATGTCGATTTCGTTACGACTTGTTGCTTCTAGGTCCTTAATAATCCTCAAAGCCAATACAGGGATGGACGGATACGAAGCATAAAACTTCGCATTGGTCCTCAGGTTTCCGAAGAAACATCGCAAGTATGGTTGAACCTCAGCGTTGGAAAAGTCAGGTTTCTTCAACCTTAACCTCAATTGGTGGAAAAAAGCATTTGTCCGCTAACGGATCATTTACCACAGGACCACTTGACACAAGATGCCTAGAAGCAAATGGATCACCCGACTCGGGAAGAGTCGACCTTGTTCTTGGCTTAGGACGTCGACGTCGTTGTCCTGGTTTTTCGCCGTTGGGTTCAAGCGACTTCGAAAATGAGGGTTGATCATCACTTCTCTCTCCCGCCTTGTTTAAACCTTGACTCCGCCGGAGATTTCCAAAAAACTTCAAAATCAAAAATTGTTAGATTGAATTAACGCAGCTCTCGCTGTAAATTTATGTATGCAAACTTATATATCCGAGTGTTCACACTACTAAATCACTTTGAAAGGTGGTTGTGTTTTTTTGGAAAATAATATTGTTTTTTCATAAACATTATAGGAATTGTTCAAAGCGATGTCCAATAAATAAAAAAACAGCCGCAGATAATATTTTATTTTTCGATTTCCTGTCAACTTCGTATGTCAGTTTCTTCTGGTCCATGAGGTCTACGCCACCCGTGTTCTTATCATATTTATGGACCATGTCAGGACATTTGATCTCTAGACATTGCGCTGATCCTACTTGTTTACGTTTTACCTTATGAGTAGGTACCGGTGACAAAAAGTCGGTGAGGAGACGTACGGCTTTGTTGTCCATCCACTTGATGCCTTCAAAGCAAGTAACGTAGATATCGCCTCTCTTCATACTTCTATCTTGTGGTAGATTTTTAGGCGTATTCTTACGCTGTGTCCTTACTGCAACGGCGGCAACGAAGCCTCTCAACCTCTGTCCCAGAACGTACTCGCTGGACCTGCCGTTCGTTGTTGACAGCAATGTGTTCTCTGATTGCAAAGACGATATAGAAAAGTGACACCGGCGCACTCAACTCCTGAACTCAAGCGGAGAGGTAGCCAGATGCTGTTCTTGAGAGTCGACTCAAAGCTAACCAACCGTTCTTCAAGTAGTTGCCCCCTGCTCCCGTCTGATGTTGATGTACAGGCCTTAATTTCAATGTGGCGAAAGTTCGAGCATGTCTGCCAATGCCTATCGCCCAAGAAACAATTTTTGGGCCTGTTTCAGATATACTTTTAAAGACGTGGATCCCTCCACGTCGCTGGAAGAAGGGAATCCTTCCCTCACCGCCTCGACAATCACAGCAAAAATGTTCTTGTAGGCTTGGAACTTCCTTTTTGTCGATGTCCCGAACCAGGAATATTCCAGCAATAACTCATCAGTGAAAGCGCACCGAGAAATTGTGCGTATATTTTTGGACGCAGATACCAAGCTCATCCATCTTCTCTTGTGTTGCAATGGGCAACAAGTTTTCAGGGATTTTGATGGCTTCTAAGTCCGTCCGCTCCACTGCAACACAAAGCTTCTCGATAAATCACACTGAGGCTGACCTCCGTCTTAGCGATGAATTGCTCTAGGAGTTTTTTGTGCTCGACCAGTTCCATTTCCATCGACTGCAACGATGCCCTATGTTCTTCCGCAGATACGTTGTCGCACTTAATCGACCTGATAGCTTCGTTTGAATTAACTCGCAAAGTGATGTTTCGAGTTATCGAAGCTTGACTGTATTATGAATATTATTTTTTATATTAAGTTCAAAAACTATAACTATATAGTGCTTAGTAGGTACTCAAATAAGGACTCACCTCTCTCATTTATATCAGAGCTACCCCATACCGTGTGATGGGCGTTAGCGTCCGAACCAATTAGGAGACCTGTCGTGGCCAACTACATATGAGCCAGTAGTTGGCTTTATCCGTTGTTAAGACAGCGGTGGTGGTGTCCTTGTCGCTGTAATTGGGGAGTAAAAATACATTCAAGTCTTTTTTTTTTTACTAACATGCATGACCTTGATTCACCTTTCTCCGATGCATACAATAGTTTATAGCCAGGAGTCCTGAGGATGGAGTTTGAGACCCACGGCTCATCAAGACGATGTCTTCCTTGTTTCTATGCAATCGGAGTACCAGTTTGTTTGCGGCCATGATGCCGTGATGGAGATTAATCTGAACTAATCGCAGCATTGCTTCTTTTAGTCAGATCAACCTCCACCACTGTTTTATCGGCGTTTTCATCGTCTGAGGAGGAATGAAGTAGGGCTTCCTCACTCAGAGTGATGCCTAAGGTGGAGTCTTCAGTATCCATGTCGGAGTTGCTGTCGACTATAGGGTTAGCCTCCACGTCGGATGGCTTGTTTGGTTCCACTTGTGGTGTTGCATCGACTTCCATTTTTGGGGGTAGTGAAGCGTTTCCTTCCGCTGAAGGGGCTTCTGTGGGGGGCGTGTTATGCGAATCTTCATCTTTTATGTAGATCACGATTTCATCGAAACCATACCTAATCACGCCTTTGGTAAAAAAAAAAAAATCTATAGAAAAAAATGTTAGCAAATATTGGCAAAGATTACTTACAATATTTGTCCTCGCTGTCCGGCCATCCAAATCTTCTCCATCCTGGTAACTAGCTCGTCCCGCAATCTGAAATAAGAAATAAAAATGCATGATTCAATGTTTTGAATATAAATTACAACAAAGAGTTGTAAAAATATGCACAAAAATGAATGAAAATACTCACGTGTGTAATATCGGTGTTGGGATGGGAGATGTGGCGGCTTTCTTTTTGCAAAGAAGGAAACAACAATTTTTTTCTGAATAGTGAAGGGCATGGTGTGGATATTGGAAGGATGACGGTTGGCTGGAAAGGGTAGGCCGACAATTATTCGGATTCCCCTTGAGCGATTGAAAGCATTTGCGCTTCCGCATGTTGTCTCTTAATATGATCTCCTCTATTTCCTCCAACGCTTCTTGAGTAGATATGGACATCATTATCATTATTTTTGCTACATCCAGTTTTTTTTTTTACACTTAAACAAGCCACGATTTAATTTATATTAATAATAAAATAATTTTTAATAATAATATAATAATAATAATAATAATAATAATAATAATAATAATAATAATAATAATAATAATAATAATAATTTTTAATAATAATATAATAATAATAATAATAATAATAATAATATAACTATAATAATAATTTATAATAAAAACACAACATTAAAATTAATATAAATAAGACTTAATTATATACATCCAGAGGTAAGAGGCCGACTTCTGAAACTCCATCATCTTTAGTTAGAGCGCTTTTCCTTAACGCTTCTATGAGTAAAAACATTTTAGGGGATTTTGTTTTAGAAACGTTGAGTTCGTAGAAGTAGTACTCAATGAATGTCCATAACTGTGAGCACGCTAATGGATACTCCAAATTAAATAAGTTGAAGCACTTGAAACATATATCAAGTGCTCTCAAAAAATTTGAAAACGTGAATTTGATGCCATCAAGGTAAACGTAGTAGCTCGAAAAATGTTCAAAATCCTTATCCCCAACGGCAAGTATAAATGGTTGTATATTTTCTGACTTGCTTTTCAAAAATGTTATATGGTCATTGAGTTCTTGAACGCTTGACCCAATAAATAGGAAAGCCTCTTGAGAGCTTTTAATAGTTAATCTAACAGTGCTACTCTTGCCAGAGTTATCTTTTCGGTTGCCTTTTTGTGTTGGTATCAAATACCCGTGGAGACACCAAAATAATTTTACTGCAGCACTATTATTAAACAAATCTGATAGGTGTTCAAGATTCCAACTTTTCAGAAGTTCTTTAATTTCCAACTGGGACTGCGACTCATTTCACATAGTTGCTGTTTCTTGAACTATTTTATAAACTATTCGTTCCACCCCAGGCTCGGGAGGAGTTGAGGGTTGTTCCAATGATATAAAATTTATATTATCCATTCGAATATCTGTTGTTGGCTCTTCTTGTTAACAATTGCTTTTTCCTTTTAATTTAATTTAATTTTTTTTTCACTTTCAATAAACGATAACCAAACTACCAAACACTCAAAAAACTCGTGACCAAATGAAATGCTACTGCAACGAGACCGTCTGTATTGCTGAACAAGCAAAATCACGAATGTTATGGTTCCTCATCATAGTGATAAGGAGTTCCAAGGAATCCGAAACAACTCTGTTTTCCTTATCCTTTTGGACGAAGGAATCCGGATTCTTCGCAATGATAGTTATAACTACCCCTCGAAGCACTTTAACTGGAATTGTTGTCGATATTCTCCTCAGTTTTTTTTTACCAGCTCTTTGACGAAAGCATGGAGGCGATGCCCCAGTCTTTGTATCTTCTCCAGCTTCTCCAACACATCAACTGGTAAATTTTCCCACGAACAGTGGGTTAGATACTTCTTCATCCTCATGGGCAAATTGTAAGGAACTATGGAAGTTTGGTCTCGCAATCCAACCATGTTTTTTTACAAACGTATATTTATTTTTTCTTTGATTATTATTATAATTTTTTTTGTTATTTATTATATCCTAGGTCTTTTCTCTCCTTTAAAATACTTTCCGGCTGGCACTCGCCGTGCATCCAATCAAGGATCTGATATTTTTTCCTATTTGGACGAAACATTACTTTTTGCAGAACCGTACTTGTAATGTGGTCGTTGTCATCATAGAGTTCCTCAATATCAAAATAGTTTGGTCCGTATTCGTTATCTAATTCGCTCATGGTAGCAGCCGCATTGAATGTGTCCAAAAATGCTTCTCGGTATCTTTAGATTAGTCCGTTATCCAATCTTTCCTGGTTGGGATTTGGACAATAAAGCTCCTCAATACCCTGGAATCTTCTATGGTATTCTTCTTCGTTTACAATATCCATTTTCTCTTTTTTTTTTTGTTCCTACAAACGTTACTGTGGTCTCAAGTAAACTATTAACAATTTCAAAGTATCGAACCCTTTTATATTAGATAATATCATTTTGATGGTTTATAATTGTTTATTTCGTTAACGAGACCGCGAAATCATCTAGTGTAAAAATGGAATACTCCTCCTCTTCAAAATGATGTTATGTTAGTAGTGCTCGTAATCAACTGTGCTCGTCGATAACAACGAAATATCCTTAGCCCAGTAGAAGTATCCCAGATCCCCACTCAAGCTTAATATAAAACCTGAAGAAGTTTTCATTTGAGAATGCACATGGCACGTGTTCTTGAAGGATTGTTGTCGAAAACGTTGACGGGTACGGTAAACAGGTTTCAACTGGTTTGAGAATAAATTCAAAATCTGCATATGTAACAAATGGAACCATCATTTGTTTATCATAATTTGCAAATTTTATCATCTTTTTATCATCGGCTGGCATTTTTGTTACCATTTTTTTACACTCGCCCCTGTGTTTACCAAATGGGCGGTCATTGTAAAAATGCTGCAAACAAGTATTGCAGAACAGTAATCTTCTCCTTGAACTTTCCAATACTTCACTTGTGATCAACCGACTTATATGCTTTATCCACATGAAGTACGTAACTTCGCCTTTCATGTAGAATAAAAGATTAACATGAATGCGTTTTTCTTGCATTGTCATGTAATATGGACCTTCAATTTGAGATTTTTCTGCCGGCAATTTGTTCGGAAAATGTCCACGAACACACAAAATCTGAAATTTGATCCGGAAAGTTTAATGAAATCAGAACCAGAACACAAGAATTAAATTTAACTGTCTTTTTTTATTGAAAGCAAAAACTGCGGAAATATAATGGTCGAGCTACGATGAATGCCAAACTGAGAGTGAATGATGACAAAGAGTGTTTGAGTGCGATGTGTGCGATTGAGTGAGTTTTGTTGAGTTGCCACCTTCATTGTTTGTGAAAATATTGAACATGTTCAGGACTATTCCAGTAGTTTGCACACCTTTTGAATTGGTCGGGTGCATTCGCCAGTTGCGTGCTTGATGGTGATCACACGGACTAATCCATCTCGTCCAGGATGAAGTGCTATGATTTTGCCAAGTCGTCAATGTGTTGCTGGTAGGTTCTCGTGGCGGATAAGCACAATGTCGTTAAGTTTCAAATCTTCGTTGTCTGAATGCCATTTTGATCGCTGTTGAAGTGTGCACAGATATTCATTATGCCATCTACGCCAAAAGTGTTGTTGCATTTGCCTTAGTTGACGCAAGACGATTTGCAGGTAGGCCACAAGAGGTCGAGAGTTCAAGCATGTCTCCACATGTACTAGCAGAGTGTGTAATTGATCGTAGTAAATTGACTTATTGCCAACAATGCGTAATAAGTGCTTCTTAGCAGATTTCACGGCCGCCTCCCAAAGTCCGCCATGATGTGGTGCCCTTGGTGGGATAAAATGCCACTGGGTGCCTCTGTTCGCCAGTTGTTGCTGGGTGTATTGATCATGCCAATGTTGTTAATCTTCTGCCAGTATCCGATTTGCGGTTCCATTGTCACTATAAAGCTCATGACATGGGCCACGTCAACTCGTAAAGGGGAAATGCAAGCCCTGTGAAATCCAGTATGATATTTTCCAGGGAAATTATATCTCTGGACATCCTGGCACTTGATAGTAGGAAGATGTTCTCTCTACATGTGTCTCAATCTCCATCCACTATCCTTTTCTCGGAATTCATTCATTTTCATGAGGATAATCTCAAACATTTCCTCGAGAATGGGATTTAGTTCCACTTCCATGAAAACTGCTTTCATTTCCGCAGCCATTGATTTCAACTCTATCAACATTTCCTCACCACTTATTTTTACATACTCCGCAAAAAGTTCCAAGTTGATTTTTATGGAGTTGTGCTCATTTATTTTTTGGTGAAAATATCATGAATCATTACTTTGTTTATTTATATTTAATTTCATTAAAATAAACTATGTAAGTGTTATCAAACCTACATTGAATAATAAGTGGCTGTAAGTTTTGTCCTTGTTGTCTCACCTTTGTAGCAATTTTGTCGATGGTGGGGTTGCCCACTTCAACCACCAATGACTGCTGGGAGTCCTTTATAGTTGGCTTCAATTTTTTTTTTCTCTTGAAACCGCTGCTTGTCGGGTTGTTGGCGGTAGGATGGCGTGGAGCAGATTGACAATTAAAATATCTTCTGGATCTGAAAAAAAATCAAAATTAAAGACTTACCAGTTTTTCACTGGGAAATCGTTCAACGATTTCTTTTTCCAATTTATAGCTACCACCTAGTTCAAGATGGATTTTATTCATGATGAATTACTGCGCTATAACACTTAAACTGATTTCGTTGTTTTTCATTAAATTTGTTGGTATCGCCATAGCTTTCGGCAATTGAAAGTGCATTCCCATTGTTATTTAAAATAGTTGATAGTGTTACAGAGCAATGTGAGTGGTTTGAATGGTTTTATACATGCCATGTACATGTAGTTATGTATGCCTAACTGGTGTGTTATTGTAATCTTTAGTGTAGGGAAAACAAATGCTTATGATTTTGAATTTAAGTGTTTGAAATGAATTTAAAAAAACTACATGTGTGAAGTGTTGCAGCGTAACTTACGAATCTAAAATGATTCCTTCAAAAAAGGAAAACAAACAAAACCATAATGTTTTATGGCCCCTTGGACCGATTGTAAAAAAAAGATCGAACAAAAATGAACATGTACACCATGTTACCAATTACATCCCTTTTCTTTTGTTTTTTTTTTCCTCTGGTACACTTTTTTTTATTACTCGCACACACTACACATCACACAGTAAAGAATGCACTCAGTTATTTTTTATGTGATCTGAATCTCATAAAGATCATCAAATGAATCACAATATAGAGATGCAAATGAATTATTTTTCGGTTCATGCTGAGCATGTCCACACTAAGTACTTCAATATCGACATTCACTTTTTTTGTTTAAGTAGGACTTAATTCCGGCGTCCGAATCGCACTTCTGATTTGTTACCCGATCTGCATCTTGTTCTTCGCCAACTCGGGAAGACGCCCTCGCCTCGCTGGTCAGATGCACAAAGAGAAATGAACTCTATATGCCTGCCAGTTGCCACATCCACCGAGCTGCGATATGCAGTCCTGCAATACTACTAACACAATGAAAGAACAGGAGGGATTTCCCTGTTCACGAACATTTAATGCTTGCTATTTTTGTCGGTTAACACGATAAATCCTTTCGGTACGTTAAAAAAAAATTTTTTACTTCCCTTTTCTTTTTTTTCCGCTTCTGTGGTCACGTATATATCCCCGAAAAGAACACTTATTTTTTTATGTCACACACTTCACTGCACAGAGTCATTTATTAAGTGATCGCATGATGAAGTGGATCACATTAAAGATGAAAACAAATTATTCAGATATACATGCTATTCATGTTAACACCAAGCACTACACTATCCTTAATTATTAGTAAATAAGTAGGACTTTTATCGCGTCCGAATCCCATTTCTGATTTGTTGACCGAATAAAGATCTGCATATTTTTCTTTGAGCGTTTCTTCGTCTTTCGTCTTTCGTCTTTAATTTAATTAATTGAAAGGAACTTTATCTTTACTTTATTTCATAAATGTACTAATTATATAAAAACCACCACCAATCTTAGAATTCTTTTTGGCATCCCAATAAACAATTTTTGGTTAAAAAACGGTTTATAAACCGGATTATAACCCGAGGTTATTTACCGGAAAAGTTTGAAATCGGTTTGAAAGACGCCTCAGAAACGTTCCAGAGACGTTCCCATTACCCGATTTGGGCAGTTACTTTGTAACCTGAGTTCTGTAGTGGTTATTTGAAAGCCGGTTAAAAGCAGTTAGTTTGAAACTACTTTTTGGAGTTAAAAACTAACGGTTTTTTTTATGTTACGCATTTAACCCTTCTAAAACGTTTTTTCCGAGCGTTATTTTGCCGCTTTTAATTAACCGTTTTATTTTGGTTTCCTTGTAACCTATATTTTAGGTTTTTTAATAACCAATATTATTTGAAAGTAGGGTTTTTACTGGGTTTGGAAAAAACCCTGTATTTGGTTCCAAAATTGGTTTATAAATAACCGTTTTCCAGCTGAAAGTAAATAGCCTTGTAAATAAAAGAAATATGGTTTCAAAATTACTTTTTTGTACAGTATTTATAATAGTTAAAAAATAACTTACTCTAAACAGTTTTAATATTACTTAAAACTAGAATTTTAAATTGAATTAAAAACTAAATATTAATATTAATAATAATATAAAATGTACTTACAAAAGTTTCATCAGAAAACGAGCCTGCTTCAAATATGTTTTGAAAAAATTAGCGGCATCGATGTCGGAGAAGTTTGGGTAGCGGTCTTTAACCGCCTCAACTACCGCTGCGAACACGTTTTTGTATGTTACAAATTTCTTCTTGTTGGGCGTTCCCAACCAAGAGAATTCGCTTAGTAGTCGGTCATCAAAAAACAGCTTCGCGATGGTTCGGATTGTTTTACTGGCGTTCATTCCACCGAATGTGCCCAATTTTCGAATCTGTTTGAATGAAAAGCAAAATATAAGCTTTTAGAAAATGTTGCAAAACAATTACATTTCTTTAACTGTTAAATTATAATTAAAGAAAGAAGCTTACGACTAATCGTTTGAAGGAAGAGTCGGCCCCAATCCTCTCCTCCACTTCCTCCAACGCTTCTTGCGTGGATATGGGCAATACATTTTCGGGAAAAACATCAGTTTTTTCTTTACGCTCCACACCCACGCACAACTTGTCGATAATAAGGTTCAGCGTTACTTCCGTTTTCGCGATAAATTCCGTAAGCATCTGCTTCATGGCGGAGGAATCTTTACGGAGAGAATCGAGTGAGGCTTCAATTTGATGTTGCTTTTCGTCCAGTCTTTTCAAAGTGGCCTCCAACGCCAATGGCTCTTCATTTTGGGAAGATTTTCCACTGGAATCTGGAAAACTTTCAACTGGGCCGTCAAGGAGCTTGTCATCAGATATTATCTCTGACATCAGTGTGTTTTTTTTTTATTTATTCACTTTCACTATAAAAACTTTAACTTTCATTATAATAATCAGAAATGGTCACTGAATCGTTGAACTGTGGGGAATGTTCCGCGGTTTTTTTCTTTTTGAAGGGCTTGCTCCCACGTATCGTAAAAAAATATTTCAACACAGTATATTTATAAATTGAAAAACTTTGTACATGGTATCTTAAAAGTGTTAGTATAAAAATTGGCTGGCAAAATTTTAAGTGCTACCTACCAAATTTACAAAATGTATTCTTACCAATTCCATCAAAAATTAAGCGGCATTTTATTTTGTTCCAGTTGTCTTCTGGGTCGATGCAATTCTTGCGACCATTTACATATCTTTCCTCCTTAACAGCCACAGTAAAATGGAGCCATTGACCCAGCTCCTTGGAACGGCTGTTACGAACTTATCGTTCCACTCCACAGTTTCCACCACTTGATACATTTTCGCTTGTAGTAATTTTGGCAAAAACTTTAACCTTTATTGAAATCATCATTTGAAATGTCTTAATTTTTTCGATGTAGAGGCAGTATTTTTATAAAGCTGTCCCCTATACCTGTCGTAAAGTTTACTTTTGGGGGAAAATTTTGCTTTCTCCAGTTAGTGTCGCTTCGATGGAGCTGAAAGATTGATTTCCTGTTGAATAAAAATATATTATAAGGTGAAAGACTTTTTGAAGCTTTGAATGAGTTTATGGAGGCCCGACGGATTCGCTCGAAACTTTTTTTTCTGCATATGAAATAAATTTCCTTACTTTCCGTAAAAAAAAACTTCCACTATTACACCCGCTATTTTATCTTGCTGGCGTGGATTAGGTAGCATTAGTAGGAGTACTTTGCTGTCCTTGTTTTTTCCAGCTTTTTATTGTTTGTGTATGTTGTAATCAAGTCAAGTCCAGCTTTGGTTGATTTTAAAATGTCGCCAGGTATAGAAAACCGCTTACCTTCAGATGCTTAAAACTCCTTCCGATTTCAAATTTGAAAAACTTTTCCGTGGAGAGCTGGTGAAAGACATCAACGCCTGTTTTTCTGTACCTTCTTTTAGAATTGAAGAATCTGCTATCTTCTGATGGATTCACTTTTGATCCTCTTGGAGGTGAAGCAAATTATTTTCTATTTTAGAAATACAGTTAAGAAATGCCCTTCTATGCGATGTTGTGCATGAAGTGTTTCATAAACAATATAGGAATTGTTCAAAGCGATGTCCAATAAATCAACGTTTTCGAATTCTTTCCCAAACATGGCATCAATAATTTTTGCAGATTTGAATTTCTATTCGTATTAGGATCGAGTTCATTCAACAGAGCCAAAATAACATTAAATAATTCGCTCAGGGATTGATTGAAGTATTTAGTCTCCTTCATTAGTTTACTGGTGTTAAGATTTTCAGAACCAGCCAACTCTACAAGATTAACAGATCCTACTAATTTTTCATTTGTGGCATCATGGTTGCCGATTATTTCAATTTGGGTCACTGAATGTGAGCGTGACGAGTTATCATTTCCCACCGTCGCTCCGTCTTCGGCTAATTTTTTTAGTGTAACAGTGATAAGAAACTCCCAGCCCCAATTTTTTCGGTTTTGTTTCTCTTTATTTAAATGCTCTATTATTCGGTGTATCAAACCGGCATTTGATGTGGGGCCTTCTAATGTGAAGTTCTTTCCACTATTACTTTGGCCATACTAGAGGTGGGCGATATATCAATAACCGTTACCAATAACCTGTTATTCGTGAATAACTGCTATAACTAGTTATTCAATATTGATCTTAACAGTTATTCGGTAACAGTTACTCAGAAATACCTTTGGGGGAAAATTTTGCTTTCTCCAGTTAGTGTCGCTTCGATGGGGCTGAACGATTGATTTCCTGTTGAACAAAAATATATTATAAAGTGAAAGACTTTTTGAAGCTTTGAATGAGTTTATGATTACCAGAATCTGAGATGAATGTAGACATAAGCTGGTTATAGTCCAGTATTGTCTCTGATAGTTTGTCCTCCTGGGACTGTTCTTCGGAGGAAACATTTTCCGCCTTCTTTTCCTTCCTCACAGCTTCCTCCCACAAATCTAAGAAAAAAAGAAGAAGGTTAATATTGTTTAGTAAACCATAAATGAAAAATGAAATGAATGTTAAAGATAAATATAAACATTTTTTTACCAATATTTTGAATCAATATTTTGCAGGGTAATTTCTGCCATTCTGGCGAAGGTTGCATATTTGTTTTTCGTCCGATTGTAGTGTCTTTCCTTGTTCGTGGCCATAGCAATGTTTTTTCGTCCTCAACCCAACTTTTCGGAACCGCCGTCACCATCTTTTCTCCATCCTCAATGGTTTCAACCACGCAAAACATTTTTCAAGAGTGTACTAAAGGGAAAAAAACAGAACTGCTAGCCAGATTAATTTTGAAAAATTTCGAGGCAATGTCATCTATTTTCCAAAGGTTGGGAGCATTTTCTTCTTCATTTGATTGATAGACACTCAAAAATTATTATCATTCAATAATGTTTGGTAAGAAACAGCGCACCAAAAATCTATCAGATACTCTTGCGAACACGAATACAAAAACGCTACTGAAGATTCTAGAATAAAATCACGAAACGAAAGATACATACAATGGAGAAAATGGCGTTGATGGCGTCTCTAGGTTTAATTACCGTCAAGAAGGAGTAATTTTTTGATTATTATAACCAAAATACGCAGACGTGAAAAAAATCCATTATAAAATGGTTAAAAAAAGTTGAGAAAACAACCAAACATATACACATGAGTTGTGGTTTGGTTAAAATATGTGCACTTTATGACTCAGAACCAGACTTGGTAAATTTTCAACCAATAAGTAACGAAATGCGTCTCAATTTTTTTGATAATACCAACATAACGACACTAAACTACATAATTTATTTTTTATTATTGAATTCATAAGCTACTTACATGAACAATATCTGGAATAAAATACACGTACGCACTTTAATTTATTGTTTATATTTCACAAATTCACTTTTCACAGAATAACACTGGAAGAAAACTGAACCGACGCGACGTCCGACTGGCACGATGTAAAACAATAAACTGATTAAACATGCGCATGACGAATTCAGTTTTGCATTGCAATGCGAGAGCGAACGCCTGAACTGACCATCTTTTATATTGGCATCGTAGTACGAGAAAAGGCTAACGTACAAATAATTCCACTTTCTGATAAGTTCATATTTCTTATCAGGGTGCATGGCAGCAAAGTCGAAATCAATCTGTTGTGAAAGATAAGATCGATAAATGGAAATAAAGTAAAAGGCTTATTCCTAATTTTTAATTTCTTCCTGCCGAATGGTTAATGTGTTTTTCACTGCCTCGCTATCGCCGTTTTGCATCAGTTTAATTTTTTTTTCCTTGAAACTACTAAAGTATCAGTACAGGATGGAGCTGGTCTCTCTTCTTCTTCATCTGACGACGTTTGAGAACCATCATTTCAATTTCTCCGCTTGCGGTTGAGATTGTTGAACCTGTTAAAAAGGAGGCCCGACGGATTCGCTCGAAACTTTTTTTTCTGCATATGAAATAAATTTCCTTACTTTCCGTAAAAAAAAAACTTCCACTATTACATCCGCTATTTTATCTTGCTGGCGTGGATTAGGTAGCATTAGTAGGAGTACTTTGCTGTCCTTGTTTTTTCCAGCTTTTTATTGTTTGTGTTGTAATCAAGTCAAGTCCAGCTTTGGTTGATTTTAAAATGTCGCCAGGTATAGAAAACCGCTTACCTTCAGATGCTTAAAACTCTCCTTCCGATTTCAAATTAGAAAAACTTTTCCGTGGAGAGCTTGTGAAAGACATCAACACCTGTTTTTCTGTACCTTCTTTTAGAATTGAAGAATCTGCTATCTTCTGATGGATTCACTTTTGATCCTCTTGGAGGTGAAGCAAATTATTTTCTATTTTAGAAATACAGTTAAGAAATGCCCTTCTATGCGATGTTGTGCATGAAGTGTTTCATAAACAATATAGGAATTGTTCAAAGCGATGTCCAATAAATCAACGTTTTCGAATTCTTTCCCAAACATGGCATCAATAATTTTTGCAGATTTGAATTTCTATTCGTATTAGGATCGAGTTCATTCAACAGAGCCAAAATAACATTAAATAATTCGCTCAGGGATTGATTGAAGTATTTAGTCTCCTTCATTAGTTTACTGGTGTTAAGATTTTCAGAACCAGCCAACTCTACAAGATTAACAGATCCTACTAATTTTTCATTTGTGGCATCATGGTTGCCGATTATTTCAATTTGGGTCACTGAATGTGAGCGTGACGAGTTATCATTTCCCACCGTCGCTCCGTCTTCGGCTAATTTTTTTAGTGTAACAGTGATAAGAAACTCCCAGCCCCAATTTTTTCGGTTTTGTTTCTCTTTATTTAAATGCTCTATTATTCGGTGTATCAAACCGGCATTTGATGTGGGGCCTTCTAATGTGAAGTTCTTTCCACTATTACTTTGGCCATACTAGAGGTGGGCGATATATCAATAACCGTTACCAATAACCTGTTATTCGTGAATAACTGCTATAACTAGTTATTCAATATTGATCTTAACAGTTATTCGGTAACAGTTACTCAGAAATACCTTTGGGGGAAAATTTTGCTTTCTCCAGTTAGTGTCGCTTCGATGGGGCTGAACGATTGATTTCCTGTTGAACAAAAATATATTATAAAGTGAAAGACTTTTTGAAGCTTTGAATGAGTTTATGATTACCAGAATCTGAGATGAATGTAGACATAAGCTGGTTATAGTCCAGTATTGTCTCTGATAGTTTGTCCTCCTGGGACTGTTCTTCGGAGGAAACATTTTCCGCCTTCTTTTCCTTCCTCACAGCTTCCTCCCACAAATCTAAGAAAAAAAGAAGAAGGTTAATATTGTTTAGTAAACCATAAATGAAAAATGAAATGAATGTTAAAGATAAATATAAACATTTTTTTACCAATATTTTGAATCAATATTTTGCAGGGTAATTTCTGCCATTCTGGCGAAGGTTGCATATTTGTTTTTCGTCCGATTGTAGTGTCTTTCCTTGTTCGTGGCCATAGCAATGTTTTTTCGTCCTCAACCCAACTTTTCGGAACCGCCGTCACCATCTTTTCTCCATCCTCAATGGTTTCAACCACGCAAAACATTTTTCAAGAGTGTACTAAAGGGAAAAAAACAGAACTGCTAGCCAGATTAATTTTGAAAAATTTCGAGGCAATGTCATCTATTTTCCAAAGGTTGGGAGCATTTTCTTCTTCATTTGATTGATAGACACTCAAAAATTATTATCATTCAATAATGTTTGGTAAGAAACAGCGCACCAAAAATCTATCAGATACTCTTGCGAACACGAATACAAAAACGCTACTGAAGATTCTAGAATAAAATCACGAAACGAAAGATACATACAATGGAGAAAATGGCGTTGATGGCGTCTCTAGGTTTAATTACCGTCAAGAAGGAGTAATTTTTTGATTATTATAACCAAAATACGCAGACGTGAAAAAAATCCATTATAAAATGGTTAAAAAAAGTTGAGAAAACAACCAAACATATACACATGAGTTGTGGTTTGGTTAAAATATGTGCACTTTATGACTCAGAACCAGACTTGGTAAATTTTCAACCAATAAGTAACGAAATGCGTCTCAATTTTTTTGATAATACCAACATAACGACACTAAACTACATAATTTATTTTTTATTATTGAATTCACAAGCTACTTACATGAACAATATCTGGAATAAAATACACGTACGCACTTTAATTTATTGTTTATATTTCACAAATTCACTTTTCACAGAATAACACTGGAAGAAAACTGAACCGACGCGACGTCCGACTGGCACGATGTAAAACAATAAACTGATTAAACATGCGCATGACGAATTCAGTTTTGCATTGCAATGCGAGAGCGAACGCCTGAACTGACCATCTTTTATATTGGCATCGTAGTACGAGAAAAGGCTAACGTACAAATAATTCCACTTTCTGATAAGTTCATATTTCTTATCAGGGTGCATGGCAGCAAAGTCGAAATCAATCTGTTGTGAAAGATAAGATCGATAAATGGAAATAAAGTAAAAGGCTTATTCCTAATTTTTAATTTCTTCCTGCCGAATGGTTAATGTGTTTTTCACTGCCTCGCTATCGCCGTTTTGCATCAGTTTAATTTTTTTTTCCTTGAAACTACTAAAGTATCAGTACAGGATGGAGCTGGTCTCTCTTCTTCTTCATCTGACGACGTTTGAGAACCATCATTTCAATTTCTCCGCTTGCGGTTGAGATTGTTGAACCTGTTAAAAAGGAGGCCCGACGGATTCGCTCGAAACTTTTTTTTCTGCATATGAAATAAATTTCCTTACTTTCCGTAAAAAAAAAACTTCCACTATTACATCCGCTATTTTATCTTGCTGGCGTGGATTAGGTAGCATTAGTAGGAGTACTTTGCTGTCCTTGTTTTTTCCAGCTTTTTATTGTTTGTGTTGTAATCAAGTCAAGTCCAGCTTTGGTTGATTTTAAAATGTCGCCAGGTATAGAAAACCGCTTACCTTCAGATGCTTAAAACTCTCCTTCCGATTTCAAATTAGAAAAACTTTTCCGTGGAGAGCTTGTGAAAGACATCAACACCTGTTTTTCTGTACCTTCTTTTAGAATTGAAGAATCTGCTATCTTCTGATGGATTCACTTTTGATCCTCTTGGAGGTGAAGCAAATTATTTTCTATTTTAGAAATACAGTTAAGAAATGCCCTTCTATGCGATGTTGTGCATGAAGTGTTTCATAAACAATATAGGAATTGTTCAAAGCGATGTCCAATAAATCAACGTTTTCGAATTCTTTCCCAAACATGGCATCAATAATTTTTGCAGATTTGAATTTCTATTCGTATTAGGATCGAGTTCATTCAACAGAGCCAAAATAACATTAAATAATTCGCTCAGGGATTGATTGAAGTATTTAGTCTCCTTCATTAGTTTACTGGTGTTAAGATTTTCAGAACCAGCCAACTCTACAAGATTAACAGATCCTACTAATTTTTCATTTGTGGCATCATGGTTGCCGATTATTTCAATTTGGGTCACTGAATGTGAGCGTGACGAGTTATCATTTCCCACCGTCGCTCCGTCTTCGGCTAATTTTTTTAGTGTAACAGTGATAAGAAACTCCCAGCCCCAATTTTTTCGGTTTTGTTTCTCTTTATTTAAATGCTCTATTATTCGGTGTATCAAACCGGCATTTGATGTGGGGCCTTCTAATGTGAAGTTCTTTCCACTATTACTTTGGCCATACTAGAGGTGGGCGATATATCAATAACCGTTACCAATAACCTGTTATTCGTGAATAACTGCTATAACTAGTTATTCAATATTGATCTTAACAGTTATTCGGTAACAGTTACTCAGAAATACCTTTGGGGGAAAATTTTGCTTTCTCCAGTTAGTGTCGCTTCGATGGGGCTGAACGATTGATTTCCTGTTGAACAAAAATATATTATAAAGTGAAAGACTTTTTGAAGCTTTGAATGAGTTTATGATTACCAGAATCTGAGATGAATGTAGACATAAGCTGGTTATAGTCCAGTATTGTCTCTGATAGTTTGTCCTCCTGGGACTGTTCTTCGGAGGAAACATTTTCCGCCTTCTTTTCCTTCCTCACAGCTTCCTCCCACAAATCTAAGAAAAAAAGAAGAAGGTTAATATTGTTTAGTAAACCATAAATGAAAAATGAAATGAATGTTAAAGATAAATATAAACATTTTTTTACCAATATTTTGAATCAATATTTTGCAGGGTAATTTCTGCCATTCTGGCGAAGGTTGCATATTTGTTTTTCGTCCGATTGTAGTGTCTTTCCTTGTTCGTGGCCATAGCAATGTTTTTTCGTCCTCAACCCAACTTTTCGGAACCGCCGTCACCATCTTTTCTCCATCCTCAATGGTTTCAACCACGCAAAACATTTTTCAAGAGTGTACTAAAGGGAAAAAAACAGAACTGCTAGCCAGATTAATTTTGAAAAATTTCGAGGCAATGTCATCTATTTTCCAAAGGTTGGGAGCATTTTCTTCTTCATTTGATTGATAGACACTCAAAAATTATTATCATTCAATAATGTTTGGTAAGAAACAGCGCACCAAAAATCTATCAGATACTCTTGCGAACACGAATACAAAAACGCTACTGAAGATTCTAGAATAAAATCACGAAACGAAAGATACATACAATGGAGAAAATGGCGTTGATGGCGTCTCTAGGTTTAATTACCGTCAAGAAGGAGTAATTTTTTGATTATTATAACCAAAATACGCAGACGTGAAAAAAATCCATTATAAAATGGTTAAAAAAAGTTGAGAAAACAACCAAACATATACACATGAGTTGTGGTTTGGTTAAAATATGTGCACTTTATGACTCAGAACCAGACTTGGTAAATTTTCAACCAATAAGTAACGAAATGCGTCTCAATTTTTTTGATAATACCAACATAACGACACTAAACTACATAATTTATTTTTTATTATTGAATTCATAAGCTACTTACATGAACAATATCTGGAATAAAATACACGTACGCACTTTAATTTATTGTTTATATTTCACAAATTCACTTTTCACAGAATAACACTGGAAGAAAACTGAACCGACGCGACGTCCGACTGGCACGATGTAAAACAATAAACTGATTAAACATGCGCATGACGAATTCAGTTTTGCATTGCAATGCGAGAGCGAACGCCTGAACTGACCATCTTTTATATTGGCATCGTAGTACGAGAAAAGGCTAACGTACAAATAATTCCACTTTCTGATAAGTTCATATTTCTTATCAGGGTGCATGGCAGCAAAGTCGAAATCAATCTGTTGTGAAAGATAAGATCGATAAATGGAAATAAAGTAAAAGGCTTATTCCTAATTTTTAATTTCTTCCTGCCGAATGGTTAATGTGTTTTTCACTGCCTCGCTATCGCCGTTTTGCATCAGTTTAATTTTTTTTTCCTTGAAACTACTAAAGTATCAGTACAGGATGGAGCTGGTCTCTCTTCTTCTTCATCTGACGACGTTTGAGAACCATCATTTCAATTTCTCCGCTTGCGGTTGAGATTGTTGAACCTGTTAAAAAGGAGGCCCGACGGATTCGCTCGAAACTTTTTTTTCTGCATATGAAATAAATTTCCTTACTTTCCGTAAAAAAAAAACTTCCACTATTACATCCGCTATTTTATCTTGCTGGCGTGGATTAGGTAGCATTAGTAGGAGTACTTTGCTGTCCTTGTTTTTTCCAGCTTTTTATTGTTTGTGTTGTAATCAAGTCAAGTCCAGCTTTGGTTGATTTTAAAATGTCGCCAGGTATAGAAAACCGCTTACCTTCAGATGCTTAAAACTCTCCTTCCGATTTCAAATTAGAAAAACTTTTCCGTGGAGAGCTTGTGAAAGACATCAACACCTGTTTTTCTGTACCTTCTTTTAGAATTGAAGAATCTGCTATCTTCTGATGGATTCACTTTTGATCCTCTTGGAGGTGGAGCAAATTATTTTCTATTTTAGAAATATAGTTAAGAAATGCCCTTCTATGCGATGTTGTGCATGAAGTGTTTCATAAACAATATAGGAATTGTTCAAAGCGATGTCCAATAAATCAAAAAAAAAAAACAGCCGCAGATAATATTTTATTTTTGATTTCCTGTCAACTTCGTATGTCACTTTCTTCTGATCCATGAGGTCTACGCCACCCATGTTTTTATTATATTTATGGACAATGTCAGGACATTTGCTCTAGACATTGCGCTGATCCTGCTTGTCTATGTTTTACCTTATGAATAGGTACGTACCGGTAACAAAAAGTTGGTAAGGAGACGTACGGCTTTGCTGCCCATCCACTTGATGCCTTCAAAGCAAGTAACGTAGATATCGCCTCTCTTCATACTTTTGTCTTGCGATAGATTTTTAGGCGTATTCTTACGCTGTGTCCTTACTATGCCACATGTCTTTAAGAATTAATTTATTTGGAATTTAATAAACACGTTCAATGATTAAATAAATAAAAAAATTTAAATCAGATATCCACTGCTCGGATAAAATTGATAAAAGTAAATTTAACTCCATCAAAATAGAGAAAAATTTCAGTAAAATCTAGGATTGATTTACCGTGCACAATGATAAATTGTTGGAGATTCTCACCCATTTTGTTGAGGAAATTTATATGGTCCTCTATAGCTTGAATTGTACTGCCTATCCTATGGTATATCTTGTAACATGCTTCCGACCCTCTTTGTCCTTTTTTATAGCTTTTTGGAAGGGTACAAAATATCCATGTAGAGCCCAAAGCAATGCCGCATCTTTACAATCTGAAATACAAATACAAATCTTTACAATCTACAAATACTTATGCAGATTTGACTATTTTATTCACTTTCACTTTTTACGTCAATAATGAGCTATCCCGGTTGAGCCCCCAATTATATTCCTCAAAGTAGGAAACGATAGTATTAATGAGAAGTTTCCTTTGTTCCACACCAAACTTTTGGGTGTTTTTGTAGTCTGTTGTCAAGAATTGTCCCTTTGCCGTCGATTTGAGGATCATTGCCAGAGTTACAAATTGGCTTTCTGTGTCCGAATCGGGTCCGGCACTACAAGTTGTAGTGTTTGGCAATGGTAATGATCTATGGCTCCTGGTCCGAGATTCAATCGGTGTACTCAATTTGTTCGTTTCGTAATCAGTTAAATAATCTCTATCCAAAGGCACTCCGATCGATTCCCTCCGCATTTTCAGCATGTAGGTATTCGAAGACTATTTTGTCTCCAATAGGTATACTGTTAAAAGGTAAAGGTGAATGTGCATGTGCCTCCTCACACAGAAAAAAAAACAAGGTAAAATCAACAAAAAACAATAATGATTCAACAATTTTTCGTGTTCTGGAAATAAAGAAAAAACAAGAGGTTATTTTCGCTTAAAAATTCTTCGAGCTTATCACTCATAATTACAACAATACAACGCAAGGAACAGAACTGAAATGAATACTTTTTTATTTGGGATTGGCGGGTAGGTTACCTTCGTTTGTGGGTAAAAATGTGGGAAAAAAGCAATTATGTGTGTCTCTCTTTCTCACATCGTCACGATATGCACGATTGTTAATGAAATGATGGGATCACTTGTACACTATATTGATGAAAATGTTCACCTAGAAATAGAAAAAGCGTCATTAAAAAAATTTCGTTATAATAATTACGATACTTATCCCAACATTTCCACATTAGTTCAGATAGACTCCTCCTATAGATTCTATGTACCTAAAAGTGCCTAAAAGCCATCATTTCTTATTTTAAAATTCTGTTTCAGGACCTTCTAAACTTTTTGTAGAAGAATAAAAGAGATATTTAAATTTAAAATGTCAAACGTATTTTATTCTTTAACGGTTTCTACTATAGAAGAACTGCACGCAGAAGTTTTTTAAATACAAGTTTGTATCCGTCCAGATACACAGAGTGTTCCGCAGCAGCGTCGTTTTTCAGGAGGGCTAAGATGAAGGGTTGGATGTTGTTTTGACGGCTTTTGCAAAAATCGAGGTTGTCTTCGATTTGCTGAACGCTTTCTGGTTCAAAAATAAAAGCCTGTTGGGAGTCCTTGATGGTGAACCTTTGAATAGATTTCGGTCGTGATGTTGTTGACTTCATTGCTACTGGCTTTGTTGGAAAGAGGTAGCAGTGTAAGCTTCTAAGGAGACAAAGATCCGCATCACATAAAGAGAAAAAGAGAGCGATTGTAGGGTATTCAAAAGAGTTTTGACGACGGTACGTAATTTGTACCTTTCTCCGCATCGGAATCTTCAAATTTGCTAAGCATTTCGGTTGTTTTTTTGTCTTTAAGGTTTTCTATGAGGAACTGTTTGATGGTTTTGAAATTACGTTCCCAGTCCTCACATATAGTCTGGCTTTCGGGGTGTAGGGCTTTGAAATCTCTGTCTATCTATTGAAACAAAGAAAGTTACTTAAAAAATAAAAGTTATTAAATTTTAAGACTACACCAAACGATAGCCATTCAAATTTTTATATTGCCTTAAAATTCTCCTGCTGCGTTGAAAATGTTTGTATTTGTAGAAGCCGATACTTGGTACATGCATCCCAAACGCTGTCAAAGTCTTCAGCAGATAAATTATCAAAACATACCCGCAATTTCAAAACTCGAAACAATTTCACAATTTTTTTTTTTTTTACGACGCGAACCCATTTTGATCTTTTTTGTCAACGACTAGGCGCGAACCACAACCACGATGTTTCTTCTTCCAATGTAAAATATCCATGAAACTCGAATAATCCAAACAATTGCTGGAACAGATTGGTTCAAATTTTATCCAGATACTAGCAGAGACACAAACCCCCATTCACATTCTAGCTCAACAGTCATATTGATTTAGCCGAGACACAATATGATCCAAGCGCCCATACTCCTACTTAAGTCATTATTTTTGCGTGACACTACACGTGTGCATGTCCGAGGACCTGACCATAAACCACTTACTGCTGCCTTACCATTCCAGTTATATCGTAGGATGGTATGTTTAGGTAGCCGTGGCTGTGCTCTCGCCAACAAGTTCTTATATGCGTGGATGTCTGTACGTAGTTGCGCTGCAGTATAAACTTCAGGTTATATGTATTTGTTCAGCATTTATAAGTAAGTTGTCTCTGAAATTCGCACCTGGAATACTGTTATAGTTTTGATATTCGAGGCGATCTCTCTCCGCGGTATTAGGATTTGCCAAGAGCTCCACGATAGTTCTAATATTCGTTGGATTTACACACAGGGTGTAAAACTCTAGTCGATCTGCGTCGCCGGTTGGCGTCAATGCATAACCAAGATGATATACTTTCTCATTACATTCGATCTTCCCCATTGAATCTTATGTTAATGAGATGAGACTCGGGACCTCTGAGATAGTCTGAACGATCTCACGGAATTCGTCCTCGATGAACGTTCTTGCCAGTGCGTTTTTTATGGTGGTTGGTTCCACCTGGATTTGCTGAGCTAAGAACAGCTTATAGTGAGCACACCATAGGTGTACACGGTATATCTGGTGGATGTTCGCTATTTCTGATATTGCAGAAAGCGTCCAGGTTGAGGCTGCTCTATCGTAAAAGATGGATGTCGCGAATCCCACAGCTCGCGCAGTTACTGTTAGCGGTACTGCCCTTTTCTGAACAGTCAGTTGGACTGAAGTGATATCGTTAATTAATGTTGAAACAGAAGGAATTTTTTTGGGTTGAAGTTTCGTGCCGGATTTTGCACATTCTTCCTGTTTTTGTTTAAGGACCTGTTCAATGTGGCTTGCATTTTCAACTTCAGTGGTGAATGATTGCCTGGAGTCCTCGCTTGTAAATTTCTTGAACTTGCCTTTGAACTGCTGCGATGTAGGTGCACAATTGAAAGGTTTGTCATTTGATATCCTAAGCCTCATCTGCAGATCAGTTTCGGGACACTCGGGACGCTTGCGGTTCATGAAATCCCGGTACATTTCATTAAATAATTTTTTTTATTTTAAATAGTTGTTTACAATAGTCATTGAGTTTCACTTCATTTGTATTTTCTATATTTTCTACATTCATTAGCTTAAAACATTCGTTTGAATAACTATCATTTTCGTTTGAACACTCATTTGTATGGCTCTCATTAAAGTTAATTAGTATCTCATTAGTAGTTTCATTTTCTTTAGATTCTTTAGATTCGATACATTTACAAAATTTCATATTAGCCATTTTTAGAAAATCCCTACCTAATATAACCGAATGATACATAGTGCTATTGCTTACCACAAATAATTTTATTTTTATCTCCATTTCTTCAAAATAAATAATGCTACTAACACAGCCAATTATTTTTACAGGGCTTTTATTTATGCCATTTAATTTAACACGTTTGACATTACTTATTATAAAATTCATTGGGACATGTTGTTCGCGTACGATACTAAAGGGGCTGCCAGTGTCTAATAGGGCTGTTAAAAATATTTTGTAACTTAAATAATTGATTTGGAAAGAACAATAAAAAGACCTTACATATTCATCTTCATCATCAGTATGGTCCACGTGATGGACAGCCACCGCCTTCCTGTTGGGACACACAGCTGCTAGATGTCCTACTTCAGCGCAAACATGGCATGCTCCCAAAGCGCGTTTTGGTTTTCGGCATTCCGATGCAAAATGCCCGATGGGGTTGCAGTTATAGCACCTGATTTGCTGTTTCGGTTCTTGCTTCACTGGTACTACGTTTCGGCGTGCCACTGTCAGGCCAGAGCCTGATGAGGCAGCAATCCATGTAACAAAGTTGCATAAGCAATGTTAACATTATCTGAAAATAAATTAAAGCCTCATAAGAAAAATAGAATAAACATAGTAATTAAAACAATTGAAAGAAAAGTATTTAATTAAACAAAGTGTTTAACATTAATAGAGTAATTTTACCTATGCCAAGGTCAGCAATATTTTCTCTGACCTCATTGAGGTATGATTTAAGCCCGCTACACTTCACCCTCTCATTGAAGAATTTGATGGCAATTTTTGAAAATAAGGCAATTTTACACATTTTTTTTCTCTGAGTGTAAGGCGTCGTTTCCTGTTTGGTGTTTATTATTGCCTTTTGTCTCGTCCTGGGTCTATCCTTCTTTATTACCTTTCCTTGAAATGAACAAAGGTGGTGTACCACCGTTGTTTCCACCATCAGCGCCACCAGTATTATTTATCATCGGCCGTCATTTAAAAAAATGAAATCTAAAATCCGGTTAACTAATATGAAAATTAGTTGAATTCGAACCGTTAAAATATTCCGCGGTAAAACTGTATTTAAATATATGTTTAACGCTCGAGAGGAGAGAAAAGGGATTCTAAAACAACCGTAATATGAAATAAAATTTGAGGATAACCGTAATCTATCCGACCAGCAAAAAATTTTGGGCACTTGCGACCGAGAAGCACTCAACAAGATAGCAATTGTAGTCAACACCACACAACAAAAATTCCCGACCGTAGGTCTTTAAATGGCACTCGAATCCCACTTCTGATATTATTAACCAACTATTAACTAATTTAACTTAAACAAAAACATTAACCCAGCACTGACTCTCGCGAGAATAATGAGGTAAGAAAATACAAATGATTGTCAAACTAACATAATATGAATGAAAGATTATACGTAAAAATATTGACCGGTTTCCTGAACACGAAAAATACGATCAATTACAAATTTAGAGCCTGAAAAGGAGTACCAACTAGCACTTCCGGCATCCCTTTTCTCTTCGGAGTCGAACATCCTTCTGAGTGTCATCTTATAGTTCTGCAGGGCATAGCTAAGGGAGTTCGCGTCTGACCCGTTAGTGTCGCTTCGATGGAGCTGAAAGATTGATTTCCTGTTGAATAAAAATATATTATAAGGTGAAAGACTTTTTGAAGCTTTGAATGAGTTTATGCTTACCAGAATCCAATATGAACGTGGACATAAGCTGGTTGTAGTCTAACATATTCTCTGACAGTTTGTCCTCCTGGGACTGTTCTTCGGAGGAACAATTCTCCGCCTCCCTTTCTTTCCTTACGGCTTCCTCCCACAAATCTAAAAAAAAGGTTAATATTATTTAGTAAACCATAAATGAAAAATTAAATGAATGTTAAAGATAAATATAAACATTTTTTTACCAATATTTTGAATCAATATTTTGCAGGGCAATTTCTGCCATTCTGGCGAAGGTTGCATATTTGTTTTTCGTCCGATTGTAGTGTCTTTCCTTGTTCGTGGCCATAGCAATGTTTTTTCGTCCTCAACCCAACTTTTCGGAACCGCCGTCACCATCTTTTCTTCATCCTCAATGGTCTCAACCACGCAATACATTTTTCAAGAGTGTACTAAAGGGAAAAAAACAGAACTGCTGGCCAGATTAATTTTGAAAAATTTCGAGGTAATGTCATCTATTTTCCAAAGGTTGGGAGCATTTTCTTCTTCATTTGATTGATAGACACTCAAAAATCATTATCATTCAATAATGTTTGGTAAGAAACAGCGCACCAAAAATCTATCAGATACTCTTGCGAACACGAATACAAAAACGCTACTGAAGAATCTAGAATAAAATCACGAAACGAAAGATACATACAATGGAGAAAATGGCGTTGATGGCGTCTCTAGGTTTAATTACCGTCAAGAAGGAGTAATTTTTTGATTATTATAACCAAAATACGCAGACGTGAAAAAAATCCATTATAAAATGGTTAAAAAAAGTTGAGAAAACAACCAAACATATACACATGAGTTGTGGTTTGGTTAAAATATGTGCACTTTATGACTCAGAACCAGACTTGGTCAATTTTCAACCAATAAGTAACGAAATGCGTCTCAATTTTTTTGATAATACCAACATAACGACACTAAACTACATAATTTATTTTTTATTATTGAATTCATAAGCTACTTACATGAACAATATCTGGAATAAAATACACGTACGCACTTTTTATTGTTTATATTTCACAAATTCACTTTTCACAGAATAACACT
The DNA here is from genome assembly GCA_943590905.1 of Sphaerophoria taeniata. Classification (NCBI taxonomy): domain Eukaryota; kingdom Metazoa; phylum Arthropoda; class Insecta; order Diptera; family Syrphidae; genus Sphaerophoria; species Sphaerophoria taeniata. Next base: position 91,435,539 of record OX016540.1, read on the forward strand.
TAAACATGCGCATGACGAATTCAGTTTTGCATTGCAATGCGAGAGCGAACGCCTGAACTGACCATCTTTTATATTGGCATCGTAGTACGAGAAAAGGCTTATTTACAAATAATCCCACTTTCTGATAAGTTCATATTTCTTATCAGGGTACATGGCAGCAAAGTCGAAATCAATCTGTTGTGAAAGATAAGATCGATAAATGGAAATAAAGTAAAAGGATTTTTCCTCATTTTTAATTTCTTCCTGCCGAATGGTTAATGTGTTTTTCACTGCCTCGCTATCGCCGTTTTGCATCAGTTTCATTTTTTTTCCCTTGAAACTACTGAAGTATCAGTACAGGATGGAGCTGGTCTCTCTTCTTCTTCATCTGACGACGTTTGAGAACCATCATTTCAATTTCTCCGCTTGCGGTTGAGATTGTTGAACCTGTTAAAAAGGAGGCCTGACGGATCCGCTCGAAACTTTTTTTTCTGCAGATGAAATAAATTTCCTTACTTTCCGTAAAAAAAAACTTCCACTATTACACCCGCTATTTTATCTTGCTGGCGTGGATTAGGTAGCATTAGTAGGAGTACTTTGCTGTCCTTGTTTTTTCCAGCTTTTTATTGTTTGTGTATGTTGTAATCAAGTCAAGTCCAGCTTTGGTTGATTTTAAAATGTCGCCAGGTATAGAAAACCGCTTACCTTCAGATGCTTAAAACTCCTTCCGATTTCAAATTTGAAAAACTTTTCCGTGGAGAGCTGGTGAAAGACATCAACGCCTGTTTTTCTGTACCTTCTTTTAGAATTGAAGAATCTGCTATCTTCTGATGGATTCACTTTTGATCCTCTTGGAGGTGAAGCAAATTATTTACTATTTTAGAAATACAGTTAAGAAATGCCCTTCTATGCGATGTTGTGCATGAAGTGTTTCATAAACAATATAGGAATTGTTCAAAGCGATGTCCAATAAATCAAAAAACAGCCGCAGATAATATTTTATTTTTGATTTCCTGTCAACTTCGTATGTCACTTTCTTCTGATCCATGAGGTCTACGCCACCCATGTTTTTATTATATTTATGGACAATGTCAGGACATTTGCTCTAGACATTGCGCTGATCCTGCTTGTCTATGTTTTACCTTATGAATAGGTACGTACCGGTGACAAAAAGTTGGTAAGGAGACGTACGGCTTTGCTGCCCATCCACTTGATGCCTTCAAAGCAAGTAACGTAGATATCGCCTCTCTTCATACTTTTGTCTTGCGATAGATTTTTAGGCGTATTCTTACGCTGTGTCTTTACTGTGCCACATGCCTTTAAGAATTAATTTATTAAGAATTTAATAAACACGTTCAATGATTAAATAAATAAAAAAAATTTAAAGCAGATATCCACTGCTCGGATAAAATTGGTAAAAGTAAATTTAACTCCACCAAAATAGAGAAAAATTTCAGTAAAATCTAGGATTGATTTACCGTGCACAATGATGAAAATCTCACCCATTTTGTTGAGGAAATCTATATGGTCCTCTATAGCTTGAATTGTACTGCCTATCCTATGGTATATCTTGTAACATGCTTCCGACCCTCTTTGTCCTTTTTTATAGCTTTTTGGAAGGGTACAAAATATCCATGTAGAGCCCAAAGCAATGCCGCATCTTTACAATCTGAAATACAAATACAAATCTTTACAATCTACAAATATTTATGCAGATTTGACTATTTTATTCACTTTCACTTTTTACGTCAATAATGAGCTATCCCGGTTGAGCCCCCAATTATATTCCTCAAAGTAGGAAACGATAGTATTAATGAGAAGTTTCCTTTGCTCCACACCAAACTTTTGGGTGTTTTTGTAGTGTGTTGTCAAGAATTGTCCCTTTGCCGTCGATTTGAGGATCATTGCCAGAGTTATAAATTGGCTTCCTGTGTCCGAATCGGGTCCGGCACTACAAGTTGGAGTGTACGGCAATGGTAATGATCTATGGCTCCTGGTCCGAGATTCAATCGGTGTACTCAATTTATTCGTTTCGTAATCAGTTAAATAATCTCTTTCGAAAGGCACTCCGATCGATTCCCTCCGCATTTTCAGCATGTAGGTATTCGAAGACTATTTTGTCTCCAATAGGTATACTGTTAAAAGGTAAAGGTGAATGTGCATGTGCCTCCTCACACAGAAAAAAAACAAGGTAAAATCAACAAAAAACAATAATGATTCAACAATTTTTCGTGTTCTGGAAATAAAGAAAAAACAAGAGGTTATTTTCGCTTAAAAATTCTTCGAGCTTATCACTCATAATTACAACAATACAACGCAAGGAACAAAACTGAAATGAATACTTTTTTTATTTGGGATTGGCGGGTAGGTTACCTTCGTTTGGGGGTAAAAATGTGGGAAAAAAGCAATTATGTGTGTCTCTCTTTCTCACATCGTCACGATATGCACGATTGTTAATGAAATGATGGGATCACTTGTACACTATATTGATGAAAATGTTCACCTAGAAATAGAAAAAGCGTCATTAAAAAAATTTCGTTATAATAATTACGATACTTATCCCAACATTTCCACATTAGTTCAGATAGACTCCTCCTATAGATTCTATGTACCTAAAAGTGCCTAAAAGCCATCATTTCTTATTTTAAAATTCTGTTTCAGGACCTTCTAAACTTTTTGTAGAAGAATAAAAGAGATATTTAAATTTAAAATGTCAAACGTATTTTATTCTTTAACGGTTTCTACTATAGAAGAACTGCACGCAGAAGTTTTTTAAATACAAGTTTGTATCCGTCCAGATACACAGAGTGTTCCGCAGCAGCGTCGTTTTTCAGGAGGGCTAAGATGAAGGGTTGGATGTTGTTTTGACGGCTTTTGCAAAAATCGAGGTTGTCTTCGATTTGCTGAACGCTTTCTGGTTCAAAAATAAAAGCCTGTTGGGAGTCCTTGATGGTGAACCTTTGAATAGATTTCGGTCGTGATGTTGTTGACTTCATTGCTACTGGCTTTGTTGGAAAGAGGTAGCAGTGTAAGCTTCTAAGGAGACAAAGATCCGCATCACATAAAGAGAAAAAGAGAGCGATTGTAGGGTATTCAAAAGAGTTTTGACGACGGTACGTAATTTGTACCTTTCTCCGCATCGGAATCTTCAAATTTGCTAAGCATTTCGGTTGTTTTTTTGTCTTTAAGGTTTTCTATGAGGAACTGTTTGATGGTTTTGAAATTACGTTCCCAGTCCTCACATATAGTCTGGCTTTCGGGGTGTAGGGCTTTGAAATCTCTGTCTATCTATCTATTGAAACAAAGAAAGTTACTTAAAAAATAAAAGTTATTAAATTTTAAGACTACACCAAACGATAGCCATTCAAATTTTTATATTGCCTTAAAATTCTCCTGCTGCGTTGAAAATGTTTGTATTTGTAGAAGCCGATACTTGGTACATGCATCCCAAACGCTGTCAAAGTCTTCAGCAGATAAATTATCAAAACATACCCGCAATTTCAAAACTCGAAACAATTTCACAATTTTTTTTTTTTTTACGACGCGAACCCATTTTGATCTTTTTTGTCAACGACTAGGCGCGAACCACAACCACGATGTTTCTTCTTCCAATGTAAAATATCCATGAAACTCGAATAATCCAAACAATTGCTGGAACAGATTGGTTCAAATTTTATCCAGATACTAGCAGAGACACAAACCCCCATTCACATTCTAGCTCAACAGTCATATTGATTTAGCCGAGACACAATATGATCCAAGCGCCCATACTCCTACTTAAGTCATTATTTTTGCGTGACACTACACGTGTGCATGTCCGAGGACCTGACCATAAACCACTTACTGCTGCCTTACCATTCCAGTTATATCGTAGGATGGTATGTTTAGGTAGCCGTGGCTGTGCTCTCGCCAACAAGTTCTTATATGCGTGGATGTCTGTACGTAGTTGCGCTGCAGTATAAACTTCAGGTTATATGTATTTGTTCAGCATTTATAAGTAAGTTGTCTCTGAAATTCGCACCTGGAATACTGTTATAGTTTTGATATTCGAGGCGATCTCTCTCCGCGGTATTAGGATTTGCCAAGAGCTCAACGATAGTTCTAATATTCGTTGGATTTACACACAGGGTGTAAAACTCTAGTCGATCTGCGTCGCCGGTTGGCGTCAATGCATAACCAAGATGATATACTTTCTCATTACATTCGATCTTCCCCATTGAATCTTATGTTAATGAGATGAGACTCGGGACCTCTGAGATAGTCTGAACGATCTCACGGAATTCGTCCTCGATGAACGTTCTTGCCAGTGCGTTTTTTATGGTGGTTGGTTCCACCTGGATTTGCTGAGCTAAGAACAGCTTATAGTGAGCACACCATAGGTGTACACGGTATATCTGGTGGATGTTCGCTATTTCTGATATTGCAGAAAGCGTCCAGGTTGAGGCTGCTCTATCGTAAAAGATGGATGTCGCGAATCCCACAGCTCGCGCAGTTACTGTTAGCGGTACTGCCCTTTTCTGAACAGTCAGTTGGACTGAAGTGATATCGTTAATTAATGTTGAAACAGAAGGAATTTTTTTGGGTTGAAGTTTCGTGCCGGATTTTGCACATTCTTCCTGTTTTTGTTTAAGGACCTGTTCAATGTGGCTTGCATTTTCAACTTCAGTGGTGAATGATTGCCTGGAGTCCTCGCTTGTAAATTTCTTGAACTTGCCTTTGAACTGCTGCGATGTAGGTGCACAATTGAAAGGTTTGTCATTTGATATCCTAAGCCTCATCTGCAGATCAGTTTCGGGACACTCGGGACGCTTGCGGTTCATGAAATCCCGGTACATTTCATTAAATAATTTTTTTTATTTTAAATAGTTGTTTACAATAGTCATTGAGTTTCACTTCATTTGTATTTTCTATATTTTCTACATTCATTAGCTTAAAACATTCGTTTGAATAACTATCATTTTCGTTTGAACACTCATTTGTATGGCTCTCATTAAAGTTAATTAGTATCTCATTAGTAGTTTCATTTTCTTTAGATTCTTTAGATTCGATACATTTACAAAATTTCATATTAGCCATTTTTAGAAAATCCCTACCTAATATAACCGAATGATACATAGTGCTATTGCTTACCACAAATAATTTTATTTTTATCTCCATTTCTTCAAAATAAATAATGCTACTAACACAGCCAATTATTTTTACAGGGCTTTTATTTATGCCATTTAATTTAACACGTTTGACATTACTTATTATAAAATTCATTGGGACATGTTGTTCGCGTACGATACTAAAGGGGCTGCCAGTGTCTAATAGGGCTGTTAAAAATATTTTGTAACTTAAATAATTGATTTGGAAAGAACAATAAAAAGACCTTACATATTCATCTTCATCATCAGTATGGTCCACGTGATGGACAGCCACCGCCTTCCTGTTGGGACACACAGCTGCTAGATGTCCTACTTCAGCGCAAACATGGCATGCTCCCAAAGCGCGTTTTGGTTTTCGGCATTCCGATGCAAAATGCCCGATGGGGTTGCAGTTATAGCACCTGATTTGCTGTTTCGGTTCTTGCTTCACTGGTACTACGTTTCGGCGTGCCACTGTCAGGCCAGAGCCTGATGAGGCAGCAATCCATGTAACAAAGTTGCATAAGCAATGTTAACATTATCTGAAAATAAATTAAAGCCTCATAAGAAAAATAGAATAAACATAGTAATTAAAACAATTGAAAGAAAAGTATTTAATTAAACAAAGTGTTTAACATTAATAGAGTAATTTTACCTATGTCAAGGTCAGCAATATTTTCTCTGACCTCATTGAGGTATGATTTAAGCCCGCTACACTTCACCCTCTCATTGAAGAATTTGATGGCAATTTTTGAAAATAAGGCAATTTTACACATTTTTTTTCTCTGAGTGTAAGGCGTCGTTTCCTGTTTGGTGTTTATTATTGCCTTTTGTCTCGTCCTGGGTCTATCCTTCTTTATTACCTTTCCTTGAAATGAACAAAGGTGGTGTACCACCGTTGTTTCCACCATCAGCGCCACCAGTATTATTTATCATCGGCCGTCATTTAAAAAAATGAAATCTAAAATCCGGTTAACTAATATGAAAATTAGTTGAATTCGAACCGTTAAAATATTCCGCGGTAAAACTGTATTTAAATATATGTTTAACGCTCGAGAGGAGAGAAAAGGGATTCTAAAACAACCGTAATATGAAATAAAATTTGAGGATAACCGTAATCTATCCGACCAGCAAAAAATTTTGGGCACTTGCGACCGAGAAGCACTCAACAAGATAGCAATTGTAGTCAACACCACACAACAAAAATTCCCGACCGTAGGTCTTTAAATGGCACTCGAATCCCACTTCTGATATTATTAACCAACTATTAACTAATTTAACTTAAACAAAAACATTAACCCAGCACTGACTCTCGCGAGAATAATGAGGTAAGAAAATACAAATGATTGTCAAACTAACATAATATGAATGAAAGATTATACGTAAAAATATTGACCGGTTTCCTGAACACGAAAAATACGATCAATTACAAATTTAGAGCCTGAAAAGGAGTACCAACTAGCACTTCCGGCATCCCTTTTCTCTTCGGAGTCGAACATCCTTCTGAGTGTCATCTTATAGTTCTGCAGGGCATAGCTAAGGGAGTTCGCGTCTGACCCGTACGCCACCGAATGAGTGCCACTTTCTATGTGTGCTTTGATTACCTGCCGAAACCATACTATTAATAAGCATGGGTTTCATTGTGCCTGCTAACCGAGACATATTTGATTTTTATATATTATTCTTCTCCAAAATTAATCGTCATCACTTTCCCTCGATACGGCGGACATTTTGTAATTTGTCACAGAAAAGTTTGTGATACATTTTTTTCGATTTGGCCTTGGTGAAACTCTTTTTTATTAATTTTCGACTGATAACGTGTGTATTTTGTTAATATTTAATAATAATCTTCATCTTTGTGCGTTATTATTGATATTTTGAGCAAATTGTGTCGTGGGTTTTTCCTGATACATGTATTCATCTTTAACCAACCACATAACTATATATATGATACTAGATAATAGATACAATAAAATAAAAGGCACTGAATTAACGATACCTTATTTATGTGATGTTGTTGTCCAATTCCCTTATGGTAGCAGCCCCATTGAATGTGTCCAAAAATGCTTCTCGGTATCTTTGAGTTGGTCCGTAATCCAATCTTTCCTTGTTGGGTTTTGGACATTAAAAATCATGCTCCTCAATACCCTGGAATCTTCTATGGTATTCTTCTTCGTTTACAATATCCGTTTTCTCTTATTTTTTTGTTCGTACAAACATTACTGTGGTCTCAAATAAACTATTTACAATTTCAAAGTTTTTCCTTGTGTGACACGTAGCGCCGTCTTGTTGAAAGTAACTGTTGTCCAGATCAATACCATCCAATTCCGGCCATAAAAATTAATAATCATCTCTCGATAAATCCATTGACCGTAACTGTTGCTCCAGCCTCATTTTCGAAAAAGTAAGGTCCAACGACCCCGCCGGACTATAAACCGCACCAAACAGTCACGCGTTGAGGATGGAGAGGCTTTTCAACAATAAATCTTGGGTTTTCCGAGCCCCAGATGAGACAGTTTTGCTTGTTGACGTAGCCTGCGAGGTGGAAATGGGCCTCATCAGTCAAGATGATTTTTCGATCAAATTTTTTTTGTATGGTTTATAATTGTTTATTTCGTTAAAAGAGTTTGCTTCTTTTACCGCGATATCATCTAGTGTAAAAATGGAATACTCCTCCTCTTCAAAATACATGACGTTATGTTTTTAGTGCTCGTAATCAACTGTGCTCGTCGGTAACAACGAAATCGCCTTTTATAGAAGCCCTAAACAGGTCTCACTGGTTTGAGAATACATTCAAAATCTGCACAAATGGAACGAACCATCATTTGTTTATCATAATTTGCAAATTTTATCATCTTATTATCATCGGCTGGCATCTTTGTTACTTTTTGTTGTAATTGTAAAAACACTGCAAGCAAGTATTACAGTAATCTTCTCCTTGAACTTTCCAATACTTCACTTGTGATCAACCGACTTATATGCTTTATCCACATGAAGTACGTAACTTCGCCTTTCATGTATAGAATAAAAGATTAACATTAACATTCTTGCATTGTCATGTAATATGGACCTTCAATTTGAGATTTTTCTGCCGACAGTTCAAGGGGAAATGCAAGCCCTGTGAAATCCAGTATGATAGTTTTCTACTATTTGATAGTAGGAAGATGTTCTCTCAACATGTGTCTCAATCTCCATCCACTATCCTTTTCTTGGAATTCATTCATTTTCATGAGGATAATCTCGAACATTTCCTCGAGAATGGGATTTAGTTCCACTTCCATGAAAACTGCTTTCATTTCCTTTTCGTTTTCGAGAGTTGGCCGCACCCGACAGAACAATTTAATATTTCGGCGAAGGTCCATGAGGACGTTTTGGAGTTTCTCGACCTTCATGTTTGCTTCGTCGAGTTGTTTTTTGCACAGTGTCAAAGTATCTACGAGTTTTGAATTTTGAGATATTAAGGACGAAGCTTGTGATTGCTGTTCTAAGATGTCTGTTTTCAGGCTTTTTATTTCGTAATTTTTCTGTGGAATCTCAAATATCTCCGTTGAATGTTTCTGGTGCTCCATCGTTACAAGATTTTCTTGCATTGCGTTGAGGGATGCTTTTTTCTCCTTTAACTCGTCTCTAGCAGCAGCTAATCTTGCCTCAGACTCTTTCAACGTTTGGCTTTTATGTTCCAAACTCGAAAGACTCGCGCATTTTTTTAATTTTTTCGAGCAGGTCTACAGCTCCACCCTTGTGGACGTTGTCCAATCTCGCCCGTTTTACCGGTACCGGATTATTTCAAATTGCCTTCCTTTTCGGTGCTCCGGTTGTGGAGGTTTGACTTTTATTTACATATTTGGAGCATCCAGGCTTTACATTTGTTGGGTCGTTTGTCATCCTCTCCTTTTTGCCACCGGTACTCGAATTTGCAAGGGACCTTGGCGATGGTGGCATTTTTTCTTTGATTTGCTTGTTTTCCATTTTTTGTCCGCCCTTTGACTGTTTTTATTTGATTCTTTTTGTTTTGTTGTTTTGCACAATTTACACTTCAATTTTTCACAATTTTCACTAATCTGATCTGATACCCACGTGCCACGTTTTTTTCTTTTTGAATTAAATTGAATTATATTACATACTAGTATATTTGCCCGCTGACACACGACTGAACCGTTACATAATTTGGGAGGAAATAAATTTCTCAATAAAATGATGGGTGACCCTATTTTTAATCTTAATTCATGCACTGGAAGTCCAGGCGGATTTTGTGAATTCAAAAATTCCACAGGGTACTGTAATCTTTCATTGTCATTTCTACCTGAATCTACTGATTTATAAACTATTTCTTGTTCATCAAATGCTTCCATTAACAATTCGTTAATATTATTTGCTCGAGCGTTTGTTGGACAAAGAATAGCACGTTCGCAAAACCAATTCACTGTTTTTTGTTTGATATTTTTAATATCTGGGTATATTTTTTGAATGAGTTCATCAATTGTTAAAACAACTGTACCCAAAGTCTCAGGTATTTCAATGAGACCATCTTTATTTTTATATGAACCATTGCCAATTTTCAGTAAAAGGTCTGCGAACAAACCAGCAGATTGAGGGTCATTACTCAGCTTAACACGCAAATTTTCGTTAAGTGCGATTTTTTTCACTGACGGCCACAATATTGACTTTTTAATGCATGCATTTACTTCGTCAGGCCGAGTACCTCGTGAAATTACTGGAAGAGTCTGTCTAAAATCACCAGCTAATAAGACAGTTATTCCTCCCATTATGTCAAAACTGTCGCGCATATCTTTTAAACACCTATCGAGAGCTTCAAATGCACCTTTGTGCATCATTGTGGCTTCATCCCATACAATTAATTTACAGTCCCGAAGGACATTAGCCAAATCGCTTTGTTTAGATATACTACAAGCGGGATTTTCATTACTAACTAAATTTATTGGTAACTTAAAAGTTGAATGGGCTGTTCTACCTCCATCCAGCAAAGTTGTAGCAATGCCAGAAGATGCTACTGCTAAGGCAATTTTACGATCACAACGAACTGTTGCAAGCAAAAGATTCAGAAGGAACGTTTTACCAGTACCACCAGGAGCATCTATGAAAAAGATGTTCCCTTTTTTCAATTCAATGTTGTTTAAAATGTGATCGTAAATTGTTCTTTGTGTAGGTGTTAGCATACCTTTTTTTGTGGTCACAATATCAGCCAATACAACTGTGTCATAACTTGTTTCACGGAGATATTCTCTGTTAGACAAGTTATTTACAGTTCTTTTTGTAGCCGGAAGGCTATAATTTGGCAACAATTGTCCACCGATCCTTAGCACTATATCTTCTATTTGAATGAGGCATTGATTTAATATATCATCCATAACAACGCTTGGTATATTTTCTTGGTCTCTTTCTACCCGACGAATTAAATCGTCTGCCAAATTTAATTTAAATTGATCCCAGAGTGCAATGGGATTAGGTAAACTACAGAAGACCAGCATAATTGAAAATAATTCACGCATTTTATATGGTGTTACATAAATCGATGCCTCTTCCAAGGCTTTGACCCAATGTTGACCATCCTCAAGTAACCCCAAAGCCAAGCATGCCTCTTTGAAAGACTTGAGAATGACCCCGTCAACAGTTTTTAATTGATCAAATGAAGTGGGTCCTCTTACTACGTGAAGTAGCATACGGAGATGATAACATTCCGTGTCACTGGGGTGCACAGTGTAAATTCTACAAAGCGCAGGAGATTTAACAACTCCTGGCCAGCCATCAACGGCTGTTCCTAATTTCCTCCTTTGAAAGAAACCGCGCTTTTTCGGGGGCTCAAAACTTTCATCTAGAGCAATTATCCACCGATAATAAGACGCAACCTCGATATATAAGAGGGTTTTTGCAAAATCGTCTTTAGCACAAATTTCAAAAAAGCCTGTTAAAGTTGTATTTATGCTATTTCTCAATTTTTCACTAATATTTTTCTCAGTAAAATAAATCCTCTGCCCATCTTCTAAATGAACCGCAAGATGCATTACGGTCGGAAAACGTTCGTGCATGCTGAATTGTAAAATCCGCCAAACAGCTTCATTAGTGCTAAGATACCGACCAGTTTCGAAAAATTTTATTTCATCTAATTCGCGTTCTAGGGATATTGCAGCTTGATCAGTGCCCTTTATAGCTTTATAGAGCTTTATATTTTAGCGGCAATATTTATATAAATGTTTATTCTAAAAAGATATGTGGTTTAAAACAAACGAAAATCTCTATCCTGATAATCACGTTATAAACTACATACAGGCTTATTTTAAACTCTTGTTGATACTACACAACGATAAACAACTTACACGCTATTGCGAATGTAAATTAATTCTTACTCTAAAGTATCTTCAGGTAAATTGGGAAAACGTTTGTGGCAAACTCTAAAGAAGATTGACTCCAATACCAATATCGTGGGTGAAACCTCACCCTTTCTATCTTGTGTAAGATAGAGTTGAAACGCGGTCTGTTGTATTAAAATCCAAAAAATTACTAGAAGCATTAGGATATTCTACATCTAATGCTAAAATACTTGCAAAACAAAATTGAAAAGCTTTCTTAAAATCAGTGAAAACGAATCGCTTATCCTCAATATTTACAACTGTTATTAAATTAGTCACCTCTTTTTCTTGTCCAATTAGATGAATTCGTAGCGTCTCGATTTCATTTTGTGTATAAAATTGATGAGCCTCTTGCTCATTCAAGAAACAATTTTTGGTTTTAATTCGGTATCTAAACCGATTTATAACTCCCGGTAATTTACCGGAAAAGTTGTGAATCTGGTAAAAATTACGGCTGGGAAACGTTCCAGAAACCGTATTATTACCCGAGTAACTTTCGAACTCTGGGTTTTTATTACCAAAATAAAAAACCCAAGCCTTATAATTGCTTTTTTAACGCTCTGTAAAAGTTATTTTAAAGCGTTATGGTGACGTATTTTCACTACCGGTTATTTATAGGTAGTAAGGAAACCTATTTTATAGGTTTTTTTAATACCCTGTTCTAACGTTTGAATGAGGTTACAAAAAAAGAGATGCGCTCCAAATAACATTAAATAATTCGCTCAGGGATTGATTGAAGTATTTAGTCTCCTTCATTAGTTTACTGGTGTTAAGATTTTCAGAACCAGCCAACTCTACAAGATTAACAGATCCTACTAATTTTTCATTTGTGGCATCATGGGTGCCGATTACTTCAATTTGGGTCACTGAATGTGAGCGTGACGAGTTATCATTTCCCACCGTCGCTCCGTCTTCGGCTAATTTTTTTAGTGTAACAGTGATAAGAAACTCCCAGCCCCAATTTTTTCGGTTTTGTTTCTCTTTATTTAAATGCTCTATTATTCGGTGTATCAAACCGGCATTTGATGTGGGGCCTTCTAATGTGAAGTTCTTTCCACTATTACTTTGGCCATACGCAAAAATGTATATATTGCATCCGTCAAGGGCCGACTCGATCATAGGTGAAATAGACTCGAATACACATTTCTGTGTGCATGTCGAATCGAATACTCTATCGAATACGATGGAAGCTTGCACTTCGGGGCTGTGAGTTTCCAGTGCTGTCCTTAACACATTATCCCAATCCCAGAGGGGGTGATCCTTTTCGTTCAGGCTTTTTATTTTGTCATTTCTCTGTGGAATCTGTGGAATATAAATTAAAAATATGAATTAATCCCCTGAAAAAGCCATTGTCAACAGTAAAAAACTTAAAAGTTATGAGAGAGACGCACAGAGCCTCGTAAAATTAACCAACTCAAACTTCAAACAGACTCGGAACGACAAAAAAATGTAGCCGAGACAACCATAGGTTACCAGCCACCTCCGAAAAAGAAGCCGTGGTGTGATGATGAGTGCGCGTTATTGAAAAGAGAGACGGAAAATGCACGTTTGTAGATGCTGCTACGGAAAGCAAGAGCAGCAAGAGAAGAATGCCTAACAAAAAGGAGAAATGAGAAAAATACCCTGCGAAGGAAGAAAATAGCATCCACACTTTCTCATCTCAAAGAGTCACGGACCAAGAACAACACCTGACGTTTCTTTAAGAGGTTGAAGCAATTAGTTTCTGGTTCCAGAACCCGGACACAGGCTCATCGAAACAGTGAAGGAAAACCTAGTCACCGAAGCATAAGGAATTGTAGATATTTTTAAGCAGCACTTCCAATAGCTGCTGAATGCGCATAATGTCGAGCGATAGAAAACAAGACTAGTCAATGAAGACCCAGTGCCAGCCCCCAGCACAGAAGAGGTAGAAAGAGCCATCCAAAATCTAAAAAAATAACAAGTCCACCGGGTCGGAGTGCATACCTGTGGAACTTCTTAAGTATGGAGGAGGTGCTAAATGTTTGCTTACAAAATCCTATCCAAAGTACTGTGTGAGCGTCTTAAACCGTTCTGCAACACAATAATCGGCACGTACTAGTGTTGCCTTAGCTCAGGCAGAACAACGATAGGCCAAATATTCACACTGAGGCAAATCCTGCAAAAGATCAACGAATTTCAATTCGAAACCCACCATCTTTTCATCAACTTCAAAGCTGCTTCAGATAGCATCCACTGCCAGATCTTATGACGGCGATGTCTGAATTCGGGATCCCGAACAAACTGATCCAGTTGCGCCGCATGACGCTTAAAAATACGCAGTGCAGTGTGTAAATGGGTAACAGCTCATCCGGGTTGTTTCAAACATGTTTCGGACAAAGAGATGCGCTCCTAGGCCAGGCGGACGACATAGACATCATCAGTCGCTCCAAGAGAGCTGTGTTTGAGGCCTTCACAGCGATGGAACTTAGTTGGTTTTTGAAGTGAATGAGGACAAACAAAGTACATGCTATAAATCGCCTAGGACAAAACGTCACTGTTGCAAATATCTTGCTCTCTTGTTTGGGTTTGGAAATAAACTACCAGCCTTATGATAAACCTGACCTAATACTTTGAATGCTAATATCCGATTATTGCTAGTTGTTGAAGTAATAATTTCCCTGGCCCCAAATGATGTCATTTGGAAACAACCATTATACTTTCGGATATTTTTCAAAAAGTGTTTGTGCTCAGGGTGGTTGTCTGTTAACAAACAATGTAATATGTCAGGTAACTTATCATAAGGCGAAAGCCTAACCTTACCATTTTGGCAGCACATGCTAGGGAATTCATCTTTCCATTTAAGCGCATTACAGTGGTTACATTTTTGATTCATAGAACCAATAGACATTTCCGCTGTAGCTTCATATGGCTTTCTAGGATCATACGAAAAACCTGTGAGAGCCATATGTTTCCATGGAAGCGAACGTCGAGTTTTTTGTTGTCGTCTGACCTTTTCCCTTACTTGACTGGGATGTGCTTCCTGAAAGCGTTTTGCTGAAATAGCATTAATTCCTGGGTTGCTTTTCGATGGACTTCAGGGTGTTGCTGTGAATACACAGCAACTGCCGTTTGATGAATCTCTGGATGTGTTTGAGTATACCTACGAACAGCATCCCGATTAACTTCGGGATACTTCATATTGTACAATCGATCACATCGCAGGTTATCTAGCGGGTGGCGTTTTTTGAACTTTGTCACAGAATTTATGTGTGCCTGAGGATTTGCCGCTGCGTGCTTCTTTGCAGCTCTTTTTAACTGACCTTTACGCGCGCGGTCAGTAAAACGTAATCGGCGGCATTTTTTTCCCCCAGGAGTCTTTCGGGTAACCTCCTCTTCACCGGCCGTTTTCTGAATTTGAGATGGTGAGAGATTTACGTTTTGAGAACTTTCTACGCTTGGCGGTGAAGTTGAAACGTTCAGTTTCTGTTCTTCAAGAACATCGAAATGTCCATTTGAAAGTTCCCCTAAAAGGCGCATCCTTTTAATAGGTTTAGTTGGTTTACCTAAAGTGAGATATAGATTCCCATCTTTAAATAACTCAAACCTATAACCGTATAACTCTGAAGCAGCCACCATCTCAATGTAGCCACCGTCAGAATGCAATTGGTTAACATTGCTCCTATATAAAGCCCCTGTCCTAAAGTTAACCAAATTGTTGCATTCATGTTTCACATTGCGCAGCTTCTTGAAATGCTTGACCACATAGCTTAAAATATCTTTTCTTACCCTAACCGCATCTATTTTACTATCATTTATTAAAAAAGATAATGCACTAAACAAACTTAATTGCTTAGGCATTTCTACAACATTAAAAACCCCATTACTACATTCTTCTACATTTTTATTTAAACTAATACTACTATTGCTAAATGGTAGGCATGCACTATAATGGCCATCAATGCCACCAATACTACCTTCGTAATGAAGTCTCTTTACTGTGTGGTTTTCATCCCCAAATATAACCGAAAGTTTCTTTTCCCTATAGACTTCAATACGCATTTCATAAATTTGAGAAGCTGCGCGAACTTCAGCTAAGCTGCCATGACAGCTATCATGTCTCATGTCATGGAAATAGACAGAAGAATTGTCATATACATTTCCATCGCGAGTGACCGTGAATATTTGAAATTCTTGCCAATTTTTTCGCACATGAGACACGGTTCTCATCCGGATTTCCCTATGTCTCTCCTGATTTCCTAAAATGTGATAGGCCAATGCCCTAAATAGACATGCCCCATCACCAACGATTGGAATGATAACAAGGTCAACCGAACCATGTTCTCCAATATAAAAAGTCTCTATTACTCGTTGAGACATAATTATTAATAGATTAAGATTGAAATTTATTAAATAAATAATATGGAGATTGTGTGTAATGTGTGTGTTTAGCTAATATATTCTTTATATATACCGTTTCTCCCTGACCTGAACCAGTTAAAATTGTCGCCTCTATAAGTTGAGTGCGAAATGATTTGACTTGCAATCGCGTACCGTTACATAATTTGGGAGGAAATAAATTTCTCAATAACATGATGGGTGACCCTATTTTTAATCTTAATTCATGCACTGGAAGTCCAGGCGGATTTTGTGAATTCAAAAATTCCACAGGGTACTGTAATCTTTCATTGTCATTTCTACCTGAATCTACTGATTTATAAACTATTTCTTGTTCATCAAACGCTTCCATTAACAATTCGTTAATATTATTTGCTCGAGCGTTTGTTGGACAAAGAATATCACGTTCGCAAAACCAATTCACTGTTTTTTGTTTGATATTTTTAATATCTGGGTATATTTTTTGAATGAGTTCATCAATTGTTAAAACAACTGTACCCAAAGTCTCAGGTATTTCAATGAGACCATCTTTATTTTTATATGAACCATTGCCAATTTTCAGTAAAAGGTCTGCGAACAAACCAGCAGATTGAGGGTCATTACTCAGCTTAACACGCAAATTTTCGTTAAGTGCGATTTTTTTCACTGACGGCCACAATATTGACTTTTTAATGCATGCATTTACTTCGTCAGGCCGAGTACCTCGTGAAATTACTGGAAGAGTCTGTCTAAAATCACCAGCTAATAAGACAGTTATTCCTCCCATTATGTCAAAACTGTCGCGCATATCTTTTAAACACCTATCGAGAGCTTCAAATGCACCTTTGTGCATCATTGTGGCTTCATCCCATACAATTAATTTACAGTCCCGAAGGACATTAGCCAAATCGCTTTGTTTAGATATACTACAAGCGGGATTTTCATTACTAACTAAATTTATTGGTAACTTAAAAGTTGAATGGGCTGTTCTACCTCCATCCAGCAAAGTTGTAGCAATGCCAGAAGATGCTACTGCTAAGGCAATTTTACGATCACAACGAACTGTTGCAAGCAAAAGATTCAGAAGGAACGTTTTACCAGTACCACCAGGAGCATCTATGAAAAAGATGTTCCCTTTTTTCAATTCAATGTTGTTTAAAATGTGATCGTAAATTGTTCTTTGTGTAGGTGTTAGCATACCTTTTTTTGTGGTCACAATATCAGCCAATACAACTGTGTCATAACTTGTTTCACGGAGATATTCTCTGTTAGACAAGTTATTTACAGTTCTTTTTGTAGCCGGAAGGCTATAATTTGGCAACAATTGTCCACCGATCCTTAGCACTATATCTTCTATTTGAATGAGGCATTGATTTAATATATCATCCATAACAACGCTTGGTATATTTTCTTCGTCTCTTTCTACCCGACGAATTAAATCGTCTGCCAAATTTAATTTAAATTGATCCCAGAGTGCAATGGGATTAGGTAAACTACAGAAGACCAGCATAATTGAAAATAATTCACGCATTTTATATGGTGTTACATAAATCGATGCCTCTTCCAAGGCTTTGACCCAATGTTGACCATCCTCAAGTAACCCCAAAGCCAAGCATGCCTCTTTGAAAGACTTGAGAATGACCCCGTCAACAGTTTTTAATTGATCAAATGAAGTGGGTCCTCTTACTACGTGAAGTAGCATACGGAGATGATAACATTCCGTGTCACTGGGGTGCACAGTGTAAATTCTACAAAGCGCAGGAGATTTAACAACTCCTGGCCAGCCATCAACGGCTGTTCCTAATTTCCTCCTTTGAAAGAAACCGCGCTTTTTCGGGGGCTCAAAACTTTCATCTAGAGCAATTATCCACCGATAATAAGACGCAACCTCGATATATAAGAGGGTTTTTGCAAAATCGTCTTTAGCACAAATTTCAAAAAAGCCTGTTAAAGTTGTATTTATGCTATTTCTCAATTTTTCACTAATATTTTTCTCAGTAAAATAAATCCTCTGCCCATCTTCTAAATGAACCGCAAGATGCATTACGGTCGGAAAACGTTCGTGCATGCTGAATTGTAAAATCCGCCAAACAGCTTCATTAGTGCTAAGATACCGACCAGTTTCGAAAAATTTTATTTCATCTAATTCGCGTTCTAGGGATATTGCAGCTTGATCAGTGCCCTTTATAGCTTTATAGAGCTTTATATTTTAGCGGCAATATTTATATAAATGTTTATTCTAAAAAGATATGTGGTTTAAAACAAACGAAAATCTCTATCCTGATAATCACGTTATAAACTACATACAGGCTTATTTTAAACTCTTGTTGATACTACACAACGATAAACAACTTACACGCTATTGCGAATGTAAATTAATTCTTACTCTAAAGTATCTTCAGGTAAATTGGGAAAACGTTTGTGGCAAACTCTAAAGAAGATTGACTCCAATACCAATATCGTGGGTGAAACCTCACCCTTTCTATCTTGTGTAAGATAGAGTTGAAACGCGGTCTGTTGTATTAAAATCCAAAAAATTACTAGAAGCATTAGGATATTCTACATCTAATGCTAAAATACTTGCAAAACAAAATTGAAAAGCTTTCTTAAAATCAGTGAAAACGAATCGCTTATCCTCAATATTTACAACTGTTATTAAATTAGTCACCTCTTTTTCTTGTCCAATTAGATGAATTCGTAGCGTCTCGATTTCATTTTGTGTATAAAATTGATGAGCCTCTTGCTCATTCAAGAAACAATTTTTGGTTTTAATTCGGTATCTAAACCGATTTATAACTCCCGGTAATTTACCGGAAAAGTTGTGAATCTGGTAAAAATTACGGCTGGGAAACGTTCCAGAAACCGTATTATTACCCGAGTAACTTTCGAACTCTGGGTTTTTATTACCAAAATAAAAAACCCAAGCCTTATAATTGCTTTTTTAACGCTCTGTAAAAGTTATTTTAAAGCGTTATGGTGACGTATTTTCACTACCGGTTATTTATAGGTAGTAAGGAAACCTATTTTATAGGTTTTTTTAATACCCTGTTCTAACGTTTGAATGAGGTTACAAAAAAAGAGATGCGCTCCAAATAACATTAAATAATTCGCTCAGGGATTGATTGAAGTATTTAGTCTCCTTCATTAGTTTACTGGTGTTAAGATTTTCAGAACCAGCCAACTCTACAAGATTAACAGATCCTACTAATTTTTCATTTGTGGCATCATGGGTGCCGATTACTTCAATTTGGGTCACTGAATGTGAGCGTGACGAGTTATCATTTCCCACCGTCGCTCCGTCTTCGGCTAATTTTTTTAGTGTAACAGTGATAAGAAACTCCCAGCCCCAATTTTTTCGGTTTTGTTTCTCTTTATTTAAATGCTCTATTATTCGGTGTATCAAACCGGCATTTGATGTGGGGCCTTCTAATGTGAAGTTCTTTCCACTATTACTTTGGCCATACGCAAAAATGTATATATTGCATCCGTCAAGGGCCGACTCGATCATAGGTGAAATAGACTCGAATACACATTTCTGTGTGCATGTCGAATCGAATACTCTATCGAATACGATGGAAGCTTGCACTTCGGGGCTGTGAGTTTCCAGTGCTGTCCTTAACACATTATCCCAATCCCAGAGGGGGTGATCCTTTTCGTTCAGGCTTTTTATTTTGTCATTTCTCTGTGGAATCTGTGGAATATAAATTAAAAATATGAATTAATCCCCTGAAAAAGCCATTGTCAACAGTAAAAAACTTAAAAGTTATGAGAGAGACGCACAGAGCCTCGTAAAATTAACCAACTCAAACTTCAAACAGACTCGGAACGACAAAAAAATGTAGCCGAGACAACCATAGGTTACCAGACACCTCCGAAAAAGAAGCCGTGGTGTGATGATGAGTGCGCGTTATTGAAAAGAGAGACGGAAAATGCACGTTTGTAGATGCTGCTACGGAAAGCAAGAGCAGCAAGAGAAGAATGCCGAACAAAAAGGAGAAATGAGAAAAATACCCTGCGAAGGAAGAAAATAGCATCCACACTTTCTCATCTCAAAGAGTCACGGACCAAGAACAACACCTGACGTTTCTTTAAGAGGTTGAAGCAATTAGTTTCTGGTTCCAGAACCCGGACACAGGCTCATCGAAACAGTGAAGGAAAACCTAGTCACCGAAGCATAAGGAATTGTAGATATTTTTAAGCAGCACTTCCAACAGCTGCTGAATGCGCATAATGTCGAGCGATAGAAAACAAGACTAGTCAATGAAGACCCAGTGCCAGCCCCCAGCACAGAAGAGGTAGAAAGAGCCATCCAAAATCTAAAAAAATAACAAGTCCACCGGGTCGGAGTGCATACCTGTGGAACTTCTTAAGTATGGAGGAGGTGCTAAATGTTTGCTTACAAAATCCTATCCAAAGTACTGTGTGAGCGTCTTAAACCGTTCTGCAACACAATAATCGGCACGTACTAGTGTTGCCTTAGCTCAGGCAGAACAACGATAGGCCAAATATTCACACTGAGGCAAATCCTGCAAAAGATCAACGAATTTCAATTCGAAACCCACCATCTTTTCATCAACTTCAAAGCTGCTTCAGATAGCATCCACTGCCAGATCTTATGACGGCGATGTCTGAATTCGGGATCCCGAACAAACTGATCCAGTTGCGCCGCATGACGCTTAAAAATACGCAGTGCAGTGTGTAAATGGGTAACAGCTCATCCGGGTTGTTTCAAACATGTTTCGGACAAAGAGATGCGCTCCTAGGCCAGGCGGACGACATAGACATCATCAGTCGCTCCAAGAGAGCTGTGTTTGAGGCCTTCACAGCGATGGAACTTAGTTGGTTTTTGAAGTGAATGAGGACAAACAAAGTACATGCTATAAATCGCCTAGGACAAAACGTCACTGTTGCAAATATCTTGCTCTCTTGTTTGGGTTTGGAAATAAACTACCAGCCTTATGATAAACCTGACCTAATACTTTGAATGCTAATATCCGATTATTGCTAGTTGTTGAAGTAATAATTTCCCTGGCCCCAAATGATGTCATTTGGAAACAACCATTATACTTTCGGATATTTTTCAAAAAGTGTTTGTGCTCAGGGTGGTTGTCTGTTAACAAACAATGTAATATGTCAGGTAACTTATCATAAGGCGAAAGCCTAACCTTACCATTTTGGCAGCACATGCTAGGGAATTCATCTTTCCATTTAAGCGCATTACAGTGGTTACATTTTTGATTCATAGAACCAATAGACATTTCCGCTGTAGCTTCATATGGCTTTCTAGGATCATACGAAAAACCTGTGAGAGCCATATGTTTCCATGGAAGCGAACGTCGAGTTTTTTGTTGTCGTCTGACCTTTTCCCTTACTTGACTGGGATGTGCTTCCTGAAAGCGTTTTGCTGAAATAGCATTAATTCCTGGGTTGCTTTTCGATGGACTTCAGGGTGTTGCTGTGAATACACAGCAACTGCCGTTTGATGAATCTCTGGATGTGTTTGAGTATACCTACGAACAGCATCCCGATTAACTTCGGGATACTTCATATTGTACAATCGATCACATCGCAGGTTATCTAGCGGGTGGCGTTTTTTGAACTTTGTCACAGAATTTATGTGTGCCTGAGGATTTGCCGCTGCGTGCTTCTTTGCAGCTCTTTTTAACTGACCTTTACGCGCGCGGTCAGTAAAACGTAATCGGCGGCATTTTTTTCCCCCAGGAGTCTTTCGGGTAACCTCCTCTTCACCGGCCGTTTTCTGAATTTGAGATGGTGAGAGATTTACGTTTTGAGAACTTTCTACGCTTGGCGGTGAAGTTGAAACGTTCAGTTTCTGTTCTTCAAGAACATCGAAATGTCCATTTGAAAGTTCCCCTAAAAGGCGCATCCTTTTAATAGGTTTAGTTGGTTTACCTAAAGTGAGATATAGATTCCCATCTTTAAATAACTCAAACCTATAACCGTATAACTCTGAAGCAGCCACCATCTCAATGTAGCCACCGTCAGAATGCAATTGGTTAACATTGCTCCTATATAAAGCCCCTGTCCTAAAGTTAACC
Organism: Sphaerophoria taeniata; assembly: GCA_943590905.1. Classification (NCBI taxonomy): domain Eukaryota; kingdom Metazoa; phylum Arthropoda; class Insecta; order Diptera; family Syrphidae; genus Sphaerophoria; species Sphaerophoria taeniata. The sequence goes on from OX016540.1 coordinate 91,457,406, forward strand.
AAATTGTTGCATTCATGTTTCACATTGCGCAGCTTCTTGAAATGCTTGACCACATAGCTTAAAATATCTTTTCTTACCCTAACCGCATCTATTTTACTATCATTTATTAAAAAAGATAATGCACTAAACAAACTTAATTGCTTAGGCATTTCTACAACATTAAAAACCCCATTACTACATTCTTCTACATTTTTATTTAAACTAATACTACTATTGCTAAATGGTAGGCATGCACTATAATGGCCATCAATGCCACCAATACTACCTTCGTAATGAAGTCTCTTTACTGTGTGGTTTTCATCCCCAAATATAACCGAAAGTTTCTTTTCCCTATAGACTTCAATACGCATTTCATAAATTTGAGAAGCTGCGCGAACTTCAGCTAAGCTGCCATGACAGCTATCATGTCTCATGTCATGGAAATAGACAGAAGAATTGTCATATACATTTCCATCGCGAGTGACCGTGAATATTTGAAATTCTTGCCAATTTTTTCGCACATGAGACACGGTTCTCATCCGGATTTCCCTATGTCTCTCCTGATTTCCTAAAATGTGATAGGCCAATGCCCTAAATAGACATGCCCCATCACCAACGATTGGAATGATAACAAGGTCAACCGAACCATGTTCTCCAATATAAAAAGTCTCTATTACTCGTTGAGACATAATTATTAATAGATTAAGATTGAAATTTATTAAATAAATAATATGGAGATTGTGTGTAATGTGTGTGTTTAGCTAATATATTCTTTATATATACCGTTTCTCCCTGACCTGAACCAGTTAAAATTGTCGCCTCTATAAGTTGAGTGCGAAATGATTTGACTTGCAATCGCGTACCGTTACATAATTTGGGAGGAAATAAATTTCTCAATAACATGATGGGTGACCCTATTTTTAATCTTAATTCATGCACTGGAAGTCCAGGCGGATTTTGTGAATTCAAAAATTCCACAGGGTACTGTAATCTTTCATTGTCATTTCTACCTGAATCTACTGATTTATAAACTATTTCTTGTTCATCAAACGCTTTCATTAACAATTCGTTAATATTATTTGCTCGAGCGTTTGTTGGACAAAGAATATCACGTTCGCAAAACCAATTCACTGTTTTTTGTTTGATATTTTTAATATCTGGGTATATTTTTTGAATGAGTTCATCAATTGTTAAAACAACTGTACCCAAAGTCTCAGGTATTTCAATGAGACCATCTTTATTTTTATATGAACCATTGCCAATTTTCAGTAAAAGGTCTGCGAACAAACCAGCAGATTGAGGGTCATTACTCAGCTTAACACGCAAATTTTCGTTAAGTGCGATTTTTTTCACTGACGGCCACAATATTGACTTTTTAATGCATGCATTTACTTCGTCAGGCCGAGTACCTCGTGAAATTACTGCAAGAGTCTGTCTAAAATCACCAGCTAATAAGACAGTTATCCCTCCCATTATGTCAAAACTGTCGCGCATATCTTTTAAACACCTATCGAGAGCTTCAAATGCACCTTTGTGCATCATTGTGGCTTCATCCCATACAATTAATTTACAGTCCCGAAGGACATTAGCCAAATCGCTTTGTTTAGATATACTACAAGCGGGATTTTCATTACTAACTAAATTTATTGGTAACTTAAAAGTTGAATGGGCTGTTCTACCTCCATCCAGCAAAGTTGTAGCAATGCCAGAAGATGCTACTGCTAAGGCAATTTTACGATCACAACGAACTGTTGCAAGCAAAAGATTCAGAAGGAACGTTTTACCAGTACCACCAGGAGCATCTATGAAAAAGATGTTCCCTTTTTTCAATTCAATGTTGTTTAAAATGTGATCGTAAATTGTTCTTTGTGTAGGTGTTAGCATACCTTTTTTTGTGGTCACAATATCAGCCAATACAACTGTGTCATAACTTGTTTCACGGAGATATTCTCTGTTAGACAAGTTATTTACAGTTCTTTTTGTAGCCGGAAGGCTATAATTTGGCAACAATTGTCCACCGATCCTTAGCACTATATCTTCTATTTGAATGAGGCATTGATTTAATATATCATCCATAACAACGCTTGGTATATTTTCTTCGTCTCTTTCTACCCGACGAATTAAATCGTCTGCCAAATTTAATTTAAATTGATCCCAGAGTGCAATGGGATTAGGTAAACTACAGAAGACCAGCATAATTGAAAATAATTCACGCATTTTATATGGTGTTACATAAATCGATGCCTCTTCCAAGGCTTTGACCCAATGTTGACCATCCTCAAGTAACCCCAAAGCCAAGCATGCCTCTTTGAAAGACTTGAGAATGACCCCGTCAACAGTTTTTAATTGATCAAATGAAGTGGGTCCTCTTACTACGTGAAGTAGCATACGGAGATGATAACATTCCGTGTCACTGGGGTGCACAGTGTAAATTCTACAAAGCGCAGGAGATTTAACAACTCCTGGCCAGCCATCAACGGCTGTTCCTAATTTCCTCCTTTGAAAGAAACCGCGCTTTTTCGGGGGCTCAAAACTTTCATCTAGAGCAATTATCCACCGATAATAAGACGCAACCTCGATATATAAGAGGGTTTTTGCAAAATCGTCTTTAGCACAAATTTCAAAAAAGCCTGTTAAAGTTGTATTTATGCTATTTCTCAATTTTTCACTAATATTTTTCTCAGTAAAATAAATCCTCTGCCCATCTTCTAAATGAACCGCAAGATGCATTACGGTCGGAAAACGTTCGTGCATGCTGAATTGTAAAATCCGCCAAACAGCTTCATTAGTGCTAAGATACCGACCAGTTTCGAAAAATTTTATTTCATCTAATTCGCGTTCTAGGGATATTGCAGCTTGATCAGTGCCCTTTATAGCTTTATAGAGCTTTATATTTTAGCGGCAATATTTATATAAATGTTTATTCTAAAAAGATATGTGGTTTAAAACAAACGAAAATCTCTATCCTGATAATCACGTTATAAACTACATACAGGCTTATTTTAAACTCTTGTTGATACTACACAACGATAAACAACTTACACGCTATTGCGAATGTAAATTAATTCTTACTCTAAAGTATCTTCAGGTAAATTGGGAAAACGTTTGTGGCAAACTCTAAAGAAGATTGACTCCAATACCAATATCGTGGGTGAAACCTCACCCTTTCTATCTTGTGTAAGATAGAGTTGAAACGCGGTCTGTTGTATTAAAATCCAAAAAATTACTAGAAGCATTAGGATATTCTACATCTAATGCTAAAATACTTGCAAAACAAAATTGAAAAGCTTTCTTAAAATCAGTGAAAACGAATCGCTTATCCTCAATATTTACAACTGTTATTAAATTAGTCACCTCTTTTTCTTGTCCAATTAGATGAATTCGTAGCGTCTCGATTTCATTTTGTGTATAAAATTGATGAGCCTCTTGCTCATTCAAGAAACAATTTTTGGTTTTAATTCGGTATCTAAACCGATTTATAACTCCCGGTAATTTACCGGAAAAGTTGTGAATCTGGTAAAAATTACGGCTGGGAAACGTTCCAGAAACCGTATTATTACCCGAGTAACTTTCGAACTCTGGGTTTTTATTACCAAAATAAAAAACCCAAGCCTTATAATTGCTTTTTTAACGCTCTGTAAAAGTTATTTTAAAGCGTTATGGTGACGTATTTTCACTACCGGTTATTTATAGGTAGTAAGGAAACCTATTTTATAGGTTTTTTTAATACCCTGTTCTAACGTTTGAATGAGGTTACAAAAAAAGAGATGCGCTCCAAATAACATTAAATAATTCGCTCAGGGATTGATTGAAGTATTTAGTCTCCTTCATTAGTTTACTGGTGTTAAGATTTTCAGAACCAGCCAACTCTACAAGATTAACAGATCCTACTAATTTTTCATTTGTGGCATCATGGGTGCCGATTACTTCAATTTGGGTCACTGAATGTGAGCGTGACGAGTTATCATTTCCCACCGTCGCTCCGTCTTCGGCTAATTTTTTTAGTGTAACAGTGATAAGAAACTCCCAGCCCCAATTTTTTCGGTTTTGTTTCTCTTTATTTAAATGCTCTATTATTCGGTGTATCAAACCGGCATTTGATGTGGGGCCTTCTAATGTGAAGTTCTTTCCACTATTACTTTGGCCATACGCAAAAATGTATATATTGCATCCGTCAAGGGCCGACTCGATCATAGGTGAAATAGACTCGAATACACATTTCTGTGTGCATGTCGAATCGAATACTCTATCGAATACGATGGAAGCTTGCACTTCGGGGCTGTGAGTTTCCAGTGCTGTCCTTAACACATTATCCCAATCCCAGAGGGGGTGATCCTTTTCGTTCAGGCTTTTTATTTTGTCATTTCTCTGTGGAATCTGTGGAATATAAATTAAAAATATGAATTAATCCCCTGAAAAAGCCATTGTCAACAGTAAAAAACTTAAAAGTTATGAGAGAGACGCACAGAGCCTCGTAAAATTAACCAACTCAAACTTCAAACAGACTCGGAACGACAAAAAAATGTAGCCGAGACAACCATAGGTTACCAGCCACCTCCGAAAAAGAAGCCGTGGTGTGATGATGAGTGCGCGTTATTGAAAAGAGAGACGGAAAATGCACGTTTGTAGATGCTGCTACGGAAAGCAAGAGCAGCAAGAGAAGAATGCCGAACAAAAAGGAGAAATGAGAAAAATACCCTGCGAAGGAAGAAAATAGCATCCACACTTTCTCATCTCAAAGAGTCACGGACCAAGAACAACACCTGACGTTTCTTTAAGAGGTTGAAGCAATTAGTTTCTGGTTCCAGAACCCGGACACAGGCTCATCGAAACAGTGAAGGAAAACCTAGTCACCGAAGCATAAGGAATTGTAGATATTTTTAAGCAGCACTTCCAACAGCTGCTGAATGCGCATAATGTCGAGCGATAGAAAACAAGACTAGTCAATGAAGACCCAGTGCCAGCCCCCAGCACAGAAGAGGTAGAAAGAGCCATCCAAAATCTAAAAAAATAACAAGTCCACCGGGTCGGAGTGCATACCTGTGGAACTTCTTAAGTATGGAGGAGGTGCTAAATGTTTGCTTACAAAATCCTATCCAAAGTACTGTGTGAGCGTCTTAAACCGTTCTGCAACACAATAATCGGCACGTACTAGTGTTGCCTTAGCTCAGGCAGAACAACGATAGGCCAAATATTCACACTGAGGCAAATCCTGCAAAAGATCAACGAATTTCAATTCGAAACCCACCATCTTTTCATCAACTTCAAAGCTGCTTCAGATAGCATCCACTGCCAGATCTTATGACGGCGATGTCTGAATTCGGGATCCCGAACAAACTGATCCAGTTGCGCCGCATGACGCTTAAAAATACGCAGTGCAGTGTGTAAATGGGTAACAGCTCATCCGGGTTGTTTCAAACATGTTTCGGACAAAGAGATGCGCTCCTAGGCCAGGCGGACGACATAGACATCATCAGTCGCTCCAAGAGAGCTGTGTTTGAGGCCTTCACAGCGATGGAACTTAGTTGGTTTTTGAAGTGAATGAGGACAAACAAAGTACATGCTATAAATCGCCTAGGACAAAACGTCACTGTTGCAAATATCTTGCTCTCTTGTTTGGGTTTGGAAATAAACTACCAGCCTTATGATAAACCTGACCTAATACTTTGAATGCTAATATCCGATTATTGCTAGTTGTTGAAGTAATAATTTCCCTGGCCCCAAATGATGTCATTTGGAAACAACCATTATACTTTCGGATATTTTTCAAAAAGTGTTTGTGCTCAGGGTGGTTGTCTGTTAACAAACAATGTAATATGTCAGGTAACTTATCATAAGGCGAAAGCCTAACCTTACCATTTTGGCAGCACATGCTAGGGAATTCATCTTTCCATTTAAGCGCATTACAGTGGTTACATTTTTGATTCATAGAACCAATAGACATTTCCGCTGTAGCTTCATATGGCTTTCTAGGATCATACGAAAAACCTGTGAGAGCCATATGTTTCCATGGAAGCGAACGTCGAGTTTTTTGTTGTCGTCTGACCTTTTCCCTTACTTGACTGGGATGTGCTTCCTGAAAGCGTTTTGCTGAAATAGCATTAATTCCTGGGTTGCTTTTCGATGGACTTCAGGGTGTTGCTGTGAATACACAGCAACTGCCGTTTGATGAATCTCTGGATGTGTTTGAGTATACCTACGAACAGCATCCCGATTAACTTCGGGATACTTCATATTGTACAATCGATCACATCGCAGGTTATCTAGCGGGTGGCGTTTTTTGAACTTTGTCACAGAATTTATGTGTGCCTGAGGATTTGCCGCTGCGTGCTTCTTTGCAGCTCTTTTTAACTGACCTTTACGCGCGCGGTCAGTAAAACGTAATCGGCGGCATTTTTTTCCCCCAGGAGTCTTTCGGGTAACCTCCTCTTCACCGGCCGTTTTCTGAATTTGAGATGGTGAGAGATTTACGTTTTGAGAACTTTCTACGCTTGGCGGTGAAGTTGAAACGTTCAGTTTCTGTTCTTCAAGAACATCGAAATGTCCATTTGAAAGTTCCCCTAAAAGGCGCATCCTTTTAATAGGTTTAGTTGGTTTACCTAAAGTGAGATATAGATTCCCATCTTTAAATAACTCAAACCTATAACCGTATAACTCTGAAGCAGCCACCATCTCAATGTAGCCACCGTCAGAATGCAATTGGTTAACATTGCTCCTATATAAAGCCCCTGTCCTAAAGTTAACCAAATTGTTGCATTCATGTTTCACATTGCGCAGCTTCTTGAAATGCTTGACCACATAGCTTAAAATATCTTTTCTTACCCTAACCGCATCTATTTTACTATCATTTATTAAAAAAGATAATGCACTAAACAAACTTAATTGCTTAGGCATTTCTACAACATTAAAAACCCCATTACTACATTCTTCTACATTTTTATTTAAACTAATACTACTATTGCTAAATGGTAGGCATGCACTATAATGGCCATCAATGCCACCAATACTACCTTCGTAATGAAGTCTCTTTACTGTGTGGTTTTCATCCCCAAATATAACCGAAAGTTTCTTTTCCCTATAGACTTCAATACGCATTTCATAAATTTGAGAAGCTGCGCGAACTTCAGCTAAGCTGCCATGACAGCTATCATGTCTCATGTCATGGAAATAGACAGAAGAATTGTCATATACATTTCCATCGCGAGTGACCGTGAATATTTGAAATTCTTGCCAATTTTTTCGCACATGAGACACGGTTCTCATCCGGATTTCCCTATGTCTCTCCTGATTTCCTAAAATGTGATAGGCCAATGCCCTAAATAGACATGCCCCATCACCAACGATTGGAATGATAACAAGGTCAACCGAACCATGTTCTCCAATATAAAAAGTCTCTATTACTCGTTGAGACATAATTATTAATAGATTAAGATTGAAATTTATTAAATAAATAATATGGAGATTGTGTGTAATGTGTGTGTTTAGCTAATATATTCTTTATATATACCGTTTCTCCCTGACCTGAACCAGTTAAAATTGTCGCCTCTATAAGTTGAGTGCGAAATGATTTGACTTGCAATCGCGTACCGTTACATAATTTGGGAGGAAATAAATTTCTCAATAACATGATGGGTGACCCTATTTTTAATCTTAATTCATGCACTGGAAGTCCAGGCGGATTTTGTGAATTCAAAAATTCCACAGGGTACTGTAATCTTTCATTGTCATTTCTACCTGAATCTACTGATTTATAAACTATTTCTTGTTCATCAAACGCTTCCATTAACAATTCGTTAATATTATTTGCTCGAGCGTTTGTTGGACAAAGAATATCACGTTCGCAAAACCAATTCACTGTTTTTTGTTTGATATTTTTAATATCTGGGTATATTTTTTGAATGAGTTCATCAATTGTTAAAACAACTGTACCCAAAGTCTCAGGTATTTCAATGAGACCATCTTTATTTTTATATGAACCATTGCCAATTTTCAGTAAAAGGTCTGCGAACAAACCAGCAGATTGAGGGTCATTACTCAGCTTAACACGCAAATTTTCGTTAAGTGCGATTTTTTTCACTGACGGCCACAATATTGACTTTTTAATGCATGCATTTACTTCGTCAGGCCGAGTACCTCGTGAAATTACTGCAAGAGTCTGTCTAAAATCACCAGCTAATAAGACAGTTATCCCTCCCATTATGTCAAAACTGTCGCGCATATCTTTTAAACACCTATCGAGAGCTTCAAATGCACCTTTGTGCATCATTGTGGCTTCATCCCATACAATTAATTTACAGTCCCGAAGGACATTAGCCAAATCGCTTTGTTTAGATATACTACAAGCGGGATTTTCATTACTAACTAAATTTATTGGTAACTTAAAAGTTGAATGGGCTGTTCTACCTCCATCCAGCAAAGTTGTAGCAATGCCAGAAGATGCTACTGCTAAGGCAATTTTACGATCACAACGAACTGTTGCAAGCAAAAGATTCAGAAGGAACGTTTTACCAGTACCACCAGGAGCATCTATGAAAAAGATGTTCCCTTTTTTCAATTCAATGTTGTTTAAAATGTGATCGTAAATTGTTCTTTGTGTAGGTGTTAGCATACCTTTTTTTGTGGTCACAATATCAGCCAATACAACTGTGTCATAACTTGTTTCACGGAGATATTCTCTGTTAGACAAGTTATTTACAGTTCTTTTTGTAGCCGGAAGGCTATAATTTGGCAACAATTGTCCACCGATCCTTAGCACTATATCTTCTATTTGAATGAGGCATTGATTTAATATATCATCCATAACAACGCTTGGTATATTTTCTTGGTCTCTTTCTACCCGACGAATTAAATCGTCTGCCAAATTTAATTTAAATTGATCCCAGAGTGCAATGGGATTAGGTAAACTACAGAAGACCAGCATAATTGAAAATAATTCACGCATTTTATATGGTGTTACATAAATCGATGCCTCTTCCAAGGCTTTGACCCAATGTTGACCATCCTCAAGTAACCCCAAAGCCAAGCATGCCTCTTTGAAAGACTTGAGAATGACCCCGTCAACAGTTTTTAATTGATCAAATGAAGTGGGTCCTCTTACTACGTGAAGTAGCATACGGAGATGATAACATTCCGTGTCACTGGGGTGCACAGTGTAAATTCTACAAAGCGCAGGAGATTTAACAACTCCTGGCCAGCCATCAACGGCTGTTCCTAATTTCCTCCTTTGAAAGAAACCGCGCTTTTTCGGGGGCTCAAAACTTTCATCTAGAGCAATTATCCACCGATAATAAGACGCAACCTCGATATATAAGAGGGTTTTTGCAAAATCGTCTTTAGCACAAATTTCAAAAAAGCCTGTTAAAGTTGTATTTATGCTATTTCTCAATTTTTCACTAATATTTTTCTCAGTAAAATAAATCCTCTGCCCATCTTCTAAATGAACCGCAAGATGCATTACGGTCGGAAAACGTTCGTGCATGCTGAATTGTAAAATCCGCCAAACAGCTTCATTAGTGCTAAGATACCGACCAGTTTCGAAAAATTTTATTTCATCTAATTCGCGTTCTAGGGATATTGCAGCTTGATCAGTGCCCTTTATAGCTTTATAGAGCTTTATATTTTAGCGGCAATATTTATATAAATGTTTATTCTAAAAAGATATGTGGTTTAAAACAAACGAAAATCTCTATCCTGATAATCACGTTATAAACTACATACAGGCTTATTTTAAACTCTTGTTGATACTACACAACGATAAACAACTTACACGCTATTGCGAATGTAAATTAATTCTTACTCTAAAGTATCTTCAGGTAAATTGGGAAAACGTTTGTGGCAAACTCTAAAGAAGATTGACTCCAATACCAATATCGTGGGTGAAACCTCACCCTTTCTATCTTGTGTAAGATAGAGTTGAAACGCGGTCTGTTGTATTAAAATCCAAAAAATTACTAGAAGCATTAGGATATTCTACATCTAATGCTAAAATACTTGCAAAACAAAATTGAAAAGCTTTCTTAAAATCAGTGAAAACGAATCGCTTATCCTCAATATTTACAACTGTTATTAAATTAGTCACCTCTTTTTCTTGTCCAATTAGATGAATTCGTAGCGTCTCGATTTCATTTTGTGTATAAAATTGATGAGCCTCTTGCTCATTCAAGAAACAATTTTTGGTTTTAATTCGGTATCTAAACCGATTTATAACTCCCGGTAATTTACCGGAAAAGTTGTGAATCTGGTAAAAATTACGGCTGGGAAACGTTCCAGAAACCGTATTATTACCCGAGTAACTTTCGAACTCTGGGTTTTTATTACCAAAATAAAAAACCCAAGCCTTATAATTGCTTTTTTAACGCTCTGTAAAAGTTATTTTAAAGCGTTATGGTGACGTATTTTCACTACCGGTTATTTATAGGTAGTAAGGAAACCTATTTTATAGGTTTTTTTAATACCCTGTTCTAACGTTTGAATGAGGTTACAAAAAAAGAGATGCGCTCCAAATAACATTAAATAATTCGCTCAGGGATTGATTGAAGTATTTAGTCTCCTTCATTAGTTTACTGGTGTTAAGATTTTCAGAACCAGCCAACTCTACAAGATTAACAGATCCTACTAATTTTTCATTTGTGGCATCATGGGTGCCGATTACTTCAATTTGGGTCACTGAATGTGAGCGTGACGAGTTATCATTTCCCACCGTCGCTCCGTCTTCGGCTAATTTTTTTTAGTGTAACAGTGATAAGAAACTCCCAGCCCCAATTTTTTCGGTTTTGTTTCTCTTTATTTAAATGCTCTATTATTCGGTGTATCAAACCGGCATTTGATGTGGGGCCTTCTAATGTGAAGTTCTTTCCACTATTACTTTGGCCATACGCAAAAATGTATATATTGCATCCGTCAAGGGCCGACTCGATCATAGGTGAAATAGACTCGAATACACATTTCTGTGTGCATGTCGAATCGAATACTCTATCGAATACGATGGAAGCTTGCACTTCGGGGCTGTGAGTTTCCAGTGCTGTCCTTAACACATTATCCCAATCCCAGAGGGGGTGATCCTTTTCGTTCAGGCTTTTTATTTTGTCATTTCTCTGTGGAATATAAATTAAAAATATGAATTAATCCCCTGAAAAAGCCATTGTCAACAGTAAAAAACTTAAAAGTTATGAGAGAGACGCACAGAGCCTCGTAAAATTAACCAACTCAAACTTCAAACAGACTCGGAACGACAAAAAAATGTAGCCGAGACAACCATAGGTTACCAGCCACCTCCGAAAAAGAAGCCGTGGTGTGATGATGAGTGCGCGTTATTGAAAAGAGAGACGGAAAATGCACGTTTGTAGATGCTGCTACGGAAAGCAAGAGCAGCAAGAGAAGAATGCCGAACAAAAAGGAGAAATGAGAAAAATACCCTGCGAAGGAAGAAAATAGCATCCACACTTTCTCATCTCAAAGAGTCACGGACCAAGAACAACACCTGACGTTTCTTTAAGAGGTTGAAGCAATTAGTTTCTGGTTCCAGAACCCGGACACAGGCTCATCGAAACAGTGAAGGAAAACCTAGTCACCGAAGCATAAGGAATTGTAGATATTTTTAAGCAGCACTTCCAACAGCTGCTGAATGCGCATAATGTCGAGCGATAGAAAACAAGACTAGTCAATGAAGACCCAGTGCCAGCCCCCAGCACAGAAGAGGTAGAAAGAGCCATCCAAAATCTAAAAAAATAACAAGTCCACCGGGTCGGAGTGCATACCTGTGGAACTTCTTAAGTATGGAGGAGGTGCTAAATGTTTGCTTACAAAATCCTATCCAAAGTACTGTGTGAGCGTCTTAAACCGTTCTGCAACACAATAATCGGCACGTACTAGTGTTGCCTTAGCTCAGGCAGAACAACGATAGGCCAAATATTCACACTGAGGCAAATCCTGCAAAAGATCAACGAATTTCAATTCGAAACCCACCATCTTTTCATCAACTTCAAAGCTGCTTCAGATAGCATCCACTGCCAGATCTTATGACGGCGATGTCTGAATTCGGGATCCCGAACAAACTGATCCAGTTGCGCCGCATGACGCTTAAAAATACGCAGTGCAGTGTGTAAATGGGTAACAGCTCATCCGGGTTGTTTCAAACATGTTTCGGACAAAGAGATGCGCTCCTAGGCCAGGCGGACGACATAGACATCATCAGTCGCTCCAAGAGAGCTGTGTTTGAGGCCTTCACAGCGATGGAACTTAGTTGGTTTTTGAAGTGAATGAGGACAAACAAAGTACATGCTATAAATCGCCTAGGACAAAACGTCACTGTTGCAAATATCTTGCTCTCTTGTTTGGGTTTGGAAATAAACTACCAGCCTTATGATAAACCTGACCTAATACTTTGAATGCTAATATCCGATTATTGCTAGTTGTTGAAGTAATAATTTCCCTGGCCCCAAATGATGTCATTTGGAAACAACCATTATACTTTCGGATATTTTTCAAAAAGTGTTTGTGCTCAGGGTGGTTGTCTGTTAACAAACAATGTAATATGTCAGGTAACTTATCATAAGGCGAAAGCCTAACCTTACCATTTTGGCAGCACATGCTAGGGAATTCATCTTTCCATTTAAGCGCATTACAGTGGTTACATTTTTGATTCATAGAACCAATAGACATTTCCGCTGTAGCTTCATATGGCTTTCTAGGATCATACGAAAAACCTGTGAGAGCCATATGTTTCCATGGAAGCGAACGTCGAGTTTTTTGTTGTCGTCTGACCTTTTCCCTTACTTGACTGGGATGTGCTTCCTGAAAGCGTTTTGCTGAAATAGCATTAATTCCTGGGTTGCTTTTCGATGGACTTCAGGGTGTTGCTGTGAATACACAGCAACTGCCGTTTGATGAATCTCTGGATGTGTTTGAGTATACCTACGAACAGCATCCCGATTAACTTCGGGATACTTCATATTGTACAATCGATCACATCGCAGGTTATCTAGCGGGTGGCGTTTTTTGAACTTTGTCACAGAATTTATGTGTGCCTGAGGATTTGCCGCTGCGTGCTTCTTTGCAGCTCTTTTTAACTGACCTTTACGCGCGCGGTCAGTAAAACGTAATCGGCGGCATTTTTTTCCCCCAGGAGTCTTTCGGGTAACCTCCTCTTCACCGGCCGTTTTCTGAATTTGAGATGGTGAGAGATTTACGTTTTGAGAACTTTCTACGCTTGGCGGTGAAGTTGAAACGTTCAGTTTCTGTTCTTCAAGAACATCGAAATGTCCATTTGAAAGTTCCCCTAAAAGGCGCATCCTTTTAATAGGTTTAGTTGGTTTACCTAAAGTGAGATATAGATTCCCATCTTTAAATAACTCAAACCTATAACCGTATAACTCTGAAGCAGCCACCATCTCAATGTAGCCACCGTCAGAATGCAATTGGTTAACATTGCTCCTATATAAAGCCCCTGTCCTAAAGTTAACCAAATTGTTGCATTCATGTTTCACATTGCGCAGCTTCTTGAAATGCTTGACCACATAGCTTAAAATATCTTTTCTTACCCTAACCGCATCTATTTTACTATCATTTATTAAAAAAGATAATGCACTAAACAAACTTAATTGCTTAGGCATTTCTACAACATTAAAAACCCCATTACTACATTCTTCTACATTTTTATTTAAACTAATACTACTATTGCTAAATGGTAGGCATGCACTATAATGGCCATCAATGCCACCAATACTACCTTCGTAATGAAGTCTCTTTACTGTGTGGTTTTCATCCCCAAATATAACCGAAAGTTTCTTTTCCCTATAGACTTCAATACGCATTTCATAAATTTGAGAAGCTGCGCGAACTTCAGCTAAGCTGCCATGACAGCTATCATGTCTCATGTCATGGAAATAGACAGAAGAATTGTCATATACATTTCCATCGCGAGTGACCGTGAATATTTGAAATTCTTGCCAATTTTTTCGCACATGAGACACGGTTCTCATCCGGATTTCCCTATGTCTCTCCTGATTTCCTAAAATGTGATAGGCCAATGCCCTAAATAGACATGCCCCATCACCAACGATTGGAATGATAACAAGGTCAACCGAACCATGTTCTCCAATATAAAAAGTCTCTATTACTCGTTGAGACATAATTATTAATAGATTAAGATTGAAATTTATTAAATAAATAATATGGAGATTGTGTGTAATGTGTGTGTTTAGCTAATATATTCTTTATATATACCGTTTCTCCCTGACCTGAACCAGTTAAAATTGTCGCCTCTATAAGTTGAGTGCGAAATGATTTGACTTGCAATCGCGTACCGTTACATAATTTGGGAGGAAATAAATTTCTCAATAACATGATGGGTGACCCTATTTTTAATCTTAATTCATGCACTGGAAGTCCAGGCGGATTTTGTGAATTCAAAAATTCCACAGGGTACTGTAATCTTTCATTGTCATTTCTACCTGAATCTACTGATTTATAAACTATTTCTTGTTCATCAAACGCTTCCATTAACAATTCGTTAATATTATTTGCTCGAGCGTTTGTTGGACAAAGAATATCACGTTCGCAAAACCAATTCACTGTTTTTTGTTTGATATTTTTAATATCTGGGTATATTTTTTGAATGAGTTCATCAATTGTTAAAACAACTGTACCCAAAGTCTCAGGTATTTCAATGAGACCATCTTTATTTTTATATGAACCATTGCCAATTTTCAGTAAAAGGTCTGCGAACAAACCAGCAGATTGAGGGTCATTACTCAGCTTAACACGCAAATTTTCGTTAAGTGCGATTTTTTCACTGACGGCCACAATATTGACTTTTTAATGCATGCATTTACTTCGTCAGGCCGAGTACCTCGTGAAATTACTGCAAGAGTCTGTCTAAAATCACCAGCTAATAAGACAGTTATCCCTCCCATTATGTCAAAACTGTCGCGCATATCTTTTAAACACCTATCGAGAGCTTCAAATGCACCTTTGTGCATCATTGTGGCTTCATCCCATACAATTAATTTACAGTCCCGAAGGACATTAGCCAAATCGCTTTGTTTAGATATACTACAAGCGGGATTTTCATTACTAACTAAATTTATTGGTAACTTAAAAGTTGAATGGGCTGTTCTACCTCCATCCAGCAAAGTTGCAGCAATGCCAGAAGATGCTACTGCTAAGGCAATTTTACGATCACAACGAACTGTTGCAAGCAAAAGATTCAGAAGGAACGTTTTACCAGTACCACCAGGAGCATCTAAGAAAAAGATGTTCCCTTTTTTCAATTCAATGTTGTTTAAAATGTGATCGTAAATTGTTCTTTGTGTAGGTGTTAGCATACCTTTTTTTGTGGTCACAATATCAGCCAATACAACTGTGTCATAACTTGTTTCACGGAGATATTCTCTGTTAGACAAGTTATTTACAGTTCTTTTTGTAGCCGGAAGGCTATAATTTGGCAACAATTGTCCACCGATCCTTAGCACTATATCTTCTATTTGAATGAGGCATTGATTTAATATATCATCCATAACAACGCTTGGTATATTTTCTTGGTCTCTTTCTACCCGACGAATTAAATCGTCTGCCAAATTTAATTTAAATTGATCCCAGAGTGCAATGGGATTAGGTAAACTACAGAAGACCAGCATAATTGAAAATAATTCACGCATTTTATATGGTGTTACATAAATCGATGCCTCTTCCAAGGCTTTGACCCAATGTTGACCATCCTCAAGTAACCCCAAAGCCAAGCATGCCTCTTTGAAAGACTTGAGAATGACCCCGTCAACAGTTTTTAATTGATCAAATGAAGTGGGTCCTCTTACTACGTGAAGTAGCATACGGAGATGATAACATTCCGTGTCACTGGGGTGCACAGTGTAAATTCTACAAAGCGCAGGAGATTTAACAACTCCTGGCCAGCCATCAACGGCTGTTCCTAATTTCCTCCTTTGAAAGAAACCGCGCTTTTTCGGGGGCTCAAAACTTTCATCTAGAGCAATTATCCACCGATAATAAGACGCAACCTCGATATATAAGAGGGTTTTTGCAAAATCGTCTTTAGCACAAATTTCAAAAAAGCCTGTTAAAGTTGTATTTATGCTATTTCTCAATTTTTCACTAATATTTTTCTCAGTAAAATAAATCCTCTGCCCATCTTCTAAATGAACCGCAAGATGCATTACGGTCGGAAAACGTTCGTGCATGCTGAATTGTAAAATCCGCCAAACAGCTTCATTAGTGCTAAGATACCGACCAGTTTCGAAAAATTTTATTGCATCTAATTCGCGTTCTAGGGATATTGCAGCTTGATCAGTGCCCTTTATAGCTTTATAGAGCTTTATATTTTAGCGGCAATATTTATATAAATGTTTATTCTAAAAAGATATGTGGTTTAAAACAAACGAAAATCTCTATCCTGATAATCACGTTATAAACTACATACAGGCTTATTTTAAACTCTTGTTGATACTACACAACGATAAACAACTTACACGCTATTGCGAATGTAAATTAATTCTTACTCTAAAGTATCTTCAGGTAAATTGGGAAAACGTTTGTGGCAAACTCTAAAGAAGATTGACTCCAATACCAATATCGTGGGTGAAACCTCACCCTTTCTATCTTGTGTAAGATAGAGTTGAAACGCGGTCTGTTGTATTAAAATCCAAAAAATTACTAGAAGCATTAGGATATTCTACATCTAATGCTAAAATACTTGCAAAACAAAATTGAAAAGCTTTCTTAAAATCAGTGAAAACGAATCGCTTATCCTCAATATTTACAACTGTTATTAAATTAGTCACCTCTTTTTCTTGTCCAATTAGATGAATTCGTAGCGTCTCGATTTCATTTTGTGTATAAAATTGATGAGCCTCTTGCTCATTCAAGAAACAATTTTTGGTTTTAATTCGGTATCTAAACCGATTTATAACTCCCGGTAATTTACCGGAAAAGTTGTGAATCTGGTAAAAATTACGGCTGGGAAACGTTCCAGAAACCGTATTATTACCCGAGTAACTTTCGAACTCTGGGTTTTTATTACCAAAATAAAAAACCCAAGCCTTATAATTGCTTTTTTAACGCTCTGTAAAAGTTATTTTAAAGCGTTATGGTGACGTATTTTCACTACCGGTTATTTATAGGTAGTAAGGAAACCTATTTTATAGGTTTTTTTAATACCCTGTTCTAACGTTTGAATGAGGTTACAAAAAAAGAGATGCGCTCCAAATAACATTAAATAATTCGCTCAGGGATTGATTGAAGTATTTAGTCTCCTTCATTAGTTTACTGGTGTTAAGATTTTCAGAACCAGCCAACTCTACAAGATTAACAGATCCTACTAATTTTTCATTTGTGGCATCATGGGTGCCGATTACTTCAATTTGGGTCACTGAATGTGAGCGTGACGAGTTATCATTTCCCACCGTCGCTCCGTCTTCGGCTAATTTTTTTAGTGTAACAGTGATAAGAAACTCCCAGCCCCAATTTTTTCGGTTTTGTTTCTCTTTATTTAAATGCTCTATTATTCGGTGTATCAAACCGGCATTTGATGTGGGGCCTTCTAATGTGAAGTTCTTTCCACTATTACTTTGGCCATACGCAAAAATGTATATATTGCATCCGTCAAGGGCCGACTCGATCATAGGTGAAATAGACTCGAATACACATGTCTGTGTGCATGTCGAATCGAATACTCTATCGAATACGATGGAAGCTTGCACTTCGGGGCTGTGAGTTTCCAGTGCTGTCCTTAACACATTATCCCAATCCCAGAGGGGGTGATCCTTTTCGTTCAGGCTTTTTATTTTGTCATTTCTCTGTGGAATCTGTGGAATATAAATTAAAAATATGAATTAAACCCCTGAAAAAGCCATTGTCAACAGTAAAAAACTTAAAAGTTATGAGAGAGACGCACAGAGCCTCGTAAAATTAACCAACTCAAACTTCAAACAGACTCGGAACGACAAAAAAATGTAGCCGAGACAACCATAGGTTACCAGCCACCTCCGAAAAAGAAGCCGTGGTGTGATGATGAGTGCGCGTTATTGAAAAGAGAGACGGAAAATGCACGTTTGTAGATGCTGCTACGGAAAGCAAGAGCAGCAAGAGAAGAATGCCGAACAAAAAGGAGAAATGAGAAAAATACCCTGCGAAGGAAGAAAATAGCATCCACACTTTCTCATCTCAAAGAGTCACGGACCAAGAACAACACCTGACGTTTCTTTAAGAGGTTGAAGCAATTAGTTTCTGGTTCCAGAACCCGGCCACAGGCTCATCGAAACAGTGAAGGAAAACCTAGTCACCGAAGCATAAGGAATTGTAGATATTTTTAAGCAGCACTTCCAACAGCTGCTGAATGCGCATAATGTCGAGCGATAGAAAACAAGACTAGTCAATGAAGACCCAGTGCCAGCCCCCAGCACAGAAGAGGTAGAAAGAGCCATCCAAAATCTAAAAAAATAACAAGTCCACCGGGTCGGAGTGCATACCTGTGGAACTTCTTAAGTATGGAGGAGGTGCTAAATGTTTGCTTACAAAATCCTATCCAAAGTACTGTGTGAGCGTCTTAAACCGTTCTGCAACACAATAATCGGCACGTACTAGTGTTGCCTTAGCTCAGGCAGAACAACGATAGGCCAAATATTCACACTGAGGCAAATCCTGCAAAAGATCAACGAATTTCAATTCGAAACCCACCATCTTTTCATCAACTTCAAAGCTGCTTCAGATAACATCCACTGCCAGATCTTATGACGGCGATGTCTGAATTCGGGATCCCGAACAAACTGATCCAGTTGCGCCGCATGACGCTTAAAAATACGCAGTGCAGTGTGTAAATGGGTAACAGCTCATCCGGGTTGTTTCAAACATGTTTCGGACAAAGAGATGCGCTCCTAGGCCAGGCGGACGACATAGACATCATCAGTCGCTCCAAGAGAGCTGTGTTTGAGGCCTTCACAGCGATGGAACTTAGTTGGTTTTTGAAGTGAATGAGGACAAACAAAGTACATGCTATAAATCTCCTAGGACAAAACGTCACTGTTACCGCTGCTATTTTGGTTTGGCCAAACAACTGGGTTTAAAACTCCACACTCGAAACACAAGGTGCCTAGTGTCTACTACACATGACTTTGATTTTACCAGTTCTACTCTACGGCGCCGATTGCTGGACGAGAAGTAAACAAGGTGAAATGATACTGGACACTTTCAAAGGAAAAATTTTCAATGTAAAAAACGTAACCAATTACCTCAAATATCTCCGTTGAATGTTTCTGGTGCTCAAACGTTACAAGATTTTCTTGAATTTTGTTGAGGGATGCTTTTTTCTCCTTAAACTCCTCTCTAGCAGCAGCTAGTCTTGCCTCAGACTCTTTCAGCGTTTGGCTTTTATGTTCCAAACTTGAGAGACTCTCGCGCATTTTTTCAATTTTTTTCTCCAAGGTCCTCTGCTTTTCGAGCAGGTCCCTAGCTCCACCCTTGTGGACGTTGTCCAATCTCGCCCGTTTAATCGGTACCGGATTATTTGGAATTGCCTTCCTTTTCGGCGCTCCGGTTGTTGATGTTTTACCTTCATGAAGAGTATTTACAAAACATTTGTTGATTGAAAATCAGATTACCTTTGAAATGGAATGATGGAATCTTACCTTTAGTGACATATGTGGAGCATCCAGGCTCCACTTTTTCGGTGTCGTTGTTCATCCTCTCGCATGGTATTTAACTTTTTTTCTAAAGCCGTGAGCTTTTCGAACAGGTACCTCTTATATTTGCTGCAGCAGCTGGCGGTCTACTGCTCATCGAGATCACCACTGTGCGAGCTCCATCCGTGCGTGCGTTGTCCATCCGTGCCCTTTTAAACGGTACCGGAGCATTTGAAAATGCCTACCTTTTAGGCGCTCCGGTTGTTGATGTTTTACCTTCATGAAGAGTATTTACAAAACATTTGCTGATTGAAAATCAGATTACCTTTGAAATGGAATGATGGAATCTTACTTTTAGTGACATATGTGGGCTCCACTTTTTCGGTGACGTTGTTCATCCTTGTAAAAAACGTAACCAATTACCTCAAATATCTCCGTTGAATGTTTCTGGTGCTCAAACGTTACAAGATTTTCTTGAATTTTGTTGAGGGATGCTTTTTTCTCCTTAAACTCCTCTCTGGCAGCAGCTAGTCTTGCCTCAGACTCTTTCAGCGTTTGGCTTTTATGTTCCAAACTTGAGAGACTCTCGCGCATTTTTTCAATTTTTTTCTCCAAGGTCCTCTGCTTTTCGAGCAGGTCCCTAGCTCCACCCTTGTGGACGTTGTCCAATCTCGCCCGTTTAATCGGTACCGGATTATTTGGAATTGCCTTCCTTTTCGGCGCTTCGGTTGTTGATGTTTTACCTTCATGAAGAGTATTTACAAAACATTTGTTGATTGAAAATCAGATTACCTTTGAAATGGAATGATGGAATCTTACCTTTAGTGACATATGTGGAGCATCCAGGCTCCACTTTTTCGGTTTCGTTGTTCATCCTCTCGCATGGTATTTAACTTTTTTTCTAAAGCCGTGAGCTTTTCGAACAGGTCCCCGTATACATTGCGTCTTTGAAGTCGGTTCGCAGTACCTCCTATATTTGCTGCAGCAGCTGGTCTACTGCTCATCGAGATCACCACTGTGCGAGCTCCATCCGTGCGTGCGTTGTCCATCCGTGCCCTTTTAAACGGTACCGGAGCATTTGAAAATGCCTGCCTTTTAGGCACTCCGGTTGTTGATGTTTTGCCTTCATGAAGAGTATTTACAGAACATTTGTTGATTGAAAATCAGATTACCTTTGAAATGGAATGATGGAATCTTACTTTTAGTGACATATGTGGAGCATCCAGGCTCCACTTTTGCGGTGTCGTTGTTCATCCTCTCGCATGGTATTTAACTTTTTTTCTAAAGCCGTGAGCTTTTCGAACAGGTACCTCTTATATTTGCTGCAGCAGCTGGCGGTCTACTGCTCATCGAGATCACCACTGTGCGAGCTCCATCCGTGCGTGCGTTGTCCATCCGTGCCCTTTTAAACGGTACCGGAGCATTTGAAAATGCCTACCTTTTAGGCGCTCCGGTTGTTGATGTTTTACCTTCATGAAGAGTATTTACAAAACATTTGTTGATTGAAAATCAGATTACCTTTGAAATGGAATGATGGAATCTTACTTTTAGTGACATATGTGGGCTCCACTTTTTCGGTGTCGTTGTTCATCCTTGCCATTTAAAGACTTTTGTGCCACCGGTTGTGGAATTTGGAACGGACCTAAAGTTGGAGTTGTACAGTTGAACAAATAAAGAAATTATAAATTATTATACAGTTGGTATGACATCAAATGTCAACGATATCAATTTAAAAACAAGGTGTACCTACTTAATTACCTTGCCTTAATTTATGGCCATTTTCCACCCAGTTTTTCTATTGAACATTTTGAACTCTTCTTATGAACAAATATTTTGGTCCTTCGAGCCGGATTTTGAACATTCTTCCTGTTTTGTTTAAGGACCTGTTCAATATGGCTTGCATTTTCAACTTCAGTGGTGAATGATTGCCTGGAGTCCTCGATTGTTAATTTCTTGAACTGCTGCGATGATGGAGGCAGCAATCCATTTAACAAAGTTGCATAAGCAATGTTAACATTATCTATGTCAAAGTCAGTAATATTTTCTCTGACCTCTTTGAGGTATGATTTAAGCCCGCTACACTTCACACTCTCACTGAAGAATTTGATTTCAATTTTTGAACATTGCTACCACTTCGAAAAATCAAACCCGTTGTTTGGCCTTAAGAAATCGAAATCCATGGCAATCTGGTGCTCGTGAAAATTTGTAAAGCGGCCATTCCTGGAGGACTGTCTGAATGTCGTTGTCATTACTCTGGCTTATCATATCCCTCCTCATTGACATAGTTTGCTTCCATTCCTTAATAACGGTGTCCCAGTCGCGGTTTTGTTTTAGCTCATCGCAAATTTTTTGCATCTCGTTAGAATTTATTTTTTTCCACATAATGATCTTCATTGGAATGATCTTCCACTTCTACGACTTTTGCCTTCTTTGATGTCCCCTATATCGATCGTACAGCTTACCCATAGGGAGCATTTTGTTACAACCTCTAACCTGTCATTTTCTTCTCGCTCTCAGTAAAATATTGAATAATCTTGTGAACAACAATGGTTCGATCTTCTACACTCAAGACATTTTGTATACGATAAGTTTCTAAAGTTCCTCTCCCCTGCTCTGTTTTCTTCAGTATTTCCAGCACTGTTACCTAAAATAAAATAAATAACTGAAGTAAGACCCATTTTTGTTTACCGAGCCATTAAGGTTCGTGCAGTGCAGTGCAGTTGATTTAGTTCCTATTAACTGGCTGAACACATTAATTTAAACTTAACATTGTCCAGGGATACATAAAACTGATTATACTTAAATTTCTCACCAACCACAATAATGACAGGCTGAAGCTTGATTTTCATTTCAATACATTCTTCTCTTTTTCTGTGCAGTTTCAAGTTTCAACTTCAAAGTTGAAAGCGTTTTTGGAATCTTCAATTGTGAATTTCTTGAATTTTGCCATAGTTTTTTGATGGGGGCAAAACTCCATGCAAGAGTGTGGCGTAATTGTTGTGCGATGTTGTTGTCTAATTCCCTTATGGTAGCAGCCCCATTGAATGTGTCCAAAAATGCTTCTCGGTATCTTTGAATTGGTCCGTTATCCAATCTTTCCTGGTTGGGATTTGGACAGTAAAAATCATGCTCCTCAATACCCAGGAATCTTCTATGGTATTCTTCTTCGTTTACAATATCCGTTTTCTCTTTTTTTTTGTTCTTACAAACGTTACCGTGGTCTCAAGTAAACTATAAACCATTTCAAAGTATCGAACCCTTTTATATTGGATCATAACTGAGGAATTATAAAAGTCGAGTTGTCGTGATGAATGCAAAACCAAGAGTGCTATGATGGCTTTAATTTAATTTAATTTAATAATTTAATTAATGTTTGAGTGCGATCTGTGCGATTGAGTATGTTTGAGTGCGATGTGGGCGATTTCCGGCACTTCAAGGGGAAATGAAAGCCCTGTGAAATCCAGTATGATATTTTCCAGGGCAATAATATCTCTGTATATACTGGCAGTTGGCACTTGATACTAGGAAGATGTTCTCTCTACATGTGTCTCAATCTCCATCCACTATCCTTTTCTTGGAATTCATTCATTCTCATGAGGATAATCTCAAACATTTCCTCGAGAATGGGATTTAGTTCCACTTCCATGAAAACTGCTTTCATTTCCGCAGCCATTGATTTCAACTCTATCAGCATTTCCTCACCACTTATTTTTACATACTCCGCAAAAAGTTCCAAGTTGAATTTTATGGAGTTGTGCTAATTTATTTTTTGGTGAAGAATATCATGAATCATTGCTTTGTTGACATTAAAAATTACTTTAGGATCCAGTTCATATTCAATTTTATTTTGAACGGAAAGGGAAATTACGCGAATTTTTTATTTCCATCACATTTTTCTTATAAAGTGTTTGAACTTTGGCTTTGTGAGCATTTTTGCGAATATGTTGCGCCGCCCGTTTGTTTTTGCATTCAAAGAAATTTCCTGGTCATTGTTATCAAATTTCCTGTATCATTCTATCAGATTGCCGGATAACTAGATTCCGTCAAGACATCTGTTACAATGTTACAGAAATCCTGGTAGCCAATACAAGGAATAAAAATTTCACCTCCGAAATAATTTAATCAGAAATCCTGGTAGTACGTATCTCTTTCCTGGACCAATTAACCATGAAAATATAATTTTTTCCTGGTACCTGTTACCAGGACCCTGGTAGAATATGCCAGGATTTCGATGTTTTTGCTGGTAGCAGGAACCAGGAAAGCGGTAGTATTTACCAGGAATATTTCTTTTTCCCTGGTTAAATGTACCAGGATTCTGGTAGAATATACCAGGATTTTCGATTTTTTACTGGTACCAGGAACCAGGAAAGCGGTAGTATTTACCAGGAATATTTTTTTCTTCCTGGTTAAATGTACCAGGATTCTGGTAGAATATACCAAGATTTTCGATTTATTACTAGTACCAGGAACTAGGAAAGCGGTAGTATTTACCAGGAATATTTTTTTCTTCCTGGTTAAATGTACCAGGATCCTGGTAGAATATTATTATCGAAGAGAAAAAAAAAGTTGACGCATCTTAGCTTCTTTTCTTTGCACCACACATCACATGCACATCACGTATTTGTACGTAGTATTGGTTTGAATAATTATTATAATATTTATTCAATTATTGTTAAATAATTACTTACCAGCTTTTTCTTGATTTAATTAATTAAAGTTGATACAGCTTCTATTTTTTTTTTAACGACCGACGGAGACCAGTTCTAAACGACTGCACGCGCACAAGATTAACAATCAACTACTGATTTGATATGAAATATAATGAGGATGACGAATGAGAATGACGATGGCGATGGGAAACATGAGGCCAGGGTTGTTATAGAGGCTAATGGAACTAATTTTTTAATCGATACAAAATAGATATTTGTATATTTATTTATTTATTTATTTATTTATCTACGATATGAAAATATCAACAGATTTGAAAAAAATAGAACAAAGTAAAATAAATTATAAATATAATGTATGTACATTTAAATAGAAGCAGAAATAAAAAATTAAGTTAAAAATTAACATATTTGAGAGAATTGTTAAAAGTTTCTCTGGACATGCAAAATATATCAACATCTTCATTAGCAATATTAAACAGATTGATACTACGACAAATAGGCTCACGCTGACCATACAAGGTAGAGTGGCGCTCCGCATACAACAATTCTCTTGATCTTAATGATCTTGACGGTGCATAAACATTCATTAAAAAAAAGTAAATTATCACACTTGATTGAAAAACATAAAATATCACGTATAAAAATAACACTAAAAACCTTCCTCCGCTTTTCAAAAGTTTCAAAACCCAACAACAAACATTTAGAAGTATAGTTTAATGAGACATTTACAGGTAAAACAAAATTTCTCAAAGCAAATCTCAAAAAACATTTTTGCACTCTTTCAATTATTCTGTTAACGTTTTTTTACTGTAGTAGGAAACCAAACAATGCTGCAATACTCAAGAACCGGTCGGACTAAGGAACAATAAAGAGACTTTACCGTATAAGGATCCTTAAAATCAGAGGAGTTTCTTTTAATAAATCCTAAAAGGGAATTAGCTTTTGAAACTATGCAGTCAACATGGCGCTCAAAACAAAGTTTGGAATCAAAAACTACACCAAGATCTTTTATTTCAAATACCCTTAAAAGTTTAATGTCATTCATTAAATAATCCGACAAAATTGGATGCAAAATACGATTATAAGTCATTACAGCACATTTGTCGTAATTAAGCACAAGGTCATTAGTAATACACCAATCATGAAATCTATTAAGTTCATTTTGGAAGGAAAAACAATGGTTAACAGATTTTATTTCTTTGAAAATTTTTATGTCATCAGCAAATATAAGAACATGGCAATTACGAAAAGCACTAACAAGATCATTAATGTACAATAAAAACAAAGAAGGACCCAAATGGCTGCCTTCTGGTACACCCGACAAAGCTAAGATTTCCTTAGAACGATAGTTGCCTATGTAGACAATCTGTTTTCTTCCTAATAAATAAGATTCAAACCATTTTAAAACTGAGCCATCAAAACCATAAGCTTTAAGTTTTGCCAACAAAATATTCAAGTTAGTTCTGCTAAATGCCTTTACAAAATTTGTGTAGCACACATCAACCTGAGCACCGGATTCCATAACAGATGAACAAAAATGGGTAAACTCAACTAAATTTGTGCACGTTGACCGACCTTTAAAAAACCCGTGTTGAAATTTAGAAATAGATTTACCAATTATGTAAACAATTTTTTTGTGCATAAGTTTGTCCAAAAGTTTGGGCACTACTGGCATAGATCCTTCATTCCAGATTTGAATAGAGGAATTATACATGAAGTCTTCCATTCATCTAAAATAAGTTCCTGTTGATAGGGATTTATTAAAAATTATCTGTAAAGGCAGAGTTAACACAGAAGCGCATGATTTCAAAACAATTGGGTAAATCCCAAGCAAATCTGGAAAAGTTGTAGGCTTAAGCTCTTTAAGCGCAGTAAAAACTTCATCAAATTCAACAAACATGGAACAACAATCTGTTATGGGTGCAAAATTACATGAAAAACTTGAAAACGAGTTAGACGAACTATAAATTTTTTGAAAATGACTAGCAAACATTTCAACTATTTCATTTGAATTTGTTGATGAAACTCCATTATATTGCATGCGATCAGGAAAACCAACACTGTTTCGCTTATCATTTACAAATCTCCAAAAGGCTTTAGGATTACGTTTTAAATTTAGTTCAATTGACTGGCAGTAGGAACTATACAAAAATTTAGATAAAAACAGAAATTCTTTTCTAAGTCGACAGAAAAATTCATAGTCCGAGAGCAAATTAGAAGTTTTAAATTTTTTATGGGCTCTTGTTTTCGCTTTTTTGAGCTTTAATAATCGTGCATTATACCAAGGTGGATGATTATTTACTCTTTTTAATAATTTAGGCACATATAGATTTAAACCTTCAAAATAAATATCTAAGAAGATGTTGAAACATTCACTTAATGTCTTGTATTTAAGTTTACATTCCCAATTAATAGAATCAAAAAAGCGATTTAATAAAGATAAGTTAATACAATTAAATTTAAAGAAAAAACTTTCATTATCATTAAAATTAGAAAGATTATTAAAATTAAAGTTTTCAAAACTTATTTGCATAGCCTTGTGATGAACAGAGTTTGATAATAAAGGAGAACATTCAAATAATTTAGATTTTAAATCTTCATCAACAAACAAAAGGTCTAAAAGTCTATTTAAAGAATTATGAATACAATTTATTTGCTTAAGGCCGAGAGAAAATAAACTATCAATTACAATTATTTCAGACTCAGAATTAATTCTACTAGGTAACATTTTATCATCATTTAATTTTCGTTCCCAATAAATATCACCTAAATAAAAGTCACCAAGAACACATACATTTAAATCATTATATTGAGAAACAATAGATTCAATATTAAAGATATGCTTGTTGAAGACAGCCGCAGATGATTGAGGTGGAATGTAGCTTAAAAAAAGTAGCAGGTCTTTTGATGCAGCCACATGTATCCTGATACAAAGTTGTTCGATGTTGACAACATTTTCTTCCAACACAACATCCAAGTTAACAGCATAAGCCTGAATTGGACGGCGAACAGCCACAAGTATACCCCCTCCGCGACTTTTAGAGATGTCAAACCGATCAAGACGAAAGATTGAAAATATGTTGACATCAAATATTTCGCTTGTGTTGATGTGAGCATGAAGCCAAGTTTCAACAAAAACAAATACATCATATTCATTATTTGTATCAATTGCGAAAAAGAGCTCTCTTAGTTTCGAAGAGAACCCCCCCATGTTTTGATAATAAATGCAGAGATAATCATTTTTATTGATGACAGCGGCGGCAGCGGCAGTGGCGGTGGTAGTTGCAGGCTGAGAAGAAGAACATGCAGTTTTATTTGAGTCTATGTTAGAAAGTCTCTCCGAGTCGCCAATAAGTTTTTTGTGTGGCGACGGAATTCTCTCACATAAACCTGTTTTGGCCAATTACTAGCAGTAAGAACTTCATTGGCAAAATCTTCTGGCACTCCAATTTTAAAAGTTATGTATTCCAGAGATGCAGGGTCAATGTCTTTTTTAATAAGCTTAAAGCACTTAATATCAGGTTTATTTATTTTAAGTTTGTTTGAGACATAATCTATTACAGATTCACATGATGTGGAATTTGAGAATTTAGACACATGAAACCATTTAATTTGAGGGAGAGAGACAACATTCATATTGCTCTCCATCTCATCAATGCCAACAACATAATTTTTCTGCTGTTTATTATGTACGTCTCTCTTATTTTCAGTTAGATTTTGCATATCACTAGTTTTACTTAGGCAAGAGTTTACATTTTTTGATGCACAATTGCTTGAAGAACCACTTTCCGTAATATCAGATGCCGAATTATCGATTAGGTGTTCATTTAATGTACAAGGCGACTTGGCATGCATCGGCAAAGGTGGGACTATAATGTTTTTATCACTTTCTAACACTACAGGTAAGGAAGGAACAGGGGAACTCTTTTGATTGAGAGATAACTCTTCAAGTTTTAGTTTAAGAGAGTCAACAACAGAAAAAAGCGCGCGAAATTGAATAAACAGATCACGAAGTGAAAGTTTAGCACAGTCAGAGCAATGGAATTGAATTTTCGAGTTAGGTTTTAATAGATCTTTATAAGTATCTTCAGAAATCTCAGCACACAACTAATGATAGGCATTTCCACACAATAAACCGCACTTTACACCTTCATCTTTTAAAATATTAGAGCATCCAAAGCATCTAAGACTCGGTTTTAAGTTAGCCATTCCGAAAACACAACCTCGCTCTTCAACAACTCACTTGACACCTTTTTTTAACCGTGAATGTCCCACCATCCGCCTGTAGCGCTTGTTTCAACAGCTGAATCTAAAATATTAGGAATGTTCCAACGTCTATTAAATCCGTTTTTAAAATTTATCGGATTATAAGCTTCAATAGGAGCGCAATGATCCTTCATTAACAAAATAACAAAGACACGTTCTAAATTTGAGCTTTTACTCCAAAGTTCTAATTCAGACCAAGTTTTCTCACATAGCACAGAAAAAGACTGCAAATCATCTTTATATTCATCTAGTCTTGTTTCATCATACTTTGAAGAATTTTTACCTCCAACCATACAAATTAGAAATTCAATTCTCTTTTTTCCATATCCTAAAACGCGAAGTTGAGAAACACGAAAATTGCCCGTATTATTAGAGCACGCAAATCTCTCAAAATTTATGGGTAAAAAACACTCTTCTATAGGCACAGAAATCATATGAGCAAATAAACCTGCTCTGAAAAAATAACGTCTTGAGCGTCCATCTTCTAAGCTGTGATAGTCATCATCATCTTCATTATTCGTTTCACACAATACTACGTCTTTTATTAACTTAAAAGGGTTAGCTACGTATAATACTAGGTCATTCTTTGCAATATTTAGAATGTTAACATTCTGAGAACATAAAGCAATTTGTTTTGTACACGCACCGCTATCCGCAGTTAAATGATCATGATAGATATCCAATTGAACGTAAATGCTAGTTGAATCTGGTCGCACAGATGCAGGTCGATTCAATGCTTTCACACTTCTGACAAATACACGAAACGCCATAACATAGAAAAAATTTACTTTAAAAAATTTATTTTAAAAAATATATGTAATTTGTTACAATATTTTGTTTGATGGGAAAATGTTAAAGATATTATGTTTGCGAATAAATTTTACAAAAATGCAATAAAAAAAATTGAAAACAAACAAACCATAATGTTTTATGGCCCCTTGGACCGATTGTAAAAAAAGATGGTACAAAATAAACATGTGTATAGTTACCATCCCTTTTCTTTTGTTTTTTTTTTTTGTACACTTTTTTTTTCCTCGCACACACTACACACCACACAATCACTCAGTTATTTTTATATGTGATCTGGATCTCATAAAGATCACCAAAAGAATCACAATAATGAATTATTTTTCGGTACATGCTGAGCATGTCCACACTAAGTACTTCAGTATCGACAATTCGACATTCACTTTTTTGTTTACGTAGGACTTAATTCCGGCGTCCGAATCGCACTTCTGATTTATTACCCGAACCGAATTAAAGACGTGCATCTTTTTCACGAACTCGGGAAGACGCCCTTCCTGGTCAGATGCACAAAGAGAACTGAACTCTATATGCCTGCCACATCCACCGAGCTGCGATATGCAGTCCTGCACTACTGCTAAGACAACTAACGAACAGGAGGGATTTCCCTGTTCGCGATCATTTGATGCTTTTTATTTTTGTCGGTTGGTTAACACAAGTAAACTATTTACAATTTCAAAGTTTTCCGTAAAAGATCGATGGTTTCGTTGCTTGTGTGGCACGTAGCGCCGTCTTGTTAAAAGTAAATGTTGTCCAGATCAATACCATCTAATTCCGGCCATAAAAATTAATAATCATCTCTCGATAGCGCAATTCATTGACCGTAACTGTTGCTCCAGCCTCATTTTCGAAAAAGTAAGGTCCAACGACCCCGCCGGACTATAAACCGCACCCAACAGTCACGCGTTGAGGATGGAGAGGCTTTTCAACAATAACTCTTGGGTTTTCCGAGCCCCAGATGAGACAGTTTTGCTTGTTGACGTAGCCTGCGAGGTGGAAATGGGCCTCTTCAGTCACGATGATTTTTTGATGAAATTTCTTTTTATGGTTTATAATTCTTTATTTCGTTAAAAGAGTTTGCTTCTTTTACCGCGGAAACATCTAGTGTAAAAATGGAATACTCCTCCTCTTCAAAATACATGATGTTATGTTATTAGTGCTCGTAATCATATTGTTTATAAGAAGGGAAATCCTTCTTGACATCACCTGTTAATAAAATTCAAATAATTTAATAAATTTGTCTACAAGCGGATATAAATATTATAACTTACTATATAAGGTCGTGTTTATATTTTTCAACGCTTTAAACTGCTTTTTTCCACTTGTTCTTTCGAAATTATATAATACGGCTACATTTGGTGCCATAACAAAAGTATAATTTGTTTATAAAACTATTTATAATTGAATTCTTTTAAAAAGACTTGCCAGTTTTTCACTGGGAAATCGTTCAACGATTTCTTTTTCCAATTTATAGCTACCACTTAGTTCAAGATGGATTTTATTCATGATGAATTACTGCGCTATAACACTTCAACTGATTTCGTTGTTTTTCATTAAATTTGTTGGTGTCGCCATAGCTTTCGGCAATTGAAAGTGCATTCCCATTGTTATTTAAAATAGTTGATAGTGTTACAGAGCAATGTGAGTGGTTTGAATGGTTTTATACATGCCATGTACATGTAGTTATGTATGCCTAACTGGTGTGTTATTGTAATCTTTAGTGTAGGGAAAACAAATGCTTATGATTTTGAATTTAAGTGTTCGAAATGAATTTAAAAAACTACATGTGTGAAGTGTTGCAGCGTAACTTACGAATTTAAAATGATTCCTTCAAAAGAGGAAAACAAACAAAACCATAATGTTTTATGGCCCCTTGGACCGATTGTAAAAAAAAGATCGAACAAAAATGAACATGTACACCATGTTACCAATTACATCCCTTTTCTTTTGTTTTTTTTTTTTTCCTCTGGTACACTTTTTTTTATTACTCGCACACACTACACATCACACAGTAAAGAATGCACTCAGTTATTTTTTATGTGGTCTGAATCTCATAAAGATCATCAAATGAATCACAATATAGAGATGCAAATGAATTATTTTTCGGTACGGTCCACACTAAGTACTTCAATATCGACATTCACTTTTTTTTTTGTTTAAGTAGGACTTAATTCCGGCGTCCGAATCGCACTTCTGATTTGTTACCCGATCTGCATCTTGTTCTTCGCCAACTCGGGAAGACGACCTCGCTGGTCAGATGCACAAAGAGAACTGAACTCTATATGCCTGCCAGCTGCCACATCCACCGAGCTGCGATATGCAGTCCTGCAATACTACTAACACAATGAAAGAACAGGAGGGATTTCCCTGTTCACGAATATTTAATGCTTGCTTTTTTTGTCGGTTAACACGATACCATAAATCCTTTCGGTACGTTAAAAATATAATGATTTATGACAACAATTACTTCCCTTTTCTTTTGTTTCCGCTTCTGTGGTCACTTATATATCCCCGAAAAGAACACTTATTTTTTTATGTCTCACACACTTCACTGCACAGAGTCATTTATAAAGTGATCGCATGATGGATCACATTAGGAATGAAAACAAATTATTCAAGTATACATGCCAGTCATGTCAACACCAAGCACTACACTATCCACAATTATTAGTAACTAAGTAGGACTTTTATCGTGTCCGCTTCTGTTTTGATTTCCGGCAGTTCAAGACGAAATGAGAGCCCTGTGAAATCCAGTATGATATTTTCCAGGGCAATTATATCTCTTGCACTTGATAGTAGGAAGATGTTCTCTCTTTATGTGTCTCAATCTCTAGATCAAGAACAGATATAACTGCCCATTTAAAACAATATTCATCTTTGTTTACAATATTGACAATGGCTCTCTTGTCACAATGCACAATGACGATGATGATGACGATTGTCTTGATGCTGGCCACAATGCCAACGCCAAGGATTATGCGAAGATTTTTTTCCTCCAAGCAGTTCACAAATCGCGTCTCCAATATTAAAACGTTGGATTGATTCCAAAAAATCAAAAAAAAGTGCTCGGATGGCTGAGTAATGTGCCGATTAGATTTCTTTCCGCACGTGGAATCCGGTACAAAGGAGCAAATGTATGGCGGCGACACTTTGCCGACTAGATGTGGTTCTTTAATTTCCACCGTACAGAAAAAAAGAAAAGAATTTTACTGCATCCGTTTTATTCACTTTCTTTATTTTACTTTATTTTTAAATTTTTACTGATAGATAGTTCTAGGTTTTAATAGGTTTTGGGCGAGAACCCAAATCACAAAATGGAGGAAGATATCGAACCTTATTCGCACACGTTTTAAATCAGAATGAGAAATTTGCATTGAAGTGAGTAAAACTTGAAAAGGTACAATCGTGAAGTTAGTGGAGGTTGAAATTTGAAACATGAAAAATGGAACTGACGGAATCGAATCGGAGAATGCAAACACAATGCACTTAAGTCGATTACACTTTGCATTTTCTTTTTCGATACTTTTAATGGTTGAAACATAGTTAAACAATAAATATCTTGAACCACTCAATGGCTGGTATTTGTTGATGTTGATTTCCATTGCACTCTAAAAAATTTATGTTGAAAAGTTTTTTTTTTATTTTATTTTTATTCAAGTCCTAAAAATTAATAGACATCCCATGGAAGGTCAGGGATTTCGTCAAAATTTAATGCGAAGACCTGCCTCCACAACGTAAATATGAGTGCTGCCACCACCCTCGCCTTCTGGAGCTCGATTCGATAGTTTAATTCTCCGTTGCTCTTTTTTTCGGCAGACTCAATCGCTGTCCTGATCTCCCTGCACACAGAAAAATATGTAATCCCTTACCACAAGGGGAAAAACGCTAACCACAAGAGGAAAAAGGACCAATGTCGCAAATAGCTTATGGTAAACTATTTTGGGTTTCTGTGGCAGTAGCTTTATATTTTAGCGGCAATATTTATATAAATGTTTATTCTAAAAAGATCTGTGGTTTAAAACAAACGAAAATCTCTATCCTGATAATCACGTTATAAACTACATACAGACTTATTTTAAACTCTTTTGTTGATACTACACAACGATAAACAACTTACACGCTATTGCGAATGTAAATTAATTCTAACTCTAAAGTATCTTCAGGTAAATTGGGAAAACGTTTGTGGCAAACTCTAAAGAAGATTGACTCCAATACCAATATCATGGGTGAAACCTCACCCTTTCTATCTTGTGTAAGATAGAGTTGAAACGCGGTCTGTTGTATTAAAATCCAAAAAATTACTAGAAGCATTAGGATATTCTACATCTAATGCTAAAATACTTGCAAAACAAAATTGAAAAGCTTTCTTAAAATCAGTGAAAACGAATCGCTTATCCTCAATATTTACAACTGTTATTAAATTAGTCACCTCTTTTTCTTGTCCAATTAGATGAATTCGTAGCGTCTCGATTTTGTTTTGTGTATAAAATTGATGAGCCTCTTGCTCACCCAAGAAACAATTTTTGGTTTGAATTCGGTATCTAAACCGATTTATAACTCCCGGTAATTTACCGGAAAAGTTGTGAATCTGGTAAAAATTACGGCTGGGAAACGTTCCAGAAACCGTATTATTACCCGAGTAACTTTCGAACTCTGGGTTTTCCGTGGTTTTTTTATTACCAAAATAAAAAACCCAAGCCTTATAATTGCTTTTTTGAGTAAAAACATAACCTCCATGTTTGCTTCGTCGAGTTGTTTTTTGCACAGTGTCAAAGCATCTACGAGTTTTGAGTTTTTAGATATTAAGGACGAAGCTTGTGATTGCTGTTCTAAGATGTCTGTTGTCAGGCTTTTTATTTCGTCATTTTTCTGTGGAATCTCAAATATCTCCGTTGAATGTTTCTGGTGCTCCATCGTTACAAGATTTTCTTGCATTGCGTTGAGGGATGCTTTTTTCTCCTTTAACTCGTCTCTAGCAGCAGCTAATCTTGCCTCAGACTCTTTCAACGTTTGGCTTTTATGTTCCAAACTCGAAAGACTCTCGCGCATTTTTTTAATTTTTTCGAGCAGGTCTACAGCTCCACCCTTGTGGACGTTGTCCAATCTCGCCCGTTTTACCGGTACCGGATTATTTGAAATTGCCTTCCTTTTCGGTGCTCCGGTTGTGGAGGTTTGACTTTTATTTACATATTTGGAGCATCCAGGCT
The DNA here is from genome assembly GCA_943590905.1 of Sphaerophoria taeniata. Classification (NCBI taxonomy): domain Eukaryota; kingdom Metazoa; phylum Arthropoda; class Insecta; order Diptera; family Syrphidae; genus Sphaerophoria; species Sphaerophoria taeniata. The sequence goes on from OX016540.1 coordinate 91,491,960, forward strand.
TTACATTTGTTGGGTCGTTTGTCATCCTCTCCTTTTTGCCACCGGTACTCGAATTTGCAAGGGACCTTGGCGATGGTGGCATTTTTTATTTGATTTGCTTGTTTTCCATTTTTTGTCCGCCCTTTGACTGTTTTTATTTGATTCTTTTTGTTTTGTTGTTTTGCACAATTTACACTTCAATTTTTCACAATTTTCACTAATCTGATCTGATACCCACGTGCCACGTTTTTTTCTTTTTGAATTAAATTGAATTATATTACATACTAGCATATTTGCCCGCTGACACACGACTGTATTATATACATATATCTAACTATATTACATACATATATATATATATATCCAGTGTCGCATTACGGACAAATATGCTATTTAAAATTTCGAAACAAAATTACCAGTAAATTCATGCACGTGCATCTGGTACAGAAAAATTGTAAATTTACAAAATTTCCGGATATACAACGTTTAAAGTTGTACGTTCCGGCGCAAGCAGAACTAAATCTTTTGATGAACCAACACGCGAAACTCCTACATAGAGTTGGCCATGCGAAAAACAATTGTCCCTTAAGTCTATGCCAGCAAGTTTTAGCGTTTGGCCTTGTGCTTTGTTAATTGTCATGGCAAAACAGACTTTAACAGGAAACTGGAGTCTTCGAAACTCAATAGGATAATCAGTTGGTTCGAGCGGTATTTTAGGAATATATACCGTTTCTCCCTGAGCTGAACCAGTTAAAATTGTCGCCTCTATAAGTTGAGTGCGAAATGATTTGACTTGCAATCGCGTACCGTTACATAATTTGGGAGGAAATAAATTTCTCAATAACATGATGGGTGACCCTATTTTTAATCTTAATTCATGCACTGGAAGTCCAGGCGGATTTTGTGAATTCAAAAATTCCACAGGGTACTGTAATCTTTCATTGTCATTTCTACCTGAATCTACTGATTTATAAACTATTTCTTGTTCATCAAACGCTTCCATTAACAATTCGTTAATATTATTTGCTCGAGCGTTTGTTGGACAAAGAATATCACGTTCGCAAAACCAATTCACTGTTTTTTGTTTGATATTTTTAATATCTGGGTATATTTTTTGAATGAGTTCATCAATTGTTAAAACAACTGTACCCAAAGTCTCAGGTATTTCAATGAGACCATCTTTATTTTTATATGAACCATTGCCAATTTTCAGTAAAAGGTCTGCGAACAAACCAGCAGATTGAGGGTCATTACTCAGCTTAACACGCAAATTTTCGTTAAGTGCGATTTTTTTCACTGACGGCCACAATATTGACTTTTTAATGCATGCATTTACTTCGTCAGGCCGAGTACCTCGTGAAATTACTGGAAGAGTCTGTCTAAAATCACCAGCTAATAAGACAGTTATTCCTCCCATTATGTCAAAACTGTCGCGCATATCTTTTAAACACCTATCGAGAGCTTCAAATGCACCTTTGTGCATCATTGTGGCTTCATCCCATACAATTAATTTACAGTCCCGAAGGACATTAGCCAAATCGCTTTGTTTAGATATACTACAAGCGGGATTTTCATTACTAACTAAATTTATTGGTAACTTAAAAGTTGAATGGGCTGTTCTACCTCCATCCAGCAAAGTTGCAGCAATGCCAGAAGATGCTACTGCTAAGGCAATTTTACGATCACAACGAACTGTTGCAAGCAAAAGATTCAGAAGGACGTTTTACCAGTACCACCAGGAGCATCTAAGAAAAAGATGTTCCCTTTTTTCAATTCAATGTTGTTTAAAATGTGATCGTAAATTGTTCTTTGTGTAGGTGTTAGCATACCTTTTTTTGTGGTCACAATATCAGCCAATACAACTGTGTCATAACTTGTTTCACGGAGATATTCTCTGTTAGACAAGTTATTTACAGTTCTTTTTGTAGCCGGAAGGCTATAATTTGGCAACAATTGTCCACCGATCCTTAGCACTATATCTTCTATTTGAATGAGGCATTGATTTAATATATCATCCATAACAACGCTTGGTATATTTTCTTGGTCTCTTTCTACCCGACGAATTAAATCGTCTGCCAAATTTAATTTAAATTGATCCCAGAGTGCAATGGGATTAGGTAAACTACAGAAGACCAGCATAATTGAAAATAATTCACGCATTTTATATGGTGTTACATAAATCGATGCCTCTTCCAAGGCTTTGACCCAATGTTGACCATCCTCAAGTAACCCCAAAGCCAAGCATGCCTCTTTGAAAGACTTGAGAATGACCCCGTCAACAGTTTTTAATTGATCAAATGAAGTGGGTCCTCTTACTACGTGAAGTAGCATACGGAGATGATAACATTCCGTGTCACTGGGGTGCACAGTGTAAATTCTACAAAGCGCAGGAGATTTAACAACTCCTGGCCAACCATCAACGGCTGTTCCTAATTTCCTCCTTTGAAAGAAACCGCGCTTTTTCGGGGGCTCAAAACTTTCATCTAGAGCAATTATCCACCGATAATAAGACGCAACCTCGATATATAAGAGGGTTTTTGCAAAATCGTCTTTAGCACAAATTTCAAAAAAGCCTGTTAAAGTTGTATTTATGCTATTTCTCAATTTTTCACTAATATTTTTCTCAGTAAAATAAATCCTCTGCCCATCTTCTAAATGAACCGCAAGATGCATTACGGTCGGAAAACGTTCGTGCATGCTGAATTGTAAAATCCGCCAAACAGCTTCATTAGTGCTAAGATACCGACCAGTTTCGAAAAATTTTATTTCATCTAATTCGCGTTCTAGGGATATTGCAGCTTGATCAGTGCCCTTATTTATATATTTTAATATACAGGGTGATTCACGAGCGTTGTGCCAAAAAGCTTGAGCGTGTAGGTTGAGTTGAGACAAGAAAAAAATCGTATGAAAGGGGGGGGGGTCTATTCCCCCCGTTTAGCCAGGAGGGGCAATTTTCTGAAAAATTTACTTATTTTGTTTAAAAAAATATTAAAAATCAACGGCTTCGTTTACAACGCCGTGCTATACCTTTCTGAAAAGCCAAAAACTTCTTCTTTCACTTTGTTTTTAAATTAAATTGTTTTAACGAATAGTTTTAAAAAAATAAATTTTCAAACTCAAAGTTTTCAAAAAAAAAAGCAAAAAAAAAAATTTTGAACTCATTTTTTTCAAAATTTTATGTAATTAAGTACTAATTTTGTTTTAAAAATTCAACGTGTTTGTTAATTTTTAGTCGAAAACAGAAAACCGGATGCAAAAATGTCTTTTCGTTTTTGAGAAATTAAGAAAAAACCGAAACCACTTTTTTCTAAAAAAATGTTTGTTTTTATTTTTACCTATCTGGACTTTTAGTTTAATTTATTAATTTAATTTAAAAATTTAATTTTTTGTAATTGGAGTTTTATGAGGACTCAATAAAGTAGAAAAGTATTACATTATCTCTGGATTAACCATTTTGTTCATTGATATCGTCTGAAAACTGAACTGTAATTTTTTCTTACTTACCTGGGGCCGCGCCCACTCGCCGACGAAGAGTTCTACCTGCTAGGGGCTTAAGATAATTAAACCGCATTTTTTCTTGAATGAAAAAACAATTAACAACCTAAAGGTTAATAAAAGGCATCGCATATTTACTAAACCACCATTTACAATTAAAATATTGACAACACATAACAATAACAAACTCATACGCTTGAGAATAGTTAGCGGACAGGACCTTCTGCTACGGTTTAACTTGTTGTCGAGATCGGGAAGCCGAAAGACTCTACGCTGAAAGATATCCCAATAGATGGCGCCCAAGTCGTAGCATGTTTTCAAGAATCCGCCGACGAGAGCGCTGAGAGCTAGAAGTGAAAGGTCAATGGCAGACGTTATCAATGAAAAAAATGATTAATCCAGGGAAAATCCAATACTTTTCTACTTTATTGAGTCCTCATAAAACTCCAATCACAAAAAATTAAATTTATAAATTAAATTAATAAATTAAACTAAAAGTCCAGATAGGTAAAAATAAAAACAAAAATTTTTTTAGAAAAAAGTGGTTTCGGTTTTTTCTTAATTTCTCAAAAATGAAAAGACATTTTTGCATCCGGTTTTCTGTTTTCGACTAAAAATTAAAAAACATGTTGAATTTTTAAAACAAAATCAGTACTTAATTACATAAAATTTTGAAAAAAATGAGTTCAAAAATTTTTTTTTGCTTTTTTTTTGTAAATTCTGAGTTTGAAAATTCATTTTTTTTAAACTATTTGTTAAAACAATTTAATTTAAAAACAAAGTGAAAGAAGAAGTGTTTGGCTTTTCAGAAAGGTATAGCACGGCGTTGTAAACGAAGCCGTTGATTTTTAATATTTTTTTAAACAAAATAAGTCAATTTTTCAGAAAATTGCCCCTCCTGGCTAAACGGGGGGGAATAGACCCCCCCCCCTCCCATACGATTTTTTTCTTGTCTCAACTCAACCTACACGCTCTAGCTTTTTGGCACAACGCTCGTGAATCACCCTGTATATTTAATGGCCTTGATGTCATTGCAATATTCCACATTAATGTGTGCATCAAAATGTCTAAGAAGGACGGGGTTATACGGAACAACCCAGCCATTGTCCAAATCGTGTTTCCTAACGTGCACAGTACGGCCTCCGTTTGCAACCGATCTACCGCGGTACATTGGGTAGCCATTATTTGCTACAAATGTTTTTGTACTAAGCACTTTAGGATACATTTTTGAACAACGGCCTCTTCGCATGCATATATTCTTTGGATTCATGTTACCGCATGGACCATGCATCATATTAGTTTTAACGATATTAAATAATTTCGGGTCATTAATTGGGTCAGGTATTTCAGCACTAATGAATGTATCTATTTGGGACGGAACTAACTTATTTTCTAACCATAGTAGCATATGGACGTGCGGAAGCCCACGTTTTTTCCACTCTACAGTGAACATGTAACATTTAACATCCCCAAAGATACAACCCTTTGTCAGTAACTGAATCATTTTTTTACTTTTAAGTGAAAAACTCGGGCTACGACATCATGGCGATCATATGACTTTTGACCTGAGAAAAGAGCCTCAGTAATTTCATGCCATTTAGGATTACATGTAAATGTAATGAAAAGATCAGGTGTACCATAATGCCGTACGTACGTCATCGCATCTTTTAAATAACGTGCCCCTCCGACGAAAGTTGACGGTAAAATAACCCTTTGCCCAATGTTGTTGGCAGTATTTTCGCAAGTGTTTGTATTTTGTGCAGTGTTATTAGTTGACGCGGGTTCACGATCGATAATCATAGCATCTCGAATTGCTGCATATGATTCCACCCTTAGCTTTGTCTGATTATGACGAAGATAATTTAATCGCTCAGTTTCTATTTTTGCATACATATCAACTAAGTATTGGCTTAATAGCGAACAGTAATGCGATAGCCGATTGAAATCATTATCTCTTATCATAATCCGATAAGCATAAAACATTGCCGACGTTAAATGTTTGCCTGGCAAAGGATTATGATCAATGGGGTTTGATAACATTAAATTAATTTTATACCCATCTTCACCATAAAGAAACATTAAGGGATATTGTAGTGCATCATATGAACGATGTATTTCACTAATTTGTTTTAAAAAACCCCCACGCGAATGCAATACAATATCCCTTTTGTCAAACTGTTGCCCAATCATTACTAAAGCTACCTCATTTGTAGTGGGGGCATTGCAACGGCCCCTGTGAGTATCAGCGGGAACCCTATCAGAATGAATAACAACCTGAAAATCTTTGCTGCGGTCTGCTCCTGCAATATCAATAATAGTCTTTAGGTCCCTGATGTAGGAATTCTTTTCGTGCAGCATACGCTGCAAAACTTTGACCAATCCCTTTTTGCCTTTTTGACATCTTTGAAGCCTGTACATCTATCTTCTAATTCCCGCTGATCCTCACCTACAAAATAAATTTGCAAATATCTTGCTCTCTTGTTTGGGTTTGGAAATAAACTACCAGCCTTATGATAAACCTGACCTAATACTTTGAATGCTAATATGTGATTATTGCTAGTTGTTGAAGTAATAATTTCCCTGGCCCCAAATGATGTCATTTGGAAACAACCATTATACTTTCGGATATTTTTCAAAAAGTGTTTGTGCTCAGGGTGGTTGTCTGTTAACAAACAATGTAATATGTCAGGTAACTTATCATAAGGCGAAAGCCTAACCTTACCATTTTGGCAGCACATGCTAGGGAATTCATCTTTCCATTTAAGCGCATTACAGTGGTTACATTTTTGATTCATAGAACCAATAGACATTTCCGCTGTAGCTTCATATGGCTTTCTAGGATCATACGAAAAACCTGTGAGAGCCATATGTTTCCATGGAAGCGAACGTCGAGTTTTTTGTTGTCGTCTGACCTTTTCCCTTACTTGACTGGGATGTGCTTCCTGAAAGCGTTTTGCTGAAATAGCATTAATTCCTGGGTTGTCGTCGGCGTACCTCTTCACCGCTTTTCGATGGACTTCAGGGTGTTGCTGTGAATACACAGCAACTGCCTTTTGATGAATCTCTGGATGTGTTTGAGTATACCTACGAACAGCATCCCGATTAACTTCGGGATACTTCATATTGTACAATCGATCACATCGCAGGTTATCTAGCGGGTGGCGTTTTTTGAACTTTGTCACAGAATTTATGTGTGCCCGAGGATTTGCCGCTGCGTGCTTCTTTGCAGCTCTTTTTAACTGACCTTTACGCGCGCGGTCAGTAAAACGTAATCGGCGGCATTTTTTCCCCAGGAGTCTTTCGGGTAACCTCCTCTTCACCGGCCGTTTTCTGAATTTGAGATGGTGAGAGATTTACGTTTTGAGAACTTTCTACGCTTGGCGGTGAAGTTGAAACGTTCAGTTTCTGTTCTTCAAGAACATCGAAATGTCCATTTGAAAGTTCCCCTAAAAGGCGCATCCTTTTAATAGGTTTAGTTGGTTTACCTAAAGTGAGATATAGATTCCCATCTTTAAATAACTCAAACCTATAACCGTATAACTCTGAAGCAGCCACCATCTCAATGTAGCCACCGTCAGAATGCAATTGGTTAACATTGCTCCTATATAAAGCCCCTGTCCTAAAGTTAACCAAATTGTTGCATTCATGTTTCACATTGCGCAGCTTCTTGAAATGCTTGACCACATAGCTTAAAATATCTTTTCTTACCCTAACCGCATCTATTTTACTATCATTTATTAAAAAAGATAATGCACTAAACAAACTTAATTGCTTAGGCATTTCTACAACATTAAAAACCCCATTACTACATTCTTCTACATTTTTATTTAAACTAATACTACTATTGCTAAATGGTAGGCATGCACTATAATGGCCATCAATGCCACCAATACTACCTTCGTAATGAAGTCTCTTTACTGTGTGGTTTTCATCCCCAAATATAGCCGAAAGTTTCTTTTCCCTATAGACTTCAATACGCATTTCATAAATTTGAGAAGCTGCGCGAACTTCAGCTAAGCTGCCATGACAGCTATCATGTCTCATGTCATGGAAATAGACAGAAGAATTGTCATATACATTTCCATCGCGAGTGACCGTGAATATTTGAAATTCTTGCCAATTTTTTCGCACATGAGACACGGTTCTCATCCGGATTTCCCTATGTCTCTCCTGATTTCCTAAAATGTGATAGGCCAATGCCCTAAATAGACATGCCCCATCACCAACGATTGGAATGATAACAAGGTCAACCGATCCATGTTCTCCAATATAAAAAGTCTATTACTCGTTGAGACATAATTATTAATAGATTAAGATTGAAATTTATTAAATAAATAATATGGAGATTGTGTGTAATGTGTGTGTTTAGCTAATATATTCTTTATATTATTATATATAAGTTATGTGAAAGTTAACTAAATGTTTGTCTGTATTATTTTTTTTAAATAGAAATTTTAATTTAAAAAAAATAATTAATTCAATTCAATTCAATTCAACTCAATTCAATTTAATTTAATTTTATTTTATTTACTCTGTCGCAAGTACTTGCTTTCGTATTGTAAATGAATTTTCGTTTGCATTTTATTTGTACGGGTGGCAACTCTAAAAGTAGAATTTACAATCCTAGAATTCATAAAAATATTAATTTGTTACATATTTCATCTTTATCTTTCAACACGATTATCTTCTAAGGAGTGTTTACTTACATACGTATACCTGTACGGACCTTCGTCTGTCGTTTATATCTCAAAAACGATTTGAACGATTTTAGTGAAATTTTTCGAAAATCTTCTTAAAAATCTTCAAAATATTAGCATACCAAGTTTCCATGTAATCCGTCAAGCCTTTTAGCTTGCAGTGCTATTATTGATTTCTTTACTCTAACTTATACCATCGACAGAATAACATTAAAAGTCTTGTTACTTTTAACACACTTAAATAAGCTTCTATTATATCTTTGTTTATTTGCTGTTTGTTTTGTATGTTTATAATTCTCCTTTGTACTTTGGTATTTCCTTTAAATTTAAACTGCAAATGATTTGCATACTTTTTGGTGGATTTCAGGGCGTGTTTTTAATTTTTCTTTTTTTAATTTTATTTACAGTAGAAAAACAATCTTAGTAATATATTTGAAACATAAGGATATCACCACAAAAAAAAAAAGATTTTCTTGTTTTTTTAATGCCTTGTTTTTGTATTTCCTTAAAAACCTCAAAACGGTTTTTCCTAAAAAAAAAATGGGTCAATGGCTCGACTGTGTCGCACAAAATGTTGTTCTACTCAAAACATCGACTTGGTGAATGACCAATACGTTTAGTTTGTACAGAAATTTATATTCAGATGAATAGATGAAAATATGCTTATTTCTCAAAAACGACTCGATAGATTTTGTTGAAATTTTGCCAAAACATAAGTTTTAAATGTCGTCATAATACAACACAATCTTATCAAAATCGTTTGAGCCATTTTTGAGAACCGAAAAAATGTATGGGTGGCAATCCTAAAAATTGAGATAAAAAAAAACTTGAAAAAAAAAATGGATTTGAAAATCATCAAAATATTAACATACACCAATTTTGAACTTAATTTGCCAAACCGTTTAGCTTGTAGCGCCTTGTTCACCCGAACGCACAGGCGAACAGACACAGAGACCAACGACGGACGGCCTTTCAAAATAGGAGCGAGTTTGTACGACACGTCGTGTATTTTATTTTTATTAATTTTTTTAATTTAATTTTATATAAGAACTTGTTTCATATATGTACATAAAAGCAAGTTCGTACGACTCAGTTGTACATTTTACTTTATGTTGATTTTTTTATTTAATATTTCCCTTTTCAACAAAACAACTATTTTCAAGTATGAGCAAATTCGTAGGACACGTCGTGTACTTTATTTTTATCGATTTTTTTTTTAATTTCTTAATTTTATATGAGAAGATTTTTTTCATATAAAAGCAAGTTCGTACGACACAACTGTGAGTTTGATTTTATATTTTTCTTTTGTATTTAATATTATCTTTTTCAACAATATAACTTTTTTTCATTTAAGAGCAAGTTCATACGACTCAGTCATGTACTTTATTTTTATTGAGTTTTTAATTTAATTTTATATAAGAAACTTTTTTTTATTAAATCCGTGCTTAGGAATTTTAGAATTTTTTTTCATATAAACGTGTTGTACTGTATTTATGTCATCTAGGCATACATTATAAATACTTTGTGAAATGGTTTGTGTAAATGATGTATAAAGTTTTATTTATACAAATCATACTTCGGTTTGTGTTCATGATAAAAAAAAATAATGGAGTGAAGAACCGTGTACATTGATCTGGGTAATATTATTATCAAGATTGCAAAAACAATGTTTTTTTTTTACAAAGCTTTTAGAATGAGAAATAAATATATTCTCTGCTTTTATGAAGATGGCGCTAGCAATCGATAATTTCTGTGTATATGGACCTTGGATAATATTATAAGGAAATGACAGCTACACCAAATTCTGTTTTTTTACATAGTTTTTGTTGTTGTCCCAGATCCATATACAAAGAATAATACTACACAAACAATTTATGGACAAACAATATACACATTTTTTTTGCATGCTTAGTAAAGAAAACAACAAAAACTCACCTGAAAAAATATGATGAACAAAATTGTTCGTATTGACAATATTTGCGCACTGATTCTTTATACAAATGTTTTTTTTTTTATTCAAAATTATCGGCACTATTTTTTTTAAATTTACCACGCGTATTTAAACTATTACTTTAACGAATTTAAATATTATATAAAATTAATAAATCGCGCACCAAAACACCCACGTTGTAAAAATAATTTCACGAACTTCAGTACTAATTCTAAGCTTCCTGGAACGATATTCCAGTTTTTCTAAACAATAAATTTACACTTATAACACAATGTTTGCACTGTTTTTTTTTTCTAGAGCTGGCACTATTCAAAAATTAAAAACAAAAATAATTATATATTTTTTTTAGTACATTCATTCGGTATTTAGAGATGTCAAACCGATCAAGACGAAAGATTGAAAATATGTTGACATCAAATATTTCGCTTTTTTTGATGTGAGCATGAAGCCAAGTTTCAACAAAAACAAATATGTACATCATATTCATTATTTGTATCAATTGCGAAAAAGAGCTCTCTTAGTTTCGAAGAGAACCACCCCATGTTTTGATAATAAATGCAGAGATAATCATTTTTATAGATGACAGCGGCGGCAGCGGCAGTGGCGGTGGTAGTTGCAGGCTGAGAAGAAGAACATGCAGTTTTATTTGAGTCTATGTTAGAAAGTCTCTCCGAGTCGCCAATAAGTTTTTTGTGTGGCGACGGAATTCTCTCACATAAACCTGTTTTGGCCAATTACTAGCAGTAAGAACTTCATTGGCAAAATCTTCTGGCACTCCAATTTTAAAAGTTATATATTCCAGAGGTGCAGGGTCAATGTCTTTTTTAATAAGCTTAAAGCACTTAATATCAGGTTTATTTATTTTAAGTTTGTTTGAGACATAATCTATTACAGATTCACATGATGTGGAATTTGAGAATTTAGACACATGAAACCATTTAATTTGAGGGAGAGAGACAACATTCATATTGCTCTCCATCTCATCAATGCCAACAACATAATTTTTCTGCTGTTTATTATGTACGTCTCTCTTATTTTCAGTTAGATTTTGCATATCACTAGTTTTACTTAGGCAAGAGTTTACATTTTTTGATGCACAATTGCTTGAAGAACCACTTTCCGTAATATCAGATGCCGAATTATCGATTAGGTGTTCATTTAATGTACAAGGCGACTTGGCATGCATCGGCAAAGGTGGGACTATAATGTTTTTATCACTTTCTAACACTACAGGTAAGGAAGGAACAGGGGAACTCTTTTGATTGAGAGATAACTCTTCAAGTTTTAGTTTAAGAGAGTCAACAACAGAAAAAAGCGCGCGAAATTGAATAAACAGATCACGAAGTGAAAGTTTAGCACAGTCAGAGCAATGGAATTGAATTTTCGAGTTAGGTTTTAATAGATCTTTATAAGTATCTTCAGAAATCTCAGCACACAACTAATGATAGGCATTTCCACACAATAAACCGCACTTTACACCTTCATCTTTTAAAATATTAGAGCATCCAAAGCATCTAAGACTCGGTTTTAAGTTAGCCATTCCGAAAACACAACCTCGCTCTTCAACAACTCACTTGACACCTTTTTTTAACCGTGAATGTCCCACCATCCGCCTGTAGCGCTTGTTTCAACAGCTGAATCTAAAATATTAGGAATGTTCCAACGTCTATTAAATCCGTTTTTAAAATTTATCGGATTATAAGCTTCAATAGGAGCGCAATGATCCTTCATTAACAAAATAACAAAGACACGTTCTAAATTTGAGCTTTTACTCCAAAGTTCTAATTCAGACCAAGTTTTCTCACATAGCACAGAAAAAGACTGCAAATCATCTTTATATTCATCTAGTCTTGTTTCATCATACTTTGAAGAATTTTTACCTCCAACCATACAAATTAGAAATTCAATTCTCTTTTTTCCATATCCTAAAACGCGAAGTTGAGAAACACGAAAATTGCCCGTATTATTAGAGCACGCAAATCTCTCAAAATTTATGGGTAAAAAACACTCTTCTATAGGCACAGAAATCATATGAGCAAATAAACCTGCTCTGAAAAAATAACGTCTTGAGCGTCCATCTTCTAAACTTTGATAGTCATCATCATCTTCATTATTAGTTTCACACAATACTACGTCTTTTATTAACTTAAAAGGGTTAGCTACGTATAATACTAGGTCATTCTTTGCAATATTTAGAATGTTAACATTCTGAGAACATAAAGCAATTTGTTTTGTCCACGCACCGCTATCCGCAGTTAAATGATCATGATAGATATCCAATTGAACGTAAATGCTAGTTGAATCTGGTCACACAGATGCCAGGTCGATTCAATGCTTTCACACTTCTGACAAATACACGAAACGCCATAACATAGAAAAAATTTACTTTAAAAAATTTATTTTAAAAAATATATGTAATTTGTTACAATATTTTGTTTGATGGGTGAATTTAATTATTCTCAAATAATTATCAGGTAGTGAAAAATTAAAACTTCCCCAATTCACTAATGCGACATTTAAGCAAATTCCAGAAAAAAAAAGCAGCACAAATCAATTTATCCAAAAACAATATTTTTTAAAATAATACCATACGTATAAGTTATTTATTAGAGATGCTTACGGTCGGACGGTCCAAATCAAAAGAGACCCAAATAAAGTTTTGATTTTATGAACAGCAAAATTATAGAAAAAGAAATAGAAAAAAGTACCACTAGAGAGCAACTTTCCAGTGAGTACAAAAGATAACATTACAATTAGTTTTTAAAGAGACAAGAAAATAACAGCTAGGTAGAAGTTAAGGTAGGGTAAAGTGTACACTGTTTGACTATTAACAAAAAATAACAATTATATAATTAACAAAACAAAAAATGATTCTATGATAATTCTTTAACAATGGGAAAATGTTAAAGATATTATGTTTGCGAATAAATTTTACAAATTGACTTAGGATTTTTGTGTTGCCGGAATGCGGGTTAATGTAATGGTTGGTGTTTGTGTTGCCTCCAACTGCTTCCGAAGAAAATCAAACAAATTGTATTCTTACAACGATCTATATATTTCGGCACCAAGTGCCATCATCAGGATCTAAAATAGCAAAAATACAATATAAGTTTGACATAAATACATACAGTTAATATAACAAAGATATAAATATAAACTATGTACCAAAGAATTGAGTGTCACAAGTTTACTTTTCTCACAATTATTTGGCAAATTTAGTGATCTGTCAAAGAATGCTTCAAAATAAAAACAAAAACAATTGAAGCGGTAAGCCGTCGTCGTCACTGTGTGATGATTCAGCTACTAGCCGTCATCACGGCGTGTGGTGTTTACACGTTCTGTCGTTCTGATGTTTAGACGATCATTTGTCACTCTTTGTAAATTGCCACTGTTTCCATACGAGATGAGGTTGAAATATGTATTTGTGTAGTCTTTTTTGTCCGTTTTGAAATTGCAAGCAGGAAAATGTTTTTTTTGTTAAGCGATGGAAAAGGAAAGATACATTAAGAGGTTAACTTCTTTTTTCCACTCGTTTAGTTTTCTTGGTAATATTTATCAGGAGAATGGTACTAGGAAGAAGAGTTTCACCTTGAGGGAACTCGGCAATCAAAACCTTCTCTAGACATGAATCACAAGTATTCAATACCAACCATTTAAACATTTCAATCATGTAAGTCCAAATTCTCGATGCCAGCCTTTGACATCATTGTTAAACATAAAAGAAGTAACCGTATATTTATACCTCCAAACGTATTTTTATTGTTTCCAAAGTTCAACTTTTCGATCATCATTGCATAGATTATTTGACCAAAGCTGAAAAACTTATATTTGGTTTTAAACGCTAAAAAACTTTTTAACTTTATGTCCAAATGAAAAGGTGACGTTAAAAAGCTATTGGTTCTCGAACACATCAAAACGATATCGGTGCCCTCCAATGCGTACTTTGGAAAGAAACGCGAATGCATTTCTTCCACATTTATGATGTCATACATAGACATGCAAACTATGTTTCTTCAACATATGATTCTGCATATTCCACTCTTTTTTCGCAAAGGCGAAAGTAGCATCACCTTTTGTACTTAATTCAACACAAAATCTCGATAAATCACATAGTGTTCGCACGCCATGCTGGAAATTCGGCGTGGTCTCCAGCAAATGATCCCCAGGTATCAATCACCTTGTCTGATTTTACTTCAACCTGTATGGGTGTAGGATCTGTCACGGCTGTTGTGGTGGATTGCTGACTGGCACTGGCAATTTTTATGTCGCTGGCTCTTCGGGCTAGTCTCTGGCGCGTCTGAGTACATAAGAAATCAATTCTGTCAAATTAATCCTCGCACTCATCCGTACTGTCCAAGTATGTGGCTTGAGCGATTGAGGACAGATGCTCTTGCTCAAATCTGTTAAAGAAACTTGAGAGTCTTTCCATGCTTTCGAATGAAAACCAAAACGGACGAACGGACTACACAGGCATTTGTTGCGTCGTTGTTTTTTTTTCCTTTGTGCAGGCACATTCATGTTGTGTGTATGTACAACACAACAGTATTTTTTGTATATGCTGTGGCGTTACAGTGCACACAGAGAATATTTCCATCGGCATCTGTATGAAGAACGGCATTTCGTCGCGCCAATGACTGTCGCTGGTCATTAGGGTGTCCCGTCGATGTATGAGCTACACTATCAAAAGGGGTATCAAAATTTGCGTAATTTTACACAGATAAAGAAAACGTCAAAAAAACTGAAAGAACATGTTATCTTGGGGGTAGTACCGGGCTTTAAAGATTTTTAAATTTCATGTTTTTACATACTTTAACCGTTTGAATAAAACTAAAAAAAAAAATTAAGTTTTAAACGTATTTTATTATTAATATTATTTAAACAAATCACATAAAAACAAAATAAGCAAGAAATAATTTTTAATTAATGACATAACCTTAGAATTTAAACTTATTTTTGTGTCCAAAATTTGGAGATTTCAACTTGTTTTTAATAAAGCCATCTCTAGAAGTAGGGTCAGTTACACTCTGTGATGCCTCTGTTACCAGTTTAACACATCTTTCCACAGACTGGGTGTGACAGGGAAAGTCAACAATTTCCAAGCTCTTATCTTTTGCCATGATGTGAAGGTCTTCAAAAGAAATATGTCGAAGAACCGGGGGTGATATTACCTGACATTCGTTCCACAAAATAGTTTCGGTATAATCTTTAGCAGAGAAGTTGATCTTTGGTGGTTTATATATCCTGCGTTTGTTGATATTTTCAGCTTCTCTAGCTTTTTTTATTCTTCGCAATGCCAGCTCCCGAATGTGGTCCCTTTCATCAAACAACATACTGATAAGCAGGTTTTCTGGATGTGCAAAATAAGCATTACTTACTTTGGTTTTAAACACGAACAAGTTTCAAATGAAGTGCATTTACAAGCAGCAACGTCGAAAAGCTTCTCAGATGACTCTAAAAAACACTTCAGTTTGTTTTCGAAACTAGCATTTTGTTTGCTTTTGGGGTATCGCTTCACAATATTGTACCTTTCGAAACAGGATTTAAGTAATTGAATAACTCTTTCCTTAGTTACAATTGGAATCGAAGCTTTAGCCCAAATATTGTCGATTTCTTCAAAAACAATCGCATATATTTCTGAATGAGAAGGATCCTTTCCGTTGAATTTAAGTTTTAGTTCGTTCCCTACAAACAAAATGAATTTAATGACATCTCTTGTAGTTGGTAGCTGCCGATCGTCAGGTTTTTTGCATGATCCCAATATAGCACAAGTAGTCCCACTACGTCTTGAACTCATTATTTTTAAAAATCACAAAAATTGCTTTTAAAACTGTTACAACGCACTTTACACAACCCGTTGAGGATCTCGAATGAATACTAAGGACTTCAAAGTGTGGCTTTTGTATAAGATCAGGTCTTTGTGCAGGTAGGCCTCAAATTTATAAACACATTTTTCTTCAAAATCGGATAGGTATAGAAACTTTAATTCAAATTGTGTCAGATTTATAGAGCAGTTGTTTTAAGTTCCAGGAATATGATGATAATAGCAATATGCGTCAAAAATTAAAAAAAAAATTCAATTTTGGTCACCTATTGGGGGTATTTTTAGCTTAAAACCTTATAAATTTGAAACCGCTGTAAACGTATTGTTGCATGCAAATCAAAACGTCAAATATGTTCTAAACCTAATAAGATCAAAAAGTTAATATTTTATAATAAATAGTAGCTCAGGAACCGAAATTAAGGAAGGGAAAATAAGCATAAAAATATCAATTTGTCAAAATTTTGAGGGTCGGTACAACCCCCTAGACAAATTTTAATATTTTTGTTTATATATTTTTGTAATCTAAGTCCAATTACGCAAGTTTTTAGAGGTCTTTTGTTCGGAAAATCCAAAAAAAATTTGTCGGGACACCCTAATATACATATGCCATATGACCTAATGTCCTGCGTCTGATCGATGTTCAAGTGAAGGAGATAAAATAATTCAATTCAATTCAATATAAATAAAAAACATACATACATATGCCTGTATGCACGTATATATACAGGCGATCGTACATATACGGGCTTTAGGGCATACATATTAAATATATATATGTAGGCCTACATATACATATATGGGCGTGAGGCATAAGGGCATATGGCGGCGTAAGGCATAAGGGCATATGGCGGCGTAAGGCATAAGGGCATATGGCGCACATATATGTTTAAATATACCGACGATAAATAGGCGTAAGGCATGCAAAATATATACAGAGGCGATTGTATGTATGGGCGTAGGGCACACGGGCTTAACACACGACGGGCACTCGACGTAATTGTATATATAGGGCACACGGGCTTATCACACGAGTGGCACTCGACGTGTGCTCTGCTTGAGAGTTAAGCGTTAACTGACTTCTCCCTCTGTAGAGAACCAATATGAGGCATTGCTGTGTATGGCCTATACACGGGGATTGAGCATGTGTGTGGGCATAATAGGTGAAAGATATACGTATGGGCTGTCATAGTATATTGGCACTTGGGAACAGAATGTTTGCATTCGAAACACATAGGTCGTCATACATTAATATCAATGTTGTAGTGCGTGGTCTCGTCATATTAATCACTCTTTTCTGAATTTCACCTAACGGCGTGTTGTCATTTTTAACACAAGCCACTTGTCCACACGAAGTTGAAACTATCTGATATTTCATTCTCAAGGACAAAACGAAGAAGCCAAAATCGCTCTCTTCTGAATATTCCTCATACGCATACACATCTCTCTGTCTATTTAACATAGCTGCACATTTCTTAAAGTCGGTAACTGGAAGGGACGCTCCCGAAAATGAAATTTTTCTCATATTCGGATAAGCCAGGCTCCACCCATATCCACCAATATGGAAACCAGAAAACATCATGCCAAATGCAATCTTTGACTTAAAGCAAAAGAAGAAAAAATTTGTTACATTTGTTGCTGCAGAAGTTGATGGTTGATCGTCATTTATTTTTAAAGCTGTTGATGAAATTGATGGACGTTCTTGTTGCTGTTCCTTATGTTGTTGTTGATGTTCGCGGATTTGTAATTGGAGTTTTTCAATTAATTTCTGATGTTGCATTTGTCCTTTAAATCTTTCTGTGGTTATCCTAAAGTTATTTTCATTCGTTAAGTTACCCAACTCATAACCCTTAGCAATAGTAATAGGAACTAAACGATTTCTATGAAATTGGTCTAGTTTTCCATGTCCTTTAAAAAGTGTTAAAGATCAATTATTGTTTCGGTGTCCGAATGGAATGATTTCGGTACTAGGTTTTTTGGGCGACTGTCCAACACCTTTGGACATGAATGAAACATATTTCTTTATCCCGATTATCGCGTTTTGATTGTTTTGTTGGCATTTTTCCTCTGCAACCCAGCGTTATCTGAAAATGCAACAATAAATCGACTATCGAAATTTCATAAACTTGCTGATCGTCGTTCGTTAGTTGGCATCTTGTTGCACCGATTTTCACTGCTATTAGGATGTTACTAATCAAATGGGATCAATTAATCTGCTAAGCTGAGAAAAAAAAATCTTGGTAAACACTAATCCAAACCATCTGCAATTGCAGCATTCATTAAAGACATTGTTAGTTTCTTGTCTTATTTGTACGACAAGATTTGCTGAAAATCACTCTACATTTACATTTATGTAGAGCTAGGGGTCTCTACATTTATGTAGAGCTAGGGGTCTCTACATCGACTCTTTCACTAAAAGGCGACACAATTATTCTCGATTACTTTATAAATATTTATTTATAAACTATTTCTTTAATTTACACAGAATGAAACAATGAAACCGGTGGTGAAATTACTAAAGCTTGCTTGTCGTAAATATTATGTCTGTTCACTTTGAGACTCGGATCGCTACTCCTGCTACTTTAGATCTTAAAATGAAACCGTCGATTTGATTGAGTGAAAGGGGACGCACATTCGCTTTTGGGTCTGTTCGCTTGTTCGTCTTGTCCGTCTTGTCTGTTCTTTCGTTCGTTTTAGTCGACAGGGTGTCCCTACATGATAGGCTAGTCCTACATTTATACTCATGCTGGGCTCGATTTGAATTTGAACTTCATTATCTTCATTGTCCCCATTGTCTTCATTATCGGCATCAGGAATAATGGATTTTATGAGTTCCTCTTCTCCGGAAACAGGACTTTTGATTAAAACTTCCAATTCTAAATTTCACTTCGCTCGATGTTTTTTTTTTTTTTGAAGAACTTTGGAGTGGCAGATTTTCTGTGGGAATGGCATCGGCTTTGAGTTTTTTTGAACACTTTGGGGAATATTTAAGGAGCTCATGCCGCAGATATCGAAAATATTGGTCCCGAGTGACATGCTTTGAGCAAATGAAGCCGCTTGTGTTCCTTCGCTATTAGATATGGCTTCTCGAAAAGTTGGACCAGCCTGTCCCATGCCTCCTGGTACCTATCTTCGGTTAGATTGCTTTCGCCTAGAGCTCTGGCAGCCTTGTTTGTCAAAGATTTCCTCAGGCAGGCAAATTGGTATGCCGAAGAATCTCTTGGTTATCGTGGATCGCGCTCTTAAAGCGATCACGGAAACCAATCCATTTAAGGAGCGACCCGTCAAAATCGCCCCAAGTGTTTTTAATATCGTGTTGCTGTACGGGCAGTGTCAGGCTGGCATTAATTGGAGACTCCTGTCTCTCTCCATCGTTGGTTAGGGCCTGGTCCTTCCTGGCCAATGTCGCCAACCTACTCCTTTAAATCTCGGCTGCCTTGAAGTAGTCCTCTTCCATCAAGGCCATAGAATTTTCTATGTCCGACAATCCTTCGTCGGTTGCCTCTCCAATGAGCTGTAGGAATAGCTCATTTGCCTTTACCCACAGCTGCAATAACCGATCCGCTCTTAATAAGGTGCCCTCCTTGGATGCGGAACTAGTATCTCTCGACTCCGCATACGCCAACCCTAACAATGGCTCTCTGCAGAGTGGCGAAATGCTTCGCCTGCTGGCACTCCTGCGAGAAGCGCTACATATATTATAGAAGAACAAAATTGAAGCGAGCTCTTTGCAAATATAAAAAAATAAATTGTGCTGAGAATGATGTTGCTCGAAGTTTCTCCTGACAAAGATGGCGTCCTTTTAAACGGTGCCGTTAGCCGATGACAAGGAAAACTGCAATCCTTTTGCTAGGCAAAATTGTTAGCGGTGTGTGCCTTGCAATAATTATTTATTATTCACTCTTTATTCCTTGTTGTTTGCGGTGCTGCCGTTAGGTGAGATGAGTAAGGACTGTTGCAATGCTGTTGCTGGGCACAAGAAGTGTGAACGGTGTGTACCGTTGCCTGCAGCGGTGCGTTCGCAATGTGCACGTTGAGACTCGTTAAACTATCCTGTCCTTTAAGCTTGGACCTCGTTCGATTTGCAACAGGAAATCTGGGAAATGGCGTTGACTGATGGTGTTCATAACATAATTATGAATCGGTTGCAATTTCTGACAGTAAATAATCAGCATTAGTAAAACCCTTGGAAGTATGCGTTAGAGTGAAGCTGCCTCATGGAAATTGATAACTTTCTTCTCAAATTGATTTTTTCCCTTGTTAGTTTGCCTTAATGCTCTTTTAGAAATAAGAAATAATGTAGAGCAGTCGTGCAAATTAAATCAAATAAACAACAGTAGCGTGGTATTGTTACACAAAACAAATTTGCTTGTAGAAGCAAAAAGTTATAAATTTCAAGTATTGTTATGTTGAACCTGAAGGCAGTTTTAAAGTTGAAAATAACTAAGAATAAATTAATGTTATAGCAATAAGAATTTGGTTAAATTATGTATTTAAATGAAAACAGTGTAACAAAACAACATTCTAAGGATACGGCGGAGTTCTTCAAGCCTACATTCAACAAATTTTCTGTACAATCCTCATCACAAGCGACAAATCTCTTATATTGAAACGAAACCGATTTGTTGGATCAGTAAGGAGTTCAAAATTTCAATTTCATATTAAACATGATCGTAAACAAACTTAGGCACACATCACAAAAATCAGCATCAGAGTTGCCTCATCGAAATACTGCAAGTCAATTAAAAGTATTCCAAAAAAACAGGAATAACTTAGACAAAAGTATTAACTATCACAACAACCAAATTTTTGGAGAAAGCACTTGTCTGCATACAAATATTACACTGAAAAACATGTCATTGTCAAGGCAAAGTAATTCATTCAAAGTAAGGATAACACTCTACAATTGTTGGACAAGGGGTTTAGGATACGGGTATTGGGAATCCGGATCCCGAAAAGAATGATTCGACGGAACCAAGATAGAATATCCGGTGAATTGGGTCGTGGCATCTCCGGCTACGCTCGTTTTTAATCACGACTGGGTCGTATATCTCCACCAGACCTCACCTCGCCACAAAAACATAAACTAACAATGCCACTCAACTACCCTGCTACATTAACTCATGCGACTTACTAACGTGATGGTACGCGGTTCTACCGATCGGTCCGTAGATGGCATCACAGACCGCTACCCTCTCCACTCCTTCGGAATCCCTTCGATAGGATGATAAAAAGGATGCCCCATTTAATATTGCACTCTATCAACAGCACCATGAAATTGTGGATACTGTAAAGCCTCTAATACTGAATCAAGAAAATGTTTAATGACAATTGACTCCATTGTTCCTCGACAACAACGCTTGTGTAAGGGTGTGCAGAACTGGGATTCAAGAACAGCGAGCATTCATCTTCAACAACTTATATTCTAAGACAGAAAAAAACTAATAAAAAAAAATGAAAAAAAAATAACAAAAAAATAAAAAAAAATAAAAAAAAAATTTAAAAAAAATTTAAAAAAATAACAAAAAATAAAAAAAAAAATTAAAAAATAAGAAAAAATAAAAAAAAAAACAAAAAAAATAAAAAAAGATAAAAAAAAATAAAAAAAGATAAAAAAAAATTGAAAAATTAAAAAAAATAAAAAAAAAATAAAAAAAAATTAAAAAAAATGAAAAAAATAAAAATTAAAAAAAAAATAAAAATGAAAATGAAAAAAAATAGAAATAAAAAAAAACAATATAAAAAGAAAAATGAAAATAAAAAAAAAATAGAAATACAAAAAATAATGTAAAAAGAAAAACATAATTTTTTAGTTTTAAGATAATTATGTTCGATTTATATGACGTTTATTTAATTAAGATCCGATTTTTCAATCATCGAAAAAATCTACAAATAACAAACTGGAAAATAAACTTATCTTAGTATTCATCGGTCGAATAAATAAGAGCGTTTTTCATCAGATAAAGTCTATCTGACGATTAAAAAATTCAATATTTTGTTATTTGTCGAATAAACCTTATTTGCTTGTTTATCTGATGATTGAAAAATTGGATCTAAAAAATAATAAAAAAAGGTTAAAAATAAAAATAGAAAAAAATAAGTTAAAACAAAAATAAAATAAAATGTAAAGAAAAGTAAAAACACAAAAACTAGAAAGTAGAGAAAAAGTAAAAAAGGCAATACAATAAAAAAAAAAATAGGAGGAAAAAAATATATATTTGTTTTGTAAACTCGATAATATCATGGGAAATACTTCTTACTTTACTTATAATATGCAATCAGCTAAATACCATAATTTTTAAAAATTAAATATTTTTATAAATTCTCATTGATTGCTTAAAATTAAAAAAAAACTGTTTTGTGTAAAAGGAAGAAAAACATAATTAAAGAATTATTCGTTCAAAAGAATTATTATAATTAATTATAACTAGACAATAAATGTATAGAATAATAAATAATTTTCAGCTTTAGCTGTCAGGGCTTTTACCTGGGTTCAAAAGGAATTTAAATATTTATTTTCAAAATATGTACATATGCAATGCTTTTCTTAATATTACAAGCAACACTTGAAAGAGAAACTCTGCACTTTCAAGCAAATTTGTATCTAAACATGACACCATCGTTGAACTTTCTTTCCATTTTATTAAACGCGCATTCATTTTAATCTACAAATTTCTAACTTGGCATCAAGAAGCTAACAATGGAACTATAACTTTTGAGAATCTTTAAAATCATTGCATGATCGAATGCTCAAACATATTTCATGAGCGGAAACTCGTACGCTTCTTAGGAATTCCAAAAGTAGTTCCTATCCCTATACAATCGATTTTAGGAATAATTGTTATAAGACCCCCCCTTATTTTGCAAAACAATTCAGCAACAATTTATTAACCGACTCAAATTTTCTCCTTCCAGGATGTAACAGCTGATGAGTTTCATTTGTGTATGAATATACTTGGAGCAACAAAACTAGGATCAACAATTACAGGACACGCAGAGTTAGTTAACCTAGCAACGGAACAAGCTGAACTTGGAGCAGACATCGATGCCATTACAATCGAGGATGAAATCGTCGAACGCTTTATTCAGTGTGCAACACACGCGATGCCATATTTTTCGGTAAGTCCTTATAGAATATTAAAAGATAAACAAGCAAGATGTCCGTTGTTATAAATCCAATTCTACTGAGGAAAACCGGAATAAGTTTAAACAAGCCAGGAAGGCCTGCAATGTCCATATTTGACGGACCAAATTTTTACATGACCAAAAACTAAGGCAAAAAATACTGCAATGTCCTAAAGGCAGTACACAGTTTTGGTCATTTGTGAAAAATATGAAGAATTCTTCTTCTTCCTCGGTCCCAACGCTCGTTGATGATGATACTCCAGTTGTTAGCTCTCTCGCGAAAGCTTACCTTTTTGCTAGGCAGTTCGCCTCTAACTCTTCGCTGCCAGAGAGTGTCATGACTCCGTCAGTTCTTGAGAGTTATAGCGAGGGTCCTAAAAGACCTCAACAAACACAAATCTGCTGGCCTAGATGGTATCCCCGCTATTGTTCTGAAGAGGTGTTCTTCAACGCTGGCAAAACCCTCGCTCGTTCCGAGTAGTTGGAAATCAGTATTTGTTCAGCCTATACCCAAAGCAGCGGCCCGTAGCTAAGTGATAAGATGCGTTGGCTGCTAAGCAGAACGTCATGGGTTCGAGTCCTACTCGCGCCCATAAGTTTTTTTTATTTCATCTTTCACGGGTACTGCCTCTTGCGAAGAATTGACAATACTTCCAAGAATATTAATCTGTCATGAAAAAGTGCTTCTCAACTTTGTCGTTCGGAATCGGCGTTAAATTGTAGGTCCCCTCAATTCTTCACACGCATCCAGAGAATTGTTGATGAGAGTAAGTCACTTAGGCCTTGGCTCTGCAAGAGCTGTCGCGCCACTCTATTTATTTTTATTTATTTTTATACCCAAAAAAGGCGAATCTTCCTCTCCCTCCAATTATTGTCCAATTGCACTTACGTCTCTTCTTTCAAAGGTCATGGAAACGCTGATAAACTATCAGCTCAAAAAATATTTTGAAGACCGAAAGCTTCTTAATGGCCGGCAGTACGGCTTTCGCAGAAACAGGTCCACTGGTGATTTGATGGCATATCTCACCGAACAGTGGAACAAATCTTTACATCGTTTTTGAGAAATTTAAGATTGTTGCACTTGATATTTCAAAGGCATTTAATAGAGTTTGGCATCTTGCTCTTTTATCGAAAATGCTTGCTTTCGGTATCGATGAATCCCTCCTTCGTTGGATTAGAAATTTTCTTTCAAACCGTTCTATACAAGTTGTATTGGACGGGTTCAAGCCTGAAACCCACAACATATATGCTGGTGTGCCCCAGGGCTCCGTTTAGTCTCCGACCCTCTTCCTCATTTTCATTACCGATCTCTTGTCTGCAACTTCTAATCCCATCAATTGTTTCGCTGACGACAGTACCCTTAGCTTTTCTTATTCGTTCCCAGACTCACATCCCTCCTCTTCGGATGTGGAACTGCAACGGCAAAATATGATAAGCTCATTAAACTCTGACTTAAACAGCATTGTACAATGGGGAATACAAAATCGCTTCGAAAACTCAATGCTGTCTGATATCGTTGAAGCGAGTCATACGACATACCCCCCTTGCCACTGTCCATGAATGGCACTTGCATCAGTGAAACCGAACATCTCGAGATTCTCGGTATGTACATCACTGACCACCTCTTGTGGAACGAGCACATATGCGATGTCGCCAAAAATGCCGCAAGATGTTTAGGTTTCTTGAGGCGATGCAAGAAAATTTTTTCCCCTTGTGATCTGGCTACCATCTACAAAACTTACATACGTTCAAAGCTTGAGTACTATTCCCACGTTTGGGCTGGTGCTCCAGTAACGTTCTTAAGTCTTTTGGACTTTATCCAGAGCAGAACATTTAAGATGATTGTTGACCATACCATCGTTGAGACACTTGAACATCGACGTAATGTCTCATGCCTCACCCTCTTTTACCGTTACTTCTCTAGTGAAATAGCCAGTTGCATTCCTCCCCTTAAGATATTCAACCGTAATACCCGCGCCTCCAGGAATGCCCATCAGTTCACCCTCGAGCCCAACTTCGGACGTACGGTCATGATCAGAGAATCGTTCTTAAGCCTTACTACGCGAATGTGGAACTCTCTTCCACACTCTGTCTTCCCCAGTCACTGCAGTGTTCGGGAATTCAAGACTGACACCTCATCCTAAACCCTCTCCATCTATCCCACTTTCCCTTACGCTCGCACTGTGCTTTGGCATAAAAAGGGAACAAAAACCCCTTGAGTGCCTGCTTATTACAAAAAAAAGCAAAAACTAACTCTGTTTTCTCTTGTTTTTTTTTTTTAAGTCAACAATAAAATCAACGCAATTTGTCGTCTTCGTGTGTGATAAATTGCTTCCGCTGAGTACATGGAATATGATCGCCACAGCTGTGCAACAGGATCAAGTTCAATTGCGGCTATTGAAAGTTTTCGCTGAAATGTGTGCATACTGCGATGCCCTGGAAAATGCACCAGCCCGAATCGATGCTGTTTACACAATTTTAAGGGTAAGATTTGAGACACAATCAACACAATTGTTTGCATGACTTAACATTTTTTTCTTTAAAGGAATACATGCCATTGCCATCATTGACAGATGACGATCTAGCTACTCCACCGTCATTTCAATTTTCCCATGCAGAATGCTTGCTCTATGCACTGCACATGTTGGGTAGAAAAAATCCGGATGGCTTGGCTTTTGTCAATGATGCGGAGAAATTAAAGGATTTCCGATCGAGATTACAATATTTGGCGCGAGGAACACAAGGGTAAGCCAGCATTGCTTCTTTTCCTTAAAGCTAACTGCTTAACAAGTTGTTCGATTTCTCTTTAGATACATCAAAAAGTTGGAAGAATCAATTAAAGGCAAGCAATCGGAGGAACTGAAATCAGAAGAACATCAACTTAAATTGACCGCCTTGAAAACCACATCAAACATCAGTTCATTGATTCGTGATCTCTTCCATTCACCGCCAAGTTTCAAAACAGACATTCAACTTTCTTGGGTTACAAGGAAAAATGTAAGAAAAGGAAAAACATTTCTGCAGGTTGACTCATGGTTTCTCTTTCAGAACAAAATCGGTTCAAAGCGACATGCGCCGATTACATTCGATGGCAAAGCTGAAAACGGAAATGCAGCAGCAGCAGCAGACGATAAGAAACCTCGATCGAGTTCCGATCAGAAAGTTTATGTGCCGCCATCAGGAAAGTATTCGAACAAAGTTCAAAATTACGGATCAAACCGATCGAGAGCACGTAACGGGTCAGGAGGTGGTGGTGGCGGGGGCGGAGGTGGCTACAGGAGCAACAATCGTCGTTCATACAAGAAGTACTGAATTTTAACACTCAATTGAAAGAAGATAGCGCCCTTGTCATGTCTAGCAGAGCGAGAGAACAGCAAGAAGTTGAAGGGAATAGAAGAAACAATGGAATATTTCAGATGCGAAACGAAAAGAAAAACAAATAAAAAAGACAAATTCCATGGAATCTGTTGAAAGAAAATCATGAAAGATATATCATTCACTTTTCGGGATCCAAATTCATAAGCAATCTGAAATGAAGCAATCACGGAATAACTCACTAAAAGGTAAGACACAAATTCCATTTACTAACTTGTTGATTCTCTTTTTCAGCCAAACATCGGGTGCTCCTTCATTCTCATGATCAACACTTCGCACTGAATCCTTAAACATAACTTCTATCCTTCCTCAAATCAAAGAAAACAAAAACAAATCATTAGAAACTCATTTTCGAGTGAGAAACTATCAAAGGACAATTGATATTCAATTTTTTGTTTTTTTGTTTTTTTTTTTATAATTTATGTTTTACGAACAAAAACAAAATCTATTGCAATAATGAATATTAGTATTAAAAACAAAAAAATCGATTTTAGGGTTCTGGTACTCTAGACGTTTTGAGATTTTTTGTTTAATACGATTTTACGATTTTACGACATGAAAAATATTGTTTACATAAAAACAGCAACAACAGAAACCATCCGATCCACAAAGTAGGGGAGAGATGCTAAAAAACACTTTTTTTTTATTTATTATCAACCAAAGTGTGTTTTAAAATCAAATATCCTTTTCGGGACGAGAGATGTGCGAGGAGACTCTTGTGCATTTTATTTAAATAGATTTTTTTCTCAAGTAGAATAATAAAATTCATTGAATAACAAATGTGTAACATATTCGATTTTATTGAAATAAAAACGTCATGCAGTGACACAAAAACTAATATTGTTTTTTGTTTTACTATATTTTAAGAGTTTCAAGGAAGTAACGGTATTTCACTGTTTCACAAACAGCAAATTCCTATATTAGGCGGGTCTGAGCCATCCTTCCAACGCAAATTGCATGGGCGATAGTGGAACAAATGACATAAATGTGTTTGTTGCAAAATTGAGCTAGTTCATCTATTTCCCAATAGATGGCGCTACGATCGGTGGCGAAAAATCGAAATGTTGAAATTTTCACGCAACGGAATGACCTATGAAGGAAAATGAGGCGTCATATGGTAGCCTATGGAATTCCCTAAACATACAGATTAGTTTTGCAATAGGTGGCGCTGCAATTTCACATTTTGTGCATACTTTTCATCATTTTTATAATTCGGCACTGATAGCGTAACCATCTTTTGATCGGTGTCGCAATTAATGGCCAAGATAGAAAGGGATTTCATAAGCTTTCACATGATACCTCATTAACTCATTTTTCTTCGTAAGGATTTCAAAGGATCACTCCATAGAATACCTTTGAGGGCAAAACGAGTCAAATTTCGTTTAACATATTCTATCCTCTCAATATGAATATACAGGGTGATTCACGAGCGTTGTGCCAAAAAGCTAGAGCGTGTAGGTTGAGTTGAGACAAGAACAAAATCGTATGGGAGGGGGGTCTTTTCCCCCCCGTTTAGCCGAGAGGGGCAATTTTCTGAAAAATTGACTTATTTTGTAAAAAAAAAATATTAAAAATCAACGGCTTAGTTAACAACACCGTGCCATACCTTTCTGAAAAGCTAAAAACTTCTTCTTTCACTTTGTTTTTAAAATAAATTGTTTTAACGAATACTGCACAAGAAGCCATATATGGCTTTTGATTTTTAAACGCCCACTGCTTGGATTGCGCAACTGTTATTTAAAAAGTACCATTTTGATCTATTAGAACAGTTCATTGTTTATATTTTTTAGTGTATTTGGTTTTCTTTTTCGTTGCACAATCGCGAAAATCCGCAATCAAATTTGACAGTGCGCGTAGTGTGACTGTTGACAAAAAACACAGAAATAAAAGCTTATTTTTCATTAGGTTAGGTTAGGTTATAGTGGCTGTCTAGTTGTTGTTGACTCACTTAGACCTCAAGGATCCGTTGTGATACCATAAAATACTCATGGGAGAGTAATGACCTTAAACAAACCAATTCGTGCTTTTAATGAAGTTAGAGAGACCTTTAATGTCGATCGTTGCCAGTTCACTGGTATTATCGAAGAAGGGATTACCGAGAAAGTTGTTCCTTCTAATGGAGAGTGCTGGACATGTACAAAGAAGGTGTTGGACTGTTTCCTCTTCCTCCTCGTCCATGCAGCTTCTGCCGAAGTCATTTGTGTAGACTACTAGCCTCAGAGCATGTCTACCTATGAGGCAGTGTCCTGTTATTACTCCTATTGTAGAGCTTATATTTTGTCTGCTCAGGGATATCAAGCCTTTTGACCGTTTTATGTCTATGCTTGGCCATATTTGCTTAGTTGCTAGGCAGGTGGTACCCTGTGACCATCTAGCATTGGTTGATTCTAGAGCATATTGTTTGAGAAGATATTTGCATGTAGCAAGTGGTGTTCCTATGTTATGTTTTTGTCTAACATTGGGCAGAAGTGTTCCGTTTTTGGCGAGCTCGTCGGCTTTGCATTTTCCCGGAATGTCTCTGTGGCCCGGCACCCAAATGAGGTGAATATTAAACTGTTCCGTCATCTCATTCAGAGATGATCGACAATCGTGGACAATTTGAGAGTTTGTGGAGACAGACGCGAGAGATTTGAGAGCGGCTTGGCTGTCCGGTCCGAGAAGATTCGTATATCCTTGCAAGATATAACGTTTTCTTTGAGCCAGGATAGTGCCTCTTTAATCGCCATTACTTCTGCCTGGAATACACTACATTGATCGGGAAGTCTGTATGATAGACTGAGATTCAGTTGTTCTGAATAGATACCACTTCCAAGTCCGCGGTCTTTGAACCGTCTGTATAGAAGTGTACCGCGTTGTCTTCCAGGGGTCTTTCTTCTTCCCAGGAGGATCTTGAAGGGATAGAGACATGGAAGCTTTTACCGAACACCATTTTTGGGGTGGTATAATCTAAGCGATCTGGGATAGATCTGAAATTGTCTAGAATAGTAGTATGACCAGTATTGTTACTGTTCCATTGAGAGGTGGCTCTAAGCCTCACACATGAGTTGGCTGCCACCATTTTGGAGAAGATGTCGAGAGGTGTTAGGTTTAAAAGCACTTCCAGGGCTGCGGTTGGTGTTGAGCGAAGTGCTCCTGTGATGCACATACCTGCTGACCGCTGAACTTTGATGAGCTTATTTAGATTTACCATCTTGTCCAGTGCGGTCCACCATACGACAACTCCATAAATGAGTATCGGTCTGATTACCGAAGTGTATAGCCAGTGGGTTATCTTTGGGGAGAAGCCCCATTTTGATCCTATGGCCTTTTTACAAGTAAAAAGCGCTACGGTAGCCTTTTTTACTCTTTCATCAATATTTGCCTTCCAATTTAGTTTTTTGTCTAAAATGAGGCCTAAATATTTAGCTTGGTCGGAAAAACTTAATAGTATTCCTTTAATCTTGGGTGGGCTAATTTGAGGAATTTTGTACCTTCTCGAAAAGAGTACAAGTTCTGTTTTGTGTGGATTGACGTCCAAGCCACATTGCTTAGCCCAATATGTTAGCCTATTTAAGGCATTTTGTAGGAGTTCTGAGAGAACTTGGGGATGTTTCCCAGATACAGATATTGCAACGTCGTCAGCATAGGCAATCACCCTGAAACCCTCTGCTTCCAATGATGTTAGTAGGTCGTTTACTACCATGTTCCATAAAAGAGGCGAGAGGACCCCACCTTGGGGGGTACCCCGATTCACCGATCTGGTGGTGGTAAAACTTCTCATGCTAGAAGTTATTGTCCTGCTTTTGAGCATGTGACTTATAAGATCTATGAGTGGTTTCTCTAATTTCAGCTTATCCATTGCTGTTGTGATCGCCTGGTAACTGACGTTATTGAAAGCTCCTTCAATATCTAGGAACGCTACTAGGTTATATTCTTTGTATTTGAGGGAATATTCAATACTACGTACCAGCGAATGAAGTGCTGTTTCTACTGATTTTCCCTTAGAGTACGCATGTTGAGCTGTGGAAATGAGACATGGTTTTAAGTTATGTCTGATGTGAATTTCAATCAATCTTTCCAAGGTTTTAAGAAGGAAGGATGATAGGCTGATTGGTCGTAGATCTTTAGGGTTAACGTGGGAGGGTTTCCCTGCTTTAGGAATGAAGACTACTTTTGCCATTCTCCAGGCCTTGGGAATATATTTCAACCTTACACAGCCTGTCAGAATGATTTCCAATGGTGGAATGATCATGTCTGAGCATTTTTGTAGTTCGGCCGGAATAATTCCGTCTGGTCCTGGAGATTTATATGGATCAAAGCTGTCTATCGCCCATTGCAGTTTTTCCCGTGTTATTAGATCAACTAAATCGCTTGTAGAAGCTTGCGACTCTGATGGTAAGTCGTTAAGTATGTTAGAGCTACCTGGAAAGTGGGTGTCTAATAGCAGATTAAGAGATTCTTCATCTGTGGTAGTCCACGTGTCTGCTTCTGTCTTCAAAGCACTAGGTATTGTTGGACTTTTTGAGAGAATTTTCCTAAGTCTTGAGGCTTCTGAAGTATTATCTATTTTTCCACAGAAGTTTCTCCAAGAAGACCTCTTACTCTTCCTTAATTCTTTCTTATAAAGCTTTAGAGCTTGTTTGTATAAGTCCCAGTCAGAAGCAGATCTTGTGTATTTAGATCTGTTGAAGAGTTTGCGACAACTCTTCCTGAATGGTTCTAGTTCTTTGTGCCACCAATGAGGTTTCTTTTTACCCTTAAAAATGGTTACAGGGCACGAAGTTCTCATTGATTCGTTGAAGGCTTCGGTGAGATGGTTTACAGAATGGTCTAGTTCATCTTTAATGGAGGAACTTTTGAGAAGGTTGTGATCAAGCAGTTGTGCTAATACCTCTCTATATCGTTCCCAGTTTGTGTTACGGTGATTGCGAAAACCCGTACATATATTAGCCACATCATTGAGTTCAAACTGAATATATCTGTGGTCAGAGAAGGAATTCTCCTTTGAGACATGCCAGTTTGAAATCAGATTATGGATTGAGTCAGAGGTTAGTGTTATATCAAGTAGCTCTTTTCTGTTCTTGGTAACAAAAGTGGGTTCATTACCAATATTATTTATGAGAAGGTTAGTGCTTAATAGGTAATCAAATAAGGACTCACCTCTCTCATTTATGTCCGAGCTACCCCATACCGTGTGATGGGCGTTAGCGTCCGAACCAATTAGTAGGCCAGCTTTTTTCGTTTGCGCGTCCGCAATTGCCTCCCTCAAGATGTCTCCTGGAGCAGGACTGTCATGGCCAAGATAAGAGGATATAAGCCAGTAGGTGGCTTTATCCGTTGTTAAGACAGCGGTGGTGGTGTCCTTGTCGCTGTAATTGGGGAGTAAAAATACATTTAAGTTATTTTTTACTAACATGCATGACCTTGGTTCACCTTTCTCCGATGCATACAAAAGTTTATAGCCAGGAGTCCTGAGGCCTCTGATGATGGAGTTTGAGACCCACGGCTCCTGTATTAAGACGATGTCTTCTTTGTTTCTGTGCAATCGGAGAACCAGGTTGTTTGTGGCCATGATGGCGTGGTGAAGATTAATCTGAACTAATCGCAGCATTGCTACTTTTAGCCAGATCAACCTCCACCACTGTTTTATCGGCGTTATCATCGTCTGAGGAGGAATGAAGTAGGTCTTCCTCGCTCAAAGTGATGCCTAAGATGGCGTCTTCAGTTTCCATGTCGGAAATACTGTCGACTATCGGGTGAGCCTCCACGTCGGATGGCTTGTTTGGGGCTGTGGAGGTCGATGGTTCCACTTGTGGTGTTGCATCGACTTCCATTTTGGGGGTAGTGAAGCGTTTCCTTCCGCTGAAGGGGCTTCTATGGGGGGTGCGTTGAGCGAGTCTTCATCTTTTTTATAGATACGGACAATGATTTCATCGAAACCATACCTAATCACCCCTTCGGTCGCGGCCAGTGGAGCCAATGATTCCCTATTGATCACCAAGAGAGCTGATCTATAGCGACCCACTGTCTCCTTCTCAACCTTTGGGACTTTCCAGTCGTGAGTAGGCAGGTTTGGATTGCTGGTTTTGATTAATTTCATAATCATGTCTGGGCAGTTGTGTAGAGCTGGGACCATTATACTTGCTCTCGGTCGGCAAGGGATATTCTCCCTTGTAACAACTTCGAGCTTGGCACCCGGCCAGACTTCTGGCAAGCCATTAACAGCAGCCCTGTACAGATCGAAAGATCTCTGATCACCACAGGCGATGAGTTTGATACGATTTTGGTACCATCCTGCATCGGCTGTGTCTGGGAGAGGCCCCGATGACAGATAAAAATCTGAAACCGAGGTGAGCCTTGACGTCTGCCCATTGATCATGAGAGATGTTACCATCTGCATGACTCCTGTCAATGACCGCGGCTATGATCTTGCCTTTGAGCGCGTCGCTGAAAGATAGATCTTTGTTGAAGGCTGTTGTGCTGCTGGGAAGCACTTTCTGCCTTTTCGGTTCAGGCTTGTCGCCCTCGAGAGACCTATTGCGCTTTGACGTTGAGTCGCTGCCGGTCGGTTTTGTATTTCTGCTGAGAACGCCACTAGCCCACTCGAGTTTCCGCGCTTGCTCAGGGGTTCTTTCCGTCGCCGGTATGACGCCGACTGCGGCCAGAATCCTTTCAGAATTGCGCTGGTCTCGATTGGCCTGTGACTTCCCGGACTTCCTGTTAGCCGGCCCAGAGCTATGTCCGTGTGACACAGATGTGGGTCGACCACCAGAATTGGTCGCTACCGATACCAATCGGGGTGTGCCCTCACCCTTCGATTTAATTCCACGCGTCGCAGATTTTGTCTCTCCGGATGGGGTGTCCCTTCTTGGGGTCGCTTGCGACGTCCTAGCAGGGGCGGGGAAGATGTGGGGTTTGGAATTGCCGCCCTTGGGACAGCCGAGCGTCACAGCTGTTCCACTGACGGGTAATTCCTTTAAGTATAGGTTGCGGCTAGTAGAGGGAGAAGGACTCCCGCTGCTAGTGGCAACCACAGGGTTGACAACCCGTTCACACCTCTGAGTTGGCTCGACAGCCTTTCCAGGAGATGTGACCGCATTGTCAGCCCTGGCTCTGTTTATGTTTTTTATTTTTTTTCTGTTTGATTGTTTGTTTGGTTTCATTTTTGTTCCCACGAGTGAGGCGGAAAGACGGTCAGCCCCGGCAGAGCCGCTTACCGGGGCAAGGCAAGAAATATGACGGACCTTGCCACAGCATCCGAAAGAGCTCGTTAATGACTGGTTTATCCCCCAGCCTTTCATTCTTCGGCACGGTTTTCGTACAAAGTACGCTCACACCACCACTGAAATTAGGAACCTCTAAACTATGATTGAATTAGGTTTCCGAACGTTGCACTATTGAGGAGTTACAACAATTCAGCGACCCAACTCAACCTTAGCTAATCACCATCATGCCAAAAACGCACAGGACTCTGTAGTGATCATTGCCCGCCTGGCACCCACTTGGAGGGTTTGAATGAGGATTTTTGCCGGGCTTATTTTTCATTAGCTTGTGCATAATTTTCAATATTGGTAAGTAATATTAAAGTGTTAAATGTTCAATTATGTCCGTGGAATTCAAGACACGGCGTGTTTTTGACAACATCCATATATGGCTCCTTATCCATTCACAACAATATTTATGGTGCCATATATGGCTGCTTGTGCTTTCACATAAGAGTGAGAAAACATTGATCTCGTCAAATTCTTTCTACGGAAAAGGATTTTGTGCTGTTCCTGGTGATGGTTTTCAGAGTGAGGATGAGCAGAATATGGATATGGACTGTAACGAACACATAGAGGTGCCTGATGAAACCGATGAAAGCGAATACGATTCGGATGATGAAAATCCATTGTTAACTTTGAGATCGAAAGATAAGAAAAAAAAGCAAAAAGTAACATGGAGGAGCAAGTCTCGTGCATACATACATGGAAAGCGATTATCCCTTTTTAGGGACAAAAGAAAATTGAAAACGTCTGCCATTGACCCTTCACATCTAGCTCTCCATGCTCTCGTCGGCGGATTCTTGAAAACATGCTACGACTTGGGCGCCATCTATTGGGATATCTTTCAGCGTAGAGTCTTTCGGCTTCCCGATCTCGACAACAAGTTAAACCGTAGCAGAAGTTCCTGTCCGCTAACTCTTCTCGAACATATGAGTTTGTTATTGTTATGTGTTGATGAATTAATATTTTAATTGTAAATGGTTGTTAAGTAAATTTGCGATGCCTTTTATTAACCTTTAGGTTGTTAATTGTTTTTCATTCAAGAAAAATTGCAGTTTAATTATCTTAAGCCCCCAGCAGGTAGAACCCTTCGCCGGCGAGTGGCCGCGGCCCCAGGTATAGTAAGAAAAAATTGCTGGTCAGTTTTCAGACGTTAACAATGAACAAAATGATTAATCCAGGGAAAATCTAATACTTTTCTACTTTATTGAGTCCTCATAAGACCCCAATTACAAAAAATTAAATTTGTAAATTAAACTAATAAATTAAACTTAAAGTCCAGATAGGTAAAAATAAAAACAAAGATTTTCTTAGAAAAAAGTGGTTTTGGTTTTTTTCTAATTTCTCAAAAACGAAAAGACATTTTTGCATCCGGTTTTGTGTTTTCGACTAAAAATTAACAAAAACATTGAAATTTTAAAACAAAATTAGTACTTAATTACATAAAATTTTGAAAAAAATTAGTTCAAAAAATTTTTTTTGGCTTTTTTTGTTGAAAATTTTGAGTTTGAAAATTTATTTTTTTAAAACTATTCGTTAAAACAATTTATTTTAAAAACAAAGTGAAAGAAGAAGTTCTTAGCTTTTCAGAAAGGTATGGCACGGTATTGTAAACTAAGCCGTTGATTTTTAATATTTTGTTTTACAAAATAAGTCAATTTTTCAGAAAATTGCCCCTCTCGGCTAAACGGGGGGGGAAAAGACCCCCCCTCCCATACGATTTTGTTCTTGTCTCAACTCAACCTACACGCTCTAGCTTTTTGGCACAACGCTCGTGAATCACCCTGTATAGTAGTGAGGTGACCAAACTTGGGAAGCGTATTCTAAGTGGTAAGTGAGGACGAACGTAGCAGTTATATAGAGCAGGGGTGATATTTGGATTGCGGAACTCGTTTGACCAACGTTTTATAAATCCAAGCATTGAAGAAAAATCAAGCTTAAGAGTAAAAAAATCTCCAAGATCTCTAACGGAAGTTACACGGGTTAGAATGTGCTGTGAGATAGCGTCGTCATATGAAGAGCCAGAGTTTTAAAGACTGCAGTCATTTCGGTATTTTAGTTAAGTCACGAATAAGACTGTTTTGTTTTTAGTCTTTTAACTTACAAAAGTACTTTAACTGGAAAGGAGCAGTCACCAGTCAGTACTTATTTTTTAACTTGCAGTCAATTGAAAAAGTCAATTGACTAAAAGTTAATTAACTGCAGTACTTTTTAACTGGCTTTAGTCAGTAAAGTCACTAAAAAGTCTTTTAACTTAAGCGAGTTTGGTTTTAGTCATTAAGTCTTTTGACTGCAGTCAATTTACTTTAAGTCAATTGACTTTTTTTAGTCTTTTTGACTAAAAAGTAATAAATTGAGTTTGAGTCACCATTATTGAGTCAATACTATTGAAGTACCGTAGTAAACAGGGATTTTTTGTTTGAATTCATATTGTGAAGAATCCTGTTTAGGATTGATGGATTATTTGAGACTCCACTAGGCATTTCATGTCTTGTCTAAGATAAGTATGGTTTAAGATAAGTATGGTTTTAGTAGAAACGTAGAGCAATAAAAAGGTAAGTGCATATTTTTATATTGTGCGATGTGCTTTAAGAAAAAAAAAATATCATCACACACATAGACGAGCCCCAAGAGGTAGCTTTATTGCACAAATATGTAGATATGAAACTAGAAAGGAATAAAAATAGTATTACATTACATAGACTGCCACCGTGTAGACTCATGAGTCTGACTTTTTTTCAAACTACGTTGGTGTAAAAGGGATACAAAATTCGAAAAGCTGAAAAGGAAAATAATTTGCCCGGTGAGTCGCTGGCAAATTTTTGTACGACTCATTTTTAATTTTGTTTTGTTCTCATTCTATATTTTTTGATTCTGTTTTATTTAAATTCGCTTGCTTTCAGTTCACATGTATACCTTGCTGTTTGAAAAAGTGAGAAAGAATGTTTTTCATTTCGTTTCAAGAATGTGAATGAAAGAGTGTTGCCAAAATATGAGTCCTGACTTAAAAGTCATGGTGTAATTGTGTTCGACTCAGAGGATAAAATTTCAAAAGAGAATTCGAAGAAGAGTCATGAAACATGAGTCACCGTGTAATAGCAGACATAGTAGTAGGTACGAACAAAATTGTCGAAAGTCAATTCAATATTCTTTCATAAAAAGTGAAAAATAAATTCTCTCATTAGTTTCAAACTAGCAATTCCTTGCAAACAAAAAATACAAAACAAAGAATTCCAGGAAATAATGTGACCCATATCTATTTTGAAAACCTATAACTTGGTAGTAGGGTCAACGAACTTTATTTTTGCTTGCAAAAATCTGCCTGAAGCAGAAAACGAAACAAAAATTCCCCGAAAAATATTCCCTTTACCGTCACAAATAACAACAAGAAGGCGGGCAGTATTTTGACGTTTTATAATTTTTCATCTTCAATTTTTCTTCTCTCCTTACACGTTCAGAAACAAAACTCAATAAAATCTTCTCTTCCTTGCTTCTTGTTTTCATTCTTTCATTCTACTTTCCAATTTATTCCCCTTGCTTCTTGCTTTTCTTGCTTGCTTTCAGCGCCACGCCGTTTGCGGATATAGCTGGTACTTCAGAATCTCCAACCATTCCACGACTATAATTTATATAAGGCGTTTTTCTTTTTTATCACCGAGCGGGGCAAAGAGCGGGGCTCGAGCGAATCGAGCGAGTGTCGAGTCGAGCGCGACTTGAGCGCTCAGAACTATTTGAGAAACACAATTGAGCACTGAACTGATTCCTACAGTAAAACCAGAAAAAAAGTAATTAAATAATTATAATTTTCTAAATTCAAAATATTATTTACCATCACTGGAAGAGCAACCAGCTTCGCCTGCCATTTCTTTTGTTTTGTTTGTTTGTTTTTTTTTTGTCCCTCAAAAACTCAACGCTTTTATTCTGCTCTATCTGCTCGATCATTTTTGACCGAGCAAATCGAGTCAGCCCCGAGCGTGTTCGGTTCTAAAAAAGTAACACAGATCGAGCGCCCCGAGCTAAAAAAAAAATGCCGATCTTTTTTTGACAGTTCGATTCCCGCTCCGTGCTAAAAAAAGAAAAACGCCTATGGACAAAGGATCAGGGGTGGAATCGCGTAAGCTGATTTTTGATAGTTGACAGTCAAATTCAAGAAAATTCGTCTGTGTAAGCTGGATAATCAAAAGTGGCAGTCATCTTTTTTTGACTTTTTCAGCTGACACCTATTTAGGTGTCAATTTGATACAACTGAACATTTTTGGTTTATTTTTTCTTGGTGTTTTTTTCTACTTTTTGGGAAAAATGAATATTTTTGGGCTGGTGCAAAGGGTTTTGCAAATGCAAAACAATGAAAATCAAAACCAAGATGAAATTAAATTCACACCTTTGTTTTGGTCGTAAGACAGAGAATTTATTTTTCAAGAAACAAGTACCAACACTTCATTTATACTCTGAAAAACATTCACTTCACATTAAAGTCATTCATTGGCTTCTCCAAAATTGCCCCACGAGACATAAATAAAGTTATTAATTTGTGTTATTAACTCACAAAATGTTCGCTCCCAGTAAAAGAAAAAAAAAAGAAAATTGATTGTAGGTACAAAACAAACTTCTTGACACACAGTCAGCTGACTGGATAAGAATCAAAAAAGGACACATAGATACAATATTCATATTCCCGTCTCTTTTTTTATTTCCTTGTTTGTGTCCCTGAAAATTTAAAAGCATGTAAAACAACAACAACAGTTGGGTTTAAACGTGAACTAAATAGAGTGATGCCAAGAATCCAAGAAAAAAATTTGATTTCAGAATGATCACCTTACACAGATGGAAAGTTGTTGACTATCACTTTTGATAGTCAAAAATTTGATAGTCAACTATCACCTTATACGATTCCACCCCAGATCACGGAAGTGTCAAAGCGAAGCTCTGAGCAGACCATATTCAATAGGCGTTTTTCTTTTTTACATCTGAACAGAGCTCGAACTGTCAAACTAAAAATTGTGTTTCTTTTTTAGTTCAGAGTGTTCAGAGCATCAAAGTTGTGCTATTTTTTTCATTCAGAGCACTGATTCTGAGTGTTCAGAGTTCAACCGACGCGCTCAGAAAAAAAAACCGAGCATAATGAACGAAATGCTGAGCGCAAGCGTGTTCTTCTCAAAACAATTGAAATGGCGGAGGAAACAAGTCGCTCAGGCAAAGATGGTTAGTTTTATTTTGAATAGTTAGTTAAATATTTTATTTATTAATAAAAAAATGTCAATTTCAGATTTCAAAAATACGAAGTGTCGATGTCTGAACTAAAAATGCTCAATTGCATTTCAAAATGAAATCCGAAAGTTCAGAAAATGTTCAGAGCTTCATTTGTTCAGAGCGTGTTCAGCGAGCTCTGAACACTCAGAGTTCGGAGCTCTGAATTAAAAAAGAAAAACGCCTTATGTTTTTTTTTGTCTGTACAATCCGAAAAAAACAAGTGAAGTTGTCTTTGCTCAGCTATCTGCTCTATTTGCTCGGTCGTTTTATCCTGAGCAAATAGATTTAGCTCAGAGCATGAAAATTTTTACTTTTTTAGCTCCGATATATCTGAGCTAAAAAAGAAACAGATTTTTTTTTGACAGCTCTGTCATCTGATCTGATCTGCTCCGAGGTAAAAAAGAAAAACGCCGATATATATGCAAAGCTGGCGACTGCATTCTGTTCAGCTCTTTGTATATATAGGCCTATTATAGGCCTTTTTCTTTTTTAGCTCTGAGCAGGGTACGGAGTAGAGCCTGAGCTCATCGAGCTCGGTCTGAGCAGAGTTAGCTCAGACCTTTCCGAGTTAATAAAGAAACAAACCTGAGCACGGAACTGTCACACATACAAAAAAAATTGAAAAAAAAAATTATTTTCCTTCATTCGGAGAACAACTTACTCCGCCCGCCATTTCTACCGTTTTAATTTTTTTTTCGCATCATCTCAGTCATGATAAATGAACAAAATACATGAAGTTGGCCGCGCTCAACTTTTTACTCCATCTACTCCATCAATTTTAACCGAGCTCGTAGATCGCGCTCCGACCACGGTCTGATCTAAAAAATAAACAAAAGTTGAGCGCTCCGATATGTCTGAGCTAAAAAAGAAATACGGTTTTTTTTTGACAGCTCCGTACCCTGCTCGGAGCTAAAAAAGAAAAACGCCTTATGTCAATGGTTCAGCTCTTAAAACCTATCTTCTTTTTTCTCTTATCTCTGGTAAAAAAACGTCTTGTCTATAGATTTGATAACATTAAAAAAAAGAGAATATTTCTGTGTTTAAATAATTATAATCTTTGAAGAAACTGCACATTGCACTTCACTTTCTTGTGTTACCCACGATAAATAAGCTGAAATGGATCTTCGCGAACTCATAAAAATTGATATTGTTAGACTGGTTTTAGAAAATGTGATAGTAATTCATACATAAGTTACTTTATTTTTAGGAATGGGGACATGAGCGTCTGGTTCGTGCCCAGCAAGTCGTTGAAGTCCGTCCTTATGATAAAGAATCGTGGTCGGTTCTCTTACGAGAAGCTCAAACACGCAGTGTGAATGAAGTACGGTCGCTGTATGAATCCTTGGTGAATGTTTTCCCCAGTGATCACTTTATAACAAGATTGGAAACCTACCTACGTTTTACCCTCCAAATACCGCAAGTTATTTTTTTTCATGCACACATACTCTTGCAGCTAACTTGCTTTTTATTATGTAGGCAACTGTATCTTTATTACAAAAACACGCATACTCTTACAGCTAACCTGCTCCCTCAGCTTGTAGGCAAATGTCACTTTGACAGCAAGGTTTCCAATCTTGGTATAAGTGATCACTGGTTTTCCCGACTACAGCTCGTTACTGGAAAATTTTTATTGAACAAGAGATGAAAGGTCGTAACTATGAAAGAGAAGAAAAACTATTCCAGCGTTGTTTGGTTAAAATACTCAACATAGATCTTTGGAAACTGTACTTGACCTATGTAAAAGAGACTAAAGCTGGGCTGAGCACACACAAGTAAGGATAAGTAATGTTATTTGTTCGAGTTTTTTTTTTACTTTTTTGTTTTTCTCAAAAGGGAAAAATTAGCACAAGCTTACGACTTTGCTCTTGAAAAAATTGGAATGGATCTGCATTCATTTTCAATATGGCAAGATTATATTAATTTCTTAAAACGCGTTGAAGCCATTGGAAGCTATGCGGAGAACCAAAAAATAACGGCGGTGAGAAGAGTATACCAAAAAGCTGTAATAACCCCAATCATTGGTATAGAATCGCTATGGAAAGATTACATCGCTTTTGAACACAATATCAACCCTATCATTTCAGAAAAAATGAGTGTTGAAAGGTCAAAGTAAGTTTATGTTCTTTTATTTTATTAACATAAAATTTCGAGTTTTGACCGTCTGTACAGGGCTTAAGATATGTATAGTACGCCAGTTCCACCTAAAAATAACTTACTGGGATTTTAATCCCAGTTGACTGAGGCAAAATCAGTTGTTGTTGTTGGAACATAATTCTCAGTTTTCATTGAAATATAGGGTGCTTTCATAAATACATGGTTGCGAAAGTCAGACGAATGCATAGTTTTCATAAATACTTACTTAAGGTGGCACTACAAACCGGTGTGGACTTGGGCCTCAATCAACAGTCTCGGTCCCTAGCTAGCTGTCTCCAGGTTTGCACTCCAAGTTGTTTGAGGTCCTCTTCCACTTGTGTGCACCACCTGAGTCGCGGTCTTCGTCTCCTCCTCCCTCGGGAATAGTGTCGAAGGCTT
This sequence comes from Sphaerophoria taeniata, assembly GCA_943590905.1. Lineage (NCBI taxonomy): Eukaryota > Metazoa > Arthropoda > Insecta > Diptera > Syrphidae > Sphaerophoria > Sphaerophoria taeniata. The sequence continues at coordinate 91,533,426 of OX016540.1, forward strand.
TCCGGGCCGGAGCATTGGTGTCCATGCGCTCTAAATGACCGAGCCATCTGAGTCTCTGGACCTTGACCCTTCTGGCTAGGTCCACGTCAACCTTGATGGAGCAGCGTGAGTTCTTCATCGTCATTTTGCACAAGCGAAAGAGCTTGGCAGGTATGCCAAAACTAGACATAGCTTTATACAGTTCGTCTCTGTAGATGCTGTCCTACTACTTACTTTACTTACTTATCCGGCTCACAATCCATGAAGGGTCTCAGCCTGAGATACTGCAGTCTTCCATCGTGAACGATCCCTCGCATGCACTCTCCAGTCACCGAGACCAAGCGCTCTGGCATCCGCAGTCACTGGGTCCTTGTACCGTAGGTTCGGTCTTCCTTGTCGTCTTGAACCTGGGGGCTGGGATGAGAAGACTTTCTTGGCTGGAGCGTTGTCGTCCATTCGCTCGATGTGGCCGAGCCAATGTAGTCGTCTTTTCTTGGCCTTCTGGACTACATCCACATCTTGGTACAACTCATACAGTTCTCGGTTGTATCTTCTTCTCCATTCGCCATCGTCGCATACGGGACCAAAAATCCGTCGAAGAATTTTCATTTCGAAAGTGCCCAGTATCAATTCCCCTTTTTTACTTATCGTCCAGCACTCGGCGCCGTAGAGTAGGACTGGTAAAATCAAAGTTTTGTATAGCAGACACTTTGTCTTTCGAGTGAGGAGTTTTGAACCCAGTTGTTTGGCCAAACCGAAGCAGCAGCGGTTCGCTAGGGTAATTCTTCTTCGGATCTCCACTAAGGTGTCGTTCGTGGGATTGATGTTTGTTCCAAGGTAGGTGAACTCCTTAACTACCTCGAAATTGCTGCTACCAACAGTGACGTTTTGTCGTAGGCGGTGGACAGATGTTGCTTTGTTTGTTGATAACATGTACTTTGTTTTGTCCTCATTCACTTCAAGACCAACTAGTTTCGCCTGTTCTTCAATCGCTGTGAAGGCCTCAATCACAGCTCTCTTGGATCGACTGATGATGTCTATGTCGTCCGCATAGCCTAGGAGCTGGGTGGATTTGTTGAAGATAGTGTTTTCCGTGCTCACACCTGCCTTGCGCACTTTCTGCTCCAGGACTATGTTGAAGAAGTCACATGACAACGCATCTCCTTGTCTAAACCCTGCGCAAGTTTGGAATAACTCGGATGAGCTGTTACCCATTTGCACACTGCACTGCGTATTGTTTAGCGTCATACGGCACAGCTGGATCAGTTTGTTCGGGATCCCGAATTCAGACATCGCAATCATAAGCTCTTGGCGGTGGATGCTGTCATACGCGGCATTAAAATCGATGAAGAGGTGGTGGGTATCGATTTGGAGTTCATATTTTTTTTTATTTTTTTTTTTCATAAATGCAAATGATAAAAGTCAGATGTTCATAAAAGCAAAAGGCAAGTATTTGCAGCGCAAATGTGCAACTATAAAAACTCACATGCAATCTGAATTTCTTTCTCAATAAAAGAGACTGGTATACAGGGTGATTCACGAGCGTTGTGCCAAAAAGCTAGAGCGTGTAGGTTGAGTTGAGACAAGAAAAAAATCGTATGGGAGGGGGGGTCTATTCCCCCCCGTTTATCCGGGAGGGGCAATTTTCTGAAAAATTGACTTATTTTGTAAAAAAAATATTAAAAATCAACGGCTTAGTTTACAACACCGTGCTATACCTTTCTGAAAAGCTAAAAACTTCTTCTTTCACCTTGTTTTTAAAATAAATTGTTTTAACGAATAGTTTTAAAAAAATCAATTTTCAAACTCAAAATTTTCAAAAAAAAAGCCAAAAAAAATTTGTTGAACTAATTTTTTTCAAAATTTTATGTAATCAAGTACTAATTTTGTTTTAAAATTTCAATGTCTTTGTTAATTTTTAGTCGAAAACAGAAAACCGGATGCAAAAATGTCTTTTAGTTTTTGAGAAATAAAAAAAAAAAACAAAACCACTTTTTTCTAAGAAAATCTTTGTTTTTATTTTTACCTATCTGGACTTTTAGTATAATTTACTAGTTTAATTTATAAATTTAATTTTTTGTAATTGGAGTTTAATGAGGACTCAATAAAGTAGAAAAGTATTGGATTTTCCCTGGATTAATCATTTTGTTCATTGAAAACGTCTGCCATTGACCCTTCACATCTAGCTCTCCATGCTCTCGTCTCGGATTCTTGAAAACATGCTACGACTTGGGCGCCATCTATTGGGATATCTTTCAGCGTAGAGTCTTTCGGCTTCCCGATCTCGACAACAAGTTAAACCGTAGCAGAAGTTCCTGTCCGCTAACTCTTCTCGAACATATGAGTTTGTTATTGTTATGTGTTGATGAATTAATATTTTAATTGTAAATGGTTGTTAAGTAAATATGCGGTGCCTTTTATTAACCTTTAGGTTGTTAATTGTTTTTTCATTCAAGAAAAATTGCGGTTTAATTATCTTAAGCCCCCAGCAGGTAGAACCCTTCGCCGGCGAGTGGCCGCAGCCCCAGGTATAGTAAGAAAAAATTGCAGATCAGTTTTCAGACGTTTTCAATGAACAAAATGATTAATCCAGGGAAAATCCAATACTTTTCTACTTTATTGAGTCCTCATTAAACTCCAATTACAAAAAATTAAATTTATAAATTAAACTAGTAAATTATACTAAAAGTCCAGATAGGTAAAAATAAAAACAAAGATTTTCTTAGAAAAAAGTGGTTTTGTTTTTTTTTTTTATTTCTCAAAAACTAAAAGACATTTTTGCATCCGGTTTTCTGTTTTCGACTAAAAATTAACAAAGACATTGAAATTTTAAAACAAAATTAGTACTTGATTACATAAAATTTTGAAAAAAATTAGTTCAAAAATTTTTTTTGGGCTTTTTTTTGAAAATTTTGAGTTTGAAAATTGATTTTTTTAAAACTATTCGTTAAAACAATTTATTTTAAAAACAAGGTGAAAGAAGAAGTTTTTAGCTTTTCAGAAAGGTATAGCACGGTGTTGTAAACTAAGCCGTTGATTTTTAATATTTTATTTTACAAAATAAGTCAATTTTTCAGAAAATTGCCCCTCCCGGCTAAACGGGGGGGAATAGACCCCCCCCTTCCATACGATTTTTTTCTTGTCTCAACTCAACCTACACGCTCTAGCTTTTTGGCACAACGCTCGTGAATCACCCTGTATAAGGTCCGTTCTTTTACTTTTTCGGCAGTTTTTGTAAAAACTGTCAAAAATCGAGGAGTGGGGATGAAATTTTGTGATTCCCCCAAAAAGTAAAAGAACTCTTGACAGCCAAATTCTGCCAAATGCACAAAATTCCTTCAAACGTCAACAAAATTCAATGTTCTTCTTATGGTTTGATCTTACAAAAACTGCCACAAGAAATTTTTGTGGCTAAAATCGGCAGGGGAACTCGTTCAAAAGTGACAGAACTTACAAAAATCGGGAGTAAAAGATTGGAAAAGTGGGAGTTTTCGTCAGTTTTAGGGAGTCAAAGAACAGACTTATAGTAAAAACGATTTCCCAGGGTGTCTTTTGACATACGACGCAAATCATAAAAAAATGGTCATATAAATGCACCGTTAAACACATGCGCAAGTATTTTGTATGACGTTAATATGATTGCAATTGATCGTATGTAGACCAAGCAACCATGCATTTATGAAAGCACCCATAATGGTTACCTTACAAATTGTACAAACAGTGAATCAATTTCATATTCGTATCCTTAATGCCTTGATAAACAAAATTAAATACAACATGCCATTTAAGCATGTGCATGGTTGATATATTTTATGAAATGTTCCTTGTTATTAAAAATCATTTTACTTGGTAAAAGCAAGAACGTCAGCGTTCACTCCTACCTTACGTTCTCTGAACTTAAAAAGTCCAGCATGGAGAGGCACAAGATTATCTGGGCCCTTTAAAAGGTGCACCTTCGCAGCTACATCAGCAACATCTCTGGGCCTAGGTGGAAATTTACAAGTTCACTGTTCAAGTTTTAAAATGTTATTAATCACGCTTCAAACGAAAACTTGCCAAGTGAACTTGTAAATTTTCATCCAAACTATTTTCTATTTTCTTTTAATATTGTTGTATTATCTTCTATCACAGATAATAAATTTATACAGATGTCTTACCCTTATGGCGAGAAATGATATATGAAACTGAAAGCTACCAAAAAAAAAGCTTTTTGGTTTTAGTCATTAAGTCTTTTGACTGCAGTCAATTTACTTTAAGTCAATTGACTTTTTTTAGTCTTTTTGACTAAAAAGTAATAAATTGAGTTTGAGTCACCATTATTGAGTCAATAGTATTGAAGTACCGAAGTAAACAGGGATTTTTTGTTTGAATTCATATTGTGAAGAATCCTGTCAATGGATTCCCGTTGTGGGATATGAACGTACGCATATGCTGCCCAACGTTCAGGGCTCAGGGCCGTATACTTCAGGAGATACAGACGGTCAAAGGGGTGACATGATGGTTTTTTCGGTTGAATTCACATTGTGAAGAATCCTGTCTATGGATTCATATAATAATTTAGCCCAAGGTGGGATATGAACGTACGCATATGCTGTCCAACTTTCAGAGGCCAGGGCTGTATACTTCAGGAGATACATACAGATCAAAGGGGAGAAATGATACACGAGGTATAGAAACAAGTCAACAAATCGTAAAAAAAACAGTATTTTAAAATTTATGAACACAAAATTTTTATTCTTCTGCAAAAAAAACATACATATGTTCAATTGAGCATACGTTAATATCGTTGCTATGCGTCTTCATATTTTAAGGGGATTCAGTGCTGACATTTCTATTGATATTAAACCACTTGATGTTTTTAACATTCAAGTGCTATAGTAAACTTGGACTCTTTTCGATTTTAGTTATTAATTCTTAACTTTGAAATTTTGTCTGTTTTTTTTTCCAAGATAGTGGTCTTAACATCCCTTTTAAAATTCTTTTATTCAAAGGAGTTGGCCCATTTTACTATAAAGTCTGGGCCCAGTGCGTTCACTAACGAAATTGGTATCAAATGTAGTAGAGCAGATTATTGGGGTGAAATATTTCCGAAAACGTTGGTGGGGTTTTCGAGATATTTGGGTTTAAAGATGGTTTACTCTGAGAGTAAATTTTACTCTTTTTTTTGAGAAAACAGTTTATATCGTGTGATATAAGGCACGTAGGAAAACAATTTTGGTATCAAATGAAAGGTATTTATTTTGTCTTTTAAATATATTCAAATTTATTTGTCCACCTGAACTGCATATTCAAATATCTAGTAATTACTTTTTGAATATCAAGTTTTTTTCGCTTACCTACTTTTTGAACAACGATATCTTTAAAAGATCAACGGTGACATACAATTTTTTTTGTATAATTTTAAAGATTTATGTCTCACCTTTATATATAATTAAGGACCCTTACGCACTTACTCTAGGAAGCTTTTTTGTAGCCATACATTTTTTAATACTGAATTGAACTATAATAAATAATCATCAATGTAATTTATAAAAAGGTGATGCCCTTCAAGAAAATATGCACCATGCTTTTTCTAAGAAATAGATCGTTTGAGAAAACTTACCATTTTCATTTGTTTTGCTGAATAAGTCTTTCAAAAACACATAAATAATGTTAAATATTTGTTTTTCTTAATTTTTTTTTAATATTCATTTTAATTACAACCAAGTTTTACACTCAAACAATTTTTTTTTAGTTTAATCTTCTTCATATTGTACTAAAATATTATTTAAAAATACAGCTGGTTATATTTTCCTGGTGACGTGCAAATCGCAAATACCACCAAATACTCATAACGTGAGCGCAACAACCTACTGTCCTCATGCCAACAAGGCAATTGCAGTAGTAAGCTTTTATTGCGTCGCAACTATTACTTACACTTGAGTACTTATAAGGATATATGTAAAATATATTTTCTGACTAATTTGCCGAGATTTAATGCGATCCCTGACTAAATAGTTATTGTTTTCCATTAGGAGATGCTAAATTAAACAAATTCTGGCGGAACAGTTTAAAATCTCTTTTGAAACGTCCATTAACAACCTCCACAACCCACCTTATCATGGTAATTGATGCAACGAAATGAATATTTTCAAATATAAAATATGTTGACTTGAATGAAACAAAGATTTAGGAAGGTTTTATAATATAATTCAGTGTGGTTTATTTGAGATACTAAAGGGAAGTGAAGAAAATATATATAACAGGATGTTAGCAATAGTCATAATGACAGGTGTAAATGGTATAATTATTTAGTTGTGTTTGGTTAAGTAATTCAATTTAGTTCTATAATAGTGATGTGTAGACTTATTATAAATTGGTTTAACATTTATAAACATCATCCTCCCTTAAATGTAACCCATTTTAGTTGTACAATAGTGATGCTGCGGTCTAAAAGTTGCTTTGGTCAAAATATCCGCTGTCATCTCGTCGGTACAAACATATTTAACCTCAACCTTTTTTTGCAGCTATTTTGTCACGGAGAAAGTGAAACCTTACATCTATATGTTTACTCCGGGCATGAAAGGCGTCTGTTGAAGCAAGCTTTATAGCGCTCTGATTATCACAAAAAAGAGTAATTGGAACTTTCTCTAAGTAGGGCCATAACTCATCTTCTAATTGCTTTAACCAAAGGGCTTCCTGTGTAGCACTAGCCAAAGACATGTATTCTGCCTCCATGGTTGACAGAGCAACTGTTGGTTGTCTTTTTGAATTCCATGATATAGCAGCACCTTGGAATAAGAACACGTAACCCGTACATGACCGTCTATCTTCCTCGTTCGAGGCCCAATCAGCATCGCAGAAACCCGTGATGTTTTCGTTTCTATTCTTAGCAAAAACAAGTTTATAATCCTTAGTAAACTAAAGGTACCTGAGAACTCTTTTGACGGCAGTCCAATTTTGGGATCCAGGTCTTGAGTTGAATCTGCTTAGCATATTTACCGAATAACTTTATCAGGCCTGGTTCCTTGGGATAAATAAAGCAAACACCCAATCGCTTCTTGATAAGGCACATCTAATAGGACATCTTCATCGTTTGTCAAACTTACAAGTTTGTTGTTTGGATCACTCGGCGAATTAGAAATATTGCAATCGATCATTCTGAACTTCTGCAAAATACGTTCTATATAAATAGATTGATCTAAATACAACTCACCAATTTTCTTATCGCGAGTTATTCTAAATCCTATACAATTCTTTGCTTCTCCAATCTCTTTCTGTTTTACAATTCGCACAGTTTCTTCATTATTGTAGAATAAGAGGAGGTTGTCGACATAAATGGCGATTAACAAAATATCATCGTTGTTGATTTTGTAATATACACTGGCATCAACAGCAAGGCTTCTTAATCCAATCTCTTCTAAGGCTTTACAAAAAGTTTTATTCCACTGCCGTGACGCCTGCTTGAGTCTATATATGGCCTTATTTAACTTGCATACCTGATTTCCTTTTTCGTAAAGAGGTGGTTGTAACATATAGATATCGACATCAATGTCGCCTTGTAAAAATGCACTAACTGCGTCCATTCGCTCGATTTGTAGATCATACTTCGCAGCCAAACCAAAAAGATATCGCATTGAACTCTGTCTGACAACGGGCGCAAATACTTCATCATACTCTATACCTTTCCTTTGCTCATAGCCCTTTATAACTAGCCTAGCTTTGTGTCGCAAAACATTACCAGCGTCATCGACTTTCGTCTTAAAGACCCAGCGACATCCAATTGCCTTGGAATTCTTCGGTAAGTCCATCAATGACCATGTGTTGTTCTCAAGAAGCGACGCATACTCAGCATCCATTGCTCTTTTCCAAGAATTCGCATCTTCGCTGGCCAGAGCTTCTTCAACATCATCTGGATCCTTTACTGAAACATTCTGACACAAATTAGAAACAGCATTGAAATTTCTTTTTCTTAATTTTATAGGACTTTCTCTAAATTTTCCAACGGTTTTATCTGGAATATAGTCATCGTCATCATCATCGTTAGGAACATTAGAGAGGTTGCTGTCATCTTCGCATAAAAATGTGTCCTCAGCTTCTTGTTTCGATTCGAGTGAGTCGGAATTTTCACCTATTTGTTTTGACTTTGATGAACCAGAAGTATCATTTAAATTTTCAGATGTTATTTCAGATAAAGGTATAGTGACAAAATCTCTTTTCAATCTATCTTCTAAAAACACAACATCGCGGCTCTTAATTACCTGGTTTTTAGTCTTGTCAAACAAACGATATCCCTTGCTGTTCGAAGAATATCCAACAAAAATCAATTTCTGTGATTTTGGATCCCACTTTTTCCTTTTCTCTTTGGGAACGTGTACCATAGCTTCGCAACCGAAAATTCTCAAGTGGCTTAAATTTGGTTTCAATCCAGACCAAAATTCTTCTGGCGTTTTATATTCCAATGATCTTGTCGGAGACCGGTTGACAATATAAGCTGCTGTAGCAACTGCCTCTGCCCAAAATGATTTTGGTAAGCCTGCATTTAGGAGCATACATTTCGCACGCTCTACTAGGGTTCGGTTCATCCTCTCAGACACTCCGTTTTGCTCAGGTGTGTACGGATTTGTAGTTTGGTGCTGTATGCCTTCTTGCTTTAAATATATTTCAAAATTTGTATTGGTATATTCAGTACCATTATCTGTTCGGAATATTTTGATTTTTGATTCCAACTGTTTTTCAACATAGCTTTTAAATTCTTTAAATACATCGAATACATTGGCCTTACTATTCAAAAAGTATACAAATACCTTTCTGGAATAATCATCAATAAATGATAAAAAGTACTTGGCTCCTCCGATTGATTTGTTCTCCATCGGTCCGCATAAGTCTGAGTGGACGACCTCTAACAACTTAGTAGCTCTCGTTCCAATGTGCTTAAACGGTTGCCTTGTTTGTTTTCCTTCCAAGCAAATAGTACAAATAAACTCTTCTCTTTTCGTTGACAGCTTAGCCCCATCAGTATTCTCATTCAATTTCTGCAAATCAGAAAAATTTAAATGCCCCATTCTCTGGTGCCATAAAAATAGTAGTCATTAGATTTTAAAACTGATAAAAGAGCGCAATTGTTGTTTTTTGTTGTGTTCAATAAGTAAACATTGTTTCGAAGAGCTGCTGTCATAATTTCTTTTTTGTTTTGGTAAATTGTGCAACCATGTGCTTCAAATTTTATTTCACAACCTCTTTGTACCATTTGACCTACAGAAAGTAAATTTGTGGTTAGTTCGGGAATAAAAAGTACATTTTTGACTTGAATCTTGTGCCGCATCCCTGAACTTCCAGCATTTTGTCGTCTGCTACCTTGATGCTCGATACAGGTGGAGATCCCATATCATAGATCCAGCTACGATGTTTCGTCATATGCATCGATGCTCCAGAGTCCACGTACCAGCTGTCGTTTTCGATACTTGTTCCCGCTGATATTTTGTTCATCGCTGAAAAAGCCGCGTAAAAAGTGTTGTTATTAAAATTATTTGTGGAATCATTTTTCTTTTTGCTAAAGCAATTTTTGCTAATGTGCCCATATTTATTACATCTAAAACACCGTGGGCCTTTGTTAGTTGCTCTGTAATTCTGACTTTTATTAAATTTTTTATTAGTATGGTTATAGTTGTTTTTATTATATTTAGTGAAAAATGCCGCCGAATCAGATACTTTGACCTCTTGAAGTATTTTCGTTTTTACAGCATCCGCAGTAATAGGCACACCAGAACTTTCCATGGCCATCATCATAGGTTTGTATGCAATGTTCCTAGCCACTCATCGCCGACAACAAAATTTATGTTTCGAAGTTTGTGTGCAGTGGACATGATTTTCGTCACATAATCTTCCACATTACTGCAATTGTCTAAGCTCGTTGTTATCAAGTCACGCAATAAACCCACCTTCCGTGTAAGTCCGGAGTCATCAAAAGCATGTTGAAGACAGTCCCACACTTCTTTTGCGGTTTCTGCTTCCTGAATGTGTACAAATATAGTTGGATCTACCAACAATATTAACTTTGACTTGGCTCTTAAATCTTTTTTCGCGTCAACATTTGTGCCACTTGGGTAATCAATTTTTATATTATTATATGAACTTGATGTACAATACCCAATCGGTGAATTTTCATAAAGGAGAAAACACTTCGTTCAAATTTTGTACTGTTTTGAATCTTTTCGTCATTCTTGCCATGACGGAATCGGTGATGTTGAGGATATTCCTGGTTTCATTTTTGCTTCTTAAGAAATTAAGTCGATTTCTGGGCTTCGCGCATGAATTCCCGTTATGATTAAATAACTAAATGGTCATGTTATGTATTCAGTATTCATGTTTAATCAATCGTTTGCGTCTAATTTCGTTAGTTTATGTGAATTAAATGCATTTTCATGATCCATTAGTGCCATGGAATTGTTTGTTACATAAGAATACCTGTTTGTTTTAATAGATATTAATTTTATGTATTTTACTTCCCGTAGAATCAAAAAATGGAAAACAAGGAAATGCCACCATCGTCAAAGTCGAAGCACACATTGCCAAGGTAATTTTTAATTAAGTCGATTGTCTTTAATTTTGTTGAAGCATATACAAGAACACAACTCACAACTTGAGTGCGGTTTTGGCGGAATATCGAAAGATGCTTAGATGGTTTTGAATTTCTAGAAAAATTTCGCAATTTCAAACAGCTATCATCAAAGCATATCCACGTTTATTCCAACTCTTTTTTCCTTGACCAAAATAAAATAAATTAAAAAACTTTGATACAATTAGAAAAGTATTATGCACAATTTTCGTATGTACTTACTTGCAAACCCCGGTGGCTAAGACTCCCTGGGCCACTTGACTCCAATCCATTGCAAAACCTTCTTGCTGGTGTCCGGTGAACGTAAACATTGGCTTTACTCCTGCATTGGCCAGCTCTTGTTCGTACTGCTTCAACAACTGATCATCCTCCACGGCTTGAAGTTGTTTTGTACGATCCCAAATGTTAACTCGTCCCAGTTCAGTTCAGTTCAGTTCCATGAAGCTGCGTAACACTATTGCCCAGCTTGCTTGCATGAACCCTATTAACACAGCCCTGATGCTTGATGAGGGCGCACGTCATTTGGGTTTTTTTTAGCCACTTCATTGCCAAGATCTTCATCTTCGTCATCGTCTAATTCCTCGTCTTCTTTATCATCATTGCTACCCATGGAAAAGAGTTGCTTTCGTTTTTGCTAGAGTCCAAAACCAGCAGTTTTTACTAAAGTCAAGTGACGTCTCTTTGAATATAATTTTTTTTACTTGAATTTTTATTAAGAAACTTCAAAATTTTTACCAGTAGTGTCAAATTTTAAACCTGCTCTGCAGCTAGTTAAATTTTATTCACCATGCTAGTGTCAAAATTTAACCAAACGTCAAGTTTTAACCCATTTTTAGCTGAATTCGCACACGGCCTTAAATTAAGGCAAGGTAATTAAGTACACCTTGTTTTTAAATTGATATCGTTGACATTTGATGTCATACCAACTGTATAATAATTTATAATTTATTTATTTATCCAACTGTCCAACTCCAACCTTAGGTCCCTTGCAAAATCGAGTACCGGTGGCAAAAAGGAGAGGATGACAAACGACCCAACAAATGTAAAGCCTGGATGCTCCAAATATGTAATAAAGTAAGATTCCATCATTCCATTTCAAAGGTAATCTGATTTTCAATCAACAAATGTTTTGTAAATACTCTTCATGAAGGTCAAACCTCCACAACCGGAGCGCCGAAAAGGAAGGCAATTTCAAATAATCCGGTACCGATTAAACGGGCGAGATTGGACAACGTCCACAAGGGTGGAGCTAGGGACCTGCTCGAAAAGCAGAGGACCTTGGAGAAAAAAATTGAAAAAATGCGCGAGAGTCTCAAGTTTGGAACATAAAAGCCAAACGCTGAAAGAGTCTGAGGCAAGACTAGCTGCTGCTAGAGAGGAGTTTAAGGAGAAAAAAGCATCCCTCAACAAAATTCAAGAAAATCTTGTAACGTTTGAGCACCAGAAACATTCAACGGAGATATTTGAGGTAATTGGTTACGTTTTTTACATTGAAAATTTTTCCTTTGAAAGTGTCCAGTATCATTTCACCTTGTTTACTTCTCGTCCAGCAATCGGCGCCGTAGAGTAGAACTGGTAAAATCAAAGTCATGTGTAGTAGACACTAGGCACCTTGTGTTTCGAGTGTGGAGTTTTAAACCCAGTTGTTTGGCCAAACCAAAATAGCAGCGGTAACAGTGACGTTTTGTCCTAGGCGATTTATAGCATGTACTTTGTTTGTCTTCATACACTTCAAAACCAACTAGGTTCAATCGCTGTGAAGGCCTCAAACACAGCTCTCTTGGAGCGACTGATGATGTCTATGTCGTCCGCCTGGCCTAGGAGCGCATCTCTTTGTCCGAAACATGTTTGAAACAACCCGGATGAGCTGTTACCCATTTACACACTGCACTGCGTATTTTTAAGCGTCATGCGGCGCAACTGGATCAGTTTGTTCGGGATCCCGAATTCAGACATCGCCGTCATAAGATCTGGCAGTGGATGCTATCTGAAGCAGCTTTGAAGTTGATGAAAAGATGGTGGGTTTCGAATTGAAATTCGTTGATCTTTTGCAGGATTTGCCTCAGTGTGAATATTTGGCCTATCGTTGTTCTGCCTGAGCTAAGGCAACACTAGTACGTGCCGATTATTGTGTTGCAGAACGGTTTAAGACGCTCACACAGTACTTTGGATAGGATTTTGTAAGCAAACATTTAGCACCTCCTCCATACTTAAGAAGTTCCACAGGTATGCACTCCGACCCGGTGGACTTGTTATTTTTTTAGATTTTGGATGGCTCTTTCTACCTCTTCTGTGCTGGGGGCTGGCACTGGGTCTTCATTGACTAGTCTTGTTTTCTATCGCTCGACATTATGCGCATTCAGCAGCTGTTGGAAGTGCTGCTTAAAAATATCTACAATTCCTTATGCTTCGGTGACTAGGTTTTCCTTCACTGTTTCGATGAGCCTGTGTCCGGTTTCTGGAACCAGAAACTAATTGCTTCAACCTCTTAAAGAAACGTCGGGTGTTGTTCTTGGTCCGTGACTCTTTGAGATGAGAAAGTGTGGATGCTATTTTCTTCCTTCGCAGGGTATTTTTCTCATTTCTCCTTTTTGTTCGGTATTCTTCTCTTGCTGCTCTTGCTTTCCGTAGCAGCATCTACAAACGTGCATTTTCCGTCTCTCTTTTCAATAACGCGCACTCATCATCACACCACGGCTTCTTTTTCGGCGGTGGCTGGTAACCTATGGTTGTCTCGGCTACATTTTTTTGTCGTTCCGAGTCTGTTTGAAGTTTGAGTTGTTTAATTTTACGAGGCTCTGTGCGTCTCTCTCATAACTTTTAAGTTTTTTACTGTTGACAATGGCTTTTTCAGGGGATTAATTCATATTTTTAATTTATATTCCACAGATTCCACAGAGAAATGACAAAATAAAAAGCCTGAACGAAAAGGATCACCCCCTCTGGGATTGGGATAATGTGTTAAGGACAGCACTGGAAACTCACAGCCCCGAAGTGCAAGCTTCCATCGTATTCGATAGAGTATTCGATTCGACATGCACACAGAAATGTGTATTCGAGTCTATTTCGCCTATGATCGAGTCGGCCCTTGACGGATGCAATATATACATTTTTGCGTATGGCCAAAGTAATAGTGGAAAGAACTTCACATTAGAAGGCCCCACATCAAATGCCGGTTTGATACACCGAATAATAGAGCATTTAAATAAAGAGAAACAAAACCGAAAAAATTGGGGCTGGGAGTTTCTTATCACTGTTACACTAAAAAAATTAGCCGAAGACGGAGCGACGGTGGGAAATGATAACTCGTCACGCTCACATTCAGTGACCCAAATTGAAGTAATCGGCACCCATGATGCCACAAATGAAAAATTAGTAGGATCTGTTAATCTTGTAGAGTTGGCTGGTTCTGAAAATCTTAACACCAGTAAACTAATGAAGGAGACTAAATACTTCAATCAATCCCTGAGCGAATTATTTAATGTTATTTTGGCTCTGTTGAATGAACTCGATCCTAATACGAATAGGAATTCAAATCTGCAAAAATTATTGATGCCATGTTTGGGAAAGAATTCGAAAACGTTGATGTTTATAAATGTGGCTCCGTGCCAGGATTGTTTTGTAGAGTCGGTGAATTCGCTGAGATTTGCTGCAACAGTGTACTCTTGTAAAATGGCAAAGTAAAGTAAATAATATAATTAATGTAATATAATTTTTTTGTTAACATGTTTTTTAATACTCTTGTGTATGATATGACTAACATACTCGATTTGCATTTCACATGTTTTGTTACTCATTTATTGAAGGGGCAGTGGCGGCGCATACGTGGATACACTACAGTATCCCACAACCCCTCATGTTGTAGGTATGCTTTTATGGCAAATTTCCAGGTTGAATAGTTTTCTCTCCCAAGGAGTTTGTCGATGCTCGCTGTATGGTTATTCATCTTCTTGAAGCTGTACAAAGAAACTTTAAAATGATGGCTTCAGAAAAAACGTGTTAGACTATAGAATATAATATTCAGTGTTTCTTTTTTAATCCACTTTTATCAAACTGCATCCACGATTCTTATTTTTCTTAAAATCGATAATTGGGATCTGGGCCCATAACCTGATGCAACGAAATGAATATTTCCAAATATAAAATATGTTGACTTGAATGAAACAAAGATTTAGGAAGGTTTTATAATATAATTCAGTGTGGTTTATTTGAGATACAAAAAGGAAGTGAAGAAAATGTATATAACAGGATGTTAGCAATAGTCATAATGACAGGTGTAAATGGTATAATTATTTAGTTGTGTTTGGTTAAGTAATTCAATTTAGTTCTATAATAGTGATGTGTAGACTTATTATAAATTGGTTTAACATTTATAAACATCAGTAATACACCTCGTCCTCGTCCTGTTTGCTTGAGCCGTTGTCAGCTGAGTATTTCCTTCCAAAACAGTTTCAGGAATGTAAGCTTTGTACCCATAGGATCCAATGCTTAAAATAGCATCCTTGAAACCTTTGACTAATATGAAAACACCTTATAATTCAATTTGCAGGAAACTTACACTTTTAACTACGCATACTTTTTTAGAGAACATACTGCATCAGAGCAAAAGTGATATGAGAACTTTGAGTTGTTGAGTGAAAATTGTAAGTAATTTGTTTTACTTTGCATTTGGTCGTCATAAGGAAAATAAAAACATACTTCCAAAATATTAATCACCAATGTAAAGAGTGTTATCCAGTATTAAAGAATTTATATTTGGCTAAGTAATTATAAGAAAAAAAGCTTAATAGAGTAAGTGCGTAAAAAAGTACTTTTTTTTGTGAGAAAGGGTTCTTAATTATATATATAATTAAAGGTGAGATATAAACATTTAAAATGTTGCAAACAAATTTTATGTCATCGTTGATCTTTTAAAGATATCGTTGTTCAAAAAGTAAGTGAAAAAAACTTGATATTCAAAAAGTAATTACTAAATATTTGAATGTGCAGTTCAGGTGGACAAATAATTTTTAATATATTTAAAAGACAAAATAAATACCTTTCATTTGATACCAAAATCGTTTTCCTACGTGCCTTAAATCATACGATATAAGCTGTTTTCTAAAAAAAAATGGGTTAAATTCACATTCAGAGTGAACCAACTTTAAACCCAAATATCTCGAAAACCCCACCAATGATTTCGGCAACATTTCACCCCAATAATCTGCTCTACTACAGCTTTCATTTGATACCAATTTCGTTAGTGAACGCACTGGGCCCAAAAGTGGGCCATGTCCTTTATACTTTCACTTTTCTTATCTTTCGAAATAAAGATTTTTCTTAATTTTTTTTTATTTGGAATTTTGTTGGCTTGTTTTTATACCTCGTGCATCATTTCGCCCCTGTGACCGTCTGTATTATTAAATTATTGGACGAATCCATAGACAGGATTCTTCACAATGTGAATTCAACCGAAAAAATCATCACGTCACCCCTTTGACCGTCTGTATCTCCTAAAGTATACGGCCCTGGGCCCTGAAAGTTGGACAGCATATGCGTACGTTCATATCCCACACTGGGGTAAATTATTGGACGAATCCATTGACAGGATTCTATTACAATATGAATATGAATTCAACCAAAAAAATCCCTGTTTACTACGGTACTTCAATAGTATTGACTCAATAGTATTGACTCAATAATGTTGACTCAAACTCAATTTATTACTTTTTAGTCAAAAAGACAAAAAAAAGTCAATTGACTTAAAGTTAATTGACTGCAGTCAAAAGACTTAATGACTAAAACCAAACTCGCTTAAGTTAAAAGACTTTTTAGTGACTTAACTGACTAAAGCCAGTTAAAAAGTACTGCAGTTAATTAACTTTTAGTCAATTGACTTTTTCAATTGACTGCAAGTTAAAAAATAAGTACTGACTGGTGACTGCTCCTTTCCAGTTAAAGTACTTTTGTAAGTTAATTAACTATGTCTTTGTAAGTTAATTAACTGCGACTTTACTGACTGCATTACCAAAGTACTGCAGTCTTTTAAATCTCTAACGGTACACGCTTCCTTGCAAAGGTCATTGTTTGACATTTTATTGGATTTAGATTTAAACTGTAGTCGGCCGTGACTTAGCGGTGCATTGGCTGCTATGCAGAATGTCCAACTCGTGCTTGCAAAGAAATTTAAAAACTTCCAAGAGTATCAATCTATTTTGAAAAAAGTGCTTCTCAACTCTGCCGTTCAGAATCGGTGTCAAATTGTAGGTCTCCTCAATTCTTCAAACGCACTCAGAGAATTGTTGATGAGACTAAGCCACTTAGGCCTTGGCTCTTCAAGAGCTGTCGCGCTACTCTATTTATTTTCTAGATTTAAGCTATTTTTCTCACACCACAATGCAAATCTATTGATGCTTGTAGTAGAATATGATCACTTCTAGAAGAGATGTTTTTTATAGGGTTGGTGTCCCACTTTTCAATATCCCGATTATTCAAAATCCCGCCTTTCAAAATCCCGCCATTCAAAATCCCGACGTTCAATATCCTGCCATTCATTATCCCGCCACATCAGCATCCCGCTGCAATAGTACTATTTTTGAAAAGAGACACCAACCACTGACTGAGTAGGTCACTCGATTTCATGAGAATCGTATTAAATTTTTTCTCTTTTTTTCTACTGTAAAACCACTTTTACTTCGTATTTTGATTATTTTTTTTTTTTAGAAAAGACATTACAAGTTTATTGTGAAAAATCCGCGCGATTTTTTCACTATAAACTTGAATTCTCTTCAAAATCACAAGACAAGTTTATACAGCAAAAATCAAGTACGTGCACTATCAGCTATCACAATTTTTCCTGAAAAGTTGTTAAAAGAAAACGAGTAGAACGTTTTTAAGCTGGCTACGCTAGCAAACAGCGAGTATATGCGGCGGCTTCGCCGCTAAGGGATTTTCATCCTCGATGTAGAATGCACGACTCTGGCTACGCTGCACTATCAGCTTTGTGTAGCAAACAGAAAGTATCAGCCCTAGGTGCTGTCGTTTCAAATATGTAATGGGGAGTATTTTTGAATTATTTTGAGGAGTATTTTCTATACTTTGGTAGTATAATTTTTTAACTAAAGGAACGTAGCCCGATAAATCGCCTCCGGAAAAAAGTATCTTTTATAATGGGTTTTGCAGATCGTTTTGAAGTTGAAGTTTCTTAGAAAACGATAGTTTCTTATAAATTCTTAGGACTTATAAAACTCAAATTGTGTGCTTGTCGGATACAAGGAACCTTTTATTCACTCGAAGTTGATATCAAATTGAGGATTTAAGTTATTTGTCTTCATTAGAGGCTGTCATTCTCATATTAACTTAATTATTAAATTAAATTAGTTTTTCTCAACTGCCCAAAAACGTAATTAGACCATTAAAAATACTTACAATTTTCTGACAGATCTTGTGTGTTTTCTGCATTTAGTAAAACAATTTTTTAAATTAAACAAATATTAAAGTTATCATCATAAAGCGAAGAGAAAATTATGAAGACTTGGGCTTTGAAAGTATGAATAGAGTAGGGAAAGAAAAAGTTTGAAAATCTCACTGACTAGTGACTATGCACTATCTGTATGCACACATTTATGTGTTGCGTATTGCGTTTATGTTAAGGGTTAGTACTCTTTCCCAAGAGATTTATTTGATTGTAGGGTCTTCGAACGCAAAAGTAGTTTCCTGTATCGTCATTTTGGCCTGGTACATTTTTTCCGGAGGTGACTATTATATCATTATGAATAAGTATCTGTCGTCTTTTTTCTTCTTGATTCAGAATTACATCGTGCAGCTGCTTTCACCGTCTCCAAAAGCAAAAAAAAAAATCATGTTCTTAATATAACTACTCCAAATTATTATGAGTTTCCCAGGGGATACTACTTTCATATTCAAAACTCTGAATTAAAAGTTACGTAAGTTAAGAAAAACAATCCTCTGCTTGACTTTACAATTCAACTCTTGAGTTTGTCAACTGCAAAGGTTCAGAAGTTTAAATAAGTGAAGAAAACGGCTCCAAATCAATTGTTTTTGCCTATAATTGATATTTTAAAGTTCCCCAAGTTGTCCCTTAATTATAAATTTGACAACGAAACTGCACATAAAATATCACTTCAGATTTGAAAAAGTTGAATGCTGTCATGCGACGAAGGTTTTGTGATCAAAAAGGTTAGGTTTTCTTAAAGTTCTATTTATAGTAATTCCACCAGTTGAATTTAAGGTATGGAATTAGGTTTGTAGTTTTAGGAACTTTAAAATTTACGTTAAAATGTTTGGCAAATTTCGTAAATTGGGTACTAAGACTTAAATTTAGGCCGACTATCTCACCGATTGAACATAAATGAGCTAAGAAATGTGAGAATATTGATTTTCGATTTTTGTTTTTTTAATCTCATACTGCATGGAATATAGATATATTTCGTTCACTAAGTTTGGGGAGTATATTTCGTCTAAGGGTAATAGAGTAGCATTTGACTCTCGAAAGTAGTAAAATACTACTATAGTAGCAAAAACGACAGCAGTAAGCCCATTTACCGTACCCGATCGGAGGAAATGTCCGATCGAAAGTTTTATTTCCTTCACCGTACCCGATTCGTACATAAATTAGTGATGCGTACCGACGCACTTCTTTGTTGTTTTGTGAGTTAAAAAATATTTTTATTTTTAGTTCCGACACTTTTTTTGTTTCGGAGACAATCGGACGAAAACAGTAAGTAACAAATCGCGATGCATCGCATGAAATCGCGAAACGTCGCTCTCAATTTGAAATTCCAACGCAGATTTCAATTTTTTTCGTAGATGTCTACGATTGACCTGTCCGAAAGTCAGCCCTATCGTCGTATCCGTTCGGAGAAACTTACGATCGTAGAAAAGTTCCGATCGTAACATTTATTTTGTTATGGTATCCGTTTCGTAAAGGAAATGTTGTCGTGTAACAACGCATGTGTTCCCGAAAATGTTCCGCTTCATTTTAGCTATCGGAACAATCGGAGACGTATAAAGGGCAAAACAGATGTGCAGAATTGCTGCGCAGCAAAATCAAAAATACACAGGCTCTTATGGGAGCAAATTCTGCATGCAGAACAGCGCTGCGTGATGTCTCTATTTCTAAATATTCTGCCTAGTTTCATTGCAGCCATAATTCAAAAACAAAATTTTCAAAATAAATTGCTATCTGGCACTACTTAAATTGAAAGATTGTTGACAGTTTATTTTTATTTCAACTTGTCAGTTTTAAAAATAAATACGAACATTAACATGAAAAATTCTAAAATTAAAATTAAAAATCAAATTCTGCACTTGGTTAAAGGTAATTAATCCGAAAAATTACACAATAATAGAAAAATATCAAATTTCCCTTTAGTATTTTTAGAAGAAGGACGAATAAATGTACTTTTTCAAGCGGGATGGCCGCAAAGAAGAAACCCATTTTGACAAAATCACATCTCGCATCCAAAATCTATGCTTCAACTTGAACATGGATTTCATTGATCCTTCAAATTAATCAATGGCCTCTATGCTGGAACAACAAGCCAGGAGCTGGATAATCGGGCTGCCGAAACAGCAGCTAATCTCACGACAAACCAGGCCGATTATGCAATTCTAGCGGCACGCATTGTTGCGTCACAAGGAAACAAAAAGTCATCAATTATATTGGATTTTCCTAACAAAGTTGTAATCGACAATGCGGCACGATTTAATTCGGCAATTGTCGAATGCTTATCACGCCGCAGAAGAAACAGATTTCCAGAAGCTCAAAGTCCTGCAATACGATATGTATGTGGAATAAAACTCCAGCCGATCTCTGGGATTGGGCCGCTCTGAAGGAGAAAATTTCGAACGAGGGTGTTGAGTGTTGACATACCGAAACTAGCAATTCAATGAATATCTAAACCTATGCTTCTTATTAAATAAAGACAATAATATATAAATTTGATACGTCCTGTTTTTTTTCACGTTACCAAAATTAATATCAATTTGGTTCCTGGCAGGTACCTTTAGGACAATGGATTCCAGTACCTAAGGTATTTTCATTTTCAACCCCCTTTAGAAACAATTCAAGACAGCCAAAACAATAAAATTTTGGCAGGTGTCGTTTTTTGTCTTGACAAAACTTGGCAGAGCTTCTGCACATGTGTTTTGCTTGAAGCGCTGCATGCAGCGCTGCGTGCAGAAATTCTGCACATCTGTTTTGAGCATAAAACAAAATAATCGCAATGCATAGCATACCGTTAATGGAATTTTTGATTTTCACCGCATGAAATTGCGATGCGTTACTCTAAGTTTGACATTTCAACGCAAATTTGAAATTTTTTCTGAGGTATCTGCGATTTAACAATCGGAACACTTAGGATGATACCAAATTAGTATATTTCGTACTTATTTATTTATTTATTTATTTATTTATTTCTTATTTCATCAAGCAGAGACACAGCTCTTAAAGACTACTTAGAACAATAGTAAATTAATATAAATAATAACAAATAAAAACAAAAATAAAGTGTACAAATATCACTATCCACCGAAGTTTATTATAAATAACAATTTTTGTTTGAAACATTCTCTACTTAAATATAAATTAAAATCAATAGCATTACAAACAGAATTAGCTTGTTTTAAACAACGAGTCAAGGGTTCATTGATTCCATAATTAACCCTATGAAAGGGAACACAAAATAAACGATTACTACGTAAATCACGACTAGGAACATGAAAGCCAATCAACGAAAGCAAGTGAGGACAATTGATTTTATAATTTATTAAATCTCTGATAAACATCACATCAAAATAAATACGTCGTGATTCCAAAGATTGAATGCCCAACAGCAAACACCTGGTATTATATGACGGCATATCCGTAGTGTTCCAACGTAATATCCGAATTGCAATTCTAGTGAAACGCTTCTGAATTCTTTCAATTCTCACCGAATAAATTGTATATATTGGATTCCAAATAGATGAGCAGTATTCTAAAATTGAGCGAACATAAGCAAAATATAAGGCTCGTAGAGCATAAGGATCAGAGAAGTCTTTAGCGTTCCTGGAAATAAATCCAAGCATGGAGCTGGCCTTAGAAACAATATAGTCGATGTGACTAGCAAATCGGAATTTTAAGTCAAATATTACACCCAAATCTTTTTTCTCAGAGACTTGTGTTAAGGGCGACCCAAGTAAACTGTAAGAGAACATAATTGGGGAGGTACCGCGACAGAATAACATACTATGACATTTAGAAACATTCAATTGTAGATCATTGATAGAACACCAAACAGACAGATTATCAAGATCAGTCTGCAGCTTTATACAATCAGAAACAGATTGAACACGTAGGAATAATTTAAGGTCGTCAGCATACATCAAACATGAACAATTTTTTAGACAACTGGGAATATCATTGATAAACAGGAGAAAGAGAAGAGGACCCAAGTGACTTCCCTGTGGGACACCGGAAGTAGCAAGAACAGGGTTGGAAGTAACATTGTTAATACGAACATATTGAATTCTGTCAGTAAGGTAGGATTTAAACCATGTCAATAAATTGGAATGAAAACCGATGTTGTGCAGTTTGGATATCAAAATTGAGTGATCAAATCTATCGAACGCTTTCGCGAAATCGGTGTACACCACGTCACATTGGGAACCCTGTTCGAGAGCTTCGAGTACATAATTACTAAAAATTGTAAGATTCGTTGTAGTTGATCTTCCACTGATGAAACCATGCTGCAAAGGTGTGATTATTTCTTTCACAGAAAAAAGCGTTTTTTTATAAACTATTTTTTCAAATAACTTAGGGATCACAGATATTTTACAAATAGGACCATAGTTGGTTACATCATTTTTGGATCCAGATTTAAAAACAGGATAAATAAAAGAATTCTTCCACTGACTTAAAAAGTAGCCATCACGAAGAGAACGATTGAAAATGATTTCAAGGGGGATTGCTATGGAAAGAGCATTTTTTTAAAATAAAAGGCGCAATTCCATCATACCCAGACTGTTTATCTTCATGTAAGTTTAAAAGTTCACAAATAATATCTTCTTTATCTACTGATAATTGATTTATATTGACCAACTGAGATGAAGAGGAAGACATCAACGAGGGCCTCGTTCGATTATAAGAAGGCTTAAAGATTGACCTAAAAAAGTCAGCAAAAAAGTTGCAGATAGTTGACGGATCACTAGATGTTTGCCCATTGTAACGCATAGAATTCGGAATTCCAGTGGAACTTTTTTTGTCATTTATAAATTTAAAGAAACATTAACTATTCCGTTTTACTTTAGATTCAATACTCAAAATATATTGGTTGTACAAGAATTTATTGAGAAAATTAAATTCACGATTACATCGAAGGTAGTTCATGTATAGACCATAATTATCCCTAGAATCACGATAAATTTTGAAAGCCTTATTTTTTCGATTATTCAAATTAATAAGCTTTTTATTGAACCAGCAGGGCTTAGAGTGAGATTTCTTCAAATATTTGGGAGTATATAAATCAATTGCCTCACCAAGAAGATGCGTAAAAAGAGTAAATGATTCCTCAATATCAACATTTTCAAACATAGAGAACCAATCAACCCTATTTAAAAAATTAGAGACATTAAGAAAGTTACATTTATCATAATTAAGAAAAGTACTAGACTCAGAGGTTTGTTTTATATAATCTAAAAATTCAAATGATATGCAAAGTACAAGATGATTATCGGAGTTAGGTAAAGGAGGAGGAGTAGGGCTATCAATACTCACACCGAACTCATTATCAGTGAAAACTAAATCAAGATATCGATTAAGTTTATTATGAAAACAATTGATTTGCTTGAGCCCAAATTCAGCTAAAGTATCGACAACCATACTCTCGCAATCGGATAGAATTTTGTTACGATCGGATACGACGATAGGGCTGAGTATACGGTGGTAGAAAATTTGTAGAAATTGTACGAATCGGAGAGAATTTTTCTCCGATCGGGTACGGTAATAAGGCCGAATATTCGTGAAGCCATTGGTGAAATACAGTTGCACACAATCGATAATGTGCTTAGAAATTGGATCGATCGTGTAGGCTACTGCATGGCCAGCTGAAGCAGCCATTTGAATGAACTTCTTTCCATTATTTTACCGAAAGGATTGTACTTTGAAATAAAAAAAAGAAATTTGTGAAAATATTCAGTTGTTTTTTTTTTTTATAGCATTTAAAAAAAAAAGTTCATCTTTTGATCGATATCGCCATTATTGACCAAGATAGAAAGGGATTTCATAAGCTTTGACATGATACCTCATTTTTCTTCGTACGTATTTCCGTTGGCTGGAAAAATGCATTTTTGTGAATGTTTCAACATTTCGATTTTCCGCCACCGATCGCTGAATTCGAATAGCATTGGCTTTGGAAACGAAATATAGAGCAGGCCCCCAGCGGGAATGCCTATCAGTACATCTTCGAGACCAACTTCAGTCGTACTGTCTTTTCAGGTCACTGAATTGAAGACCAATGTTAATCGACACCTCCTTTTAAGCCCTCTTCGTTCTACTAATCATAAATAGAGCCATGGTAACTGCCTGCCCCCTTACTAGAGTGCGGGGAAAGGGGAAACCATACTGGTGGGCTGCTGAACGAGAAACACTTGGGGGCCTCTAGACTTGTTTGCAAGATTGAAAAGTCTTCTACAACATTTCCTAAGTGTTTCTTGTTCAGCAGCCCACCATTATGGTTTCCCCTTTCCCCGCACATGCAAAAACACAATTTTAACTTTGGTCCCTAATATCTCTGCTAAAAATTGACTTGCTTAAAAAATAAAGACAGATTTGCTTTTATTTATTTATTTATTTATTTATTTATAACGGTTTAACTTACACAGTAAGATACAATATCTTTTAAAATAGCGCAAGTTTCAGTATTTAAATACTATTGTAAAAAAGAATGAAAGATTATATAATTTTAAAATGGTTAATAACTTTTTTCAATCTTTTCTATCAATTTAAAAAAAGGTCCAAAATATGCATTTTTCAACTTTTTCATAAAAACTGCCGTTATTTTGTGGTTTTTAGTGATACAACTGATCTGAAGCTTACTTATTAAAGCTCATAAAATTTCCTTGATTTTAGTAAAAATTTCGCATCAATACAATTAACCATTTCTCTATTTCAATCAATCAAACTTACTAAACATTTTTTTCTCATATTCCATATTTTATTTTTACGATGTCCCAGGTCCCACACATCGGGACATCGTAGAAAGAAGGAAGGAAGACGAGATTACCCAGATTTAAGAAAATTGCCATCGGTCAAACGTGCTCCCCAGCAAATATGGAATACCATACCATCCCCAACGTGATATTGTCACGTGGATTAACGTGCGAAAAAAATGTTTAGTAAGTTTGATTGATCGAAATAGAGAAATGGTTAATTGTATTGATGCGAAATGTTTACTTAAATCAAGGAAATTTTATGAGCTTTAATAAGTAAGCTTCAGATCAGTTGTACCACTAAATAACGGCAGTTTTTATGAAAAAGTTGAAAAATGCATATTTTGGACCTTTTTTTAAATTGATAGAAAAGATTGAAAAAAGCAATACTTTTACTTTTTCAAAATGTTTTTGTGTAGAAAATTTAATAAATTTTTCAAATCTGTCTTTATTTTTTTTGCGAGTCAATTTTTAGCAGAGATATTAGGGTCCAAAGTCAAAATTATATTTTTGCATGTAAACCTATTTTTTTATTAGAAAAAAAATCGTAGCAATCTAAGACAAACAGGGTATCAATGCCAACAAAATTCCCAAATTGAATCTCAGATCGGTTGGATTGAAAACAAATTTCTGCTCACTTTGACAAACCAAACAGGGCTGCCGTTTCAAATTTTCACAGAGGAATATTTTCCAGTTCTAGAGGGGAGTATTTTGCTATTGAAGGGAGTATACTAAAAAAATCGAGTTTTGACAGCTTTGAATTTAACTTGTGAATGCACCCTTTCACATTTTCATCATGAAAGTTCACCAACGGCTTTCTGCCGAAATGCGGAGTCAATAACCACAAATTCATTCGTATTTCTCACCCTAGTAGACCGGGTGTAGAATCGTGTAAGCTGATTTTTGATAGTTGGCAGTCAAATACAGGAAAAAATAGAAGAGATAATTGAGTGTCAACTATCAACTATCAGCTTACACTAGCTGCGTTTTATTATCACAATGATCCAGATCAGATCATTGATTTATATGTGAAACAAAAAAAAATCGAAATCCTACTTTTTACTTGGATAAATTTTTGTGATCCAAATATTAGTTCTTCTTCCGCACACAAGTTGAAATGTTGGCGTTAATTTTCAATAAAAACTAAGCTGCCACTTTCACACATTTATTATCCGAGAATGAGATATTTTTCAATTAAATAGAAAAAGCTTTTTTCCATTAAAAAACAACAGAATAATCGTTCAACAAAATTATCGTAGGGCAACTCCGATGTAATTGACAGAATGAATAAATTGCAAACTGCTGCCAAACGTGACGTAATAAGTAAATTGATGATCCAAAGCTGTTTTATTATCATGGTCTGATCCAGATCAGATCATGGTGATAATAAAACGCGGCTACTATTCCAACCCAGGGCAATAACAAGTCGAGTCCAAACATTTGAGTCAATATATTCGTTTGAGCGAACACAACTAGTCTAGGGCCCTATTTCATAAAACTATTAGTCTAATACTAATAATTTCAAGAATATTAGTTCTAATAAATATTTGATTAGTAAATTTGAGTTTCATAGAAAAATCTTTTTCTACTAATATATCCCATACCTAAACAAATATTTTATTAGTGTTGAAATTATTAGTAAAGAATTCCCAAACAAAATACTGTATGTCATACATAATAAATATTTTTAAAAATTATTTTGACATGTTTTGAAAATAAATATAAATATATGTTGATTTTTCTGACGCGTTTTGAAAGTTCAAATTAAAAATGTGTTCCAAAGAATTAAAAATGCATTTGCTAAATTTAATTTTGAAAAATAAAAGTGTTCTGTTTGGTGCATTTTCAAATAAAATTACCAAGCAAGATAAAAGCGAAACATGGCAAAAAATACACGAAGAAGCCGTTGCGAGTGGTGTGTTTCAAGACAAGCCTTGGGGCTACATAAGGGATGCGTTCTGGGTAGCCCGAATCACCCAAAAGCACTGATCTTGGATGTGGGCGCCAACCACTTTCCATTTTTTCATAGAGAATACTATTTCGTAAGACACGAGCATCGTGCACTTTACCGGGCCATTTAGCACTGCAGTAATAAAATCGAAGATCAGGTCCACACACCAACATACAGTTTATGGAATGATTTCCATGGCGGTCAATAAAACGGTCTTCGTGATTGTAAGGCGCATCAATTTTTATAAGAGTGCCGTCAATACATCCAACAACAGCAGGCATTTGATTGATAGAATAAAATCTTCTTACCACAGTGTTCATGTCATTAGGCCATCGCACAACGTGTGGGAAAACGTGTTCATTTATTACCCTTACAACCTCCTTTATAACACGGCAAACAGTGGCTTTCGAAATGCCGTGCATATCTGCTGTTCCATGGTATTGGCCTCCATTTCCTAGCCAATGAAGTGCTGTTAGTAATCTTTGCTTAGGTGACAAAGCGAAATTCCGCCTTGTTGGAGTATCAAGATATGGACCAATTTTTTGCAACAAATATTCAATGGATTCACTTTTAATTCTAAATTTTTCATTAAATTCGAACGTATTATTTATCACAAAATTGACTCTTGGCTTGAAAAAGCGAACACGGCGAGCTCTTATGAGTTCGTACTCCTCCCATTCGTCTTCACTATTAGAAAACATTTAAATGTTAAATTTTAACTAATTTATTGCAATTTTTTTTTTGACAGCGTTTTCAGCTATTGACCGTTTTTGTCTACTATATTTTTTATTAGAGTAGGTATTTCTACCTTCGTTCGTAGACTAATAAAAATAAAATATTAATTTATTAGTCCGGCAGAAAAATTTACTAATAAAATTGTCGATATGAAATTTCATCTTCCTACAGTAATAATTTCCCACTAATATTATTGGCGCTGGAGAAATAATTTATTAGTGCGGAAAAAGTTTTATGAAACACGTTTTTGCTAATAAACTAATAATTATTAGTAAATTTGCCAATAATTATTAGACTAATAGTTTTATGAAATAGGGCCTAGGTGTGTTAAATCGCACGAACAAGGAGGGCAATAGACTCCCATTTATTGAGATAACTCGCTCATCAAACCTACTCTTCAATAATGCGATTGTGATTGTGAGGTGTGCTTTGTGGCTTGTAGCACCATCCTGTTGAAGCTACTTGTGGCCAAAGTCCAGATAAATTCAAATGCGAGCCAAAAATAATGATAACCAACATGATGCGAAAACGCTGGCCGTTCAGAACTCCATGGAATTGACTGATTTGGATCATTTGGTACGGACGCCAGAACCTGAACGAAAGTGATATTTTAGGCACTTCGAAAGGCAACATCAGCCAATCGCATTATTGAAGAGTAGATTTTATGAGCGAGTTATCTCAAGAATTGGGAGTCTATTGCCCGCCTTGTTCGTACGATTAGACATCACTAGTCTAGTTGTGTTCGCTCAAATAATGGTAAACAAAAATATGTAAGCCCGGTAATTAATATAATATAATGTTTCTTTAAGTTTCTAAGCGGAGTATTTTCGAGTATAGCGGAGTATGGGAGTACACTACACGCAAAGGGAGTACACATGCTCAATTTTTGAATTTTTTCAAGTGTTCCTTTAATTTTTTTTTACTGGTGTGTTGCTGTGACCATAGGGTTCAGAATATCAACTATTCGAAAGTTACCTAAGGTAGCTTGAATCCTTCCAGCACTGAGCATAGATACAATCCAATTTTGGATATAGTCCTCTACACCCCAGTCAACCAGTGATTCTTGAATGGATTCTGTTAAGACTTTGTTGAAAGCTCCTTCTATGTCTAAGAAGGTAGCGAGAGTAAATTCTTTATAATGTATGGTTTTTTCAACTGTACGCATTACCTCATGTAGGGCTGTCTCCGTAGACTTGCCCTTAAGGTGTTGTTAAGCGTGTTGAGAACTCTCAAGAGGACATACATCTAGAATGCCTCTGATATGGTAATCGAGAATGCGCTCCATTGTCTTAAGCACGGAGGAAGTTAGGCTTATTGGTCTAAAATCCTTCGCTGATTCATGCCCTCGCCTGCCGACCTTCGGGATTAAAACTACTCTAACATGTCTCTAAGACTCGGAAACATGATTTAGACAGAGACATCATTTAAAGATCATCTCCAGCCATGGAATCGCCAGAAATTGCGATTTCTAAAGCATGATCGGGATTATACCGTCCAGGCCTGGAGACTTGTACGGAAAAAATGTATTGATTGCCTAAGCCAGCGGTTCTCAATCTTTTTTGGTGACGGAACCCTTTTGAAAAACGAAATACTTAACGGAACCCTACAACTATAGGCGTGTTTTTTCTACTACTCATTTTATCAACTCACTTTAAAATAGAAAAAACTGTTATACTCACTTTATACACATTTTAAAATATTTTATTTAAACTGTCATTGAAGAAATCCAATTTGATAATATTTCCTCAAACAGCAATAAATGGATAACGAAACAAAAAACGTAAGAAATCTCAAGATAAGTTTTTGAAAATATTAATTTTGTTATCGGCACAGATACTTTTTTCGATTGACATCAAATTTCTTTATTGATTCGAGCGCTGCCTGGTTTTCAATACAAATATTTTATCCTAAGTATTCGTTTACTGAAAAAATATTACACAGTTTCGTTTGTTTTTGTTTGTCGATGAAAATAAAAAATGAGTAGCTACTAAGTAATAGAAAAAACACGCCTTATAATAAAACAATAGTTTTGAAAATTATATTCTTTATTAATTAGCATAGGAACAGTGCAAGGGAACAGTCAATTAATAGTTACTTACATAACAAGTAACTGCACCAGTCTCCGGACAGGCTCCAGTGTCCGGACGAAAGAGAAATTAAACGCAGAATTTGCAAAAAACATAAAAATACAGAATGATCATTTTCCACATATACATACGAAGTTTCAAGCCGATCGAATGTATAACGGAAAAGTTATGGGTGGTTTACGCAGCAGCCGCTGTTGTTCTGCTGTTTTCTTTGCAAAAAATAGTGGCAAACCTTGGAAATATATACTGGGTATAGTTGATCTTGTGAGATCGTGCAATCAAATGGAGTTTGTTTCAAAGAAAATATAATGAACTTCCAATAACTAAAGAAAAAAATTGAGTTTTGCGTTTTTTTAATCAAATGTTTTAAGTGTCCGGACACTGGTACAAAAAATAGCGAAAATCTAGTCTCCGGACAGCTCCAAGGTTTTATTTAATTTTGTTTGTATGTTTGGATGTTACAAATTCTTTTTGAAACCCTTAGTTTTCTTGTCAAAAGAACTTGTTTATATCCAGAATAAATGATGGATTAAAAAAAAAATAGCAAATATGTAACTGTAAAAAGGAGGTTTTTGGAAAATGGATGTATGCAATGAATGCATTCATATAGTACAAATGGATTTTCCGATTGGCAAAAATGAATCAATTCAACACATTTTATTTGAAATTTTTATTGTAATATCAAAGATGACAGAGAGGGGTGTATTTTTTTTTTTGCGGAACCCCTACAAGGCTATCACGGAACCCTTAGGTTCCGTGGAACACACTTTGAGAATGGCTGGCCTAAGCAATGTTTTCCCTGTTTATAAGGGTATCGATGTGTTCTACACTGAACCAAAAAGGTACGTAAATACAAACAAAATGTTTATTGGGACAATTAATTTAGTGATGGAATTTGTCCAATAAACAGGTTTATTGTGACAATAAATGGCCGTTTATATTTTTTCATTTCTGCAGAAACCATGGTTGGAATCATTGCTAACCCTTAATAATTTTCGTTTATAACCGTTTGTTAATACAAACAACCGTTTATTATTTTAGTTTATTAAATTAATTAATCCGTTTATAGCACCAATAAACAGAATTTATTGATTCTCAAAAAAAAAAAAATAATAATAATCAGAGAATTCTGTATCTATTTACTTCTCTGGTTCTTATTCTTATTTATTGATGTTTGTTTTGGTTTCTTCTGTAAGTGTCATTGTGTTTATTTTCTCGATATACACAGTCCCTTTCTCTCCCATACTGCGCCGCCGCGCTCCTTAACTTTTGCTTGATTACTTGAATTCCTTGAACTACTAGCACCTTGAGTTGTTATTTAAGCAAGCAAATCCATTCGTATTTATACAAGCACAGTTACGAAAAAAATTCTGTGAACTCTAAGAATGACAAGAAAATGATGGCTGGGATATAATGCTTTAAGATTCCTTCTTAATAATTTTGTTCATTACCACAGTAAACGGTTTACTATTTTAATTACCAACGTTTATTGTTTCAGTGAATAAAGTTATTAAAAATAATCAACTACTGTGGTATTAGATGAAGGTTGGGATAAAATCTTTTAGAAACCATCTTAAAAATCTTGTTTATTATCGGAATAAACGATTAATTATTTTTAATAACTAAAATATTTGCGGCAATTAATAAAGTTACTTATTTTTAAAAACGGTGATTAAGTGCTTTATTTTTCATTTAATAAATGGTCATTAATAGTATTAACAAACGATTATCAAAAGCTGACATATTTTTTAACAAACCGTTTATTGTGACAAGAAAAACTTTATTGTGACAATAAATAACAAGTCAATAAACGCCGTTTCTTAGATTAACGAACGTTTGTTTTTTCAGTGTATGCCAGCCGTCGACAAGTGTCATTAGAAATAAGTTTTGAAGGTTGTTATTCTCACAACCCGGAAAATGCGTCGCCAATAGCAGTTCCACGGACTCTGCAGGAGAGGCTGCCCAAGAATCGCCATACTTTTTAAGAAAAGAAGGACAGCAATGGTGTTTCGATAGAACCCTACTAAGCCTGGCGGATTCTTTTATGTTTTCTATTGAGTGGCAGTAATCCTTCCAGCTTTGCTGTTTAAAATTGGCAATAGCTCGCTTATGAGCTCTTAGACAGTCTTTATACGGTTGGTAGAAGTTGTGTTTGTGGCAAATACTAAAGATCACTCTACTCTTTTTGATGAGACTAGACAATTCTTCATTCCACCACATAGGGAGTGATTTACGGCTGTATTTAATTGGGCACGAGACTTTTTAAGCCGTGTCAAAAGCTGCTTCGAAAGTCTTTACCTTAGACTCGAGATCGCTTACCGACTCTGGACACCGATTCGGTGTTTACGCAGTTTCATCTGGGAGAATATTTGTACGATAATCCAGGTGAACTAGCTAACAAGGATATTAAATATCTTCTTCGCTTTATAGAAAGCTCAAAATGGTTGGACTAGAAAGAAGTTATTCCCTAGATTCATGTGGTATCACAATCGGCCTTTTCCTTTGGCCTAAGTGTGTGGAACCTGTATCAGCAGCCACTTTAACCTTACCTTACCTAACCCAAACTCACAGATGAGTTAAAAGGGAGATAGGAAACCAAGCTGTCAAAATGACAATGTCTACAAGCTGCGGTCAAAGTTTACTGCAAGAGTATGCGTGTTTTTACCTCTCTCAGTAAACTTCGACATACCACCTGAGTTTTGTTGCTGTTTTTTCTCATTTATTCACATACACGAGTAACGGTAAAATAAAATTTGCGGTATCCGGAGGGTAAAACGTAAGTCAGTTTCCGATCTCCTTTTGTCTCTGCCCAAACTACTAATGATTTCTAATGCTCGCTTACATTTCGTTCCTATTGTAAGCACACAAAAAATTATAATTGCAAGCCGAAAGAAAAAAACATTTTTTAACTGGAATCCAAAATAATTTTTATATTTTATTTATCTTAAAAGAAATCAATACATAACATTAGAATAGGAAACAGAATACAATATTACATAGTTTTTAAATTCTCTTAAATGTTAGTTTTTTGTATTTCATAAAAATAAATCCATAACAATAACAAAACAAAACAGTTCGACGGGCGAAACTCTCAATGAAATTAACATACTTTAGAAAAATAGGTAAAAAAATCAATTATAACTTAGATAAACATCCATATAGTATAACAAAAATATTTTTTTTTAACCAATAAATTGTCATTTTGAATATTAAAACTAAGGAATCTACAGGTTTTCGTTGGATATCTATTTCATCAAATTAAATTTGTTGTTTTAAGTTTACTTACGTCGTCGGTTCTATTTCTTAAACATAACTTTATATATACGTACTATTTTTTTTTTTTGAAAAATTCATTGAGAAGGTTACTAACATCTATGGGCTTATGGAGAAAATATAGATACCAATTTGAACAAAAACTGCATTTAATTCTGCCCAAAAATGTCATGTAAACAGAGTAGTGATTACTTGATTTTTTGTTTTCACAAGTTTTAAAGGACGTTTTTGAATACCTATTTATATTTTTTATAAAATGATGATCAATAGTGAAATTCTAAGAACGAAAAATAAATTAATTAAAATAACACTATAAATATGGTTCTTAGAATTAAAGGAATAATTATTTAGATAAACACCACGAAGACATTTCAGTTTTTTTTTGTTTCACATATATAGGTATAAAATATTTTTTTTTTTCAAACACAAGTATGTGATTTTTTTTTTCAAAATACATTTATTAGAAAAAGATTGAATATTGTTTAGTTATTTTCATTTTTTTTTTAAATTAATTTATCTGTGCAAAATACTTTAATGTGACACTCACAACATTTACAACACTCACAATTCAATCTTTGTT
Source organism: Sphaerophoria taeniata (assembly GCA_943590905.1). NCBI lineage: Eukaryota > Metazoa > Arthropoda > Insecta > Diptera > Syrphidae > Sphaerophoria > Sphaerophoria taeniata. The sequence continues at coordinate 91,566,818 of OX016540.1, forward strand.
TTTTTGTGTTGTTGATTTATTTATGATTTAATTTAGTATTTATGTTTTGCTTGTAACGTTATAAACATTTATTTTTTTTTCTTAATTAGTACTTGTTTTTAGGAAAGTTTATGTAAGGACCGATGTGAAAACGATATGTTCGGATTTAATTCCATTTTCAGTTACATGAATTAAAATTAACACAAAGTTCATTTAAAACAAAGAAAACTAATAAACATTCAGAAATAAATTTTAGTGCTAAGGTTATTATATATTTTTTTTTTTAACATTAAGGCGTAGGTGTGTAGTTTTTTTAAAACTTGTATTTTTTGTCCTAATAAATGAGTATTAAAGGCGATCATTTAATAGTTAAGTAGGTTTTTTTTTGTTTCTTTTAAAGAACTATAAATATATTTTCATGTATTGATCTATAATAAGAATTTGTTGTTTGTATAATATTACATAAATAATATTAAATATTTAGTTTTGTATAATATTCCTATCCATTTAAAATAGATACTTAAAATATAGCTATCTACTCAATTGTTTTTTTTTCTGTTTTTTTCATTTATGTATAAAAGAATATCGTGGAAAATTTGGAATATTATTTTTTCTTTTAAAATAAAAAAATACATAGAAAAAATAACAAAAAAAAGTTGTTTGTCAGAGGCTAAGCCTTTCCAGCTACTATTTTAAAAGCTTTTTGTTATTTTATATTTCTATCACAATTCAATTTGTACAACACTTACACAATTACATGTCGGGTTGTAAATTCGTTCCACTGATAAAAAAAACAAAAAAACATCACTAAAAATATAGGATAAAAACAAGAAACACTTAGATAACATTTAACAAGAAAAAATATAACTTTCTTTATGCGAAGGTACAAATATTCAAATTTAACATTTAACAATGATGTACAAAAAGTTAATGGCCACTAAGGGAAAATTTCGAGATCTCATCTAGTTTAACATTGTCAAAATCTTAAAATTTTATATATTAATTCTTCTTATAAGAAAATTATTAAATTATAATTAAATAACTGGCAAAATTGAATTCAATAATTAAATCACAAAAATTAAACTTAACAAAAAATCATTAGACAAAACCAACTTTAAAATAAACTAATAGCTAAAACGACTAGAATTTTTATTTAAAGCTAAATTTATAATTAATTAATTGTTTTAATTACAATTTTCAATGATTGTATTTTTGTGTTTTTTTTGTTTAAATTTTATTTTATAAAAAATAAAAGGACACAAAATATGCTCTCTTTTGGAAATGCATAGGAATTAAAATCAATAATTTCACGCAAGGAATCCAGATATATAAAAAATACAAAAAGGTATACCTAATTACAAAACCACACGAAATACTTTTTTTTTGTTTCTAGAAATTGTGCTCCTTATTATTTTTTTTTTTTTCAACCGATGATGCGTTGAAATATTAATTGAATCAATCTCAAGTGCATTGGACAAATTGTCCAATTTGCCTGACAACATACTGATTGACGATTGTTTGAGCCTAATATTGTAAGGGTTGCAACCGCAGTTCTACAGTCAGTTCTACAAATCCAGTGAAAGGATTCCGACAAGTCACGAAGGTCTAAAGCACGACGATGTTGTTGCTGGCCAAAGCGACGACTTGTTTCCAATTTTCGAATAAATATTTAATTTGATTCATTCGACAGTATGAATGTGTGTTTGCGTATTGTTTGTCAATTAGTTTGAAATCGAATAGGATCAATGTGCAATGGTTTGACACATGAAGCGTGATGATTTCTTCTTCTTTTTTTTTAATTTCTGCCTCGTTTCACAGTCAATTTACTGAATAATTTAAAGCAGCCGAAGTTTTTTTCCTTAAACATTCGGGTATTTTGTTATTTTTATTTTCACAAGAAAATATGTTTTGAATGTTAAAAATGTCACACTCTTAAATGGCCCTTTTTTAGCTTGGTAAAGGATATCTTAAGCTTGCTTTGCCTTCCTGGGGGATAACCAAGTGTTTGACGTTTGACCTCCTTTCTTCCGGCTGACTACCGGATGAAACACAGTTTTTGAAGTATTGTGTTTGTCTTAAGTCTATCGACGATGAACTTGTTGAAGTTGTACGTAATAACATTGTGATTGTTGCAATCATTTAGAAATGGCCATGACTCACGAGCAACACGAATGTGTTTTTTTTTCGTCCAGGAAGCTGTTTCTAGATCATCGGCATTTACAGATCGCCGAGTTATCAATTTGGTTGGACCGTGCTCGTCTGTAAAAACAAAGCTTGCTTGATCATACGCCTTGAGGTCAAACATGTTGCATCAAACCAACAGGCCAATTGCTTTGCGAAACTTATCAAACAGCGTGTCGTTTTTTGTTGCAGACTTGAATCACAGATAATATAGTTACATAGATATCGCACGCAGAGGAAAAATTCCATGAGACGTACCATACCACTACGTCCCAGTTTGATCAAATTAGCGTGAATCAAACTCAGACTTTATGTTGCTCCTTATTTGTATTGTATTGTCAAGTTGCTTGTTGTGATTTCTTTTTTTTACTTGTTGTTGTTGAAATGGTCTGGAGAAAAGAAAATGTTTATTTCCTTCGAAATTTCGAATCCAACTTGCAAGTAAGCGTTTGTGGCTGGTATCTCGTGTTGTAGTTTTGATTTTGTTCTGTTGAATTTAGTTGCAAGGTTTGTCTATAACAAATCTCTTGAAATAAGGGATACAAAACGTGGTAATTTTTATTTGCACTGAATGCGATATCTATTTAACTATATAATTTGTGGTTGAATGCTCAAAAACCATAAAATTGTTGGTGTTGATTCGACATGCATGAAGCAACATACCCGCACAACATCATGCTCATTCGAATCTAAAAGGTGCACAAATTTCTCTTGTAACTTTATTTTCACATTACATTTGACATTTATTAAACATTTTGCTTGCATAATTTCTTAACTGCAGTCTGTCAAAACAAAGCTTGCTTGATCATACGCCTTGAGGTCAAACATGTTGCATCAAACCAATATGTCAATTGCGGTACGAAACTCATTAAACAACGTGACGAATTCATTACGACGTCGTTTTTTTGTTGCAGACATAGGAAATGAAGACTCAAAAACCATAATATTGTTGGTGTTGATTCAACATGCATGCAGCAACATACCCGCTCAACATCATGCTCATTCGAATCTAAAAGGTGCACAAATTTCTCTTGTTACTTTATTTTCACATCACATTTGACATTTATTAAACATTTTGTTCGCATAATTTTTTTACTGTCGTCTGTCAAAACAAAGTTTTGCTTGATCATACGCCTTGAGGGCAAACATGTTGCATCAAACCAATATGTCAGTTGCGTTACGGAACTCATTGAACAACGTGACGAATTCATTACGACGCCGACGCACGTCGTTTTTTTTTTGTTGCAGGCATTGGAATTGAAGACTCAAAAACATGCTTGATCATACGCCTTGAGGTCAAACATGTTGCATCAAACCAATATGTCAATTGACAATTGCGTCACGTTAAACATTGTGACGAATTCATTACGACGTCGTTTTTTTGTTGCAGACATTGGAATTGAAGACTCAAAAACCATAAAATTGTTGGTGTTGATTCGACATGCATGAAGCAACATACCCACACAACATCATGCTCAATCTGATTCTAAAAGGTGCTGCATTAATTTCTCTTGTTAATTTATTTTCACATCACATTTGACATTTATTAAATATTTTTTCCCATATTTTTTTAACTGCCTTTCTTAAAATTTTAAGTTTGAGCTTTTTTGAAATAAAATTATTGTTTTTGTGTTTGCCGAAGAGCACAACTAACACAACAATTTTCACACATAACAATTAGAATTAAAAACAAAAAATTAAAAGTGACAACAAAAATATTTAATTATATTATTCTATATTACTTATATACTTTTGTTTGTGATTAATGTATATCATTATGCAGGTCTCTGGTATTCATATTTTTGTTTACTTACTTATAAGCTAATTGTATACACATTTTTTAAAAAATATTTTGTTTGTCTTAATTTTTAAAATAATATTTAAAAAAAAAAAGTAAAAACATTTACATAAATGTAAGTAGGTTTTTAAGGTAGGTATACTTAAAAAATATTTAATTTATAGAAGGTAAGTAGATTTTCAATAAAACGGTATAAATTTGCATATTCTACATTATTAATAATAGTGTAATAAAATATAACATTCATAATTAAGATTTATTTTTAGTTTTGTTTTTAAATCTAAAATGGTAAACTTGCCACAAACATATTTTCTATGAGTGTTGGGGCAGGTACTAGGTCCTCTAGCTTCAGGTAGAATATTCTTTGTAGCCCTTGTACGCTGAGGGAACGTAATTCGGGTAATTTGCCCAACAATCGACTAAAATAGTGCGGTTTCTTTTGGGCTTCGGCATTGTAGGTAACGTGATCGCGTAAACTGCCGATAATTTTCATTTGTAATTGTTCGACTTTTTTCGGCTCACGCAGTCCATGACGTTCTAAAAAAAAAGAAAACCGCACAAATCAGACAAACCTGTCAAGATTTAAAAAAAAAACTGCTTACCAGTTATAAGTGTCAGAGCACACAAGCAGGCGAATGCTGAAATGTCAATCTCTAGATTATGTAGACTCTTGCTGAATTCGAGAATGCCATTCAACCAATCGCCGAACGATCGCTGACACTGAGTTCGATTGAGAACAACACCATTGCAGAATGTCATTTTAGTGTCATCGATGCGTGCTCGATAGGATAGACGCAGGACAAATAGTTCAAGCGATGCTGATTGAAAGAGTAATTCCTGATCCTCGGCGCACAAATCCGAATAGCCGGGAATTTTGTCAGCAAACTGTTTGATAACATCGACTGATGTTGTCAGCAGAGTGTAGAATTGTTGTACTTTTTCAGCTTCTCCAATAACTGGTTCATTGAGTACTGGCTCTTTGTATTGCGAGTAATCCAAGCATGATGGGTCTGGTGTTGTGTCAACATGACCACGCACAAGGGCGGTTATCAACGAGACTGGTGGACTCGGTGGTGATTCTTGGGGTGATTTCGGTTTGGACGGCAGTCGACCTCGTCTTCCCTTGAGCGAATCTGTTCGAACAACTTCCTTGACCATTCCGACGACGAGACATTTTTGGAATCGACAAAATTGGCAGCGATTGCGTCGCCGTTTGTCGACCGGACAGGCTTTGTCGGCGAGGCAGACATACTTTGAGCCCTTTTGTACGGTACGTTTGAAGAATCCCTTGCAGCCTTCGCATGTTCGGACACCGTAGTGCTGACAGGCAGCGGTATCACCGCACACAGCACACAATTGTGACGGGGATGGATGCATAATGCGACTGGTAGTTATTTCATTGCTTGAGTTACTGTTGTTTTGGCAGCTGGGCGAACTGGATGTTGAGCTGGGAGCACTGGTCATGGATTTGAGTATGCCCATTTTGGGAAGTTTGGGACTGTGACTGCTGGCGGGTGAGACAGAGCGCTGCAGTGGGAGGGACGCTCGACGGAGTGGGGCTGTCGATGAGTGTAGCTCAGAGATGGTGGGGAACGTTGGAAGTGAGTAGCGTTCATGGGTTGAGCTGTAAGCCTGGAAAGAAAAAGTATACAGTCTTTATCTTGGTTCTCTGTTCAATAGCAGATTAAGTTGTAAGGGCCGCCTTGAGTAGAATTCAACAAGATCAAAATTTTATGCTTTAAAGAGCAAGAAAATAAGTGGACCTTCCTGTAAATAGCTAGCCTAGAGCACAAGATTTCAGCCATCTCCATCGAAAAAAATCTCAAACAAGACTCAAATATTGAGAATTTCCTTTAGATCATACATAAATTCAACTCGCTCACATTGGGTGCCACTTTATTTAAACCAATGATTATCTCTTACCTGTGGTGTAGGCTGCTGATATTGTTGGTAGAATCCTTCCGAGTACCCTTGCTGCGGTTGAGCAATTTGATGTTGCTGCTGCTGCTGCTGCTGTTGTTGCTGTTGTTGTGCAGTATACTCGTACGAATTCAAATGTTGCTGAATGTTCGCCGTATTGGCAAAAGATCCATGATAATAAGCTGAGATCGTTGTTGCTACTCCTGCAGGGTTGTGCGTTTGATTCGGTTGTTGCTGCTGCTGAAGGTGTTGTTGTTGTTGTTGTTGTTGTTGTTGTTGTTGTTGTTGTTGTTGTTGTTGTTGTTGTTGTTGTTGTTGCTGATGATGCTGATGATTGTGAATATGATGATTACTTGAGGCTGGGTGTGATGCAGCGGTGGTTATGTTAAAACAGTCCTCATCCATTTTTAAACTCAAATTGGGCATTGGATTGTACTTAAGCGAATAGGTCTCTTGAAAGCTCGGCAATGAGCTTCCACAAGTAAGCTGTGCTAATGGTGGTGGCGTCGACAACAGCGCCAACGGCTCCAAACTCTCACTAGCCTGAATTGCAACAGCACGCTCCTCGAGACTATGCAACGCTATTGCCGGATCACTACTAGACCGCAAACTTAGCAAACCGAGTTCCTGTGGAGTCGTTCGATCGAAACACAACGATTCCGGTGATAGAGCTTGCTGTTCTGGAATCGACGAGAGGCGTTTTTCACGATTCGGCGGACACGATAACTTGGCGAGATTCTCAATCGAGCCCGTTATGTCTTCCGCACCACCACCGTTACCAAGAAGTGAATCCTGCGGACTGCCACCAAAGCCTCCGCCTAATGTATCCCCTTGTGCTTGCGATGTATCCACACACGATGACAACAACGAATTATTCGAATCAGCCGGAAAGAATAAATCGGAAATTTGACCGAATGTCGAGTCGATCAATTGAGATTCCGATGGCTGATTATTATTCTCTTGCTGATGAGGATGATGATGGTGATGATGATGATGATCGCTCGGCGACAAATGCGACGATTGTTGCGAAGAAAAATTATCGAAGGGAGAGAGAGAACTAAAAGAGCTCTGTAACGATAAACCACAAATTACCGAATGAACAAAAATTACAATTTACTGTTGTTCAAATTGAAAAATCTAACTGCTAAAATATTAAAATAAAAGACTATTTAGAAGGGAGGTATTTCAACATTATTGAAAGCGGGTGCACATGAATCCAAACATGCGCTTGATGCCAACCAATCCCAGCAACACAAAAACAACAATCCTTTCCGCCGTGCAGTCGTTTAACAATAACAATAAAAATTCTTGCTATAGAGAGAAGGCAAGTGAAGAAAAGCCTTTTCCACACACAACAACCCCACAATATCATCCCAATCAAAGGACGATGAATTGGACATGGTATAGCAATATGTACCTGCCAATGTTTACATACATGTTTTGAGTGTGGTGAGTTCTGAGAACTGAAATTAAGGACGTTAGTCATGGTGCTTCAGTGGATTTTGATGATGCGTTTGTAATGACAACGATGACGTAGGGATTTGGACACATTCGTAAATTAAGGAGGCAGATGCGAGTCGATTTGGCGTGTCGGATTTTTCGTTTGTTCTTATGTTGATGCAGTTAGTGTGTGTTTGGGTGACAATTTATTAGCAAGTCAATAATTATGTATAAATAGATGTTCGATTACTATTTTGGTAACTAATGTGTGGCAGGGGGGCAGGAGTGAAGCCGGAAGGTTGACTGAGTTATTCAATAACACCAAACGTGAATGGAAGTTATTTTGGGATACATTTTCGGATGATAAGGTTGATACGGCATTGGTTTAAGTAGATAGAAAAATTTTCCTGTCGCATGCTGAGCTGACGTAATGCACAAAATCTGACGTAAACTTGTGTTCTCTATTGGTGATTCGATTTAGTTGAAACACCAAGAAGGTAGACCATATGTGGAAAATGCGTTGTCAGATGGTACACTTTGGTTTGGTAATCAGATTTTGACATTTTGGGGGGATCGGGATGTCGAATGAAGAATAATTCGTGTTGTGTTGTGATGTAACAGAACATGGAAGTCTTTATGGAGGTTGACAGTTTGTCTTTCTTGTTGGTGCGGTGACATTGGGGAAAGTCATTTAAAAGGAAGTGGAATTTTTGAAATGAGGAGTTTGATGACGTAACTTTGGCAAGTGAAAAGGTTCGGAAGATATTTTGTTATTAGGTAACAAGGATTGCTGAGGATACAAATAAACTGAGGTTATTTGGAAGTTTGATTTTATTTTGTGATTGACAAGGTACAAGAAAGAAAGAGTGCAAGGTGTGCTGTTTTGACTCTGCAATAAAATGTTTTGATTGCTCATAGGCTTCAACTCCTCAACAAGGTCAAAAACATAACGCTAAACGGTGCAGAATGTCAAAAGAAAGAGTTTTCTAAGCAATTCTACACTATACAGTGTACAAAAATTTTACATGAAATTTTTACAGAACTATTTTTGAATTTTGTTTTTGCCAAAAACGTCAGGAGGCAGATACATGGGTTTGCTTTTTAATTTGTCGAATATACCTCCACTTCGACAAGGTTTATGAAATGAGAGAAAAAAAAACACAAATAAAGATAGAATATGTCCTTACATTTGGTTGCAAAAGTAACATGCTTGATGAGGCTAATACCCTTGAATTGATTTTATCGCTGGCTGGCGATTCGGTTTTTATTTTATTTGTTTGCACTTTTTCTGTAGTTCCCGCTAAAGAAAAGCGTGATAAGAAGTTAGTGTTGATTAATCTGGAAGCACCTGTAATTTGAAAAGAAAAATATATAAATTTAGAAACATACATATATTTATCATTGCATTAATAAGGCCCTTAACAACATGCATAATGAAATTAAGAAACAAAAGGAAAACACAATAATCAACTGAGGAATAGTCCTTTCGGATTGGAATGTGTTGTTCATTGACATTTAAAAAGTTATTAAGAATGTTATTTGTCTTCGCGCTATGAATCTGACATTTAGATTGTTGTTTTACGGTCTGTATGGTTTTTTTTTATGGGATTTTACATGGTTGTTAATTTTTGCACCTTACCCAAAACATAATTATGTCTTAAGGGTCTCTTGAATGTTAATGATTAATTTGAATTTTAAAAAGGGGTGGTTTTGGATTAGGTTTTTTTTTTAGCAATTCTAAATCACTCCTTGACATTTGTAAAGGAAACTTTGTCAAGTAGTCCACAACTCAAAAACTCTTTTGTATGTCTCTTTGTTGACGACTTCCGATCTACACATATTGAAGTTCTCTGTATTAAGATTCAAATGGAAACTGGACATCTATTCTTAGTCACTACTTACATCACTCCAAACTCTAACAGAAGCATTTTTGAAAATTTAAATGACTGCATCGAGCGCATCTATGTACTGCTGGAACCTGAAGATGAAATTTTTATTATAGGAGACTTCAACCTACCAAATCTTAACTGGATAAGACAAGACAACGAAGATTACTATACTACTGACAATGCTTCAAGTGTAAATGAGATATTTTTTACTGACAATATGTCCTCTTATTGCTTGCGCCAACTAAATGGAGTGACCAACGACTCGGGAAAGACTCTGGATTTAATATTCTTCTCCCTCAACGTAAACACTGCTGCCGCTGTAACACGATCCACAAATATTCTGACCGTCGAAGATCGTCATCATCCAGCCTTGGACATCGCCTTAAACCTCGACATGGGTTCTTCTCACAAGCAATATAATACCAAACTTGAGTTTAACTTTTCAAAATGTAATTATGTCTTGTTATGTAATAAGTTAAGTATGATCGATTGGGATATTTTATTTTATAATTGTAATATTAACGAAATGTGTAACGTATTCTATAAAACTCTGTTCAGTTGCTTCTGTGATACTGTACCATTTAAAAAAACCTCTGAATACTTCTAGTACCACCATGGTTTGATAGTCATCTAAAATTCTTAAAAAACAAAAGAAACAAAGCGTGGACAAAATATGTCAAAACAAGAACTGATGGAGATTATAGAACCGTTTTAATCATTAGTCAACTATTCACTGAATACTCGAATATTGCCTACGATAGCTATATTCTTAAATTAGAAAATGATCTTAAGTCGAACCCAAATAATTTTTGGAACTTTGTGAATAAAAAGAAAAAAACCAGTAGCTACCCTAATACAATGTCTGACTCTTCTTCGACTAGCACTAATCCTTTAGTAATTGCTAACATGTTTGCTAACTACTTCAAAATTGCTTTTGAGACAACTGACTATGGTGACACCACTTGTAGTTCTTTTTCTTCTACTACTACTTTCTGCCATCTTGACTCTATAAACTTTGATATTGACTTAGAAACTATAAAGCTTAATATTTTAAAACTTGACGAATGTTGTAGTCCAGGACCTGACGGAGTACCTTCCTCTATTTTAAAGAATTGTGTTGACCATTTATCGTATCCTTTATGTGTTCTATTCAATGAATATATCAGTAACTCTATCTTTCCTTCTATTTGGAAAAGTGCCTTTATCACTCCAACTCATAAAAAAGGTCAAAAAAATGAAATTAAAAACTACCGTCCTATAGCCAAGTTATCCGTAATACCTAAACTGTTTGAGGCCATTATATCTATGTAACACTCTTTCCTTTTATTGTAGTTCAATTGTTTGTGAAAGTCAACATGGTTTTATGAAAAAGAAGTTGACTGTTACTAACTTGTTAAATTTTACCTCGTTTTGTTTAGATGTATTTGAAGACCATGGACAAGTTGATTGCGTGTTTACTGACTTCAGCAAAGCCTTTGACAAGTTATGCCATACAACGCTAATCAAGAAAATGGACAGTCTTGGATTTAGCTCTAAGTTTCTAAAATGGATATCTTCATATTTATGTGACAGACATTACAACGTAGTTTTCCTGAATGAACTTTCAAATAATTTTGTAGTAAACTCCGGTGTCGCTCAGGGTAGTCACTTAGGACCAATTTTATTTATATTATTTATTAACGACTTAGCTTTGACCATTAAAAACTCTTCTATTTTAATCTATGCAGATGACGTAAAATTTTTCAAAAGCATTAAATCGCAATCTGACTGCTTGTTATTATAGGAAGACCTTATTGTTTTTCGGGAGTGGTGCAATCTTAACCGTCTTGTCTTGAATGTTGACAAGTGTAAAAGTATGACTTTTACACGCAAACAAAATCCCTTTGTATTTAGTTACAGTATTCCCCGCTTAATTGCACTAACCATTTTGTCAGATTTTTCGGTCAATTATCCGGGTGGTTCAATTAACGAAACCCCGCTTAATTGACATATCTGTTCAATTAAGCGAAACCCGTTTAATTGCACGAGTAGGTCAACTAAAAAATAAAATATTCATCTCAGAAATTCACTCTATAAACATTTCAGTGTCAACTTACGAAAACCTGGAAAAAAATCGAAAAGAATACAAACGCAAATATGTTAAAATATCTCGTATGACAAAAAACCATTGAATAAGAAGTACAGGAACAGGAAGGGGTCTGAAGCATTTTTCAAAGTAGTGTGAGTTTCACAAACACAAATGCATTACAACAGGGCTGGCTTGCAGTTGAACGGTTAATCTCTCGGGCGCCAAGTGAAATTTGATCGAATCAAGATTATATCGATTGTGCTTCAATTTTTTTTTTTTCAATTTCAATTCTTTTTTTGAAATAGGTACATGGTGTTATAAAGCTCAAGGTGCACACGCACGATTTGTATTGTTTTTCTTTTTTTAAATTCCTCGGTACATTTTCTTAATTTTTCATCCGTAATTCATCACATTTATTGCACCTTTTTCGGTGGTATTTGAAAGCGTTAAAAAGCACAAGAAATTGTACAGCACCTTACGATCACCAACATAAATAAATGCGCACCTGAATTCGAGTTTTTGTTTTTGTGATAGATAAGACTAAAGATCAAGACCAAATAAATTCTATGGACAAAGGATTTTTATTTTTGAGAAATTTAGCAAAAACTTCACTATTAAAATTTGTTTTACAGATTTGTTAAATAAATTTGTAAAAAATGACAGCACAGGAAAAAGTTTGACAGCACAGGAAAAAAATTTGACATCATCAGAAATGTTTGTTGCTTCACTCACGTACACTGTACATGTAGCTAACACCGCTTTCTGTACTTCTTATTCAATGCAAAAAAAAAAAAACAAAAACAAACAATAGCTAGCTGTTATTTGTTATACAGCGAACAGTACTGACAATTTTAGCGCTTCCACTAATGTCGTTTTTCATTGGTCGGTTTTTGACGTTTCTTCTTCTACCTCCAATGGAACGGGTTATGATATATGTGTCATTCTTCTTGTTTTCAAAACAGAAGAGTTCTGCTCTTCTCAGAAGCATACCGTCTGTCAAAGTCAGTTCAATGGAATGGTTTCAGAAGACTTCTGGACTCTTCCGAAATCCGAAGGCTTCTGGACGACCAATGGAAAACGACATAAGAGAATGTGTTTTTAGGTTTGTTTCATTATAATTTTTTTCCCGTCCAATTATCCGAAAAATGTCCATGTATTCAGTTTTTCTGCTGCATATTTTTAAGATCAATTAAGCGAGTAATTCAACTAAGCGGGGTTCAATTAACCGTCTAAAAAGCCTTACTACTAATATGAGAAATTTTCGAAGCCAATTTTTTCGATCAATTAAGCGGGATGTTCAATTAAGCGAGGTGCAACTAAGCGGGGATTACTGTATATGTTTGATCTGTCACCTTTAAACAATGTCTCTGTATTCTCTGACCTTGGTATCATCCTGGATCCAAAACTAACTTTTAACTTTCATTTAGACTCTATAATTAAAAAAGCCAATAGAATGCTAGGACTCATAAAGAGATTTAGTCGCGACTTTCAGGACCCTTATGTCTTAAAACTTTTGTTTGTATCGTTCGTTAGGCCAATACTAGAATACGGATGTGTAGTATGGTCACCATATTACCATACTCACATAAATAGACTTGAAGCAGTTCAAAGAAGGTTTATGCGTTTTTGCCTACGTTTCTTTTCTTGGTCTCCTAATAATATTCGTCCTCCTTACTCTCACAGACTTGCTTTAGTTAAACTTCCCTCTATCACTCATCATAGGCAATACCTTCAATTTTGTTTTATAACTAATGTGATGAATGGCTCTATACTATCTCCATTAGTTCTAAGCAGATTTAATTTTAGTTTCAGTCGAACATGCTTAAGACTTCAACAACCCCTACAACTACCTTTCAGTAGATCAAACTATGGTGCCAATAATCCTATAAATCAAATGGTCTTAATTTTTAATAAATATTATTTTCTTATAGTTTCAATTAATGTTAATTTCAAAAGCGAATCTTTTAAAACTGCTTTTTATTATGCCTTAGCATAAATGCAGGCTTTTATTTTTATACCTTAATGTAATAATATTTTAATTTATGATATTTTTGTATTTTGTAATTGTTTATAGATATAATGTAGTTAATAAGTTTTGTTAACGTTAGTTCTTAACGACTTTGATAAATAAATAAATAAACACTGTAATGTAATGAAATGATATTTTAGTTTTATTATTACTAACAATCTCCAAAATTGCATACTCTTTGGCTGAATAAGTTTTAAATTGGTGATTTTGAACATCTATCCCAAAGGTTTAACACAAATCGTATTGATATTTTAACGAGGTATAGAAAAAGAAAGAGCAATGATACATTGCGTTTAAGCTTTCATTCCGGACCGATTAATGCCGCAGGTCTTGAAATGATGAAGACCAATGGAAGATAAATCAACTCTTTCGAAAGACAAGATAATTTGAGGGTTATTCGGTTATTTCAAAACATAAGGAAGATCTCAAAGCACAATAACAGTCAGGCAAACTCAGAGAGTATTCTCTATTCACATTGATGGATGCTCCAGTTAAACGTCAATTCTCCAGGGATTTGAATATAACCTGCTTGGTTTAATTAATAAAAATTTATAATTCTCGCTGATAGAAATAGAAATTTACTCAACCGATTATTCGTAAGATGGTGAAAAAACACAAGTGATGCGTTCTTTTTTCGTTGAAAATAATATTTGACAGATGACAGATGGATCAATATTGAATCACTGGAAGGGTCTACTGGAATTTCTCTACTGTCAATTCTTAGTCCTATCATCATCCCGAATCGTCCTCCCTCTTTCCACTTCAACGCGGCTAAGAGTTCGGCATGCCTTTGACCAAGCAACGAGTAATGGTAAGAGTTGTGTCCTCAGCAGTTTCAATGGAATGTTAAGGTTTTTGGATTAAGGTAGCCTTGAAAGGCTAAAGAAGGATCTATTGGATTTGATTTTTTTTACCCATTTTGTTATCCACTGCTACAACTATTCTATTTGTTTTCCAAAATTGTTATCGACTGCTACAAATAACTAATTTACTTAAAGTGGCGCTACAATCCGTTGTGGACCTGGCACTCAATCAACAGTCTCCGCCAGCCAGATCGGTGTCCCTAGTTAACTGTCTCCTGGCAATGATGTCGAAGGTTTACCGGGTCGGAGCACTGGTGTCCTTCCGGTTAATATGACCAAGCCATCTGAGTCGCTGGACTCTTCTGGCTAGGGCCGTGTCGATATCCGACCCGTGAAGCTTGCTGTTGAATTCTCCCCTATCCGTCAATGCACACGAGGCCATATAAATAACCCAACAAAATTTCCTCTCGAAACAGTCTAAGGCACTTTTATCTGATTTTGTCAGTGGCCATGCTTCTTCACCATACAGCAGGACTGGGATGATGAGGATGATGCATAATTTTACCTTAGTTGATCAAGTGAGGACTTTACTGCCTATTCAAAGGCTTTCTAGTCCCAAAAAACCGGCGATTAGAAAGAGCGCGCTGGTGTTATTGACCATTTTAATAGCGGAGCCTAGATAGACAAACTCCTCTACTACCTCGAAGTTATATGCGTCTAACGTTCTTCGGGAAGCTTACCACTTAGCAAATCATTAATTCAAGATTGCCTTTTTGTGACTTCTGCCGCCCTCGGAAGAACATGGACAAGAGTTCGATTGTCAGATCGTCGTTTGAAGGGGAAGTTACCTACCTCAATCCTAAACTTGCAAAGAAAGGACTTGCCAATAGTAAGTCTTAAAATTTGGCACAACTATTAAGGAATGAAAAGTTGTGCATCTGAACAAACCGGAGTGCTTTTACCAATGAAGAAATATGTTTTGTTCGGTTTTTCCAAGTAGATCTTTAAAGCTTTGACTTACATCAAAAATGAGTTTTCCTACGAACTAAACAATTCTCCAAATAAGAGATTATCTTAAGAAGAAAACAGATGTGGGAATAGAAACTACGGTAATTTTTTTGCACTTAGGTATATTAAGGAAATTATTTCTACAACAAATTAAAGCTCATATCAAGTGAAGAACAAGGCAGCGAAAGGCACGTATCGAATACGAGCAACATGCACGAGTACCTAATCCTTATATAATTGGACTTGTTGGGACTTCTAAATATTTATTTTAATCCAGTTTTTCAATCAACAAAACCATGAGCGGAATGTGAGGCATTAAATGTAGGTTTTCTCTTACAGGAAGATATTATCAGGTTAAGATCTCACCAAATGCATTCAATCCAGTCAAAATCCTTAATTAAATTAATGTAGAATTGTCTTTGTAAAAATTGAGTACATGACAACATTTAAAACATTACTGCATTCCCTCCATAATCATTTTTTAATTTGACGAAAAGATAAAAAAACACACTTTAACAATGTTACAATTTTAATTATTTGTTTTGCGTGTACCAACAACCGACTCACAAAAAAGTCGGACCTCAAGCACCTGCACACAAAACCTTGGCTCTATTTGCCTTCGAGGAAAAATAGGATGTTAATTGAAGAATATTTTCATCCTTCACAATCACCAGTTTAATTAGCATTTGATTACTGCTCAAAGCAATCGTGTCTATGAGCACTAGGCATAAGCACCTTCTAAGCGATCCTCCGATCGATTTCCTTTTTTACAAAATTTTTCTCATCATCTGGAGACTGCAAAGTAGGTATTTAGTTAAAACAAAACTCTTCGAGTTCATTAATAAACCTCAAAGACATAACAAAAAGTTAGGAACGAAGTGGTAGTTGGCGGTAGTGTGTTTTGTTGTTGTTGGTATGTTGTTTGTGCTCTGATGTAGCACCTAATGTGGCATAAGCTCGCATTTAAACTGCATGTTTATCCCATGAACCCGGCTTCACCTTCGTGGTTTTAATCACAAATCGAGATCGGTCTCGTCGTTGTACTTCTTGCTGTTTTTTTTCTTTCTAAGATTCTGTGTTGACTATCATTTCGATTGGCCGTCTTCCACTTGGCGTCTGCTTGGTTAAACGCTCCCACAAAAGTACATATTGTCTAATGGTAAACAGTTTTGTCTGAGCTCGGGCTGGATTTGTGCTTGCAGTGTAAAATGTTCAACTACTTATTCTTTGAAGTGCCTTAACTCACCGACTTTATCATTTAATCAGTGGAGCAGTGGTTAAATAATATTTAAACGAGTGTTTAATTTATTTCATTTGTTTATAAAATATAGTCCATCCACGATTTGGTGAAGTGATGCGCAGCGCGCACACCTCATCTGCTTAATGGTGTGAGCAGCAGGCGCGAGTTTTCTTCTGATGAAGTAGTTGATGAAGGTTCAATTCTAAAAACAAAAAACCAACAAGTTTAAGAGTTTGAATTATCCTGACGTAATGTACGTTGTTTCATTGATGTTATCGTTTTTTTTTTATGGTTTGGCTTTGTTCGATTTGAATATCAATTGGACTTTCCCTTTCAAATGAAAGGAATCCCAGATGCTGGTGATGCTGATGGTGTTTTTCCAATATTCCGAAATGAATGCTTCCGGGAGTACCTACCTTAGCTAACGAGCGAGGGTGATGTCATGGTGATAATTGAAATTTGATGATGACAGACAGCATAAGGGCGACATTTAAATGGCTACAAAAAATTAGGTATAAGTGACGATTGATTGGGTCTCTCTTTTATCAGATTGAGGAGCTGAATGGCTCTTGAGTCTAAAAAGGTGACTTATCAATAAAACTTGAAGGTGGCTATGGTACAGAGGAATATATAGTTGACTGCTAAGCCAAACTTTGTGGGTCCCAGCTTTGGCAAAATTCTTTCTTCTTAGGTCTCAATGTGTTGTTCTGTCTCAGCCTATGACTCCAGTCACCAGTACTGTTAGGTGTCTTTATTTCGTAGACAAACATACAATTATCGTAAGACTCCACTGTGATACTTACTTGCTTAACAGGCTCCCTATCCATGTAGGATCTCAGCCTGAAAAACAGCAGTTTTTCCATCGGAAACGGTATGCCTTCTCCAGTCATCAAAACCAAGCACTCTGGGATTCGCAGTTACTTGGTCCGTGTACCTGAGGTTCGGTCTTCCTGGTCGTCTTGTACCTGGGGCTGCGAAGAGAAGACTTTCTTGGCTGGAGCGTTGTCGTCCATTCTTCGATGCGGTCGAGCCAATGTAGTCGCCTTTTTTCGGCTTTCCACATCGTTCAGTTCGCGGTTGAACCTTCATCTCCATTAGACATCGTCGCATACAGCAACGAAAATTCGTCGAAGAATTTTTCTTTCGGAAGTACCTACCTAATATCACTTCCCCTTGTTAACTTATCGTCGAGCATTCAGCGACGTGCAGTAAAATCGAAGTCTTGTATAGTAGGCACTTTGTCTTTCAAGTAATTCTTCGTCGGAGGTCCATTAAAATGCCGTTTGTAGGATTGATGTTTGTTCCAAGGTAGGTGAACTCCTTAACTACCTCGAAATTGCTGCTATCATCAATGACGTTTTGTCCAAGGCGGCGGATAGAAGTTCTTTCGTTTGTTAATAACATGTACTTTGTTTTGTCCTCATTCACTTCAAGACGAGCTTCGCCTGTTCTTCAATCGCTGTGAAGGCCTCAAACACAGCTCTTTGGGAGCGATCGATGATTGCGTACTATCTGCTCCAGAACTATGTCGAAGAAGTCACATGACAGCGCATCTCCCTATTTAATCCATGCGCATGTTTAAAACAACACAGGTGAACTGTTACCCATTCGCACGCTGCACTGCGTATTGTTAAGCGTCATGCGGCAGCTGAATCAGTTTGTTCGGGATCTCGATTAATGCTATCATAAGCAACCTTAAAGTCGATGAAAAGATGTTGGATTACGACTTAAAATTCGTCGGTCTTTTCCAGAGTTTGCTAACTGTAACGTGAAACGTGTTGCAGAAAGGTTTTAGACACTCATGCGTACGTTGGATAGGATTTTGTATGCAACATTAAACAGAGGTATGCCTCGGTAGTTTTTGCATGACATAGGACCGCCTTTACACTGCGACGGGAACGCATTATTCCTCGCACCGTTTGTTGATGATCTGGTGCATGCGGTTCATCAAAACACCTCCTCCATATTTAAAGAACTCCGCATGTATGCCATCCGACCCAGTGGACGCGTTAGCTTTTGAATGACGCTTTCTACCTCTTCTGTGCTGGGGGCTGGGAATGGATCTTCATTGATTGGTCTCGCTTCTCTTTCGTCATTGCGCATTCAGCAGCTACTCAATTCTGATATCCATGGTAGATATCACGTCAGGATATAGAACCGTCGAACAAAACCGAACTGAACTTAATAATAATCAATTTGTTCGGAATCACTAATTAATTTCAAACTTATCTCGTCTCTCGATCTTAACGCCACATGCGCCATCTATAATGACATAAATATAAATTCCTACGTTTCGCGCCTCTTTTTCTCTTTAAAGTGTACGTCAAATCCCATTAGAGACAGTTAACATACAAGACATTTAAAATAAATAATGCAAATTAAATACTAAAGATACTGCAATTGCACGTCTACACTGTTTCCACTGCTGCCTACAAATCCAATGCACGCTAAGATCAATAGATATCAAGTAATTAAACTGTCTCTTGCACAATTAAGATAGATGTCCCATCCTGCCAGAGCAGCAGCATACCAGCGAGTTGAAGCTCTATGTTATGTTGTAGGGGCATCTTACATGAGCTTTGAATGGACTTGTAGCAAAAAAAAAACAAGAATACCTACGACGAATTCGCGTGATTTTTCGCATGAGCATAATAAATTAAACGATTTACGATGCGCATATCGAAAACGGATATAACTATAGTCTTATTATTTTAGATGAAGACGATTTGAAATGCAGAAAAAAAACAAGTTCTGTTTCTTTTGACCATCCAAATGGGTTCCTGAGTGAGCTTATGTGTGTGTTTATGTTAATAAAATGTTGCAAGTAAGAAAACCAATTTCAATAAATCTGCAATCGATTGAGCAAACAAACAAAAAAAAGTTGCAAGAAGTAGCATCTCCCTCAACAGAGGAGGTTTCTTGTCAGTGATGGGTTTTTTATGCAATGTGAAAATTGTTGAAACATGTATCTGCCTAAAAGTTTACACTGAACAAAAATTTGCGAAATTTGATCTGATCATAACTCAACAAGCTTCTCAACCTGTTATACAAGTACCGATTTTAGGGGTATTTGCAAGTTGCACATTTCTTAAAGCAATTCGATTCGAATAAGGACAACGAGATTCAGATCTGCACGTAGAATTTAAGGTCCATTAACAGACCACTTGCAGCCGAACAAATAGCAGAGGCCTTAGGGCCTAGACCGTTATAAAGTGGATATACTCAGGATCTAGGAAATACGAGGGGATAGGCCGGGCAAAAGGGGGCTGAAAAACTGATATATCTGCTACGGCGACTGCTACAGAGAACAACAACAGCGTCTGTTTGGATGCGGCTTCGTCGTTGGAGGCAGACTTAGGCAGCATGTCCTAGGCTTCAGAGCTGTCAACGGGCACCTCACGACAATCCGCATCAGTGCATATTCGGCAACATAAGCCTTATATGCACTTGCTCCCTCACAGAGGAGAAAGATGACGACACCAAATACACGTTTTACGAGCTCTTCAAGAAGACATACGAGCAACAATACCATAGCTTCGACGTTATAATTGTCTTAGGTGATTTTAACGCCAATATAGGAAGGGAAGGCAACTTTGATGTAACAGTTGGAAAATACAGCCTGCAACGAAAAAACCTCCGATAGCGGTTTCACGATTATCGATTTTGCAGCGGGCGAACCATAGTAGCAAGTAGCAATAGTAGCAAGTACGTGTTTCCCACATCTCAACATCCTCAAGGGGACCGGGAAGTATCCAGTCCAATTAAAAATCAACCACATTGATCTTATTGCGATCGACGCAAGACACTCCTCAAGCAGCACAGATGTCCGAACCTTCCGAGGGGCCAACTACCTCGTTAAAACCTCCGTTGTACTCAACGGATATCTCGACCAAAGCCAAAAACAGGAATTGCTAGAAGAAAGTAACACGTCGGACGGTTAAAATCGCAAGAGACCATCAGATCTTTCTCCGATCGAGTGCTAGGTTTCACAAGGCCACCAAAACGAAACCTCTTCTAGCAGAAGAGGAGAGAAGAACACAAGCTTTTCAAAAAGAAAACGAGAGAGCATGAAAAAAGACTGATCGAGCATGTTGAGAGACAGTCAAAGTTGAAGATATGGAAAGACTTCTTCTTACAACGTCGATGACAAATCAAATTCCGCTGTCAAGAACAATGAACCAATATAGTCGGAAGAGAGCATGCCTAATGAATGGAACCTCAGCATTGTTTGCACGGACTGTGCGGGTTGTATAGCGACCCTGACTTAGGTAAAAGAGTAAGTTTCCAACGACTCATATGGCTTGGTCATGTGGAGAGGTTGGGAACCAATGCTCCGGCACGTAAGGTCTTCCAATCCAACCCAGTAGGACAATGCAGTAGATGAAGACCAAGCCTGAGGTTTCAAGTGCAAGTTGAAGATGACTTCAACCAATTCGGCGTGCAAAATTGGAGACAACTAGCTAGGGACCGAGTTGGCTGGAGAGGTTTGTTGTTTGAGGCCCAGGTCCACCCCGAAGCCCATTTCTAACTCGATGGGTACTTTAATAAACAAAATTGCTGTATTCGATCGCTCATCAGATCGAAAGCACCAATGCGCAACGCTTAATTGGGGGCCTATATAGATCGATACCACCCTTTGAATCAACAATTTGAAACTCACACAGGTTTCTCTCAGCGTATTAAAAACAAACATTAAACGAAACCAAAATAGATTTCCCATAAATTTTGTATCGAATCTAAGGTTTTTATTAGATTCAGAAACCCATAAAGTGTGAATGAATTTTATGACAGTGTATGTTCTATATGGGGACATAATTTTCTGTTTTATATTCGTTCCAAGTAGCTAATTGGTGGATAGTATTTAACAGCCAAGAGGAGGTTCCAAGGCGACCGAGTATAGGCACATTCGAAGCTACCGTTATGCGATCATCAAGAGAAATAAATTAAGTACAAGATCATTAAACTAAAGGTATAAAATGAATAATCCCAGTAACATGACATGAATCCCACGATCATATTTGACAGCATTTTTGGTGTTATTTGGCAATATGCAAAATCACATTACAATTAAAAGCCAAAGTTTGATGCGCGCTATGTAAATTTGGCTAAATTCATCACGTAAATGGTCTGCGCGGAATGTAACCTCACCGTGCCGCTGAAATCGGAAACTTTAGTGTCTGACTTTTGGCCCCGTTTGTGTGTTGGTATGTTATGTTACGAGTTCGTTCATCCACTAAAGACATAAGACACAAAATGAAATCAGCTAGAGTCATGGTGCTTGTTAGCATCATTACAGCAGGGAATAAGACAAGAGTACCGCAGGAGAGTCCTCTTTGGCCATTATACAGCTAGTAGCTACTTTGATGTCTGTCCGTGTACACAGTTAAAGGAAGCCATCATTGGAGATTTTAACGGTGGCATCATCATGGAGATTATGGTGGCATATGGATGCGGCTCCTTGCCGCAGCTAATGATGCACATACGACTCAAATGAAGAAGATGATATTTAGTGCGGTCTTTTGGCTACTTGGGGTTTTTCGTTAATTGGCAAAGGCCTAATTGAAAGCTTTATGCGTTGTCGTTATTTTTTTTTCTTTTTTTTTTCTTTCATAGATTGTTTCAAACTGTGGGAAGGAAGTTGTTCTTAGGAAATGAAGTGAATTATCGAATGTTGACTGATAGGTACCTTAATAGCTGTAAGTTTTTCGAACACTTTTTAGGGTGTGTTTTAGATTGAAGAGTTCTAATTGGCTCATTTGGAAACATTTGCAACACTGCAGCATTTTGTGAAGTCAAAAGAAAAAATGTTTGTGACTTTCCTGAGACGCTCTCAAACATGTCTGAAATTGAGTTGATAAGTTTTAAAACAGAATAAAATGATATCAGCCCTCAATGACCTTAGAGGTGCAACTTGGTTTTTCATATCAAAGCAGACGGTTTTGGATAACTTTCAGCCCAGAGAACAATATCAGATCACTTAAATTCCAAGTCTCCTTTTTTATCTGATGTTTTCTGAGAAATCAACCTCAGTTGTGGGTTGAAATAATTGGAAAACCATATTTCAAATTGGCATTAAGTTTTGACATTTCTTCAGTCAACACTCAACAACTGGCTTCAGGCTTCAACTGAAATCACCATGAGATAAATCGAATAGAATTTGCCACACTAAAAATGGTTATATGACTAAATTTTTCATGATAGTTATCTGTCCATGTGACAAATCGCAATCTTCTGTCACTTTACCCTAAACAAAAGCCCACTGACTCTACGAATTGGCTATCCGTAACCTTATAAAACTTCCATAGACCATTCAATAGCCACCTACGATACATTCAATCACTGCAGACCTCTAAGACTATCCTCCAAAACCACATCATCAATTCACTGGATCGAATGTCTTAATTAGAAATAGCCTTGCATCTTGTCTCGTCTTAATATCACCTGTGCTAGCGACCAGCCGATCCCACAACAACCATCAACTTCATCACATTGAGGTCTTCAACATAATTAGGCGAGTAATCGGAATAAATTGGTTTTTTGTGCAAAGTTATCAATTGTAACTTTTGTGTGGTGCACTGTAGCCGCGT
The DNA here is from genome assembly GCA_943590905.1 of Sphaerophoria taeniata. NCBI lineage: Eukaryota > Metazoa > Arthropoda > Insecta > Diptera > Syrphidae > Sphaerophoria > Sphaerophoria taeniata. The sequence continues at coordinate 91,589,760 of OX016540.1, forward strand.
GATGTTGATTTAAATGAATCAACAAACAAGACAACATGTGGAGATTCCTTCTGCATGTTGGTTTTACGAACGATGAAGTCGCGACTGTGTCACTTGTTCCCTAGCAAAATAAATAATTTTGTGTCTATCTTGAGAGCCAATAGCCGATATGGCTTCACCCAAAAGGTAGACTTGAAGATGTACCTTCTTCAAAGCTGTCCCTACACTCTTGCATTCAATTTTGCTATGTTCGTTTATTTAATTTTATTTTTATAGCGTCGCCATTGCATAATAAAGCAAATCGGTTAAATTAGAAAAAAAAGTGTACATACCAAGACAGCCTAACCAACGGAGTGGTCTTTAGAAGGCAAAAAAAAAACGGAACAGCGTTGTTGCGCATGCGGTAATGCAGCCAGATCATGTTGCATGTGCTTAAAGGTTTAATATTGGGAGCCAATCGTTGGCTAGTTGGCCTAGTCTCCTGTTTTTCCCTATTCGCAAACTTTTTATCAAACGGTGGACTTGACAGAGCAAATTTAAAAGGCGCTGTGCAATATTTGGGCGCCACTCGATAGAGTAATTGTTTTTGAAAAAACGCGGCGTCCAAAAAGTGTTGCTGAATCTTGTGAAAAGATCTTGGTACTTATTGCACTTATCGTCTTATCGCACTTAAATCAGTTTTTGAAAACTTGGACTGTTGATAAAGTGAGGTTAAGATTTGCAGATGCCATTCAATTTATTTTGTTTCACAAAATTGAGTTATAGCATGTTATATTAGGCCACTCGAGCCCTATAGACGCTTCTGGCAATCGCTTTCTTGTGAATTCCATGTTCAGAGGTTCCGTACGTCTTTCTTACCAAACTGTACGCGACCGTCCAAAGATATAAACGCTCGTTTCTTGACAATCAGTGTTATAAAAAACAAAAAGGAAACAAGATGAGCGCGTGTTTAACTCATTTCTATGACCAAAGGCTCGTAAAGAGCCGAAAACCCTGTTTGTATACAACTCGTCTCTTTTCTCTGTAAAGCAACCTCGAGTCCCGAGGTGTGCAACTTAAATAAACTATGAGATATGGCTTGCTACTTACATAACATCTCGAGACTCCCCATCATTACACACCTTTATAAATTATTTGTTTCAAAATTATTACTGCCACGAAGGAGGAGGTAAGATGGCCTTCTTCTTCGTCTGCGTCTACCTATATGACTTCACAATTATTAACGGTACCTAAGTGTGGTGCAATATGCGCAACACGGACTGCACATAGAGTGCGCCAAATGCAAATAAAACGTTAAGCTCGTCAAATTCTATGTTTATTTTTGAGGAGGTAAATTGATCATAAGCCCAACAGGTAGGTTAGCTGCATTAAAATTAAAGACTCATGTAGCTGTGATACAATGTGGTGATTCTGTATGTCTTAATGGTTACGCACGCGTTGTCCATGTGTCAGGCATATGTCGTGTGTGGACGGATGTATTGAGTTGTCTTGGAGAACACAAAAACAAAAAGCTGCACAAATATGAATTATTATAAACAACATGTTGGGAGTCTGTCTGTATGATTAAGTGAAGTGTGTCGTGCGTCGTTGGAGAGAAGATGTTGCAAGGTTCGTTGGTCCGTGTTTGAGATGAATCTAGGAAACCGCAGCATCAAGGCATCAAGTTAATGACCCAAATTTGACATCTCATTCAATTGTCGTGTTTTATTTCAATACAAATTAAGTTTTATGTACACACACAAACTTCATCTCCGAATTAGATATCATAAAATAAATGAAGAAGTATCAAACCAACCATCATATAGTCTTGCACCACCTAGCGCGATGAAGTAGCAATATTAAAAATTGATGAAATTTACAAGCTAGGCGCAGCAGCATCAGCACTGGATATTGTTGGTGTTTCAACTTGTCTACCGAATTGAGGTTAAATGCATTGACCTGCGATTATAATATCGAATAGATAATATCGCAACACGACAGTGCGTTGACTTTAAGCTTAATTGAATTTAACGGCGGGAGATAAATGACGGAATTTATTTCCGCCGATTTAAAAGTTGTAATGCTTGAGTCTAATCAATTTTGAATTGAATTTTGTATAGGCCTGGGTAATTAATTTTGTTAGGGTCTTGAAGTTGCTGTTGCTGGATGATTTATCAAAATATTTTTGTTTTGATTTGATTAATGAGTTGATTTGTGATCAGAAGATGAGTTCAACTTTCGTGCATCACTTTGGTTCAAGAGAATAAGTTCTGAACATGAATAAGCCGATTCTTAACGGCTAAATTGAGAAGCACTTTGTTCATGACGGATTGATAATCTTGACAGAACTTCGTAAGAGATACTAACGTAAAAGTCATTTGCCTTTGGAACTTCCCCCAACCAGCGGTTAGGTGTTTCCCCCACACCAGGGGTTTATACCTGCTGATCCGCGCCACTATGGGCATCGTACCTGCCGATCCGTGTCACCAGGGTGATCTTAACTGCTAATCCGTGCCACCAGGGACATTGCACGTGCCGATCTATGCCACTAGGGGCACCATACCTGCTGATCCGTGCCACCAGAGGCATTATATCTGCTGATTCGTGCCATCAGGGATATTGTTCCTGCTGATTCATGCCACCAGGGGCATTATACCTGCTGATCCGTACCACCAGGGGCATTATACCTGGCGATCCGTATCACCAGGGTCTTTGCACCTTCCGATCTGTGCCAGCTGGGACATCGTACCTGATCCGTGCCACCAGGGGCATCATACCTGCTAGTCCGTGCCACCAGGGGCATTGTACCTGCTGATCCGTGCCAACAGGGGCATTGAACCTACCGATCTGCAGCCGCTCAGATTATCGTCCTCGATCACCACACCATACCTGAACAGAAACAAACGGTCGTCCTACAAGGGTAGCTTAGGCCAGATGGTATCAACAGAAAATATACCTATAAGGTCTATTCTTAATAAATGTTATTATTTGTCAAAAGGTTCAGAAGACCAAGAATTGAAGTTTCTTCAACAAGTCCTTGTCGAGACCGGCGAGCAGAACCTCGGCAGTAAACTAAAAACCACATCACATGACTTCTGAAAGATGAACAAAAATTGGAGCATGCGAAGCACTCGATAAGGGAGATGGCATAGCAGAAATGAGCGATGTTGATCTAGCCAAAAGAGTCAGGAACCAATGAAATAAGATCGTCTGAAAGTGACGTCGAGATCGACGTTGGTCGCCAGTTTGTTTTCTCACCATTTAATGCAAAACGAAGTCTTAAAAAATGACAAACTTTGAGCTAAACAATAAAAGATAAGGACTTAATGTTCCTGAGTAAAGTTTCTCACCATTTCGTTTCAAGGTGCATAAAGGTTACCTACTATGCTAGATGGCCAAGTAATTCAATTTATCCGAAAATGATCTCTTTAGCGAACAATAAAACTTCAGACAGCCTTTAATATTAGGTAATTTTCTTTGATAACCATAGTACCTTTGGTTTAACAAACACCTTTCAGCTGTGGCAAATATGTAATTCATTTGCAATCGAACCAATAATAACGGTACATTTTCAAACTAACTCATGGAGCTGTCGATGAGTCTTCTTTTTGACTACACGATGATAGACAACCAACAGACAACCATACACCTTGGTGGTAGCACGATATAGACAAGTTAGTTCCACAAGAAAAAAAACAAAATTAAAATGACTTTGAGCCGAGATGATTCCCTGAGATAGCCTCGAATGAAGTAATACCTCATCGCTGTAATGTCTATTAGAGAGAAGAAAAATGCTATGGTCGCCTTGTCGATTTTGTTGGAGGGACTCCCTCCTCTGCAAAGAGTGAAAGTGCATAAAAACGAACCACAAAGTTTCTTCCTCAAATTAGATGCCAGACTTAAACGTGGGCAGCGCATGCCCGAGACAAAATATACATATCCCAGAGGAGATCTCTTATACCCGAAGAAACCGACCTGAGACGACCCACACTCCTTTGACATCGTCTGGGCACTGAATATTTTATAGTCTGCTTCTGCAACCAACAAGTTCGAGTACACTCTTTGGCTGATGGCAGTTGAATTTAGTTTTTCGGCCGTCAAGCCGTTCGGGTTCACACGAAGTGATGCAAATAGTTGCCCATCTATATGCACAAATTTGGCTTATAGCCGAAACAAAGATCGATAAATAGTGTTTCCAGGGACTAGCACACAGAAAAGTTTGCGGCTCATCATCTCTTCTCTTCTCTTCAATGAAGGGGTTATAAAATAAAATAAAAATAAAACCCACCTTATTTGCGATGATCTTATGCAATTTGATTTACAATGAAAATTTTCAAGAAGAGGAAGACACACAAGCGATGATCACAGTTCTGTGGATGAGTCGCGGAACATACACATAATTTTCGATTCATTATAATAAATTCAAAATTTGTTTTATTCGAATTGATTTTACAGTGCGGCGGAGATGAGTATTTGAATTGGAAAGCGGGTGGCTTTGTTAGTCTATGGAAGTATGAGAAGAGACAGGAAAAGATTGTCCTCGAATTAGACGAATTACATTGAATCGATTGTTTGTGAACTGCTATCGATTTTTTGACAAAAAGTATTTTACTTCCAAATAAGAGAGATGGTTTATTTTTTGATTGGTTTCCTATGATTTTTGGAAAACAATTCTGTTAATAACTTGCCTAAATATGGTGTTTTCTTTCTCTTAACTTCAGTGGCGTAGCTAGACCTTTGGGGGCCCTGTATCCAATTTTTTTTTGGGGCGCCCACCACCTCTTACCAAAATTGGGCCATAACCTTATACTCTTTTTTTTTTAAATTAAAAGACTAACGTCAATAAAAAAGATAAAATTAATTCAATGTATTACGCCCTAGGAACTTTAACATAAATGCATACTACATATACATATATTGATACATGTTTTATAAAGCTTAAAAAAAATAATATTTGCACTTCTTCTCATCCTTTGCTACTTACTACTACTAAATTACTACTTTTTCTGCAAATTTATTTATGTATTAAATCTTCCATACCTAAAGAAGATTTCAGTTTTTCAAGATTATCTGCTTCTATTGATAAAAGTGATAAATTTGACAAACCTCTTCTGTCCCATTTACGTTCTGAGATAATTTTTTATTATTTTCAGCTTGAAAAAGATCTTTCAGCTGTTGCTGTGGTTACCGGAAGAGTCAAAAAGAGAAAGCATGCTGTTATTACTTCAGAAAAACAACAAGCAAGACCATTAAATTCGATAACTAATCATTTAGCAAGTTCTTTTATGGATTTCGGATATTTTGAGGATTTCGGATTTAAGGCATGTTTTTAGAGCAATTATTTGATTGCAGAAATCACCAGATATGTTTGTATTGTACTTTTCCACTAGCTTTTTTGATCCTTGATTTATCTCATCATTCGAGAACGTTAAAAGCTTATCCGGTTCCAACACATCAAACATACTACTAAGACTATGAAGGCTTTGAAATCTTTGCTGAGTTTGTCCAATCAAAATGTCCAAGCAGGAATAGTAAATATTGGACTTTGAACTAAATTTCCGGATCAGAAATCTTATGATCTTCTGCCAACTCATCAAAAAAGCGCTTCGTTATTTTCCTCCTTTTATTTTTGAAGACAGGCGTCACTCCCCAATCGTTGGCTTTTGGCCTTGGACTTTTTAAGTAAATCACTGAATTTCTTTTGATTTCTTTCTTTTTCTAGACCGTCTAAAAGATTTTTAAGCAAAATACTTGCTTTTTGTAAGTCATTTTCCTCATCTTGAAGGGCTTTGGAAACTGGACTTATAATATCAAACAGCGAAGAAAACAATAACATCAACACAATAAAGTCGTAGGTCTCTAAAATTTTTATATTCGTCTCGTTCGTCTTTTTTTGTTGCGGTCAAATTGATTAGGTGTAAGGTTTTCACTCCGACAATTAACGGGACTTTTTTTGGTTGCAGATACATACAGGGTTCGGAATGGAGTATTCGAATTTTTCAGGTGTTAGTTCATGCAAGTACCTTAGTATTTTTTAATCTACCGCTGGTCCCTGGTTTGTATTTCTGTGTGATTGATTAAATTAAATTGCAAGTTTGCGCCCGATGATAGACTGAGTCCGAAACGCGTCGCCTCCCAAAAGTAAAATTACATTTTTGTGAAAGTTATTAGAAATAAAGAAAATTAAAACTAAAACTTAATATATTTTTATTTTCAACTAATATATAGTTTTTAACAATTTAATTTAATCAATTTAAAACTCAAAAAGGAGACAGAAACCCAAACAAAATGGTTCTGTGTGATTTTGGAGTTGGTGGCTGTGTCAGGCAGGACGATATATTTTGAAAGCTCGAATAAAAAAGTGCAGGTTGAAGTTGTAGTATTGTTGGTTGGTAGGACATGAACAAAAGAAAAAGATACACAGGAAAAAAAAAATTTTGACGCATGTAAAAAATGATCATCGGAACATTTTTTGTAATAAAACTTAAATATTTGAGTGCATTTTTTTTACACACGTCTTGTACTCTGTATCTTTGGGGGCCCCTATATCTCGGGGCCCTGTTACATGGATACAGCTGATACAGCGGTAGCTACGCCACTGCTTAACTTCACATTCGATTTATGATATGAGTTGTACGTAGGACGGAAGGATCCTAAGCGATTGTTACACATTACAATATTTGGCAGAGAAGGTCATCGAAAAGGTAGCACTGGAAGGTAGCACAGACAGTCAACAATCGAATGCTTCTACGAAATGTGGGCTTTTGATTTCCCAGAGAGATATTTATTTGCGAAATAGACTTGTTAAGGGTTCAAATTAAATTGGTCCCTCACTAAACATTGTATTCAACATTATGACGGTTGACAAGGAAAATCGTGAGACATATCGATTCGAAATTGCGGGAAAATGTTTTTTCCAATATCTCGGCTACCAGACCTTCAGGAGCCTTGTAGTAACCCATTTTGATGAATAGAGTTCGAACAGATTCTTGATGCATCATTTTTCCAAAATCATGCAGAAATCGATTTCATCAAATTCAACATATTTCTTAGTTCATAGTTCTTATTATCTTGAGCTAATTTCTGAAAGGCAAACTCATAGTCCTCATATGGGATTACTATAAGCTGAGGACAAAAACCAAGAAAAATGATTTTGTGATCATAACTCGGTAACCAGACCTCGTAAACAGGTTTGGTTTTCAGTGACTGATATGATGGGAGCAGACCTTTGTTTTCGTGTATCATTAGACGTATGCTACCTTGGATAATTGAGAGATCTGGAGGTTTGAAAATGAGGGAAATTTTCTGAAGCCAGCGATTACATAGATTTGTTTGGTTTATCAGGGTGATCCCAGAAGTAGCATCGGTGCTGGTTTTTGATTTTAAATATTGAGTATAGTAGGGAATTATACCTTTGCAGCTCAAAGTTAAAAGTGGATGCCTTCCATGAGTTGGTAAACATGGATAAAATTGAGCATCGTTGGATGACAGCCAACTGAAAGTCCGCGAGTAAGCAGACATGGTAGGCATACCAAAAAGTGGTGGACACCGTGTATTAACCGAACATTTGAGTGCGAGATGGCACAGCAAGGTGGGTTCCACGATAACTGACAATGGCACAAAACCAGCGTCGGAAGGGTGTATTAAAATTTGGCAAAGTTCCAAGGAAATAAAGCCGAGGTTTTGCGTCGATTCATAACCATGTATAAAACATGGGTCCACCCACACCTGAGATCAAAACAAACAGTTAACAGGACTGAAAGGGGAGGCTTGTGCTCCCGTGACGTACTTAAATCTTTTGGACAGTATTCAGAATAGAGCATTCAAGATGATTGGTGATCAGATTTTAGATAAGAAATTGCAAGAGACAGTTGTCATAAATAAAAAAAACTCAGAGTGGAACTTTGTTGGACACAATGTTCACCGAAAATTTCCAAGAGTCTTTCACATTTTTAAATCATTTACTCCGTAGATTGCGAAACGAATTAAACCGAATCAAGATATCTTCAATTCAACTTACCATTTAGGTTACAAAATTTATCACATTCCACCAATCAATTCCTACATCGAGCAATCTTATCTCTAATGAATTCAATCCGAACCAACTCACCAAGGAAGCTACAATGTTTCCTTGAGAAGGAGTCAGAGACGGCATATCTGCATCAACTTAAATCGTCTTCGATGTTCGAAATTGTCTTTTTAACTACCATCATCAGATCAAATAATCATAACGATAACATCTCATGCCAGTGTGGTGCATCTACTCGAGCTTCCACAAGAAACATTGTGGAATGTTATATTTTATATATGCATCATTTTAATCAGCAACATGGCAGCAGAAAAACAAAGGCCAAAAGGGTATACGCTGAGTGACTATGGGCAACTATGCACAGAGTAAACACTAACACACTAACCCATTGAAACGCTATGATAGTCTCTTCGCTTTGAGCTGCTGTTTGAGTTGCTCCCTGGATTTCAATCTCGGTATGGCTGTTCGCAGTTAACAGGAATTTCCATCTGGTCATTCGTAACATAGACTCTTAGTGATTCCTTGCTCAGCAAAGTTTGTTTTATGATTTATGTTTAATTATTATAGAAGCCACATTGTTGGCAACATAAGCGACGGACATGCATCATCCAAGATGTGCCTATTCAAATCCATAACCCTACACCGAACCACTTGCTCGTTTGAATTTATCCAAGTCGAAAAGGAAGCTCTTTGGGGGTTCAAAATAAGAAAAAAAACTCATAAATTAAATGCTTTGATTTTATGTGCAGTACAAATTTGATGTTTCGATATTTTTAAGGCAGTCAACAAAACCGTTTGCCAGATCAAGACCAGACGCTTCGATATGGAGAAATGGAAATTTTTACGAGTTTCGAAATGTTTCGAACGAAATAGGAAGCTTTAGTGAATCGATCGCTGGCGCTGGGCTGGCGGCAACTATGTCTATCGTCTCCGCACCTAACACCATTCATCGTGATTTTTTAGCATTCGGTGAAGTTGATAGTGATTCAAAGAAAAGTGAGGTCGGGTCGGAATATATCAAAGAATTCCTTTGGTTTTCTTTTCTAAGAGTGTAATTTTTTTTGGCTGCATGTTTTGTTGTGTTTAGCTTCGCGACCGACAACAGCAACGTCTACTGTTTATGATGATCATTTATTTGAATTGTACAAATTGCAGGAATTTTTGTTTGTGTCAACCGACAGGTTGTGTTTAGACACAATTTATGGACGCATTCTTATTTGACAATGCATTTCCGAAAGACACAAATCGCTTTTGTAACATAAAATCAAATATGATTCACATTTTCCACACGATTCTGTATTTTTGTTTTTCTTTTTTTTTGCAAAAATTGTGTCTCAACATTTTTGGTTGATGTTGCTGTAGCTGTGCAGATGTTATTGTTTGCTACGCATGAATTGGTTCCCTAAATGTGGAACATAATCTTTTGCAATCACTGGCTATGAGATGAATTAAGATAGAACCGAAGTAGTTGGTACCTAGCTGAGCTGAGTACGTTTAATATCCCTTAAGCGTGACCAATTATACCAAAAATGCTTTGACAGTTCACCGTTTTGTTGGGAAAGATTTCAAGCAAGTAGCACTTTGAGTGAACCAAATTGAGGAAAGGACTGAGATTGTGAAGGATGAAACAGAGATTTGGCTTGGATAATGGTAGAATGGGTTAAATTAAGAAAAATATATTTGGTGAGTGTTTAAACTAGTTTAAATGAATGTGAATGGGTCATTCATTTCGTGTATTCAAGTTGGTAGCGCTGTGTCAAACTGTCATCTGAAGTGTCATAATATTAGTTGAATGTTTTGAAGAACGGCAACTGGTCTTGAAAGAACAGCGATAAACACCGATTTTCGAACAACATTATTATCCTAAGCGGCACATTTCTCACTCGGTGGTTATGTTAATGAACAAAATTGCCGTATATGAGGCTCAGAATCGCCACAAGTGATCGCAGAGGTGACATTGCATCCAGAAAAAGTGACTGTTTGGTGTGCGTGCTCTATGGTCGAAAGGTGGTTAGTCCTTTTTTCGAAGATGCCAATAGGCGGATGGATAACCAATCTTTTTTGGCCGGCGATATAGAAGAATGAAGGCTAAATTACAAACACGCTTCAGCTTCGGCTTCGTCTGCGTTACGATGCACCCGCTTCAAGTTTGCTTTAAATGACAGCTCTCCCTCCAATATCTTCATCATTCCAAAAACAAATGAATTTTGTTTTTGTGCTTTTTTTAACAGCTGTTGAGCTGTCAGACAAAGCAAATGTTCAGCATATTTGAACTAAAGCTTCCGTTTTGAGTCACGTTACGTAATATTACGTACGAAACGTGAGGTCGAAACTTCATTCTTCATTGTGATAGCATGCATTGAATTCCTATCGCTGAACTCGTAAACGTCAGGCGAAGCCGAAGCTGAAGCGTGTTTGTGATTCAGCCTTGAAGATCATGACTTGGACGATATGTGGTTGCAGCGTCGGAAGAAGGCACGTGTGGACACACCACTCTGCCACTCGGCTGAACGCAGCCGCAATGAAATCAACCAAGCAACCTCCGCATCGGAACGATTTCATTCCCTGAACGCCCAGCTGTCATCGTGGTTGGTTCATCATTCCTTTTTCATCAGCGTACCGTCAGCAACACCTAAATTAATTTTGTAAAAATAAATTCTATTTTATCTTTGTAAAATATTAAATCAGGTCGCCTTGTTATTTTGATTTGTGCGAGTTTAGTTTTACTTTCGAAATCGAAAAATTAATGACCCTTTACTTTATGCATGGATATTCATACAGACAAATAAATAAACACAGAATAGCGGAGGATTAACCCTTATTCTATAGAATAAGTAGAAAATGCCATTAATGAAAACAAATTCTTTTAACTGACTTTTACTAATTTATTCTTAGGTCACTTTACTATTCCAGGAACAAATAATTTTTATCAATGAGTATTTTTTACCTATGGATTAACGTTTTTTCTATGGAATAGTTAGCTTGTGGATTAGGAGTGGAACAGGCGTTGTTGATTAATTGATTAGATTTGAGCTTCAAACGCAAAAGCGTTTGGCAAGCGTTTATCCCGGCCTCTTATATTGACAGTTAGGTTGGAAAACAAATCTCTTTTAATTAAATTGAATTTTTGAATTTTATGTACTTCTTCGTCAAGAAGTTATACAATATACAAATGTAAGTACACTTCAGCAATCCCTTAAACATATCTTTTGCTTTCAAAACCAAAACACAGTCATTTTCCCACACAAATTCTCTTACATTTTCTTAAACTTAAAAAATACCTTTGCCTCATTAGATCGCCTAAAAATACTATTAATTGAACACATTTCTAAGAATACCCTCCTTAAAAAATTTGCAAAACCAAACCAAACTAACAGATTTTCAACATCTTCCTAATTCACAATGATTACCGAGAAATTGCTCCCCCAAAACCATCAATATGCCCATAGAGTGCTCATTATCTCTCATCGAGATGACAATAAATACACGTCTAATGGATGCACGACACCATAAATTCCCTCGCAATTAAGTAAAGCAAAACTTCAACTCCTCCAACAATTGCTCCCAACACCCAAAGCTGATGCTGCTGATGCTGCTGCTGCCGCTGAGCCACCACCACGAACCGCCACAAATGCACTCCGATCTCGTCAAAAAAAATTGCGATCACCGATCACCAACAAACAAAACTTAAACAACGAACAAACGAATTTTTTGTATGTCGTGGATTGGCAATTGCAAGCGCAGGCGCAGACTCCAACAGCGGCGCACACCTTCCTCAATGTTGGATGTGTGAAAAATTACAATAAATTAGTAAGAAATAATCCGAGTTCCCACACGATTTCGATTCGGAATCCGATTCAAATTCAACGGATTCGGACACTTTGTGGTTATTACTAGGGTTTGTTGTGTCCCTCACGATCGATGACTTCACTGGGTACCTCAAAAAATGGGATAGGGTGATGCACCAGCTCGAGCTAGACTCTGCCAGAACCGTCTTCGCACTCCAATCGAACGAGAATCAAATTATTTTTACATAATTCAATCTCGTGCAACACCAGACCCCAACGAAAATCGCATCGAACAGTAATTCAGTGCTTGATAAATGTCTTCCCAAAAAATGTGCAACAAAAATCAATCCAAAGATAGGAGGAAGCCTGATCTTGGACAGGGGGACATGCACTCAAATTTGTTGGTCAATTTTTTTTTCAAACTTCTGGTTAGGAAAAGACGATTTTTCGAAAGCTCACTAGAACTTCTACTAATTATTCTTTATCAGAATACAACAGTGATGGTGTGATAGTTGTCTAGAAAGCTGCCTCCAAAGCCAAAAGGGCTGTGAGTCGAAGTTTAATTTTTTTTTTGAAAATGTTCATTCGAGCCCACTATTATTAGGTTTTTCTGCAAGCAAATTTATGGCGTAAAGAATTTGGCTGGTGAAAAATTCTATTAATCAAAGTGCATGTGTATTTATAGTATGGCTGCTCTGAAGTTCGAAGCGGTGTTGCCAAAGACCTGAACAATTTGTGTCTTCTATAAAACATGAAAATCGAAGTTGCGACTATTAAATAGATAGACATACTTTATCGTATAGTGAACAGAAAAAACATCGTAAGCAGAACTTCCCTAGAAAATTCAGTCGTCATCATCATTGCGGTCGGTTTGTTGTGGCGTTGTAGAGGGCGAAGCCTTTACCGACGGATGACGCGACCGACCGAAGACGACGCACGACGCTACACGAAGCTCCACACTGCCGCGACCAAATACTCGTTAACAGTTCTTCTTTTGGGAGAGTTAGTCTCGAACTGAACTTTAATTGATTAAATGTGGGTGTGTGTTTGAATGGAATCAAACATTCCAATCGAGGATCTTCGGGTTTGGATATGGATGGATTTTCGCTATCAGGTTTGTGGTTTGTTTTTATGTAAACAATTCAGGGTAGAAATGTGGGTCAGTTGGAATCAATATTGTTGTTGAAGATAAAAAAAGGAAGCTCAAGGCTGTGGCAGACATACCAGCACGAATATGACTACTGACTTTTGAAGGCAAGGTAAAAGCAACGAAGTATCGAGAAGTTAACTGATGTTTTGAAGTTATTAGCCAGACAAATTAATAAAAGGCGTGTTTCTTTTTTAATTCTCAGAAGCGAGCACTGTATTCAAGTTTCAAACGCTCCAACTCACTCTATCTATCAAATTCAATTGACAAAGAAGAAGTTGTTGTTGACAGATTTATGAAGTTAACCATATGAATAAGGAAAACGCTTACTCCACTCTTATCCCACAGTTTTATAAAACCATAGAATAGGAGTTAGTCAAATAATAACTAATAAAAATTACCAGCCATAGCTATTTATAAAAAAACGTTTATTCCACTGTTATTCCAAAGGTCAACTTATCCACAGAATAAGAGTTAACCCATGGATTATAATTTCTCATTGGTAAAAATAATTTGTTCCCGGAATTGCCTTTGGGAATTTTTTTTGTTGTTGGTACTTGACTACCAATATTTTCTTTTTCTTGTCTTTATGGCAATCGATTGTGGTGTCATCTAATAAGCTGACGGACAAGCATTTTCTTAGATTTTATTTTATTCCTCCGCTAAACCATCCTCCACGGTGGAATAAGTTAGTAAACTTCAGTTAAGAGAAGTTTTATTTTACTAATAGCATTTTCCACTTAGTCCACAGAACAAGAGTTAATCCTTCATTATTCTGTGTTTATTAATGTGGCTGAAAGTGTTGCGGAAAAGAAAAATAAATTTAATTAACCTGAGGATTGCGTCTCGGATTAAAAAATAAAATAGCGAAAACTTCAACCTGCAAGAGTTCATAACTGAGATCTCAGACACCTATAGTAACTTAGCTCATATGAGCAAAAAGGAACCAGCACAGAAAGTCCTTTTCTTTTGCGGTACAATTCATGGTAGGAGACATTACGGTAGACCAAGACTAGCTTTCCATTTTTTTAACATTTAACATTTGGTTGCGATATGGTTGATAAATCTGATAGTTGAGCTATTTCATTACAAAACACCATCCCTATTCGATTTGTCAACGCCTTCAAAAATTTGAAAACAATAAAAACGTTCCATCATCAAACGAACGCCTGGGGGCACCAATACTCCAAAACCAATCCCACATCTTCAAACTCCCAAAAAAAAAACCTCAAAGTGATACACCCCCTTCAACTGCGCCAATTGCCATTAACAATACCAAATCAATGTCCAACTGAGAAGTGCATGTCTGTTTTTTTTTCGTTCAATTTTTTTGTAGAAGACCCCGAGATGAAAATATCGCACCTAGTTCACCCATATTTTCAGACATTTAAAAAAAAAAAACAACGTCTAAATGGAATTCTACAACTCCGTAGTATTTTGCTTGAAACGCCCGAAACCTAAAGTGTAAGGAATTGCACGGCAATCGCCATAAGTTGTACAACATGTAAGCTCTCATGATACCAATGCGCTGCCTAGAGGATAGACGAAGTGAGGCAACGCAAAAACCAAGGTTCAAGGCACGAACAGGCTTGGGAGCATACCTAACTGAGCTGTGAGACACTGAGAGAAAAATCAAGAAACAAACTGTTAAGTTTTAGATCTCAGAAGTATTAGCGAGGTGGTGAGGTGGGTCTGTTTAGTGGCTTATGGGTGCGTTCGGTGAACCCCACGATTATTATTAGCTCGGCATGCATCCAATTGTCGTTTTTCCTCCATCCTATACACAAGCTCGTCTTCTTCTCAACTTTTCATTTCTATAGTGTGCAAGCCTGCAGATCTGTGACTGCATCTCCAACCGAGGCATCTGAGTGTCGATTTTGGCTCAAAGCCATGCCACAGTCGCATGCAGCACCACCTCGATATCTGTCTTGTCTATTAAAATGTACCTGCTGGATTTCGATTCCAAAACAACGAAACAAAAAGAAAAACATCCGACACACAAAATAATAGTAATAAAGTCGAAGAAGTCAGGTCGGAGAGTCGCTTTGATTGTAACATGGATTACCTTTTGGAGGCTTGCATTCCCACTTTGGCACTGCAATGATGCTGCCACATCATAGTTGGAGTCGAGCCTTAAGATATTGATTAACTAAAGATGCAGATTCGGTGGGGCATCGAGCTAGCTAGTCAGGTAGGTACATATCAAGTAAACGAGGGTGAGGTATTTCTCGACACAATGGCACTGTAACAACGAACTCTCGCAGTTGATTGTATGACAAGAAGAAGAGGCATGTCCCGGCCTAATGTTGCGCGGTCTAAGCCTCACAAGGAGAGGTATGTGACTTGAATTAGCATTGTTGCAGGCTTTGTTTACTTCAAATTGTTTCAAAGTGAATTTGGGTCTTCTATAAGATGCTATTGTGGGAGCGAGGCGACACCAGAGAGCACATAAACACAAGCAAGGGTCACCTGTAATATGCTCTGTCGTTCGTATGATGCTGGCTGGCTCTGGCTTGCCACATAATGAGGTGGGTTCTGGTAATTTTTCTTCTTTATTCTTCTCTTCCCCTTTTTTTCTATTGCAGAAACTGGTAGCTGCATTGGAGTCAATTTTGGAAGCCGACACCGACATCGAGCACTAACTATCCTCGAAGGAGATGGTTAGTCGCAAACAAATGACGTCCATGTCATGCCAAAAAATAGCTCCAAGAGATGATCAACTGATAGGGGTGTGAGGGCAACAATTTCGCATTATGAATTCATAATTCATTTTGGCACAAGTGCATGTTGCTAAGAGTGAAACTATGTTGCTGAGTCGTGTTGCTAAGTGATACTAAATGCATCTATCATGTCGAGGGGCAATTTTTTGTTGATGTTTATGTTTTATAAGCTCGAGGTTTGTCCATTTAATTGGATTTTTGAATTAATGATATTAAAAGGGATTTGCATAAGTTAATGGTGGTTGTTATAATTTCCCCTCACAGCCCCGAACACCGCTAGTCATCCATGTCAGTCCATAAAAATGATTGGAGTACTTCTTTTTTCAAATTTGATTGCATAATATTTTTTTAGTTCTTTTTTTCGCTTTGCTTTGAGGTGAAAGATCCTGGCGGATTGAGAAGATACATACGACCAACGATCAAGAAAACAAAATTGGTCACAGACAACATTTATTTGCTATGAGGCTATAAGGCCAGACTGTGTCAGTCGTGTTCAGGGTTTCATATTTTGTTTTTTGGACTTGCGGTTGTGGTATGCTACACAAAAAGTGACACGAAACGTGTGGTATCTTGTGTTAGCAAGGGTCCTTATTTGGTCAATGAGCATCTTTATTTTATTTTTGTCGATCAATTGAAATTGTCGATAAAGGAATTTAATTGAGTGTGGATTGGGAACAGTTCACCTAGGAGTCATGATTTGCACATTTTTGAAATTGTTGCGGCGTTAAGTTGATGGGAAAATTATTTAGCATGACATTTTCCTGTACAGAGTTGTTACAGTTTTTTTGAAAATAAGTGGAAAGTTTAGGTGTACAACAAAAGTCCAACTCAGCATCTATGGAAAGTTAAGTCTTCTTCAACTTTTGAGTGAACATACAAAACACAAGCCCTCTACAGTGAATTATCTTAAAATAACATTATTCTTACTTCTGCTGTTTCCAAAACTTAAAAAATATCAATTTGACTGACAGCCCATTAAATAAAGAAGCATTAAAAAAATATTCCCATGTGTCACAAAAGCAAACAGAAGAAAAATCCATGTTGCAACATGATTTGGGGTCATGTTTACCTGTCAAAATAACTTCAAGCCAAACACCATCATTCAAGCCACAATCATCCATCTTTGTTTCAAAGCTTTAAACCACACATTGAGTTCCAAGACCACAACTCTACCTAAGCCCACTGCGCATTAATTAAGAGACTCATAAGATACAAATCGTCCGCCCAAGGAAATAGGAGAAAAAAACGACACTTCGTCATCTTTATTTGGCCAGTAATTATCTTGTTCGGCTCAAGACTCAATTCACTAACTGAGTTTAACAAAAAAATAAAAATGCAATAAAATAATCAAAGCAAAAAACTCGTTCCGTACAAAATGCATCTCCTTAAAGAAGCCATAATTATAGATTCTTCACGACAATTAAGGAATTCAATAGATGCTTTGGATTCGGATGCATCCAATAAAAACAAATGACTGATTGACTGATTTATAGGAAGATCATTGGTATCGTCTAGATGATGGTGTTCTGGCTAGTTGGTGGTTATATTTTGTGTTTATTTCAAACAAGTCGGAGGAATTCTTGGTAACCATCTTTGGATGCAAGAGGTATTCTTGGTTTACTGGCTTCGCACAATTTCAAGGACTAATTGGGTTGGGCTATTTTATTGAAACTGAATAACTTTGGGTAGATCAATCAATGCCGTCGTCATTTGTCGATGAAAAAAAGCATTGATGGACAATCAGTCGAGTGCGGGCCTATAAATGGCCTCAGGGATTATAAGATTTAAAAAAAGTGAAACTTTGAGCAGGTTACACCAATGTTTATGTCAGTACGCAATTGGCTGACCTCTTGAAGAGTGAACGCATCAAGAAATTAGCTATCGAAATGACTTGGCTAAGGCATGTTTTATTCATATGTTAATTAACCTGGCGCCCCAGTACATTTAATAGATTAACGGTATGTTTGTTTATTAATAATCATTTTTGAGGTTATTTTGGAAAATTGAAGATATGTTACAATTTTGACAAATTTAACACCTTTTTTCATGTTGATAGTTGATAAGCTGTACAGCGGTTGTATTTTGGCTAAGGCAAAAGTATGAGATACTACGCGGTGTTGGAAAAAAGTCTTAAAATAATTATTTTCCTCACCCTTTAATAAAAATGTTTGTAGTTAATTACTATAATAATTGTAACTAGTGATATCAGTTAATATCTGTACAGGTTTTGCAGTACCCTAACTTTTTAAATGTCGGCGTAAGAAATATCGTTGCATGTAAACAAGGTATTTCGGCTAAGAAAAAATTGAGTCCCGTTCGAATATCATTCTTTTTGGTTTTCCCCAACTGCGAAAAATAGTTTTTTGTTAAAATATACCAATTTATTAAGAAGATGTTATATGAATACCTACAAATGTGAATGTACTGTTAGTTAATATTTCACAGATCATCAAATTAAATCGATTCTATTTCTACCACGGTTCTTAAATTTGAATTGGTAATTTATCTCCAAAAAATTCGTCTAGCCAGAATATGACCCTTTACTTTAAACGCACCACTTTCATCGGCAGGCTTGCAAAATTTTCCCCACATGCCGGTTATACCACTCATCAATACTTCACAAGTACATCGCACATCGCTGGAAACAACAATTAATCATCTAACCGTCTCCGTTACACACATTACTATCCCCATGCGCAGAAGATGGACGCCATACAAATTTTTTTAGAAAAAGTAGAGTTTTGACCAAAGGCTTACATTGAACATTTCTTCGATTGCAAATTTTCAAGAAAAAATCTCGCAACAAATTCGACATTCATAAACCAAAATGAAAAAAACTGTTTCCACAGATTTCAAATATATCAAAACACTTTAGATAAAAATTAAATGCAAATGTGACTGAGACGAAACACAATGGACCCTTGAGGTCTAAGTGAGTCAATACCATCTTGACAGCCACTCCAACCTAACTGAGACGAAAAATCAGACCGTTTTCGCAAAACAGTCGGTCAAACAGCTTCACAACAAACTATATCTTGCATCACTTTTTTCCTTCAAACAACCGCTGTAATAAATAATTTGACAGCTCACTTCACAGGGATTCGTTAATAATAAATACAAAGGTTAAGTAAAAGTATTGAACAAAGAACAGAGCCTTGTGGTACTCTAACGTTATCAAAGCTGAGTTTTCAAGGCACGAAAAATATTATCAATGGTCATGACATCGTGACATCAAACGTAAACACCTTCAACAAAACGGAGCAACTTTATTACTCTCCCATTAAAGCGAGATTGAGAATTATAAAGACCTATTAACTTCTATTTCTATAATGATCTTTTTTAACATATTAAATTTTTGTTGCCCTCGAAAAAATAAGAAAACTTATGAAAACCTGGGTGGTAACTGAGAGAAACACAATTTATAGATCTTTAAAGGTTGCCACCACGTTGCGACCATAAAGAGTCAAGCCTTTCAACAAATTGACACATATGTACATAAACTGTTTTAAGTTGAGCTTCTAGTCAAATGCTTTTGGTACTTAAAAATCAGTAAATTTGAGAGTGTTCAGAGAAATCTCAGCACCTACTTGAACATCAACAGGTCCAGCACAAACCAAATATTAAATGCTTAAATCTTCCTCACAGCTGAAATTGATTGAAATAATGTTAATCTTAAAGACGCATTAACTCCTACTGTGCATCTGCATTAAAAATGCCTTGCAACAATGTTGCCGTAAGGTGTCGAGGTGATTGGGTGCAACAAGTTATATAATATCTTACATCTTTTAATGAGAGACATATTGCGTGCTAAGTTTGACTTTTCACCACAAACAATAAGCCATTATGTTTTGATAAGTCAGGGCTCTAAGCTCAACACTTTTGTGTTATTACTGTCACCTCTTTAGCTTCTTATTCTTCTTGTAGTTCAAGTTAACTGCAGCAATAAAGCTGTTGGCAAAAATATTTGTTCAGAATTAATTCAAAACTGACTTGCTGTTGCAGGATCACACAAAAATATTCTACATATAACTTTTGTTGATAACGAAAAAAAAATAAGTGCTAATAAATAGTTCACATACGCCGTAGTGAACCGTTTACAAATTACTGGTAATGAATGAATGATCTGCCTAGTTATAGTTTTTTGTCGAATTATCTTTGGAAATTAAATAAAAATTGACAAACGAATTTCGAAAATCTGAATGAGGCTTGAATCTTGAACATTTTTTAGAACAAAAAAGTACAGCCTCCGCTGTTCCTTTAACAAGTGATTCAAATCCATAGAACTAAAAGTTGTTCGTTCCGGTTATCAGATGAATAAAGAAGATACGAACGAACAACAGCGGCAGAACACCGTATTGTTGGTTACCAATGTTCAATTCTATAAAAAGCTTTTTGCCCGGTCAGTGCGGACAAAGGTATCAACATTGTATGCATGTCGATAGTGGGTAAAAAATATTCACATGAAATAACCCAATGTTTCGCTACTGCCGCGGGCGTTGCAAAGAGCCACTTGCCAATTTGTAATTAGTCAGGTATTTTAATTCGCTGATTATTACACTAATAGATGCAAAAAACTGCTTGACATGCACTAAACTACGTGTATTTGCGATTTGCATTTGAAGTTGCAAGCGCATCAGACCACACGAAACACGAAGCAGAAGTTGGGAAATAAGAGTTGGGCTTATTAAGTGGTTCTTACCGAAATTGACAGCGTCTTTCGGAAGCGCAGAAAATTACAGTGTTTCAACGTTTTGGTGGTTTGGTGGACGATGATGGTGGCAGATTTCGAAAAAATTGATGTTAATATTTTTTTTCAATGTTTTGGGTTTTCGATTTTTGTTTTTAATTCTTATTCGAAAAAGTTTCGACACATGAAATTTGAAACATTCCTTCAATACCCGGATAAAGGATTTAAATGACCCATTTCTAATATTCAGGTCCATGAGCCGATTTCCCATTTGCTCAGCAACTTGGATATCCACTGGTCTAAAAATAGCTTTCTTAACGGTTATTTTTTCGATTTGCATCCAAATTAGTGACATGATTAATGTATTCATTAAAAATAAAGAAACCCGCTTTTTTGTCGTTCCTAACTTAAAACATAATCTCATCAAATTGTCATCGTCAAATATGCACAAAATAAATGCAAACACAAACAAATAACATCTACATCTTTTGAAAATAAAAATAAATAAATAAAAAGAATTACGATGTTCGCAAAAAAAAAGCTGAATAACTATAAAAATGTGGTTCCCTATTGCGAAGGCTGTCTTTGGCCAGAACAACCCACTATATCCCCGCACCGACCGACCGGTCACACATGCAGCTGAAGCAATATCATTTCACTGGACATCGCCATCGCCATCGCATCATCATCATCGTAGCCTCTTCGTCGTCATCGAAACGAACGACAATACCAGTTGGAATTATTTTCGCTTAAAATGTATTCAAAAACTTGATAAACTATGGATGTTTTCTTGAATGCGTCGCAGGAATTTGTTGCTTTTGTACGATGCTTTTGGACTTTCAGACCTTGATAAAAACTTTCAGACTGTTATTATGCATAATATTGCCTTTCAAAATTGGTAGTATTTTGACAATCAAGTCTTTTTAATAGTAGTGAATCTGAATTGAGTCCAAGCAATGCGCATAAGTACAATAGTTTGCATGAGAACACTAATGACAATGGACAGTGAGTACAAATGATAATATTGAAGAAGATAGTATGTAGTCATCTGAGTCTCACTGCCCCTCATTGAGCCTGATTCCGATACGCTCGTATCGAGGTGCCAACATCGACTCATAAAGTGTCTTGTGCGTATAAAGGTCCGAGGGGATATTTCTTACACATTGCATATAGGCTTCCCGGTCTCGAAAAATCATGGCTGCTTTGCGCTACAAGGACACGAGTAACGCCTACAGTCATGCGTTCGGACTCAACCTCAAAGAGCTCGATGGAGAGGAAAGAGTAAGCGTAAGGGTACCTGACACGCCGCAAAAATAATGTCATAAGGGATGCAAACTCTATTTTCGACTGCATTCGAAGGCATTGGATCGACTGAACGCTCTTAGCTAAGCAACGCAACAATCTCATAGAACGCGGCTCGTGAAGGAAAAATATAAAAAACTCATCCGTCAAAAATACGCCGTATACTGAATACAAATTGCAACATCTACTGTAAGGACGCAAACCAAATTCATATGGAAACTGATCACCGACCCCAAAGGTATTTTGCAGCGATGGCAATGACGGCTGCACCGTTTCAAGATGACAATCGCATGCTACAGAGCCTATGAGTAGGTACTTTAGTATTTCAAGGCACTTTAAAGCCGAAAAACATACTTGCAAACTGCTGCTGTATAATGCGATAGTCCTACCAGTAGGTAGGATCCGAGACTTGGGTACATAGCCAAGGCGCTCAAAATGAAGGACGATTCCGGAGACGGTATAATCATGAGCTTTATCAATTCTACCAGGAGGCTTAAACCAGGACACCGCAAGCCATATGTGGCAAACCATCGGGATTGGTGAAAGAGCTTGCGGAAAACAGCCTTTTATGGCGTAGATGAAGGCGAAAATTTGAAGAACTGGTCAAGTGATAAAATCACCTAAGCACCTCTTCAAATCATTTGTTGCAATAAAGTGTATTTTGAATTTACACGTACCACCAAATTTTAAGCAGTTTTCAGCAAATAAAACCCATAAACGAACTATTGCTTACAGCAACAATAAAAAAATAATTTTGAGTAAGCCATTCAATTAATAAAAAAACATAACAACATAAAAAACTTGTTAGCACGATTCGCCCCCGGTTATCGAATAAAACGAACAATGTTCTGTAACCTGTAAGGTGCAACATTATGTGTGGACAACTAAGACAAATGGGTTACAAATCAAAATATGGATACATGTTGCCAATTGATTTGTTGAATGGGCTTAAGAGCTTCAACATAACTCATAACGCTAAGCTCTACCCTATGAAGACTTCCACGGGTTCATTAAAAATCTTATTATTTTTCTTCAATTTGTACATTTTATTACAAGATGCACTTAGCACCGTTCGTCGGGCTGGCTGGCTACACTGCCCGGAGGGCCGGAGGAACTTAAGTAATTTTAAATACAATTATTATAAGCTCTATGGAATTTGAAGATGCTGCGCAAAAGTGATTTATGTTTGTCTCAACACCTTGTATTTGAGAAAATTATTTAGAAATTATATAGGTATACTATACAGACAGACAGACTGCTGGTCGCTTTTAGCTTGGCCAACATCAACGGTCGGTCTAGTCGTGGTGTTGGTCAGTTGGACTAACCAGCATTTTATTTCTGTGTTAATCAACAATCTTGTATTTTGTCAAAAAAAGCAAAAACTTAACAACAAACGGGAGGGTAAAACCAACACATTTTAGCAGACAAATTTTGTTGCACAATTTTTTTTGTGAGTAAATGAAAAAAAATAATAATAATAATTTTTATGTGTTCAAACATGTGAGTAGTGATACATACTAAAAAAAAAGCTATAATAATAATGCAACATGAGGCTAGTTCAGTGTATATACGGCCCGGGCATGACAGTGGATACAAGGTGCTAAGTTGATAGCAGGTTTAGTGCATAAGTTTGTGAGTGGTTTCCTCATCACCCACGTTTGTAAGGTTTTGTTATTATTGCTGGATATAATTTTGAAGTTGAAAATAAAATTTATTAATTAAAATAGTACCGAGGTAAGAAATTGGAAATCCGTGGAGTGAGTTGCTACATCCAAAGGGAATTATCTTCTTATATGTTTGCAAGGCAAGACTGTCTAATGAATTCCACATTCGTGCAGTATGTCTCAAGAGCGAATACCTAAGCTCGACTGGACAGATGATTGAGGGTTGGTTTCTTGACAACAGTTAATTCTCAAATTTGGAAGCATTTTTAGAATGTACTGTCGTTATAATACACGCTGAATCGACTCCATGAAAAGTTCTTTAAATCCTTTCAAATATGTTAATGTCGTGTGCATAAACTAATAATTGGGTGGATTTGGTGAAGATAGTGCCTCTTGTAGATGTTTCAGAGTCACGGATTGCTTTCTCCAACGTCAGGTTAGAGACGAGGCAGGCCAGTTTATCGAATGGTCGGAGTCCATTGAGAATGTTGATGGTTTTGTATATGGTTATCTGAATATCTGAACAATTTTCTATTTCCCAAGTCGAAAACCACATAACCGTTTAAAGTTTGCATCTGTTGGGGCTATCCAAACTTGTAGAATAGAGGAGAAAATGTTATAGTTTGCACTCAACAATGATCTCTCCTCTCTTCTGTATGGGACATATAAAGCCTTTCCGCTAGTCTTCCGACTAGCGACATGATTCATGAGCTAAATAGAATCTAAATTATGTAAAAAATTAAGGACTTGCTGAAAGAGCCCCGAACTAGATTCACCCCGGTTGTGGTTCAGACGAAGGGAGAAACTTCATTGGCTAGGCCTAGGATGATGATGATGATGAACAGTAGAGTTCTTGGTTTTGGTTCTGCCTGGACTCAAACTAGGTTAGGTAAGGTTAGGTTATATGGGCTGACAGTTGATTTTGTTACCGTCACACTAAGATCAATGTAGATCCCTTGTGATACCCTGAAGTATTGTAACTTCTGAAAAAGTGATTTAACCTATGAATTCTATGGCTGGTCGAGCCATTCGGTGGACTTGAAAAAGTTCAGTAAGCGATTGCCTGGGAGTTCAGATAGTTCTTCTAGTTCATTAAAGAAATAGTTGCCTAAAAGTTTATTCCATCTATCATTTGCTTTTTGAATGATATTCTTACTAATGTTTCTTTTTAATTCGCATTGAGGGATTCTGATGTTATCGTCTATGAGAGAGGGGAGCTTTCTCTTGCAAGCTCATCCGCTTTTTCCTTTCACGGCACACCACTGTGACCGGGAACCCAGCAGAGTCTTACGTTATGCTGCATAGCAAAAACCCTTAGCTCTTCGCGACAGCAAGTAACAAGCTTTGACGTGATTTGCGTGGCAGAGATCGTTTTTCACTGCCAAGATCTCGGCTATGGTCGGGAAGTCTGAATGAACTGGCAAGGCTAAGATTTTCCGAGTAGAAACCTGCCCCTACTCCAGTAATCATTTTCGAACCATCAGTAAAGATGGTAAAGTTCGATTCATTAGTGTAAGGTACACTGTTTTCCGAATCTTCTCTTTTGGGTAAGCTGGTAGTAAATTTTTTATTGAAGTCTAAATAAGGGGTCATGTAATCTGTGCAAGCCTTGTTGCCAACGTATTTTGTAAGAATCGTGGTATGGCCGTGTTGACTAGTTCTCTAAATATTGGTTTGACTGAGTTGAAGAGCGCTGTTTGCTGCCGATTCTTGTACAAATAAGTCTTAAGGGGCGAGATTTAGGATCGCTTCGATATCCGCAGTTGGGGTAGTCCTCATGATGAATGCAATTTCTCACACTGAGATCCTAAATGGAGTACCGAAAATTAACCAAGCGTAGGAGAAAAATTATGCTACTGAGTAGGGGATTCAGCTAACTTATTACATAGAAAAAAGAAAAAGAAACGTTTTGCTCCCGTTTTGATGGCAAAACTAGCATTTGCGGCCTAATCAAAAATATTTAACAGTTGAACATTCTTTCCACAAAAGGTGGTTCTTAATCTTTCGTTAAGTTGGGAATCTTGTGCCGTTTTCAGATCAATTTTACCAGATCTTCATTGTTTCTAAACATCCTACGTCCTTCTATAAGAAAATATGCATATGAGAAAAACTTATAATGCAGACGGAATTTGTACTCAAAAGTAAGATAGCAATCTGTTGCGCTTGGATATGAATTCTATTAAAGCACTCCGTTGATTTGATTTGAAATAAACAAAACTGAGTTTATATGCAAATTGATTCAAAATTCACTCCGGAAATACTTTTTATGCATTTTTCTATCAAGACGTTCAGTTTTGGAACCAACAAAGGCTAGGGAAGAATGAAGCCTTCAATTAAAAATTCCTTTAAAACGTATTCAATGGTACTTACGCTGTAGTCATTCGAGTATCGATACCTTCGTATCATAATACAATAAAGCGGCAAACAGTTTTTTGTGGTACACTTTACGCGGCCTACAAAAACCGAAGGGGCAAATTATTATATCAAACGAAAGCATTTCTAGTGCAGATGTGCAGTGGCTGTATATTATGTTAATATTCTGTACCGAAATTGTTTAAAACAACAAACTTAAATTAAAAATTAAAGTTAGGTTATTAAAACAAATGTCAACTCACAGTGGTGGCGAACAATTGTTGTGTGTTCGCGACGAATTGTCATTGAGAATTAAGGTGGAATCATATCACATAAAAATCCGCCAAAACGACAGGAGTTGATAAACAAGTTGAATGTGATATGTGAAACCCTCTATTTCAAGAATCAACACACTCTTTCGAGAGCTGAGTCGACTAGTATTTATAATATGAAAACGTTTTCTGAATGAGCATTCAAATTTCTGAACATTTTAAAGGTCTGTAAAACAGAAAAAATCTCTTACATATTTTAAAAAGAAACCCCTTTTGTTTGATTACTTTTCCGTTAAAATAAAATTTTAACAAATCATCACTTGAACTATTTTCCAACTCGTGGCACAATAAAACACAACAAATTCATTTTTCATGAAGACAAACACATATTTTGTAGACTAAAATTTTGTGTCAATCCTTTTTAACATTATCAATTAATTGCAATTCGCAAACATACACGGATACAACAAATTCACTTGTTTTATTTTTTGTCGATTGTAAAAAATCTCAAAACCTAAACAAACACCTTGCAAAAGCTTCACTAACCGTAAAAATTAAATATTTAACCATCGAAAATGGAAAATAAAAACAATAAAAAAAAAATGTGTAACCGAAAACCGCACTTTAGAGGAACTGAATTTGCCATCCTATAATAAGCGAATGAAAAAGACGAAACAAAATACTATTTTGCCAAAATGAATTCTTAAAATAAAAAATTTAAATTTTAAATTCGAATATTAACAAAATAAAATAAACACAAAAAAGTTTAAAAAATCCAGTTCTTCTAAATTTGGGGTTTTGTTGCTTTTTTTTTAATAAAATCTCTTTTTTCGGTTTATTTCTTTGGTGAAGAGAGAGAGAGAGACTAAGCAAAAGCAAGTTAAAATCTTAGATACATTGTATCTACCTACATTTTGTAGATATTTTTCGGTTCGAATTTGAAAGAAGAGCATCACGATGTGCTAATTAGTTTGCCGTCAATAATTAATTCGCATGAAATTAATTCTCCTCAGGTCTACTGTGTTCATTTGCTGGCGTTTGATGATAATGATATGAAAAATGAACAACTAGGAGCAGTAGCAAGTGAGGTAAGTAGCAACACATCGGCATCATCATCACCGCTAATCACTGTAAGCGATCTCTGCTGATGGGTGGCAGGGCCGTATTCATGAAAATGTTACTGAACGTAGTGTGGGTGAAAAGACTTTGATGGAAGAGGACGACACTTAGGAAGTACATATAAGATTTATCTGACATTCGTGAAGAACTGTCTAAGTTGAAATCTCGGAAGACATGCTGTGCAAGTCATGCATCTACCCCTTTCCCCTTCCTGTTTCTGGCCCTGGAATATCAAGATTAAGCAAAACAAAAAAAAAACTGACAACAAGCTGAAGATGGGGATGGATGGCGTTTTGATTGCAATCAGCATCTGAAGTTGCAGAAGTGAGAGTGTGTGGTCAACAACTCTAAACCTGCATCGGCTGTTAAGTTGTCCACTAGATGGGTCTGTCGGTCATTGTGTCGTTCAACGGAACAAATTGTTCAGAGAGGAAAAGAAGACGTCGCCGTCGTCGTCGTTAGCGTGAAATAAAAGCACCGTTGCTTTGCTCTGGTCTGCTCTGCTGCTGTGACCTTGAGCAACTCTGATTCGCACAGGTACGATATGTGTGCGCTTATTCTGTCTGTATCTGTGCTTAATTATGTCAAGCGGACATACATGCAAATCGGTGCCAGATATAAAAATCAAATTGAATAAATTATTTGATTTTATGATCGTTGTTTTGGTATTGATACAAAAAAAAAATAACGTTCTTTGGATACATCTTCTTTATCCCATCGTCCGTCGGTGAACTGTTTTTTTTTTTTTTGTTGAAGAGTGAGAGTAGAGTCGTGATTAGCTAATCAAAAATTCTTTGGCCAGGTATGGTCAGTCGCGGTCTGTGGGAAGGAGTGGAGAGGGGTATTCTTAGAAGATTCTCAAGCTCCGATCATGTCTTATGCACACACAAAGCGTGAACCGGTTATTTCACTTTTACTATCTACAGAAGATTGTAACAAGTGTAGTCCGGGTACTCGTACATCACCTAAGCTCATGCTCATCTCATCTTAAGCAGGAGCAGCTTGTTTTTTGTTTTGCTTTTTGTTGGTTTGTGATTTTTATTGATTATTCTTCTTTTTTTGTGGGCTTGAATTTTGTTGTTGGCTTCTTTTTATGGCGAATATGGTGTAAGTGGCTTGCAATGTGGTTTAGTGGAATTGAATGCTTTGGCTACAAGGCGCGAAAATGACCACTTGGTCTGCTATACGCCGGAGTCTTTGGTGTTGTGTGCTCATCGGGCAGCAGTAGGTATATCGGCCGAGTCGCGTCGGTGGTGGCGGCAAGTTATTCTTTTTTTTTGTTGCCAGCAAGGTTATCAAGGAAAGAGTGTTGTGATGGGTCAGATTAACGGTTAGGACGGGGTATTTACAGATCAATTGATTTATTTTTATGATCGAACAGATTATGGAATTACCGTTTTTTCATATAAAGTTGTATCAAGACTGGTTTTTGGCTATTGTGGTGTCGGTCGTGATGGTTGCTTTGTTTTTATTTGGATACGACTTTGTTGCACATCCGGATGGCCAATTGACAAGATTCTTGACTGTTGAACACAGCTCAATCTTCTATTGGTTTGAATTAGAATAAAACCTTTATGTTCTTTAATCAAAGGTTACGCAAACCATGTTAGTTACTTCTACCAGTAGTGAATCAGCAAGTCTGCAATAACTTAGATCAGGGTCTTACTAATTTTATAGCTCATTCATCTAAGACAGTTATTCTTTATTTCAACTAGTCTTTGGGATAGTTACTTGGGTAAAATTGAAGCTTGGATGGGCTGCTTGAGACGATTTCTATTTGAGATTTATTGTTCACAGGTAGCAACCAATTGACGGATAGTATGACCAAAACTACTACTTTGACGGTCTCCGTCAAAATTATTTTGACTTTGGTTGTTGTCCCGAGATAGTTTATTTAATAATTTAGTTCGGTGCCTATAACCAGGACAAGTAAACAATAAATCATTAAAAAAAGTACGCATACGTCACAGTGACCCATTACTATTCAACTGCTTTGAAATGGAACAAAACAAAGATGAATTTTTTAATTGACATGGAATTTACTTTAATCGAAAGATAATCTTCTGAAATTATAATTTAAATATAATTTCTGTCATTATGACCGTACGGCTGGCTCAGACGTAGTCTAATCTGGAGGTTCAATTTTCGGTGACTTTTTAAAGAAGTACGGATAAATTATTCAACCAACCCATAAAGCACATCAAATGGTTAGTTTTTGGGTCTCAACATCTATTTGAGGAAGTTTGTTCGACCATTTTTTTCGACGAGATAAGCTTCTACGGATTCGAGACCTGGGTTCTTAGCAAAAAGCACTCTGAACTTTTAACCGCGTTCGAGAGAAAAGTCTTACGGAGAATAGTTAGCCCCGTTAGTGACAAATTCCGTTGACGATACAACCACGAACTATTTTAAATCTACCTCGAAGCTGACTTGATGACAAAAATTAAGCTTGGTAGACTCTGTTGGACTGGACACCTAAGCTCGTATAAGCGGGGAAGAACCGTCCCAGAAAGTCCTTTGCCGTATAATTCATGGTAGGAGACTGTGCGACAGAACAAATTCACACTGGAAGGATACCTAAAGCTTTGGGGTGCGGAACTGGATGCCGTCGTCGGCCAACAATCGAGAGACATGGTAGAACTTGCTGAAGGAGGCCAGGGCCGGATCCCAGTAGTGGTGCGGATGAAGGGAGAAACTTCATTGGCCAGGCCGACGATGATGGTGATGATGAAAAATGAGCTTCAACGCTGAACAAAATTTCCATATGAAAATTAGGATCGAACAACACGAGAATTTGGACAATTTGGAAGCGTTTCCGTTGCGTTACGGTCAGGTGCAGGTTACAGTCTATTCAGGTTGAAATGGAAAATCAAAGTAAAAATGAATCACTTGACAGTTAACAAAATGGCAGCCAGTTAAAAAAGTGTTGCCGATTCAATTTGTTTCATTGAAATCCTTGTGCCTATATATTTTTAACGAAAGTGTATTGAAGTCTTGAGAGTTTTTCTCGAACAGCAAAGGTTTTATCATTAAAATTGAAAATGTCAATTAAGTTAGTTTATTAGTTGTTTGGCTTGCCAATAGTAAGATTCAATGCTATAGTCTAGATTCATGAAATTCTTAGAACTGTTTAGAGCTTCTAAAACCAATCCAGCCAAAAATACTGAGCAACATTTCGAGCTCGCTTGCAGGCCTGATGCATAAAAAAGAACGCTTAAAACATAAAACCACACATTTTAATTCAATAATCCCCTTCTCATATCATTAGCAATTTTAGTATTAATTGCTGACTACTTTGCATGCTAATTTCAATTCAAACTCATCGACACTAATGTGTCGAAATCACCTCGTCAGAGTGCTATCACTTCTAATGATGCGTGATCGTATTTTTTTCATCTCATCATTTACGATCCATCGTATTTTTTTCTTCAAAGCTCGTTCAATTTATTTATGAGACAAAAATAAAAGTCGTCAAACAAAGTCATAAATGCAGCATCAACAATTCACCTTGTTTCTCTTCCTCACAATTTAAGATACATCGCTGTCGTTTAGATATTTTTTTTTGTGTTTGTCTGCATCGCTAATTCATTTCTTGTTGTCAATAGCCCGAGAGCTCAATCGGATGCAATTAAAAAGCAGCAAAATTTATATTAAACCTGATTGTTTTTTTGTGTGTTGCGAATTAGTGCAAAATCAAAATCGATATAGCTTTAAAATAATGCGAATGCATATACATCACATTGATGTTTTCACGCGCACATTTTTTTTTTGTCGTTCAAAACTCGACCAACCTTGAAATGAAAGAATTATTGTTGTAGGAAGTGAATATCGAAATAATTTTCGAATCGATTTGTGTCGTTTGATGTTATGTTATGGCTTTGGTTGGAGTATGCCTTTAAATAGCAACATGTTTTTGCTTTCGATAAAACAATGCAACACACATAATTGGTGATGTTTTCTTGAAATTCTTTTATATGAGTGTAATTTATTTGTTGAATAAAAAAAACGTCCTTGAAAACAGGAGGAACCAGAACGATGTTCTGTATTTTACAATTTATAATGTGCATTGAGTGAGAAGAGAAGTGAGAGAGAAAGGGGGGATTTTCATTTGATTTTCTTTAAGCACGCAAAATGCTGTTCGCTAACAGGTAAATCAACTTGAAAGAACGAAGCGCCCCCCCCCCCCGCGACATCTCATCATATCTGCAAAATTCACACTGACGCAATTTATTCAAATTGTACTTTATGCATCGGTTTATAAGCCTCAAAGAAAGACAACATCAAAAAGTTGAGCCGTATGCAAATTATACATCCTTCAACTAGTTACGGTAAATTACTTGAATTTTATTTATTAATTGAAGATACAATGTTGGTTTTAATGATGATAGAGCAGCTATCATACTGGCTGTGGTTGTGTTGGAGTAGGTAGAAGACGTTTTTGTGTTTTATACATAGTTGATTGGAAATTGTGATCCTATGCATATTTTGATGTTTAGCTGATGAGCAAAGAAGTTGATTTTGCGAAACTGTTCGACATGGCTTGCATTTTGCAAGAACTTGAATTTTGATTATTGGTTAGTTGTTTAATACGTGCGAACTGAGATTTGTGTCATTTTAGATTTTTTGACACTTTAGCCAAAAGATTAATAGATGTTTGAACACACATTAAGTGTCAGGTAAATTAAGAATCTTGAAAAGAAATATTGATATCCGACTGCCTTTTTGAAAGTAAAATGTTGCATTCAGGTTTAGTCGAAAAGTATTGTGCTATTCGATGAGGCTCATGCAAAAGTAGCACAATCTGCAGTAAGGTTACAGTTCTCCAAGAATCAGAATCGGAACTACAGCAATGCGATTGTATTTGGAGTCATAACTATTGATGATCGTATTTTGTTACCCTGGGCTGTTTAGTGTTCACGTTCTAACGCCATTGATCATCAAAACACCACCAGAAGTTTGAAAGAAGGATGCGTTCCCTCCGTTCCGTCCTCTTCGATAGTTAAACATTCGGAAATGCAATCTGACCATAGATTCGGGTTACTAGTTTCAGTGGTAGCGTGAATTAATGAAAGGCTGGGGGACAAACAAGCCGTTAACAAGCTCTTGCGGACGCTTGGGCAGTGTCCGTCATATATTTCCTGCCTTACACCGGTATCCGGCTCTGCCTGGGCTGCCCTTCTATTTCGATTTACTCGTAGGACCAAAAATCAATAATGGAATTGCAAATGAAAATGAAATGGAAACGGACCAAGATATATCACTGAAGTCATATTTGTTTGGCTTCTCGTCGGAAGACGAGTTACCTGCCTCAAGCCAAGAGGTAACAGCCAAGTGAAACCAGCGACTGCAAACCGAAGCGTAAACAAAAGTCCAAAACGGTGAGAAGAAATCGATTTAAGTGTGCCCTGTTCATTCTTGGCAAGATTGCTAAAAATGAAGAGGAAGACACTACAACTGATAAAGATCGGGACGATAAGCTAAAACTCACCAAAATCGTAGAAGACTCACTCTTCAAGGTCAAACGGGGACTCCTACCTAAACAAAGGTGAAAAAGCTTAGAAAGAAGGAATCTGTCACTGGAGGCAAGATTGCACACAACTTGAGTGTTATCGTCAGGGATGATCTCCAGGTGGCAATAGTAAACCAAATGACTACGAAAGGAAAGACCATTGCAGCTGATTGGCCATCTATTGTAGCCAAAATGCAGAATCTGGTGATAGAGCACATTCACGAGGGGCATGGGGCCCTCTGTACCTTCAAATCAGTCGTAAAAGTGTGAGGTTTCTGGGGAGTCAAATGTAGCGATAGGTTTTCGGAGGCACTGCTGACTGAATGCGTCGCCAAGATTAGTTGTGCTTCGGCGGGCATAAAACTCGTGCTAATTCAGGCCAAGAACATCCCTAAAAGGCCAAAAGCACTTGTTTGGTTGCCCAAAATGGAAACCAAGTTGAATGAAGAGAGCTTTCTGAAATCCTCAGAACAAAATCCCGAGGTCGACATGGAGGACTGGTCGGCAACAGATCGATGGCGAATACAAGTCACAAACAGCGGTTTTGCTCAAAATCACCGAAAATAGCTAAGAGGTACTTGGTTAAAAGAACTGCCTTAACTTTGGAATCGGAGAAGTCAAGGTTAAGTTACTAACCGACTCCGAAAAAGGTATGACCGACAAGACCCCGAGAGCAAGTCTGTACCATCTATATCGTCACAATGTAGTGCAAATTAATGTGAAGCATTCCAGGAACGAAAAGAGTTCCAAGACTGGAACTCAAATCTGTGGTGGAATTAAACTCTGCACTTCTGCAGTTGACACCTTCGAAAAAGCAATAAACATGGCTTACATAGCATTGCCCTATTAGATTCAGTAAGAAAATACTCCCATCCTGGTGGAATGAGGAATTCAGACAGATAGCGAGAATTGCATAACTATATGACAACTATTGAAGACCAAGAGTGCTCGCAATCTGATAATATGCTATTAAGAACAACATTTTGTTTAACCAAACTTACGTATTCATTTATCCAGGCTAAGGGCAGAAGGCCATTCGCTTACCTCTCGTACTCAACTCAAGGAGTATGCATACACCAATTCCACTCAAATCTCTCATCCATATAGAACTCCCATTTTAATGACGTCCCTACTTCACAATGTAATACACCTCACATGTACGCAAGTGAACTTCATTCCATCGCATACAATAAATCAATTTTTAATTATCCCCAAACAAAATGAATTAATTTATTACCATAACGAAGTCGTCACTCATGTTTTTGTTTCTCCCACACCCCCACAATCTGATCCGGCAATTATTTCGATTTTATTTTGCTCCAATCTGACGTATGGTGAAGTTACCGACCGCGTTCTCGTGCGTTCACTACTATACAACGTCAAAACACTGATTTGTTACAAATAATTGCAAAGCAGAACGTGACGAGTATCGCGAATAATTTCACTTTAATCACCCATGTAAACATTTGCGTGTTCCAAGAATGATCTGTGTTGTTTTTCAATATTCACTCATCATCATCGACGAAAGACCAGCCCCCCTCTAGCTCAATAAACTGTCAATAATTTAGTTTCCTTTCAATTTCATACACTGATGTCGAGTCGCAAATGTCGTCACTGATTCTCTTAATTGCCTTAAAATATTAAACCATATTGCACAGATACCGTTATATTGTATTGACATAAACCTATGAAACACACCCACGCCACAAGGGCAAGTTTGAAAGGGGTGCATCAATCATCAGCCACCCATTCGCCACTACCCAACCTTCTCGCTCGCTCATATAATATAATGAACGTGTTATGAGGCAATCAATAGTTTGTTTTCATTTTCCTGAAATGACGTCATAGACGCCTTGTTACGATATTGTCTTTCTCTTCTTGTCCCACTAATTCGAGTAGCAAAAAGTTTTCTCCATGGCGTTTTTTTTTTTCTTTTTTCTCTTTTTCCATTTCTATAACCAGCGCACAGCAACTGTATAAAGCAACGGTGCTGAGCAGCTTTTAGTTTGTTCAAGGTCGCTCTGACGTTGTTGTTTTGTATACATACACATACATCATGCAGATTGGAGAAAGACGGATAAAAAGAGAGAACATTTTGTGCTGATGCATACACATGCATGCAATGAGTTCATCCATCGCACCCACATTCTCTTGGGGAAGATTCATATTCAACTAACTGCCCCCGAAAATGAAAATTTGTTTGCCGTGAGGGGTTTTAGTTGATTTATTTTTACATGGATCCTTCCTGTTGGGTATATGAAATATATCCAAGACCATGTGTGGTAGGTTATGTCGGAATTGCTTCTGTAGGAGTTTCCAGGCGTTTTGTTTTATGAAATCAAACGATTTTTAATTCTTTTTCTGTATATTCAAACGATTTTTTACTGTGAGTTTTTCGTAATTTTGTCAACAATTATTGTGTGGAGTATTGTTGATAGCACATTTTACCAATTTTGTGATGTGTGCAATTGTTAAGAATAAAAACTGAGTTGTTGACATAAAAAACTATAAAATTGATTTTCAGAAAACCTAAACAAAAGTCATTAAAATCGGTCCATTGGTTTCAGAGAAAAAAGTTCAAACTTAATCTTTCGCGAAATTTTAAAAACTGTTGTGACTTTCTCTTCTTCACTTTTCATTCCTTTTATATCGTATTTATTATCGTGTTTTCTTTTTCTTTATATTGAGTGTAAGACACAATAAAAAACTAGTTCAAAATCCTATCGAGCCTCTTAAGATTTCCCAATTGCTTTAAAACCAGCGAGTAAATCGAAAACTACAATCTGGCAACACCTATTTCTCCTACGTCACTAAACGAAATTAATTTACTCACTGACAAAATATTCCTTGATTAATATAAAGTGCCAGAGTGTGGGGGCACTCATCGAGCCTTCCTCTGAACAACACAAGCACTTCCTTTCCAACATTTATGTCCATCCTACACTCGAACCAATCCCTCCACGTGCGTTCCGGTCATGCTGTCATGGATGATAAAACCGAGGATTCATACATCCGCATAGCCGTATTTAGGGGGAGGGTTACGGGGTTTAACCCTCCCCGAAATAATTTTGTAAGGCAAAATCAAATGACTATTGATTAATAACTTGATGATTTTTTTTTGTCTTGCTAACATTGAATTTATAACTTTTTCATTGAAGCTTAAGGGTATTTTTCTATTTTCTTCCAGAACCCTTTGTATATTTATTTGGTTTGGTATAATCAAGATATCATTTACTACTCTCTTCATCTAGTTACCAACAAGCAGAGATAACCATATTTCTTTTACATAAGTCGTTAAATGACCAAAAATTAAGGCAAAAAATACTGCAATGTCCCAAAGGCGTAAGAATTTTTGGTCTTTTGTAAAAAATATGAAGAATTTTTCTTCTTTTCGGTCCCTACGCTCGTTGGCAATAAATAGTTGCTAGCTC
This sequence comes from Sphaerophoria taeniata, assembly GCA_943590905.1. Classification (NCBI taxonomy): domain Eukaryota; kingdom Metazoa; phylum Arthropoda; class Insecta; order Diptera; family Syrphidae; genus Sphaerophoria; species Sphaerophoria taeniata. The sequence continues at coordinate 91,625,738 of OX016540.1, forward strand.
TCTCGCGAAAGCTGCTAGAGTGTCATGATAACCCCAGTTCCTGAGCGCGTCAATGATTCCATGGGAAAAATCTTCTTCCGCACTCGTGCTGTGACGAGAGTCCTAGAAGTTCTCAACATACATTAATCTGCTGGTCCGGATGGTATCCCTGCTATAAATCTAAAGAGGTGTTCTTCCACGTTGGCAAAACCCTTGCGTAAGCTTTTCCATCTATCCTTCGTATGGGCTCATTCCGAGCAGGTAGAAAACAGCATTTGTCCGATGTGGATGTGGAACTGCAACGGCAAAATATGATAAGCTCATTATACAAGCATTGTACAATGGAGAATACAAAATCGCGTAGAATTTAATGCTTCGAAAACTCAATGCTGTCTTGTATCGTTAAAGCGAGATATACTTCCCCTGCCACTGTCCATGAGTGGCACTTGCATCAATGAAACCGAACATCTCGAGATTCTCGGTATGTGCATCACTGACCACCTTTTGTGGAACGACATATATGCGATGTCGCCAAAAATGCCGCAAAATGTTTCCCTTTCTAAAGACAGTGCAAGAAATTTTTCTCCCCGTCTGATCTGGCTCTTATCTTTAAGACTTATATCCGTCCAAAGCTTGAGTACAATTCCCATCTTTGGGCTGGTGCTCCAGTTACATACTTAAGCGTCTTGGACAGTATACAAAAAAGAGCTCTAAGATTGATTGGTGACAGAGACAGAGACCGTTAGACCACCGTCGTAAAGTTTCGTGTTTCTCCCTGTTCTATCGTTACTTTTACTGTATATGCTATTGTGAAATAGCCAGTTGCATTCCTCCCCTTAAACAATTCGCCCGTAATACTCGCGCTTCTAGGAATGGCCATCAGTTTACCCTCGAGTCCAACTAATTATCATTTATATATTAACCCCCCCTGAAACAAAATCCTAGCTACGGCTATGTACATCCGATTACATGTATGTCTTCCTGCACGAATATATTCGTTTCGAGTAAAAGGAAAGCCCAAACGCACGCATCCCATATAAACATAAATGTATTTTTCTTCCTTCTATTGATTCCCACTTCTCGTTGACGTCATTCATATGGCAAGTTCTGAGAGGAGGTTATCGATCCAAAAAAGTTTTTTCCTGGTAAACCCACACAAGAACAAGAGAAAAAAAAACAAACAAAGTGTCATAGGAATAAGCAACAAATTGCTGTGTATGTTTTTTTGGTGCTTGTGTTTGTGAGAAATACCTCAACAAGGACGTCATCGTTTGAAAAGTAGACTTAGTCCTGGTACGGTAGCTCTTTTATCAATTATAAAGAACGATGAAGTAGATAATTTCCTTCCCTTAGGGTATTTTATTCCGTTTTACATGCCTTCCTTGTTGTGTCTATGTGTCAATCACAAACGTCCTTCATCCTCAGGTGAATGTATTTTTATAAGGATTTCTTTTATTGTTCTTATATTTCTTGTTCGTCCAAATGAGTTGGAATTTTCTGATAAGGTGCGAACTAAAAAGCTATTCTCGTCAGAATTACACAGCCGATAACCTTAGTTGGCAATGCTGTAAAGTGTCTGTAAGTAGTTACGTTTATGTGCGAAGTACTACGATGTCAATGTCAAGATTAACAGTACTAAAGTGCATAATGTGCATAAAGCACCACCAAAATAATTTGAGAAATCAATAATTGCAAGGATATTTTACAGCATCAACACATTGCCACTGTGTGGTTATGAACCAGTTCTGACTCGAATTTGTTTGTAGTAAGAAAGTGGATAAAAAAGGCCAAGATTGCTTCCTTCTTCTCATTTGTTTACTTTCGACCGGTCAAAAAGTTCGATCTATGACATGAATGTGAAATTTTTTAGAAACATTTCATATCTTCTGAGTCCATCTAAAAAAGGTTTTGGACTTCAATGATATGTTTCCTATCGGGTCACTCTCAGGTAGAAACGGTCAGTTGGCTTGAGCCGGCTTTTGAACAAATGGAGTTCTAATGGTGGGTTAGGGCAGAATCACAATGAGTTTTACGTGAGCACCTGCCAACTAAGACTTATGTCACCACCACGATTCTCCCACAAGGGGGCCTACCTCATAGATAGACTGAGACAGTGGCGTCAGCATCTATAAAAGATACTGGAACACCAATTGTTCAGGGTGCTCTATCTCCCGTAGTACCAGAATAAAGCTTCCGGTGGAGCTTCGCACCCGTTAAGGTCACTTCTAGATGAGCTCTTTAAAACTCGAGGCCTATCAACCTCAGATATGCGAATCCAACCATTAATCAAGGCAGAAACCAATAGCTTGATCTACATTATCTACAATACAACACAAAACATATAACAACACAACGAGAACCTGAACCTCTCGCGAAATCAGACCAGGACATGAACAGTCCGAGTCGATCAATACCGCAACAAGGAAAAATCATACCAAGGCAGACACAGCAGCCCGTCTCCAACTAAAGAGCCCGAGAAACAACGGCAACAATGGCCTTACTACCACAAAAGACACATCTACTACTAGTACAACCAGTTAGTTCAACATGAGCCGCAAGAACATGAACTCCATGAATCGCTTACTTGATTTGGTATTCTCATCAAATGCTGTTAGTACAGTAGTTGTTGAATCTTCCTCTGCCATAACTAATATAGACAAATATCACCCACCACTTGACATTTATTTTGACTTGAGCGGTCATTTACTAGAAAATAGTAATTCTCCCGACTGTTCGTACAAATACGACTTCCGCAGAGCTAATTTTCAACAGCTTTCGGATATTTTAAGAAATTCCGGTATTGAAAGTATACCGCTTTTAAATGATATCGACGCAACTATCTCAAGTTTTTACTGTGTTTTAATGAGATCCATTAATGAAATAGTACCCAAAAGAAAAAGCTTTAACCCTAATAACTCCAGTCACCCTTGGTATACTAAAGAACTGAAAAACCTTCGAAATAGAAGGAACAAAGCTTGGAAAAAGTATATCAGTTCCATGTCATTGGAGAACCAAGTTGTTTATATCTCTCTTTTCGAAGAGTTTAAAAGACTCTCTTTTGATCTTTACAGTGAATATATCATAAACATGAGTAATTCACTGAAACAGGACCCAAAAAGTTTTTGGAATTTTGTCAATTCTAAAAGAAAATGTGATGTTTATCCTATTAACTTCAATTACAACAATATTGTCTTGAACTGTAACTCAGAAATCTGTGATGCTTTCGCAAGTAATTTTAGTCAGTCTTTCATCGATACTCCTATTTCCTTGGATACTGACTTCTTTGCCTATCTGCGAAACTGTCCCCAAGTAACCTTTAACAACGTTCTTATCGACTTTGATAAACTTATAAATTGTATGTGCCTTCTTAAGGAAGACTATTCTTTTGGACCCGATGGTATTCCGCCCATTGTTTAAAAAAATGTAGGACGGTCTTGGCTATTCCTTTACATAATATTTTTGAATTGTCGTTAAAGCTAGGAAAATTCCCTAGCATGTGGAAAAACGCATACATAACACCTGTTTTCAAAAAAGGTGACAAGTCAGATATTACTAATTATAGGCCCATATCTAAACTGTCTTGCATTCCTAAGATTTTTGAGCAGGTTGTTTGTGAGAATTTAGCCTTCTACAGTAAAAATATTATTTGCTTTGAACAACATGGCTTTATGCAGAAACGTTCTACGGTGACAAACCTTCTAGCGTTTTTGCATAAATGTCTGAATTCTGTAGAAAGTGGACAGGAAGTTGATTGTGTTTACACAGATTTTTCCAAAGCGTTTGATCAACTTTCGCATACTATTATCAAGTTTAAATTGAATTCATATGGATTTCCTCCAGAATTCGTCAAATGGATTTCTTCTTATCTTGATAATAGATCTTACCAAGTTAAATTCAGAAACTCTTACTCAAAACCTTTCATCGCTAAATCGGGTGTACCACAAGGTAGTCACTTAGGACCCCTTTTATTTATTTTAGCTATTAACGATGCTCCGTTAAGTGTTCGAAGTAGTAAAATTCTTATCTTTGCAGATGATATGAAGATCTTCAAAAACATTTCATGTAATGAAGATCGCGTTCAACTGCAAGATGATATAAATAAGTTTGTTGTATGGTGTGAAAAGAATTATTTGAATCTTAACCCAAGAAAATGTCAGACAATGACAATTTCCAAGAAGCGTAATCCTACATCATATGATTATGTTATATCCCAACACATATTATCTCGTGTCTTTAAAGTTAGGGACTTAGGAGTTCTTTTCACATCTAATTTAGATTTTTCAGAACACATTAATAACATCGTCAATAAAGCTAATTCAATGTTAGGGTTTATTAAGCGTTGGTCCTTGACCCTAACGTTTCCTATGCCTTGTACAATAGTTTGGTTCGACCCCATCTCGAATATGCATCACAAGTTTGGTCTCCTCATTATGCGATACATATTGAGAGACTAGAATCAGTTCAACGCAATTTTACACGTTTTGCATTTAAAGGGCTTCAATGGTTTGACCCCAATAATATCCCTTCTTACGATGATCGACTTGCATTTTTCCAGATGCAAAAACTGTGTCAAAGGAGAACAAATAATGATATAGTTTTCCTTCATCAAATTATTACTGGTGTCACTGATGCTCCAGATATTTTGAGTTCTATCTTCTTTAATTACAGAGGTGGAGATCATGTTTTGCGTTCTCATAATTTGATTAAAATCCCCCAACATAGAACTAACTACGGAATGCATGAGCCACTAACAAGAATGAGTAAGCTATTGAATGCGTATGAAGACTTATTTGACTTTAATATCAATAAAAACAAGCTAAAAGTAATTCTTAAAACCAGTGTTCCACGTTCTTAAATGTTTTTTTTTTGTATTTTTTGTATTGTTTGTCTCATAGAAATTTTACTTTCTTAATTACTTACTTTCTTGACAAGTGTCTTCTACACGCTTATTTTTTGTTTTTTTTTCGTATATGTATAATTTTTTGACTTTAAATTTAAAAATTTTTGGATTTTAAATTTTGCATTTTTACTTTTTTTTTTGCTTTTTGTAAGATTTTAATTTAAAACTTTGATTTATTTTGTTTTTCCCTTTTGTACCTGCTTGCATTAAGCAGTCCCTAACTCTTGCCTTCCTAACGTTCGTATCGCCATCGCTTTTTTATTTTATTTATTTCAAATAATTTCTTATTAAGTGCCGATACGACTAGCAACCGTAATTGCAATCGTACTCGGTGAAAATGGACCCCAGCGCGTGCGGTATCTGGGGGGAAAGAGGCGTGGGAATTAAAAAAAAAAAGACACAATGCACCCCCAGATCGTGCACCCTTGGGTGCTTTGATCAGGTCGTCATGATGATACACAAGCCAGGCATCTGCTCTCCACGCAGAAAATTTTATCATAGGTCAGACGTAAACATCCTGAGCTTAAAAACTCAAGATGTAAAGCGCCATCGCTACAGCAAAATCCAACGCAGAGCAGAGATAGTGCCAATGGGCAAAAGAGTCACGATGAGATCTGAAAAACAGCCTCATCCCGCCAAATCACTCACAAGCATATTCCTGTGGGATTGTGGGTTAGGACAGTAGGAACAAGGGGCGAAGCCACAGTACCACCCAATCGTGACTCTGTAAATGATTGGAAAAAGATTCTTAGATTAATTTGGAATCGCTTACAAAAATCTCTTTCAAGGATCCAGAGAACAGAAAAAAAACTGGTCCTTATATATTTCATTGTTTGTTACAGGACTTTGCTAGTTATAAGCGTCAAGAGACAGTTTTCCGGGCATCCCTTGTTGACAATGCACAACATTAAATAATAAACGTGACTACAGTTCTATAAATACATAAACATCCAACATGATTCCCGAATCTATTCAACAACGAAATTGTTTTGTGTTTCTAAATTTATTACGAAATGATTGATTAACCCATGGCAAACCTATTTTCGGAGCTCTCGCACTAACCCTAAATCTATTTCTTGCACATGTTGATTAATATAAAGAGGCCTATTCTACGTCACCGTTGTCATAAGTTTCTATAGAACTTGCGTCAAAAAAGGGATGTGACTATTGCCGAATATAGAAAATAGAAAACCCGAGCTAGGCCAAAAATATAAACAATTATAAGTTGTTTTGATTAATCAGCTCTGCTCCGTCATCACTGTCGTCATAACCATCATCATTTCTGTCATCATCACGAGCCACTGCAAACTATTAAACTGCGACAATGACAACAACCCAATGCGAAGCGAACGGTCATGTGAGATCCGTTTTTAGCATTTTTTGACAATCATTAGGTATGTATATGATTTTCCTCGTGAGACGTGAATCTTTGGCCGCACAACAACGGTGCGGTGTGGCTGTCGACTCCGCCGGCTAATTTTAACCAAACAATTCGATCACCACAACGCGAATTATAAATCGTGTCCTAAGTACTTTTTGGCTATTTTCAACTCACCGCCGGCCGCCGCGCGCCGGCCGAAGGCGATGACGATGGTTGTTTTGTCGCCGAATAAAGTTTTGATGTCGATGTGCTTTCAATTATTTTGCATCAATCGATTCCGCATAACACGAATTTCTGGCTATAGTTGAAAGTTGCAGTTGTGATGAGTGGGGTTGAGCGTTTGGCCCCAAACTGCACTGCCAACCACGCATCCTCCCAGTTGTGAACCACTAGAGTTTGGTCAGTTTGTGTTTTTAAATAGAATTTTGGTCTTGGATTGATTTCTTTTTTAAAGAACCGGTGTGGCGCGGGGTTCTAATGACGGTTTTTTGTGACGGACGCGATTGCTTTTTATTTTCGTCCAAAGTTCTTAAAATATTCGCCAAAGAAATATATTGCCAATTCGGATAAACAAATTTTGCGGTGAGGTATGTTATTGCTGTCGCAAAATCGGGAATCGTAATAGAGACTCAAGATTGTTTCTCGTCAAGAAGGATTGATTTTACTTAGTCAAAAGGTTTTGACAGAAACGGAATGTAACATCAATTTATATATAATGTTTGTGGAGACCCGTTGATGACTCTTTGTGGAGACCCATTAGCCTTAAATGGAATAAAACATCAAGTCCATAAAACTTGACTACTGGCAATGACTTAAACGCATAACGTGTACGGGAACGGGAAACGTAATACGTATACGTTATCACTTTACATCATATGAGCTGAAACACAAACACGCCTTACAGCCTGATTCTCCCCCTAGTGAGGAATCACAAGTCATAAGCCCTTGTGACTATTTCTTGTGAGGATTGTTGTGATTCGATAACATTTGTCGGATTCTTCCATAATACTCACACGAAAAGTCACAACGAAACTCACCACAGCCAATGTGAATATGGAAATGCGTTACCAGAATGGATTCTTTGTAACTGCAATATGTGTTTCAACGGAACATATGATGCGATTTCGTCAATATTGGCAACGCAAACAGAGACTGTGTATGGGGGTTGCTTTTATTATTGTAGTGTAATTTCAAAGGCGATGAGCAATAGGCGTTTTTCTTTTTTAGTTCAGAGCTCCGAACTCTGAGTGTTCAGAGCTTGCTGAACACGCTCTGAACAAATGAAGCTCTGAACATTTTCTGAACGCTCGGATTTCATTTTGAAATGCAATGGAGCATTTTTAGTTCAGACATCGACACTTCGTATTTTTGAAAGCTGAAATTAACATTTTTTTATTAATAAATAAAATATTTAATTAATTATTCAAAATAAAACACACCCTCTTTGCCTGAGCGACGTGTTTCCTCCGCCATTTCAATTGTTTTGAGAAAAACACGCTTGCGCTCAGCATTTCGCTTATTATGCTCGGTCTCTTTTTTCTGAGCGCGTCGCCGAACTCTGAACACTCAGAATCAGTGCTCTGAACGAAAAAAGTAACACAACTTTGATGCTCTGAACACTCTGAACTAAAAAAGAAACACAATTTTTCGTTTGACAGTTCAAGCTCTGTTCAGATGTAAAAAAGAAAAACGCCTAATGATCGTTACCAGTTGTGAACAAAGAAAAAGAAACAAGAAAAAGAGCGTATGTCTTTTCTCTTTCCTTCTTTTTTCACTATATTCATTCATACTCATAAATCAAAATGTCAAATCTCAAATAATTTTCTAGTTATGGCCTGCTCTGAAGGAGATCACAATTTCGATTGTTTTTGTGACTCTCACAAGTTGTGACTTTGGGGGAGAATACGAAAAAGTCACAAAATCAATTTCACCTCTTCTTATGACTTGTGAGGCATCAGTATCAGTGATAATGGGGAGAATCGGGCTGTTAGTCTGCGTTACGAAGCACCCGCTTCGAGCTTGCTTTGAATTACATTTCTCCCGCTATCATCATCATCCGTCCAAAAACAAATGAATTTTGGTTGCTGAATTTTTTAAGAGCTGTTAAGTAGTCAGGCAAAGCATGATTAGCATATTTGAACTAAAGCTTCCGTTTTGAGTCACATTACATAACATTACGTACGAAACATGAGGTCGAAGCTCCTAATCGAAAATCCTCAAACCTTGAACATTTTTTATGGGCCGTTCCCCAAAAAATATATGCGTTGAAGGGGAGAATATGACAAAAACTCATCGTGAGCACCCTACTGCCATATAAATTTTTCGTATACCTTCAACAGATAAAATTAAAAAGACTCCTTCCCAACCTCAAATACGCCAATAAATCAAAATCAATAATTTAAAGAAGAAATTAAAATCTTGTGTGTGATTAATGGAGTGTTTCATTGCACCATTGTAAGCGATTACTTCTTATAGCCAGTACCGGTTCACACACCGCAACTAAGCTCTACCTCTCTGCTTATACCTTCAATCTCCACCAGACAGTGTACAGGCACACACCTCGCTGAGGTAATAATAAAAATAATCGCTCAAGCTGCACTAGCATTCGTTCTCTTATTAACATATTTATGCTGATTTTTAATGTACATAGATATTTCTTTTGGTTTTTGAAAATTACATAACCACCATTTTGTCTGTGCCAAAACGAGGTGAACACCGAATAGCTCACCTAATTATTTTTGATGTTCTCTTCGGGTGCGATATGAGTCTAAAAATAAGGTTTATTAACCAATTTGAAAAAAAAAGTTATAAATAGGTGCAAGACCAGGAAAATTATAAAGGACTTGAAGGTCAACCGGCTGGCGGGCGCTCGGCTACCTTCAAGAGCGGGATAGTTCTGAATTGACTCTGAACCAAATGTCTCATTACCTTATTATATATGGCTCACTGAATTCGACTAGCTACGACCAAGAACGACTACAAGTACGCGACTACAACGACTCCCGTTACTCTTACTGTACGCGAAGATACAGCAAAAAATTCGATAAATACATTTTCTTAATACAACGAAAGGAGTAAATCGTTTCCAAACCGATAGTCAGTGTCCCACTGTACACCAATAGCGACAATAAAAACGATTGAGCCACAAAAAAAGAAAAAAACAACCAAATCTATCCACAAACCACAACCAACACATCCCTATCAACAAGAGAAAGAGACCAGCTAGCTAGTCACAACTTGCAAATAAAACCTCAACACGAAAAAAAAAGAAAAGAAAAGAAAGAAGCGACGACGACTACTATTTTTGGATTCTGCATTCTGACGTCGAACTCGTCATTGCCATCGCAACCGCCATCTACACCACGCTATCCCTTAAACGCTCCACCACCACCACCGACTCCTAATTCGCTGCCAAGTGCAAAATTTTGCACAATTATGACAGATGCAGCTCGATTCCGATTGATGCAGGCAGACAAGACAACCCAAATATGAAAGAACGACAACCGAACGAATGGAAAACGACAACGACAAAGCTACTGCAGCAGAACCCATCAACATACCTACCTCTACAACCAGCAGTAGGCAAAATGCTCGCAGTATTTCTACGTGTTTTTTTCTGCAGAAATGATCTAGGCCGGAACCGGGATGGGGGGTAGGTCAAAATATTTGTATCTAAGGGGGCCAACTGAAAACTAGATGAAATCGCCACACAAGAGAAACACAAGGGGCATGAAAATACGCGCGCACTCGGTCGGTCTTTCGTCATCTTTGGCACTCGCCAGACATTTTGCCCGAGTTATTACGTTCAAGTTCATATGACTCTGTGGCGTTCGGGGTTGGTCTTCGCCTTGGTATTGATGGTTTTGTTTTGTTTCTGGTTTTTCTTTTTAATTTTCTTTTTCTCGTCGTATTATTATTCATCCATAATCAACTTTCAGTTCCCCGTGCGCCTTGCTTGGCTGTTGAGTCTTGAAGTTAGCCAACTTTTATTGTGTGTTTATCCTTATTTCAGAGCTCATCGTCAGCCCACTTCGTCCCCTTTAACAAAAAAAGGGGGTTTCTTAGGCAACGACGACAATATCTTGTTTTACGTCAAAGTCTTTAGCGTTGTTATAATTTTAGGATTTATTTTGTTGCTTTTCTTATTATTTTTGGTTAGTGTTTTTCTCTATTAAAATTTATTTATATTTTTTGTTTGTGTGTTCGAATTAAGAGCGATTGCAGCAACAATTGACACGATTTAAACGAATGAAGGAAGAAGGACAAAGAAATACCAAAATAAGTGAAGTCTTGTTTTATTTTTAGCTCAAAGGTAGAATAGAATAAATAAAATTGTTATTATTTCTATTTCCGATTATTAGAAACGGATATGGCATTACTTTAATTATATTGTAAAGAGGTCCTTGCAAGTTTTCTGTTTTACTTAAGGAAGGACCCGTTTGGGATATTCAATCTATTGAGTTCAAGTGTCCCTTTGGAAACTTATTTCCTATACTTCCTTCAGATAAAGTGTTTGTGTGTTTGAAAGATAAGAGACTGTTCAAGCAGCTTCTCAATGAAGCCCCAAGTCATACGTCTGGACAAGAATGGAACCAAACCGCAAGTGGCATACCCGCAAAAAAGTGATAAAGCTGTTCCGCATGATGTTTCACAATGTGCAATGTAATTGCTGTCCGTAAATCCTTAAAAGATCCTTCCCTTCCCCTTCAGCCTTATCTGCATATGCGAATCTCTATGAAGACGGATCACCCTCTCTTTGCGACTCGTGAGAACTTATGCCAAAACAATTAAAAACTTCTGAGACCAGTTCTCTACCCCCTTAACCGGACGACAGTGCGTCTTCAACGCTTATCATGACTCCTGTGCTTAACAACATTAGAGCGGCTCTGGTCAAAGATGGCTACTCATCCGCTGTAAGCCAAGTGATTTCTAGTTCTGGTTGCAGAGCTGATGTGACAAATGACTCTCCTGCTACTAATGAAGATGCAACGTGTCCATATACCTAGTACTAGCAAGACTGTGAATAATGGTCCTGCCAGAACTGGAGCGATTTCAATCTTCAAAAAGCCATTAAATGAGTCATCAATGGAAAAAAGGTATAGGGCTATTGCGAAACTAGACCAGCTGCGACTCCACGTCAAAGCAATAAAGCTCAATAGGGGGCAACCGCTCTTCCCAAAAGGCACAGAGTGCATAACACCAGGACTCCACTTAATCCTTGCACGGGACGGTTCGGTAGGCCATTTAAACAACAACAAAATTGATGTCCCTATTATTGAAAGAAGTCATATAGATGGCTCGATCTTTCAAGATCAGTGGCAGTTGGTGAAGTTGGATCTCAATGCAAGATTCTTAAGCATGGTAACTCAGGTTCGGCACCTGCTATAGATGATGGCAGTTGGCATCTAGGCCATGTCAAACTCATCATCTCTGATGATCAGGGATCGTGTGATCTATTGAAGATTGGTATTGGTTTGCTTGGTTAAGGTCTGGACAGGCGCGAAACTGGAAAAATGTTTATTAAGTCGTATTCAAGGCAGATAAAAAGTCTTGCTGACATCTTCCACATCTAATTTTGTATGCAGTCTATTTTGCAAAATCACCATCCATCCATGGTGCGTTCAGCAACACGTCCAAGTGATAAAATTGTTATATCAAAATGGGTGTTCTGTTAGGGCAACATTCCACGCGTTTCGCTCAGTATATGGCTATCATAATCATCTTCAGCGAAGAGGACCATTTCTGGATAAATGGAAATGTGAACAAACAAAACAATCTACAGTTCAAGAGCGTGGAATAATGAATCCCGATAAAGTCACTGTTTGGTGTGTGTTTCGAGTTCTTGTTGCCGTCATCGGTCCCTTTCGATATTTTGACTTCCAGACTTTGAAATAAATTTCAGTATACAACAGAGATTCCGCAATAATCACATTTTAACTTAAAATAAGTCCGAAAATACTTATTACGCGAAAGAATCGATATTCCGGCTTTAAGCTTTGGTTAAAAATTCTGTGTTCGTAAATGAAGTGTTTGGTGTTCGAAATTCAAAAAAAACTAGGCCTGAGCTTTCTAACTTTTTTAATTAATTTTTTTTAATGGAAAACTTCAAAGATTGTCATTTTGTAAATAGTGAAGAATGAATTTTAGAAATATTTTTAGTCCACCTCAAACGTCTTCTCATTTTTCATTCATAATAATAATTCCAAATTTGAAATTCAATCAACCAAAAAATCTTAGCCCCAACCACCACCTCCAACCCAACACCGTCACTAAAGCACCCCTAAAATATTTTTAATACATCATCATCATTAACAACCACCACCAGCAGAAAAAAGAGAAACAAAAAAAATGAGTAGGTACATACACTTGGTATCCTGGTTCAATTTATCACCACCGTCATTAACAATGTCGTCATCATTATTATTATTACGAATGTCATCGTTTTTGTTCACATTAAATTCATCGTCTATCTCACACTTCAACAATAATCGACTCTGTAAGTTCTGATTGATTCCACCGTTTATGAAATTATTACAACCAACAACATTATCAGCACTTCCCTTATAATCCAACGGTATAAACTGTTCAAAATTGTTATTATTGTTGTGTTTTGTATTCAAATTTGATCCCGTCGTGGCTGATGCGGACGCTGATAAACGGTCAGGTGAATACAATCCAACATTGGCAATCACATTGAAACTGCAGTTTGAAGTGTTTTCGAAACTATTATGTCCACGAGTATCGTCTAACAGTAATAAACTAGAACTAACCGTCAGATTGCTACAACTGTCTATGATAATTCTATTGTTGTTGTTGTTATCCTCGGCGGCGGTGGTTTCTTGAATTGAAATTGAACGATGATGGTGGTGTTGTTGTTGTTGCTGTTGCAGTTGGGGATATTGTTCAACACTAGATGGCGGTAAATGATTTGAAATTAATCTACAAAGTTCATCACTACTTCGACTACTGCTGCTAATAGTTTGCTGAGTTTCTTGCTTAACAATAATTAACGAGGCAAGACGATTTCGCATTTCGCACACAAACAGATTCTTTTTTTTTTCAATTTAATGGTTTTGTTTCATTCAAACAGACATTTCTAATGTCCTGCAGGATATCGAAAATATTTGCAGACAACAAGACTCAACTGATGTTTTCATTTTGACTCACAAATATTAATAAAATTATAAGAAATCCACACACTCACAAAAAGAAACTTAAAAACAAATTAAACTGATTAAGAAAAACAAAAGAAAAAACACCTAATAAACACCTGTGGAAGGTTCTGAAACCCTCTGGTGCGGGTTTGTTTGATGCTCCAGAACGGCTGCGGTTTTCACTTGTTTTATGATTTTTCTTCTTCTTTCTTTTTGGTATCAATTTCTTGTATGTACTGTTTTTTACAGTTGCTGTAATCCGTTTATTGATCAAATTTTTCACTCACAATAATGTTCATTCACTTCCTCGATGATGTATGTCCTTTCCGTCTTGGACCAACGATTGAAGGATTGCAATATTTTCGAGTGAACAAATTTCGATGCACATTGGTTGCCATTAAAATGCACTTTTTAAATAATGCACTTGACACGCACACTTTACACTATACAAAGCACCAAAACTATTTGAGACAAAAAAAAATAGCACTCATACGCCACAGTGAACTTTTTATTTGTTGAGATTTTGTTTTCCGGTTGTGAATTTTCTTGATAAATTCTTTAACACTCCGAATTCACAATGAGATTCTCTTGTAATTTGATTGATTTTACGTTGCAATTGGTATCCTTAATATAATTTGAATTTTCCTTATTTGAAGTCATCAATGAATATTTTTGCGAATTCTTTTTACTCGTTAACAATGCGGCGTCTGTGACGCGACTGAACTTATCTTTACGGTTTCAACCGACTATATTGTGTTTGCCTTACCGTTGTTTTTGGTTTTTGGATTTTTATTTTTGTATCTATTCCGTTTGCTTGCTCGAATACATATGATGCCAGCCTAACTGTATTCTTGACAACACCGACACAACGACGATGAACGCCAGTGACGGTATAGATGATGGCTGAGTTCTGTTCCGTTGATAAAAAGGGGGCTGCATTCTGCATATAGCACAAGAAAGCAACCCCTCTGCATGGGGTTTTGTTTGATTGTATTGGTGATTACGTCATTGAGTTCACTCTCGTTTGACATACTAACATTACAGTTAGGTGAGGTTGGAATTGTTGTTTGCGTTTGTGTTGAATGCAAGCAGAAACGACGAGAAACAAAGAGGAGAAAAATCAATGACGTCTTCGTGAAGAGTCGACGCAGTAGATTTTGTGGGCCAATTCTTTATTTTTGGTTAAGTGGTGTATATGAGAGTGACGGTTTGGCGGCGCTGTTGCTGGTTCGATTTTTTGTTGATGCCCACTTTACCTCCCATTAGGCACGCTACCGAGCTTAATTGCTTGCGTCATAGAAAAGCTCGTGGTTTCACTCTCAGTTTAATTGGCAGTTGCAGGTCGACGACGACGGCATATCGGTTTGTTCATTGTCAATTTGTCAATTCATTGAGAGAGCGAGAGAGCGAACAAAAGAGAATAAGAAGAAACAACAAGAAACCGGTAAACATTTGAAACAGCAAGTATTTCCGTTGGTTTTTCTCATCGCATGCATATACACCGTTTGCCGCTGAGCGTTTCAACGCAACAAAGTCAGTATATATTGCAGTATCTATGGTGTTTTCAAGACTTGACTCTTCCTTTCGATTGTTTTTCCCATAATGCTTTTTTCTTCTTCTTTGCTTCGATTTTTGTTTTTTATTTAGATTGAGCGACTTGACCTCCCCACGGCACACCACAGCTAGAGCGTTATACGAGAGGCACTCCTATATTCTTTCTAGCTTCGGATGCATAGACTTATTCACAGTCGTGCAGTTTTTTTTCCAGTCAGAGTCTGAAAGTGAACCTCCTTATGAATGCAGTTTTGTATCTAACGGTGTGGTGGCGGCACCTTTTCTAGTCATCGTCGTTTATATTTGAAAAATTGAAGTTACAAAAAAAAAACAGATAATAATAAAAATTTTGTATAGCATGCATTTAGTTGGATATCAATTTTTTGTGTGTTGCTGGTGCTTTGGAAGTGCAATGAATTGGGGTGAGGAGGCTAGGTTTTTTTTGCGCTGACTTTATCGAGAGATGAACATTTTGGAGCTCTAAATTTGGGGTAGACGGAGCCGAGGTAGCTTTAATTCGTTTGCATGGTGTATTAAGCGCCGCGTGTTGGCCTACAGGTGAGAAACACACGAGATGATGACGAGGGGCCAGGTTTGATGGTAGATGGGTTGGAAAAGCTTTGTTTCGAGCATGTTTCTTGCAATTTTGCTTTTTGTTTTTTGGTTGAAGCTATTGGCGCAAAGTGAGTTCCTATATCAAAACAAAAGGTACATAACTTCTTGAGAGATCATCGATTTTACAAGAGTGAACGTTGTGGGTGTGTGATGGAAAAATATTTTGTATATGCTTTTCGCTTTATGGTTATGCTTGTTGTGCATTTTGTGTGGGCGGCTTTGAAATGTTTTCTTAATGAAAAGGAAAATATATAAATTTTGTCTGTCTGTTCTCGTTTTTTTTTTTGCATTTGCGGAAGAATAAGAGGGTCTATTGTAATTTGTGAACGAGTATTGTTCTTTTGGCAATCAATTTTGGTTGAGAAGATTTGCAGCCGGTGTTTTGTACTCACAATGAGACTACCCACGGAGGTTGCTTCACCAATTAGCGCGGTGTTTTTGTAGATTAATTTAAGGAATTATTAGGAAAACAATATTTTAGTATAAATCAGTGTGGTTTGGTTTGGTATGTCTTGCAAAGTGCTGAAATAGATTAGTTCATTGTGGTGGACAATTTGTGGGTGTTATGCACATTGTGGTTTCTGAGTTTTATTCAAAGGCTCACTCGATTTTAATGAAAGTTTTTTATGGTTTTTCAAAAAATTTATTGTTTAAGAAGAGTAAAATTAACATTCCTTCCGTTGCATTTGGATCTCATTGTTCATTTTGTCCGATCAATTGTCCTTAGGTAGACGATGAAAATTGAAAAATGTAGGTCAAAGAAAAACATCTGTTCAGGAAGAGGAACACGAGTTCCTTCGATTACATTGTATCAGTAGCAAATGCCGATAACAATATGGAAGAAAATAACAATCATTTATGACTCAGGATACAATGTTATTAGACTTTATTGGTGTAGGGAAATAGCTCCGTGCACGGGAAATAGCTCCACTAAGGGGTTTAGTTCCCACCAAGTGAGAACTGAGTCCACTTTTTTAAAGTGTAATTAGTTCCCATGTACGGTGGGAATTAAATTCCGCAAAAAAATAGTATTTCTAGTTCTATCGAATGTGAAATAAAGATGCAGGATATTTACCCCACGGGACTCTCATCCACACGGGAATTTACTTCATTCAAAGTGGGAATTTGCTCACTTAAGTAATTGTAATAGGAGTCTTTTTTCGAGATATAGAACTTTAAGTTGGCATTATTTTTCAAGACGGCGACCAATTTAACAGCTGTCAAGTCATTTATTCTCAGTTTGGTTTGGCAATTCATCATGAATAGACTCACATCTGAACAACGCTTGCAAATTGTGCAATTTTATTTCGAAAATAATGGTTCTGTGTGGAATACGTTTCAAGCACTACGTCCATACGTTTCGCGCACTACGTCCATTTTATCGTCGACAAAATCGTCCATCAGAGCAGTTGATTCGATTAACCATGGAACGTTTTCACACCACGTTTACTCTAATTGATAACTCGCATCCCCAGAGCCGCCGTACGGTGCGTACAGAAGAAGCTATTGCTAAGTAGAGTGTAGCATTGAGGAAGACCCGAATGAGTCCATCCGCCATCGAGCACAGGAATTGGATCTGTGTCCATCCACTTTATGGAAGATTTTGCGGAAGGGTCTTGGTTTGCGTGCTTACAATATCTAACTCGTGCAAGAATTGAAGCCAAACGATCATCAAGCAAGGCGTAGATTCGTCGAATGGGCCCAAAACGAGATGGCCGTTGTTCCCGATTTTCATAAGCGAATTTTGTTTAGCGATGAAGCGCACTTTTGGTTGAATGGCTACGTTAACAAACAAAACTGCCACATTTTGATTGAAGCTAATCCGCAAGTGTAACACCGTTACATCCAGAAAAACTGAATGTTTGGTGCGCTTTATGGGCTGGTGGAATCATTGGTCCGTACTTCTTCAAAAACGATGATGGCCACAACGTTACAGTCAATGGTGATCGGTGTAGAGCCATGATTACTAACTTTTTCATTCCTGAATTGAGCAATCATGATGTCCAGGAGCTGTGGTTCCAACAAGACGACGCAACATGTCACACAGCTCGTGCCACAATCGATTTTTTAAAAGACACGTTTGGTGACCGCCTAATTTCACGTTTTGGACCTGTGAATTTTCCTCCAAGATCTTGTGATTTAACACCGCTAGATTATTTTATTTCATTGTTTCGCCGACGATAGTACCCTTAGCTTTTCATATTCGTTCCCAGACTCACATCCCTCCACTTCGGATGTGGACCTGCAACGACAAAATATGATAAGCTCATTAAACTCTGACTTAAACAGCATTGTACAATGGGGAATTAAAAACGGCGTCAAGTTTAATGCTTCGAAAACTCAATGCTGTCTTGTATCGTCGAAGCGAGATGTACCCCCCTTGCCATTGTCCATGAGTGGCACTTGCATCAATGAGACCGAACATCTCGAGATTCTAGGTATGTGCATCACAGACCACCTCTTGTGGAACGAGCACATATGCGATGTCGCCAAAAATGCCGCAAGATGTTTCGGTTTCTTAAGGCGATGCAAGAAATTTTTCTCCCCGTCTGATCTGGCTATTATCTATAAAACATATATCCGTCCAAAGCTTGAGTACAATTCCCATCTCTGGGCTGGTGCTCCAGCTACTTACTTAAGCCTCTTAGATGGAATACAAAGAAGAGCTGTAAGAATGATTGGTGATAGAGAGATCACTGACTCATTCACCCCTTTAGACCACCGTCGTAACGTTGCGTGTCTCTCCTTGTTTTACCGTTACTTCTATGGTAATTGCTCTTGTGAAATAGCCAGTTGCGTTCCTCCCCTCAAACAATTCGCCCGTAATACTCGCGCTTCTAGGAATGCCCATCAGTTTACCCTCGAGCCCAACTTCGGACGTACTCTCAAATATAGAGAATCATTCTTTAGCCGTACTACGCGAATGTGGAACTCTCTTCCACACTCTGTCTTTCCCGATCATTGCAATGTTCAAGAATTCAAGACCAATGTACACCGACACCTCCTTTCCAACCCCTTCACTTCTTCCTAATGCACTCACTGTGTCTCTGGCATAAAAAGAGTATAAAAAATCCCTTGAGTGGGTGCAAATTATAGAAAAAAAAAATAATTTCTGTGGGGTTATGTAAAGTCATTGGTCTATGCGGATAGGCCACAAACGCTTGACCATTTCGCCGTGTTATTGCCGATATACGGCCACAAATGTTGGAAAAAGCCATAGAAAATTGGACGTCCAGATTGGACTACATCCGAGCCAGCCGTGGCAGTCATATGCCAGAAATCATATTTGGAATGTAATGCCACAAGTTTATCTTTCGAATAAATAAAAAAATCATGTCAATCGAATATTCCATCGTTGTTTTATTGCAATTAAAAGTTCTATACCTCTAAAAAATACACCCTTTATAAAAAAAATATGTGCACTACTGGATCGTACGAACTTGCTCCTGGATTCATTAAAACATTAAAAAATAAAAACATGTAATTAAAATTCATAAATAAAAATTGAAATTGAAATGTGTGCCTCAAAAATAGATTTCTTTAGAAATTGTTGATTTTTAAAATCCTTGCAGTGGTTTTTTCTTAAATTAATTTTTGGGTTGGGGTCAAAATTCTGTATGTGCCAAAATTCAGATTCCGAAATTCTGTATTCCAAAATTCCAAAAAAGTGCGCACTTTTTTCATTATCAAAACAATTTTTCTTTTATCATTAACAGAATTTTGGAGTACAGATTTTTGATGTTTTCATTTGTAGAACTTTGAAGTATAGCTGCCAATTGTAAAGTAAAGGACCTTTCGCCAACTAATTTGCATATGCTTTACATTAATGACAAACCTTGATAACACATTTTGCGCTCGATAGCTAAAGTTAAGTAAGTTAATCGTGATATAAAGGGAAGTCAGAAAAATGGTGAATATTAAATTTTTAAAATCCAATAATACTGTTACAATTTGTTAATTGAATAAAAATTGTTCAACAGGCATTTAAAAAACCTGTTTAAAACTGTTTAAAACCCTTTAATGCATTACTAGCTGTGTAGTGGTTGCTTTTCCAAATTAAAGATAGCGGCAATTTCGCGCGAAATTTTCAACATTTCACTATCTTTCTCCGATAAAAAGTTTGCAGTATTGTTTTAACCAATAATTTTGCAAAAAAAAAAGAAAATGTGCCTATGTGTATTGTACCAAATTTACTTTATGAAAAAAGAAAGAATTATCAGGAATTGCTTGAAGTAACTACGCTTAAGGTTCCGTCAATCATGGGGTATTTTCGGAAAGTGATTTACAAAGGTAGTGAAGTAATTTTTGAGGACTAAAATTTGTTGACGAAAAATCAACTTCCCAGATAGTCACCAACCCAACGATTGCAAAGTGCGGTTTTGTTGTTTTGAGCAAGTCAACTGTTATGTTAGAAGAAATGTTTATTTCTGACTAAAAACTTTAGTTTGCCTAATTTTATTCTCGTAACAAGAAATAAGACCGATTCGGTTTTATTTCTTAACAAAAGTTGGCCCCATTTCACTTTGTGACAGCAAACTTAAAAAAAAATCGGTCTTATTTCACTTAGAGAACGTGAAGGCCAATTTCTTCAAGTCGACCTTATTTCGCTCGATGTTATTACACGACACCCATGTTCTTGATTGTGAACCCACTTAAATGAAGAATCAACACAATTCTAAGACTATCTTGCCACAAATCTGGTCGACACTGCATGGCTGATATTAATAACTCAATATTCACTTTCGAAATTTTTTTGTCGAGTGCACATAGAAACATGTACGTAAAACTATGAGCTTTGCTCAAAAACAAACTTTAAGTAACAAGTAACAAGATTGCAACAATAAACAAGAACAATTGATTTAAAAAGCCGCTCAGGATATATAAAAAAAAAGAAAAACAGGTTTGGTTGCTAAGCGCGGCGCCGCCGCTTAGACACTCAGAAATTTTGTTCGACCGGCCGCCCATTGCGTTGCCGCTTCTCTGTGATTTCATATGTTTTATTTTTTTTCCTCTCGGCCGCTCAGCCACTTACTGCGTGGCCGAGACCTAATATAGGTTAGTTTTCAGTTTGTAAATTTTGTATGTTCTGCCCTTTGCAAAGTAATGACAAAGCTTCGAAAAGTATCATTTGTCGCAAAAAAGTGTTTCTCAACTCAGCCATCTTATCTATTTTTTATACAGAATTGTTGAAAAAAATAAGCCACTTAGCTCCTTATCGGAGCTGTCGTGCCACTGAAATATTAGTATTGGGGTTTAAAATTTTCTTTAAATTGCTTCTGCTAACGTCATTCTGAGACCTTAAATTTGTCCAGTTTTTTCATTGAATGTGGATTTTCTTTGAGACACTTTGTATTTGGACACGCATGCAATTTATTTTAAGTCGGCTCTACTCATTCTAGGCTAAATCTGGAAGTATAAAAATAATTGAATAGATCAAATGACGTGTATAGTGGGAACGCATTGCGACACATGAGGGTAGCTTGAACAAGCTGCATTAGTCCTTAATTTAGCAATTGTTTTGATTTCCTCAGTATCACGCAAGGTGTGAGAATTAAAAATAGAAATTCTAAATAAATATTGTTACGGAAAATTTCTTACAATCATGATTAATTTCTATAAAAAGCTACAGGAAGGAAATCTATTTATATTGTTTAGTATGATAAGGTTTTCTACCCATTTTTATATTCAAAACATGTGTCTGGTATAGAATTAAGAATTCGTGACGGTAGTTCTGAATTAATTTTTGTTATAAATCTAGAACCTTATTTTAAGAAAGTACTAAAGTTATGTCTTAACTTGAAAAAGAACGAACATTTCATATTTAAAGAGAAGTTAGACAAGAAGCCTCGATGCCAGTACTATTGGTTAAGAGTTCGAACTGGAAGTAGAGCAGTAAGCACAAGGACTTTCATTGACAAAAATTTCAAACAAATAATAAAACTTTCCAAAAAATGCAAAAGAAATAAAAGTTAACAGTTTTGATACACTTAAAAATTGACAGCAGAAAAAATTGTACAAAATAACAAGTATACGCCGTAGTGTCCAATGAAATATGTAAATGGTTTTAGTTTATAATTTTTTCAAAAGAAGAAGAAGACGAGGGCGGTACTATCGAAAGGTTACAACATGGAAAAAAAGAACATTCAGTACTTGGAGTGTGGAGCGCACGGTATGGAATTAGGTGGGTAGTAAAATCAAACGTTAACAAAAAGGCAAAGGGTAACATTTTGTCTGCGCAATATACTCGCGCAACTAATAGATATACCTGCTTTTCAGGCTCTTTGTTTCGGAGCTAGTGCGCACAATTTTTTTACGCAATAAAAGTGTTGAAAGAGTTGCAAGGGGTTGAAATACTAGGTATGGAGGTTATGTAATTCTTGTCAATGCTAGAAGTTTGAAACTGATGGTGATACTAATGGTGGTACGTGCATGATAGAGCATTTTATACTCTCCAATTTATGTTGCCGCAGCTGCCCGTGGCTTAGTGGTTAAGTGCGTTGGCTGCTCATGCCCATAAAGTTTTTATTTCATTCTTTCACGGGTACTGCCTCTTGCGAAGAACTGACAACATTTCCAAGAGTATCAATCTGTCATGAAAAAGTGCTTCTCAACTTAGCCGTTCGGAATCGGCGTTAAATTGTAGGTCCCCTCAATTCTTCATACGCACCCCGAGAATTGTTGATGAGTGTAAGCCACTTAGGCCTTGGCTCTTCAAGAGCTGTCGCGCCACTCTATTTTTAATTTATGTTGCTTTTATTAAAACGGTAACTGAACATATAGTCAATTTTGACACTTTTCATTCATTTATTTTTAGGTCTTTATCCTATAGACGGGTTGTTGTCTTGTCTTGACCCACTTGAAATCGTTGTCCACAGAATGTAAGCTATTGAGCTTCCGTAAATAGAAAACGTAACTCAGTTCCACTGATTTATTCTGGTGTCGTTGATTTGTGTCCAGCATTCTGTCAAGCAGGGTTGTATTATTGAATAACTTGGCTTGGCTAGTTTGAGCTTGGCTCATACCACAGGGTATCCTTCATTCATGGTACGTAAATTGTGATGCTTAATTTACTCAGGCTGGGGTATACTCGCCGGAGTCCAGGGTTTCTCTGAGGAAAGCACGAAAACTCAGAATAATAGAAAACACCAAATTCTCTCCAATTAGATCTTAACTCTTTTATTGCAACGATTCGACTTAGGATATAATGTATGTACATATGAATTCTTATATATATACTCTTAAAATTACGCTTACGAATAGGCTAGTGCCACGGCCTCAAAGGGAGGGGGACTCTCAGAAGGAGAAACTAAAATAACCTATCGCCACGGCCTCGAAGTGAGGGGGATTCTCAGAAGGAGTTAATTGCCACGGCCTCGAAGTGAGGGGGATTCTCTGAAGGAGGGAAAACTTATCTATTGCCACGGCCTCGAAGTGAGGGGGATTCTCAGAAGGAGGGGAAACTATAACCTATCGCCTCGGCCTCGAAGTGAGGGGGATTCTCAGAAGGGGGTAATTGCCACGGCCTCGAAGTGAGGGGGATTCTCGGAAGGAGGGAAAATCTATTCTATAGCCACGGCCTCGAAGTGAGGGGGATTCTCGGAAGGAGGGAAGCTAAATTCAATACACCCTTGACCAATATTTAATTTCCAAAAATAAGACAATACTAATTGCCTTACGCACCATCAACTATTGCTATTCAATTATCGGCGGTGGGAGAACAAACCAAAAATGTTTCTCGAATTACATGATAATCTTAGCATCTACTTAACAACTATTGGGTAAAAACTAAATGTGAATTGTATAATCACAGAATTAAAAGTACACAAGAAAATACATAATAGGTAGTCTATGATGCTATTTACGTTGATGTGATTCACAGTCCGGGCGGTTAAGCTGCTGATGATTTTATAGTCCGGGCGGTGCGGTTGATTATTTTGATGATAGTCCGGGTGCACGGAGTTGTATTTTTCCATAATAGTTCGGGCGGTACGGTTGATTATTTTGATGGTAGTCCGGGTGCACGGAGTTGTATTTTTCCATAATAGTTCGGGCGGTACGGTTGATTATTTCTTATAGTAATCCGGGTTGGTCGGCGTTTAAGGCGTGAAGTGTGACGCTTCGTTACACACACCCCTTTCTTAACGAGACGAGAACCTTCTCGTATGTATGTCTTCTGGGAAAAAGAAGAAGAAATGAAGGTTAATAAAGTAAGGAATATAATAAGGAAATTTTTTTGGATATAAATTAAATTTCATTCCTATAAAAATAATTCAAGATATTTCATATTAATCGTTTATAATTGATCATTTTTGGACGTTAATACTCTTTTTATGATAGCGTCCAAATCTTAGAGTGGCTTTGGAACCGTTGCGGTTCATCATGACGGTGACAGGTCCCCACGGTCGGTTAATAGTGAACCTGCGCCGAGGAATGTCGCTCGATCGTAAGAAGATTCCTTCAAAGGGATCGAAGATTATTAGTGTCGGACGGTAGGGAACGTTTGGATTTATCTCGGTATGTCTCGGTTTATTTGACGAGGGTCTATCTGGTTCTGGTCGGAAAATTTCTCGTTGTCTTAAAATTTGTTTCGGGTTTCCAGTCGATGGTGGTGGCGGCGGCGGCGGTTTGTTGCAGGATAAGGCCCTTGGAGGAATAGCGTTGTTCGGCAACAATAGTACGTCTCTTTCGTCGTTACTGGTAATTGCTGCTGAGATGATCCATCTGGTAGTGGAGGTCTTGTTTTCAAACAGGTTTTCTTAGTAACTTGGCGTTGGCGGCGAACTTTGGCCATCTTGCTGGTGATCGGAGTTTTCGGGACAATTGGCTGCGCTGCTGTCTTGTGGCGATTTTCCACGCTGTCGGTCGGTATCTTTACCTTTAAACGGATTGGTATTTCTGCGGGGTCGGTCGTGCTGGTGCTACAAGGATCTTTTGGAGGTTGTTGTCTCTCCGGGGCGGACAGGCAATTTAAACGAGGTTGCTCCTTTTCTGGTCTATGTGGACGGAAGTCAAACGGCTTAACTCGGCTTTTGTATTCTTTTATCGGTTTTCGGTGATCCATCTTTTGCGATGTCTTCTCGATGGCGGTCGGACTCAATCTGACGGTGCTGGGTGTGTTGCGGTTGATACGTCGGGTAATACTGCTGGAACAAAATTCTCTGGTACGTCTGCTCGGCTCGGATACTGGCTTCAGACTCAGTGCTTGACTGGCTAATGCTAACTCTCCTGAGTCTCTGGTGGAGCCTTCAATCAGGGCGGCGGAAACGGGCTTGCTACTTTTTATAGCGAATGATGATTCTGGTCTGGTCTCAAGACAAGATACTGCTCGGCGATTGTTAACACTTGCAGACTGGCTTAGTTAATGTCCGTCGGCGGGTCTTCCGTTGATAGAAAGTTGTAAGTTCATTTGTCGCATCAAATCCATTCCCAAGATGGCGTCCTCGGTTAGAGTAGGTAGGTAGGTTACCTCTCCGGTTAGCTCCGTATCCCACACAAGGAATGTGAAGGTGTAATGTTCCGTGCTTATTACCGGATATCCATTTGCCATATGCACCGGTCGTTCTTCATATCGCACAGGGTATCCTTTTTCTATTAGCTGCTGTCTAATTTTAGAGCCTATAAACGTTTTTGTCGACCCAGTGTCGACGAGAGCTTGATAAGTCTGGTTTTCTACGGTAATCGGCATGAAGTAGCGGGGGTCTTGGTCGGTTGGTGAGTAGATAACGGCTGAATGGGTTCGGTGGCACTGACAATCCTTGGTCAGCTTACCCTCTTCACAACAGAACGAGCAGAAGAGGCGGTAGGGTCGGTGGCAGGCAGTGTTACCGCGGGGACACTATAGTGCCAAAAGGGACTCATTTTTTTAACTTGACTCAGGGACTCACAAATTTTAGATTTGGCTCATTTTTTACGAATCCAAGTTTCGTCTTATTAAAAATAACTCATCTTTACTCTGAAGTCAATGTTAATTAATATTTTCTAAAACTTGGTTCCATTTTGTAAACGTAGCTTTTATTTCTTTCCTGAACACCTGAACTCTGTTTCAGCATTCAAACATTTTCTTTTATTCACTCATTAGGCTAAAAACACACTAAATCAGGCAAGACGTTTTTTTTGTCTTAAGACAAAAAATCGTGTCGGATTCTAATTCTAACCCAGACCGAGGACGACAAAGACAAAATGTCTTATGTTTGTCCGCTTCGGTGTGTGTTGCTCCTACACAACCTATACAACTGACACTTTTTTTGTCGATTTCTGTTTGTTTTTCTTGTTCACTTTGGTGTGTGTTTCTTCATAAGACGGTGTTTAATTTTAGGCGTTGAAATTTTGTCCGGGACTTCTTGTCTTCTTTGGTGCGTTTTTAGCCTAAGGGCGCTTTGTTTGAGTGAAAGAAAAATCACAATTCAAACCATATGATTGTGAATTGCAACTTCATATTCTTCATATGTATTATTAAAATGAACTCTAAAAAAAAAACAGAAGGGACTCATTTTTTTTCAAAAGGACTCATTTTTTCAACCTCTGGGACTCATTCAAATTTGAGCCCGCGGTAACACTGGTGGCAGGTCTCTTTACGGTGGCCCCTCTGCTTGCAGTTCCAGCAGTGAGTTTCCCTGTTGTAGGGGACGCTTATTTGTGGACCACGCGGAATCGATTGCGCAAGCGGCACAGTTGAAACATTTGGCCGACTGTTTCGTTCCTCATCCTTTATCGCCTCGAATTCCTCCGCCATAGTCTGCAACTCGTCTAGCGTTTCGAAGTCTCGGCGTCTAATGTAGAGTCTGTACTCTGGCCGCATGTTGTCGAAAATTCGGTCTATGTTGTCATTGACTTGGATGCGAGGATGCTGGCGAATGAGGTATTGAACGGCTAAGAGATAATCTTTAGCTCGTTCGCGAGGACCTTGACGTCGGCGAAGAATATCGTCCTCAAGTTTCTGGAGGTACCGGGCTGGCAAGAAGTAGCGTATGAAGGCATCCCGAAAGTCGTCCCACTTGGTGAAACTTTCGCTCTTGATGCCATTCTAACGCGGTGCCTCGGAAGACTTCAGGGAGTGTTCTCAGCATGTCGTCTAGCGGAATATTGTAACAGTGAGTCAGTTCGGTCACCCTTTCGAGAAACTCCAAGGGGTTCCCTGAAGAATCGAATCGCAGGTTCCACTTGCGGACGGTATTCGTGACCTCAGCTTCATAACTCAAGGTGAGTCGATTCGGGTAGTGGGTTTGCGTCACGGGGTGGAACTGACTCGGTCCTGTATAAAATGCAGAATACTGCTGGGTCTGCGATACGGGGTTGAAGCGGCTTGGCTCCGTATGGAATGCGGCATACTGGTCGGGCGGCGGCGGTACGGGGTTGAACTGGGCTGGCCCTGTGTAGGATGTGGCATACTGCTGTCTAGCATGCTCCGGTGGTTTGTTCGTGTTGATGTAATTATGGGTTGGCGATGGGACTTGGGCTGGTTGAACTGGTTTTTTTTGGGTACTCCCAAAAGGGTGTAGCGGCGGAACGGTGATCGTGGTCTGGGTGAATAGAGGAGTTTTTACTCTTTCCTTATCGGTTTCCTCGGACGCTTTGTCCATCTCATTAGCGACGTCACTGGCTTCATCGGATAAAGCGTCAAGCCCTTTTTCTGCGATGCTTTCCCAGTGTTCGCACAAGTTCTGGGTGGACGCGTGTGCTCGGACTTGCTTCAGGTGTTGGCTTAGCCGTTGCCTGAGGACCTGCATATTCCCTGTAGTGTCCAGGTTTCGGGTAGCTAACATATCCACTAACTCGGTTTTTTTCATTAAGTAGATGAAGCCCAGATTTCTGAAGGGATTTCCTTCGTTAAGCGGCGGTTGGTCTGGCGGTGGTTGGTCTGGCGGTGGTTGGTCTGGCGGTGGTTGGTCTGGCGGTGGTCGGTCTGGCGGTGGTTGATCTGGCGCGGACATCTCGTGGCGGGTTAAGTCGGATGTTTGTTGAGAAGAGTGCTGATTGGAGTTCGGTAACAGGAAACGGTGGAACCTTTCGAAGATTCTCGGTCGGACGGCGGCGGTGAGAATTCGGTTGAATCTTCTTAAGGTCCCTGCTCGGGCGCCAATTTGTGATGCTTAATTTACTCAGGCTGGGGTATACTCGCCGGAGTCCAGGGTTTCTCTGAGGAAAGCACGAAAACTCAGAATAATAGAAAACACCAAATTCTCTCCAATTAGATCTTAACTCTTACGAATAGGCTAGTGCCACGGCCTCAAAGGGAGGGGGACTCTCAGAAGGAGAAACTAAAATAACCTATCGCCACGGCCTCGAAGTGAGGGGGATTCTCAGAAGGAGTTAATTGCCACGGCCTCGAAGTGAGGGGGATTCTCTGAAGGAGGGAAAACTTATCTATTGCCACGGCCTCGAAGTGAGGGGGATTCTCAGAAGGAGGGGAAACTATAACCTATCGCCTCGGCCTCGAAGTGAGGGGGATTCTCAGAAGGAGGTAATTGCCACGGCCTCGAAGTGAGGGGGATTCTCGGAAGGAGGGAAAATCTATTCTATAGCCACGGCCTCGAAGTGAGGGGGATTCTCGGAAGGAGGGAAGCTAAATTCAATACACCCTTGACCAATATTTAATTTCCAAAAATAAGACAATACTAATTGCCTTACGCACCATCAACTATTGCTATTCAATTATCGGCGGTGGGAGAACAAACCAAAAATGTTTCTCGAATTACATGATAATCTTAGCATCTACTTAACAACTATTGGGTAAAAACTAAATGTGAATTGTATAATCACAGAATTAAAAGTACACAAGAAAATACATAATAGGTAGTCTATGATGCTATTTACGTTGATGTGATTCACAGTCCGGGCGGTTAAGCTGCTGATGATTTTATAGTCCGGGCGGTGCGGTTGATTATTTTGATGATAGTCCGGGTGCACGGAGTTGTATTTTTCCATAATAGTTCGGGCGGTACGGTTGATTATTTTGATGGTAGTCCGGGTGCACGGAGTTGTATTTTTCCATAATAGTTCGGGCGGTACGGTTGATTATTTCTTATAGTAATCCGGGTTGGTCGGCGTTTAAGGCGTGAAGCGTGACGCTTCGTTACAAAATCACCCAGGTTATGAAATAAAGTAAAAAAACTGGACAAGTGCGAGATAAACTCGCTCGAGGAGGGTTCCGTACTCGATTATCCAACACAATTTCTTTTTTATTTTTGAAGGAAATTTTATATAAGGATTATGTTATGATCTTTTAATAATTAAACAAAGATATTTTATATCAATTACGTATTTATTAAAATAAAGAATAAAGAATCGCATTCAAACTGTACAAAACTTCAAGCTCGTGTGTATTCAAGATGGTGTTCAGCAGATGGTGAAGATATTCGTTCAGGGATGTCAACAATGGTCAATAGTATCTCGATTATGTCCAGGGATGTCAACACCTCCCTTACTTAGGAAAGATCATAGTCTCTCATCCAACCTGGAGCACGAACACATCTTCCAGGTCTTGTCCTTACTGGTTCCGGAGTGACGCTTCTTGATGGGAATCCGCAGAAATCTGAATCATTATCAATCGATTCGTCGACTCTTGAATCGTTTCCATTACTTGTTATATTTGGAATTATATGAGTTTCTTCAACCTCTGGCTGATAATGCGAAAATAAATCCAGCAAATCCAAAAACCAATCTGATGACTTTTTATTGTTCTTTGGTGGAGTATCAGAATATCTTAATTTGAACTGATTCGTATGAGAGCGAATAAGTAGATTTTTGTTTCCATCACTAACCAGGACGTTGTAGTTTACGTTGCCTTTACGTTCAATCACTGTTCCGGGAGCCCAATGCTCCTGATTGCTACGATATATCTTAGCATAGACCATATCACCAGCGATGAACTGTTTACTCTTGGCACTGTGTTGTTTATTAAATTGTTGATTTTGCTTTTCATTTGTCGTCGTTGAAGAAGGTTTTCTTGGCTTTAGCAAATCCAAAGAAGTTTTGATTTTCCTCCCGATGAATGCTTCGGCTGGAGATTTAAAACCTTCAACATTTCGGTTTGGAGTGGAGCGGTAAGTTTGTAAAAATGTTTCCATGTTATTAAGACTTTGAGTGGCTTGTGGTCAGTCAAAAGAGTAAACCTTCGGCCAAAAACCATTCGGTGGAATTTTTTCACAGCAAATATTAGTGCCGCTGCTTCCTTCTCTATCTGACTATACCTTGCCTCAGCTGGGGTGAGAGACCTTGCCGCGTGCATGATGACCTTTTCAGAGCCATCTGGAAATGTATGAGCAATGTATGCACCCAAACCAACGTTTGAGGCATCTGCTGCAACTCTGATTGGTAAGCTGGGATTGTAATGTGTGAGCAAAAGTTCGGAAGAGAGAATAGCCTTAAACTTTTCGAATGATTGACGACATTCTTTGGACCATACGAATTCGACGTTGTCACGTAGCAAATTGTCCAAAGGTGCTCGAATCTCCCTCATTTGCTTCACAAATTTGCCATAATAATTTACAGCTCCCAGAAATGACCTGAGCTCAGTGATGTTCGATGGTGCTGGCATGCTCTTGATACGCTCTATTTTGTCCGGATCTGGTCTCAAGCCGTTTTTATCTAAAATATGGCCAAGGTACTTGAGTTGAGGAACGAAAAACACACATTTTTCGATTTTGACTCGGAAATTAAACTCCAAGAGGCGTTGAAGTACTTGGTGCAAAATGTTCAAATGGTCTTCGAAATTTTTCCCTCCGATGATGAAATCCGCCAAAACAGCATCTGCAATTTGTTGAAAAGCACCGGGGGCTGGCTTTGTTCCAGGTGCTAGCCTGTTTGGTCTAAATAACCCCTTATGATGGGTATTGATAGTAAGCAACTTAGCTGATTCAGACGTGACTTGGACTTGATGAAACGCGTCCGCTAAATCTATATGAGTGAAGATTTCGCTGTCCCCAATTTTGGCAAAAATTGCTTCTGGTGTTGGAATGGGGTATTCATGCGACTCCAATTGATCATTAAGGCCTGATGAATAATCTCCGCAAAGACGTACCTCTCCTGAAGACTTCTTCACAACCACGATCGGGGCTGCCCAGTCCGAATAATCAACTGGAGTGATTTATCCGCGATCTTGAAGACGTTTGAGCTCCCTTTCTATTAGGGGCAGGACAGCGTATGCAACATCTCGCCTGGCTCGGAAAATTGGAACAGCGTCTGGTTTGAGATGGAGCTCGACTTGCATTTTTGAGCAGACAGAAGTGTCGTCTGACTGGAACAGTTTTGCATACCGCTTCTTAACACTGGCTATGGCTGCGTTGCGGTCAGCGATTATCGGCTGAGTGATACGACTGATGCAAACCTGTTTTATGGGCTGGTCCAATAAGTTGAAAACTTCGCATAAATCTGTTCCTAAAATATTTAAGGACTCAATTTCAGAAACAAACAATTTACAAAGTTGTACTTCCCCATTAAGCTGAATTTCACAAGGAAATT
The DNA here is from genome assembly GCA_943590905.1 of Sphaerophoria taeniata. NCBI lineage: Eukaryota > Metazoa > Arthropoda > Insecta > Diptera > Syrphidae > Sphaerophoria > Sphaerophoria taeniata. Next base: position 91,656,780 of record OX016540.1, read on the forward strand.
CAGCGATGAGTTTGATAGAGTTCAATGAAGCGCTTTTAGCTTCCATATCTGCGATTGTGGTTCCTGGTCTTCCAATTTTCGTCCACGTACTAAGGTCAATGATGCTTATATCGGACCCGGTATCCACTTGAAGACGGATAGAATGGGTTGATTTATTCTCTTTTGTGTGAATGTTGACATTCACAAACTTCCTTCGTTTTGCATGATGGACGCAATTAACGAAAACAGCTTTGTTTTGATGAGAAAATTTTCTGTTCCCACGTATAGCCTTATTTTTGTCTGTTTTTGACGGATTTTGTTTATCACCTTTCGATGAAAAACAACTACAATATCCCATCCTCGTCGCCAAAATTGTTATGATCTTATAATAATTAAACAAAGATATTTTATATCAATTACGTATTTATTAAAATAAAGAATAAAGAATCGCATTCAAACTGTATAAAACTTCAAGCTCGTGTGTATTCAAGATGGTGTTCAGCAGATGGTGAAGATAATCGTTCAGGGATGTCAACAATGGTCAATAGTATCTCGATTATGTCCAGGGATGTCAACAGATTAAGATATGAAACCAAACATTTTCTTGGCCAATAATTTGAATAGCCTTTCAAACTATTTCCTTCAATGACTTCGAAACTGTTTATCTTAAGCAACATTTTCGGATTACTTTTACTCTAGAAAACGGTACCAAATTTCATTGAATCGGCCTAGCAGATTCTAAGAAATCGCTTTTGAAAGACGAATGAAAAAAAAAAACGAACTGATTTTATAAGGGTTTCGTTTTCACCTGTGTAAGAACCCTAAAAAGAAACAAAAAAGTTGGCCATCATCGGCCAAAAAAAAAACGAAAGAACCCAGTAAAAAAGTAATAAGGAATTTTTGTTTGCATTTTCGACCTTATTTGTTGTGTTTTCTTGAATAATTTTAAAACTATTTGTCTTAAAAATACAAAAAAATATGTTTGTCATTGCAGGCATTAATGAATGATTTTAATTAAATTGAAGTCAATAGGGTTACCACCTTTACAAAAAAATGGCTTTAAAATTTAATGAAATTGAAAATTAATATATTGAAAAATTTTGCACGTTACATAAATAACTGTGACTTCTTATTATTTTTCCGGTAATATTCATGTCATAGACCTATAACTCAAATTTTTTCAGAATTTTAGGTTCAGTAGTTTCGGAGATTAAGGGGGGGAACGCCCTATTTTTGACATTTTTGCCTATTTTTCCATATTTTCTTAAATAACTTCAAAACTCTTTCTCTTGTATATGATTGTATTTCTACTAAACACGTTGATATATTAGCCAACTCTTAACTCAATCGGTACAACAGTTTTTGAGGAAATGATTTGTAAAGTTGAGTCGAAAATTAAAAAGTTACCCCAAATATTGAGTCATATCTGTGTTATATGTTATATAGTACAGACTTCTCCTTACTTTTCCTGTAATCTACAGGTTGAGACCTATTCTCAGTATTTTTTTTCATAATTTTAGGTTTAGTAGTTTTGGAGATCAGAGGGGGGGGGGAATGGTAATTTTTTGTGTTTTTTTATCTTCTTTCTTTAATAACTTTGAAACTATTTATTTTAAAAATATGAAAACAACATGTTTAGATTACTATTGAATACTTATATATCTGTACCAAATTTCATTGCAATTGGTCTAGCAGATTCGTAAAAATCGCTTGTGAAAGACGAATGAACAGAAAACGTTCACACTCTGTGTACGGAACCCTAAAAAACCTACACAACAATTGATTTCTTATTTCGAAACGTTCACAAGTTGTTGTGTGCATTTTCATTAGTGTTTTAAAGAATGGAATCAATCTCATTTTGCCAAGCCTAGTATCTAGTTGTTGTTTGTCGGATAGTTTCAATAACATCGATCTCTTAAACGTATCACAAGAACTCAAAATGAAAAATCCCACCCAAAATTTAAATAGAGGAACCTCACTACGCCTCTTAGGAATTATAACTCCCACAATTCCAACAAAGAATGGATTTTCGATGGAAGTAAACTTTGTTCCCTGTGGCCGTCATGTATCAAAAAAAGTTGTATGCCTACGCAAAGTGGGCGACAAAAATAGTAACTTTCGTGACGTTGAATTCTTATTTTCCATACATCATCATTATACCTACATTTATTTTTTTTAACATAAAAATAATAACCTCAAATTAAAAGTAATCCAAGTAAAAATCTGTCCTTCGTCTTGTCAAACTATGTTTACTGCATAATCCATTAGACGACAGAAAAAGCAGCACTCAAACCAACAGATGCCCAAACAGCTCATACGAACAACATTTCTTATTTTATCACCGCATGCTGTGCAACATCCGTAAGAAGGTTTTTTACGTTCCTGTCACCTGACAGAAATCTCCAGAATCCACCTACTCCCCGATTAAATACGTAAGTTCGGCCATATGCGTATCAAACTCAAGTCCTTTTTATGTAAAAATACAAATCTGTTTTCTCTGGAATCCCTGAGGGATGCCTCAGGATACTCCAGCCCCCACACCCAGGTATTCACCAAAATGCTTTATTTTCTGAATGAAATATTGACAACCTTTCCGGGAGATCCTGACGCATCTTTCTCCCCACAGGTCAAAGACACACATCGCACACTCACACAGCAATTACGTCGTCGTTTGCACACCTGTGGTTCGTGCTACCGTTTTAGAATCTGATGATAAATCGATGACGCTATTAATTTTTTTTATTTCTTCTTTGCCCACATGGGTATGATAGGTTTTCAATAATAAAAAAAAAAAAAAAATGTATTAGGGGTGGGTCAGCCCGGACTATTAAAAATATTTCCATTGTCTTCCCACATTTAATGCAGAGTGATTTTTTTGTTTTTGTTTTTTTGTTTCTTTACCTGTGTCGTGTTCCATATCGATCGGAATTCCAAATTTACACACACATAAAACATTTTGGAAACTTTTGTTCTGTTTGGTTTGGCTGTGTGTGAGAATGTCCTTGGTAATGAGAAAAAGCCGAAAATATAGCACGAAAAGTGAAACACTTTACTTGAAAATCCACTATGGCGGATATGGAACACAAAGCAAAATGGTGCGACCTTAACCCTCACCATGAATAAACTGACTCGTTTCAAGGATACTCACAACTACATTTGTGTTTTTCATTTTTTTGCTTGAAGGTATCCTTTACTGAAATGAACAGAAATTGTTGGGGTTCTCGGGGAATTTATCGCGTCCAACAATTCTCGCGTTCTGAGTTTTAATGTTCTTGTGCGGAGAGGAGTGCCTAATGGGGTTTTCAAAAATTTCAAGTAGTATTTAAAACTTCTCTATTCTTGTGTTTTAAGTATCAATACAAAAGAACTTTAAATAGAAATGTTTAAGCACGCACCGGTACAACGTTGTGGTTCCACACAAATAAAGTTTTTGCATGAAAATATCTTCGGAGTACCCGTGGCGTAAACTGCCTCTTGCGAAGATCTTACACAACATCTAAGGCTAAAAACACACCAAATCAGACAAGACGTCTTAAGACAAGAAATCGTGTCGGATTCCAACCGACACCGAGGACGACAAAGACAAAATGTCTTGTCTTTGTCCGCTTCGGTTTGTCTTGCTCCTATACAACCTATAAAACAACAACTGACACATTTTTTTGGCGATTTCTGTTTGTTTGTCTCATTGAATAAGAAGTACAGGAAGGGGTCTTATGAAAAAGAAGTGAAGCATTTTTTCTAAGTAGTGTGAGTTTCACAAATACAACCGCATTACAACAGGGCTGGTCGGCAGTTGAATGGTTAATCTCAGGGGCGCCAAGCGAGTAGGAATATGGGCGATTGGGGCCGTGGTTTGTATCTTTGCTAAGTTATGACGTAACACATTTTAAAATCTGAATATTTTAATCGAGGTTTGTGTCTTTGCTAGAAAGCAGAAAGGCAATGTCAAATGGCAGTGAGTCGGTAGTTTATGCTATGGATGGTTGGATGATAAGAATGTTTTTTATTTTTATGGGGATGAAAAGAAGAATTGCTGCGTGAGGGTTTTGAGTTTAAAGTGTGTTTATGGATAGCTATATAGATATTGTTGAGCGTACCTGAAATGAGATTGAATAATAAAAAAAAAGCTGTTGGGTTTTTAAAATGTATACAAGATTTTTTTATTTCTTTACTTTTAAGAATTTTTATTACTTAAAATATAATATCGATTTAAAGCTTAGTTTAAATTTATTATTATAAAAACATCCCGTAGGATGTCAGGGATGTTGTCGAAATTAATGGAGGCTTGCTCCCACAGTGCTATTACGAGGGCTGCCACCACACCGCGCTTTTTTAATATCCGTATGGTTAAGAAGTTGGTCCTTTGGCAACGCCTCCTCTATCTGTCCTCTGATTTCCCTTATTTTGTCGGGGAAATCCCAACACACCGCCTCGAAATTTTGAAGGAAGTCGATTACTTTGGCAAACATTTTTTTATTTATTCAAAATATCAAAATATAAAAGTATCTACGTATTTGACAAGAAATGTCCAACTGAATTGTAGAAGCTAAGAACATTTTGCTTTTATACCCACAAAAATTTCATGCAAAGTATTCTTATCTCCAAAACCAAAGGCTTTTTTTCTTTGCCTCAAAATGAATTCAAATGTTTTAATCTCGAAACCTAAATGTTTATTATGTTGAGAACCACCAGAGTCAAATTGATATCTGTGTTGTATTGCATTCGCAATGAAATTATCTCGAATAAACAAATGCTGAATGGCAGTTGGTGTTGATTTGCGTTTGCAATAAAGTTATTGAAAGATACAAAATGCTGAATTGCATTTCTCGAAACCAAAATGTTTATTATGTTGGGACCCCACCAGAATCAAATTAATATCAGTGTTGTATTGCATTCGCAACGAAATTATCAAGATCAAGACTTGTGTGAGCATATTTTTTACCGATGGGCTCTTGTGACAATTTTTTTTTTTTGTGTGCGAACTAAGGCAATGTCAAATGGTAGTGAGTCGGTAGTTTATGCTATGGTTGGATGATAAGAATGTTTTTTATTTGTAAGGTGATGAACAAAAGAATTGTTGCGTGAGGATTTTGAGTTAAAAGTGTGTTTATGGATAGCTATATAGATATTGTTGCGCTTCTGCGTAACTGAAATGAGATTGAATTATAGAAAAAGCTATTGGGTTTTTAAAATGTATATAAGATTTTTTTATTTCTTCACTTTTGGAATAGGTATCCAGGAGTTGTTGTTGTGGTTTTTATTTTTGTTTATTAAAAACGAATCAATGTATGGTTCCTTTTCTTTTTGTATGTTATTTGGGGGAAAATTAGCTATGAATTAGTAAGATCGGTTCTTGTGACAATTTTTTTGTGTATGCGAGCTAAGGCAATGTCAACTGGTAGTAAGTCAAATGCATCGGTTAGGGAGGCTATTAATAACATATAATTATTGTTGAGCAACCAAATTTTATGTCTGTAAGATCAACACTTGTGTGAGCATGTTTTTAACGTATCTTGCGGCATTTTTGGCGACAATACATGTTTGTGCAAGAACTCCTCAAAACTGGTATACAGGTTCAAAATACACTGACGAGGTGAGACTGCTGTAACCAAGAGTGTGAGGCTCAAAGCTCAATATCCAAATATCATCTCGATATCAATCTCTAGAAACAGAAGCTTTCAAGGCTCTTTAAATCCAAAAATCTTACAATTACTTCGAAACAACTGCTGTATTAGACGCTAGTCTTACTAGAATTCACTGACGGATCCGAGACTTGAGTGATTAGCCAAAAGTACTCTGAACTCTTAGCTGTGTTCAAGAGAAATGCTTACGGAGAATAGGATACCCTCGTTTGTGAGGAAGGACGTTTCCGGAGACGATATAACCACGAACTATATCAAATCTACCACGTAACAGACTTGATGACAAAAATTAAGGTTGGTAGACTTCGGTTGGCTGGACACTTAGCTTGTATGGTCGAGGAAGAACCGGGCCCCCGGAAAGTATCTTCTAAATTTGCCTCTCAGACTAAATTTGCCTTGTCTTTGTCCGCTTCGGTGTATGTTGGCCCAGGTGGCCCCTGTTTCCCCTCTTCTCCAGGAGCAATGAATTAAAGATCGGCTCTTGTGAAATTTTTTTTTTTAACAGGAGCTTGCCCAAAATTTATCATAAATAAATAAATAAAGTTGATAATGTTGAACCATTTTTAGAAGCCATAACTATTGCCTCAGCATGTAATATTGTATTCAGACTGAACTTACTGCAACCGAACACTATTGGTTTTGATACCTAAGTTTGGATACAGATGTGTAGATAACCAATCTTTTGAAGCAATTCAGTGGATGATTTTGGAAGAAAAAAAGAGAAATATTAATATCAAACATGCATATAAAGGCAGAGAAGAAGAAGTTAACGGGGTAAAAGTAGATGGGTTTTATAAAGAAACAAATCAAATTTTCGAGTTTCATGGATGCTACTTTTGTGGTCATCCTCTTTGTTTGAAACACCAACACGATGAACCTTTACATGAAATTGAAACAGATACATTAAATCTAAGATGTGAGAGAACAGTAGCTAAGACTGAGCGTTTGAGAAAGTTTAATTACGAAGTAATCGAAATATGGTCTTGTGAATTTCAACATCTTCTTAAGAAATTGAATAAAGAAGAATAAAACTTTGTTAATACACATCAATTAATAGAAAATACCCCCGCGGCCAAATTTGTACTCATTCCAATGAGCAAAGAGCATTTATTGGAACCTGGGTAACCCTTGTAGTTTTGAAAGCAGTCTGTTTGTTTTTATTTTTGTATCTTACTTTGCTTTTGATTCGGTTAAGAATTTACTAAATAGGTAAACATTTTGAAGTGCACAACAATTTGAATAGTTTTGACATTTTATTTGGATAGGATAATTTCTTTTCAGTTCCCTTAAATTTGGACAGTTAAAATATCTTCAACGTTTTGGATTTGTACATTTTCATTGCTAAGTAGTTCCATTCCATTGCGCTTTTTCTATTCCTTTAACGTAGACAGTTCCATTTTTGGATTTTGTTTCGAAGAAATATTTTAACCTTTGTAAAATTAATCCATCCTCCATTCCAACTCAGTCTATGATAATTATTGTATAACCAACAAACTTGCCTTTGAAGTGATGTGGGCAATTGACTCAAATTAAAAATACATGCAAGGAACCGTTCCGATTTAAAACTGTTGGGTCTCAGGCAGAGATCCTTCATGGATGGGGTGAGCCGGTTTAGTAAGTAAGTTTCAGCTGTTGTCAATTTTGTCTGATTTGAGTTATGAAAAACCTGAAGGACTTCCCCTGCCATCACAATATGGTCCGGATGAGACCAGAATTTGTTCAATTACTGTCTCCACACAGCTCAATCCCTAGATAGCTGTGTCCAGTGTAAGTTTTTTTAGTTCAAATTCTGAATTCCCCACCTTCTTAGGCAAACTTGTAGGTTCTTAATGACTTCATTGCGCTGCGCTTGAGCGTCTCCTATCATACAAAATACTTTCAGTCTTGGCTCATACGAATTGAATGTCCAGCCCATCGGAGTCATTATATCAACTTCGCAGTAGAATTGATATGATGGCATAATTATGTCGTCTCTGGAATTGTCTTTTCTCGCTAAATGTTCAAAATATTCTTTGAAGAAAAGACAAGAGTCCAGATTGCCTTTGGCTAAACATGCAAGTCTTGGATGCGTGGTGGTCCAATTAGTCCAGGTGGCCCCCCTGTTTCCCCTCTTCTCCAGGTGGTCCTTTTTCTCCCCTGAGCCCCCTTGGTGCGGTCCTATTTTGAAACCGCTTTTAACCGCTATAAACCGCTTTTAAACCGCTATAAACCGCTTTTGAACTGCTTTGAAACCGCTTTCAAACCGTTTTTTACTGTTTTGAAACTGATCAGTATTTTTATTTTCTTATCGGTTTAACAGCTCAACAATAATTATATGTTATTAATAGCCTCCCTAACCGATGCATTTGACTTACTACCAGTTGACATTGCCTTAGCTCGCATACACAAAAAAATTGTCACAAGAACCGATCTTACTAATTCATAGCTAATTTTCCCCCAAATAACATACAAAAAGAAAAGGAACCATACATTGATTCGTTTTTAATAAACAAAAATAAAAACCACAACAACAACTCCTGGATACCTATTCCAAAAGTGAAGAAATAAAAAAATCTTATATACATTTTAAAAACCCAATAGCTTTTTCTATAATTCAATCTCATTTCAGTTACGCAGAAGCGCAACAATATCTATATAGCTATCCATAAACACACTTTTAACTCAAAATCCTCACGCAACAATTCTTTTGTTCATCACCTTACAAATAAAAAACATTCTTATCATCCAACCATAGCATAAACTACCGACTCACTACCATTTGACATTGCCTTAGTTCGCACACAAAAAAAAAAAAATTGTCACAAGAGCCCATCGGTAAAAAATATGCTCACACAAGTCTTGATCTTGATAATTTCGTTGCGAATGCAATACAACACTGATATTAATTTGATTCTGGTGGGGTCCCAACATAATAAACATTTTGGTTTCGAGAAATGCAATTCAGCATTTTGTATCTTTCAATAACTTTATTGCAAACGCAAATCAACACCAACTGCCATTCAGCATTTGTTTATTCGAGATAATTTCATTGCGAATGCAATACAACACAGATATCAATTTGACTCTGGTGGTTCTCAACATAATAAACATTTAGGTTTCGAGATTAAAACATTTGAATTCATTTTGAGGCAAAGAAAAAAAGCCTTTGGTTTTGGAGATAAGAATACTTTGCATGAAATTTTTGTGGGTATAAAAGCAAAATGTTCTTAGCTTCTACAATTCAGTTGGACATTTCTTGTCAAATACGTAGATACTTTTATATTTTGATATTTTGAATAAATAAAAAAATGTTTGCCAAAGTAATCGACTTCCTTCAAAATTTCGAGGCGGTGTGTTGGGATTTCCCCGACAAAATAAGGGAAATCAGAGGACAGATAGAGGAGGCGTTGCCAAAGGACCAACTTCTTAACCATACGGATATTAAAAAAGCGAGGTGTGGTGGCAGCCCTCGTAATAGCACTGTGGGAGCAAGCCTCCATTAATTTCGACAACATCCCTGACATCCTACGGGATGTTTTTATAATAATAAATTTAAACTAAGCTTTAAATCGATATTATATTTTAAGTAATAAAAATTCTTAAAAGTAAAGAAATAAAAAAATCTTGTATACATTTTAAAAACCCAACAGCTTTTTTTTTATTATTCAATCTCATTTCAGGTACGCTCAACAATATCTATATAGCTATCCATAAACACACTTTAAACTCAAAACCCTCACGCAGCAATTCTTCTTTTCATCCCCATAAAAATAAAAAACATTCTTATCATCCAACCATCCATAGCATAAACTACCGACTCACTGCCATTTGACATTGCCTTTCTGCTTTCTAGCAAAGACACAAACCTCGATTCAAATATTCAGATTTTAAAATGTGTTACGTCATAACTTAGCAAAGACACAAACCACGGTCCCAATCGCCCATATTCCTACTCAAGCGAAATATGATTGAATCAAGATTATATCGATTGTGCATCAATTTTATTTTTCAATTTCAATACTTTTTTTGGCCTACATGGTGTTTTAACGTTCAAGGTGTACATGCACGATTTTTATTATTATTTTTTTTAATTTTCGTTACATTTTCTTCATTTTTCATCCTTAATTCATCATATTTATTGTCCTTTTTCGGGCCGTATTCGAAAGCGCATTCTATGAAAAAATGCTTTTCCAAAAGCTTTAACGCATTCACTTAACGCATTAAAAATCTATTTTCGCTCGCCTCATTGCCCATAAATGAATACTAAGGCAAGGAAAAAAGCTTCAAAAAGCTCCTTGTCTGTTACGGCGTTGTCTGTTAAGAGCAAAATATGTTTAATTTTTTTCAGGGATGAGACATCTGTATAAATTTATTATCTGTGGTAAGAGTATAATTTGTTGCGGAAGTATGCTGCTCGGAATCGATGGGTCACCTCAATTCCTTACACATACTTACGCCTTTTATTTCTTTTAAATATTAGTTCATTGCACTGAACAATTTGTTTATTTTTTGTTTGAACTTGTTGTAAATTCATAGCTTCCTATCATTATCTAACAGCTTTTTTGTGTTCGTTCGCCAAAGAGGAATAAGGGTAGAAGGTTTATAAAAAATAAAATCCATACTTTCCAAATCACAAATGGTGCAAATGTTAAAAAATCAGACTTTTTCCACTACAACAAAATATAAACAAATCTGATCAATATTAATTATTGAAAATTATGGATTTCAAATCGAAATTTTTTTCAATTGAAAATTTACTACAGAGCAGAAGATGTTTCTCATGGAGTTTGCTGAAGACTTAATCATCATCATCGTCATTATCGTCGGCCTGGCAAATGAAGTTTCCCACTTCATCTCCGCCACAACCGGTATCCGGTCTGGTCCTCCTGTAGCGAGTTCTTCCATGTATCCCGATTGTTGGCCGGCGCCATCCAGTTCCGAAGTCAAAGGCTTTGGGCGCTGTCTCCTACCATGAACTGAACCTCAAAGGACTTTCTGGGCCGATTCCTCTTCACTCATACGTCATACTACCAGGCTTATTTTTTGTCATCAAGTCTGTTTTTCAGTAGATTTGATAGAGCTCATGATAATATCGCCTCTTGAATCGTCCTTCTGTCCAAAAATAGGGCAAACATCGTATTCTCTCGAAAGCGGCTAAGAGTTCAGAGTGCCTTTGGCTAAGCACCCAAGTCTCGGATCCATGGTAAGACTTTCGTCTTATATACAGCAGCAGTTTCGAAGTTATAGTAAGATTTTTGGATATACAGAGCCTCGAAAGGTTAAATATTTTCTATTGGCTTTGAACAACCGCCCGCGTATTTCTTCTTCCATGTTGTTACCGGCTGCTACTATTGACCCAATATATCTAATTGAAGGATCGCCCTTCTTTGAACTCGTGATCCTCTACTTAAATAGTTGTTCTTCTATTATTGCCAAAGTTTTCTGCAGACGTTTTCTGGAATTTAGGTGGCTGCTGACAGAAGGGTTAAAAGTAAGGAAATGCTCACTCTAAAACCATTTATTAGTACTGTAAGTAAAGAAATGAGGAGAGCATATAGGAATTTTAAATTTTGCGGGAAGGACAAGGAAACAAATCAATTTGCCAATTAAAGAGGCTGGGAAAAAAATATGACAAAATAAGACACTCTTAGTCGAAATGGGTTTAAGAAAAGTTTCCTGCTAAACTGTTTCAAACAATTTAAGGTCTGGTATTCAGTGAAATTTTAAACAAAAATACAGCGCATTTCAGACCCTCTATCAGTCCCTCTTTCAGTCACACTATTTGCGAGGTCTGGTTACCGGGTTATGATCCAAAAACCATTTTTCTTGGATTGTGTCCTTCGAGTCCTATCTTCTAGCAACAGCTGAATCAATTTGGCTCAAAATTGGTGGAAAGGTATTTTTAATTTAATTTTTATTTTTCTTTGTCAAACATTTTAGTACATAATAGCAACAATGGATTAACAGATAAGCAGTGATTATAAAAAATAATAATAATTTTTATTATAAAAAACATGCTTAATGTAACATAATATTATGTATAAAATATCGATAAAGTGCTGCAATCTATAGTTCACAAGAAACTAGTGTCGAAGGCAGCGGAAAGGTTAGGAAAATTAATACAAAAATAATAACACGTTAAATCTTAACAAAAAATAAATAAATACATAAAATAAAAAAATACATAAACATAAATGAAATAGAAAAAAATAAAAAATAAATAAAATAAAATAAATAAAGGAAAAAGGTGATGTGGGGGTCGCGACAAGGAACTCATAACATGCATTAGCTAGAAACAGTTAAAAGATTGTTAATTTGTTCATAATTCAAGTTAAGAAGCCAAAGTTTAACACTGTTTAGGAAAATGGATTCATTTCTAATTATTCTTATTATTCTTAGAACCATAGCTGGGCATTAACGGGCATTTTTTCGTTAATCCGTTAATCGTTAATTAACGAAGTTAACATTCTCATTAACGGATTAACTTTTCAGTTAACTTGAAAAAAATGTTAACGATCGTTAAATTTTCCAAAGTCCGTTAATCGTTAATCGAACACAAAAATACCATACAGATACACATTCAAATTAGATTATTGGTAATTATTTTTATAACTTATAAAAAATTAGTGAACACCCTTCAGGAAACACAACGGCACGCGACTTGTCTATTTCGCTGCCTGTCTGTGTTTTTTTTTTGGTGCTATAGGTATACAGAATATAATTTCGCAAATTCAATTCACTGCCGAGCGTTTTCACCGTGTGCACCGCCGGCCGCGGCTTCGCGAAAAAACAACAATTCTCATACGAATCATGCCGGCGATGTTCGTCCCTAGTAAAATTTGAAATGCCACTATTATTCCGGGTGCCGTTATTATTGCCGTTATTGAAATACCACTTTTTTCCAGCGGCTGTGAGTGGGAAAACTGCCATACTAATCGTATATAATACGACGATACGACAATGTTTGTTTTATTCCTTAGCGCGTGCTCAGAGAGTGTCGAGTGTACCTTGGGTCACTGCTACCGACCATTTCACAACGGTCTTCAAATTAAAAAATATAAAGTCTAAAGGCCTCGTAAATTGCACAGCTTTAGTCAATGCGTTATTAAACGGCATAGAGAGAAGGTTCGGACCACTTATGGACGATGAACAGTGTCAACTTGCTGCGGCTTTTCACCCTAAGTTTCGGTTGATATTGATATGGTTGCAGAAATATGATAACAGTCGTGTAGATGCAGTGAAAATGCATGGAAAAAAAGGTAGAAGAAGCTACAAGAAGAAGTTATCGAAATATCAAAGGACGTAGAGAGTGTAAATGGCGGAGGCAGCAACGCGAGTAACAACGACGATGATGAGGATGACTTTTTCAACTCTGTTACTCAATCTTCAAAAAAAGCTCAAAGTCTTGTAAAAACGTGGCTAGATTTGAAGTCAAAAGACTCGTTAAATGAAGCGGCATTCCTCGGGGAACAAGTATTGGCATTATCTGTTTATCCAATACAATACTGCCATACTCTCAAGCACTGCTGTTGAACGTCTCTTCTCCACGGGCAAGGATATACTTCAGCCGAAAAGATCCTCGCTTTCCGACGAGAATTTCAACATGCTGATGTTCATGAAGGGGAACAATCACATTCATATACATGACTGAATAAATTGTTGTTTTAACACTTAAACTCTTACATATAAAATATAATTTAATATATTAAGAAAAAATATACTTGTCTTTTCTTGTTTCCAACTTCCAATTTTTATTAGAAAATAAAATTTGTATGGCGTGTTAACGGATTAACGATTAACGTTAACTTGCGTTAATTTTTCTAAAATTAATTAATTAATTAATTAACGGATTAGCGATTAACGAAGTTAACTTTTTGATTAACGGTGCCCATCTATGCTTAGAACTAGGAATCGGTTAGGATTTTAGAAAACTTTTTGTCCTTCTAGCTGAATCAGTTAACGTTGTTTTGACATAGGTATTGTTATATCTACATCTTCGTAAGAAAACTTATCCGATTTTAATAATTCTTTCACTAACAGAAAACACTACTAAGGATAGTAGTAATTTAAGCTGTATTTTATCACTAGCTGACCCAGTTAACGCTGCTTTTTCATAAAAATAATAGTACAAACATAAAAAATGTCAAATAAATTTTACTTGGAGCGAGGATTTCTGAATGCTGCGAACAAACAAAGATGAAACAAAGTTTTGAAGCTCTGAACACTAAAGAACAACAAAATACACATTTTTCAGTTTGAATTTGGTTTAAACTTTCATCAGACAATTGCATTTCTGACAATGATGACATATACAATGTGATGTAAAACATTCTTTGCAAATTTGATATTGGCAAAAAGCAAGAGTATCTGGTAAAATTGTGGTGCCATGACATTTGGCCATATGCCATATGGCCATATTTCAAAATATGGCCATATGACACTTTTGAATTGTGTCATATGGCCATGTGGCTATTTGTCGCTATGGTTATGTGTCATTTGACCATATTTTCAAAGCGTCATTTGACACAAAATTTGCAAAATGGTTCGAGCAGGAACTATCTTTTAGATGGTACTTTTAGTGTTGTACCAGCTTGCGGCTACAGACAATTGTGAATTGCGCACTTCGCTCATGATAAACCACGTTAGTAAAGATATATTAATTTACATTTTGTTCCAATTTTGATTGAGAAATTTTAAATAAGAATCATTGATGATGTTTATAATTTTGAAAACATATGCAAAGTTATTAAGTTAAAATTGTTGTTTGTTGAGATTTGTTAAAACATTATCAGTTTTCGTCAAGGAAACTCTTCCCAAAGAAAGCGTTCTTCTGAATTTTGGGGTTCGGTCAGAGTAGGGCATTCTACAAGCACACTGTAGGTACTTGAACCCAGTTTCATCTTATTTCATCTTTTTGTCACCTAAAATAACTGAGCTGTTTCAATTACATTAACAGCTCCATCAGAAAGACATGTTTGTATTGAAGGTATGTTCAGTTTTCTTGCATTATGTGGATGTAGACGTAAGTACTATTTTTGCAATACTAAACCTAAACTCAGTCTCACATGTTTTAAAATATTATTTCAATAAAGGATTTGGAGCTTGAACTAATAAATGAAGCAGGTACAATATTCGTCAGCGAGAGAAGCGAGTGGAAATTTTTTTGCCCAAAAGAGAATCAATTTGGGGGGTGAAAATAAAAAAATTCGCGCGAATTTTATTATTTTCACACCCCAAATTGATTCTCTTTTGGGCAAAAAAATTTCCGCTCGTTTCGCTCCCAATCAAACCAAATCGATTTTGAATGTTCCAGATCGTCATCATCCTCAGACAAAAGTGAAAAAAGATGCCTAAAATGAATTATTGCAATACAGCACCTGCTTTCCAGACAGAAGCGTGCATTACAAGGCTGCGTGGTGGTTCCATTTCCAAATTAAAGGAAACGGCAGATGATTTGAAAAATTAATTGCTCTGTCTCTTTATTTCTGTTTGATTATATTTTTTTGATTTATTAAAACGTTGCAATAAACTTTTTGAGATCAGTTACTTACCATATTTTCATAAATATTTATTGTATATTCGTTTTTGTTTTTGCAGTTTAAGAACAAGTTTGAAAGTGTCATTTGGCCATAATGGTCAAATGACACATTACCAGAGCGACATATAGCCATATATTAAAACATGGCCATATGACACAATTCAAAAGTGTCAAATGGCCATATTTTGAAATATGGCCTTATGGCATATGGCCAAATGACATGGCACCAAAATTGTAACTATTGCAACTCTGTTAAGTTATGGGAAAACTGCACACTCAACCTTTAATATAACACTAACAATTTCTTAAGACTGGGTACAATATCCCTCGGCTCGTCTAGTTATAAAACACACACAACGATTATAAATTTTGGACTTTGCCATTCTTTGCCGCTTCTGGAGTTTTCGCAACATGCGAATCCGCACATATTAAGCTGTGTCTCGGCCAAAACTTGAGTAATATTGGTTTTTGATGCGACTAGAATTCGGCGACTGTTCGCTTAAACATGGCTTTTTGAGAAAAAAATATAGCGGTGTCAAATCGCATGATCTTGGTGGTCAATTGATGTCGCCAAAACATGAATCTAAGCTATCAGGAAGTAAGTAATAAAGCCATAATTGGTCCTGTTATGTGGCACATGTCCCCGTCATGTTGGAACCACATATGTATCTTCCAAGTCATGATCTTCAATCGCCGGCTAACAAAAACGGTTATCTTTCGACCATATCGTTCCGAATTGTAACCGTCTGCCCTTTGGCAAACTGACCAATGACACCGTTCGACCAAACACCAAATAGTCACTTTGTTTGGATGAAATGGCATCTCTTCAATCATTTGTGGGTTTTCTGAGCCCCATAAACGGCAATTTCTTTTGTTTACATACCAACTGAGTAAGAAATGTGTATCATCGCTAAAAAAAATGTTTATCGTCTGTTATTCCAAAACCCAAGAAATGTATCTAACTGATTGTTAAAAGATCCTAAACGATAAGATTCAACTTATATTATGACACATCGGATGACAGTTAAGTTTGACACACGTATCAAATGCCAGCGCTAGCAACTTGAAACCACGCAATGAATGGCCGACTGTTACAGTCTTGAGGTCCACAAGCCAAATTCTTTGAGATCCTCGTGCACTTTTCTTAAATCCAAACGCAAAAAAACTGTTTGTCGTATTATTTTATGATGGACCATAATCCTTAAGCATTCTTATTCTCATGATGAACGTCTGATAAAGTAAGAGTTTATTTTCTATCAACGGCCAAAAGCTGTTCTTCTATTGATTCTGGTACACAAAGTCTTCAACTCTGAAAGTGATGCTTTGGTAGGCATATTCTCGGTAGTCCGACATTTTCTAAACAGACTCCACTGAAATAAATTGGCAAAAATAATGTGACTCGTTAACGGGGATGAACCGAAAAGAACAAGTGCTGGGTGCTACCCGAATAAGAACATTTTACAACTTTATTCGGCGCAGTGTCATAAGTCCGTAGGTCATAAGTCCGTAAAGGGCTTTTGACCCACTTAGGTGGGTCAAAACTTCATAAATCGATTATGAACTTATAACCCACCTAAGTGAGTCAAAGTCCGTCAAAATTTCCTACGAAATTCTGACCCAAAGCTTACGGTTTTTTGGAGTCATTCTCTCTGAGAATGCTTCCGAAAATTGTTATTATTCTTGCGTTCCTTTCACTTACCTACTAGCTGGTCTTTTTTTTTACAACATATCTACCTTGATACAGTTTTTTTACTTCAAATCCACCCTTTTACAAATCAAATTCACCCTTTTACAAATCCAATTCAGCCTTTTACAAATCAAATTCGCCCTTTTACAAATCAAATTCACCCTTTTACAAATCAAATTGATTTGTAAAAGGGTGAATTTGATTTGTAAAAGGGTGAATTTGAAGTAAAACTGTAGCTCTGACTTGTAAGCGTCACTTTATTCGGGTTTTTCTGAAACTGGGTTTGTTTTTTTTATTTCATTCAATCTTAGTTTGTTTAAGACCTTATGGCTCTTTTTATTGCGGACTTTTGGCTCACTTACGTGGGTTATAAGTTCATAATCGATTTATGAACTTTTGACTCACTTAAGTGGGTCAAAAGTCCTTTACGGACTTATGACCTACGGACTTATGACACTGCGCCACTTTATTCAGTGCGTTTGGTTGAAATGCTGTCCTTTAACACAGGTAAACAGGGGGCATTCTGCGAAAAAAGTTCTGATCAAAAAAGATGAGCTTTTGTCTTCGAATAAAGAAGTTTGATGATACGAAGAATACATTCAAGGTCAAAAAAGTTAATTTTTTTGTTATCTGAAATCACCCTTAACCCCCAAATAGCCCGTTTACAAGTTCAAACTCCAAAGAATTCGTATTTCCTTATGTATTTTGACCTTGACCTATCCCTAAGTTGTGTACTCCGTGTGACGTGTGGATAATTTAAATACGTTCTTGTTTGCGTTTAGTAATTCCAATCCCAAATATATCTTCCATGATTAACACGAATCTTTAATATATTCAAAATAGGAAACACGCCAAATTGTCTGTTAATTCAGCCGCTTACTTCATTTCCATCCAATAAACATCACTGCATCATCATCAACGCAAGCGTTAATTGTTCGAAATGAGGCAAGAATACAAAACACAAATTCCCCCCCTCGAGTTTTGTCTAATATCCAAAATTAATTCTCGGCATGCACAACGGAAAAGATTCCTTTGTTACTAACTTAAAGAATGGTAAATCTAGCTGCATGTATATGAAAAATCCATGATGTCACAATCATTGATTGCTTCGATTAGATTTACCCTACAAAATTCTCGAACAATGGAAATCATCCCCTTAAAAAGAGTGAAGTTGCAAGAAAACGATGACGTCATTGAAGTGAGAACAAAGCGTAGGCAGCAAGAACTTATACGTTCCCCTTTAACCCTTCTATCACCGTGTGTCGTCATCAGATTCGTTTCAAAGTTTTCTCTCTCTTTCGTATTACTTTTTCTCTCACAAGTCGACGATAACGTTTTGTTGCAACACTTCACAGCGCAGGCGTGATAATTTTTCCCTTTGCCGTTGCACCCGCTGCATGAATTTCTAGAAATACTATGGCCGCAATTTAATGAATGAAACGAGATTATGAATGAATGAGTAATGTGTACCCTAAAAACGATGGGGGAATCGTGTGTGTGTGCTTCCGGTAGATATATGAACAGAAGCTTTGAAGGGTTGTTTGTGTATCCGTTATTGGATTCCTTAGCATATCCGAGAATAGCACGTGCTGCAATGACGTCAATTAAAACTAACCTATCTACAATTTTTTTCTTCGAATGCATTGCATCAATGACGTCACTCACAGAGGAGTCCAAAATACGATTTCGAACAAAAGCTTTACTTCCCCATTTTTTTCGAGGGTAGCCAAATGTGTCTAAATCTATGACATCATAACTCAGATGGTCTATTGTGAGATATCTGATATTTATTACTGTCACCGAGCGAGCAAAGAGCCACAGTGCATGTCGTTGTCGTTGTCGTCGCCGTGGCTGGTGGGGTTTGTTTCGATGTCAGTATGACTGGCAGGTGCGGGGGTAGAGCTGTATGTCACCACGAAAATAGATGGCAAGAGTAGGCTCGAGGGGAGCAAATTTTAAGACCATCATATATCAAATGGCTGTACAAATTATTTGTTTATTTTTATTTTTGTTGGAAAGAGAAAATAGTTGTGTCGATGTATTGAAGCAGTTGCGGGCCTTAAAGGGGTTGGTTTTGGAGGATTGGTGTTTTAAGGAAGGGAAACTTTTGTGTACTTAAGGATCCGTGTCCTTTTTTGGGGGGGATGTATGAAATTCTGTATACATATTGAAATTGAGTTTACTTTCCCTTTTTTGTTCGGTTCGGTGTACCTAACTCAAGGTATTGAAACTTAAATAAAACTCAAAAAGTGTAGGTGTATAGAGATTATTATGGATTTTGATTATAGCATTAAGAATAGAGGCGCGGTTTTAATTTGTCAAAGATATTGATTCGTTGAAAACTATTTTGCAAGTGAAGGAATTTTCGTACTATCAGGAATAAAGTGGAAGTGCAGCGAACACCATTTGATTGGTACTAGTTTGTAATTCGTAAAAAACTTCGGTCTTCGGAATCGTCGTAACGATTCCGTTCGTTAATAAGTTTGTTTGTCTTATCTTCTCTACTGAAGTGAAAACGGCAATATAACGGCTGAAATCCAACAAAGCCGCTGGAGCAGATGGTCTAGCTGCTGAGCTGTTTAAAGCAGTAGGCGATAATCTAGATGGGAGCATGCACCAAATCATCTGTAAGATAATGGTCGGAAGAATGCATGCCCGATAATTGGAACCTCAGCATTGTTTGCCCAATCCTGAAAAAGGGAGATCCTATTAACTGCGCCAACTACAGAGGAATCAGCCCACTTAACATCGTCTACAAGATCCTCTCTGCCATAATATATGCGAACGTCTGAAGCCTTTCGTCAACAATCTGATTGGTCCTTATCCATGTGGCTTCAGACCAGGAAATTCAAAATTTCACTTTGCGGCAGATCCTGGAAAAAACCTATGAACTCCAAAGCGATACCCACCACCTTTTCATCGATTTAAAGGCCGCGTATGACAGGATCTACAGAGACGAACTGTATAAAGCTATGTCTAGTTTTGGCGTCCCTGCCAAGCTCGTTCGCTTGTGCAAAATGACAATGGAGAACTCACGTTGTTCCATCAAAGTTGGAGTTGAGCTTACGAAATCATTCGATGTCAAAAAAGGATTCAGACAAGGCGATGTACTGCCGTGCGATTTCTCTAACATCGTTCTTGAGAAGATAGTGCAAAACTCCACCGTCAACACCAAAGGCACTGTCTTCCAAAAATCTGTTCAACTTCTCGCGTACGCCGACGATATTGATATAATGGGAAGAACACAGCGTGATGTCAATGGCGCCTTTGTGAGAATTGAGACAGAAGCGGCAAAAATTGGCTTAAAGCTAAATGAGGGAAAAACGAAGTATATGCTGTCTTCGAGTAAGGACACCCAACACCGACGGCTCGGACAGAACGTCACAATAGATGCATGCAACTTCGAGGTAGTAGAGGAGTTTGTCTACCTAGGCTCCGCTATTGACACGGGCAATAACACCAGCGCCGAGATCAGATGAAGAATTACTCTTGCTAATCGCTGTTTCTTTGGGCTAAGAAAGCAATTGACTGGAAGAGCCCTCTCTCGAGCAACTAAGGTAAAACTGTACAGCACCCTCATCATCCCAGTCCTGCTATATGGTGCAGAAGCATGAACCTTGACAAAATTGGATGAATGTGCCTTAGGCTGTTTCGAGAGGAAAGCTCTTCGGGTCATCTTTGGTGGGCAATGAATGGCGAAGAAGATAAAACAGCGAACTTTACGAGTTGTAGATGGACCTAGCCAGAAGGGTCAAGGTCCAGAGACTCAGATGGCTCGGTCATTTAGAGCGGGTGGACACCAATGCTCCGGCCCGCAAATCCTTCGACACTATTCCCGTGGGACGTAGAAGGGGAGGAGGACCGCGACTCAGGTGGCACACACAAGTGGAAGAGGACCTCAATCAACTTGTAGTTGATCCAGAGACTCAGATGGCTCGGTCATTTAGAGCGAATGGACACCAATGCTCTCGCCCGGAAGCCCTTCGGCACTATTCCAGAGGGACGTAGAAGGAGAGGAGGACCGTGACTCAGGTGGCGCATACAAGTGGAAGAGAACCTCAATCAACTTGGAGTGTTAAACTGGAGACAGCTAGCTAGGGACCGAGCTGGCTGGCGGAGACTGTTGATTGAGGCCCAAGTCCACAACGGACAGTAGCGCCAACTTAAGTAAGTAAGTAAGTCTTCTCTACTACCCCGTCGATTGTCTTTATATTTGGACATTAGTTGCTTAGAAAAATCACGTAAGACGTTTTCTGTTCTGTTCCACAAGCAAACCCACTTCTTACCTCCTAAGTCCTAAATCCCTATTCTTTAGCGGAAACTACCTCTAACTTTACCTATTTTCATCAAAATCAGTTCAATAGTTTCACGGTATAGAAGTTGCAGAAAAACAGATAGGAACATTTTCGCATATTAAACGGATTACATATACGCCGCAGTGAATGAAATTATTTTTATGAGAATGAGCAGCACAAAGAAGC
Source organism: Sphaerophoria taeniata (assembly GCA_943590905.1). Taxonomy (NCBI): domain Eukaryota; kingdom Metazoa; phylum Arthropoda; class Insecta; order Diptera; family Syrphidae; genus Sphaerophoria; species Sphaerophoria taeniata. The sequence goes on from OX016540.1 coordinate 91,678,086, forward strand.
AATTTTACCCAAAAGCCTTTCATTTGCAACATCAAAGTCCACGGTCAGTGCTGTTGAATAAGGAAGACACTGCTGCCAATAAGGGTAGATAAGCTGTAGAGACTCCATCAAAATCTTGGTACAGGTTTCTGAATGCAATTCGCTTTCGAGACAGGTACAGACCAATAAATGTTTCCATATTGGAACAACCATGTCAAAATAAAACTCTCTGATGGATGCAGTGCAAAACAGTAGTACCTTCCTTTCAAAACCAAAATAAAATAGTACGTATACGCCGCAGTGGCCGGATTTCAATTTAAAACTAAATAACATCAATTAAAACATCAAGAAAAAAGAAAGTTTTAAGAAACTGTCGAAGAAAGGATCATGTGCACTTGCCATGTATAGGGTCATTCATTTCGTGGTTTCAAGTTGGTAGCGCTGGTATTTGATACATTTCGAAATTAACTGTTATCTGAAGTGTCATAATATTAATTGAATGGTTGCCATTTAGGATATTGGATCGCTTAACAATGCCGTTGCTACGCTTCGTGGATGTTGGCAGTTCCAACTTGGAACAACAGACAATAAACACCGATTTTTCGAACAACATTTTCTTTAGCTGAGACACATTTCTCACTCGGTGGGTATGTAAACAAACAAACACACAAGTGATCGAAAAGGTGTCACTGCATCCAAAAAAAGTGACTGTTTGGTATGCCCTACGATCCAAGGTGTCATTGGTGCGCAGAACGGTTACAGCCAATTCGGAGCGATATGGTCGATGTGGTGATTACAGATCTTGAGTTGGGCGATATGTTGTTCTAACAAAACGGGGCAACAAGCCACACAATTCAACCAATTATGGCTTTTTTGTGTGAGGAGTTTCCTGGTCGCGTAATTTCACGTTTCACGATGTCAATTGGCCACCAAGATCATGCCATTTGACACCGTTACATTTTCTTCTATGATGCTAGGCAAAAGACCATCTTCACGTCAATTGTCCCCAAACTCTAGACGCATTAAAAAGTTTTGACCGAGAAACCGCCAGATATGTGCTAAAGAGTGGTTAACAATTACCTCAAAAGAACCGCATTCTGCGAAAACTCCCGAATTGGCCATTTGAACGATATTGTTTTTCACTTATTGCCAAAGTCCAAACTTTATACTGAAATAAATTTTCCATTGAAAATGTATCATTGTGTGTTTTATTCAGCTTTACTTTCGAAACGGAAATATGAATGCTTCCAAAGCATTCATAAGTGTTTAATAGTTGAGATATGAGGCAATCGAAATTCCACAATCAAATCAAAGTATCTTCTTTCATACTAAAAAAAAAAACAAGCAAAGTGCCAACTACGCCTCCATTCATAATTCAAGAATAATTCTGCAAAAACCTAAGCATGTCGTGAACAATGGACAAAAGAACTTTAAGGTCAACTTCTCGCCTCACCATAAAGACGAACAAACATCTCGCAAACATATCGACAAAATTCCACTTTAACCTATGGAATTCCTATCCACCCCTTCAGCCAACCATCATACGATACAAAACAATTGAGAACAATGCTTCCAACACCTCGTTTTCCACCAGTCGCGACAAGAAATCATTTGTCCGCAACACTGCCATCATCGCCGGCTCTTTTCCATCAGCGCCAAAAAAAAGCTCACCCGCCAATGTCTAGTGTACCTGTCATGAACTCTCATGTTCGGCGATGTTTCATCATAAATCCGAATAATTTGCAATTTATAAAGCTTCCATTTCACGACAGACGCGCCGAGGCGACCGCAAACGCTGGCAGGGGGTGTGGTGCATACGAGTTCCGAAAATCCAGAAACATGCTTCCATAAAGTTTAAAGTCAGAACCAATCTCTGTTTCTGCATGCTGATTGTCCAAAGAACACACATCGATCGCTTGAATCAGCAAAGCTCGCTGAAATTCCCAGCGACAGATGATGCTTTCAGCACGTTTTTGTATTCAAAGAGCACCGTCCGACGAGCACTGAGCGATTCGAAACGCTCAATATTAAGTTTCATAGTTCTCGGAATTCTTTTGTCTGTCCGCAGGTACATCGTTTAACCACAACATCTAACCAGCTAGAAGTGGTCAAGTTCTGATACATCGAATCGCCGCATATTTCGCAACATGACAATCTTCTTCGGTTGCTTCGAGCGGGTGCTGCTGCTGCTGCAGCCTCTCCTTGTACCGATTCACATGATCGTTTTGGAAACCTTTTTATCTTAACCATCTATTAAACGAGATAGCTATTAACTGCTGTTATTATTAAAGACAGCATTGGAGCGCGTCTTCTTCGTGCCATGATGTCGCTGCTGCTCCGCGCCACCACCGACAAGTCTACAAGTGCATGTATTGTATTTTTATGAGTAGCGCAGTGTTTTAATTTGGCACTGTGGCTGTCAATATGAAGCTCATACTTTGGCTTCGAATTAACGACAACAGCGACATGCATTGACGTCTTGAAAACACATCGTTTTCATATCATTTTCGTATCGTTATTTAACTTAATTGAACAGATCGTGACAACTTATTTTAGAAGAAGAAAAAGGAAGACTCAATCGAACCGAATCGAATGCAATATGGTTTATGAAAATCGTCTCGGGGTGCTCGGAATAAGGCTTGGAATTGGGTTCCGGCCAAAAGCACTATTGGTGCTGATGACGTTATTTTTTTTTTTTAATATGTAATATTTGAGGGGAAAAAACTGCTTTTCATGTTGTCTTCATGTGGCTTTAGCTACAGGTTATCGGTTTGTGTATAATGGGGAGAGTGCTGTAGTTGGAATAAAAGACACGACAGCCGGCAGCGGCAGCATTGGAGGTCTTGTGGGTTATCCCCTTGCTCCGTTGAAATTGCTTGTTTTGTTTTCAATGGAGGCGGGCAAAGTGTTTATTATTATTATTATGATCCAGCAAATGCCGGTAATGCACTAGTAACATAAGTTTTCCGAGTTATTTTTTTATTAACTTATACAATTTTTTAGGCAATCAGGAGCGGTTCGCAAAGTGAAGTGAGATTGAAAGTAGAAATCGAAGGTTTATTTTGATGGCGAGGTCTTGAGACTTCAAACAAAATGCTCTCTCTTGGAAAACTTGGCTTTAAACGTTTTATGCCATAATTTATGCTAGAATATTTCACTAGATGAGCCCGTGCCTACTGAAAATGCTTCCAAAAGTATCATATTTCACGGAAAAGAGGAGGAGGTCAAATCCAATTATCGACTGATTGCGCTTACGTTTGTTTCTTCTAAGGTCATAGAGAAACTGAAAAATTGTTGCTTTCAGTACGAAAGAATCCCTGCTTCAGTGCAATCGAACCGTTGGACATAGGTCTGAAACCTACGAAATAAATCCCTGGTGTGCCACAGGGTACTGTTTTGTCTCCGAATCTTTTTCTATTTCTTATAAATGAACTCTCGTCTGCAACTTCTAGTCGACTGAAATGATTCGCTGACGATAGTACTTTCGGCCATCATATTCGTTTCTAGACTCACATTATTCCTCTTCGGATGTGGAACTGAAATGGCAAAACTGATGAAACTCTGACTTGAATAGCATTGAACATGCAAGAAATTTGTGTCCTCTTCTGATCTTGCTACCATCCTTTCTCTAGGTTGGTGTTCAAGTATCAAACCTCAACCCCTTGAATGGTGTTCAAAGAAATCATTAAACATTTTTACGACAGAAAAATCATCGAACCATTTATGGCTGAAACACAAACACGACTTAGCTTTGGCTTCGCATGACGTTTACGAGTTCAGCCAAAGGAATTCAATGCATCATATCTCAATGAAGCTTTGACCTCACGTTTCATACGTAATTTTTTTTATAATTAGCACACACTCAAGGGGTTTTTTATACCCTTATTATGCCAGAGACACAGTGAGTGCTTTAAAAAGGAAGGAAAGGGTTGGAGAGGAGGTGCCGGTGTACATTGGTCTTAAATTCCTGAACATTGCAATGATCGGGAAAGACAGATTGTGGAAGAGAGTTCCACATTAGCGTAGTACTTGAGCGTACGACCGAAGTTGGGTTCGAGGGTAAACTGATGGGCATTCCTGGAAGCGCGGGTATTACGGTTGAATTGTTTGAGAGGAGGAATGCAACTGGCTATTTCACTAGAGCAATTAAAGTAGAAGTAACTATAGAACAAAGAGAGACACGAAACGTTACGACGGTGTTCCAATGAAGTGAATGAATTAGTGATGTCTCTATCTATTTTGTATACCATCCAAGAGGCTTAAGTATGTTACACCAGTATGGATCACCAGCCTAAAGATGGGAATCGTCCTCAAGCTTTGAACGGATATAAGTCTTATAGATAATAGCCAGATCAGACGGGGCGAAAATTTTCTTGCACCGTCTTTAAAAACCCAAACATCTTGTGGCATTTTTGGCGACATCGCGTATGTGCTCGTTCCACAAGAGGTGGTCAGTGATGCACATACCGAGAATCTCAAGATGTTCGATCTCACTGATGCAAGTGCCACTCATGGACATTGGCAAAGGGGGTATATCTCGCTTCAATGATACAACGTTACCTAATGTTACTCCAAAGGGAAGCTCTTGTTCAAATATGCTGAACATTTGCTAAGTCGGAGAATTCAATAGGTGCAAAGAAAGCCAACAAACAAAATTCATTTTTTTTTTAAGGGATGATGATGATAGAGAGCGAAATGTCATTCAGCAGAGCAACATCGAAGCGGTAACGTAGACGAAAACGAAGCTAAAGCGTGTTTGTGTTTCAGCCGTTGCGACCTTAAAACTTAACGTAACGTAAAGTTTCTTGTCTGCTAATTTTTTACTTTTACTGTCAATGCTATAGTGAAATATTTGCATTCTTACCCCTTAACAACTCAGCCGTAATACTCGTTCTTCCAGGAATGCTCATCAGCTTACTCTCGAGCCCAACTTCAGACTGTTTAGTAAGGAGACTCGTTTTTTAGTCGTACTACGCGAATGTGGAACTTTCTTCCACAATCTGCCTTTCTCATTGCAATTCAGGAATTCAATAAAAAAAATGACTTGGCCAAGTTGTTCCAGCCCTGCAAAATAAAAAAAAAACAACAGTCAAATACATTTTTTGGGATTGTCAAAATTTTTTTTTAGAAAAATGAAAACAGAAAACCCCGTGAAAAAAGTTCAATCCAATGAAGACAGACAGAAAGATCGCGATCCGATGGATTGTTCACAAAGATATTGTATTTCAGTTTGGATAGAGGAATTTTTGCACATCAACAGGTCTTCACGAGATAACATTGAGGTCGTACCTGGCTGATGAAAACATACCAAAGGCGGGGGCGGCAAGTGGCTGTGACTGGGTTATTTTGTTGTCGTTGTTGTCGTCGTCGCCGTTGACGCCATCGATCGTCTTCACTTTTGTTTGGCTTAGATTTAGTTGTTTATATTTTTGAAGCCATTGTACTTTTGTTGGTTTTCAGATTTGTTTTTTGCTAGGCTAGTGCAGAATTTATCGTTTAATCGGACTCGATTGCCTCGCTAAGTCTGACAGTCTGCCAAAATGAAGAGCTGAAGCAAACAATTGAAACAATGTATATAGGCGTGATGGTATCGCCTACAATTGGAGTCCTTTTCAACAGCGTCCGTCTCCGACGACGAAGTTGTCTTTTCCTCGAAAATATAAAGTCGATGACGACCACGCTCAGATTAGCGGTTGGTGCGGGCTTGCATGAGTGCAGAATGAACCAAACCAATTTTCGCTTGAATCTAATTTGCTGTGGATTATGGATATTTTGGGTCCATTGGGTCTTGAGATTGGGATCTAGGTGAAGGGAGAACCGGAGGATGTTGTTATGTAATCGATTTGTCTGTCTTATTGAATTGTCTTAGATAAGGCGTATGGATTAAAACAAAGGAGCTATAGGTAACTGGAAGAACCACACTAAAAAATTCATCTGGGTGCAACTCAGATGTTTAACTAAAAATGAAAGTATCTACGTGGTGGTATTGTGGCTTTTGACTCACCCCGAAGCAGGTGATGTGATTTTCGGTGGCAAGTGATCACCGTGGGGAAAAATTCTATTGATTTTGCGAATTGTTTTTTTTTTAGGGAGAGGTTCCTTGCGGCTGATAGATGTTTTGATTTTTGTAGGCTGGTGTTGTTAAGGCAACGATCAAGTATAACGTAACGAAATTTTTGGAGATCCTTGACTTGTATGTACCTACTTCTCGAGCGGGAACAGTGGGATTAAACCACGCGTTTGATAACCAGGTTTTCAACATTCCTCCGAAACATCTTAGTTATCAATTCTTATTGTTCTCTAGACCGAAGCAAGCGTTTCCCCAGGGTGTTAAATATTGCGTTTCTCGACGAGTAAGTCCTTGATTGTAATATCTAGAAGTTTATGGCCTAACGCAAATGAAAATGAAACTCGGTATATTCTATCGCTGAGTAAAAGGAACATTGAAATCCTGATAGGTGTACTAACGAGTCATTGCGCCATTGGCACAATGGTCAACAAGATAGGGGCATTTGCACCCGATTTCTGTAGGAGGTGTCAGGATGAGGAAGAAATAGAAACCATTAAACACCTGCTCTGTGACTGTCCGAACCTCCAAACTAGCCAACTCCGTCATTTCGGGAACAGGTTTGTAGGAGAACTGGATGATCTAGCACAAGTCTCAATAGCAAATTATGAGGAAATTTATAGATAGCACAGGCTGGTTCGTTAACGAGCCAGTCTACGTTAATCGGCAATTTTGAGGAGCATCGATGCTATCTTTTATTTTTATAGTGGATCACAATGGACAAGTAGGCCCCGTGTATGCAACAGTTTCACGCTGTGCACACCCCTTATCACCTAACCTAACCTAACCTAACCTTACCTAACCTAAGTCCTTGACTGTAGAGATGAGAACCAAAATTTTCATTCGGCGGGATATTACATGTAAGTCGTTTTTTTAAGGGGGGCAACTGATTTGTTTTTTTTTCTTCGACGGATTTTCGGTTCCATATGCGCTGATGGCGAATGGAGAAGAAGGTTCAACCGCGAAGTGTACGAGCTGTACCAAGATGTGGATGTAGTCCAGAAAGCCAAGAAAAGACGACTTCATTGGCTCGGCCACATCGAGCGAATGGACGACAACGCTCCAGCTAAGAAAGTCTTCTCATCGCAGCCCCCAGGTTCGAGACGACAAGGAAGACCGAACCTACGGAACAAGGACCAAGTGACTGCGGGTGCCAGAGCGCTTGGTTTTGGCGACTGAAGAGTGCATATGAGGGACCGTCCCCGATGGAAGGCTGCAGTCACTCAGGCTGATATCCTTCATGGATTGGAAGCCGGTTAAGTATATAAGTAATTAAGTTAACTATAAGTTGTTCGCACAAAGGAGCATCATAATCCACATTGACGTCGGCGTTTATGAAAGGAATAAGTTTGCGCCAAAGGGGACCAGAGCCGGTTCAAGAAGTCTAGAGGCCTGGGGCGGCAAAGGAGTGGAGGGCCTAAATTATTATTTTCCAAGAATGTTAAATGGACAGTTTTTTACAGTTGAGTTTATACCTACTTATTTATTGTGAAATCGAGAATATTTTATTTTATTATTTAACAAACATATGAAAAATATAATTGGAAACAAGAATGATTAAATTTTATTGCTAACGAACGCAACCGTCCGAGCGTTTTCCTTCGAGAAATAGTTGATTATTTCGCCAAAATCCAGTTCCAGAGAAAGATTAGACGGTTTTGTCCCATCGTGGCTCAAAGTCTATTTTATATAATTTCCATTTTTGAAAATGAACGCTCTCCAGTGCAATTTTATACCATCAAAACCAAATACATTCTCAATGTAATTTCAAGATTTGGGAATGTAGCTCTGGTATTTTGATCTTCGAGTATTTGGTAATAAAATAGTTCCGGAGATTGGTTTGTCCCATTCTTGTATGAATTTATCGAAGACATTGACAATTGAAACAACTCATCCTAAGACTAGGTTCTAAATCTTCTTCATAAACTTTCACAAATGCCTCTGCTGCAGCTTCTAAATTTTCAGCACCCATCTCCTCAATGTGATTGAGAAATCCAAACCTCGAACGTACAGCTTTATAAGCATACGAAATATTTCTGTAAGAGAACCGCATAGTTACTTTCGGTAACAGATTTACGTCTTGCGTTTTTCCGTAATCGAGCGGATTCAACATCACGTTTCTCCTTCTGGTCCGGTCGCGTGATTGTACGTACTCGTCAGTCTGGCAGTTTCCTCGTATTTATCGACATCATTTCTTTTCGCTTTCACGAATGATTTTAATGAATGTTTGTAGCGTTGAAACGCTACAAGATATAGTTTCAAAAGCTTGCGAATAAAGTGATTTCGAGACCATTTATCTTCTTAAGAAGGTGCGCTGCTTCATTCCTCGTGATGTCTTTTTGCTCTTTATCGGAAGATATGCTGGTTAGAGCTTCAACGATTTCTGAATATCCGTCGACTATGCCTTTCGTAGCTTCAACTCGACAAGACCGACGAGTATCACTAAGCTCTTTCAAGACGTAAAATTGTCCACTTATTTTCTTCGACAATTTTCCGATCTGAATTCCAACGCCAAAAGAAAGATTTCTTATGTTTTTACCAAACTGCAGTCATAGTGGCGAAGTCACAACAATAGCTCTCCTCAAATGTTTAGGTGACCATCAAATAGACATAAAGAATTGCCGCGGCCAATCGTACGACAACGCTGCAAACATAAGTGGCAAATACAAAGGGAAGACAGAATTGGTTCATTCTCTGCTAACTGCTTAAATCCGCAGAATGTACCTACTTGTTTCAGAAAAATCAGATTTTCTAAAATACTTATTTGTCTTTATACTAGTGAAAGTTTCAGGCGATTATAACAGAATGACAAATTATAATTTATGATTTTAAGAATTTAGAGAAAAATCAAAACTAGGAAACTAGATTTAAACAAGTGAGGTATGACAAAGTGAAAAATTGAAAGGTAGTAAAAGGTAAGATATTGGTTATTTCTGTAACAATACTGTAGTGTGCATACACGCTAATTGGAACACAAGGACGAAACTGTGTTTGTACTTTAACAGTTGTTGAGCAATAGCTATATTTGTTTGTAGTAGTCTCATTGTGGGGACCCCTTTTTTGTGGAGGCCCCGGGGCAGTATCCTCGTTTGCCCTCCCTTAAATCCGGCCATGAAGGGGACTATGATTTTTCACTCAGCGTAAACCTTTTGATACAAGGGTTTTATCAGCGTGCTGCGGTCCAAGAAGCTAGGCAACAAGAGCAACAGTACAAGGATCTGTAGCGGTGTAGAATTCCCATTTCTCATGTCTTTTATGCATCTCGGTCTGTCGTCTGACTATATTAGTGTACTGGGAAGAATATTTATTCACTTTTGAAGTAGACTGAAGGGTACCAAAGTCAATGGGACATTAGGCCCTGCAGATGTTGATATCTGGCTGCACATTGACAAGCCAACTTTAGTCTTTATTCGCCAAAAACAACAGATTCTGTCTTCAACTCAACACTCATTACGACAGTCACCTTCGGCGTTCAATACCATAGTCCTTGCAGTGTTGGGGTGTGTGAGATATAATAACTTTTTGACGGTGAGAACATATTACAAAACAAAAATTGAGTCGACATAATTTTTTTTCCTGAACCAACATTTTTCAATAGTTTCGCAATGATCCTAGCAAGCTGATTTTTGAAGTAATTGCAGTTGAGACTGTCATATAAATTTAAAAAATCATCATAAAAAAGAGCCCCTATAAATCCTAGAACAAAAATTTTTAACGACTTGAAAAAGATTTATCAAATCCTTGAATCGATGTTTATATAACGACGTTCGCGACCAACGATGCAAACAAATCTTTTGTTGATAGGCAAGCCTTTAACATTTTGTGACCTGCGAAGTATGCATCATGTGACCTAATTTGTCTCACTCTCTCAAACCTTTTTTTTCTACTCGCAAAAAAAAGAGTCACAGAATCCAAACCAACTATTCAGTCATCCATAACCAAAGTGCCTCAATCAATAATTTCATTCTATAAACGTAAACAAGCAAATTAGCTGCACCCTGCACTACACGGCACCTCTTCAATGAACCTTGCACTATCTTTTGTTACGATCTACAAAAGAGCCTCAAGCTTGAGTTATTTATGGACATGAAATTTAAGCATTAGAAGAAGAAACAAGCCACAAAACCAGCATCAGAATTGGAATTGGTGGTGCGTCCGTCCCCATCACCCACAACCTCTGCATGTACCTTGGTCAAACACGGATCCACTCTCGAGTTGCTAAAGACGACCCGAACTCGCATTCGCATCACGGTTCCCTGCAGTTCGAGAACCAGAAGCCACCAGCCACTCACTCTCGCTAAACTTACACCTTGACATGCCTCCTATTATCCGGAGCATGTTTCTAAGTTTCAATACACAAGACTGGCTTAGTGGCTTTGCCTCTGAACCTTAGGTCTTGATTCGGTTGCGAAATACTTGCAATGCATCTCCAATGTGAGACAATTAAATAAGATGTGCCTCTAATAACATTTTGTTCCGAAGCAGTCTTCGCAGCTCGGGGGTTCGGTGTCGCCATACAGCCATTGTCACCCCCTGTATCCCGTTCGATCTCGTCGCATCGTCATTGTCAGCATCGAAGAAGATCGATGATCAAGAATGGAGAAGATCACGTACCATGCAACTCCGGCTCCAGCTTCATATCCAGCGCGTTCTTCGGAAAATTGCATGCATCGCTGTCTGGCTCTGCTGGCAAACTTAAGAGTCGAAAAGATTATCTTCTTACACCGAGAATATCTCTCATTCTATAAGGTCTAAGTTTATGATTTAATTTAGTATAAAACAAGTCTGCCAACTTCTTGGATAAAATACACGCCAGAATGCGGGTGGCACTGGTGGTGTTGGAGGGTCGGGGACGCAATTGATTCCGATAGATGGCATGACTTACGTGGTCTCAAACTCGAATCGTGCGCGCGAGAATTACAAATTTAAATGCCGACAACGACAACAGTGATTGGATGAGTTCGGAATGAGGATTGTCGGAGAATTTATGCAACTGTTAATGATGCTCACTCGTGGATTCATTTTCGATTAATTCATTTGCCAACTAAACAAGCTAACATGAGTTATGTAAAGCACTTAAAAATGTGTTCCCTTGTTTTTTTCAAGTGATTGGTATATTTGCTAATTTCGATTGAGGAGTCCAATTAATCCCAATTTGGATATTATCACTTAATACGCTAGCAATTAAAGTATTTTGTAGGAAGAGTGTATCTTTTGTGATTGCAAACCCAAATAGAAATATATTTCATCTACAGGCACAATTAATGAAAATTTATCAGTAAATCAATCAAGCTTAGTCGAGACTGACCTTTAGCAACCTCATAGCAATCCGAACGCAATCTTAGATCATATCTACATGCAACGATTTAACTGTTCCTTAAGGCTTCAGATCGTATTGCCGTTAGATATGAGCTACTGAAACCTAGAATAAAGCATGAGTGTTGGAAATTGCAAGTTGGTGTTGCCTCATGTCCTTTTTTGGTGTTAAGGCACTTTAAATTGGAATGAACACAACACTGTTCACTGTTTTGTTACTGACCAATAAACACTATTGTAACGGGTCATTCATTTCGTGGTTTCAAGTTGGAAGCGCCGACAATTGATAAGTGTCAAGCTTAACTGCCATCTGAAATGTCATAATATTAGTTGAATGTTTGTCATTTCCGATAATGGTTAGGTTAGATTAGAGTGGCTGTCTAGTTGCTGTTAACTCACTTAGACCTCAAGGGTCTACCAATATTCCAATAAAGAAGTTACTTATGGGAAGGGAGAGTAATGGGCTTAAACAAACCATTTGGTACTTTTATTGAAATAAGGGAGACATCTTGTGTCGATCGTTGCCAGCTCACGGGTATTATCGGAGAAAGGATCACCGAGATAGGTATTCCTTCTATTGGAGAGTGCCGGACTGTTTCCTCTTCCTCCTAATCCAAGCAGCTTCTACAGAAGTCATTAGTGTAGACCCCCAGGCTCATAGCATGTCTACCTATGAGGCAGTGTCCTGCTATGATTCCAATTGTGGAGCTTATACTTTGTCTGCTTAGGGAAATCAAGCCTTTTGACCGCTTCAGGTCTATGCTCGGTCATACATGTTTGTTTGGTTGCTGGACAGGTGGTAGTCCAGCAACCAAACAAACATGTGACCATCTAGCATTTGTTGATTCTAGAGCATATTGTTTGGAAGATGTTTGCATGTAGCAAGTGGTGTTCCTCTATGTTGTGCTTTTATCTAACAGTGGGCAGAAGTGTTCCGTTTTTGGCGACCTCATCAGCCTTGCAATTTCCCGGAATGTCTCTGAGGCCTGGCACCCAAATGTAGTGAATGTTAAACTGAACTGTCGTCTTATTCAGAGATAATCGACAGTCGTGGAGTATATAACGTTTTCTTTGAGCCAAGATAGTGCCTCTTTTATCTTCATTACTTCTTCCTTGAACACACTACATTGATTAGGAAGTCTATATGATAGACTGAGATTCAGTTGTTTCGAGTAGATACCACTTACGCCCGCCGCCGGCCGTAGTCGGTCTTTGAACCGTCTGTATAGAAGTGTATCGTGTTTTCTTCCAGAGGTCCTCCTTCTTCCCAAAATGATCTTGAAGGGATGGAAACATGGAAGTTATTATCGAATGCCATTTTTGTGGTGGTATTCCGATAATGCTTAACAATCGAACAACGGGTTTAGGAACAACAGACAATAAACACCGATTTCTTTCGCGATGAGGCGCATTTCTTAGATTTATAAACAATCAATGCTCAGAAAACGCACAAATAGTCAAAGTAGTGCCATTGCATCAAGAAAAAGTGACTGTTTGGTGTGCTCTATGGTTGAAAGACTCGAAAGGTGTAATTGGTCCGTATGCCAATGGGCAGACGGTTAGAGTCAATTCGGAGCGATTGAAAATCATGATTTGTGTACTATAGTTCCAACAAGACGGGGCAAGTTTCCTGGTCGCGTAATTTCACGTTTTGGCGACGTAAATTGGCCACAAAGATCATGCCATTTGACACCGTAAGATTTTTTCTGTGGGGCTACGCAAAAGACCGTGTTTACGCGAATAGTCCACAAACTCTAGACGCATTAAAAAAACAACTCTACTCAAGATTTGGCCGGATACCGTCCGATAGTTGCGAAAAAGTGGTTGAAATTTCTTCAACAAAATCGCATGCTGCCAAAATTGCCCGGCCGGCCATTTGAACAATATTGTTTTTCAAACTTAATGGAAAAGTCCAAACTTTATAATAAAATATTCCTTAGAAATGTATCGTTGTGTGCGTTTTATCCTTTATGTTTATTTTTGATCATAAACTGCATTATAGACTCATGAAATATGAACTCTATAAGAACTAGAACGTGTGACAGAGTCGTGTATTTGATGTGCTTTAATGAAGATTAAATATTATTTATGTAGGCATGTGCGCAATTTTATATGCCTTTACCTCATATACATGTTTGTTTTCAATACGTGAAGACCCCATATAGAGATTGTCTAAGCCTAGTACTTGCTGTATCAACATATCCATTTGACAAATCTCTTCACGAATCTTGAATGCTGTCCTTCTTCTTATTGAATTCAAGTTTTGCAAAACATCTATGAATCGTTGACAAAAAAGTGAAAGAAACTGATGTTCAATTGATTATTATTTGCAAGATACAAGCCTTGGTTTCATTGAGAGTTTTTGCTCGCATTTCGCGTAAACCTATTTTATTTAAGCATTCTCCATATACAAGGTGTCCCAATAATTACCCTCATTTGAAAATTACAAAAGACTGAAGTAATCATTTTATCTCTGGAAAATCAAAATCCATAAATGTTGCTAAACATTTAGTAAGAAATAAACGCACACCTCTTTGCATTGTTGTGTATTTTTAAATTAAAAATCATCTTGAGAAAAATCATAACCTATGTTTAGAAACATCTTGTGCTTAGAGTACCAACTAACTACACAAACAATGATATTCACTTCATTCCAACTGGCCAACGCATTCTTCTTGATGGAGTCGGAGTTGGAGTTGCTCAATAAATGTATACTAGACACAATACACATATCTGGGAATTGCAAATCAATGTCATGCTATGGAACTGAATTCGACAAGATCATGATCTTGTTCAAATTGGATCAAACTGTAAAAAAGTATCTACGTTTGTCTGATGCTCAAGCAGTGCAGTGCTTTTTGTTTGATTTGATATTTTTTGTTTGAGTATAAACCAAGTTTAGAGACTACTGTTTTAGTGCAATAGAAATTTTAGTGAATTGAGAATAAAAATAAATAAAAAATTAAAAAGGCTAAAGGTTTTTTTTCAAAATACAGTTGACGACTATATTTTTCAATAAACCGCATTTGTTTCTAATTGCTGACCCAGTTAACGTTGTTTTGCCTAATAAATGAAATTGGTGGTGAGGTAGCTTAGAACCTGGAGACATCTATAGGATACTTTTTATCTTACTCGCTGGAATGGTAAACGTTGTTTTATCAGGTGCAGTGCATTAACGCCCATGGAATTAACGCCCGCGGGTGTTAATTCCAATAACAAAAGGAATTTACCCCCGCGGGTGTTAATTCCTTTTTTGATTTGGAATTAACACCCGCAGGGGTTAATTCCTTTTTTTGGTGGGCTTTAATTCCAATTTTAATTGGAAATAAAGCCCACACGTGAAACAAATGGTGACGTGAAATAACGTCCGATGAAATAAAGCTGCATGGAGCCTTATTTCAATTTCTTATGGAAATCAGACCCTTACAAGGGTTGCGGTCTCATGTCCATTGCAACCTAAAAATAATGCCCGTGGGGCCTTATTTTGTTTTTTTCTGTTTTGATTAGAAACTTGGCGCAGGGAAACTCGTCTCGAAGTCAGAAGTCCCAAAAATGGTGTTCGGAACTTCTGAGCCACTCTGGAGACTCAAAAGTACCGAAATAGTTTTAGGGATTATTAACCCACTATGGCCAGTCAGTAGTCCCAGTTAAATTTTACTTTTTATGGGACAAAAGTCCCAAATGAAAAAAAAAGTGAAACAACGAACGTTCATGCTAAACAAATAAACAAAAAACTTAAATTCTTGTATGTATGTATTGTATCAATGTGTACCATTGAAATTTAATAGGACACGTTTCTTTATTAGCTGTCGACAAAATTGTCAGAGCTGTTTAGGTTTCCTTTTATTTGGAAAAGTAGTGGTTCTACATTTTTGCAAGCATTTCAATGATTCATTTTCAGCAGCATTTCAACTGAGGTTGAAGCCGGTACAAAAAATTCAAGATCGATTTGATTTGAAAATTCGCGCGAATTTTTTTATTTTCACACCCCAAATTGATTCTCTTTTGGCCAAAATTTTTTCCGCTTGTGTCCATCCATATTTCAATGTAAATGAAATAGCTTGGTTATTTTAGGTGACAGATAGATACAATAAGATGAAATTGGCTTCAAGTATAGTGTGCTTGTAGAATGCCGTATCCTCACCGAACTTTGACATCCCAAAGATTTATTTGGTTTTTGAATTAAAAAAAAAAAAAATTAATTCACAAACCGAATAAGTCTTGAATGACCAAAAGTATAATCGTACGAAGTTAGAAATGTAAAATTTGTAAACTTCATTTGTGATGTTTAATTTGTTTCTACTCACGTGGCCAAGGTGTCTAGGATGCCAGCGCAAGGGTTCACATCCGAGGTTGAAAAGATCTCTTCCAAAAGAAAATAACACTCGCGGGTGTTAGTGCCAATTTCAAATGGCATTAACACCCGCGGGCGTTATTTCTTTTTTATGGTGGGCCTTATTGCCAATTCAAAAAGGATTTAACACCCGCGGGGGTAAATTCCTTTTGTTTTTGGAATTAACACGGTTGGTTGTTAGATTGAATTTTGAAATTGTTATAACACGTTTTTCTTAAAATCACCACGAAAACATTGAAAGTTATGATTTTGGATGTGTTCCGAAACTTAAGGCCGATTATGTACATACTTAGGTCTTATATTAAGGTATGTTGAAAGGCAGGAACAACGCATTCAAATATTTAAAAATACAAATAAGTAAATAGAGTGGCGTGACAGCCCTTGCAGAGCCATCATCACCAATTCTCTGAGTGCGTGTGAAGAATTGAGGGGACCTACAATTTAACGCCGATTCCGAACGGCAAAGTTGAAGAGCACTTTTTCATGACAGATTGATACTCTTGGAAGTTTCTTCAGGTCTTCGGAAGAGGCAGTACCCGTGAAAGATGATATAAAAACCTTATGGGCACGAGTATAGGACTCGAACCCACGACGTTCTGCTTAGCAGCCAACGCACCTAACCACTAAGCTACGGGCAACTGCAAAAAAATATATAATAATATTTAAAAATACTGGTGTAAAATTATAGTCCGCTAACGAACAATTTCAATTTGATACATGCTTAAAATGACGTTTCAGTCATGACTCAAACGTCATGCCTACAATTTTACGCCATTGAACTTAGGAGTTATCAGGTTAGTTTCATTGTCAATGAGCGCATTCCGAAATCTAGTGACTACGTAGTCAACTCGTTCTGATTGGTTAATTCGTTGTTTTTAACCAATCAGTATGAGTTGACTACGTAGTCACTAGATTTCGGAATGCGCTCAATTTGATTCTTGTTCTCGAAGAATAGAAAAAAAAACAAACAGGGTTGCTGTTTTTGTTTTAACCTGGGCCCTATTGCACCAACAACTTTTCACTTTTCACTTTACACTTTTGCAAAATAATAGTTTTCTGCAAAGTAAAAGTAAAAAGTGTTTCACCAAAAATGAAAAGTTTTTTTTTTGCAAAGTGAAAAGTGTGGGCGTTTCACCAACTTAAAATGTAACTTTTCATTTTCAGTCCTAATTTGAAAAGTTGCAAAGTAAAACAAATATAAGATTTGGGCTTCTTTTCCTTGTTATTACGAATTTAAAAAATATGTGAACAACTGTTTCGTACGAACTTGCTCCTGTTTTCCAAATAATAACTCATAAAAACATTTAAAATAAAAACATGTACTTATAATTCATAAATAAAAATTTAAATTTAAATATTTACCTCAAAAATACATATAAGTTTGAAGTCGGACCAGTGGTTTAGGCTGTAGGTGCGTTTACAGATAGACAGACTCACACACGGACGGAATCGCCGGACCCACTTTTTTCGACTTCTCTATCGTCGTAATGTCATATATCATCAAAATCTCAACTTATTTTTGCGAATTCAATACTTGCCATACTATATTCTATGTGGCGCAAGTAAAAAGTAAACAACTCCACTAGTGATAAAAAAGTGCAAATGTCAAAAACAAAATTTAATGACAGAATGTCATAGAAAGAGATATTAATAGTGCACGTTTTTTTTCAAAATTTTCAAAATGAGTCGTACTGATAAGAACGCCAAAAAGTTTGCTGTTTTGGAAGTGGTAAAAAATAAAAAAGGAATTTTTAAAGGAGAATGGGCATTTTGGCCTACGAACCAATAACAACATGCTATATATCAATGGAAAGGTTTTTCTGTTTACTTCAACTTTTTCTATGGCAGTAAGTCCCAAATCGCTGTGTGGAAAAAGTTATTGCACAATAAAGTCATTCACAAGTAATAAGTGATTTCTTATTTTCACCTTGACCTTTGACCCAATAACAACATGCTGTATATCAATTGAAAGGTTTGTTTGTGGACTTTAACTTTTGTCTTGGCAAGAAGTCCCAAATCACTGTGGGGAAAAAGTTATTGCACAATTAAGTCATAGAAAAAAAAAGTGTTTTCTTGCTTTCATCATAATAGAAAAGCTTTACAAAAGAAAACAAAACAAAACTTATTTTTATCCTTGAATCTCTTAATTGTGCAATAACTTTTTCCCCACAGTGATTTGGGACTTCTTGCCAAGACAAAAGTTAAAGTCCACAAACAAACCTTTCAATTGATATACAGCATGTTGTTATTGGGTCAAAGGTCAAGGTGAAAATAAGAAATCACTTATTACTTGTGAATGACTTTATTGTGCAATAACTTTTTCCACACAGCAATTTGGGACTTACTGCCATAGAAAAAGTTAAAGAAGACAGAAAAACCTTTCCATTGATATATAGCATGTTGTTATTGGTTCGTAGGCCAGCTTCCATACATTTTTGCCCATTCTCCTTTATTACGATTGCAAAAACAAGCTTTATCGTTATTTTTTCAATTCAATTTCAATTCCTTCCAAAATAACGCTGCGTCCAAAAAGTGGTAGGAAGTTGAAAATTAAGGACTGAATGTATTTCTTAATGACAGACCACAAAAAATTATTAAAAACAAACAACGGCCCAAGAAATGCAAAATCAGACAGTGTGGGTGAGCCATCCTCAACAATTAGCGCAATAAAACTTAGTTATAACTTATAAGCCTATTCTCATACCTACTGATACTGAATAAACATATAAAATTTCATCAACATCGGTCAAGCCATTTCGGAGGAGTATGACGACTAAAACTGTGACAGAAGAATTTTATATATTAGATAATAATCTATTATAATGAAATTATATATAAAATTGAATATAAAACAAAAATAAACGAACTTATCACAACCCGCAAAGAAAATTTTTGCTTTGCATATTATTGAAAAGCTTTTCAGTATTTGAAATGCAAAGTGCAAAGTTTTTTCGTTTGGTGAAACGAAATCAAACAATTCTTTGCAAATTTGCAAAACTTTTCACTTTTCAGAAAAGTACTTTTCACTTTGCGAATTTGCGGTTGGTGAAACAAAATTTGCAAAGAAGGATTTTTTTGTTTACTTTTCAAAAAATTAATTTCCTCTTTGCAAATTAGCGTTTGGTGAAACAGAATTTGCAAAGTAAAAGTGAAAAGTTGCAAAGTGAAAAGTGAAAAGTCGTTGGTGCAATAGGGCCCTGGACAAAACGTGAAAATATTCGTCATCTTTAATTGCATTACATAAAGAACTTCTTGTCTCACAGTTCAAAAAGTGAAAAAATGTTAACATAAATAATATGCAGATTTTTTTTAGTTTCAAAACTAACATACATGAACCGAAAAATTGTTCGGTGTTTTTATAATTCATTTTTCCTTAGAACGTGTCATAAGTGGCCGAGAGATCTTTTCTAAAAACGATACAATTCAGATTTTCATTGATTTTGCAGAGAGCAGCTCTGTGTTAATAATACTAAGTTTCATACATAAAATTAAGAAAAAAAGATACAAATCATGTCTCAGTGCTGGAAATTAAAAATACTTAAACATTTAATTGTTAGTTTGAATGAAAATTAAAAATTCAAATTTCTTATTATTATTATTATTAATATTTATTATTAACCAGTAATTAAAAATTCATTGTTTCTTATTAACGTGTTTTCTTACTTAAATTACTCTTGGAAAAGCCAAATTATGAAGTTTTATGCGCAAATTCTACGCGTTTTCTTTTATTTCGTTTCACTTACCCAAAGTTTCCCTGTTTGTGAACAATTCCAGTAAATACAGCCTCTGCTGAAAGGAGTATTTTCAAAATTCAAAAAGAATTTCAGCTTTGGCTGCTTTATCAATTGAATCAGATATAACATCTAGGCTGAATTATCAAACAATAATAAATAACTTAAGAATTTAGTTAAAAGCAGGAAATTTCTGTTCCTTTAATAAAGAAATATAAACATTTTAAATATACACTTTAAGAAATGTATACAAGGTATAGATGACAATTTGTGTTTTTATGAATAAGAACTTTGAAGTGTAATTCCTTTTTTTTAATTATTATTTTATAAAACCCGTCTTCAGGTCGCCACAGAACAGGGCCTCGCAAAATCTGTCTTGCCCACATAAAATTTTGGTTTTGCGCCGCCACTGCGGTGAGGACACAGGATTTCACCAGAGTACTGTTTCCAGAGTTGTTCATTTTGTTGCAAAATCTATTGATAAGAAAGCTTCAGCTTGGTTAAAGTTTCCTTCAACTTATGAAGAACATTTGGCAGCCAAACAAGATTGGCTTTCTAAATACAGCTTTCCTTCTTGTATTGGGTAAAAAATCGTTCAAATGAAAAAAAAATGTGAACTTGAAAGCAAGTTGACTAGCAAGTGGCTTGCCACCTAGGTCACACCAATTACGGTGCAGAGCAATAGCACCAGCGGCAATAACCCCTGCAACAAAAAGGCATTTAGTGCTGCGGGTGTAATTGCCAGGGGCGATTCCTCATAGTAACCAAGTATATCGGCGGTAAACCAAGAATTTCAAAAAATAAATGTATTTTCAGATATTTAATATTCTTCCGCAAATCAACAGTTCAAAAATTTATAGTTTCAAACACTTTAATAAATGCCTGAACAAAAAAAAAAAAAAGTTTAGCGCAAAAAAAAGCGATTCCCTTTGAACCAGAACTTGGCATACACAAGAAATAACTTGTGCAGAAAATCTATTTGATACACCGCTTTGCTACCGTAAACAATTGCGGTTACTATTTTCATACAATCTTCAAAAACAGTAGACACAAACATTCCAATAAACGCATGTAAAAATAAAGAGAAGGTAAAGCGCAAAAAAAAGCGATTCCCTTCCCTTTGATGAGAATTTGGCATACACAAAAAATCTCTGATACCGTAAAAATTTGCGGTCACTATTTGCATACAATCTTCAGAGAGAGATAGACGCATACATTCCACTAAACGCCTGTAAAAATAAAGAGAAGGTTGAGCGCAAAAAAAAGCGATTCCCTTCGACTGAGAAGGCACACAGATACACATTTTTAACTCTTAAGCAACTTTCGTGGTCGTAGTTGTAGTGTTTCTAATGTTTCTATATCAATTAGCACGACGACGTACGATGACGCACGTGTTCGCCAACACGAAACGATTATGCTCATAGTCGCTGTTTTGATTTAGGTAAATCAATTTCTTCATTTTGAGTATTTAGTACATAATTCCTCTTATATATGTACCTATACTCAAATCTTAAATAATATATTAAAGCCGATTGTTTACGGCTTTATTTAGATGACAAATTTTCATTTTTTGACGTTTTTTATGTTTAAGATTTTTAAGACCTTGAAATATGTATTTTAAGTATACTTAAGAATAGTCATAAAATGAAAACTTACCGTCAAAACAAAGCGGTAAACAAACCAAATATTAAAGATAACTTTAAGATTTGATAATAAATAAGGCGGATTATGTACATTCTAATAAGATATTCTTATTCGGGTCGCACGTACTTGCCCATGTCTTCAACAGCGGGGTATTAATATAAAATATTAAGAAACTCAAAAAAGGTTTTGTTCTTAAACTGAAAATTTCAATTGAAAAAGAGTTTTCTAGTATAAAATTTATATTTATGAAAATTTTTTGTTTTGAAAATCGTTAGAGCGATTTTGTTTTTTTTTAAATAATTTTGTATTAATCAAATTTTTTGAAAATTCTTGAAAAATAAATTTGGCATGTCAGTTTTTAGGTTTTATAAAGAGAAGATGAAATCTGGAATTTTGAAAAAAAGGAAACAAAAATTTTTAATATTGTGAAATAAAAAAAAATATTATTTTTCGTTGATCAATCAAGAAGAACATAGAGAACAAAAAAACAAACATTGTCGATTTTTGCTCAACAAAATTGAATGGCTGCTAAGGTTAATTTTGACTTTAAAAAAAAATAATAAAAAAGCATCCGTCATGAATTCGCTAAAAACACTAACTTCTTCTTTTAAGAATTTTTTAAACATTTTATTTAGAAGAAGAAAAAAATTCTTTACGAAAAAATAGCTCTAAGGATTTTACAAATCTTTTTCTTTTTATAACTTCAATTTAATATTTAAAACTGAATATATATTGTAATTTCAATAATTGTGAAAGCAGTTTTTACTTTACCTATATTTAAATTTTCACTAAAAATATTTTTCGAGTTTCTTAATTATTTTGATTTTTGTATTTTAATATTTGTTTTAAATCATAACTGTCGGACATTATGTGTTGTTATTTTTTTTTTTTTTTTTTGAAATATATAAAATTAACATTTTTCCTTACTAAAAATTTTATCATAAACTAGCAGTTGCCCGCGACTTCGTCCGCCTCTCCCTCGTCCACCGGCCAGAGTATCATCTCGACTTGTGCATCATGCTTGCGTGGGAATTTTGTTCGGAAGTTATTGTAAAATTGCATTGCAGTCAACTCTCCCTAGGTCGTAATTCTCTTGAACTTGAAAAATTTGAGCATTTTTTATGATTCCCTTCAGTTGTTCATACTTAAAGCATTCCCTTGGGTGAACTCTCCCTTATTCTAATATCTCTCTTACTTCTGCATCGTTTTTTTCGTTAAGTAATTTTTTTTTTCTTTAAACTGAGCATATTTTTTAGTTAAGAAGTACATAAAATGATATTGTTTAAACACAATAATCTGCACAAATAGTGCAATCAATCACATTCACAAATCAATTGAACTCTCAAAATTCTAATTTGAGCAGTTATTAGGCCAGTTCCACCTAACAACATCTCACTGAGATCTCAATGTCACCTTGACTGAGGCAAAATCATTTGGTGCCTTGGTGGAACATAATTCTCAGTTATCATTGAGATTTAATGGTTATCTACCTTACTAATTGTTGCTGCACATATGTCAGCCACGTCAAATAGCTGAGTGAGAAATCGAATCCAAAATAATTTCATCTCAGAGATCTCAGAAAAAAATCTCAGTTCTCGCATTTCCACAGATTCTTCGCTGCTATTGGTCGCAGCTTAATTTTAAGTAGAATAAAGCCTAAAGCAGTTGCCCGTAGCTTAGTTGGTAAGTGCGTTGGCTGCTAAGCAGAACGTCGTTGGTTCGAGTCCTACTCAGGCCAAGTTTTTATTTCATCTTTCACGGGTACTGCCTCTTGCGAAGACCTGACAAATCTTCCAAGAGTATCAATCTGTAATGAAAAAATGCTTCTCAACTTTGCCGTTCGGAATCGGCGTTAAATTGTAGGTCCCCTCAATTCACTCGGAGAATTGTTGATTAGAGTAAGCCACTTAGGCGTTGGCTCTTCAAGAGCTGTCGTGCCACTCTATTTATTTATTTTATTTTAAAGCCTTCATCGATTAATGGACTATCCAACACAAAAAGAATTTTACAATTCGAAATAGTAGTTCCTGAGATTACCGCGTTCAAACGAACAAACTCTTCAGCTTTATATTGTATTAAATTGTATTGTTTGCCGTTTTTTCCACATTTTACACAAATTCTTCGCTCCTATTGGTCGCAGCTAAATTTTATATAGCTTCAAGCCTTCCTTGATAAATAGACCATTCAACATTTAAAAAATTGTTCAATTTCATAAAGCAGTTCTTGAGATAAGGGCGTTAAAACGCAGAAAAATGTATATTTTTTGCCGTTTTTTTCCATATTTTCCACAGATTCGTCGCTGCTATTGGTCACAGCTTAATGTTAAAAAACTTCAAGTCTTCCTCAATTAATGGACCATCCAACACAAAAAGAATTATACCATTCGAACCAGTACTTCCTGAGATAAGTGCGTTAAAACGCAGAAAAATGTATATTTTTTGCCGTTTTTTTCCACATTTTCCACAGATTCTTCGCTGCTATTGGTCACAGCTTAATGTTAAGTAGCCTAATGTCTAAGTCGATTAAAGCACCATCCAACACAAAAAGAATTATACCATTCGAACCAGTAGTTCCTGAGATTACCGCGTTCAAACAAACAAACTCTTCAGCTTTATATATTAGTGTAGATTAAAAAAAAAACTTTTGAACAACAACAGTTTTGAGTTTTTTTTTTTTATTATTGTCTTAACTTTTCCGAGGGTCGTAGGTAAACCAAGGATGAGGACCAGGAATCGCCACTGGTAATTGCCAATCCCTGCGGTTAACAAAAACCTTCTTCTTCTTCTATATCTTCTTCTTCTATATATATAAAAATGGATGTGTGTTTGTTTGTTTGTTTGTATGTCTCTTATAGACTGGAAATGGAAAAATTGGAAAAACCTCATGGAAGAGTGGGAAAACTTGAAAAACCAAACAAACGTCGGGAATAAAATTTTTTTTTTTGCTTGGAACTTGTTGTTTCAGAATGGGTTTTCGAATGGAGAATAGAAAGTTCTCGATAAAAAACTCGGAAAACTCATTGGTTTTTCCGAAGGGAAAATTGCACATTATTGCAGGTGCATTGGTTTTCAAATTCAGCAAATAAGGGGGACAATCGTAAGCTGTTTGAAATTCTGATTTTTGTGAAATAGTCAAAACACTCCGGAAGAACGAGAATTTTTTGAGTTTCTCAACGAAATTTGCATTTTACTGCATGCTTTAATGAAAGTAAAAAGTTAGTTGTAAAGCTTGGACAAATTCAGATATGTAGTTCTCTATTTCAATTGGATTCAAGCAAATCCCAGTATCACAATATCTGTGTTAATTACATATATATATATTTACTCTGGAGTTGCTCTGAAGGGCGGCGAGAAGAAATTCGCGGGGTCAGCTAGTATACCAATATAAACTTAACCATAGGACTATTTTTTTTGCATTAGTGACATTAAAAATTCGCGATTGTTATTTTGTAAAATTTGTTTTGTTTTATTAGGTTTTCTATGGTGGGCTTTATAATCCCTGCAGGGATTATTTCCTTTTGTTTGGGAAATAACCTCTGCAGGGGTTATTGCCGCGGTTGTTATTGCACTGCACCACCAAGTACACAGATAGAGATTTGACAAATAATATATGTAGGCTACTGGCAAGCCAGAATTTGCCCGTGAGGCCGTAAGGTATATCCAGTATTCCATTTTATTTTATTTTTCAATTGCTGTAAGTCAGTGTTTTTCAAAGTGTGGGTCGTGACCCTCTGGGGGGTCGTGAAGAAGTTTTAAGGGGGTCGCCGCCAAAGGCCACCAAGTTAGAAAGAGAACAAATTTTGCCCTAAAGAAATAAATTAAATAAAACATACTTTTAATGTGACGAATGAGCCTGTTTATTTTTCACTAAAAATTCAAATCTTGGTTGTATCTTTGAAACGTTTACAATTATTAAGTCATTTTCCAATTGAAGCTTATTTCTCTTTTTTGTTTTTAAGTTAACCATTGAAGAGAATGTTAGTTTACATAGATATGACGTTGGCACTAACATTTTTAAGGCCTCATTTGCCAATTCTAGATATTCGTTTTTCCTTTCTATCCAAAAATTGTCGATTGCTTTGGAATTGAACTCCATTCGAAGCATTCCATCTGCAGCTGGCTAAGTCAATAAGATTTTCTTTCAATTTTACAAATGGAAATTCAGCGTGTTGGACGGACATTTCTAAGAAAAGATTTAGTATCCATCTTTGTCCATTTCCATAAGACACCAGTTCTAAGAAATAAAAGTTTCTTTTTTAAGTTGTGCAGACTCCGTCATCAGCTATATGTTTTTGTTAACATCTTCCGATTCATTTTTGCAAGTTTCATCGATGGCCTTTTGAAGGCAGGGAAAGGATTCATACGCTTTTTTTGCAGAGACTCTGACCAGAAACAAAGTTTCGAGATAAATCTTCTGATTTTTTCTCTTTGAAACAAAATGTTTTCTTCTCTCCCTTGGAGGCTTTTATTAAAGGTGTTCAGATGTTCGAAAAGATCAGCAAGAAAAGACAGTTTAAGTAGCCAACTGCGTTCAGAAAAAAATGTGCATACCCAGAGTTTGAATCTTCAAGAAATTTTGCTTTCAATTCCAACACCCGGGTCAAAACCTTTCCTTTTGAGAGCCATCTGACTTCAGTGTGGTACAGTTAGATTTGGCGAAGGGAACCCATTTCGTCACAAAGGATCCTAATCCTAAATAGCCTACTTTGCAAAGCTTATCCTTTCATTGAGTTCAGAACTTTGATGACATCTTTAAGGACATCATTTAATTCTGAAGGCACAATCTTAGCAGCTAGAACTTGTCGATGGAGGAAGCAATGTGTCCATGAGACGTTTGGCATTATTTACTTCAATTTAGATATGAGTCCACTTTTGCTGCCCGTCAATGCTTTTGCACCATCGCTACAAATAGCAATACATCTGGTCCAATCCAGATCGTATTTGTGGCAACTTTCGAAAAACATGCCTCCCACTCTACCAACTCTCATACTCGTACTACGTCTCTCACCCCCCTTGAAGTGTACAAAAGTTGTGTGCCAAAAAAGTTGGGGGTCGCTTGTATATTTTTGCATTTAAAGGGGTCGCCAGCTCAACTAGTTTGAAAAACACTGCTGTAAGTAAATGCCTGATTTGTACGCATATGCCCCATTTGATTCATTTTCTAATATTGGGGAAGCCGACGCGACGTTTTGTTTCATATTTCCCATAAGCCTACCCATGTTTTTTTTTATGGTCGAGGACAACACAGTGCATGAAAGCTTTCATCATAAGAAGTAAAAATATGTTGTTATGTTTTGTTAGAATTCGCATTCATAAGCCGTTCGGATCAATGATTGACTGTCTGTCAGCATTTCCTATATGACCAACAATTAGCGAATAAATTATTGGGCGTTTATCGGGTGACCCCGTCATAGCACAGTGGAGAATTTTAGACCAATTTCAAAATACTTAAATTATATTTTTAAATTATAAAAGCCATAAACTATTTTATTCAGCCCTATCGTCGTATCCGATCGTAGCAAAATTCTATCCGATTTTTGTACGAAATATACGAATTTGGTATCGTCCTAAGGGTTCCGATTGTTAAATCGTACATACCTCAGAAAAAAATTCAAATTTGCGTTGAAATGTCAGCATCACGATTTCATGCGGCGAAAAGCAAAAATTCAACTAACGCTGTGCGTTGCATAGCGATTATTTTGAGTTATGCGTCTCCGATTAATCCAACAGCTAAATTGTGTCGGAACATTTGCGGAACGGCTTGCGTTATTACACGTCAGTATTTCCTTTACGAAACGGATACCATGAACAAAATAAATGTTACGATCGGAACTTTTCTGCGATCGTATGTTTCTCCGAACGGATACGACGATAGGGCTGAATATCGTTTATTGCGTGCAGGACTGCAAGGTGTGTTCGTGAATAAATGTCACAAATGTCATTAATAATTAAGGTGGGTTCACATTTCCCAAATCAGCCAACACGACAAGAGTATAAACATGTTGTTGAATGTGAATCTCCTTAAATGAAGAATCAACACCCTCGAATTTCGAGAGTTGGGTCCACTAGAAGTTATAATACTTATATATTCAAAACACAGCTTCTGAAATTACTGGAACGTTGCAGAAAAAAAAGGAAAATCGATTAACACAAGTTTTTTCCTCTTTCTAACATTCCTGTTCCGCTGTTTTTCGGAAAATCAATAAAAAGAAGCCATGTGCGCCGTGAAAGAATTCGAAATTGCAATTACAGCGCGCTTGGAATTCCTATTCGAACACAAATCTATTGGAAAAAAGATAAACAAACAAACAGCCAAACAAGCAAGTGACAATACAAAAATAATGTTAACAGCAACATCGAGCTCAAGACTGTTCAACAACATATAACAATGTGCGTCCGATATAATTGATGGTAACACAAAGTCGGTGAGTAAGACCAAAGCCAAGTGCAACGCATCTGGAGCACACACAACAAGCTAACATGTCAACTTGTGGGACAATTATTGTTAAGTTGCTTGATAATGACAGACCTTGCGACTTCCTTAAAAAGATTAGCACCTAACCTCGGGAATTCAACTGTGTGTTTAATTGGTTTCCGATTGGATGACGCGGCGACCGACACGCACGACGCACGGGACAAATTCAATTGCTTGGAGACTTCGAATTAAACTCCCAGCTAGACGTTCAGTGCTGCTACACTTTCGGTCTTAACTGTGACTAATTGGCTTCGCTCGAGCTTTATTCAGCGGCAGTAGCTGTGTTGGTGGATGGCGGCGGCATAATTGAACGAACAAGCTGATTCGTTTTATAAATTAATCAATTATGTCTTTGTCGTCGTAGTATTTGGAAGCTGCAAAGCAGTGCGACCTACCACGATCAATTTAAATCGATCGGAGTGCTCAATTGTGACGATTGATTTTTTGCCTCCACTAAGTGAGCAAAGCTTGTACATTCTAATGATGAGATGACCATTTAAGTAACGTCTCTTTGTCTTTTTGATGCACACAGTTCGCAGTGAGAACCAGAATGATGTATGTCTTGACTTTAGACTATATTCTAAACCTCGACAGGCAGGAGTCGCTGTCTGCGATCGATGGCAAATCCAATTAATTCTAGAATCTGCATGACGTGTTCCAGTTGTTCTAATGGTTTAATGGTTTTATTGGAGATGTTTCGTTGGTCGGTCTTTTGAAACAGCATCAAGCGGTGTTAAATGTAGAGCAATGTTACTTATGTAAAAAGTGGAAATGGAGTTTGAATTGAATTGGACACACAGTTGCTTGGATGCTCTTGCAATTAGAATCTATAAGACAACACTCCTTGCATCCAAAGATAGAGAACTGACATTTAATGTTGGGAATAAATATATTAATTTTAATTTACTGGTTTTGTCCGTGAACTCGTGTGATGCACAATTAACAATTGCAAATAGATCCGTCTTGAATTCTAGCAGATTCTAATGAAAGAGAAAGTGATTTAAGATGATGAAATTACTAAAATATGCAGCAAGTAGCGATTCATGATGCTAGCAACACCCGACGCAACTAGTTATTTGTGTTTAGCACACATTTAAGCGGGTTTTTATACTCTTTTTGTGCCGGAGACACGGTAAGATTATTAGGGATAAAAAGTTAGGATGCAAATGAGGTGTCGATGTACACTGGTCTTAAATTCGAATGATTGGGGTAGGCAGATTTTGGAAGTTAGTACCTCATTCGCGAGCATTATGGCTGAATTTTTTAAGTGGCTTTGGTTGGACTTTGGCTTCAAACAACAAATGAACAAACCTCTCCAGCGAGCTCGTGCCTCAACTGGCTGCCTCCAGTTTCTGTCAACCTGAATCTTGGTTTTCTCTACTGCGTTCCTCTGAGGTGGAATCAAGGACTTTATCTTCTAAACTTGACCAAGCCATATGACACATTGGACTTTTACTATTTTAGCTAGATCAGTGTCACTGTACAACCCTAACAGTTCGTAGTTAAATCTTCGCCTCCATTCACCGTCTCGATGCAGACAGGACCATAGCGCGAGAACAGCGAGATCTCTAATCTCGGCGCTAATGTAATTGTCAGTGTTGATAGCGGAGCCAAGGTAGACATAGTCTTTAGCTCGAAGTTATACGTGTCTATCTTGACGTTTTGTCCAAGATGTTGGTATTGAGTGTCCTTTTTTGATGACAGCATATACTTTGATCTGCCATCATTGACCGCTAAGTCCATTTTCTTAGCGACTAGTTGTACACTTGTATAGACTTCTGAAGATAGTGCATGAAGTGTTGCCGCGGGAATTCTGCACAATTCTCTCCAGAATGATGTTAAAAGAATCGCATAGGAGTGCATCACCTTGTCTTAAGTCTTTTTTGACATCGAAGGTGTCGATGAGGTCGTTGTCGACTATTGAAATACTTTGTATAAGTATAGCAATCGTTTTTGTTTTTGTTTTTAATATTTTTATATGAGAAAATTTTCTGTCTGAAATTTTCTCATTCAGAATCAGAACTTGGAACTTGAACATTATTTTTCTGTTTTTAATTTATTGAAATAAATAATTGAATACATCTATTGAAATACAACTGACTTTATAAAAGGTTATGGGCGAATCAAAAGAGTCAGCTTGTGGAATCCCTCAATTTAATGGATGTGGATTCGATGATTGGCAGTTCAGTGTAAAGACCCATTTTGACTCGTTGAATCTTGGAGATGTGTTGAAGAATGTTGTAGGAGCCAATGAGAGTGGTTATGAAGAGTTTGTCAAGAAAGACAAGAAAGCTAAGGATCGAATTGTAGCTTTTGTACACAATGATTACTTAAGCTACATTCGAGAAAAGAACACAGCAAAGGACATGTGGGAAAGCCTTCAAGCATCGTTTGCGAGAAAGTCTGTTGTAAATCAATTGTTAGTAAGGAAGCAATTATTGAAACTCAAGATGAGGGACAATGATTCTGTTTCAAATCATGTAATGGTTTTTGAAAATTTGGTAAGGCAGTTGAAAATGGCTGGTGCATCGCTAGAAGAGAGTGATCTACTAGCGCAATTTTTTTTAACGTTACCAGAAAAATTTGATGCGTTAGTTACTGCTCTTCAAAATCTTAAGAGTACAGAACTAACTTTCAATTTAGTCAAAGATAGACTTCTTTTAGAAGAAGCGAAAATGGAAGACCGCAATGAAGATGTTTTTGAACAGCGATCGGCATTTACTGGAAGAAAACATTTCAAGAAGCCCATAAAGTTTCAAGGTAAATGTTTTAAATGTAACAAATATGGACATGTCGCAAAAGATTGCCGTGTACCTTGCTCAGAAACGAACCCTAAGTTCAACAAAAAGACAAGAGGAATTTGTATGATGTCAGATCGAAATCAGACAAGTGTCTCAAAGGAATGTAATGAAAAGATCATGTTTAAGCTAGATTCTGGAGCAAGTGACCATCTATCAAAAGAGAACTGGTATTTTTCCGAAGAAAAGGTTTTACAAGAACCTATTAAGATAAACGTTGCTAAAAATAACCAATTTTTAGTAGCAAAAAGTGTTGGAAACATAAGTGCTATAAGCTATACGAACTTGAAACTAACCCTTACGGACGTTCTTTATCTACCAGGACTAAGGGACAATTTACTTTCTGTGCGAAAATTAACAAGTGCCGGAATTGATGTTCAATTTTTCAAGAAAAAAGCCCGAATAATGAAGAACGGACTTTTGATCGCTGAAGGACACCTTAACGGTAATTTGTACGAAGTAGAATTTGATTTACAGAACCATGCAACAAATTTGTGCAAGAAGGATGAAGTTGAATTGTGGCATAAGCGACTTGGACATGTAAGTTCAACAGTGCTACAGAAGATGTCGAAAGAAAATCTGATACCAGAAATCAAAATGACTTCAACTGACAATGTTGGGTTTTGTGATATTTGTGTAAAAGGCAAACAGAGTCGTGATCCTTTCAATGGTACTCGGAAGAGAGCGTCAAGGGGCCGAAAGATTCAATCGTACTTTAATTGAAAAAGTTAGGACTATGTTAATGGAAGCCAATATGCCGAGAAGAATGTGGGGTGAGGCGGCCAAAACTGCAACGTATCTGATTAACAGGATTCCTACTTAGGCATTAGAATGTTCAAGAACACCAGCTGAGTTATGGTTTGGTTTCAGACCTGATTTTGGAAAACTTCGTGTTTTCGGTTGCAAGGCTTTTGCATGGATTCCAAACCATAATAGAAAGAAACTTGATGCTAAAAGCCAAAGATGTGTTATGATGGGATATGTTCCAAATGGATACAAGCTTTGGAACTTAGATACGCGAAAAATGATTACTGCTCGAGATGTGAAGTTCGACGAAACGGAATTTCCTTTTAAGAACGAAGCAATAACCGAAAAATATAAAGAGAGACCTTTGGTAATTTCGTACACTACCGAGCGAGAAAGGGAAGAAAGATGTGAAGTGCTCGTTAGTTCATGTACTGACCAAAACAATATCGAAACCGGAAATGACCTGAGAGATGAAGATCTTACTGTTTGTGATGATGCTCTTGCGCTCCCTTCGCATTCAGATGATTGTAATGTTCAAGATGAAGTTACTTTGAGGCGAAGCGAACGGGAGCGCCGACCTACACGTAAGTTTCTTGATTTTTTTACAAGTTATAGTGCAAGTACTGCCGAGATATTTTTAACAGATGTACCACAATCATTTGCCGAAATAAATGGCCGCTCCGATGCTAAGAAATGGTTCGAGGCTGTTGATGAAGAATTACGGTCGATGAAAGAAAATCAAGTTTGGGAAATTGTACTATTGGAGAAACCAGTAAAAGCAAAAACTTTGAAACCCAAATGGATCTTCAATATAAAACAAAATGAATATGGTAAACCAATAATGTATAAAGCAAGGCTTGTTGTGAAAGGCTTTACACAAAAACCTGGAATTGATTATTCACCAGTTGCGAAATTAACCACAATAAGAACGGTGTTAGCCGTTCGGTTACACAAACAAATGATATTTCACCAGTTAGATGTGAAAACTGCATTTTTGCATGGTGAGTTGAAGGAAGAATTATATATGGCTATTCCAGAAGGGGTTTCTATGGTTTGAAACAAGCGCCACGATGTTGGAACAAGAAGTTCAACGATTTTCTCCTTCAACTTGGTTTTCAAAGATCAAAACATGATTATTGTTTATACACTAAACGGATCGGACCAGATGAAGACAATATCATGATTATAATACTTTACGTAGATGATTTACTTATCGCTGGAAGAAATCTGCAAGAAATAGAAGAATTGAAGAACAGTTTAGAAGAAGCTTTCAAAATTTCTGATTGTGGAAACTTGAGATTTTTTCTGGGGATGAAGATAAATGTAAGTGCTGAAAAAATAGAACTGTCTCAAGAATCAAGTGTTGAAAAGATACTTAGCAAGTTTGGAATGGACGAATGCAATCCAACGAAAAGTCCAATGGAGAGAGGATTGCAATTAGAAGTATCAAAAACCGACCAAAAATTTGACAAGCCTTACAGAGAACTATTAGGAAGCTTGATGTATCTAATGCTTTGTTTGAGACCCGATTTATGTTTTCCAGTTGGATATATGGGAAGATATCAACAAAACCCGTCAGAAAACCATTGGTTGGCTCTTAAGCGAATTGTTAGATTCTTGAAAGGCACACAAGCGAGAAAATTAACATTCGAAATAAGGAGCTCGAATCCATTGGTTGGATATGTTGATGCTGACTGGGGAAGTGATATCAACGACAGAAAATCAATTTCTGGATATACGTTTATGGTTCACGGATGTACAGTTTCATGGTCGAGTAAAAAGCAAGCTACAGTGGCAATTTCATCAAGTGAAGCAGAGTATTTGGCTGTAAGTGCAGCTGTATCTGAAGCTATTTGGATAAGAGGATTGTTGGAAGATCTAAATCAAGCTAGTAATGGACCGACAACTATTTTTGAAGACAATAAAAGATGTATTGGAATGGCAGTCAACTTGGAAATGAAAAGATCCAAACACATTGATGTCAAGCACCACTTCATTCGAGATCATATACAAAATGGTTTAATTGAAATCAAGCATATCGGGACCAAAGATCAAATTGCAGATATTTTTACAAAATCCCTTGACTCAACCCGTTTTCAAGACTTATGCTTTCGACTTGGACTGAACGGTTGAGAAGGGGTATTGAAATACTTTGTAAAAGTATAGCAATCGTTTTTGTTTTTGTTTTTAATATTTTTATATGAGAAAATTTTCTGTCTGAAATTTTCTCATTCAGAATCAGAACTTGGTGTGAACAACATTATTTTTCTGTTATTAATTTATTGAAATAAATAATTGAATACATCTATTGAAATCCAACTGACTTTATAAAATCGACTCTGATGAGTTCTCCATTGTCATCCTAAGACGAATGAGCTTGGTAGGGAAGCCAAAATTGGACATGGCTTTATACAGTTCTTCTCTATAGATGCCATGTCCTTCGAGCCCTTAAAATCGATAAAAACATGGTAAGTGTCGATTTGGAGCTCATGGGTTTTTTCCAGGGGCCTTATTATGTAAAACGAAACGATCATCAATTTAACGATACGAAAGTCGGATCAAGGAGCGATTAAGTAAAACGAGAAAGGCGTAGTAAAAATGTTTTTTTTTTTTTTATAATTTGCACCCACTCAAGGGACTTTTTATACCCTTATTATGCCTGAGACACAGTGAGTGCATTAGGAAGAAAGGAAGAGGTGAGAAAGGAGCTGTCGGTGTACATTGGTCTTGAATTCCTGAACATTATAATGATTGGGAAAGACAGAGTGTGGAAGAGAGTTCCACATTCGCGTAGTACGGCTAAAGAACGATTCTCTATACTTGAGCGTACGTCCGATGTTGGGCTCGAGGGTGAACTGATGGGCATTCCTAGAAGCGCGTGTATTACCGGTGAATTTCTTGAGGGGAGGAATGCAACTGGCTATTTCTCTAAAGCACTTACCGTAGAAGTAACGGTAGAACAAAGAGAGACATGAAACGTTACGACGGTGATCTAATGATTGGAACGACTCAGTGATGTCTCTGTCATTGATCATACGTAGGGCTCTTTTTTGTATACCGTCCAAGAGGCTTAAATATGTTACTGGAGCACCAGCCCAGAGATGGGAATTGTACTCAAGCTTTGGACGGATATAAGTCTTGTAAATAATAGCCAGATCAGACGGGGAGAAAAATTTCTTGCATCGCCTTAAGAAACCGAAACATCTTGCGGCATTTTTGGCGACATCGCATATGTGCTCGTTCCACAAGAGGTGGTCTGTGATGCACATACCGAGAATCTCGAGATGTTCGGTCTCGTTGATGCAAGTACCACTCATGGACAGTGGCAAGGGGTCTCGCTTAGACGATACAAGACAGCATTGTGTTTTCGAAGCATTAAACTCTACGCGGTTTTGTGTTCCCTATTGTACAATGCTGTTTGAGTCAGAGTTTAATGAGCTTATCATATTTTGCCGTTGCAGTTCCACATCCGAAGAGGAGGGATGTGAGTCTGGAAACGAATATGAAAAGCTAAGGGTACTATCGTCAGCAAAACAATTAATTGGATTAGAAGTTACAGACAGGAGATCATTTATGAAAATGAGAAAGAGGGTCGGAGACAAAACGGAGCCCTGGGGCACACCAGCATTTATGTTATGGGTTTCAGACTTAAATCCATCCAAAACAACTTGTATTGAACGGTTCGAAAGAAAATTTCTAATCCAACGAAGGAGGGATTCGTCGATTGCCAGACTAAAATCAATAAGTATATTTTTTTGTAAACTTCATCCAACTTCACAAGATGATTTAAATTGTTTAAATTCTAAATTTATAAAATTTTCTTTCACTGTGATTTTTTTTTTTTTGATATCAGCGATGATTCTGACGAAGACGAGACTCTTATTCAAGAAGACAAATAAGAGATGATTCAAATCCACTGACCCTTCCAAATACAAAGTAAGCAAAAGCTTAACTCAATTCTCAATAGGAATAAAGTAAAGTTCTTAATTTACTTAATTCCAAGATTTAAACAATTATTTCGACTTAACAAAGAAGCCTCTAAGTACGTGCTGGACAGGATTGACACGCAACTTCCAAGCTCGAAATCAACATAAATCCCAAATATTTTGAAATTTTGTGCGACTCTTCGATTTTTGGCAGAAGGCGGATACCAAAGAGGAACTGGACAAGATTTTCTTGTTGGTTTGGCGCAACCGACTTTGTCCGTAACCTTAAGCACGTTGTTGTCTGTTATGGAGGCTACTTTCTGTCCCGAAGAAATTTCATTTGTGATGACAGAAGATGAAATGCTTTCTAGCAAGTCATATTACTTTGACAAACACCACCATGAAGAATGAGAAACGATAGCTTAATGTTGGTCGTAAGACAAAACGAGAATCGTTAATCATAAACGATTCTCGTTATGTGTAATCGGATTTTAACGATAACGAGCGGATTTCAACGATAATCGTAATACATAATAGGGGCCCAGGGCCTACTGTACTGTGAATATTTGATCTATATGGTGGACTTTCCTGGTCTAAATCAACACTGATATGGAGATGGACATATCAGTCTGTTGACAAATTTAACGCCGCTTCCGAACGTCAAAGTTGAGAAGCACATTTCATTAGCATTACAGATTGATACTCTTGGAAGTTTTGTCAGTTCTTCGCAAGAAAGATGAAATTTAAAACTAAACCCGTGAAAGATGAAATAAAAACTATGGGCACGAGTAGGACTCGAACCCACGACTTTCTGCGCCACAGACACTACGATTGGTGCAGCTAACAGGGCTTTTTTCTTCAGGATCGGGCAAACAAAGTCGGGATGAGGTCCCATTCATCGGGCATGCGCTTTTCCGACAATATTCTGCAAATGTGTTGGCCGTCGGCCGCTTTGAAGAGTTTGGCAGTGATGCCGCCACGCCAGCTCCTGCGGCCTTGTTGGTTTTTATCTTAGATATTGCTATCTTCACTTCTTCGACGTCGGGTGGTAGACGGAAATGTTGGCCTGTGTCTTCTTCATTCTGCCTGTCAGCGGAATTCAATTCATCATCGCCGCCGTTGTACAATCAACAGAAGTGGTATTTCTACATCCTCAGCATTGACTGAGACTCTTCTACCATATTATCCTGTTGGACTTTACAGGCTACAGTTCGTGCTCGGTATCGTTGAGTCGTTCGTTTTATCTCTTGTTGAAATTTCCAAACCTCTTTTTTGGTCTCTCAAAATCCTCGATCGATCGCTTTTCATGCTCTCTTTTTTTTCTTTTTGAGAAGCTTGTGTTCTTCTCTTCTCTTCTACTCGTAGAGCTCTTGAACTGCTCTCGAGCTTCTGCGTTGCGCTGCTTTGTATGGCTCTTGTTTGGCTGCATGTACCTGCCTGCATTTTTCATCGAACCAGGGTTTTCGTTTTGGTATCCATGTGAAACCCAGCACAACATAGCTAGCATCCCTAATGGCTACCTGGCAATTCCGCCACTTGTTCTCAATAATCGATGCTGGCTATAGCGGACTCCTCTTGAAGTTACTTGAAACTCGATTTTAAAGGATCTGGCGGTCTCTTGCGATTGTAGCCATCCGGCATCATACTTTCTTCTAGCACAACTGTAGGTACTCTAGTTTTCTCCAATCTCCCGACATAGCAGAACGACAGGATTTCGCGTAATTCAATAAAAAAGGCAAATAATTTCTAATTTTAAAAAATATGTTTTTTATTTTGAAAATAAATAAATTTAAATAAATTTTAAGCTATGACCTTAAGTAAAATTGTTAAAATACTGACAGAAAACTTAGCCAACAAAAACTTAAAAAATCAAAATGAACAACAAATCATACCTACACCGAACAACAAAAGGTATTTCTAAATCGTGCATTTACTATTTAAAACCAATAAGTTAACTGAATGCTTCCATCATGTGACTTTTGAGTGTCCATAACGCTCATCTGTCGAACGATTCGTTTCATTGATGATCGCCTTGGCCGATTTATATCTAGAGGTGTGCGCTCTGATAGTCCAATATCAGTTGATCGACCCGGCGCGTCACAACTACTAGTATCGTTGAAATTAAGTGCCGCATCCGAAGCATTCGATGTTATGTCAAGATTTTCATAAGAAGCTTGTTGCGATGGCGGACCTCTGTAACAAAAAAACAAAAAAACAGAAATTGTGTAGAAAAATAAAACGAATAAAATAGGACCCACTTCATTGGTAGACAATGGAGACAATCATGCATCGTCCATTCCTTGCCGAATTCTTCTCCTTCTTCTAATGTGTTTGGAAGTCGGCTATTAAGGGTCTCAGGAAGTCTCAAACTTGTCAAACCACCCAACATCGACACAAATCCCATTATCACCAATGGCAATTTTAGATTTTCTTTACCCTAATACATTTTCAAAGGTGATGAAAATCGATCAAGCTAAAATGTTCTACATCTTACCAAATATGTAACAAATGGAATGACAATAAGACCCAATCCTCCAATGTAGCTGGATGCGCCAATTCCAATACCTCTCACTTGTGTTGGATACAATTCACCAGCGAAGGGATAAATAATCAAAAACGAAGCGGACAACATTGCTTTTGAGACGAGAAATAGAATTAGCGTTTCGTCGACAGCATCGTCGGGAATTAGAACTGTTATGACGCAGAACACGCCACCCAAAATCATTGATAAACTAAGTGGCCAACGACGACCCCACTTGTCCATGAGTACCCAGCAACACAGATAGCTCGGAATTTCCACCAGAGCCGACATGAAAAAACTCAAGTATTGATTGCTTCCTAGAGACGGTCCGTAGTAGCTGAGGCCCAAGTACACCGTTTCGTTTGCGAACCAGCTTAGTGTTATGAGAATGGTCTTTAGTCGCATGTTTGGAGTCCTTTAAAAAGAAGTTCCAATTAAATGGCTTCCTTAGAATAATACAATGATAAACCAAATCAAATAAAAAAATATATATTTTTTGTTAGCAAACTGGCGAGTCAAAGTTCGCGGGGTCTGCTAGTCACATATAAAGAATACCTTCCGATTCAAATATCTCGGCAACCAGAGCTCAGAATTTAGTTTAACTTTCAGTTTTTAGCTCAAGATAATTAGAACTTTGAAATATGTTGAATTTGGCGGAATCGCTTTCTGTATGATTTTTCGAAAAATAAAGGGTCCGCCAAATGCTATAAAAAAAAAACTTTATAATTTTTTCTCAAATTTATTTTTTTTATTTGAAAGTACAATCCTTCCGGTTAATAATGGCTGCCTCGGCTGGCCATGCAGTAGCCTGCACGATCGGTCCAATTTTTAAGCACATTATCGATTGTGTGCAGCTATATTTCACCAATGGCTTTACGAATATTGTCCTTCGAAGTGTCAATTGTCTCTGGATTGTCGGCGTATCACTTATCTTTTACGGCACCCCACAAATAATAGCCCAATGGTGTCGAATCGCAGCTCCGAGGTGGCCAAACGACATCAGCTCTTTTTTTTTATAATCAACGCGCACTCAAGGGATTTTTTCATTACCCTTTATATGCCAAGAGCACAGTGCGAGTATTAAGGAAAGGATAGAGGATGTAAAAGGAGGTGTCGGTGAACATTGGTTTTGAATTCTTGAATATTACAATGACCAGGAAAGACAGAGTGTGGAAGAGAGTTCCACATGCGCATAGTACGGCTAAAGAATGATTCTCTGTACTTGACAGTTGGGCTCAAGGGTGAAATGATGGGCATTCCTGAAGGCGCGGGTATTACGGTTGAATGTCTTAAGGGGAGGAATGCAACTGGTTATTTCACTAGAGCATATACCGTCGAAGTATCGGTAAAACAGGGTGAGACATGAGACATCACGCCGATGTTCTAGAGATGTAAATGACTCAACGATTTTTGGATACTGTCCAGAAGACTTAAGTACGTCACTGGAGCACCAGCCCAGACGTGAGAATTGTACTCAAGCTTAGGACGTATGTAGGTTTTGTAAATGGTAGCCAGATCAGAAGGGGAAAAAAATTTCTTGCATCGCCTTAAGAAACCTAAACATCTTGTGGCATTTTTGGCGACATCGAATATGTGCTCGTTCCACAAGAGGTGGTCAGTGATGCACATACCGAGAATCTTGAGATATTCAGTCTCATTGATGCAAGTACCACTCATGGATAGAGGCAAGGGGGGGTATATCTCGCTTCGACGATACAAGACAGCATTGAGTTTTCGAAGCATTAAACTCTACTCGATTTTGTATTCCCCATTCAACAATGCTGTTTAAGTCAGAGTTAAATGAGCTTATCATATTTTGCCGTTGCAGTTCCACATCCGAAGAGGAAGGATGTGAGTCTGGAAACGAATATGAAAAGCTAAGGGTACTATCGTCAGCGAAATTGAATTAGAAGTAACAGACAAGAGATCATTAATGAAAATGAGGAAGAGGGTCGGAGACAAAACAGAGCCCTAGGGCACACCAGCATTTATATTGTGGGTTTCAGACTTGAAACCGTCCAATACAACTTGTATTGAACGGTTCGAAAGAAAGTTTCTAATCCAACGAAGAAGGGATTCATCGATAACGAAAGCACGCATTTGCGATAAAAGAGCAAGATGCCAGACTTTATTAAAATGCCTTTGAAATATCAAGTGCAACAATCTTACTTTCTCCAAAACGATGTAAAGATTTGTTCCACTGTTCGGTGAGATAAACCATCAGATCACAAGTTGACCTGTTGCTGCGAAAGCCATACTGCTGGTCATTAAGAAGCTTTCGGTCTTCGAGATATTTCTTGAGCTGATAGTTTATCAGCGTTTCCATGACCTTAGAAAGAAGGGATGTAAGTGCAATCGGACGATAATTTTAGGGAGAAGAAGATTCGCCTTTTTTTGGGATGGGCTGGACAAATGCTGTTTTCCAACTGCTCGGAACGAGCCCAGAAGAACAGGATAGATGGAAAAGCTTACGCAAGGGTTTTGCCAGCGTGAAGGAACACCTCTTCAGAAAAATAGCGGGGGTACCATCCGGACCCGCGGATTAATGTATGTTGAGATCCTTAAGGATTCTCGCTACAGCACGAGTGCGGAAGAAGATTTGTCCCATGGAATCATTGACGCGCTCAATAACTAGAGGAGTCATGACACTCTCTGGCAGCGAAGAGTTGGAGGCGAACTGCCTAGCAAAATGGTTAGCTTTCGCGAGAGAGCTAACAACTGGAGTTTCATTGTCAATGAGCGTAGGGACTGAGGAAGAAGAAGAATTCTTCATATTTTTCACAAATGACCAAAAGTTCTTACTGCCTTTGGGACATTGCAGTATTTTTTGCCTTAATTTTTGGTCATGCAAAAACTTTGTCCGTCGAATATGGGCATTGCAGGCCTTCCTGGCTTGTTTAAACTTGTTTCCGGTTTTCAGTTGGGTTGGCTCTAAAACACAGGAACTTTACTTCTTTTTCCCTGATAACCTCTTTACAGCTTGAATCGATGCTTTTAACCCTATTCGGGCTCTGCAGCTGATAATGCGATCTTCAAAAACAGGGCGCAAAACATCGAGTGTAGCTTCGGCTGTGTGGCACGTAGCGCCGTCCTATTGAAACCAAATGTTGCCAATATCCTCCTCTTCAATTTTTGTGAACAAAAATTCGTTCAACATGGCCCGATAACGATAACCATTGACTGTAACGGCCACTCCTTGCTCATTTTCGAAGAAAAATGGCCCAATTATGCCTCTGGACCAAAATCCGCACCAAACAGTGATTCGTTTTGGTTGTATCGGCTTTTCAGTGTATGCGTGCAGGTTTTCTGTGCCCCAAATGCGACAATTTTGCTTGTTTACATACCCGCCAAGATCAAAATAAGCTTCATCTGAAAAGATGATTTTTTTGGAAAAATCGGCATCTTCTCTAAGTCGATCGCAGGCCCACTTAGCGAAGCGAAAACGCATTGGTTTGTCAGTTC
Source organism: Sphaerophoria taeniata (assembly GCA_943590905.1). Lineage (NCBI taxonomy): Eukaryota > Metazoa > Arthropoda > Insecta > Diptera > Syrphidae > Sphaerophoria > Sphaerophoria taeniata. The sequence continues at coordinate 91,719,105 of OX016540.1, forward strand.
GCTTCAACTCCTGAACCAATTGGACTTTGTATTGCGTCATACCAAGGTCTTTATGCAAAATTCGTCTCAGTGATGTCTCCGAAATGTTCAATTGTTGAGAACGACGGTGAATTGATGTTGATGGCGCTTTACGCACACTTTCTGCCACAGCAGCAATATTCTTGGGTGTACGCACCGTTTTTGGCTTTTCACGCTTTGGTTTATCGATGAGGATGCCAGTTTCTTTCACTTTTTCCACAAGATAACGAACATACGGAGCTGACGGTGCTTCTCTTCTTCCAAAATCCGTACGCAATTTTCGCACACATTCTGCAACATTACCATGATTTTCAAAGTAATATCGCCATATTTCCTAGCGTTGTTCAAGCGTATACACAACTATTTTCGTTCAGCGGGAGGATAAAACCATTGTATTTCTATCTAGCTAGTACCCGCGACCTGGCAATCGATTGTAGTGCCATCTTGAGTTCTGGCGCAGCGCTAACTCCTTTTACATAGGTTTTATATTGGGATTTTTTTTTTTTTTTTGGTTTCGATCTGGCGCAAAAAATCGAAAATCCCATTCTTGATTGTACTAGGTGGTTTCATATACAATGGATAAAACTAGTTATTTGTCAAATCAGTTGAAAAAAAAAACGTTAGATGGCGGACCCTTTATCATGGACACCCGCCAAAATTTTGGACAGAAACCCATCGAACGATACATCAATAGAAAGGTCTGCATTCTATTAATCAAAATGGCTTATAAGTTTCCTAAAGGCCTGGTAGCCGAGATATTGGCAAAAATGTAAATTATTCACAAACATTTTCCCGCAATTTCAAATCGAAAATTCTCACAATTTTCCTCGACAACAGTTAAACAATTGTAGGTATATCAAAACAAGGGCCTTCAAGTATTCTATCACCGATTGAAGGCGAATATTTTTTCAGTTATCGGTTGTAAAGTCTTACCTGCAAAGATCAAAAACGCCAACGTTCTTTTGTTTCTTCTTGGTTTTGAACTTTTCCCGCTGTATTCGCGCTTCCAGCTTAGACTTGAATGCCTGGGGAAATTGTTTATCATTCACTCGTGCCATTTCTTGTAAAATTTTCAAGGCCTCTTCCAAACGACCACGCATCAACAGCCACCTCGGAGACTCTGGCATCACAAACAAATACAAAAAATACACCAGAAATGGCATTGAAGTATAGTAAGACAGCATAACCCAATCTCGTATCATATAAGTCACACCAGCTAACATCATAATGCCGCACGTGTAAAAAGTACATGTCATGACCGTCACAAAAGATCTATAATTCGGTCCCACTAGCTCTAGGGCTGAAATTTATATCAAACCAATAAATAATTTCAATAGTAATCACGAACTTACAAATAATAAATGGAATCTGGTACACAGCTGGAATGGTGAGTCCAACTATAACCCGACTAAATGCCCACATCCAGAAATCTGTGCTAATCGATGTGATCAATGAGCCCAGAAGCATTGTGCCTAGACATGTGAAATAGGATAGTCTCCGTCCGGCTCTGTCGTTGAGCAGACCAAACAAATAGACGCCAACTGGTCCACCGGTGTTCAAGGCAGCCAGTCCGATTGTGGGATAGATGTCTTGGTCGCATACTAAATCGAACTAAACAAGATGTACATTTCCGTTGCTTGTCGGAATGAAAATGATGAGGTTTCTGGTTTATGTTTTTTTTCCGAAATGAATTCATACAAAATAGAGGGGTAGGGTTCGGGTAATGAGCCTTTATGATATGATTTATGAATTATTTGGTCTTCGTGAAATTACGTACATCTATGACGATGGAAGATTGAACAGTTGTCAAATTGTATTCATAGCCTTCGAGACATTTTTCGACTGGCCAGGAGGGATTTGGGGCTAGATTGCTTATGTTAGCTCCTTTGAGTATATCGTCCCAGTTGACTGCATAGCGGGTGCATTGGCTGAATGCTTTGGTTTCGTCATCCTTGAATGAACAAAAAAAGATTAAAGCAAACAGATTGGAACAACATACAAAACCCACAAATATGATTCTAGTTTTTAAAGCAAATTATGTATCTCTGCATGAACTAAAGGGTTTTTCAACAAGAGCGCTACAAAAGTTTTTTTTAAATAAAACAAAAACGATTTTGGATATTAATGAAATTCTTTATTCCTGTGAAAGTACGCGCTCGGTGCCATTTATATGGAATTCGATTTCTTTTGCATTGCCACCACGGGCACGCTTGCAGAAGTCCAGACGCTGAACCAAATTTTCGACGATTTTCAAGCATAAATCGGCCGATACTACTGCAATTTCACGTTCGATATTCGTACGAAGATCATCAATCGTCGCTGGATTGTTGGCATAGATCATAGACTTGACGTAGCCCCACAGGAAATAGTCTAACGGCGGCGTCAAATCGTACGACCGAGGCGGCCAACCGACTGGACCATTTCGTGAGATAACACGTTCTCCAAACTTGTTGTTAGAACCACATGTCCTCCAAACCATATCAACCAATTGTGGCCAAAAATGTTCGGTTATCATTGAACGGTAGCGATCCCCATTGACATTAGCGTGCCGGTCTTGATCATCATGGAAGAAGTACGGCCCAATGACGCCGCCGGCCAATAAACCACACCAAACCGTAATTTTTTCGGGATGCAATGATGACTCATGGAGTACGTGTGGATTGCTTTCTGACCAATACAGCATATTTTGTTTATTGACGAGGCGATTCAGCCAGAAATGAGCCTCATCGCTGATGATGATTTTTCGATGAAAATCCGAATCGTTTTCAAGTTGTTGCTCAGCCCAATTCACGAACATACGACGCTTCTGGTGGTCAAGCGGCTTCAGTTCTTGGGTCAATTAAATATTGTAAGGATGCAGGCCAAGATCTTTTCGCAAAATTCGCCACAACGACGTCACAGAGATGCCCAAGCCCAACGCTAGAGAACGACGTGTGAGAGACACGTTTGGGCTTTCTGCAACTGAAGCCTCGGCGGCAGCAATATTCTCGGCACTACGGACACTTCTTTGTCTCACTGGCACGGGAACATTTTGTACTGTGCCTGTGGATTCAAATTTTTCCACTAGACGAGCAATTGTTGATCTGCTAGGACGATAATGACGACCATAAATTGGACGTAGCGCTCTTAACGTTGGCACCACTAACTCCGAATTTCGGTAGTAAATTTTAAGAATTTCGACTCTTTGTTGGCTCGTATATCTTCCATCGTGAAATGGCAAACCTTACTGAAGAGAAACAGGGCCCGATCTAGCTTTTCTGCCGCTCTAGGCAAAAGTATTATTTGCCGCCCTTTAAAATCACACCTTAAAATGCATGAAAAGTTATTTCTACTGTACATATGTATGTATGTATTGTACCTATTCAGATAATGTAAATCTTCTGGACATCTATAAAAAAAAACATCTATAAACATTATGTTGCTTCCATTAATCGACTTATCATTGAAATAGTGGAGTCAATGAAGCTCAAAAAAGGGCGTTTTCAGAAAGTCCTCAGAAACAGCTCGGATTTGGAGATTTTTTTTTCCAAATTTTTTGTTTTTTATATTGTTTAAAATCTGAAACATTTCATTTGGGGGAAATAATTGCTTATATTGTTTAAACAATTTTTATATTGTTTATAAAGAGAGACCCAAAAACGATGTTTTTGATAATTGGAGTGTGTTGCATTAAGACAAGAAAAAAATCATATGGAATGGGGGTCTATTGTCCCCCGTTTAGCCAGGAGGGGCGGTCTTATAACAAAAAAAAGCCTATTTTTCAAAAAAATATTAAAAATCAACGGCTTTGTCCATAGTGCCGTGTTATACTTTCTTGCAAAGCTTAAAAATGACTCTTTCGTTTTGCATTTAAATAAAACCGTTTTCAGTAATATTTTTCGAAAAATTTATCTTCAAAATGAAAATATCGAAATTTTCAACTTTTTTTTTAAATTTGAACTATTTTTTTTCGAAATTTTATGTTGTCATGTAGATACTATTTTTTTCACAATTGAATGCGGTAACAAGTTCTCAGTGAGATCCAGAAATTCACATGCCTTAATTCTCTTCTTGTTTTCTAGAAATTAAGAAAAAACTAAAAACACTCAGAAAAAAATTCACAAAATTACTTGTAAGTATTTTTTTTTTGAATAAATAGAACAAAATATCATCCAAATTTTCTGAGTTTTTTTGGGTTTTTCTTAATTTATCGAAAACAAAAGGACAGTTAGGCATGCGGTTTTCTGGATCTCACTTAGAACTTATAACCGCATTTAATTGTGAAAGAAGTTAGTACTTAATTACATACAATTTCGAAAAAAATTAGTTCGAAGTTGAAAAAAAAGGTTAAAAATTTCAATATTTTCACTTTGAAGATGAATTTTTCGAAAACCATTCCTAAAAACAGTCTTATTTAAATGCAAAATAAAAGAAGCATTTTTTAACATTGCAAGAAAGTATAACAAGGCATTATGGACAAAGCCGTTAATTTTTAATATTTTTTTGAAAAATTGGCTTTTTTTGTTATAAGACCGCCCCTCCCTGCTAAACGGGGGACAATAGACCCCCCTTCCATATGATATTTTTCTTGTCTTAATGCAACCTATACACTCCAATTATCAAAAACATCGTTTCTGGGTCTCTCTTTATAATCAATATAAGAATTGTTTAAGCAATATAAGCAATTATTTCCCCCAAATGAAATGTTTCAGATTTTAAACAATATAAAAACAAAAAATTTGGAAATTTTTTTTTTTCCAAATCCGAGCTGTTTCTGAGGACTTTCTGAAAAAAGCTTCATTGACTCCACTAAATCATAAAAATAAAAAAAATAACAGATAATTTCTTATTTAATTTTAATTTGAGCAAAAAAAGGAATAATAGTTCATTTCTGAAAACAAAACAATTTCAATTAAAAAATTATTTTTAAAGTAACAAAACTTAAAAGTAATACAAAAAATTTTAACATAACCTCAAAATTGCAATAAGTAAAAAAAAACAACAAATAATAATTGTATCTTTTAAAATAAACAAATTCAGGTAAAATATTTAAGTAAATAATTAAACAATGGTATAAAAACTGATAAAGTAAAAAATAAAGAGCCCCCAAATAATTTTGTTCTTAGTACTCAAAAATCACATTTATCAAAAGGAACAACAACAAATTATAATTTCATCTTTTAAATAAGGAAATTAAGATTAAATGTTTAAATAAATAATTAAATATTTGTATTTAAAATATTGTAGACTTTACTAAAATAATTTTCAAAATGATAGTAGTTAATTTAAAGGAACAACAAAATGTGATGACTGCATCTGTTAAATAAACATATCTTTTCAGGTATCATGTTTAGATAAATAATTAAATATTTGTATTCAAAAAATTAAAGTTTTAGTTAGTTGAATAGTTTCCTACGTACTTTTTGCTCGGCAAAATTCTTAATTATTTCTGCCAAATTGATTGTATCACACACATTGGGGCATATGCATAAAAATCTAGTATTTACTAGTAGTAAATACTTCAAGTAAATACTAGAACAACAAGTAAAAGCTCAGATTCGTAGTATTTACTTCATTTGGTATGCATAAAAAAAGTAAATGCTAGCCAGCATTTACTAGTAGTAAATACTAGATTCATCCAAGTAAAAACTACATATTCATCGGAAGACTCAGGCATTTACTTACAGCAATTGAAAAATAAAGTAAAATGGAATAGTAGACTTAAAAATTAACAAGAAAAACCTTTACTTTGCTTTAATAAGGTATTTAGATTTCATCACTTTGAGCTGAAGTATTTGTTGTTGATTTTTAATTATAAATTTTCATACGGCGCGTGGTTGTTTCATAATCTTGACAAAAACCGAAAATAATTGTTCGTTAGATTTTGTCAAAATGCTTGAGGTGCATTCGGTTCTTTTGATCAAGTCTATTTCATTTCTCCTGATTTCAGGTGCACCAGAACTGCGTCCGTGGTCGTTGGTAGTTTCGTTTTTAATTCCTCTGTCCTCTTCTTCAAAGTCGTCAGATTTCATTTAAATACTTTGCAACATTACCTATGCAAAACAAAACATGCCATTATTATTATTTGAGTTGCCACGTTTTTTAATTGCACCCATATACAGTTTTGTCATATTGGGAATCGACTTTTAAGCTGACCAAAACATCGTTCTATGATGACCCTCTCTTTTATATGTAATTTGTTGTAAGATTTCTCCTTGCTCGTGATTGGGTTACTATAAATGGTGTAATTAACCAAGTGGCGATGCCATATCAAGTTATTACTGGTGTAACAGATGCACCGGAACTACTTGGCGCTATATCTTTCAACCATCGGGGTGGTGGTTATAATTTTCGTAGGAAGGACTTGGTACAAGAACCAAAACATCGTACCAACTATGGATTCTATGAGCCCTTGACACGTATGAGTAGGCTTTCAAACTGCAACTCAGACTTGTTTGATTTAAATATAAACAAAAATAAATTAAAGTCTTTGCTCAAGACCAGTGTTCTACACTTTTAAATGTTTTTCTGTTTACTTAATGTTTGTAATTATTATATGTATTAGGCCGTGTGCGAATTGGATGAATTGTGGTTAAAAATTAAAAATGGATGAATTTTTAACCACTACTGTCATTTTTTAACCTGCTCAGCAGCTAGTCAAATTATGCGAAGTGTCAAAATTTAACCAAACGTCAATTTTTAACCCATTTTTAACTGAATTCGCACACGGCCTTAATCTTGTTTTGTTACTGTCTTGTTTTTGTTTCATCCATGTGAGTGTTTGTTATGTTATGTTTGCTTACTAACAACTAACACTGCACTAAGTGATGAGCCGGTGGTATAACATAGTCTACTATGTTGGCAAACCATTGGTCGTAAGACTGTGCTTGCTATAAGCTCTCTTCGACCAATTCTGATAGTGTAAAAAAAATATCCCTCATCTGCCAAAAGAACTGTTTTAACTGAATTTCTTAAAATTGGCTCAAGAAAACTGTTTTTCCAAACCCTGGAGTCATGAACTCAACCTGGCCATTCACAAACAACACTTGTAAAACATTCTTTTACATCACAGGTGACAGGTGTCTCCACATGTGTGCAATCCAAGGCTCCAATACAAAAAGGAAAGCTGAATTTAGAAAGCCAACCAACATTTACTTTTTCAAAGCGGTAAAGCATTTTGAAATTATTTGTTGCTAGAGATCTTAATGTGCAAAAACGCGGCCATTTGACAAAAATATTGAACCGATCGCCTTGAATGTTGATTTGCAACTGAAAATGTTCGTTTCAAACACCCAAAAGTATTTACTAGCAAATGTTCAAGTTGCTCTTTAGCAACTTGTAAAAATTGAAGTAAATACTAGTAGTAAAAGGTTTTTATGCATATCAATTTAAGTATTTACTACCAAAATTCATCCATACCTAGTAAATACTTTTACTTCTAGTAAAAGCTTTTATTCAAGTATTTACTTGAAGTTTATGCATACGAAAAAAAGTAAATACTATCAAAATTGACTAGTAAAAGCATTTACTACCGTTTATGCATATGGCTCATTTTTTCTATTGCTATTATTGCCAATCCTGATAATCGTTTTTGTGTCATGGTAGACCGAAGATAGTTCTTAATTAACTTAAGTTTTGAAAAGCTTCGTTCAGCACTTGCTACTGTTACTGGCAACGTTAACAGAATTCTTAAAGCAATACTTAAATTAGTTGATGTTTTCATTCAAGTTCGCGCATATATAAGATGGTTTAGGTGCAGAACTCAGCCCCTCAGCCCTTAGCAAAGCAGAGTTAGAAAAAAGAATTCCAGAGAGATAGAGTCCCGACTCTTTTCCCCCTTCCCCTGCATAGTTCACCCGCCAACTCCCTTATTTATCTCTTTACTTCGCAGGCGTGTAAGCTGTAAGGTAAGTTTAGTTCAACAAATAGTCCTAGTCTCCTCTCTCTTATTGACGCAGACGCTCCCATTTTAAATGAATTGAGCGACGCATGAGGCATGAGGCACGACGCACGACCACGAACACAAAAATATTCGTAAGATCTCAATTCTCAAGTAAGAAATGTGTAGTTGTTGTTTGTAGGAAAAGAGAGAAAAACACTCTCAGTCGGGGATCGGGACTTCATTTATGTAGTAACGTTTGTAGTAAAAAAAAAAGTAATTAATTTTTTTTCAACCATCGATTTTGCCGCCCTAGGCAATTGCCCCGTTGCCCCCCCCCCCCTAGATCTGGCCCTGAAGAGAAATGTCAAAAGAGGGGCAAGAAATATAACGTGGTTTGCTGTTCCTGTCGCTCTATTTTTGTAGCGTCCCTGTTGAAAAACCCTTTATAAATGCTCATTTCAAACACAAAGAACAAAAAATAAAAAACCATCATCGTTGAACTTTTGCTATTCGCAACTCCTATTCAATTCCTTGCGAACATCGTAGCAGACGATTTGTAGAATAAACATTAGTGTTCCAATAATATTCTGTTACACATTCGATAACATCTTACTGAACAGATCTATTTTCTCGATCATATTGTCACATATATATGCGTCTCTGAGCGTCCAATTTGAAATGTTTGGTTAACGAATTACTTTGTCTACTTCGCAGTTGTATTTTGTTCCTCGAATCAAGCGCATTAACAAAAAACACTTTTGATTGTAAACCGTTGTTTTTGTCTTTTTATGTTCAACAATTTGATCTGCGACTGTGGGTGTGGGTGCCCAGACCTAAGCCATCATACCAATTCAACTTAAGCCTACCTTGTGACTTGTGAGTTGTGACAAGCTAGCAGCTTCTGGAAAGCCTCAACTTCGCTCGTAATAGCTTGGTTAATAATGATGACAGTATTCCAAGCGTCCTTCCTGACAATCGGGGCAATTAACAACCCGAATTTGGTAATAGATTCCTAGAGGCAATCCAGTGTATCCCCTTGTGGTAGTCTATTGAAAATGTTGACGGTTTTGGATAACAATCCGGAAACCATAATTTGGCTTGAGACGGTGATCATGTGGTCATCTTACGCAGTCTTATCAGTTTATTGCATTATCGTTTAGAATTACTTCTATATCAAACTTTCAAACTCTAAACTTGATATTCTACTAAATACCTATGCCGTAAGAAGGAGGAACTAGGAAGTGTTCTCTTCATATTTTAAATTATTCCAAAACAGACTTTTGTAACGAGATTTTTGGATGTATTCGGCAATAATAAGACCAATACTAACCTATGGTAATTTGGTTTGGTGGAAAGCTTTAGAAAAGTGCACGAACCTGAAAACTTTGACAAAAGTTCAAAGACTTGCTTGCACTGGCATTACGGGGGCAATGAGATCAACTCCAACTGCGGGCTGGAAGTTATACTCAATTTAATACCCCTGGACCTCTTTGTTCAAGAATCTGCGGCTAAAAGTGCTTTGAGACTAATTCAGACTAAAGTCTGGAAAAACAGTTCCATAGGACATGCTCAGATCCTTTAGAAAGTTATGGGTCACAGTACTACAACAGACTATAAAATACCCGAACTTGATTTTCATAAACAATTCCAGGCTGCCATCCCAAGCAGAGAGGAATGGATAAATAACATACCATACTCCAGTGAGTCGTCAATAGCTTACTGATGGCTCCAAGATGGACACTGGTGTAGGGGCAGGCTTCTATTCTGAATCTCTCAAGTTAACCGCCTCGCTTAGGCTTCCAGACTACAGTTGTGTCTTCCAAGCGTAGGTCCTGGCAGTGACAACAGCTGCTAAACAGGTATTAATGATGGCGATACCACGGGCTGATATCATCTTTTACATTGATAGCCAAGCGGCAATAAAAGCGATTACTGCAACTGAGGTAACATCAAAGCTTGTTTCATGCTGCCGCGAAGAGCTTAAGGTTCTTGGCGCACAGCACAACATTAGACTCTGCTGGGTCCCAGGCCACAGTGATATACCAACCAACGAGAAAGCCGATGAATTAGCAAGATTAGGGTCAACGCTTGACGTAAGCCAAGCTCAGCTAGTCAGCATCCCTACCTGTTGCTGTTATTTAAAATAGGAAATCTAAAAAAGAATAACTATTAAGGCCGATGAAAGGTGGAACCTTCTTGACACCTGTGGTACTACAAGAAAGATCTGTTTTAACAAACAAAGAACGTAAAAAAATATGTAACTACACAAGGGATCATTTCGATCTCTTTTAAACATAATTACCGGCCATAATCTATTAGGTTGTCATATGAAAAAGATGAGAATCAGTTCAGATGATCTATGCAGAGGATGCGGTGACGAAGAAGAGCATGAAGGCACTTCACACTATCTATGTCACTGCCCCACACTTTCCCATCAAAGGAAGGAATTGCTCGGCAATTATTTCTTCGGGGACTTAGAAGAACTCTCTGGTACTCCAGTTACTAATATTTTGAACTTCATCAATGCCTCTAAATGACTTGATTAATTGAACACATAGGTTTTTATTTTTAGCTTGAGTAGCAATACTCACGGGTATCACAACGGATCTGCATTGATCTAAGAGTGACAGTAACGAGATCAACGGTCAGCCCCTCAACCTAACCTAACCTTATGAGATTTTTGCTATCATAGGAGGAGGCAAAGTGCTTTTGAGTCACGACGACTATGTCTTGGGCCTGTTTGTTAACTAAGCGACTAAGTCGACAAAGTCTTGATTGTTTTATTCAATCGCTATGTATCCAAAACAAACAGACATTTAAAGTTTTTCCAACATAATTTTATTACGGTTGAGAGCACTTTCTGACACACTATCAAGAAATCAAACAATTTTGTTGCTTTTCCATTTACACTTAACACTTTTCCGTGAGTAAAAAAAAAAAAAACAACAACAAATAAACAATCGATATCGTCTGAGAAAACGCACCAATAGGGCTTCTTATTGCAGAATAAATGAAACTCCACAGTGCAGAAATCACTACTGTCTTCAACAAATTTCTTCCTTACCGTAACCTGGGGTATAGCCAGAAATTTTCTTTGTTCCAAAGGAAGGTCCAGCAATTCGGGAACCTTGCACCAATAATCATCAGGTGCATCCGACATAAATAACTGATTAAAAGCACAAAATCCACAAGGAATGCAAGCTGGCAGACATATTCCGAAAACAAGAAGCTTCTGATATTTCCCGAACTCTCCAATTGCTGGCAAGAAGTCATCAAGATCAAATGGTTCCTGTGTGATGAAAAAGCGATTTATCCATTTTTTTTTCGGAAATTCTTCTAATCATTATTGTTTAATTGTTTTTTTTTACATCATCGTTATCTGCACAATCCGAATCGTCCGTTTCACAGTGAAGACCGTTGTCTTGCATCGCGACGGATTACACTGAATCTAACAAGTCCGGGAGAGGTTTTGAACCAACTAATTTTATGGTGGGCTCAGTTGAGTGAAGAAAAGAAACCTTTCAGGTGTTTCGTTGGAAGAAATTTGAATTGTTGTTGTGAGAAGGGGTGTCTTGTCTCAACACCTTTTTGATGTGTTTGTCCATTGATGAAAATTATGCTGGCTGAGTTAAGTATAGTATGGTTGGGGTTTCGTACTAGTTCTACATTCCATTGTGATGAGCCCCATTTCAAGGTTTAGATTTGAGTTATTTCTAAAAAAGTGAATCATTTTATGAGAATAAGTCTGTTCGTTTTCAATTAAACTATGCCGGGTTTTTGTTGTTAGATGCGACTTGCATGAAATATCTTCACAACTAGTGATTAGAATGACTTGTCTTTTTTGTATGAAAATCGATATCAATGTAAACAATAATTTGTTTCATATGCATTTTGAAACGACTCAAAATCTTATATTAACTTTTGACTTCATTCGAAACAAACCTTTTTCATTTAAGCTAGACACATGAGTTGTGAAATATATTCCATTCGAATTCGAAGTGAAGTAGATCTGCACCGATTTCTGAAAATTTTTGAAATCTACTTCCTACTTCGCACCATCCCTAATTTCTGGCCATATAGTTCACTCAGATAAAACTCTCTTCGATTTCTCTATTCTACATCTACATACTCGTATAAATAAAAATGGATGCATGTTTGCATGTTCGGTATAGACTCCTAAACGGCCCAACAGATATTTATGAAATTTTGATGGTTAATACGATTATATTCAGAATGGAAAAAATATTAAACTGAAAAATTCAGAGAACTCCGCAAAATCGAGAATTTTTAATTTTGTTTTCAACGAAATTTTGCATTTTATGGCACGATTTAATGATTTCGGACTACGAAGCTTGGAAAATTCATATCATTGGATTCAAGTAAATCACATTGCATTTTGACAAAAATATGTGCATAATTATTATTATGGAGTAGATCTGAAGGCTGACGAGACAAGGGGCCGACTGAACCGATTTGGCTCAAAATTGTTGTGGAGGTAGCTTAGAGCCACGAAGCAGCTATAGAATACTTTTTGTCCTACTAGCTGACCCAGCAAACATTTCTTTGCCATATAGGCAATTTTTAAGAACGACTGTATGTCACTGAACTCCTCCTAATCGGCTGGACCGATTTAAATGATTTTTTTCGTATGCATTTGGGTGGTGTCCTAGATAGTTTAGAATCTCAAACCAGCCATATTAATTTAAAAATTAAAAAATCACCTTAATTTGATTTTACAATGTTAACTAACGAAAATAAAATATTTAATTAAATTAATGCTTTAAAAATCGTTAATTGACCTTGAATGCATTTCGAAACCCATTCGTTTCATCATCAACATTGCACTACTGAAGCTCTGGCTGCGGCTGTTGATTGAAGCGCGAGATAAACATCGATCGTAAAGGAAAATCAAACACAGAACGAATAACAACGGTTATACACATTGAACATGAAATCAAAACAAGTGCATTTTTATATTTTGGCAAACAAACAAGAATCGATATTACCGTTGTCTTGATTTAGAAGGTTGTTGCCCTTTTGGATGTAGAAACTTTCGTATGCATCCAATTGCATTTCATTACGCACTTGTTTAACTATACGTACATTGTCTAGAATAACATTATGATTCTCCTTTATGACGTGTGCTGCGACTGCCGATCGCGAAGGTTGGTTCAATCGAATACATGCTAGATGATCATTGAATCTCTTCTTAATGCTTCTTTTCGTTTGTCCAAAGTATTCTTTACCACAATCATTGCATTTTACAGCATAAATACTTGATTTGTCTAAATCGTCTTCATTCTACCCATTAGTAATAGCTACATGAAAGTGGTAAATTACAAAGTCTATGTATTAGTGAATGATATGCTGCTTTTTTATGTTGAATAGTTGTGTGAATCGACGGTTATCGTTCGCATAGTACTACTTGGTTTATGGTAAATTCCAATTTCTATTTTTTCTCCTAACCGTAGTAGTTCTAAGTCAAGAAAGGGAAGTTTACCATTTTGTTCTTTTTCACAAGTAAATTGTATGGAACTGTTTTGTGAATTTAGTAATTATTCCAGTATTTTTGCGATATCTTCTCTTCTTATAACCGCAAAAACATCATCGACATATCTCCACCATACTCTGGGTAATAAACTTTGATCACTCAAATTTACTTCAAAGGAAGACATAAACAACTCAGCAATCAATGGGCTTAAAGGATTGCCCATATTTGTACCTTTGGTAACTTTAAAAATCTCACCATCAAATTGGAAAAAACTCTGGTCCATACAGAGTTGAGCTGTTTCTTGATAAATTCGTTTTTTGTCTTCAGAAACTTCTGTTTCATCTAAGTGTTTTTTAAATTCAATTAAAGCTAAGTCAACTGGTATACTTGGAAACAAAGAACAAACATAAAAAGAGACCATTATTTCATTAGCATTTATTTTTATGTTTTTAATTTTTTGCACAAAATCGAAAGAATTTTTAACTGAATAGCTTTTTATCGGAGGTAGTTTCTTTATTTCTTGTATTAACCATTTTAGCCTATAAATGAATATTTAGGCAAGGAAAAAAAGCTTTCAAAAGCTCCTTGTCTGTTAAGGCTTTGTCTGTTAAGAACAAAAAATGATTCATTTTTTTCTGCAGGGATGAGAAATCTGTATAAATTTATTTTCTGTGCTACAAGCTTACCCCTTAAACGTTGTGTTATCATATATGTATATACATAATTCCTCCGAACGGCTGATATTAATTGGCTCAAAATTTATAGGGAGGTAGTTTAGAAGCGGGAGACGGCTACAGGCTGCTTTTTATCCTACTAGCACAGACAATAAACTTATACAGATGTCTCATCCCTGCAGAAAAAAATGAATAATATTTTGCTCTTAACAGACAAAGCCTTAACAGACAAGGAGCTTTCGGAAGCTTTTTTCTTTGCCTAAGTATTAATTTATAGGCAATGAGGTGAGTGAAAATAGATTTTGAATGCATTTAGTGAAGCTTTTGGAAAAAGCTTTTTTTTCGGTAGCTTTCAGTTTCATATACCATTTCTTGCCATAAGGGTGAGACATCTGTATAAATTTATTATCTGTACTACTAGCTAACTCGATAAACGTTGTTTTATCATAATTCCTTTCAAGTAATTTCTACGATCTATCCTAGCTGCAAGAAATATCGATGTTGACGCTATAAACTTCAAAATACAGCATTCATTGCCCCGCAAAGCGATATTGCTTAAATCGATCGACACCGAGCCATTTTTACAATCAAATTAAGGGGTTTATTAAGGACCTTAGCCCAGAAGTTGAGGACAACTTATACAAAATCAAACTATGATATGAAATTGAAAATAATTGTATTAATAAAAAATTTATCCAAGCCGTATATAGTACCTACATGAAATTTTTAAACTCACAATACCAATGATAAACAAATAAATAAAAAAAAGAGTTCGAACAGTGTGTCATCACCATCATAATCATCAATTGGATTCAAATAAATATCACTGCAATTTGATAAAATCTGAGTTACATTAATATTCTTGAGTTGATCTGAAGGGTGGTGAAATGAGGTTCGCGGGGTCGGAAATATCTCGACAACCAGTAGTTAGTAGTTAGCTCCAGAAAATGAGAACTTTGAAATATGTTGAATTTAGCGAAATCGATTACTTCATGATTTTCGAAAAAAAAATCATGTACTAAGCCCTTTCTAAAACCCATCAAATGATACATCAATAGAAAGGTCTGTTCAAACTCTATTCATCACAATGGCTTACAAATTTTCTGAAGGCCTGTTAGCCGAGATATTGGCTAAAATGTTAATTATTTGCAAACATTTTCCCGCAATTTCTTTCTCACAATTTTCCTCAATAACCGTTATATACTTGTATTCTATCAGCCATTGAAAGCGAGTATTTTTGTAGCATTTGGTTATAGAATTTTATCCAAAAAATAACTTCTTTCGATTTCTGCCTTCAGAAAATTTCTTTCATTTTCAAATCGCCAGATCTCGTAGCATATATCAAGGGGCACGGTAGTGCCCAGCCAAGTTCTCTAGCAACTTTGGCACTACACCCTTATTTACAGGAAACAACTCAGGGCATTTTCCACACCCCTCTAACTTCTATACCAAAGAAGCCAAAAGTTTCAAACTCACATCATTTGTTAAGCTAGTCAAGAAGAAGCACCTCAGTAAATTTCAGATATTTAGCATAAGTAGTTTCTAAGATACAATGTTCCAAAAATCACGAAAACCGTAACTGACTGACTCACTGACTCACTGACTCACTCACTGACAGATCATCAAAATTATGAAGCACTTCCCGTCGCCCTAGAAACTTGAAATTTGGCACAGTGGTAGGTCATGTGGTACATACAAAGGAAATAATCGAAAATTTGAAAATTTTCAATCAGGGGGCGTGGTAGCCGCCTACTTTTACATTATTAATTTAAATTATATGGAGCACTTTGGAGTGCAGTAGAATCAAGAAATTTGGCATACAAGTACACCGTGCAATAAAACAAATAATATATGAAATTTATGATTTTCAACTGAGAGGGCGTGGTACCCACCAATTTAAAAATAAATTTTATAAAATATATGGGGCAGCTCTGATCATCGTAGAATATTGTAATTTGGCAAACTAGCAATTCTGCCAGTCAATATAAAGAAATAAAATTAATTTTTAGATTTTTCTGCTTATCAAAAAAAAAAATCTTTGCAAAAAGTAATGATATCACACCAAAAACATAAATGTAAAAAAAGAGCCAAGTTCTACCGTACAAAAATTCTGCCTAACAAATCAGCCACGAAAAGTAATGAGATCTAAAAGAACGCCAAGTTCTAAGATTCAGCAAGTACTCGTAGGTGCATTGCAAATGTTTTAAGTGGACTTACACCGAATCAACTATTAGTTTTGAAAGTAACTTGTAAACTAATGTAAATTAGTTAATTTTTTTTACTTGGCGGGTTTTCTCTTAGTAACCTACTATTAAAAAAGTTTGGAAAACTTGCTAAGTAAAAAAATTAACTAATTTACATTAGTTTACAAGTTACTTTCAAAACTAATAGTTGATTCGGTGTAAGTCCACTTAAAACATTTGCAATGCACCTACGAGTACTTGCTGAATCTTAGAACTTGGCGTTCTTTTAGATCTCATTACTTTTCGTGGCTGATTTGTTAGGCAGAATTTTTGTACGGGAGAACTTGGCTCTTTTTTTACATTTATGTTTTTGGTGTGATCAAATGATACACGAAACACCTCTATCAGTCACTGAAAATATCATAGTGCCTTTCCATACTGAATGTCATACATGACCGACAGAAACGGCCGGCGGCGTTGTTTAAGTGGTGTTTTTTCTTTAGTTTTAACCGCTTCGAGTAGCTTAAAAGAAACTGTCTAAACCTTTGAAACGCTTGCTGTAACATCAGCAGCAGTAAGGGCAAGTTCCTAAAGAATTTCTATACATTAAAGCCTCTAAAACATATATAGCTACTAGCTGACCCGACAGACTTCGTACTGCCTCAATCGATATAAAAAAGACCTAGACTTTTGTAGCCCGCTACCATACCACCCGCTACCCTCTCCCCGCTTCTCCACTACACCCGCTACCCCGTTATACCCTGTTACCCGCTACCCACTACCCCGCTACCCAATACTTACACACGCTCCCCACTTAACCGGTAATCGATACCTACTACCCGCTTCCCCTACACGCTATCCCGTTATACCCAGCTACCCTGTTACGCGCTACCCCACTACTCTATACACGCTATCCCGTTATACCCAGCTACCCTGTTACCCGCTACCCCACTTCCCGTTACCCAATACTTCTAAACGCTACCCGTTACACCAGTAATTGCTACCCACTTCCCGCTAAAAATCTTGCAAAAAGAAATTTAAGTTTTTAATTAATAAATAAAAAATAAGGGTTTATCATAGAGGGGTGAAAATTTAGGGTTGTATGTATTTTAGTATGATGTATCATAAAAAAATAAAAACAAAAAATTTGGTAAAAAAAAAAAAATTAAGGGTGGACCATCCTTAACATTTAGGGGGATGAAAAATAGATGTTGTCCGATTCTCCAGCTTAGCCGATATCCTCGAAAATATTCACGAAAATCGGTCGAGCTGTTTCGGAGGAGTTCAATTACGCACCTCGTGACACGAGAATTTTATATATTAGATCTTATAAAATATATAATTATGTTGTTAGATCAAACAAGAAGATAATCAGCCTTATTGTGAGTTTCGCCCGGTAAATCATTCTCTCAGAATATTTTTGTTCGCCCGGAATTTTTAAAGCTACTGTTTCGCCCGAATAGAATTTCACTTCGAATCAGGACTGACAGCTCGAAAAAAAAAATTGTTTGCAGAAAAACACATTTTCAGGGAATGAAAATATCCCATTCATATTTCCCTTTCAAATTATTAATCGTTTTTATATTTTTCCTTACTTACAATACAATCCAAATGGCTTGTTCAAGACAAGAAAAAATCATACTGAAGAGGGTCTATTGTCCCCCGTTTAGTCGGGAGGGGCGATTTTATAAGAAAAAAGCCTTTTTTTAAATATATTTAAAATCAACGGCTTTGTCCACAATGCTGTGTTATACCTTCTTGCAAGGCTAAAAAGTGCTTTTATTTTGCATTTAAAAAAAAACTTTTTTCAGGAATAGTTCTCGAAAAATTTATCTTCAAAGTCAAAATATTGAATTTTTTAACTTTTTTTTTAACTACGAACTTTCGAAATTTTAAGTAGGTAATTAAGAACTAATTTTTTCACAATTTAATGCTGTCACTTGTTCTTAGTGAGATCCAGAAAACCGCATTCAAAAATGTCGGGGCAGGGACATTACTCCACGGGACATAAGTCCGTAAATCGATTTTGGGCTTAAGTCCCACTTTGGCGGGACATAATTCCGCAAAAAATAATTCTGGATTTATGTCCCATTTCTCAATATGTTTTGTTTTTGCTTTTGGACGAGATTTTATGGTCCTAAAAATCTGGGGGTGGGATCATGGATATGTGCAATTTAGAAAGGAAACAATGTTTCCAAGTAAATATGGTGAAAATTTGAAGTGAAAGTGCTGACCTACACCTTCTCGTGGTACCCCTGAGAGGTTCTTGTCAATTTATTGGCATGAACTTGCGAACGTAGGCAGCTTAAGTCATGCAGTCTTCCAGATTGTTCAACCGCTTTTGCAACTGGTAAAATGGACTGCATGACAAGGATGCCAGTGGATCCTTGTTAATCCATGATAAGAACGAAAGCTGGGAAAACTCCTATTGAAAAAGTGTAACGTAAGAGTACATATAATCAATAGAAAGACTACCATGTCTATTGAATAAGCTGGTACTCTGGGGTAGTTGGGGCCCCGTTCATTGTGTCTTAGGACCTTTGAACGCCAACTACATAAGCGGTAGGCCCCCTAGTGGGAGTTTCAGAGGGGTTGTTGGTTGTCGAGAGATTCGTTCTCGGTAACTGAGTACGTATCTCAAGCTCAGTTATATAGATATAAAATAATAAACTGGTACTTGAAAACATAATTGAAATTTATTATATTAAATGCGATGAAGGGTCCTAAAAATCTGTTGTCTGAAGAATCGAAGTGATTTCATTCCTCTTATTCAGTTTTTTCTCTGCTTTGATATCCAAACAATTTTCTTATATAAATACAGTTATTGTATTACAAACAAATAAATTGGCTTCAATAATTTGAATCATATGAATGTCCATACATTTCTTCTGACTTGCTACTCATTAGAGAGGAAAGAAAAGGATATGGTGCCGTGTCATATGGTTACGTGTCATATGACACATTGTGAAATTATCATATAGCCATATTGGAACATAAGGCTATTTTTCACTTTTCAAGAGCGTTATTTTGCCATATTTACTTGCGACATTTTGTTATTGTCACTACAGAAAACATTATGAATTTTTAAGAATACATTTTAATTTATTTTCTTGATATTAAATTTAAATTAAAGGAAAAATAATAACCTTTATCCGCACAAAGCGAAACGAGGGGTGCCCAAGAGATGTGAAAATAAAACACACGCGCGAATGACGATTATTTTTTTTTCATTTAAATTTTAAATCAAATAAATAAATAATTATAATCCATCTTTGTAAATTCATAATTTTTTCTAAAGATAAACTCATGTAAAAATAATAACGCAATTCTCTGGAATATTTGCACAGGAATTTTAGAAAGCATCAAAAGTAGTCAGTGTTGAAATACATTACATGAATATTTGTCTTGTTTAAATTCCTTTTTAAATATATTATTTTTGTTATATATATGTTATACAAATCTTTTTCTATTTAAACTTTGAAATATTGATATTTTTTCAGGAAAAAATCATTACAAGTGTCATTTGGCGCTTTAGAAAAGTGACAATATGGCTATATGACAATTTAACAACGTGTTATATGGTCATGTTTCGAAATATGGCCTTATGAAACGTAGCCATATGACACGGCAACCTAATTAAGTGAAGTCAGAAGAAATGAATGTAAATTATTTCGAATGTTTTATGTTTAATCATTATTGTTCTACTTTCTGACCATATAGGCTCAAATTTTAAAATAAAATATGTAATTATTTTGTTCATGGTGTTTGATGAATTAAAAAATTGTGGACTTATGTCCCATTTATCAAACAAAAATTGCGGAATTATGTCCCACCAAAGTTGGGCTTAAGTCCAAAATCGATTTATGGACTTATGTCTCACCTAAGTGGGACATAATTCCATTATGGACTTATGTCCCGTGGAGTAATGTCCCTGCCCCAAAAATGTCTTCTTGTTTTCGAGAAATTAAGAAAAAAACCAAAATATTCAAATTGAAAAATCAAATTGAAGGAATGTTTCGGCTAATGGGTTTCGGTAGATTCATTTATCCGTCCCCTTGTGTACTGAGTGCACTTACTTGACAAAAGCCACATTTTGAATAGATTTCGTAGCCGTTACTGATATTTTATGTTGCTAGATTTATTTTTAGTTCAAACTGTTATAAATGTAAACAAAAAAAGAAAGCAATTGACCTTTCTTTTATGGATGTTGACACACAGACAAAAAAGACAAACAGCGCTATTCTGTTATCCACGTGAATCGTAGATTCGATTCACCCATTCGATTCCCTCGAACACTGTCTTTACATTCTGCTTCTGCTATCCATCGGGTGAACTACATTATCCAAACCAATTTGACACTACCAGACCTATGATGGTAGCCGATCGGAAAAATATCCGATCGGAGAAAAGTTCCGATCGGAAGATTTTTGTATTCACGGTACCCGAATTTAAGAAGAAAAATTGACGTCAAACAACGCAATTTTTTTGGTTTTTATATTTTTCGGATAATCTTTCACGTTTAATTTTCTATCGGAAGGAATCGGAAAGAAAAAAAAGCGCAAAGCACAACGCGTCGCAAATATTTTGACAGTTCACTGAATAGCATCGCATGTATTTTAAATTTTCAACGCACCTAAGATTTTTTTTCGTAGATCTGTCCGATTTTACTGTCGGAAGGGTTAAAATCATATGAAAATTGAAAAATTCGTACAAATCGGATAAAATTTTCTTCTGATCGGCCACCATCATAGGGCTGTACAAGTTAACCGCTGTTCATGTTAAAATCACCAAAAAAATTTCCACACAGTCACATCTTTCAATGGTAGACCCAAAAGGTTTACGCTATCTTTAACATTATTCCAAAAACCTTTAAGGCCCTAGGGTTGGCTTTTAGCATTACTTTTGGTAATGTTTGGATTTTATTTCATTGCGCAAATTGTTGCCATAAATAGGGGTCTCTATTCGTTGTTCTGCCCCTGAAAATGTTAAAAATCTTTATTCATACAAATAATTAATCAATAAATTACATTTTATTGACCACCAACCAGATAGAAAATCCATTAAATGAAAAGCCCGCAACATTTAATGTGCGGATTTGAATTGGATAGAATGAACGGGTTCGCATGAATAACAGAATACCGCGACGTATTATCGACGTTACCGACGTTCACGAGGTGAGTCCAGATTCGATTCGAATGGATAGTAGAATAGTGTGAAGTGATTATTGAAGAAAAATTCCCCCCGATTAATAGCAGAATAAGGCTGATTGTTTTCATAGAGCCGTCTTAGTGCTGTTAACATTTTATAGGAGAATCCAAGGCAGCTAAGCTTGTAAAAGTGCGTCTCTATCGCTTGAGTCAAAAGCCGCAGATAGGATCTAGCAATGCAAATTAGGGAGAAAATATGATCAACAGTAAAGTATTCTTTCCTTAAGCCTGCTTGGTACTCGATGAGTTTTTTTTTTTTTGTTGTGTCCAGTTCAAAAGTCGATCAAGAATAACTCCGGTGTAGATTTTCGTTATGGTGTTGATAAACGATATACCTCGATAGTTACTAGGGTCATTTACGTCACCTTTATTGAATAAAGGGAAAATGATGGTTTTGCGGAAGCTTTCGGGAATGGCACCGTCATTAAATATATAGTTCAAAGCAGTCGTTAATAATAATAATAATAGAGTGGCGTGACAGCTCTTGAAGAGCCAAGGCCTAAGTGGCTTACTCTCATCAACAATTCTCTGAGTGCGTGTGAAGAATTGAGGGGACCTACAATTTAAAGCCGATTCCGAACGGCAGAGTTGAGAAGCACTTTTTCATGACAGATTGATACTCTTGGAAGATTTGTCAGGTCTTCGCAAGAGACAGTGCCCGTGAAAGATGAAATAAAAACTTGGCCTGAGTAGGACTCGAACCAACGACGTTCTGCTTAGCAGCCAACGCATTTACCAACTAAGCTACGGGCAACTACAGTTTTAGTTTAGTCGTTAGTTTTTCAAAAAAAAATTCTGTGGCGTTTATGAAAAATTCATATCAATTCATTTCTACCACCGTATACTTTCGGAAAGGTCAATCGTAGACATCTACGAAAAAATTTAAAACCTGCGTCAGAATTTGAAATTGAGAGCGACGTTTCGCTATTTCATGCGATGCACTGCGATTTGTTACTTACTGTTTTCGTCCGATTATCTCCGAATCAAAAATGTGTCGGAACTGAAAATATTTTTTAACTCACAAAAGAACAAAGAAGTGCGTCGGTACGCATCACTTTTTTATGAACGAATCGGGTACGGTGAAGGAAATTAAACTTCCGATCGGACATTTTCTCCGATCGGAGAATTCTCCGATCGGGTACGGTAATAAGGCTGTATGTAAGGGTTAGCATATACGTGGTGTTTGGATTTGTCCTTGAGTTTAGAAGATTTACGAAGTGAACTCCGTTTAGTAATCGGGCGAGACTCCAAAAGGACCTGCTGTCTCTAACCTCTGATAATTTTCGTATAAGCTGCTGAGTGTAGTAATGTTGCTTTTCTTTACATATCCTTGTTGAAATAATTAAAACACATTTGTTAGCTTTTTGTTGCCATTCAAAAAAAAAATAGATTTTATTCACACATCAAAATTCGTACAAACTATCAGTCATACAAAAAAAGTTGTTCATTATCAATATTTTCATATGTTTTTTTCAATTAAACCTCTGAATCAGGAATATACAGTTTTTAGCTTAATTTTGTTTAAAGATAATTTTGCTGTTTTCATTTTTATTAAATTTCGTTATCTAAATGACGATTTGTTCGTTAAGTTAAAAAAGAAAGAAATAATAACAATTGTTTTCGTTTACTTAAAGATTTATTATTTTCATTTCAAAATTTCTTGTTACATTTTTGTTTATGACGTCGTGTGCTTGTTTAATTTCAATTTTATATTTCTTTAGTTTTAAACATTCATGCACTCGATTCATGCAGCTCCCACACACACACATAATATACGCGCGCGCTCAGAGTTCTCATACACTCACTGATGCAGTCATCTACAGAGACATACAAAACTCACAGCATTTATGTTTTCTCAATGTTCATAATATTTTTTGTTTCATTTTTGTTTTAATTCGTAAAATACAAATACATACTAGAGTTTTTGAAAAAGTTCCTTGCATTTTGCTTTATTTATTACAAAATATTTTGAATATCCTAATAGGAGCTATTTGTTTTTTTCTTTTTTTAGTAAAATCGTTAAAAAAAGAAAAAAACGTTTCACTTTAGTTAACACTTTTTTGTTTATTAAAATTAAATTTCGCAAGAAACTTTCTCGTAATCACAGACACATTTCATTTAAACAATCGTACTAGCATTAGAACTAAATTTATTGTTATTCAAGTTTTCTTCATTTTTTTTGTTTACATTTGTGGTTAGCTATTTGATTGACATTGACATTGACATTTCACAGTACTTCGCACATGAATGTAACGAACTACAGACACATAGCAGCACTGGCGACTGAATATCGATTGACAATCCCAATAAAATAGTTAAGAACAAATGAATTTTATAATTTTTCTCTTTATATTCTCTTAAGATATTCTAAATTCGTTCACAACGACTTCTTTCGCTCACAGAGTTTGGTCACACTTGGAATGATACCACAGCTACTAAAATTAAGTTTTTTTTTTATTATCAACTCTCTCTCTTTCTCTCTCTCAAAAATCAAAACACATCATCCACAAAAACACCTGCAAAAAAATGTTGAGAAAAAAAATGTATGAGTATCGTTTGTGCTGTAAAAAATGTGTTTTTGTCTTCATAAAATTTTTTTTATTAATTTTTTTAAAAGAACGTTCAGTTAAGACTTATATTCTAATAATGATACTTACACTTAAATGGTATATCACACGGTCAGTCGGTTGTTGTTGTAATAGTCTACGTCGTTTAATGGTAGTAATGGTCATCTTCATCAGCGTTTGTAGTGATAGTCACCATCACGTTCATTCATTTCTCATCTCATAACTTAAATTTATTATTTCATAGCAAATACAAACATAAATGGTTTTTTTTTTCAGACATTATCGCTACACAGGCAAAGCAAAAAATACATACATCGATCACTTCAAATCATACAGAAATCATTCTTAGAACTATTAACAGAAAAATTGAGTTCGAATATTATTAATTTAGCAAGAAGTATTCAACGAAAGTGTTTGGTGGTTATATTTGTCGAATTTATGAGCTTTTATTGGGTTTGGTAGACTTGAGCGGGCTGGACACACAGCTCTTATGGCCGAAGCGTGGCAAGTTGGGATAGGTGTTAGAACGAACGGACACCTATTGTAAAGGGTGTCCCAACAAGAACGCAAGATTTAAATTTGGCGCTATTCGAAGTGTCATTGTTTGACATTTGAACAATTGTTATTATTAGGCCGTGTGCGAATTCAGTTAAAAATGGGTTAAAACTTGACGTTTGGTTAAATTTTGACACTTCGCATTGAATAAAATTATTAGACTAAAATTATTAGATAAAAATGGAGCTCTACACGAATGAACAACGCATTCTCATTGTGAAATTGTTTTACCAAAATGGTGAAAGTAACTGCGATCAATTTGTGGTTACAATAATGCTCCAAAAGAGTCAACTGTAAAGCGATTAATGGAAAAATTTGCTGAAACTGGGTCTGTCGCTGATGTAAAGACGATCGACCGAAAATATCGCAGCAGTACGTGATGATGTCGCTCAAACTCCATCCAACTCAACTCGACACCGAGCTCAGCAAATTGGTGTTTCCAAATCCACTATGCAGCGAATTTTGACGAAAGATTTGCATCTTCATGCATACAAAGTTCAATTGACTCAGGAACTGAAGCCGGCTGACCATGCACAACGAAGCGAGTTTGTTAATTGGGTATTGGAGAGACAACATGAAAATGCTGATTTTGCCGATAAAATCATTTTTAGTGACGAGGCCCATTTCCATCTTGATGTCTTCGTTAATAGGCAGAATTGTCGCGTTTGGGACGAGGAAAATCCTGGAGTGATTCACGAGAAGCAAATGCATCCTCAACGTGTCACTGTGTGGTGTGGATTTTGGGCTGGAGGAATCATTGGACCTTTTTTTATGAAAATGAGTCAGGTCAAGTGCAAATAGTCAATGGTGATCGGTATCGTGAAA
Organism: Sphaerophoria taeniata; assembly: GCA_943590905.1. NCBI lineage: Eukaryota > Metazoa > Arthropoda > Insecta > Diptera > Syrphidae > Sphaerophoria > Sphaerophoria taeniata. The sequence goes on from OX016540.1 coordinate 91,744,486, forward strand.
TGATAACCATTTTTTCGCGCTTAGAATTGAAGAAATGCTGCAATTGCTGCATCAGCTATTTCCCGGTCGTGTTATTTCGCGTTTTGGAGACCAGAATTGGCCGCCTAGATCGTGCGATTTAACACCATTGGACTTTTTTCTTTGGGGTTTTTGTGAAGTCGATGGTTTATGCGAATAAGCCGACGACGACTCAAGCCTTTAAAGAGGAAATTGGACGCTGCATTAATGAAATACCGTAGCATTTATGCAAAACGGTCATTGAAAATTTCATTAAAAGATCGCGTATGTGCCAGGCCATCTGGCCGATGTGTTGTTCCATGCATAACCTCATCCTGTCTACTTTACGATATAATAAGGAATTCGCGATTTCTTTTGAATATCTGCGTTTTATTTAAAATTTAAATCTTGTGTTCTTGTTGGGACACCCTTTAAATGTTCAGAAAACCTTGTAAAGTTTCATATTTCCGAAGTTTCACAGTAGTTTAAACTTTACACTGGCTTTCTGGCTTGCCCTTTAAACGTTGTTAACATTCAGTCATCAAGTCCACTTCCGAAATTTCAATAAAATGGATTGCCAACGTTACGGGTGTTTAACGTTTTCAAACGGAGCATTGCTTCCTAATAAGTCGACTGATAATCCTAATACGGGATATCCAGAAAATGCACCAAAAAGGTATATCAAATAGGTCGACCGAGAACAAGAAAAGAAATCATATTTCAGAACAAGGTGGACATTGGGTTATCTTCGGCTTTTCTCTCATTAACCAAATCCAACAAAACCTATGCAACCGTCTTGTTTTTAAATAAGGATAAATAGAGTGGCGGGACAGCTCTAGAAAAGCTAAGGCTTAAGTGGCTTACACTCACCAACAGAGTTCGTGTGAAGAATTTAACGCCGATTCCGAACGGCCAAGTCGAGGAGCACTTGCTTCTTGACAAATTGATAATCTTGGAAGTGCCGTCAGTTCTTCGCAAGAGGCAGCATCCGTGAAGGATTAAATAAAATCTTTATGGACACGTGTAGGGTTCAAAATTCCGCATTCTGCGATACAGCCAAGGCACATAACCCCTAAATACGTCTATTACCAAGGAATCGCAGTTGGCCAACTCAAATGATTCATCACTCATGTTCTTCAACAAATATAACCTCCAGAAGATAAAAAACTTAACTCTATAATTTCCTTAACAATTTAAAAATACAAAAATCAAGAAACTAACCTAAAAAGATCTTAAACGGCTAAGTGAATTTGGTCGTGTGTTTCGTCGCTATGACTTCGTACATTAATTTCTATTTCCTATAATTAAGTATTTTGTTTCTATTTGACTCGTAAAAATTAGTTTTTTTTTATATAATTAGTTGTGTGGTGTTTTTTGTCTTTGTTTTACCTGAATGATGTTTTCTTGTTCTTACAATATTTTTTGTTTGTTTTTCTTAAGCGTATTGAAATCGTTTTACTGTTTGGTTTATACTTTTTCTTTTGTGTTGGTTTTCTGTAGTGTTTGTATGTAGGAATGGAGAGAACAAAAAAAAAAGAAACGTTATTTTGTCGTCAATTCCGTTTAAAATCTTTAACAATGTGGTTTTTTTACTTAATTTATTTTATGTTTTCTTTTACTTAAACATAACCTCAATACTAGTTGTTCACTCACAGCACTTGCTCTTTCGTTTATATTTTTGCAATTTTTTGACTTTTTATTTTGCTTTTCAGAAATCCAAACTGCAACTTAGTCAATTTTGCATGAAAATCTTAATCTCTTTCACAACAGAAGTACACACAGAAGAAATTTGTTGCTCGTATAAAAATTCATATCACAAAACATTCATTCATTTTATGATTTAATTAATATGTTTGGTTTAAGTATCGCAGTCATAACACACACACTCGACATTCAAAAACACAGCATCGTCAAAAAAGTATTCACTAATTTGGGCCTAGAAGAAGAAAACGTTGCCTATAACTTTAGAGAAGATTTAACGACGAACTGTAGGGGCTGTACAGCGACACTGACCTAGCTAACAGAGTGAAGGTCCAAAGACTCAGATCGCTTGAATGGACACCAATACTCCGGCCCGTAAAGTCTTCCAATCCACCCCAGAGGGAAGGAGAAGTAGAGTAAGACCAAGGCTCAGGTGGCTCGCACAAGTTGAAGATGACCTCAACCAACTCGGCGTGCGAAACTGGAGACAGCTGCTAGGGACCGAGCTGGTTGGAGAGGTTGAGGCCCAAGTCCATCCCGGACTGTTGCGCCACCTTTAGTAAGTAAGTAAATAGAGGGAATCGACAGCTCTAGAAGAACCAAGGTCTATTCTTTGAGTACGTGTGAAGAATTGAGGGGACCTCCAATTTAACGCCGATTCCGAACGGCAAAATTAAGAAACATTCTTTTTCATGACAGATTGATACTGTTAGAAGTATTAACAGTTATTCACAAGATGAAATAAAAACTTTATGGGCAGATTAAACTTCGAGGTAGTTAAGGACTTCGTCTACCTAGGATCCGCTATCAACTCAGGCAACAACACCAGTGCTGAAGAATCATTCTTGCTAATCGCTGCTTCTTTGGACTTAGAAGGCAATTGAGTAGTAAAGTCCTCTCCCGAGCAAGGTGACACTCTACAAAACCCTTATCATCCCGGTCCTAATGTATGGTGCAGAGACATGGACGATGGACCATGACAACATCTGATGAAAATGCTTTGGGCTGCTTTGGTCCTGTCTGCATTAATGGAGAATGGAGACGAAGATTCAATCAAGAACTATACGAGCTGTTCAACGACTTAGATGGTTGGGTCATGTAGAGCGAATGGAAAATGGAAAATAATGCTCGGGCTCGTAAAGTCTTCGAATTCAACCCGGAAGGACGTCGCAGAAGAGGAAGACCGCGACTCAGGTGAAGCACTTAGGTGGTAGAGGACCTGACAGCTAGCTAGGGACCGAGCTGGCTGGAGACGTATGTTGGATAAGGTTTGTTCCGACCTGGACTGTAGCGTCCCCATAAATAAGAGTACTAATAGGACACACATTACCACTACTCTTCGGGCACTACACGCGATTTCAATAGGGCCCTAGATGAAAATTCTAATGACTTACAATCTTCTTGCAATCTTTTTAAAGCTTCTTACAATATGGGTCTATCGAAGAGCTAAGATCTAAGCATTCAAATTTCGATCCCTACATCAGTTTTATGCTTCCTCAACTATCCATTGTTGAAGTTTTAAAAGCTTAAACGAAGCTGAAAAAGGGTATCATACGGATTTTATTAAAGCATTTGACCGAGTCCATCACGGTTTACTGCTTCATAAACTGAAAATGCTAGGCAGTGATAGTCGTTTTCTAGCTCCTCGGAGATTACTTCTTTCGTGGACAGGCAGGCTGCTATCAAAGTCTTAGCCAGTGAGACCATAAGATCAAAGGCAGTTTTAAACTGTAGGAAGGAATTAAATAGAATCTGTCACACTAACCAGGTTAAGCTCTGCTGGGTTCCTGCACATAGCAGTATAGAAGGGAACGAAATAGTAGATGAACTAGCCAGGAAAGGGTCAGAAGCAGACACAAGTAGAAGCGTCCATTCAGTTAGGGGACCACTCGTCCCGATCGGGGTACTCAAGAGGAAGATAAATCAAAAGAGAAAATCAATAACTCCTGGAAATCCAGGGACGATTGTGTAATCTCTAGAAGTTTATGGCCTAACACTAATGAAACGGAAACTCGGTATATTCTATCGCTGAGTAAAAAGAACTAACGGGTCATTAGGCCATTGGCACAATGGCCAACAAGATAGGGGCATTTGCACGCGATTTCTGTAGAAGCTGTCAGCATGAGGAGGAAATAGAAACCATTAAACACCTGCTCTGTGACTATCCGAACCTCCAAACTAATCGACTCCGTAATTTCGGGAACAGGTTTGTTGAGGAACTGGATGATCTAGCACAGGTCTCAATGGCAAACATGAGGAAATTTATAGATAGCACAGGCTGGTTCGTTAACGAGCCAGTCTACGTTAATCGGCAATTTTCAAGAGCATCGATGCTACCTTTTATTTTTATAGGGGATCACAATGGACCAGTAGGCCCCCGTGTATGCAACAGTTTCACGCTGTGCCCACCCTTCATCACCTAGCCTAACCTAACCTAAATAGGGGAGTCAATGAAGCATTTTAGGTCCGAATTTTTTTTACTGTGAACCGATTTGCATGAAATTTTGGAATTAGGCTCGTCTTACCCTTAACTTCAAAAGTGAAAATGATTTGAACTGCGGTACCACCCTGGGGGTGGTTGCCACAAATAACTTGAAAAGTATTGGATTTTTTGAAAAACTTTATAAATGATTTTTTGCTTAAAATTAGGCCTTCTATCGATATCCGAGGTTATTTTGAAGAAAAAAAAATTCACCCCCGAGAAGGGGTGGCAACCACCCCCAGGGTGGTACCGCAGTTCAAATCATTTTCACTTTTGAAGTTAAGGGTAAGACGAGCCTAATTCCAAAATTTCATGCAAATCGGTTCACAGTAAAAAAAATTCGGAGGTCAGGCCGTATTTTTCGCTTCATTGACTCCCCTAAAATCCCCATTGATGAATAAAGAATAATAATAATAGGGAGGGCATTATTTTTACGAATTTATTATGGTGGAAGTGTAATAAACTGTCATTAGGTTATCTAAGGCAACATTTCATCTCCGGCCAATATTCGGTCTAATCGAGGTAACCGTCGGAGCGGAATTTTCTACGATTTCTTCCGAATCGGAGACATTTTGTCTGTCGGAGAACTAACTCGGAGCGAAATTCGGAGGAAATTCCGCTCCGACGCACGTTTACCTCGATTGGGTCGATTATGCAAGTAAGTCAAAAACACACTCACCATGCTCCATCCACAAATGATTCACATTCACACTCAGAGACAAAGTAAAACACACTCACATCCACGCATTCGCTCAAATCACATATATAATACGCCAAAAAAACAGCATACATACGAAAATTGTAAAGAATCAGTCTCACATTCATATAAGATTTTTATAGTTTTGTAAACCACATTTTTACTTTAGAGTTGTATGGAAAATGATATACATTTTGGTTCATTTTTATTATTGTGTCAAAGTAACGTATCATACGTAAACGCAACATAACTCACCAAACAAACATCCTGGAAAAAAAACATACAAACTACAGATCGTTGCAATCGTTACTTTCGTAGAAATTGGTTTCAAAAAACGTAAACTCAATCAAACCATGAGAAGAGGAGGAGCGGAAGGAGAGGGGGAGAACAATGGCAGATAAACTCACACGTTAATAACATTCACACAAAAGGTGTTAATTATTATTAATTATTATTTTTCTTAAAATTTTGCTTAAAAGTTTATAATTCTGATAAGATATAATTTTTGTTTCTTCTTTCGTTCTATTTACTGTGTTTCTTTTGTATGGAAAATTAGAAAAAAAAACAATTGATTTGGAGCTTCTGAGCTTTTCTGTTTGTTGGCTTTGCGTTCAAAAAGGTTTTTTTTTACAAATTTATGTTCTCTAAGTGTGTTATCAAAAAGTTGTTGTTGTTGTTGTTGTTGTTGTTAAGTTCGGAAAAAAGTGGGAGCATTTTATTCTTTTCTTTCCAGAATTTTAAGGGTAACAGGATGAGGGAGGGCTTTAATTTGGTTGCAAAAACTGCTGCTGGTTTGAAAAGAAACAAAATATGTATATATATATAAATAATAACTAAAACAATTATGTATATGTAACTAGAACTATGTGAAAATAATAATCGTAATAAAAATAAACCTAAACTCGCCGATCTCATGGCGAATGTTTACACACACACATTGTTGCTTGCGTTGATGTTCTTTGTTATCCTTATTTCGTATGTGTGTGTTTCAGAGATGCATTTTGTGATTTTTTTTCTAAGTTAATTCTGAACTTTCTGAAAAAAGAAGAAAAACAAAAAATGTAATTGTAATTAATGTTATAGAGCGGGTTTCAGAGAAGGTGGACAGCAAATCAACTTGATGTTTTTAGTCTTTATGCATTTGCTTGAAATGGGTGTTTCATCATGTTTTGACCGAAATGCATTAATGTATAAGATGTATAGAATGGGAATGTCATTCAAGTTCGGAAGGGTATTGCAGAATTTGTATATGGAAACCACAGCAGCAGTATGGGATGGCGAGACCATTTCACAATGGTTCGAAACCAAGTCAGGAGTAAGGCAAGGCTGTTTACTAAGCCCAAGTCTTTTTGCCCTTTTTATCGATGATATTACCAACTGTTTGCCGAGTGGAGTGGAAGATGCTGAAACAATCATCAAGGCCCTTCTGTTCGCGGATGACATAGTGTTATTTGCATACTCAACAGAGTCTCTCCAACTAATGATTAACAAACTTAGTGTAATGCAAAACATGGAAATTAGATGTTAGTTTGGAGAAGTCGAAGGTTATGGTTTTCCGGAAAGGTGGAGGAGGAGCAAGTGAACGTGAACGGTGGACATATTACGATAATGAGAGAATCGAAGTCGTCAATGAATATAAATATTTGGGGGTTTATATCACGAAAAATAACAGCATGGAAAGACATCTTGCGGAAAAGTTACAAACAGCAAAAAGCACAATCAATATTGCATGGCAAAGAATCTTTAGCAATACACATATAGCATACAGTAGCAAATACAAAATATTTGCATCGGTAGCTGAGTCAACATTGCTGTATGCTTGTCAAGTTGAGAGAAGTAGGAAATATGTAACCGCTGAAAAACTCCTCCGATTTTAGATCAAAAGGATATTTCGACTACCACCGAATGCCCCGAACTACATGATTATGCTTTAAACCGGTATCTCACCTCTTTTTATCAAAACGCTTAAATTGCAAATAGATTATATATGTAAGGTAATGGAAATGTCGGATGAGCGGCTCCCGAAAAAATCAGCACTTCAAGCTATAAATAGCAGATCAGGGGGTCAATTCCCGATCTGGGAACTAATATAGAACTTGCGTTGGATGATTGCACTATGTGGAAAAACTCCTTGTATCAGCTGATTTCCGGTATAGATGATCGTTTTAGATTAAGCTTCGCATCTGAAGCAGAAGGATCTATCCACAGGACCTTGTATTGTAAGCTCAACCATAACCTCAACCAAAGGAATTACTTCCGCGTTGAATACACGACCAATCAAATTTCAATGATATTCAGATTAAGAGGTGAACAGCTTAGTATCAACTTCATTCCACATCATGAAGATTTGCACTTGCTGTGCGAATTGTGTAATATGGGCGAAAGAGAGGACATTTGTCATTTTATGGGTTGATGTCCTATTCTGCGTGAAACAAGAAGACATATTTTCGGAAGCAATTTTCTAACTGAAGAGCAGGCCATCCAATATTTAAATGAAGCCGAAGTACCAGTACTGTTCCAATTATGTACAATAGCATTAGCTTATCGTAGCAGAATTATAAATGGAAACTTTTAAACAGATTTTTTATTTAACAAAGCCATGCTTTTAGGATATTTAGTTTATAATGTATATGTAAATACAGTTTAAAGGAATAAATCTACATCTATGTATCTATCATGCATGCCTACTGACTGGTCAATTAGCTCCATATTCCCCATCTACAAAAATTCGATCCTATGTAATGCAAAAACATCGCCTACAAGATCCTCTCTGCCGTAATATGTGAACGTCTGAAGCCTTTCGTCAACAATTGGTCATTATCAATGTGGCTTCAGACCAGGAAAGTAAACCATCGACCAAATTTTCACTTTGCGGCAGATCCTGGAAAAAACCTATGAACTCCAAATCGATACCCACCACATCTTCATCGATTTTAAGGCCGCGTATGACAGCATCTACAGAGACGAACTATATAAAGCTATGTCTAGTTTTTGCATCCCTGCCAAGCTCGTTCGCTTGTGCAAAATGACGATGGAGAACTCACGCTGCTCCATCAAAGTTGGCAACGAGCTCACGGAATCTTTCGATGTCAAAAAAGGATTCAGACAAGGCGATGCACTGTCGTGCGATTTCCCTAACATCGTTCTTGAGAAGATAGAGCAAAACTCCACCGTCAACACCAGGGGCACTATCTTCCAAAAATCTGTTCAACTTCTCGCTTACGCCGATGATATTTATATAATGGGAAGAACACAGCGTGATGTCAATGGCACCTTTGTGAGAATTGAGATAGAAGCGGCAAAAATGGGTTTAGCGGGAAATGAGGGAAAAACGAAGCATATGCTGTCTTTGAGCAAGGACACCCAACACAAACGGCTCGAACAGAACGTCACAATAGACGCATAAAACGAGGTAGTAGAGGAGTTTGTCTACCTAGGCTGCGCTAATAACACGGGCAAGAACACCAGCGCCGAGATCAGACGAAGAATAAATCTTGCTAATCGCAGTTTCTTTGGGCTAAGAAAGCAATTGAGTGGAAAAGCCCTCTCTTGAGTAACTAAGGTAAAACTGTACAACACCCTCATCATCCTAGTCCTGCTGTATGGTGCAGAAGCATGGACCTTGACAAAATCGGATGAATGTGCCTTAGGCTGTTTCGAGAGGAAAGTTCTTCGGGTCATCTTTGGCCCTGTGTGCATTGATGGGGAATGGAGAAGAAGATACAACAGCCAACTTTACGGGTTGTACAACGACATGGACCTAGCCAGAAGGGTCAAGGTCCAGAGACTCAGGTGGCTCGGTCATTTAGAGCGGATGGACATCAATGCTCCGGCCCGGAAAGCCTTCGACACTATTCCCGAGGGACGTAGAAGGAGAGGAAGACCGTGACTCAGTTGGCGCACACAAGTGGAAGAGGACCTCAATCAACATGGAGTGCAAAACTGGAAACAGCTGGCTAGGGACCAAGCTGGCTAACGAATTTCAAGTCGAAACCCACCATCTTTTTATGGATTTCAAACTGCTTATGATAGAGCATCCAACGTCAAGAACGTATGATGGTGTTGTCTGAATTTGGGATCCTCAACAAACTGATCCAGTTGTGCCGCATGACGCTAAAAAATACGCAGTGCTGTGTACAATTAATGGGTAACAGTTTATTTAAGTTGTTTCGAACATGGAGAGGGTTTAGACAAGGAAATGCGCTGTCATGTGACTTCTTTAACAAAGTCATTGAGCAGATAGTGCGCAAGGCCAACCAGCCCCTAGAATATGCGGATGACACAAACATCATCGGTCGCTCCAAAAGAGCTGGTCTTGAGGCCTTTACAGCAATTGAAGAACAGACGAAGCTCGTTGGTGTTTGAAGTGAATGAAGACAAAACAAAGCACATGCTATCAACAAACAAAAGACCATCTGTCCGCCACATAGGACAAAACATCACTTTTGGTAGCAGCAATTTCGAGGTGCTTAACGAGTTCATCTACCTCGGAACAATCATCAATCCCACAAACGACACCTAAGTGGGGATCCGATTACCCTGTTACTTCGTTTTGGCCAAACAAACAAAACTCGAAAGGCAAAGTGCCTACGATACAAGGCTTTGATTTTACCAGTCTTACTCTATGGGAAATGATACTGGGCACTTCGGAAAAAAAAAACTTCTTCAACGGATTGTCGGTCCGGTATTCGGCGATGGCGAATGGAAAAGAAGTTCAACCGCGAACTGTACCCAGATGTAGATGTAGTCCATAGAGCCAAAAAAAGACGACCACATCGGCCACATCGAACAAATGGAGGACAACGCTCCAGCCAACAAGTTCTCTTCTCCCAGCCCTCAGGTTCGAGTCGACCAGGAAGATCGAACCTCCGGTACAAAGACTTGGATACCAGAGCGTTTGGTTTTGACGACTGGAGAATGCATGCGAAGGACCGTTTCCGATGGAAAACTGCTGTGTCCCAGGCTGAGATCCTACATGGATTGGGAGCCGGCTAAGTAAGTAGCAATTCATTGCGCAATTCATAAGAATGTACTACTCCAACATTACTTCTGAATGCTTTTGGGATCTGTGATCAAATGCGCTGGATATGCAACAGACCTGTTAATAACAAACAACAACTAGTCTTCCAAGTGTGCATGAGAAGGGATTTTTTGGAGCAGATACTTGAGAACCGACGTCGCTAAACCATTATTGCTTTTAACACTTTTTTAGACGGTGATAAAAATTGGCAACACAAAATGAATGGAACTTATGAAATATCAAATTGACTTGGCTTCGTTCACTAACGCATACGCAAAAGAATAAAACTTACCAAATTTAAAAATTTTATTCAGTCGGCGGGACGTCACGCAGTTTCTTGATCTCCTTTGTCGCCCAACTGCAAAGTGATTTTGTGCGGGACGCCTTGCATCGCTTACCTTCGGCAAGGAATTGATTTATGGTCATATCTTCGAGCAGCGGATACAACTGTGGTCCAAATGCCGTACACAAATCGCCGATCAAACCAGCTGAAATTGCCACAATTGAATCAGACATGTCGCCTTCCTGTGCAATGGCCTTGATAAACGCAATTATATGACTAATATGAGATTCCATGTGGCGAACTTCGGGGTTGGGCTTCTGGTCAGCACCCTTTAGGCCCTGCAATATACCGGTGTACGCCTCGAGTACACTCTCACGCAATTCATTCAAATACTCGAGCATGTCGTAGCTATTTTGATCGACCTGCACTCGTGAAGCATGCAATAACATTTCCAAAACAACTGGCAGGTATTTCACAAAATCGGTGCCAATGCTGAGCGCCATGTCTCCAAAGACGGAAAGAATTTGAGGCTTTACAGAGCGATGCAGAGTTGGTTGACTCAAGTTGTCGCACAGAGTTTGCATGATCTCGTCACAAAATGGAAGCACGTGAGCTTTGAGGGCACGGCAAATGTCACCGGTCAAGCCAACGGCGGCGCAGCACACTTGATATTCCTGGTAGTTCTTAAGACCCATAAACAGATAGGGTTTGAAGGCGTCCATGTACTTGAGGAATTTCAGCCCGAGTAATTCAGCCAAGGTTGAGACAGCGATATAAGCGTCTTCCTGAACACCGCCAACCTTACTGGATGAAGAACTGAACATGGTCAAGATAGCAGTCATAATCGCGTCTGAAATCTGAGGAGCGTCTTCTTCGCGTACTTTACGCAAAACCGACTGCAGTGTTGCACACAGCAGGGATTGAATGTCATTGAAGTGGCTGCGGTCGCTCTGATTGGAAAGATGTGCCTCCATTTGAAGAACTTGATTGAGTCGGTCCAAAATGACGAGCGTTGTTCTCTGGACAATTAAATAACAATCGACGGGCGAGTTCTTGATCATGTCCATCAGAGCTTCGTAGGCTGCAGCACGCAAATTGGCGTGAGCACTGTCCGCCCTATCTGTTGTCTCCAACAATTGGGTGATGATGTACTCAAAGTATGGCGATAAGCAGTAGGTTTTTGGTGTTTCGCCGTCGGCTCCTTCTGCAGCTTCGTAGGCGGCATCAGACAGGCCGATAAAAGCCCAGCAAACGTTTGTGGCGACACGTGGTTCAGCTTTCAGACCCTTGATGAAACATTCCAATAGAGTGCTCAGGTATTTCTTGTTGATTGCTGCTTCAGGGATGATCTAAAAATGGGAAAATAGAAAAATAACACACAATACAGTTTGAACCAAGTTAAAGGACTTACGTCGCAAATCCTTCCAAAAGTCCAAGCAGTCGTGTCTCTGACAACAACGCTCGAATCATACATTAACCGAATCAGTGTTGGCATAGCCTGTTCCACGAGCGTCTTCAATGTGTTCGTTTCCACACCGCTAAGAATTGAACCGAATGTCATCACCGCAGCGTCACGCAACCTCCAGTGTGGCGATTCAATATTTTCCTTGATAAACGGAAGTACATGGGGCACTATCTCATCTTCGCAACACGATGCCAGCAATATTAGACAAACACTAGCCGCCTTCGATGGACTCCAATTATCTTCGTCATCGCACTCGTCTTGTTTTGTCAGTTTTTCCATAAGTACTGGTGTCAAATATTGCAGGGCACCACGAGCATAGTGTTTGGAGACCCGCGTTGGTGTTTTGCCCGCATCAATGGCTTCTTGTGATTCTATCGCCAAGTCGACTTCTTCATCACACACATTCGACCAGAACTCAATGCCCTGCAATGCGATCTGATCATGTTCGGATTTCATAGCTTCAAGAGTGATCGGAAACAAAGCTTGACCCATATAGGGTTCCATGTATTGGTAGTAGAGTGAGAGAATTTTCACAAGACACTGCATGGCCGCAACACAAATTTGAGTATCCTGAGACTGCGTTGCTTCGCATACAACTTCCATAATGAAATTACGCTCGGTGTCCTTTTCGAAGTTTGCTTTTGTGAATTCCAGAGAATTGAGGAGGGCTGTTGTTGCGGCCAAACGGACGTGGTTGCTGGATTCTTGTTTGCGCATGCCGTGAATAATTGCCGTAAGAATCTGATTTGCCTGGTGCTCGAGTACTCCTGGTTGAATGTCTTGACAGATGTAACCTGATAATCCACAAAAATAGAATCATTTTGCAAATGGATAAACGATGAAGAACTTACCAATTGCTTCTAGAGCTGCCTCTCTATCCGTTTCGCTGGAACCTTCGGTAACGACTTTGCCCACTAAAGTGTTAATGAGTATTCCCCATCGACCATTTGCTAGCTCGGTGACGGCTACATAGGCAACACATTGCGCTGCACTTGATGGTCGGGTATTTTCCGTACCCAAGGAGCACAGAATCTATAATGGCAATATTCATTCATTAGATCCGCCTTCGATCAAACCTCTTTTTTGAGAACTCACATTCTTTTTGATATATTCTCGCGTATCCTCGGGAAACTGAAGCCATCGCTCTTGGTACTGCACATTGGTTGCCTTGTCTTTGCTGGTTAGATGATTTTTTAACTGCAGACCGGCTGCCATTCGTGCGACAGCACTATTGCTAACATTCACAAGTACATCGGATAATGCCTTAAGAAATTCGGGCAGATTTGTTTCGGCTGCCTGCTCGAGGAAGTTCTTTGCCGACAGCAGTTCATTTTTGTCTTTTATATGAAAATGTTACTGTTAGTTAACTTGTTCAAAGGATTCAAGCAATTCATAAAAAATAGTTTGGTTAGTGTCGTTCCCGTATGTAAACCGTCTAGTTGGATTTTGGTAGACAGTCGTTGCAAAGTAGGAACATTAATTTAGCACTTAAGGGTTTTTGATAAGAGCATATTGAAATGCAATTACGTATTCTTTTTTTGAGAAACAAGTGCAAGTCTAAGCAAGAAAGCTCACAAAAAAGGCCATCATGGCAGCATATATATGGGAGATGGAGGAAAAAGGAGGACAGTGAGAATGACTTCAAGGTACTTTCATTTTTCCCCCTAGGTTGAAGCCACGAAACACAATCTTTCATAAGTTCGTCCAACAACTAGGTTATGCCCACATAATTTGAAGAGCAAAGCATTTGTTCAGTGGTGCGTTTGTGAGCCTTGAAACGCAGGCCAAAAAGATGGATTTAGCGATTTATGAAGCAAATACCTAGTTACTGCTCTCAACAAGAAAGGACGACCAAATAGGACGTCACCATAAACAGATTTAACAGATTTAGAGGTAGTTAAGGACTTTCGAAGGAACCCACCGGCTGTGCAATCCCCATTGACCCAGATCGAGCAGGCGGAAAAAAGCCTGGGACTGCATATAAATGAGAGAAAAACTAAGTACATGGTGGCACCGTCAGCTGAAAACGTTGACAATAGTAGAAGAACAACTATTTAGGTGGAGCAGCATGAATTCGAAGAAGTGCGATCCTTCAATTACCTCGGTCAGTAGTAACAGCCGATAGCAATATAGAAGAAATATGAGGGCGGCTGCTCAAAGCCAATAGAACCTCTTTTAGTCTTAATCTTACCATTGCTTCGAAACGGTTGCTGTATAAGACGATAGCCCTACCAGTGCTCACTTACGGATGCATAGCCAAAGGCACTCTGAACTGTTCGAGAATAGTTGGCCCCGGTTTTGTGGGAGGACGAATCCCGAGACGATATAACCCCCAGCTATATCAAATCTACTGCAAAGCAAACTTGATAACAAAAATTAAGACATCATCGGTGGGATACTGCTGGTATGAGCGAAGAGGAACCGCCCCGGAAAGTCGTTTGCGGTTCAATTAATGGTAAGAGACAGCGCGGCAGACCAAATTTACACTCAATAGTTTTATAGATTCAGTCAAAAGGTATTTTCAGCTGCTTTGTATTCAGCTGTACTATTACTATGATTTTCGGAGCTCCATATCTGTTCAGACACTTGAATAGTTTCATTAACAGCCTGTTGCTGTCTCTTTTAGCTCTTTCAATGACGTTTGTGAGACACATGTATTGTACACATAGGTTTGTAGGTTCGGAATTATGTATTTCCAAGTCTAACCTGGGTTTTTTATTGTTCGGTTTTGTTAACCTTGCTGCTCGTGAAATGAGTATTTCCTGCCATTCAGTGTTACACGACGTAATGATCTTACCGTTTCATCCGTAGCTCGTGCTTTGAAGAGCCTAGAAAGTTAGGCCCTTTAGCCATGGTTTTCTATCAAAACGCGTGTTCTTGTTGTATGCATTTATGTGTTTGTTCTTAAGGGCAATGGACTAGAGAACACAATCTCAGAATCAAATAAAAATAGAGTGGCGCGACAGCTCTTGAAGAGCCAAGACCTATGTGACTTACTCTCATCGACAATTTTCTGGGTGCGTGTGAAGAATTGAGGGGACCAACAATTTAACGCTGATTCCGAGCGGCAAAGTTGAGAAGCACTTTTTCATGACAGTTTGATACTCTTGGAAGTTTTGTCACTTCTTCGCAAGAGGCAGTACCCGTGGAAGATGGAATTAAAACTTTATATGCACGAGTAAAACTCGAACCCACGACATCCTGCTTAGCAGCCAACTCACCTAACCACGAAGCCACGGGCAGCTGCGATCTCAGAAAAACTATTAATAGTCAGGCTCGGCAAGAAAAGTGGTCTGAGAGCAAAAGGTGTTCTCAGATGATGATGCCCGGTGATTATTGCCCTTTGTAGGCATTAGCAGTTAAAGGTTTGGTTTTAATATGTTTAATTTGAACAACGTTTCGTTGTATTTGCGCCATTTACTTTTGGCTGATACAAGTGAATGCTAGACAGTATATCCCAAGAGAATCCAACTTTTTTTTTTTATATAGTAAATCGTCTTTAATAAGAGCGTAAGAAGGCAAGTGACATAACTTCGCCAAATCGGAGACATTCTACGTCGAATTAATGCCTTAATACATAAATAAATATATTCAAGAAGTTAGGTTAAGTTAAACCGGTTGTTTCATTCAGGATCCACCCACTTAGGCCATAAAAAGGCCCTTTGAGATACCACATGAATCTAGGGATAACTTCCTACTAGTGGAACCATTTTGAGCCTTAAATAAAGCGAAGAAGACATTTAAAATGTTTGTTAGCTACTTCGCTGGGGTTATCCAGGGAATATTCACCCACGTGAAGTTTGTGTCAGAGTGGAGCCTTTTATCGTACACGGCAATATCACGGCTGAAATCCAACAAAGCCGCTGGAGCAGATGATCTAGCTGCCGTGCAGTTCAAAGCAGCAGGCGACGATCTAGATAGGAGCATGCACCAAATCATCTGAAGATATGGTCGGAGGAATGTATGCCCGATGAATGGAACCTCAGCATTGTTGGCCCGATCCTGAAAAAGGGCGATCCTATAAACTGCGCCAACTACAGAGGAATCAGCCTACTTAACATCGCCTACAAGATCCTCTCTGCCATAATATGCGAACGTCTGAAGCCTTTCGTCAATCTGATTGGTCTTTATCAATGTGGCTTCAGGCCAGCAAACTCAACCATCGACCAAATTTTCACGTTGCGGCAGATCCTGGAAAAAACCTATGAACCCCAAATCGATACCCACCACCTTCTCATCGATTTTAAGGCCGCCTATGACAGCATCTACAGAGACGAACTGTATAAAGCCATGTCTAGTTTTGGCATCCCTGCCAAAGTGCCAAGCTCGTTCGCTTGTGCAAAATGACGGTGAAGAACTCACGCTGCTCCATCAAGGTTGGCAACGAGCTCGCGAATTCTTTCGACGTCAAAAAAGGATTCAGACAAGGCGATGCACTGTCGTACGATTTCTTTAACATCGTTCTTGAGAAGATAGTGCAAAACTCCACCGTCAACACCAGAGGCACTGTCTTCCAAAAATCTGTTCAACTTCTCGCGTACGCCGACGATATTGATATAATGGGAAGAACACAGCGTGATGTCAATGGCGCCTTTGTGAGAATTGAGACAGAAGCGGCAAAAATTGGCTTAAAGCTAAATGAGGGAAAAACGAAGTATATGCTGTCTTTGAGTAAGGACACCCAACATCGACGGCTCGGACAGAACGTCACAATAGATGCATGCAACTTCGAGGTAGTAGAGGAGTTTGTCTACCTAGGCTCCGCTATTGACACGGGCAATAACACCAGCGCCGAAATCAGATGAAGAATTACTCTTGCTAATCGCTGTTTCTTTGGGCTAAGAAAACAATTGACTGGAAGAGCCCTCTCTCGAGCAACTAAGGTAAAACTGTACAACACCCTCATCATCCCAGTCCTGCAGTATGGTGCAGAAGCATGGACCTTGACAAAATCAGATGAATGTGCCTTAGGCTGTTTCGAGAGGAAAGCGAACACAGCAACTTGACGACTTATACAACGACGTGGACTTAGCCAGAAGGGTCAAGGTCCAGAGACTCAAATGGCTCGGTCATTTAGATCGCATGGACACCAATGCTCCGGCCCGGAAAGCCTTCGACACTATTCCCGAGGGACGTAGAAGGAGAGGAAGACCGCGACTCAGGTCCTCAATCAACTTGGAATGCAAAACTGGAGACAGTTAGCTAGGGACCGAGCTGGCTGGCGAAGATTGTTGTTTGAGGCCCAAGTCCACACCGGACTGTAGCGGCACCTTAAGTAAGTAAGTTCCAAAGACTTGTTATCTCAAAGCAGATCTCATACATAATGGAAAAAATATAGGTTACCCTTACCTCTTACCTATTCTATTCCCAAATCCCAATAATGTAATTAAATTAAGGAGAAGCTGCTGATCATTTCCTAAATCTTTGATTGGAACAAGAGTTAATCCACGTTGTGAAATCTTTAATTATAGATCGATTGAATACGAATTCCATTTTCTTATTCCTTGGCGTCAGATGTTTCCGACTTGCTACCTTTTATGGAAAAATTACATAAATCAAATTAATCCAAGCAATTCGGTGTCCAATAGAAAATATGTGACTCAATTGATAGGACTGTTTTGTAAATAAAAAAGACACTGACGTTATACAATCAGTCAAAAACAAAAAATGTGCCAAATACCGCCAAAAACTACGAACAAAAAAAAATTAACTCAATGGCGCCCTATTTTCCCGCACAAATTCAATAAAATAAATCCCACCCTTTTCAGTATTGAACCGAATATGATAAAATTCTTTTACACACATACTCTTCACAGAGATAAGTACATATACGTGATACGATGCAAGCACATATATACACGCGTACATACATTTTCATGACAACCAAGTTAACCTATGAAAATTTTTATGTTTGATTTAACGATCTGCACAAAAATACAATTTGCTAATCGACGACTGAAAAATGAGAATTGCAAATTGAATCGTCATCGATGTCGCCGCTCTCCTCATTGTTGAGCATACACAAGTTTCGCGAGACAAGTCGCAAGTCGCGATGGAAGCCATTTCTCGAACTTTTCCTCCCAAATCAAAGACAAGATGAATTGTTGCGGGCAGAGTGAAGAGTAACGACGACCCTGACTGAAAATGTCATTTTCTGTGTAAAAAGGAGACTCGACAACGACGACGAAGTCGAATTAGATTTGCATTTTTGGGAGCTTGCAATTTTGTTCAATTGCTGATTTTTTTTTCTTAACTTAGAATCGGATTTTCTTGATATTTTGGGAGCATGTCTATTTCAAAATTAATAAAACTTACCAGGTGAAATTGTCTTCTCCAAAATTTGTATAAGTTGCAGATTCACTTGCATATTCATTTTGCTGGTTGTGAAGATTTCTTTTTTCTTGTCCTGGTTGTTAGGTTTTTTTGTTAATTTATTGGAAATTGTCTCAGCGATTTTTGTCAGATCACTCGGTAATCAGTAGTGTTGAGCTAGTTTTGAAGTTATTTTGATGTAATTTAAGTCGTTTTTAGTTGTACTTTTTGTGGTTTTTATCAAGTGAGGACCGGCTATGATACTTCCACATGGAAGCCACTCAGAAAAATTTCGAAGTAAAAAATTTTTTAACGTCTTTCGTTCTGTCGAGGCAGAAATGCGATATGGAATTCCAATGGTGTTTGAATGCGTTCAGGAAAATGGTATGGAAATTCTGAACATAATGAACGCATTCAGCATTAAAGAAATTGAAATATTCAAGTTTCACAAGTGTGTTATAAGCACGAGAACGACCAATGAAAAACGAATGAATGAAGAAAAGTGATTTTAGATACGTTTGAAACCGTATTTCCTTACAAATTCTCAACAAAACGATAGAAGTATAGTTTATGTTTGATTTATGATGCATAAATTAACTTTTTAATCTCAAATGTTAATAAATTTAAAAAAAGAAAATTTGTTCATAGCGAAAAGAATAGTAGTTGATACGAACTGTCAAACTCTATTCGCGTTCCACACCATCCACACTCCCGACGAACAAAATGTTCACACGAGTCTAACCTCAAAAATCATTCTTGCTTTGTGTTTTGGTCGTTCATTTGCGACGAATTAAAAACTCTCATATGAAAGAAATGTCAAAATCGACGAATTTTCGTTCATTCGTTGGTCGTTGTTCGTGCTCATGTGAATAGTGCTATAGACTACTATTACACCACTGTGTGTCGTGGGTCATGCTCTTATTGCCCGATGATGGTGGATTTACATGTAATCTTCGACGTCTGCATCTGCAAATTCGCAGAAAAGTAAAGCGGGGGAGCTATACGACATAACACGAAAGAGTGAAAGAGTACACATATACCTACCCATTTTTACTTGCTATAATTTTTAAAGCTCGGTGACAGATGATGTCAAAGTCATATCAAATCGAATTTTGAAACTTCTAAACAATTTAATTTTTTCTTCTCGTTGTTTTTTTTTAATAATCGAATATGGAAGAGTCTTACGACAAAAAAAGAAAAATATTGAGCTTGGTTTTGGCCTCTAGTTCGGAGGAGCTAGGAGCTAGTTCGACGGCTGCGATGAACCTGCTGATGCAGGAGCTGCTGCTCTTGGCGATGAATTTATTTGAGTCGGTTTCTCCGTCTCGACGATGACTGGTTTCGGTTTATTTTGTGATTCTATCTTCTTGATCGACACAGAATGTGGAATCGCTCTGAGTGCATCCTGAATTGTAGGCTGACGAGTTTTAGGCGCAGTCGGCGAGATTGGCTTAACACTGACTTGCTTAAGCCCCGAAACCATCTTAACCGGCAGATTAGGCGTTTTTTGTGCTGGTTTCTTGTTTTCCTTTGGCGAAGTTGACGAACTGGCTGCTTCAACTGTCTGTGCAGGTTTTGTTGGTTGCTTTCGGCGAGCTGGAACTTGCTGGATTGAAACAATTTTTGTCGGTTGTTGTGACTTTTCACCTGTTTTCTTGACCTTAGCCGGCGGCAGCTGCTCGTCGGGGGATTCATTCATTTCTTCGATTATATTCATCAGTTCCAATGTCTCTTCGTCAATTATTGATTCAATTGATTTTGACGAAGTATTGGCTTCCTCTTCGTTGTGGTTGTCTAAAAACAAAACATTTAAAAAAAATTCAAAAGTGCTTGAAGCAGATTAAACCTACCCGATTCGTGTTTCACCATTACATCCTCATCTTGTTCCTTTTTGAGTGGCTCATCGGGAAATTCCTCATAGAGGAACTCCTCGATCTCCTCATCCATTTCCTTTTCCTTGACCGACGTCGACTGGGATGTTTTAACAGACATTTGGTTTTTCTTATCATCCTCGTCATAAGCGACCATCTCATCTACGTGCGCCTCATTGATGTGAGTATCCAATCGATCGCTGGTCATGTAAATCAAATCGCAGAACTCGCAGGCATAGGCCTCACCTTCGGCATGCTGGCGCACGTGATCGGTCACCGTTTCAATGTCATCGAATGCATCCTTGCACAATGGACATATTTTTGTCTGCGCAGCATGCACTGCCGAATGGTAAATCAGATCATCCCGATTGTTGAATGACTTGAGGCAATCGTTGCACTTGTACAAACCAGTAATGTTCTTGTGCGAACGCATGTGGCGCGTCAAATGATGACTCAGCAGATAGGACTTGGAGCACAGTTTCCATGGATATGGCCGGTTGCCAGCATGAGCTGTTAAATGTCGCGACAGCTTGCTGGGAGTCGAAAAGCTCTGGTCCAGTACTGACATTGAAACGGTTGCTGGCGGCAATGGATAACTTCGTGCCGCTCCAAACTCTGTTTGAAAGCGAACGCTTTGTTGCAAATCCTACATGGGTAGGGTCGCTTCTTGCGATGACGTTCGGTGTGCTTTTCCATTTCCTCTTGCGATATAAATGCCTTCTCACAGAAAACGCAAATAAATTTGGGAATGTCAATATGGGTCTTCTCGTGGCGATGCAACAAAGTTGAACGGGTGAATCCTTTGTCGCAAACAACACACTTATACGGCTGTGATTTCTATTTTTTAGGCCGTGTGCGAATTCAGTTAAAAATGGGTTAAAACTTGACGTTTGGTTAAATTTTGACACGTCGCATTATTTGACTAACTTTGTGGTTAAAAAATAAAAATGGATGAATTTTTAACCACTACTGTCATATTTTAACCTGCTCAGCAGCTAGTCAAATAATGCGAAGTGTCAAAATTTAACCAAACGTCAAGTTTTAACCCATTTTTAACTGAATTCGCACACGGCCTAAGTTATATGGCAGACACAATTTTTTGGTATCAAGATCTCGTGGGAGGAAAAGTCCCGGTTCCATAGGTAGCACATAGAGATGATATCTAAACATTTAAAACAACAGTTATGAATGGACGAGCTTGAAGTACAATAACTTAATTTACCTATTGGCATTGCTATGGTTAGGGAATTTGGGAAACAATGCACAAACCAAAGCTGCTTCTGCTTCAGGACTTTTGGAAAGTGTATAGCGACCGGCAAAAAACAGATGATTGTTTTGACAGGCCAACAACAAAAAATTATGGTGCAGATGAAAAAATTATGGTGCAGATGAAAAAATTATGGTGCAGATGAAAACGCTATAAAAAAGATGAAACATGTTCGTCTTCACCATAATTTTCTTCTGCATGAGTTGAACTTCCTATAATCTTCATCCGTGCAGACGTCTGCATTTTGGTCTTACCTCTCTATTACACTAGTATGAGTTTTGTATCTTGCATCCTCTATTTTTGCAGATGATGGCATGCAGATCAATGTAAATCCACCATGAGTCGCATTTTTTCATCTTCTTTCTCATTTAATATTTTCGTATTTTGTTTCATTTCAATTCGTCTTGCATCCTGTCCAAATGTATTTCTTGGTATTTGAAAGTTTTTCATTTCAAATTTGAATGAAAGAGGGTTGCCAAATTTTAGTCGTTAGCGTGACTTAAAGCACTATTCACATGAGCACGAACAACGACCAACGAATGAACGAAAATTAGTCGATTTTGACATTTCTTTCGCCACCTATACATGAAATTGTGGATATTTTCTTCTTGGATTATATTCTCTGCTTTTTTTTACATGGAAGACAAAAACAGAAGGTATCCAGAATCCGGATCTTTGTAAATTTACTTGATAGGTACTATCAAGATGGCATTTTTAACTAGATAAAGAGCTGCACAGAATGAATCGCATTAAATCCGACGACGGACGACCAAAAGTGACAGATGAAATTTGAATGGATTCGCGCGACGAAGTTGAAAAAAGTTTTACATTTCCTTACAAATTTAGCTGTCATTTTCGTCGTCGGGCGACAGGCGATGAATTCTCTTCACTTAACAGATGACAGCGTTAAATATTTGATGCCAAAAAGTCCGTTCTTTTACTTTCTGGGCAGTTTGTGTAAAAACTGTCAAAAATCATTACCACTCCTCGAAATTTTGTGATTCACCCAAAAAGAAAAAGAACGCTTCACACCAAAAATCTGCCAAATGCACAAAATTATGTCAAACATCAACAAAATTCAATGTACTTCTTATGGTTTGACAGAACTTAAGGCCCAACTATAATAGTCGGAAGGGTGCGTACGTTGACGTACGAAAATTCCCAAATACATGCAAATCAGATGTCACAGCCATAATAGCGGATTGCTCGGTTTCGTTCAGTTTTGTTTTCGGACGTAAACTCACTTTTCTTTCTCAATTTACGCGCGGAAATTTGACATTTCTCTAAAACCACAGCAAGACGACACCCTGGGCTGATTGGCTGCCTTATAGATGTTTTTGCAAGATGAGGACTCAATATATCAAGCAGTTTGTTATACAGTTCTAAATTCATTCGTGTATAAATGAAGAACTGTTATCTGTCCAGACTTTTTATTTTTATAAATGTAAGGCCGTGTGCGAATTCAGTTAAAAATGGGTTAAAACTTGACGTTTGGTTAAATTTTGACACTTCGCATAATTTGACTAGCTGCTGAGCAGGTTAAAAAATGACAGTAGTGGTTAAAAATTCATCCATTTTTATTTTTTAACCACAATTCATCCAATTCGCACACGGCCTAACATTGAAAAAACCATTTTGGTTTCTATCGCGGTTGATGGGACGCACACAGCAGGACCTATCTCTTGAGCTCTTTTTAATATAATCATCTAATTATTTTAATGCAAACAATGCCTCCATTAAGAAGTGCATTGATTTTAAACTCTAAATTATATTAAATTGTCTATTTTTATTCATTATTTCAATTAAAACAATTTGCCCAACACAGAATAATGACAGAAAGCTTTCCGTTTAATTATGGGTAAGCGGATGCAATTGACAGTCGGAAAGAAACGGTTCGTTCAGTTTTGACGCTAGCTTCCGTTCCCGTCCGTCTATTATAGTCCGGCCTTTACACAAACTGCCACAAGAAATTTTTGTGGCTAAAATCGGCAGATAGGGGAAATATTTTTCTCCTTCAAGAGTGACAGATTTTACAATAAGTGACAGTAAAAGAACGAAAAAGTGGGAGAATATGGCAGTTTTGGGCAGTTTAAGGGAGTAAACGAACTGACCTAAAAATTGATATGAATTCAATTTAGTTGTGACTGCATTCAGCGGTTTCTATAAGTTGACAAATTTTTAAAGAGGAACAAAAGGAGGATATAATAAGTAATTTTTTACACCAATGCAGACAACTCTGGGAACGGATGGAAAATCAGCTGAATGCATACAAATCTTCACTTCTAGGCGACACTGTTGAGTTGAACAGAATGCTTCACCGGTCACCACCTGTCGCGGCCAACGACGACGGCGGAAGTGACAGCTGAAATTTGTAGATCTTAAATTTTTGTCTGCATTATGGTGGATTTACATGTAATCTTCAACGTCTGCATCTGCAAATTCGCAGAAAAGTAAAGCGGGGGAGCTATACGACATAACACGAAAGAGTGAAAGAGTACACATATACCTACCCATTTTTACTTGCCATAATTTTTAAAGCTCGGTGACAACCAACAACAACAGCCAACAACAAAAAATTATGGTGCAGATGAAAAAATTATGGTGCAGATGAAAACGCTATAAAAAAGATGAACATGTTCGTCTTCACCATAATTTTCTTCTGCATGAGTTGAACTTCCTATAATCTTCATCCGTGCAGACGTCTGCATTTTGGTCTTACCTCTCTATTACACTAGTATGAGTTTTGTATCTTGCATCCTCTATTTTTGCAGATGATGGCATGCAGATCAATGTAAATCCACCATTAACTGACGTTTACGAATCGCACCTTGACTTGTAACCTGCCTGCAACTAGTGCAAGCATTAGGTCATACCCACAATAGATTTTAGTCGAAAAAAACCCAAAATATGACAGTTTGGGAAATCAAATACAGTTTAAGAGCGATTGTTTTAAATAGTTAAATACAATTTTGTAGGCGAAAACAACAGTTTGAAGAGAAATTTGAAAACGTGAAATCTTTGCTATTCAAAAAAATGAACGTAGAAAAGGTATTTATTTTAAAAACTATACAGGAAACCTTATTTCTTTAAAGCGTTGTAGGGAATCGAATAGGAGCCATGACGAAAAAGAAATGCTAAGGCAATTGGTCCAGGAGCACCTTTCCATCATCGTGGACAGGGGTAACGATACGAAATTGATCCGCAAAAAAGTTTTGGCATGGGAAGCAATAGCTGCAGGAATGGTTTCGGTGGGGTATGACAGAAGTATCACGAAACTAAGGCAGCAGTGGACCCGAATGAAGGTGTCCGCAAGATCGGCAAATTCAGCCACAAAAAAAAACCATCAATGCCACTGGCAATATGGTTATTATGCCCACAATTGAGAGCAGTGATCTCCTCGTTCAAGGGATGATAGCTCCACAATTGATGGAAGATACTATATTTATTGACAGCAACACTGCCTTACCCTTAACTGTCCCGGATACCCGACCGTGGACAACACCTGATTTTCAGCATAAAAGGCCCACCGAAAACTATTGAGATTACGTGTTGTATAGTCCCGAAGTGTCAGCAGCTAGCGAGACGGAAATCGTTAGCGCAAATAAAACAATTTCGGATCAGCTTCCAAACCAGGAAAACAAACCGACCCATCTTCATCGAGGAACTTGCTTGATGATTTGAAAAAGCTTGGAAAAGGGTCAACAGCAAAAGGAGATGTGATGAGTGAACGTCGCATTCAAAATCAAATAAGAAAAGAAATTTCGCGTTCCGATGAGTTGCATCAATTACAAGTAGCTCTGGTTTTCGAAAAAGTTCATAATCATCAAAAATATTAAAATCTTCAAATAAACTATCTGAAATCATTTTATAATTTTATGCTACACCACAGAACTTTGAAGTCGATATTAAAAGATAAAAGGTACTTTCCTCGGTATTAATTTTAGCACGAGCTACTACTTTAAAGTTGGTTTTAATTCGACTATAATTGTCAATAACTATAGTATCAACTTAGTATCGACTAAAATAATTTTAAAGTCTACTTTATCTGACTATATATTTGCGCCAATAATACAAATGTATGTGTATACTGCGGAAGCAAGATAAAAAATTGTACTTAAAATTTAAACCAAAAATCCTGTTTTGCTTAAGTTTGAAAGACACCTCATTCATGTCAAGGACTCATGCATTCCATAATTTGTTTAAGGTTTGGGTAATGTTATCATTTCCCTGTATTAAATAATATGTATATATTTTAAAACTTCTGGTCGGTTAAAGGAAAGAAGGCTTTATATTATAGTCCGGTGCGTTACTCACATCTGTTCTCAACTTTCTTTTAAGAGATCCTGAAGGAGCTGCCGTTCCCCTCTGAAAAGTATCCAAGGTATCACTTCATTGAACTTCTTTGAGGGTCAAGAATCGAATTTTCGTTGAACGGATTGTAGCCTCTCAATGTGAATCAAACAAACATCACGAACTTTCCTTTAAACTGACATGCAGAATTGGATAGGATTGGGATGAATAACGGTCAATTTCTTATAAATATGTTAATGGCTAAAATTATTGCATTTACCATTCGTTAAACACACACATCAGTCTTGAAATTACAGAAAACATCTCGTCTAATTTATCAGAAGATACCGACTCCAAACTAACAATTCTTACGTGTCACACATCGAAGACCGAAAGTTATTTTGGGGGACGCTGTTTAACTATGTTTTGTAGATCCAATTTTATCACTTTCACCTAATATACTAGTTTACACCTTTAGTTTTGTTCATTAAACTGACCAACTTAAAATGAAAAACTAAAACAAGTTTCGAATCCATTACGTTTATAAACAAACACATCTTCCAGTTCACATTTTATAAAAACACTTTTATTCAGGAAAATTCTCTAACACTTCATTCAAGTGGAACTTCAACGGCTCCAGCATTGATATCGTCAATTATGTCGTGTGGTGGCCTTCCGTCAACAGTGCAACCCACACTCTGGGCGGTACCGAGAATCTCCTTGCAAACTCCAGACAAATCTCTTGCCATCGAACGGGGGCGCATTTGTTGAGCAATGGCCAAGATATCATCGAAAGTGATGTTACCACTGTGTTTGACTGTAAATTGGAAAGGTATTTGTCGAAACACGTACTTGGGGAACAGCAAATCACCATAACTTACTGTTCTTTTGCTTCTTCCTGTCCCTTGGTGGTTCTTTAAGAGCCTTGATGATCAGGGAGGCTGCTGATGGAACAACAGAGATGGCAGCTTGTCTGTTTTGGATTGTGAGGCATACTGTGATTTTCAAACCCTTCCAATCTGAAGTCGCCTTGGCAATGTCGTCACCAATTTTTTTGGGGGACTAGAATTGATCGGAAAACAAAAATGAAAGTATTGGTTGCATGTGTACAAATAATTGTCATCTTACCAGACCAAGTGGACCAATTTTTGGAGCAAGAGACGATGTTGCACCGACCTCACCACCAACGCATCTCAAGTAAACTGTAGGGAAATTCAATTAATTTCAATGCACAAAAACTACGGTTTGCAGGTACTAACCCAATTTAATTTCTGTAGGATCGAACTTTGGTGGCATTTTAGTATTTCTTGGTTTTTTCCTTTTCTCAAAATAGAATCGGGATTACAAGATTTTACCGGATTTTTTCAGGTAAATAAAAACCCAACCGTACTTGGGTAATTTAACTCAAAGGAAAGAGCCGAATGACATTTGTTTGATACATGACAGAATCGATAATTTCCGGTTGAAAGGGAGGGACATATACACTCATGTTGATGACTGCATTCAGTGGAAAAAACCATGAATAGTGGTTACACATGACGACCTTTTTGTTCGCAGTAATAAAAAAGAGAAGTAGAAGAGAAGATATGCAATATAGGGTGCTTTCATAAATGCATGGTTGCGAAAGTCTGACCAATGCATATTTTTCATAAATGCAAATGGCAAATGTCAGATGTTCATAAGAGCGAAAAGCAAATATTTGCAGCACAAATTTGCAAATATAAAAACTCGCATGCAATCTGAATTTCGTTCTCAATGAAAGAGACATGTATATAGTAAAAAGGATTTCCCAGGGTGTCTTTTGACACATGACACAAATCATAAAAAAGTGTTCATAACTGCAGCGTAAAACACATGCCCAAGTATTTTGTGTGGCGTTAATATGATTGCAATTGATCGCATGTAAACAAAGCAACCATGCATTTATGAAAGCACCCATACTCTCATTCGATGTATTGAGATTATAGGAAAAAGAGAAATTAATATCAAGATTATAGTTCAGAGGTTCAGACGAACATGTTCATCTTGATTATAGCATGTTTTTCTGGATTTAGAAGTTCCTATAACTTGTACAGTTCATGTCAGCAGTGAATCTCTTTTGCTCACTTTAACGTTTGTACAACAAAAACTACCAATTAGCTGAACTGAAGCAAAAAGTCGGAAAAGTGCGTAAAGTAACAATGGATGTTACTGCTAACATTTATTTCGTACAGAAAATAAACGCAGTAGAAATGTAGGCATCCTCATTGGACGGACTATACTTTTAATAATCTGTCACCGGGCTACACAAAATTATTACAATTAAAAAGGAGTATGTACAATGTACTCTTTCCCTCTTTTGTATAATTAACGTATATCTCGACCATTTGTTGAATATTTTTAATTTAATTATGTCGTTTTCCATTAGACGTCCAGAAGCATTCGGAAGAGTCCAGAAGTCTTCGGAAACCATTCCATTGGACTGAATTTGAAAGACGGAATGCTTCTGAGAAGAGCAGAACTCTTCCGTTTTGAAAACAGAATCGTCCGAAAAATGACACACACATCATAACCCGTTCCATTGGAGGTAGAAGAAGAAACGTCAAAAAAAACGAATGGAAAACGACATAAATTCATCACCACTATGTTTTAATTTATAATTGCTGCTGCAACACACAAAAAACAAATTTTGCGAGAAATTATCCTCGTAGAACGAAAATTCATGTGTATAAAGCGCTGTTGGCGAACTGTGTCGAATCTGTGTACTTGGTAAGATCGTAAGGATTCCACCAGACAAAAGAAACAATCTCTAATCCCTAATCTCTGAACATAAAAGTGCTTATGCTTATGCTTTCTTTTACTTTGTGATTTGTTTTGAATTGAAATTTAATTTTCAATCAGAAGAAATTACCGAACCGAAGTTATTTTGGCTCCAAAAAATTGTAATAATTTAAAAACTCGTCCTATAAAAATCTTGCTATGAACAACACACTAAAATACTCATTGAAGAAAAAGACAAATGAAGTTCAAGTGGCTCGAGGACGTCTTAAAAATGCCTTACACGATTTGGTTGCAAACAGCGACGAGGAATCTATTCTGCCAGACTACCCTCCAAGAGAAAAACAACAACGTGGACGCCCAAAGAAAATTAAAATAGAAGAAGATGATGAACAATCGCAGAGTTCTGGCCGAAATGCGTCTTCTAATCGACAAAATCAAATACACGAAAGTTTTGTTATGAAATTGTTTGATCGCAGTCTAGATTTGTCCAAATACGATGACAAAACATCTCTGTATCCTATTTGCCGTGCTTGGATGGATAATACACCTCGGTCCACAACAATTAAAAGCTACAGAGGACGTCGATCTCCGTCTCCTGAAGTTCGAGAGAACAATGGCGGCGAAATCTTGGAAAAGCTTCGTGATGGCGATTTGAGTGAAATCACTACCATGCCAGCACCATTAAACACAGACATGTCGAGGATTCCGTCTTCATTGTTCGATGATGAACATAAAGATGAGATAAAAAAGGCTGAATTGAGTTTGAAAGGCGCTGCTAAGGAGCAATTATTAGCTGCTCACAAACAAAGATGGAAAAAGGTTCGCGACAACTGGCAGAACCACACTAAATCGTATCAAGAACAAAAATACGAATTGAATTTTCATATTATTAATGAATTGTACAAATGTTAATTGTACTTTATATTTAAATAAAAACTAAACGAGATGTTCACTTGTTGGCTTGTTTTTCTCGGCGTTTACAACCCAAACTGTATTTTGGTTGGATTAGGCGTTGGAGTGGACCTTTTTCACTTTATCATAATCTCAAATGTGTTTTGATGTACATTTTCTTTAGGCGGAAGGAAATGGAAGTCAGTTCCAATCCAAAAAGAACGTAGTAGTCATGTTCTTTGCCTAAAAAGTGAAATCCCGAATGTGTTTCCTGAAAAATTGTTTGATCCTAGATTCAAATACTGTTTTTCCTTGCCAAGTTCCTGGAAATAGTAGCTATAGCCATCGGGATCTTCCAAATTATATTTTTTTTCATCGGAGAAGACCACACGATTCCACTTCGAAGTCCAGGAGGGTCATTCCGTATCTCGATATCTTCGAAACGATATCGTTTCGACGATCGACTCGCTTCACGTAACTCTGAAAATCACTATCGTCCAGACGATATCGTTTTTTTCAGATCGACATTTGCTTTCCGTATCTCGACTATCGTCTAGACGATATCGTCAAAACGATGGAATTTGAACGATATCTAATTAGGTATCGTCTAGAACAAAAATTTTAAGGAAATTTTTGTTTTGATTCAAAACAGGGTTGATAGGGGAGTCAATGAAGCGTTTTAGGTCCGAATTTTTTTTACTGTGAACCAGGCACGTAGCCAGAGGGGGGGCTAGAGGGGCTCAAGCCCCTCCCGAAATGATTTAAAAATATTTGAACAAAAGTTTGTATATTCTCTTATTAGTTCCTCACTACTTATGTAACCACATCGTAACCAGTTCAAAAAATGCAACCTATATAAGCCCAGATATCCAAAACGAAATCTTGGATATATGCTCTGATATTGTCACCAGAAAAATATCTAACCGGGTTATAAGATCGAGTTGTTTTAGCATTCTGGCTGATGAAATATGGATGTTTCTGGCACTGAGCAACTTTCAATATGTGTCCGATATGTTGACTGCTGTACAGAGCCCACGAAAAGTATGCTTCGGGAAAATTTTGTAGGTTTTACTCCGACACCGACGTCTTGGACAAAACGTCACGATAGACGCATATAATTTCGAGGTAGTTAGGGACTTTGTATACCTTGGCTCCGCTATCGATACGGACAACGACATCAGCGCCGAGATCAGACGAAGAATAACTCTTGCTAATCGCTGTTTCTTCGGGCTAAGAAAGCAATTGAGTAGTAAAGCCCTCTCCCGAAAAACTAAGGTGACGCTCTATAAGACCCTTATCATCCCCGCTATATGGTGCATGGACCTTGTCAGAAACGGATGAGAACGCACTTGGCCGTTTTGAGAAAAAGATTCTACGTAAGATATATGGTCCTGTCTGCATAAACGGAGAATGGAGGAGAAGATTTAACTACGAACTGTACGGGCTGTACAGCGACACTGACTTAGCTAAAAGAGTGAAGGTCCAAAGACTCAGATTGCTAGGATGGACACCAATACTCCGGCCCGTAAAGTCTTCGAATCCACCCCAGAGGGAAGACGCAGTAGAGGAAGACCAAGGCTCAGGTGGCGCGCGCAAGTTGAACACGACCTCAACCAACTGGGCGTTCGAAACTGGAGACAGCGAGCTAGGGACCGAGCTGGCTGGAGAGGTTTGTTGGTTGAGGCCCAAGTCCACCCCGGACTGTAGCGCCACCTTAAGTAAGTAAGTAAAGTAAGTAGGGATCCCTCTTCCGATGTTCTGAAACTGCTAGATATATGTGACAAGACCTACTTCAGGAGCATAAGCTACTTGCTTACAATTTTGGCCCCACTACCAGTTACAACAGCTATCGTTGAAAGAACCTTTTCAACGATGAAAAGGATCAAAACAGTATCCCGAAGCGTTATGGGCCATCCAAGACTAAGCGCACTTGCAATGCTGTCTGTTCACTCAGGTATTGATGTGTATCCAGATGAAGAGATCGACATTATGTCTAAAAAAAAGACAAGGCGTTTATTGCTGTAAGAATCCGAACTATTTATTTAATTAAATAAAAAAAATACAAACAAAAATAAAACATTTACATTATGTAGTTTTTTTTTTAATTTTTGTATAAAGAATTACTTCTTCGAAATTGAACAAGCCCCCCCCCCCCCCCCGAAACGAAATCCTGGCTACGGGCCTGCTGTGAACCGATTTGCATGAAATTTTAGAATTAGGCTCGTCTTACCTTTAACTTCAAAAGTGAAAATGATTTGAACTCCGGCACCACCCTGGGGGTGGTTGCCACCCCTTCTCGGGGGTGAATTTTTTTTTTTCAAAACAACCTCGGATATCGATAGAAGGCCTAATTTTAAGCAAAAAATCATCTATAAAGTTTTTCAAAAAATCCAATACTTTTCAAGTTATTGGCAATTGAAAATTCGCAATAATAACACTCCGAAATTTTCTGTTACTAAGTAGAAAAAATAAATAACTTTTTGGACCATAACTCCTTCAATTTTCATGCTATCACAATTTATAAAAAACCAATATAATACAAGAGAGTTTGGACGATAGTCGTTTTGAAAGTTACGGAATGACCCTCCAGGGCAAAATATCATATTGCGCGACAAAAAATGCGGCGTTGCTCTTTTCGAACCGTGTCAAGAGTTGGCTTCTTCTTAATTTTTAGCCTTTTTAGATGTTTGGCTTTAGAAAGAACGGGTTGGGGTCGTTTTCCTGGAAATCAACTTCCCGCATAACGATTGCCCGGAAAACACTTTCCCGCACTACTTTTTCCCAACAAATCCTTTTTTTGTGAGAATTAAGGAGATCGAAATCTGATACCTTTTTCGATTTTTCTAACAACCCTGAATTAGGCCACACCCTTTTTGAAAAACAGAAATTTTCTGAGACACCAAGCGCTGAGAATCATGGAGAACGAAGCATTTAAATTTTTCATATTTTTTTTTGTGTTATTTAACACTGCAGTTAGGCTGCGTCCGTCAATTCCATTTATGTTGTTTGAACAACGATTAATATGAAAAATAACTAGGCAGCACCACTAACAAAGGAGTCTGATGATCGGCTTGGCACCCGTGAAATAGCTATAACTCCAGCCAAACAAAGAAATTGACGGAAAAAGCCATTGGTGGATTGGCACCTCTAAGTTGCTATCGTTGTTCAAACAACATATTTAAATTTTTCGTTCAAATATTTCTATATAAGCAGTTGCTTTTTTGGGAAATCACTTAATCAGTCAGTTCCAGTTATCACTTGCTAGGGGAGGATACGCTGATGCTTTTTTTGTGTTTATAAACAATTAAATAAAATTTAATTGTTTATAAAAGATATGTCTTCTCTTCTTGTAAAAGATAAAACGTTCTTTTAAGAACGAAGAATAATTCAAAAAGAGATATGACCTTAAATTGTTAATAATGTTTGTTCCATATTGAGACAAATGTCTCTGTAATACTCATTCAATTGAATGGCTAAAAAAGTTGAACTTGTTCCAGTATTATTCTTTGACCTTACGTCGGTTTTTGCGACATACGTCGTCCAATTGTTGTTTTAGCTGTGTACAATGTTCTAGTAATTTGTTAACAACAAAATCCCAAACATTTTTGCCCAACATCATGTATGTCTATTTCTACTAAAATAAAAATGTAAAAAAAAGAAAACAAAAAAAAATTGTGCGTGTCAGCTCCGACGCGCGACTGGAGTTCACTCAATAAGAATGATTTGATTACCTTAAAATATATAATACGCAAAGGATTGAATTCATATATTCATTTATCTATTCATAATAATTTGATAAAATGTATTATACTTAAATTAATTATAATTAAATTAATTAATGATGAAAATTCAAATTGGTCCACATTTATCGTGCATTATTGCATACAAAATGGAATTGAATGTTGATAAATTTTACATTGAATTAAAGCCTGAAGCCTTGTGCTTCTTAAGAGATCTTAATCTTGAAGATCCGATTATTAGAACGCACGCTAGGAAGCTTTTAATCGAAAAACAACGATCGAATTTTGGCCATAGCGGGATTCTCCCACAGGTGATGTGTCATTTTGTACGAACCAAGCAGGTCGTTTGTGTGCAATAAAATTTATTTTAAAATCGAGATTGTGAGGCTTGTACTAGACGTATCCTTACAAATGAGGTATCAAAATCACCGTTATTTCATGTAGATTAGACATATGGAAATTTCAACATCCAGTCTATAGGATTAAAACTTTTATACCAATTTATGTGAAAATGTCTTAATTGGCTATATTAATGAGTTACCGTTATAATTAAAGTATAATAAATTGAAGAGCATGAAATTCTGTATCATGTGTGAAAATTTCACCGTTCTACGTTGAAATCTCTGTTCAATAAATTAGATTCGAAATGGCACTAAAACTTTTACCCCCTCTTTTCACCCCCCCCCTCGGTTAATTTTTTTTAAACTTTGAATGTCTTACTTATTTATGTTTAGTCAAAAGCCATACAAATAAGTTTTAAACTTCTAACCTAACCGACCTCCATACAAACTTTGACCTAACATTTCAACCTTTTGTGACCTTTTCAACCCCTTTTATTGCGTTAAAAACACCGTATGGCCCTTCCACAGGTTCTAGTCTATCTTACTACCAAATTTCATCTAAATCGATCCAGTAGGTTAAAAGTTATTAAGAGTTAAAAAAAAGCGTTGGTAGTCAATTTTCGTAACGCTTTTTTCAATGATTGATTTTACTATCCATATTTTTTCCATACCGGGGTCTATACATATATGAATCGATTCTAAAGGAGTAAACTCCAAAAAAAAAAGTTGAAAAAGCTACATATTTTTTCCCTCCAAAAAAGTGTTCCTCATAACATAAACAAATCTAAAAAAATTATTGGTCTCAACCTAAAATCAAAAATAACAAAATTAAAAAACAACAATTTTGCATATCATACATTCCAATACGAAATAGTAATTTCGGAATAAATTTCCAAAATAGTGCTAAATCCCGGAAAAAAATAGTACCATTTCTTCTTCCAAATGGGTGTAAATCCCGCAAGCAAAAATTTTCCGGGCAATCGTTATCCGGGACTCTACTTTCCGGGCAGTCGTTACGCACCGGTTTGATTAGTCCCTTTTCTGTCGCGGTTAACAATTTTCCTCGACCCATTTTAGGTTTTTTCTTTTAAAGATACTCGATATTAACGAAAAAGTTCGAGAAACGAAAAATTAAGTTCCGCGTGCCAAAGATAACTGTCAAAAGAAAAGCATGTTCTATTCAAGTGACAAAAAAAATTGTTTGAATTTCAACTTATGTTAAGATAATGCACATTCATCCGATTTTGTCAAGGTCCATGCTTCTGCACCATACAGCAGGACTGGGATGATGAGGGTGTTGTACAGTTTTACCTTAGTTGCTCGAGAGAGGGCTTTTCCATTCAATTGCTTTCTTAGCCCAAAGAAACAGCAAGAGTTATTCTTCGTCTGATCTCGGCTGGTGTTATTGCCCGTGTTAACAGCGGAGCCTAGGTAGACAAACTCCTCTACTACCTCGAAGTTGTATGCGTCTATTGTGACGTTCTGTCCGAGCCGTCGGTGTTGGGTCTCCTTCCTCGAAGACAGCATATGCTTCGTTTTTCCCTCATTTACCGCTAAACCCATTTTTGCCGCTTCTATCTCAATTCTCACAAAGGTGCCATTGACATCACGCTGTGTTCTTCCCATTTTACCAATATCATCGGCGGACGCGAGAAGTTGAACAGATTTTTGGAAGATAGTGCCTCTGGTGTTGACGGTGGAGTCTTGCACTATCTTCTCAAGAACGATGTTAAGGTAATCGCACGACAGCGCATCGCCTTGTCTTAATTCTTTTTTGACGTCGAAAGATTCCGTAAGCTCATTGCCAACCTTGATGGAGCAGCGTGAGTTCTCCATTGTCATCCTGCTCAGGCGAATGAGTTTTGTAGGGATGCCAAAACTGGACATGGCTTTATACAGTTCTTCTCTATAGATGCTGTCATACGCGGCCTTGAAATCGATAAAAAAATGGTAGGTGTCGATTTGGAGTTCTTGAGTTTTTTCCAGGATCTGCCGTAATGTGAAAATTTGATCGATGGTGGACTTTCCTGGTCTAAAGCCACACTGATATGGACCTATCAGATTGTTGACAAACGGCTTCAGACGTTCACATAGTACTGCAGAAAAGATCTTATAGGCGATGTTTAGGAGGCTGATTCCTCTGTAGTTGGTGCAGATTAGAGGGTCTCCTTTCTTCAGGATCGGGCAAACAATACTGAGGTTCCATTCATCGGGCATGCTTTCTTCCGACCATATTCTGCAGATGAGTTGGTGCATGCTCCTAACCAAGTCATCGCCGGCTGCTTTGAAGAGTTCGGCAGTGATGCCGTCAGCTCCTGCGGCTTTGTTGTTCTTAAGCTTAGATATTGCTATCTTCACTTCTTCAAGGTCGGGTAGACGGAAATCTTGGCTTGCGTCGTCTTCATTGAATGGTTCATTCTGCCTGACAGCGGAATTTGATTCGTCATCGCCGTTGTACAGTCTGCAGAAGTGGTCCTTCCATATCCTCAGCATTGACTGTGACTCTACTACGATATTACCCTGTTGGTCTTTACAGGCCTCAGTTCGTGCTCGGTAACCTTGAGTCTTTCGTTTTACCTCTTGGTAAAACTTCCGAACCTCATTCCTGTTTTTTAGTCTCTCAATATCCTCGAAAGATCGCTTTTCATGCTCTCTCTTTTTCTTTCTGAAAAGCTTGTGTTCTTCTCTCCTCTTCTGCTCGTAGAGCTCCCGAGCTGATCTCGTCCTCCTTTGCAGAGCTGCTTTGTATGCTTCTTGCTTAGCTGCATGCACCTGCCTGCATTCTTCATCACACCAGGGGTTTCGTTTTGGTGGCCGTGTGAAACCCAGCACATCAGAGGCAGCATCCCTAATGGCTTTCTGGCAATTCTGCCACTGGTTCTCAATACTCGATGCTGGCTGTAGCGGACTTCTCCTGAGGTTACTTGACACTCGGTCGGAAAAGGATCTGGCGATCTCTTGCGATAGTAGCCGTCCGACGTTATACTTTCTTCTAACACTTCCTGTTTTTGGCTTTGGTCGAGATATCCGCTGCACTACCTTGGCTACAACGAGGTAGTGGTCCGAGTCGATGTTGGCCCCTTGGAAGGTTCGGACATCAATAATGTTTGAAGAGTGTCTTGCGTCGATCGCAATATGATCAATCTGGTTGACAGTTGATTGGTCTGGAGACCTCCAGGTTCCCTTGTGGATGTTGAGATGTGGGAATCGTGTGCTTGCTACTACTATATTTCGTCCCGCTGCAAAATAGATAAGCCTGAATCCGTTATCGGAAGTTTTTTCGTGCAGGCTGTGTTTTCCGACTGTTCCACCAAAGATGTCCTCTCTTCCTAGTTTGGCGTTAAAATCTCCTAAGACTATTTTTACGTCGAAGCTAGGACATTGCTCGTATGTCTTGTCAAGGAGCTCGTAGAACTTGTCTTTGGTGTCGTCATCTTTCTCTTCTGTGGGGGCGTGAGCGCATATTAGGCTTAGGTTGCCGAATTTAGCCTTTATCCGGATTGTCGTGAGGCGCTCGTTGACAGCTCTGAAGCTTAGGACATGCGGCCTAAGCCTGCCTCCAACGACAAAGCCACATACAAACAGACGCTGTTCTTGTTCTTTGTAGCAGTTGCCATAGTAGATATCACAGTTTTTCATCTTCCTTTTGCCCGGCCCATTCCATCGCATTTCCCGGATGGCGGTTATATCCGCTTTATAACGGTCTAGGGCCTCCGCTATTTGCTCGGCTGATCCGAATCTCGTTGTCCTTATTTCGTTTGCATGGTTCGTCATCAGTAAATCCGTCCGTATCCGAGGCTTGTTGATGCTTCGCAACTAGCTTTTCTTTATGTGATTGGGAAGTCACCCCAAAGCACGACCCCCAACCTGGAGGGCCAGGTCCTTGTTTAAACTCCAAAGGCGAAGAGCCGGATAACCGCTCCTTATCCGCCTGAGCTTCAAATATGTCGAAGTAGCCCGTATAAGGTGTTCACTGAGTAGTTCAACCTAACTGGAACTGTAGACGCCACCGTTGACTCCGTCCTGGGAATTCTTCCGCTGCCGCCTGGAAAAAAGGAGTAGTGCCTCAGTGGAAAACACTCTCCCCGCCCTCTC
Source organism: Sphaerophoria taeniata (assembly GCA_943590905.1). Taxonomy (NCBI): domain Eukaryota; kingdom Metazoa; phylum Arthropoda; class Insecta; order Diptera; family Syrphidae; genus Sphaerophoria; species Sphaerophoria taeniata. The sequence goes on from OX016540.1 coordinate 91,781,698, forward strand.
TCGTTAGCTGTCGCCAAAGCCTTCCATAGGGGTTTTCACCCTATCTCCAGCAGAGGTACTAGACACCCGGTGGTCACCACGTGGAGGTGAGAGTAGGACTTGGTAGACAGAGGTTGTTGAAGACCCTTGGGTCCTCATGTTGTATTTGACATTATTTATTTATTTTTGATCTTCTTTTCATTATGAAATATTACATTTGGTTTAAAACAAACAATTTGTTTGCCAGCCAAGGACACCAAGTCCATATAAAGAGAATTGTAGCAATACAACGTAGATTCCTCCGTTTCGCCTTAAGAGGACTTTCATGGGTTGACAATTTTAACTTACCTCCGTATCAAGAACGGTTGCGGCTTATAAGCTTACAATCTCTAGAAAAACGCCGTGAAGTTGCCGATATTATTTTCGTACACCAAATTCTATCCGGTGCTACAGAATCTTCCACCCTCCTTGAGGCAATGAGTATTAATGTTAACTTTCATTCTCTAAGATCGGTTCCCCAATTTCATCTAGCTCATCACAGAACTGATAACGGCTGTAATGAACCAATTACGAGAATGTTACGTAAGGTGAACGAAAACTCAAATATTTTTGATTTCAATCATAGCAAGATCACACAAAGGAAGCTTTTATACTGTACTTCCTTAAACAACTAAAAAAAATAAATAAATACGTATTTGTAGTAGAGAGAAACTGACCCTTTTTTCTTTTTTTTTCTTTTTTACGAACTTGACAAGTGTCTTCTACACGCTTATTTATTGTTTTTTTTCGTGTTTTTATGATTAATTTTTTGTTTTTTTCGATTTTAAAATTTTGCATTTTTTCTTTTTTGCTTTTTGTAAGATTTTAATTTAATATTTCAATTTATTTTGTTTTTCCTTTTTGTACCTGCTTGCATTAAGCAGTCCCTAACTCTTGTCTTCCTGATATTCGTATCGCCATCGCTTTTTTTTTTATTTAATTTTTTACAAATAATTTCTAATTAAGTGTCGATACGACTGGCAACCGAAAATGCAATCGTACTCGGTGAAAATGGACCCCAGCGCGGGCGGTATCTGGGGAGGAAGGAGGCGTGGGAATAATTAATTAATTAGTTATTCACAAAATAAACATCAAATTTCATGTTTTTAACGTTTCTTTTTTCTTTAACCTCTATTTAATTATAAGCTTCAAGCTCATGCATATTTGTAAATACTACCTTTCCGCTTTCGGTTCACGTGTCACTTGTCAGGCCGTTTTGCTTTTTGTCTCTTACAGGAACAAACTACTTTTTTTATTTTATTTACAACTGTATATACCTATAGGGGATGATCACGTGCGGGGCTGATGCGCGTCTGGCGATTGTTACCGTAATATGCATACTATGACTCATTGTCATTGGGTGCGTTCAGTTTGGTGTTGGATAGCCTATCTTAGATTTAGATAGCCTATCCAACTCGTTTTCCATGAACGAGTTCGATAGCTAAATTTGGAAAGCTGTTAAAACACGTGTACAAAAATCAGCTGTTTGCGAATTTCAATGGCTGTTCTGTCAGATAGCCACCTATTCCAGAAATTGTTGGATAGCTTTGGGTTTGTTTGGTTTGAGCCTCTGCTATTTTGTTTTACATGGAAAACAAAAACAAATATGAGTGCGACATAATATGTTGTCCACACGACTAAAGCGAGAAACAGATTGAACCAGCAACAGCAACAGCACCAGCAACAACGGCGGCCATTGTTTTAGAACCCATGTATTTTAACCGTCCGACACAGATTAACCCAGCACCAGCAACGTCAACAGCGTCGTTTGGTCAAAGTCCTAAATTTGCTGTTGCTGGTCCATTGCTGACAACTTTCAATGTACAAAATTCAGAGGCGCCAAACAACAAAAAATAAAACAAACATGAAAACAAGGAGAACGAAATGTCAAAACAGATGAAATGACGTCGCTGGTGCTGGTGACAATGTGTTTGGAAAATATTTGCTGGCCAGCGTGCTGTTTGCTGTTGACGGCGCTGGTGCTGTTGCTGGTTTAATCTGTTTCACGCATAACTTCCCAGCGTGAAATTTCCAGCCGATGCATTCCGTTGTAGTTGTACACGCACGTTGTTTTCAAAGTTAAATTCTATAAGTTCATTTGAATAACAGTGGCGCCTATATTACGGATTAGTATTTACGAATATTAATATAATATGGCAGAACAGCGTTTGGTGGGTCAGCTAGTAATCAAATATAGTCCCTAACTATAAGATTTTTTGCACTATTGTTGAAATTATTGCAGAAATTATCATAAATTTCATTATATTAGGGTTGTGTTAGATTTTTAATTGCCATTAAAAAACCGCTAAGCGGATTTCGCTCAAAACCTAATCAGCTCTTAACAACACAATACCGCGTCGAATTTTATGACAATCCGATGAGTGGTTCGCGAGATAATTGAGCTGAAAAACGTAACGCACGTCCGCACATACGCACATACGAACACACATACACACACACCGACATCATCATAAAAACGCTTGATTCGGATTCTAGTGACCTCGAAACATGGAGATATGCAAAAATTGGAGATTCACAAAATCGGACCCATTACAATAACTTCCTCTGGGAAGTTAAAAAGCTATCCGGATAGCCTATCCAAGTCAAAGTGAACGCCCCCATTATCATTAGTTATCACTCATCAGTCATCGCCATAGGAATTTCTAGCCATACACGACATACCATTATGCTGGTTCACTAGCTCGTGGTCTATAGATCTGATCCTTTGTAATTTGGTATTGAGAAGAAAATGGTTATCTCTGCTTGTAATTGATGACGAAAGTAAAAAATGCCATCTTAATTTTACCTGACTAATGTATATACTAAGAATGGATTAAAGCTTTCCAAGTGTGAAGATTTTGATGGCTGAAACACAAACACGCTTTAGCTTCGTCTTCGTTTACGTTACGTTTCGAGTTTGCTTTGAATGACTTTTCTCCCTCAGGCAAAGCAAATGTTCAGCATATTATTGGAACTTGAGCTTCCGCTTGGAGTCACAATATGTAAATAAAATAATTTACGAAACGTGAAGTCGAGCTTCATTGTGATAGCATGTATTGAAATGTAATGGCTCGTAAACGTCAGTTGAAGCCGAAACTAAAGCGTGTTTGTGCTTCAGCCTTAAGGCCCAGCTATAATAGACGGACGGGAACGGAAGCTAGCGTCAAAACTGAACGAACCGTTTCTTTCCGACTGTCAATTGTATCCGCTTACCCATAATTGAACGGAAAGCTTTCTGTCATTATTCTGTGTTGGGCAAATTGTTTTAAGCGCGCGAAAGATACACGTGATTTTTGTTTTTTCAGGCATATAAATTCTATCAAAATGAATAAAAATAGACAATTTAAAATAATTAAGAGTTAAAAATCAATGCACTTCTTAATGGAGGCATTGTTTGCATTAAAAGAATTAGATGATTATATTAAAAAGAGCTCAAGAGATAGGTCCTGCTGTGTGCGTCCCATCAACCGCGATAGAAACCACAAATCACGCTTTTAACTTTTCTTTGACAATTTTTTTTTTTTTTTAGAGAAATGTCAAATTTCCGCGCGTAAATTGAGAAAGAAAAATGAGTTTACGTCCGAAAACAAAACTGAACGAAACCGAGCAATCCGCTATTATATGGCTGTGACATCTGATTTGCGTGTATTTTGGAATTTTCGTACGTCAACGTACGCACCCTTCCGACAATTATAGTTGGGCCTTTAAAGTATCTACGACCCCTGAGAACTCCGTCATCTTTCATTTATCCTCAGGAATGGAACATTACACACAAAACTCAAGCCAACACAATATAAATTATAATAATTAAATTTTTATTGACACCTTCGTGAAAATACAGTGAATTTGTATATCTAATGAATTTACCTATTGTTATATTTTTATTGTTTTATTTACACTTTTTGAATGAATTTAGTTAAATAAAATAACATTCTCAACATGGCCATAAACGGCCACGCATAAATTTTAAATAAAATATATTTTAAGTAAGTATAAATAGTGTGCATATTAAATTGCATACCAATTTCGGGCTTTCATTTTCTTTTTTTTATTCTCTCTTAATTCTAAAGTCTTTGGTAATATTATGTACTTTTTTTTTTTAATTTTTGTTAATAATTATATATTCATAAAATTTTTGGTTAAGACAAGGTTTGTTAATATTGCCATTATATTTTGTTTGCTTTTATCAACATGACGGACCTTTAAAACCATTAAATAAATAGGTTAACCTTTTATTGACAAATAAACTGTTTATTCCGCTTACATTTTGTTTACCAAACGAAATAGTAGTGTTACAATGTCCTATTGGGCGCTTATACATTTTTTTGCGGCTATTCTTATTTCGTATGTTTGTTACGTTACGTTACGTTGAAAATTCCTGACTAGCGGTTTTCGAACATAATCAATGTAATTGATGTCTATATTAAAAATAAATAAGATGTGTTTAATGAACTAAAGGTTTAATTAGAATCTTCAACTCAATCAAAAGTTGCTGTTGTTTTGATATTAACATTTTGTTCTTCCTCTGACAGCTTGTAAGAACTTCGATGTGAATGTCGGGGTTTGAATTTATATATTGAGTTTGTGTGAAGAAACTATTTTTACGTCTGGACGTTCACTGGATATTGACGAACTTCATCCGCAGGAGTCGTTTTACAATTTTTTTATTTAAAATTATATTAAAATTTTCACATCTAACACAAATAAAACCCCCAAATTCACATTTGGTTCTACCGTCTTCTTACTGTCATGTCAGTTATCAGTCTATAATGTGTATTTCTGACTTTGCTAAGTTCATTGAACACAACTTTTTCTTTAGTTCAAGCACTATCTACCCCCTAAATCTATGTTTATCCGTTCATTGTACATTATTAGAACTTTTTTCTTAAATATTTTGTCTTATGCAATTAAAAATTTGTCCAGATTATGAACAATTTCCATGTTTTGTTTCATATTCAAATCTTTATTGAAGCCTTGCATCTTGAATGGACGCATTTGCTGCCTGTTGATATGGGCTTAGGGCTGCAAAAGCTCCTGTCGCAGCTCCCGCGCCGGTGTGCGGTAAGGTAGCATAAGTGTACGGTGTCACATAACCAGCAGTTGCTGCATTTCCTACAAGTAAAAAATTTGTTTATTTTTAAGCAAGAAATAATGAAATAATAAAGTTCGATACAAATCACAACAAAAAGTATAAAAGATTAATTTTAAAGATTGATTTCAAAAACAAATCTTGTGTGGTTTAGTTCACACTCTTGTTTTATGAACGTCACTCGAATTTCTGTGAATGGTTGCAACCGTGGTTTGTCTTAACGGTTTGACGATTTTAAACAACGATTTCAAATTTGACTTACTTGGTGACTTAACATCTGATGTGTAAGAATTCAGAGAAAACCCATAAATACAGTAAAAAAAAAGCCTGAAACAAATTGAAAAAATGGAGCCAATATGTTCTCACACTGAACGAAACTTTGAGTTACCACCTTAAACCGTTACCAAGTATGTCAATTTTCACGATTGTCTATTTTCAGGTAGAGGCCCTCATGGCTGAAACACAAACACGGTTTAGCTTCGCCTTTGTCAAAGTTACGATGCACCCGCTTCGAATTTGCTTTGAATGACACATATGGCTCCGTCGTCATCATCCCACCAAAAACAAACTACTCTTGTTTGTTGACTTTTTTACAGCTGTTGAACTGTCAGACAGCATGTCGTCGGCTTAAAAACAAAACCTCGTAACTCCAAAAAGGTAAATTTTACAGGAGGAGGAAAAAACGTGGTGTGTGCCCATGATAAACCAATGTGCAAATGTTTTTTAAAAACCAATTTTTATCCGTTTTTTACCGTAATTACCAAGAAATTACGGTTTTAGGACATGCTTACCTATCTAAATTACCTATTTCTGCAAAAAAAAAATAAATCAATTTTACAGGAGGAGGAAAAAACGTGGTGTGTGCCCATGATAAACCAATGTGCAAATGTTTTTTAAAAACCAATTTTTACCCGTTTTTTACCGTAATTACCAAGAAATTACGGTTTTAGGACATGCTTACCTATCTAAATTACCTATTTCTGCAAAAAAAAAAAATCTTCAAATTTGGAGTTACGAGGTTTTGTTTTTAAGCCGACGATGTTCAGAATATTTGAATTAGAGCTTCCGTTTGCAGGCACATAACGTAACATTACGTACGAAACGTGAGGTCAAAGCTTCATTGTGATAACGTGCTTTGAATTTTTATGACTGAACTCGTAAACGTCAGGCGAAGCCAAAGCTAAAGCGTGTTTGTATTTCAGCCATTATGGACTAGTAAAACAGATGAATTTGGGGAATTAGAGAACTGTTTTTGTATAGAAATTTACTTCTGAATTTTTCCATTTGCTCCAAAATTTAACTTATAAGGTTCGAACCCTGCTCAGAGTGCAAAAGTGTACGATGATGGGAGTCAATATATTTTGTTGTAAAAAATAGTGTTTTTTGAAACGATTGAATTTGTTTTCAAAATTTTGAGAATTTTAAATCAACAAAGCCCGTAGTGCCCGTGGCGTAGTGGTATGTGCGTTGACTGCTACGCAGAACGCATGGGTTCGAAACCTGCTCGTGCACATACAGTTTTTATTTCATCTTTCACGGGTACTGCCTCCTGCCAAAAACTAACAACACTTCCAAGAGTATCAATCTGTCAAGAAAAAGTGCTTCTCAACTTTGCCGTTCGGAATCGGGGTTAAATTGTAGGTCCCCTCAATTCTTCAAACGCACTCAGAAAATTGTTGATGAGTGTAAGCCACTTAGGCCTGGGTCTTCAAGAGCTGTATATCGCTCCACTCTATAATATAAATCAACAAAGCAAAATGCTGCCGATTTATAGCGTTTTTTTATTGCTAATCCGGAATTGGTTTACAGAACTGTCCGATTCCGGATACCAAACGAACATGCAAACACATTTTTTTGCTTCTAATGGTTGTAGGCAGTATTTGTGAAACCTCATATGCAGAATTGCAGATGACATTGATATGATATAGTTTTTATTTTCATTATTTGCAAACATGGCGGCGAGTACGTAACGTATGTGTGAGTGTGTGCATGTATGCGTGATTCTGTTTTTGATTCCGACTTCAAATTCGGAATCGTTTCACTGTTCTTTTCAAGTGAACGAGTTCAGAATCGTTCGGAACGGTTCCGGTCTTCTTATTTTAATGAGTCTGTTTTAAACAGACCGTTAATTGAATGCTTGCAACATTAATAACAAAATATATTTATTGGCGTTTTTAATTGACAATCTGGAAGTTAAAAAAAGCATTCTGAATGCGTTCAATTGGGCTTACAGTGACAGTTCTGATTCTGAAAAGAAGAGAATTCCCTTCTGATTTTGTTGTCCGTTATTTCTGTGCTGATTACTTTTTTTTGCAGATAAAAGTGTAACGGTCTTCTTTATTTTATGTTATTCGGGAGAAAGAAAATAACCTCTTGAGTCGAAATTCGATTCTGAATTTTGATTTCAGGTCTTTTTTTTTGTTCAGTGGAAAATAAATAGTTTTTTAATCAATTTTTATTAATTTCGTAAAAGAAATCCACCATAACAACAGAAATTTGGAGGATCAAGGCTGAAGAATTGCATTGATTGACTTCAAAAGGAGAATGCAATTTCTTCACTATCCAGAGGTCACTTGCGAGTTACGACCAATTGAACTATTCCAGGAGGATCAGAAAAAGCGAAGATTGGAAACAATACTGTCAAAATAAATTTTTCCTACAAGCTAGAGGAGCTGGAACGGAACCCGGTAATGTTGAGAAGGTATTGGGGTTTCTCAGCTAATGATATTTTTTTAAGCTGAATATCACATTTATTCACGTGAAACATGATTGTTAATCAGCCCTATTGTGAGTTCGGCCCGGAAAATCATTCCCCCGGAATATTTTCGTTCGCCCGGAATTTTAAACAGCTATTGTGAGTTTCGCCCGAATAGAATTTCACTTCAAAAAAGGACTGACAGTTCGAATAAAACAAACAGTGATAGAATGCTTGCAGAAAAACACCAGTTTTCAGGGAATAAAAATATTCCATTCATATTTCCCTTTCAAATTATTAAACAGTTTTATATTTTTCTTAACTAACAATCCAAATGGCTAGTTCATTCAAGAAATATTCTTTCACAACTCATAGGTGGGGAGCCCCCATACAAGAAATTCCCGTCATCGCGCCCACTAAAATTTTTAATGAGGAATAAAAGATAAAGTTAAGACAAATAAGATTGGCTTGGTCGGCGTAAATTTAGTTAGCCGAAAAGGCCGCGCATACCTGTTGCAATTTGGTGAATGACGGTGAATTGTCTCCATCATCACGGATTCTAATTCTGTTTCTTTCATTACACGCGTCCTTATGTTAGATGAAGAAATACCTTGGTTTGCTTGCTTTCAAACTGCCGAAAGTATCACGCAAACAAGGTTTTATTATGACCTAAAACACTGTGGTGCAAATTTATAGTCACCTCCTATTAAGTAACTTTAGTAGATACTAGTTAAAACCATTTTAAATTAAAAACCAGCTACTAATTTCATATCAAATTATAGACATTTTGTAACCTGCCTGTAACTAGTGTAAGCCTTAGGTTGCACACACAATGCATTTTAGTCGAACAAACCAAAAAAATTACAGTTGGGGAAATCAAATACAGTTTAAGAGCGATAGTTTTACACAATTAAATACAATTTAGGTATGTTCAGCGACACTGTTCTGCACACTTTGGAACAGAAAAGTGCATTTTTTTGGTGTTCATTAGGCGTTTTTCTTTTTTACATCTGAACAGAGCTTGAACTGTCAAACGAAAAATTGTGTTTCTTTTTTAGTTCAGAGTGTTCAGACGTTCAGAGCATCAAAGTTGTGTTACTTTTTTCGTTCAGAGCACTGATTCTGAGTGTTCAGAGTTCGACCGACGCGCTCAGAAAAAAGAGACCGAGCATAATGAACGAAATGCTGAGCGCAAGCGTTTTCTTCTCAAAACAATTGAAATGGCGGAGGAAACAAGTCGCTCAGGCAAAGATGGTAAGTTTTATTTTGAATAATTAATTAAATATTTTATTTATTAATAAAAAAATGTCAATTTCAGCTTTCAAAAATACGAAGTGTCGATGTCTGAACTAAAAATGCTCAATTGCATTTCAAATTAAATCCGAGCGTTCAGAAAATGTTCAGAGCTTCATTTGTTCAGAGCGTGTTGAGCGAGCTCTGAACACTCAGAGTTCGGAGCCCTGAACTAAAAAAGAAAAACGCCTATTGACACATTTGCTGTTCCAAACTGTTCTGATTTATTTATAGCAAAATGTATTAAAAGCTTGGAAGGGAGCCTAATTGGAGTCATGAGCCACGACGAAAGGGAAATTTAAGGCAATTGATCCAGAAGCCCATTTCAACTACATAATTATATTACTATATAGGACAGGGGCAACGAACCGAAGTTAATCCGCTTGACACCATTCCATGCAAGTAGCAAGTGTCTTGAAAATCTGGAATAATAAATCTATTCTTTACGATAACTCAATATATCACCTTCCAAGAAAATGAAGTGTGATAAGAACTTATAAGGATGCAGGTAAGGAAGTCCACGAATTGACAAAGTTTCTCGATCAGAAGTGATCTTATCAAACCTATACCGAGAGTAAAATTCATCTTCGTCGAGTTCATGAAAAGGATTTGCCTGGTTTTAATACACTTTCGGTTTTCGAAGAATCATAATCATAAATCATCAAAAATATTAAAATCTTTAAATAAACAATATGAAAACATTCTACTCCACAGAACATTGAAGTCGATATTAAAAGATAAAATGTACTTTCCTCGGTATTAATTTTAGCACCAGCTACTAACTTTAAAGTTGGTTTTAATTCGACTATAGTTGTCAAAAACTATAGTATCAGCTTAGTATCGACTAAAATAATTTTAAAGTCTACTTTATCGGACTATAAATTTGCGCCTGTATTTTTATTACAAACTACAGTAGTTTCATTTATAAAAAAATCTGGTTTGCGCAATACTTTTGGCAGCTTGAAAGCAAGCAAACCAAGATATTTCTTCATCTAACATAAGGACGCGTGTAATGAAAGAAACAGAAATATAATCCGTCATGATGGAGACATTTCACCACATTGCAACAGGTATGCGCGGCCTTTCCGGCCAGCTCAATTCACGCCGACCAAGCGAATCTTATTTGTCTTGGCTTTAACTTTTATTCCTCATTAAAAATTTTAGTGGCCGCGATGACGAGAATTTTTTGTATGGGGGCTCCTGGGCTATCATAGCTTACATTTTTTTGAGGCTATTGACCCACATTTTGAATAGATTTCGAAGCCGTTTCCTGGTATTCATGTTACTAGATTCACTTTTATACCAAACGATTATAAATGCGTTAATGTTTATTAACTAATCTTGTGGTTATTTATCTTTTCGTCAACAAAAAAAAGTGAACATTTTAAGGTGAAATGTCGTTTGATTTCGCCCGAAATGGTTGATGCCGATAAAGGGAATTTTTCGAACATGGAATAATTTCACCCGGAACTCACAATAAGGGAACAAAAATAAGGGATTTTTTTCGGGCGGAATGCTGTTCGGGTGAAATTCATAACAGGGCTGATTTATTTTTAAAAACGGCCATAAGTCGAACATAAGTCAGTGTTGCCAGCAGCGATGATTCCATTCGTAATTTACAAATTGTAGACAATAAAGGATAAAAGATTGTTACAAAAAGTCGTTTTGCCTGCAGTGGAGTGTGCGAGAACGCAATTCAAAAACAAGGTTGCACACAACTACAAAATATTATGAAAATTACTATTAAGAAATTAGAATAAGAAACCCTGTCAAAATGTTGGGGCGAAAATACACACACATAGAAAATTCTTATACGTGAACAAAAAAACCACACACTCGAATTACAAAAATAACTGACACGGTTTCTTAAATTTACTGCATTTTTATTATTTTTTTGAATTTTCTAAATAAAGATGTTAATTTCATTTATGCCTCTTTTGTGTTGTTTGTGCTGTTCATATTTGAAAAATGACAATACATTAGGATTAGGTTATCACATTACGATATGGATATCCCCCATCGTGTAAAGAGACTTTGACCGCCTGACGTAAGTGTGTTATAGGAAAAATAAAATAAACAAGTTAGACGAGTATACTTTACGTTTCCGTTTATTCGTAAATATTAAAACTATAAAAAATCATAACATATTTCATAAAAAAAAGCAAACAAAAAAACACAAAGCCCAAAAAAATCACCTCCAAAACTTGTTCAAATATTTTTGTCCACGCACACACTTTGTTTTATGATTATAAGACTTACACGGCTAGAGTAGGTCACCAACAGCAATCGGCTTTAACGGTAGGTCATCTCTGTTAAATCTTATAATGCTGTGAGGGGAAAATTGTTTGCTTTCAACCTAAAACTTGTATAGGTCTTTGTTTCTGAACCGATTTAGACGGACTTATCTTAAACATGGCCATCTTATATTTTTCCATGATATTCCTCCGTGTTTCATGTCTTATACGATTAAGTTCACAGCATTAAAGAAAGTTTAGTGTCGAAAAGTCAGAAAGAACCTTACGTTTCAGCTATTTGAGAATCAAGAAATACAACAAAGTTAATGTTTAACTTTTCACTAAATATCAATTTGTTGACACTCGGAAACAGAAAAAAACAGCCTATTTAAATATCAATGTTGTATATTATGTTAAGACCACCAATTCTAATCAATCATCAAAACAAACGTTATGACAAACCACACAATATTTAATTAACAAATCATATCTAAAAATATTTGTTTGGTGTTTTCAATAAGAAGTCCAGAAGTGGGCTTCTCTATTAAGCCTCAATGCATTGTTAACTTTTCTGGACGACAAATCGTAAACACCATTGTTTTATAAGAAATCGAAAAAAGGTAAACAAGAGAATGTCCAATCGGTGCTTTAGTTCACAAAAATTAAAGTGAGCTATTGTATTTCTATTTACGAGCACTATTATGAGCTGATATTTCGTATTTGCCGAGTAGGTACTTCCGTCGTGTCGTGGCTCTTCGAAAATATAAAGTGTTTTTTTCAATAAGATGTGATTCGAAGCCCAGTCAGATAAAGTTTTATCATTTGATTTGAACGTGCTGTTCAATCGTGTTAATTGCCATAATGATTTGGCATAAGCAACTGAATAATAAACAAAAGATTTGACAGATGTAACTAATGGCGTTTTTAATTGGCAATCTGATTCTGAAAAGAAGAGAATTCCCTTCTGATTTTAAAACCAGAATGCTTTTTTTCAGATTCCAGATTGCCAATTGAAAACGCCATAAAACAAAATGGCCGCCACGGGGCGCCAATTGACAAACCCTTTATATGGAAGGTCGATACTATACTCGCTTTTCAGCTGATGATGGTAGTCGTTATTAGAAATACAATGAAGTGAACGAATATAAAACAATAGATTTGCAAATTTGGAAGTTTAAAAATAGTTAAATAAATCGAAAGTTACTTATTCTTAGAATCTAGTAAAACGAAAAGTCGTTCTCCTTCACCTTTGTTATACTTCATAATATGCCGTTCCCATCGACCCTAAATCCAAGATTTAGCGACGTAGATTTAAAATACAGCTCGACTTTTCTCGGCTTTAGGGTAGAAGAAAACGTAGTATTATATTAAACCACGTTTATCTACTAGGTTTTCATCTACTAATATGTACCCTTAATCCCAGAAGAGTCAAGATTTGTTATAAATCTACTCTGCTAAACCTTTCTTGTTTTCCACATTAAACAAATAGCATAGGCCCTAAAGAAATCCAAAAGAATCCAACAATTTCTGGTATAGGTTGCTATCTGACAGAACAGCCATTGAAATTCATAAACAGCTGATTTTCGTACTTTTATTTTCACAGCAATCAAAATTTAGCTATCGAACTCGTTCATGAAACTGAACGCGCCCATTCAAAGAGTAACCGCCAGTTATATCTATAATCTATACACATATACGTTTTTTCCTATTGGATTTGTTCAAACCTTTGTATATGGATTTACCAGATAATATCAAGAATGGATTTCTGCTTGGTTTGACAGTTTTTTACATAAGTTTGTAATGTGTGTTCTCTGCTTGCTTGCTTGAAAATCATTCTTGATATACCATATACAAAGGTTCAAACAAAACAAAAATGAAACATGAAAAAAAAACTTCCCGTAATGAATATTGGTGTGAAGAACGAACGAAACGATTTTCTCCGATGTATGCTCTTGCCTTCGGTATCCATTGAATAAGAAGTACAGGAAGTTGTGTTTGCAACATGTACAGCGTACGTGAGTGAAGCACCGAACATTTCTGATAATAGCCGCGTTTTTTTTACTACTCAGTAGCCAGCAAAGTAATCAAGTGCGAATAAAACGCTCCAACTCATTTTATCTGTCAAATTCAATTTGTATGGCAATAGGTATGTAAATAGTCAAAAAATGGACCTGAGGGTTGCGTCTCGGATAAAGCAAAATAGCAAATATTTCAACCTAAGCGTGTCCATTACGCAGATCATTAGATTCGCGTAGCAAGATAATGCTTCTTAACGTCATCAGCGCTGCCTTCATTTCAATAATTGAAAGCTCTATCGCCGCCGGCACAACTGTCATTTTTTTACTGGCCTTTTTATCGACTGCAATCCAAATTGTTGTTGTTTGCCAAGGGAAATTTTGCTGTGCTGACTACTGAGTAGTGAAAAAAACACGACTAATGTCAAATTTTTCTCCTGTGCTGTCTTTTTGATGAGCTGTCAAAAGTGCTTTCGTTCAGGGGAGCATTTATTTTTGTTGGTGATTGTAAGGTGCTGCACAATTCTTTGTGCTTTTTAACACTTGATTAAGTTGTCCATAGCGCCCCTGAGATTAACCAATTAGCTGCAGATCAGCCCTGTTGTAATGCATTTGTGATTGAGAAACTCACACTACTTTGAAAAATGCTTCACTTCTTTTTCATAACACACTTTCCTGTCCTTCTTATTCAATTTCGGTAATTTGAGTACATAACTAGCCCGAAAGCCGAAAGACAACACTGTCTTTTTCTCTCGAGCACTGATAGGCTTAAATAAGCTTACATTGTGCTTACCAGCAAGTGAAGAAAATCAGGACAACTAGTTCGCAATTGAATTGCGTACAAGAAGTAAACATACTTATCCGACTTTTATCGTTGGGTTAATGGCTAAAACACAAACACGCTTCAGCTTCGTCTTCGCCTGCGTCAAGATCAACGTGCTTCGATTATGCTTTGAATGACGATTCTCTCTCCTCCAAAAACAAATGAATTTTGTTTGTGTACTTTTTTTTAACAGCTATTGAGCTGTCAAACAAAAAAATGCTCAGCATATTTTTCAACTTTAGCTTCCATTTGGAGTCACGTTAGGAAAAATTACGTACGAAACGTGAGATCGAAGCTTCATTGTGATAACATGCATTGAATTCCTTTTCCTATGACTGAACTCGTAAAAGTCAGGCGTAGTCGAAGCTAAAGCGTGTTTGTGATTCAGCCTAAACTGACAGCAAACATATCTTACGATATAGAAAGCAAATCTGCCATATAGTTTAGTTGTTGTGGCCAAATTTTCGTAGTGGCCCTTTAATGGTGTAACTAGTACAGTACTGAGGGTTGAAATTTTTATATAGCGGATTGTTCAACAAATACCCTAAGTTTAAAACTAAACTTCATATGGTATTAAGCTGTCAGGTGTTAGCAACATTGTGTATATGTCACTTGTAAAATATTTTACCTATAAAATATTAATTTGTTTCTGGCCACTAAAAAATGAATTTTCATGAACTCTAGACTATAAATACCTTTTAAAATGTCAAGCAAGGGCAACAACAACACATTTCACAATAAAAAGAAAAAACTGTAATATTAAAAAAATTTTGGTTCCAAAAAAAAAAACAGCCACAACAAAGAAAAGGACATTCGGTATTAAATTCAAGTACAAAAAAAAAACTGGCAAGCTCGTTCTTCGCGGCATCATTTAACCTCTTTGCCATTTAAAATTATCTTTGTTGTTAATTTGACATTTACACTGTGGTTTTAATAAGTTGTGAAAAAAAAAACATTCTAAATATACAATACATACGTCTACATTCTACAACATCTACAAAGTTTTAAATACCTAGCTCAGTAAAGCAGTTACCTGCTACGGTGCCAGAATATGGATAGGCTTCAAAACCAGTTGGGTATTGTCCACCATATGGCGCAGATGCAGCCGCAACAACAGCATTCTAAAGACAAGAAGTTAAACATGATTTTGATTTGAGCAAACTTGAGAAAAACTTACGTGATATTCATAGAATTGATTAGTTGCAGCCGCAATAGCGGCAGCATGCGATAGTTGAGAAGCTTGAATCGGTACGAGTCCGGACGCAGCGGCGTTTGCTGTATTTGCTGACGCAGAGGCTGTTGCAGCAGCGCTTAAGTAAGGCGATCCATAGATGTAGGGTGGAGGAACTCTGAAATTAATTTTATTTTTCAATGTTCTTTATTTAAGAAGAGAGCCCTACCCAAACTGGTTTGGTATAATAGAATACCCAGCCCTTAAACTTGCAGCAGCTGCAGCGGCATAGGGAAAACCTTTAAATATAATAATTTTAAGGTATTAAATACGAAAAATAATATATTTGTTGACTCGGCTCGATCGATTTAGAGGCACTTGTAAAAATTCCAGTGGTTATTGTTTTATTTTTAACAAAACCTGACATAACAACCTGTACCTTGCATACAGGGTGTTTCATTGAGCGCTTTCTAACGTTGATTAAAAATAAATACATATACGTTTATCATCAAAATATTGGTTTCGTTTTACAAGATTACCATTGTATGTGCAATATTCCACATACTGCATCCAAGGCAGCTATTCAACAGAGGGATACAACGTGGACAAAGCTTTTTGTTGGCGGCCTTCCCTACCACACTACCGACAAAAGCCTAAGAGATCACTTCTCTGTTTTCGGTGATGTAGAAGTAGCGGTTGTCATAACTGATCGTCAAACGATAAAAACCGCGAATATGGATTCCTAAGTACTAAAAAAATCATATACGGCATTGATGATTTTTTCAAATGTCAAAAATGGACCGATGACGCCGCCAGTCCACATCTAATAGCGTTTTTCTTTGGTCGTCCGGATCTGTTCCGCACGGTTCTGAATTCGTTCACTTGGAACAAGATGACAGTTCTTGTTCTGAATAGAACAGAAAAACGATTCCGAATTTAAAGTCGGAATCAAAAACAGGATCACGCATACATGCACACACTCGCACATACGTACTCGCTGCTATGTTTACAAATAAAGAAAATAAAACAATGTCATGTCATCTGCAATTCTTCTGAACGTAGCCGAAACAGAACACCAATATTGAAATAACCGTTTCTTATTTGCAATTTTTTCTAAGCGCTATAATATGCGTCCATGATTATTTTCCAAAACAGATTGAAAAATTGACAGATGTAACTTCAGTAAGATCTCTACTATCAACTGTCAAAGTTTGAATGTAAATATGTACCGTCAACAAAATAAATTAAATCGTGAAAAACCCCTACCATTTTCAATGAATGAATTGAAAACTATTGTTCAATAGTTTCTCGATATCAATATACATAATGTATGTATTAACAACAACATGCGTTTGTATTTACCTACACAAACCATTTGCACTCAACTCAAATGTTTGTTCACGGTTCACAGACTTTAAGCTAATTAACCAAGTATGAATCCGTTGCATGTTAAATGGAGATGGAATACTCTACACACTCTTTAAAAATGATATTTTGAAAGCACTTATCGGACTAAAAATCGACACACGTTCCTAGGAAGCAAGCGACAAAACAAAATATTTGAAATCAAAATATGAGTTTGAAGCTTTAAGGGATTTTTTTTTTTTTAAAGAAAACTTATCCGTCAATCATATTGAACCCTGGGAAAATGAATACAAAGTTGTCTTCAATTTTTAATTTGTTATTGCTACCTGTTTTTACTAGTTCCTGCGGGAATTAATATGGACTACAGTAATCCCCGCTTAGTTGCACCTCGCTTAATTGAACATCCCGCTTAATTGATCGAAAAAATTGGCTTCGAAAATTTCTCGTATTAGTAGCAAGGCTTTTTAGACGGTTAATTGAACCCCGCTTAGTTGAATTACTCGCTTAATTGATCTTAAAAATATGCTGCAGAAAAACTGAATACATGGACATTTTTCGGATAATTGGACGGGAAAAAAAATTATGATGAAACAAACCTAAAAATTCTCTTATGTCGGTTTCCATTGTTCGTCCGGAAGCCTTCGGATTTCGGGAGAGTCCAGAAGTCTTCTGAAACCATTCCATTGGATTAACTTTGACAGACGGAATGCTTCTGAGAAGAACAGAACTCTTCTGTTTTGAAAACAAGAAGAATGACACATATATCATAACCCGTTATGGAGGTAGAAGAAGAAACGTCAAAAACCGACCAATGAAAAACGACATTAGTGGAAGCGCTAAAATTGTCAGTACTGTTCGCTGTATAACAAATGACAGCTAGCTATTGTTTGTTTTTGTTTTTTTTGCATTGAATAAGAAGTACAGAAAGCGGTGTTAGCTACATGTACAGTGTGCGTGAGTGAAGCAACGAACATTTCTGATGATGTCAATTTTTTTTCCTGTGCTGTCAAACTTTTTCCTGTGCTGTCATTTTTTATAAATTTATTTAACAAATCTGTAAAACAAATTTAATAAGTGAAGTTTTTGCTAAATTTCTCAAAAATAAAAATCCTTTGTCCATAGAATTTATTTGGTCTTGATCTTTAGTCTTATCTGTCACAAAAACAAAAACTCGAATTCAGGGGCGCATTTATTTATGTTGGTGATCGTAAGGTGCTGTACAATTTCTTGTGCTTTTTAACGCTTTCAAATACCACCCAAAAAGGTGCAATAAATGTGATGAATTACGGATGAAAAATTAAGAAAATGTACTGAGGAATTAAAAAAAAAAACAATACAAATCAAAGCGTGTGCACCTTGAGCTTTATAACACCATGTACCTAATTCAAAAAAAGAATTGAAATTGAAAAAAAATTGAAGCACAATCGATATAATCTTGATTCGATCAAATTTCACTTGGCGCCCCAGAGATTAACCGTTCTAACTGCAGGCCAGCCATGTTGTAATGCATTTGTGTTTGTGAAATTCACACTACTTTGAAAAATGCTTCACTTCTTTTTCATAAGACCCCTTCCTGTACTTCTTATTCAATGGTTTTTTGTCATACGAGATATTTTAACATATTTGCGTGTGTATTCTTTTCGATTTTTTTCCAGGTTTTCGTAAGATGACACTGAAATGTTTATAGAGTGAATTTCTGGGATGAATATTTTATTTTTTAGTTGACCTACTCGTGCAATTAAACGGGTTTCGCTTAATTGAACAGATATGTCAATTAAGCGGGGTTTCGTTAATTGAACCACCCGGATAATTGACCGAAAAATCTGACAAAATGGTCAGTGCAATTAAGCGGGGAATACTGTAGATAATCGATCTTGATCATTAGTTCTAAGTACTTGTCCATATTTTTCATGTGTGCGTAGGTATTGTTCCAAAAGACTAAGCACAATTCAAATTACACTTTCAGCTAACCAATGACATGATTAAAAAAAAAAAAGAAGAGTGTGGAAGGTAATTTAAATAATAAAAACTATTACACCGGATATCGTGTTTTGTAGTTTGATGATTGGTGGTTTCATTCATCCTGATAAAAAGAGGAGCAATGATATATTCAAAGCGATAACATTTCCGTCAATCCGTCAGCATTGACGTTTTTCAATTGACAGCCCAATAGAATTCACATGTTCTTATGGAACGCGTCCCATAAGCAACGCACGTGACGAATGCAACGGATAAAGCTGGGTAACTTTCTACTTTTTGCGTCCGTTGAAAACTCAATTTGACCAGCGAGCAGTCAATTAAATGTGTTCCCTCTGCATCAAGAAAAAGCAAAAAATAATTTTAACTCAATTTTTATGTTTTTCTTGCAAATTTTCAGATTTGGCAGTTAATTTTCACGCCAAAAAAATGAAACTGTCAAACTATACAAAGTATTCTATGCAACGGTTCTATCCGGCAAATACGTTGACAGCACTGTATACGTTGACGCTGACGGATTGACGGATGGGTTGCCGCCTTAAAGTATTCTGTGACAAAATTAACGTTAACAAACGATGCACATTTGATTGAACAATTAATTGGTGTTTAAACTTTTGAGATTTCTTTGCTCCAAAAGTTGAATTTTCAAACAAATTTCAACCCCCGAATGTTTATGTTGTTAAACACTTTTGAAATCCTTTCCCCGCAACCCAAATTATCTCCATGTCATTTCACACAATTAACTTGGACCTGCTACGTACAAACATGCACATACCAAAAGATGGATATCAAATAAAGCTTTTGTTGAGCTGAAAAATAATTATTCATTTTGATAAAGTAATTAAAAAGCTGATATCAATGATTTCTTTTAATTTTTATCGACCCATCAGATTATATTGTTTTAAGTCGAAAAAAATCTATTTTTAATGGGTTGTACTGATAATATCATCATCATCATCGTCGGCTTGGGCAGCCCACCGGAGTCTTCGAAGCTTAAGTAATGGCATCACCTGCGCGGTAGATTTAATATAAATTTATTTGGCATAACTTCACATGGGAAATAATTCCACTATTTTTGGGTGAAGTTGTTTCCCACATACCAAAACTGAGTTTTCAAGTAGAGGTGAATAAGGCACCACCCAACGATTATTAATGACAATATCAATGTTTTTGATAGTTTTCTTAAATGATTGTCCGACATTATCGGAATTCCTTCGGTGATATATTGGATATCCGTCAACGTTTGCGATCGTATCGTTAGTAAAATCTTAAGGAAATCCTTTGGGTACATTTTCCATCTGCCATACACGGCGATAAATGATTGGAATTACCGCATGAGCCATGAATCATGTTAGTTGTAACCGACCTCTATGTTTTGATAGCATTTTATATTTTTCAACCCTATGCAAATCCGTTGAGGACTCACTACTTTTGTACCAGTGGCATAAAATGCTCAGGGCCAGAGTACCGGGTAGTGGGGAAGCGAGGTAGTCGGTAACAGGGTAGCTGGGAACTGGGTAGCGTGTAGAGGGTAGTGGGGTAGCGGGGTAGCTGGTAGTCGGGTAGCGGGTAACAGGGTATAACGGGTAAACGGTAGTGGAGAAGCGGGTAGAGGGTAGCGGGTAGAGGGTAGCGGGTTGTATGGTAGCGGGCTTCAAAAGTCTAGGTCTTTTTTATATCGATTGAGGCAGTATGAAGTCTGTCGGGTCAGCTAGTAATCTATAAAATCACGCGATTTTTTTCATTATTTTCAGAGTCTAAAAACTGAATATCCCAATGAAGCATGTTCGAAAATTTTGAGGAACTGATGGCGTTTTTATTTGGAAATTAAAAAAAGCATTCTGAATGCGTTCAATATGACAAAGATAGTTTTGATTCCGAAAAGAAGAGAATTTCCTTCTGATTTTAAAACCAGAATCCTTTTTAAGATTCCAGATTGCCAATTAAAAACGCCATTAGTTTTCAAGACTACCAGAGCGGGTTCATTACGGCCTTTTGGCCCGTGGACTTCTGACCCTGCGGTGCGCGCGCCTTCAACCTTACTTTGAGCCGAGTCTTTTCTTTCATTTTTTCTTCAACTAAATCAAATTTCTTACCAGGAGCAACATTCATACGAGCCTTTGCACCGAGGATTGCTAAATTTACATTTGCTTTCCGCCCATCGATAATTGGATTTGGATCTTTGCACGCGCGTTCAGTACTAGCTCGGTCACCCATAATAACCTGTCAAAATGAAAGTAAATTAAAGCATTTTCATTTCAGTAAATATTTCTTGTTCACGATCAACTAACTACGCAGATTAATGTTTTCTGTAGAAAAATCAAAAAGATATATGAATTTGGTAGTACTTACGAATCCATATCCGCGGCTTTTGTTCGTTTGACGATCAGTTATGACAACCGCTTCTTCTATATCACCGAAAACAGAGAAGTGATCTCTAAGGCTTTTGTCGGTAGTGTGGTAGGGAAGGCCGCCAACAAATAGCTTTGTCCACGTTGTATCCCTCTGTTGAATTGCTGCCGTGGATGCAGTTCTAGGCGCAACTAAGGCTAAGGTTGTATCGGTTTCAGTTGCTCCAGTCATCAGCATTTTGTATGAGTTGACAAGATTTTCACACTGTTAAACAAAAAAAAAGCTTAAATTAATTCGCTTGAATATGAGAATTCTCTAAAACAATAATTGTGAAGATCTCAAGAAATAGCGAACACAATGGGCCCTATCGGGAATCTCCCAAGAAATTTTATTTCCCAAGAAAAATTTCATTCCCAAGAAACATTTCTAGTTATCATGAAACTCCTTCGGAATGATTTTTTCCCAGGGAATCAAAACTATTTTCGGAAATCAATTTCGAATTTTTTTGACAGAAATATTTCTTTTTCATTGTCCGGTATTACACGGTGCATGACTTTAATGCGCAAGTCTCGTTTATTTTCTTTTGAGCAGACATTCCGTAACGCGCAAGTTATTACACGAAGACTTTTTCTCATTTAAGTACTGCGCATGTATTTGACATTTCTTTTCATTTTACTTCTTTGCCGAAGTGCTAAGATCTTACAAAAAATAATTTCGTTTGCAAAAATGTAAGCCAGAAGTCAAACAAATTTATTTATTAAACAGAATAATCAGTATTTCATAAATTTCAGAAATTAATTCTTTGCTCCATTTAAATTCATCAGCCATTTTTCGCTCATTCATACAACATCAACAGTCAACGTACAAACATGAAATAAAGCAAATCAAAAAAAAAAAGAAAGAGTAGAAAGCGGAAACGTCAAAAACATGCTAGGAAATTTCAACCCGTGCATGTTCAGAGAGATTTATTTCTATTTCATCTTTTTGTTCTTCCTTTCTCTTTCGCACTTCATTCATGCGAGAACAAACATGCGCCGTGTAATACCGGACATTGATTAATTTTTATTTTTGTCCGACCGATTTTTAATTTTTTTTGACGCAAAGGATTTCTATTTTTTGCGATGAAGGATTGAAGGAGGAAATATAAAAAAATAAATTAGTCGGATCGAAGATGGCAACTAACAAACTTGTTCTGGAGAGTTAAATAACGAAGTAAGTCCACATCACAAATGGAAACACCCGCTTCCTTCGCACAACGAACATCCTTTTTGTGAACACTGTTCAAGTCTCTTGCCTTGGAGTCCAAAACATTATCTTGCATAGAAGGGATTATATCTCTAGTTGATCTTTGAAATAGTAACTGTGAAGGTGACTTTCCTGTTGTATATATGCAGTGTCACGTTGTACATCAAAGTGAATTTATGCAGTTCTTTGTCTTTCTTATAGTCATCCCTATTTCCATGGGCTATAATTATGTAGTCACTTTACAATAGATCAATTGATATTCTCAACTTCATCATTGGCCTGTGGCCAGTAAGGATGTGATGTTATCAAGTCAATGTTGTAACTATCACAATAGCCCTTAAATTCAACACTCACAAACTTCGGAGCATTGTCTACTTTTATATGTTCAGGATATCCCAATCTTCAGAAGATATCTTCTAAAATGCCAAATATTTCTGATGCCACTATTAAATCAATGATCGCAAAAGCGAAACCGCGATTTGAAAACGGACACATTGCAACTCATTGCCAGGGACCGAAAATCTTAAGCACTGGTGGTAGTACTAGCTGGCCAACCATCTTTTTTCTATAGCTTCCATAATTTCTTGGTCAGTGGCATTTTCTTTCACCACCTCACTCTTCGTAAGCACATGGGGAATCACATTCTCTATTAGTGCACAAAAGTTTAATATTTACAATTTCCGCTTGTTGAATATTGCAAAATCTTGACAAAGAATCTGCTATATGACATTCAGACTGATCGATGTTATATTTTAAGGAATGAAGCTGAAGAACCCATCTTTCGATTCTTCCACTTTTTTTTTTTAAAGTAGGTTAAAACAAGATGTTCGAACTTTCCGAGGAGCCAACATCGACTCGGACCACTATCTCGTCGTAGCCAAGGCAGTGCTACGAATATCCCGACAACGGCCAAAACAAAGAAATGCTGCAAGAAAATTCGACGTCGGACGGCTACAATCGCAAGAGATCGCCAGATCCTTCTCTGATCGAGTGACAAGTAACCTCTTAAGGAGTCCTATGCCGCCAACATCAAGTATCGAAGACCAGTGGCAACATTGCCAGAATGCAGTTAGAGATGCCGCCTCTAATGTGCTGGGTTTCACACAGCCACCAAAACGAAACCCCTGGTTTGACGAAGAATGCAGGCAGGCCCATGCAGCCAAGCAGGAGGCATACAAAGCGGCGCTGCAAAGAAGGACAAGAGCTGCTCGTGAGCTCTACGAGCAAAAGAGGAGAGAAGAACGCCGGCTTCTCAGGAGAAAAAAGAGAGAGCATGAGAAGCGTCAGATCGAAGTTGTTGAGAGAGCTTACAGCAGGAATGAAGTTCGGAGGTTTTATCGGAAGGTAAAACAGCTGGCTCAAGGTCATCGAGCAAGAACCGAAGCCTGCAGAGATCAACAAGGGAACATCATAGTAGAACCGCAGTCAGTGCTGGGGATTTGGAAAGACCACTTCTGTAGACTGTATAACGGCGACGACGAACAAAACCCCGCCGTCAGACAGGAGCCTTTTATCATACACGATGACAACCAACAATTCCGTGAACCCGACCTAGAAGAAGTGAAAACAGCAATATCACGGCTGAAATCCAACAAAGCCGCAGGAGCAGATGGTCTAGCTGCCGAGCTGTTCAAAGCCGCAGGCGACGAGCTAGATAGGAGCATGCACCAAATCATCTGTAAGATATGGTCGGAGAGGAATGCATGCCCGATGAATGGAACCTCAGCATTGTTTGCCCGATCCTGAAAAAAGGAGATCCTCTAAACTGCACCAACTACAGAGGAATAAGTCTGCTTAACATCGCCTACAAGATCCTCTCTGCCATAATATGTGAACGTCTGAAGCCTTTCGTCAACAATCTGATTGGTCCTTATCAATGTGGCTTCAGGCCAGGAAAGTCTACCATCGACCAAATTTTCACGTTGCGGCAGATCCTGGAAAAAACCTATGAACTCCAAATCGATACCCAGCACCTCTTCATTGATTTTAAGGCCGCGTATGACAGCATCTACAGAGACGAACTGTATAAAGCTATGTCTAGCTTTGGCATCCCTGCCAAGCTCGTTCGCTTGTGCAAAATGACGATGGAGAACTCACGCTGCTCTATCAAGGTTGGCAATGAGCTTACGGAATCATTCGACGTCAAAAAAGGATTCAGACAAGGCGATGCACTGTCGTGCGATTTCTTTAACATCGTTCTTGAGAAGATAGTCCAAAACTCCACCGTCAACACCAGAGGCACTATCTTCTATAAATCTGTTCAAATTCTCGCGTACGCCGACGATATTGATATAATGGGAAGAACACAGCGTGATGTCAATGGCGCCTTTGTGAGGATTGAGACAGAAGCGGCAAAAATGGGTTTAGCGGTAAATGAGGGAAAAACGAAGTACATGCTGTCTTCGAGTAAGGACACCCAACATCGACGGCTCGGACAGAACGTCACAATAGACGCATACAACTTCGAGGTAGTTAAGGAGTTTGTCTACCTAGGCTCCGCTATCAACACGGACAATAACACCAGCGCTGAGATAAGACGAAGAATTACTCTTGCTAATCGCTGTTTCTTTGGGCTAAGAAAGCAACTGAGTGGAAAAGCCCTCTCTCGAGCAACTAAGGTTAAACACCCTCATCATCCCTGTCCTGCTGTATGGTGCAGAAGCATGGACCCTAACAAAACCGGATGAATGTGCCTTAGGCTGTTTCGAGAGGAAAATTCTTCGGGTCATCTTTGGCCCCGTGTGCATTGATGGGGAATGGATAAGGAGATACAACAGCGAACTTTACGGGTTGTACAACGACGTGAACTTAGTCAGAAGGGTCAAGGTCCAGAGACTCAGATGGCTCGGTCATTTAGAGCGCATGGACACCAATGCTCCGGCCCGGAAAGTCTTCGACACTATTCCCGAGGGACGCAGAAGGAGAGGAAGACCGCGACTCAGGTGGCGCACACAAGTGGCAGAGGACCTCAATCAACTTGGAGTGCAAAACTGGAGACAGCTAGCTAGGGACCGAGCTGGCTGGCGGAGACTGTTGATTGAGGCCCAAGTCCACAACGGACTGTAGCGCCACCTTAAGTAAGTAAGGTTAAAACATTGCTTCCAAAAGCTTGTGGTTTATTCAAGCAATTTAATAGTACAAACGTTCTACTCCCTTTTAAAGTCTGTCCATATCTTCTTTCTTACTGCAAAAATGATTTTGCTAGCAATTTCTCCATCAAAATGAATGGGAAAAAACTCCAGAGAAATAACGAGAAATTTCCCATGGGAAAAGTGTTCATGATCGCAATAAATTTCTAGGAGAATTTCGAACATCGTTCACGATACGAATTTTCCGAACGTGGGAAATATTTCCAGAGAACTCTTATTCACGATACAAATTTTCCGAATGTGGGAAATATTTCCAGGGAAATCTCATTCCCGATAAGGCCCAATATTTCCTAAGGGAACTAAATACCTAAGCCCATTCATTTGCATTAATTTCTCTCTTTAACAAATCTTTTAATAGCTGTTAACGATTGCATGATATAAATACTTATGCTCACTATTCCCAGTGGCGTTCCTGTGCCATCTGCGGCCCGTTACAAATTCTTTAGTTGGGGCCTTCCCAGCAATATGTATGTAGTATGTAGTTTAATTAAAATAAATCGCTTAAGTAGCTTAGCAGTAGCACTTTAGCTTTCTACTAAATTTTATTTTTACGAGCAAAGACTTCGTTAATGATGAAGTGACCAAAAAAGCCCGATTTCGCATAAAAACAAACATAATTTAAATAATTGGTCAAATCGTTATCAATTCGTTAATTTAATTAACTTATTTTTCCGATTGTTTGTCACGTAATATAATATAACATCATCAAAATTAAAAGGACTGTTTTGAGGTTAAACACGCACAAAAGCTGTATTCGCGGAAAGTGGATTGTATGAGGAGCGCGAATAAAGTTTGAAAGTTCTTACCGCCTAGGGTTGACGTGACGATAAATTTATTTTCTCAATTATTTACATTTAAGATATTAAAATTAACGTATAGTTTATTTTCGAAACGATAATCGTCAACCTGATAGCCACAGATTGACTCTACGTAGCTTGATCACTAACGTCTCGTTCACCGTTTTAATGTCTGTGAATTTTGGGAGCTACACAATCTCTCAAGCTGTGGACAAAATGTTATCGAACTGAACGAGTATTATTATCAGCTGCTAGTTTGTGGGTAAAACCCTATTTTCTCACAAATTCTTAACAAAACGATTGAATTAAAGTAAATATTTGATTAATGATTAATGATGCATAATTTTTCTTTTTAAGACCAAATATTTATAAATTTGAGAAAATAAATTAATTCATCGCGAAAAGAATTCTAGTTGATACGAACTGTAGAACTCTATGCGCGTTCCATACCTTCCACACCATCCACACTCCCAACGGACAAAATATGTCTGTTCTTTTACTCCTTAAAATTGCCGAAAACTCCCAAATTCTCCCACTTTTGTGTTCTTTTACTCCCGATTTTTTTAAGTTCTGTCACTTTTGAAGGAGACAAATATTTCCCCTATCTGCCGATTTTAGCCACAAAAATTTCTTGTTGCAGTTTTTGTAAATTCTGTCAACCCATAAGAAGTACATTGAATTTTGTTCATTTGGGAGATTTTGGCTGTCAAGCGTTCTTTTAGTTTTTGTGAGAATAACGAAATTTTATCCCCACTCACATTTTACAAAAACTGCCGAAAAAGTAAAAGAACGGACTTAATGTTTTGGTTTTGGTGGTGATTTGTTCGCGACAAATTAGTACCTCTCATATGAAAGAAAAGTCAAAATCGTTCTTTCGTTGGTCGTTCTTCCATAGTCGTTAAGAAACTGACCCAGAAAATGAACTAGTTTGCTCCTCTTACTAGCTGCAAAGAACTACTATGTGGTTATTTGGTCGGGGCAAGACATGAAAATCATTATCCGAATTAAGTTTTAACTCATAAACTTATTAATCAAACTTCCTTTTTTTAATATAACGACAGTACTAAGAAATGGTAGAAAGGTGGCCGAAAACTATTTAATTTCAGTATTAAATAGACTTCGTCTTGAGTCCAAATTATTATTAATTAAAACATTCTAAACATATTTATGGACTAAGTTCTCTGTGAACTACATCAGTGAAAATAGAATATCCTACAAATTGTGTTTTTCGTTCCATTTCAAAATTGTCAAGGGTTTTTTTCTACTCATCTTGCGACACTCTTATGGCCCTTTTGAAAAGAAATGCATTCTTACTTATATGCTAAGTCTAAAAGGCACTTTTATTGAAAATCAATAAATCTCTTACCTACATGGTAAGAGATGCATCAACTATCAAGAACATTGTATCAATTCGGTATGAAAAAAAATCCAAAGTCGAACACCCCATCGCTACAGTAGAAATAAAATGAACAAAGCAGTAGGTACTACTTATGTAATTTGTAGCTTGTATCTTGTATGCAGATAGAGCGTACGAAATCCAACGTGCTTCCAAATACTTAAAATAATTTTATTAATAATTAATAGCAAACATACATTTGAATATTAAAAGAAAGCTTTGTTTACCTAACATGAGCTGAGCACAGAACATACATGTGTTGTGTATATATTACAATTTTTATGCAAATAAAATTAAATGATTAAACATAAACATGGTTTAAAATTGTTTATTGATTAATTTTTTAGTTTAATCATAAAAAAACCATGCACACCAGTATCGGCCTCTACTGGCCTCTTTTCTTGAAGTTATGTTGAGGGAAACATTGTTTTTTTTTTTTACGCACAGAGCGATGTTTGACAAGGAACGTGACTAAAAAGCGATATGGTTTCGCCTTCAACATAGGCGAGTTGGACGATTTGGCCTTCAATGATTCTTGTTTTTGCAATTGTGAATAAGGACACTCGTCCCAGAAATTATTTATTTTTAAGGTTTAGACTTTAGAGGTGCTAACATAGGTATCTACATACATAAACCTGTTTATTCATCGATCGGGGTCAGTGTGTTCCTAAGCTGATTTTAAATCCAAAATTCCAGCATTAACTGGTAATAAGTTGAATTTAACTTAAATGAATCTTTGAAGGAAATAAAAAAAAAGAAACAGACTGAACCTTGAAGCCTATTCCCGCCAAGAGTTAAACAATAATTTTTGTACAACTTTTCAAAATCTTGACGAATAACACAAGTTTTTGTAAAAACCACCCAAAACCGTAAAGTTGAAAACAAACAAAAACCCATTTTTGAATGCGGTTTTCTGGATCTGTTTGAGAATTAGTGACAGCATTTAATTGTGAAAAAAATAGTACTTACAGCCGATTTTTCAATCATCGAACAAAAATAAAAATAACAAACTGGCAAATAAACTTATTTGAGTATTCATCGGTCGAATAAATAAGAGCGTTTTTCGGCAGATAAAGTCTATCCAATATTTTGTTATTTGTCGGATAAACACTATCCGCTTGTTTATCCGACGATTGAAAAATCGGCTCTTAATCACATAAAATTTCGAAAAAAATAGTTCGAAGTAAAAAAAAAAAATTCAAAATTTCAATATTTTGACTTTGAAGTTTGAACATGAAATTTTCGAAAACTATGCCTGTAAACAGTTTTATTTAAATGCAAAATGAAGGAGGCACTTTTTTTTAGCTTTCCAAGAAGCTATATCACAAAATGACAGTACAGGAGAAAGTTTGACAGTACAGGAGAAAAATGTGACATTATCAGAGGTGCGTTTTTGCGCTGACTATAATCAACTATAATCAACAATGGTTGACTATTTCTCGTTTTTGCACGCCAATAGTTACGATTCGTAATCACAATTGTCGTTTTTGCGGTCTGTGTTGATGTGTCAAATCGTAACTATCTCTAACAATTTCCAATCCATCTCAGGAGCTGAGTTGAAAGTGGTTGGTGTGTCAAAATGTGACACAAAAACTATAGTCAACTATCGTCAGCGCAAAAACGCACCTCAGAAATGTTTGGTGCTTTACTCACGGACACAGTACATGTAGCTAACACAACTTCCTGTACTTCTTATTCAGTGATCGAAGCTAGCTCAGAGTTTCATCGCTCAGGATTAGGGTTGTTCATAGCAAAAATACATCGATGTTTTTTTGGATGCAAAACATCGATGTTTAACGATGCATCGGCTCAAAATATCGATGTTACCGATGCATCGAATAAACAACATAAATATGCAAATATTATGATCGCAAATAAGAAAAACGATAGTTTTTCTTTTTTTTTCAAAGATATGAGTACATATTTAAAAATTATATATCCCAGTATTTCTACTCCAAAGTCTGCATGAAAAGGATTTTGTTAAAACGCTCAGCCTGAATCCTGTTTCGCTGCTGATTCAGCACTTGGGAAGCTTTTCAAAACAGTCGCTCCGATGGAACGGAACTTACCTACTACCAAAGTTAAATATTTATTAGCAACTTTCTAGAGGTTGTGAAGTTCATTGACTCTGTCTAGAACAGTTTAGGACAGGATTTTCTGTTCCATTTTTTTAGGTAGAACCCTGTGAAGCTGTGCTGTGCTGTCTCTTTCTCGCTGAACAAAGCTATTAAATGTATTAAAAAAATATATAGTAAAAGATTTTTCTTCATTTCTTTTTGGGCCCTGAGAATGACCGAGAAAATCGCTGAGCAAAGCAACTCCATTTATATTTTTTGTTTAGTGATTTGACGGAAATGACACGCCAGGAGCTGCCGCTTCCGTGTGATATTTGTGTGTTTTATTTCCTTAGGAGTAAAATGGTAGTAGCGTAGGACATGACCGTTTGTTTACTAGGTTTGTTAAAAGCAAACAAGCTACGGTTAGAGTCTGAGATAAAAGAGTTTTGTTCGTTCAAATTGCGAGGAAAATAAATGCTGCGTTTGAATCATAGGCACTTGAAATGACTTTTCGGTGAAATGAAATGACATTTTGGTGCTCAGGTTTTTTTTTCTTTTAAATATTAAATGGGGCAATTTTCAAATAATATGATCTTTCCAGAGCTTTTCTTTTTCGGAGATGATTCGAACAGGTTCGTAATTCTCGCCCAAAAAAAAAAACTTGGGTCAGTTCACTGCGCTCTCGGTGCAAGCTATGAATGCACATTGAAAATGGTGCAAATGCGCGAAAAAAGAACGACATCGAACAGCTCAGTGTGAGATCGGAGCGACCCAGAGTGCACATCGAACAAACCTAATATTTTCATGTTCAGGGGCCTAACTATAGCCGTGGTTTTTTCACTAGGTACTCAGTAGCCAGCACAGCAAAATTTCTCTTGGCAGACAACAACAATTTTGATTGCAGTCGATAAAAAGGCCAGTAAAAAAATAACACTTGTACCGGCGATAGAACTTTCAATTATTGAAATGAAGACAGCGCTGATGGCGTTTAGAAGATGATTATTTTGCTACGCGAATCTAATGATCTGAGTTATGAACTCTCTTAGGTTGAAGTATTTGCTTTTTTTTTTTAAATCCGAGACGCAACAATCAGGTCCATTTTGCCACGTTTTATGAAACAATTGCACTTGATTACTGTGTTGGCTTACTGAGTAGTGAAAAAATAAGGCTTATGTAACTCGTTTCTATAATAAAATTATTACCTATTATTAAATTGTAGATATTTATCTATCGATTGACACCCAAATGATTTCAAAATATGTATTGTGTGAATCAGTAACATGGAAACATGGTCTACCCATTGTGAAAGTCACTCCATTCAAACCGCCAAGAAACAACGCCAAGGAAGTGAACAGTTTCGTCGTGGAGCTGGATAAAACCTGTGACATCAGGGAAGTGTACACAAAGACACTAATCATGAACCAACGCGTACACTGGGAAAGACTTAAATCCATCGACATCGTCCAATGCAGGAACTGCCAGCAATTAGGACATGTTGCTTCCAATTGCGGACGTAAATATGTTTGCGTCAAGTGCAAAGAAGACCACAAGCCCGGTCAATGCCAAAGGAAGGACAATGTGGAGCGAACCACAGTATGGTGCGCAAATTGCAAGAAGGAAGGTCATCCAGCCAACTATAAGGGATGTCCCATCATCAAGGCCAAGCTAGCCCAAAAGAAGAAAAAGGCCGCTGAAAAGAGGGCCCAACACACTCTGGCAGCCAAATCTGTGCACACCTACGTTCAACCCGGCATTGACTATGCAGCCATGACCAAAGGACTTGGAGCAAACAAGCCTCGTCAACAAGTGCCCGCCGCAGCCCCAAAACCAGCACAGCCAGCCGCAGCCAAAAGGCCAAGCGTAAGGGTCATCCCCAGGAAGGAAAACCCAGAAGCGACCCCCATTGACATCAACGGTGAAGCCAAACGCCTTTTCGGCTCGGACCTCCTCACACTAATTAGAAACGCCAAGAATGCTGTCCCCAGCAACTACGCACAACTCAGCGAGGATGAAAAGAGAGTGGCTTTTGCCACCATCATCCTCCAGATCTGCCTATGAATAAGCTACGACTCCTGACGTACAATGTAAATTCATTGTACAGCCTTGAAAAAAGGACGTCATTCAACTTGTTCATGAAGAACAACAGCCCGGATATAGCCCTCATCAGTGAAACAAACGTCAGCAGGAGGAATAGTATCGACATCTCCGGCTACACCACATTCAGGCAGGATAAGGACGAAAACCGAAGGGGGACGGCCATATTCCTAAAGAAGCAACTCAATCCTAATGCCAATGAAGTTATCATCTCAGGACTACGGACCAGTGAAGCAACGGCCATCAGACTAAATATAGGAGGAGGAGAGACCCTTACAGTGATAAGCCTGTATGTGAAATGCAGATCCTCAGTGGCGCATATCCAGAACGATCTTAATGTACTCAACAGTACATTAAGGCAATCCACATATGGAATCATCGGTGGAGACTTCAACGCAAGGCATCATAACTGGATGGACACCACAATAAACATCGAAGGACCAGCAATTGCAGATTGGATGGAACACAACAACAATCACTCCCTGGTGGTAATCTCGCAGCCTAAACCGACGTTCCCAAGGACTCCGTCATGGTTGGACTTCTTCATGGCCTCCTCAGACTTGGTACATATCCTTCCCGAATTCAGGAACTATGTGTGCACAACTGTCTGCAGTGACTCTGACCATGAAGCAGTTCAACTATCAATCAACCTTCATCTCGCCATTCCTTTAATGAGAATACCACCAGATGACTGCCTGGATTACAGCAAGCTTGACGTCGAGAAGCTCAATAGTGACGTGGAACGCAGTCTGATCATTCCATCTCCCAACAGGAATCTTCGCAATGAAGAGATCGACAGCGCCATCGAAGGACTTGAAGCAGCCATCAAAACAGCCATTGACAACCAGAAGGTACCCAAAACATCCAGGGATAGATACCGACACCTTCCAGTTTTTGTGCAAAATTTGTACAACCACAGGCAACGGCTGAGGAAACGTCTTCAACGGATTCACCACCGGGAACTCAACACCGTCCATAGGGACTACCAGGCAGTCAAAGCAGAACTCCAATGTACTAACACCATGTTCCGGAACGCCATCCAATACCACAACAACCTTCACTTCCAGAAGAGGCTCCATGAAATAAAACCTGGTCCCAATGCCTTCAAGGAAATTAATAGGATTGCCGGAAGGAAGGAGAGTGT
The DNA here is from genome assembly GCA_943590905.1 of Sphaerophoria taeniata. Lineage (NCBI taxonomy): Eukaryota > Metazoa > Arthropoda > Insecta > Diptera > Syrphidae > Sphaerophoria > Sphaerophoria taeniata. The sequence goes on from OX016540.1 coordinate 91,814,612, forward strand.
TCCCGACATTATAGTTTATAATGGCAATGAGGTTTCGTCAGCAGCTGAGAAAGCCGAGGCTTTTGCATCCTGCTTCGAAGGAAACTTCACACCATCTCCATCCACGGACTCTGCATTTCTCGAGGAAATCGAGGAATACGTGCAACGATCCATCCAGCCAGGCAACGAAGAAGTCACCTTTAGCTCCACAAACCCTGCCGATGATCCAACTGAAAATAATGAAAAGTTTTGTACAAGAGAAGAAGTCAGCGAAGTCATCAAGAACCTGAAGCCAAAAAAATCAACAGGACCTGATGGAGTCTCCAACTTCATGCTGAAGAAGCTCTCCCAAGTGTTCATCTTGTACATCACCATCATCTTCAACAATTGCCTCAACAACTGCTATTTTCCTCAAAAATGGAAAACTGCGAAAATAGTGGCAATCCCGAAAAAAGGCGCAAGGAACCTAGTGACTAATTTCAGGCCAATCTCCCTCCTCAACAACATCAGCAAAATCTTAGAAGAGATTATACTGAGAAGACTGAAGATGTGCAGCTCCGACAACAACCTCATCCCGGACTTCCAATTTGGATTTAGAGAAAAACACTCTACTCTGCATCCGCTGGCTAAACTCCAACACGACATCGCAGCGGCACTCAACAGCCATCGAGTATCCGTTGCGTGCTTATTAGATGTGGAAAAGGCATTTGACAGCGTCTGGATTGAAGGGCTTAATCACAAACTATACCTATTAGGTTTACCATCAAATCTAATAAAAATTTTATTTTCCTTTCTCTCTTCCAGGAACTTCTTTGTTCAATTGGAGAACTCTAAATCATCGACAAGGCCAATAAAAGCTGGAGTAGCTCAAGGATCAAAACTTGGACCATTCCTTTTCAGCCTGATGACCAGCGACCAGCCAACAAGTAGCGAATGTGAGAGTCTTCTGTATGCAGACGACTCAATCACATACTGCTCTTCACCATCGCCTATCATCGCAGCCAGGAAGGTGGAATCCCATATACAAAGGCTTTACGACTTCTACAAGAAATGGGGAATACGCATTAACACAGAGAAATCAGAGCTGATTTGCTTCCGAAGGCCCATCATAAACAGAGGCGGAGTTAGAAGAGCTGGAAGATGCCGAAGCATCTCAATTACTCTACCCGATGGATCAACGATGGCAGCGAAAAGAAACACAAAATACCTTGGAGTCCACTTCAACGAGATGTTGAAATTCAACCCTCACTCGAGAGCTGTGCTAAAAAAGGCCAATCTTGCCCTACACCGACTGAATCCACTTCTAAGAAGGAAAACAGGACTCAGCAAACCAACGAAGCTACTAATATACAAGCAGCTAATTCGGCCCGTCATCACCTACAGCTTCCCAGTATGGTATACAATTTCAAAGACAGCAATGAAGGAACTCCAAGTGTTTGAACGAAAAGTCCTCCGGAGCTGCACAGGACTTTATTTCAATCATCAGAGAAGGAGGCATTTCAGCAACAAAAGACTCTACGAAGAAGCGAAAATTACACCACTGGACAAGTACCTAATTCAGTCAGCTAAAAGGATCGCAGGATCACTGAGCAATCACCCCAACAACCTCATCAACGGAATAACCACACAACAAAGACACCCAGAACCGAGATACCTATGCACGCTGGACGTACTAAGGGAGGAGCTCGAGCAAACCAACGACGAAGGAGATCTTCAATTTTACGCTGACACGGGGTCAGCTTTTAACCGCGGCTAAGAGCCTCACCAATGGACAACCAGGACTGAACATCCCGAGATTTTGTATTTCATGTATTTTTTATCTTTTACTCATTCATATTTTTGTTAATCTTAAATTTAGAAAACAAACATTGTATATAGTTAGGCCCCTTCTGTGCCAACAAGTTTAAAATCAAATATTACCTTAAGTAATTATTCAATAAATTGTAAATATGTATATAAATATTAGTTCAAATAAAGATATAATGTAAAAAAAAACATGGAAACATAACTTTTGACCGGTCTCCGGATGATCGAAGACAAATTTTTTGTTATTTCGTTTTAAATCGATTAGAGGGGTGATAAATGAAGATTTGTTTATTCTGGATACGAATAAGCACTTAAACCAAGGAAATTTAACGATTCAAAAAGAATAAATAATAAATTAAAACTTTGGAGCTGTCCGTAGACTAGATTTCCGAGCCAGAGTCCCGGACACTGAAAAAATCGATTAAAATCACAAGATCTCACAAAATCAACTATTCTCAGTAAACTTTTCGAAGTTCTGCAACTGCAAAACAGCAGCGACTGCGTCTTAAACGACCCAAAGCTTTTGCGTTATACCTTCGATCGGGCTGAAGCAACGTATGTAATGTACATATGTGTATGTGAAATATGTTACTGATTCTTTATTTTGTTGTTTTTCGCTAATTCTGTTTTCTGTTTCGCTTTTATTGTTGTTTTTCGCGTTTATTTTCGCCATAAAATTCAAAAACGGCCGGACACTGGGAGGGAACTGTTCGGAGACTAGTGAAGTAACCCTCAGGGAAAAAAGGAATTCTTTATTTATTTAATCCGTTAATTGTCTAACGTTAATATAAACTTAAAGCTATTTACATAATTTTTAATTTAAAAATTTTAATTAACATAGAAATAAATAAATACTATAACATATTAAAAAAGCTTTCTTTAAATTGTTTACTTTTAACATTGTCATTAACACATGAAATTAAATTATAAAATTTATTGAAGACTGAAATCAATTGATTTAAAGAGCTATTCATACCATAGTTAGTTCTGCTAAAAATCGGACATAAAGGTATCTGTCTTCTTATACTAGTTTGACTATAGCTAAAATTTAGACGATTCAGAGCTGTTGGGGATGTAATAGAACCATTAATTAATTTTAAAATAAAACAATTGGAGATATTGTCTATGTTGTGAAAGTGTAGGAAGGTTTATTAGCAAGAGTCTCTGAGAATATGGAGGTGGTGTGGATATTTGGGAAAACGGAAGAAAACGAAGACAAAAACGCATAAATCTTTTTTGGATGCTTTCAAGTCTGTCTATATGGACTGAATAGTATGGTGCCCATATAACACAGCCGTATTCAAGTATTGGCCTGACAAATGATACATAAAGAATTTTTAAAACGTAGGGGTCACGACAGTCACGAGAAAAACGTTTAATAAAACCTAGAGTCTTGTTAGCTTTTTTAACTATAAAGTTATAATGGTCACAGAACATTAATTTACTGTCAAGAATAACACCTAAATCAGAGAAAACGGAGAGCTTACAAAGGGAGGAAGTATCTAATAAATAGTTATAGTCTATAATAGTTTTTTTGCGTGTAAAACACATAGTTTTACATTTGTCAATATTCAATAAAAGTCGGTTTGTATTGCATTTCCCTAAAACTATAAAGATCTTCTTGAAGCTGTAAGCAGTCATTAATTGAGCTTATAGATTTGAAAATTTTAACGTCATCAGAATATATTAAAACGGACGAGTTTTTAATAACGGATTTTATGTCATTTATATATAAGATAAATAATAGGGGGCCTAAATGGCTACTCTGTGGAACACCACAGTTGACGTAAAATTCGTCTGAGAGTTCATTTCTGAAGATAACACTATAACTAAAGGAGATCGGAAGCTGACTTACGTTTTACTCCGGATACCGCAAATTTTATTTTACCGTTACCTCGTGTATTTGAATAAATGAGAAAAAAACAGCTACAAAAATGAGGTGGTTTGCTCATGTTTACTGAGATAGTATTCGTAAAAACACGCACATTCTTGCAGTAAACTTGAACCATAGCTTGCCGGCATTGTCATTTTGACAGCTTGTGTCATCGTTGGACCTTAAAAAATATAACAGTTTTCTACAGAACGATTACGGGATCAGCTTCAGATTATGTAGTCTAAGTACATTTAAAGAAAAAAAAAAAAAACATAATTGAAGTCTGAGCGATTTTTTTTTTCGATGCAACTTTTCCCGGCTTAACAAATGAGACGATTTGTTTTTTTTTTTTTTTTTTAATTTATGATGCTGGGCAGATGGAGCAATCCAGGCCAACCGTACTCCTAACTTATTTGTTAATCACAGGTTGTTATCCTTATGGCTTTTGACTTATAAGATGAAAGCCCAAATAGGTACCAAATGCAAATTTGAACCCACTTCTAAAAGAATGTTATCCGAAAATAATAGCATAAAAAAAACAAAAAAATTCAATCATTGATTTATCGACTTGTAATAAGTCATTTTACCGTTATATATTTACAATGCCCTATAAAGTATTAGATACTTGACAAATCTTAAAATCTAGGTGCCAACTGCTAAGTGCTCTGCTCCGTATCCCTCACTCTTCAAAAATATATTTGTCACACTTAAACTCGAGATGCCATGCGCGACTTTTTTATAGAACAAGATTATATTTATATTTATTTTCATCTCTCTTTAGAGACAATTTTCTTTCTTTAGTTTTAAAATTTGACATTTTACGAAATCAGCTCCGTACCTACCTTACCTAGGAGAGCATGAACAATGAGCAAACAGATGATCTTGTGGATGTTCAGAATACCTCCTCTCTTTCATTGGTTTTACAATAAATATTTATTTATTTTCATTTATTTACTTATAATGTTTATGGTTTAGAAAATATTTTAATTTTTTTTAATATTCTTTTGGGGCGAGTCCAAGAAAATTCGCACACTTGGTTCAATTAATTTATTTCAAAATTTGTCTTTTAATTTTGTTCTTTCCAAAACCGTATTATATCCTAATCAGTGTATTTTTATCTTCTTGTTTCAAATACTGTACGTTACGTTACGTCTCACAATACAAATAAATATTTTGTCATATGGAGAGTTCATATAAAATTAGTTTCTATGATGCAAACACATCACGGACTGTCTGGTCGCAATTAATTATTTTGAAAAACAGAACGAGATGACTTTCAAAAACTTAAGAAATACAAAAATCATTTTTGAACTATACCATTCCCACCCCCTCTGACATTTTATAAATAGAAAGCTAGCAAGATGTTATACTGAGCAAAAACGACATTTTTTGTTGTGCAAACGAGATATGAGAACATAAAACGTTCAAAACTTGGATTTAATATTTTTATGGTTTTGATTTTGTTTTTTTAACTGTTTGACGTTGTATTTATAGCACTTTTTCAATTTAAGAACGTCAAAAATATAGAGCACTTCATTAATAAAGTGCAGCTGTTCATTAACGGTTTTCTAATTTGCATTTTTGATAGTAGAACACGTTAGGATTGCAACACTTGAAAAACGACACATTTTTTTCGATTTGGAAAGTGCATTCCCGAAATAGAACCCATGAAGATGGCACGGAAATATATTAAGGAATATCCCCATCTCGGGCATGTCGCAAGATCTGCCTATACTACATACTAAAATGTATTTATAAACTTACGATTGTCAAAATCAACTTTGTTCTTTTATTTTCTATGAAATAATTAACTTACCGAAGTCATTTAATTTTCAAAACAAACGAAAAAATGTTCTTTTTACTACACACAGTGCAAATTCGCTTAAGAGATCTTCACAAGGGTTCGATTTTTTTTTAGATTACTGCGCGTCCTTTCAGTTTTCGATAGTTGTTCACAAAATCACAAAAATCCACAAAATAATTAATTATCGTGTGTAAAAGACTTACCCAAACAAAAAGTTTAAGTAATTTTAATTATTTTTTATTTTGTTTGTCTTAAGAGATAAATATTTATAGAATTTTTATTTTACGCGACAAATAAAAAAAAAACTCTTCCCAATGAAATAAAGATTCACGAATAATTCAACTGAGTGAACATGAAATTGTGTGGCGGGCAGGTCGGACTGTGTTCTGCTGTGCTGTCTGTAGTATATGGTTTCCCCTTAAAACAACCCAACAAAAAGTAATTCTCTGAGCAACATCGAAATCAATGTCCCATCCATATGACTCCGAACCGAAAGTATATAAATAAAAGGCTGCACGCTTTAAAGAGTGTATCTTTTTATTTATTTCGTGTACGTTTCGGAAACATTAAGCAAAATGTGATATTTTTTTGTTCGAGTTATTTTGATTTTATTAGAAGATATAAAATGAATGACATTTGGTGCATAATATGAGAGTGTTTTCATATTTTTTATTCAGGGGTAGACCAGGAGTACATAATGTACTTGGCTGTGTTGGTGCTTGTTGGTGTTTTGGATGCAATCTCTATGATAGGGGTAGTTTTTTGAGTTGAGTTATTAATCGAAGTGTAGTGACTCAAACGTAGGGGGTAACGCTCAATACTTGCTATTCTTTTAGTAGCAGCTAGCAGCATTATGGGATTTAATAAATTGTACACCGCGTGTTCATTTTAAACAATGGACAAATGTACATACTTGCGTTTTTCATCCACATGGGTTCTTAGGGTAGGTAGGTAAGTGGTAAAGGTATATAGTTTAGTTGATTCAAAAGACAATGTATAATTTTGTCTTTTTTTTGAGAATCATTAAAATAGATGGTAGTTATGTGTAGATGTAGGTCCTTGTCCTTTGTAACTTTGGTTGTGTTTTGAATTTGTTCCAACACTTTTATTGTTGTTCATTATAGGTCTTATGAGGCAGTTTTAATTTCAGGTTTTAGCACTTTGGTTTGGTGGGACGTGGGAGTACCTAATGAGTTATCATGTTGTTCATCAATGTACAATATCCAGCCTGGTGTTGGATATTTGACTGAAACTAACAGAAAGTAATAAGGAAATGCACTTGTCGAAGTTGGTCATAAGAACAAAATGACAGAAAATCAGTTAACGGCTGGCGGGCGGTTTTAAAAGCGAATTACCTTTGCATATAGATAGCAAGCAAGTAATTAATGGAAATAATCATTTTGAATTCAAAATGATTATTTTCGCACAAGTTTTCTTATTTACGAGAATGTCACCGTGAAAAGTAATGTAAAAGTAAAGAGAACCGTTTGGCAGTACGAGAAAGCCGACCGGGGCAGTCTCAATAATTTTTTCAGGATGTTAAACTGGTCAGTATGCTTCTTCGATAGTGACGTAGATTCCAGTGCGGATATGCTCACAAGTTTAATTCTTCTGGGAATGAGAACTTTTATCCCGAATAGGGTTAAAAGCATCAGACCCAAAGAGAACGCTTGTTTTGATATGAGCTGTAAAGAGGTTATCAGGGTGAAAGACAAATAGGTAAGTTTCCGCTGTTACAAAGCCAACCCAACTGAGGACAGGCGCGGATTCAGAGGGGGGGTCACGGGGGTCATGACCCCCCCCCCCCCAAACAGGCCATATTAAAAAAAAAAGAGGCTGAACCAATATTTTGCAAACCGAATAACAAAAAAAAACAAAAAAACGAACAAAACCTAGTTTTTGCAAACTTAAGAACCGGGAACTAACCAAACGATCACAATTAAGATACTTTTTTTTCCCTCTGAAAAAAAAATCAAAAAAAAGGCTGAATCAACATTTTTTTACACAATACTGACATTTTTTATTATTTTGTCTATATTTGGATTGTAACTATAGTTTATATGTTTACAAGTTCCAACTAATTTACAACACAAAATGCAATCTTCTATTTTGTTTCGCAAATCTGTTAATGATCGCATCGTTGTCTAATTCGATGTCACGATTAATGTGTAGCAATGCAAGCCCGGTGAGTCTGTCTCAACCAAGTTTTGTGGCGATAGAGAGTTGAAAAACTCCTTTCTGCAGTGGCTTCAGTAACAGAGAGCGTTTCCAAAATCGTAAGCAGTGTATTAATAGCAACAATTCAGTTCCTTTTAGCTAGCCACAACTCAAATTCGGCAATAACGCTCGAAGGGGGAAAGTTGAGAAGCTTCTGGTACGTTTCTGCTACAAGCTGAACTCCTTCAATGTCCTCCGCTGTATAGGAAGTCCGAGGCAAAAATACTCTCAACCCAAAAAGCTTTATCACGTCTGGAGAGAGCCTTTCGTTGAGGTCCGTCACAACGTTGTCCAACAGAGGAATATAAATTGCTCTCCTGAAATGCACCTACGGGGTTTGATTCTGTGATTCTGTTGGTGGTTATCTAGATGTTTTTGACGAGAAATAACGCGTGGTACTTTCAACTACACATCCAACTGTGTTGCGAGATTTTCAGTTTCAGAAAATAGCTTATTTCGTCGTGCGTTATTTCACATCACGGCTATTAATACTTCTTATAATTGTTTGCATTTTTTTTTTTGAATAGGTGAATTTATGAAAAATTTCTAACCGTTTAAACCTTCCCTTTTCCTGCTTTATTTATTTGGTTATTCTTGTTTTTTTTTTCTATCTTGTGACCCCCTCCGGAACAAAATTCTAGATCCGCGCCTGACTGAGGAAAACCGGAATAGCAAGCCAGGAAGGCCTGGAATGTCCATATTATTCGTCGTACAAAATTTTTAAATGAAAAAAGGCAAAAAATACTGCAATGTCCCAAAGGCAGTCAAAATTTTTGGTCATTTGTGAAAAACATGAAGAATTTTTCTTCTTCCTCGGTCCCAACGCTCGTTGATGATGACACTCCAGTCGTTAGCTCTCTTGCGAAAGCTAACCTTTTTGCTAGGCAGTTCACCTCCAACTTTTCGCTGCCAGAGAGTTTCATGTTCTTGATTCCATGGGACAAATCTTCTTTCGCACTCTTGCTTAAGTCTTTTGGACAGTATCCAGAGCAGAGCATTTAAGATGATTGGTGACCATACCATCATTGAGGCATTCACATCACTTGAACATCGACTTAGTGTCTCATGCGTCATGCCTCACCCTCTTCTACCGGTACTTCAACGGTATAAGCTCTAGAGAAATAGCCAGTTGCTTTCCTCCCCTAAGATATTCAACCGTAATACCCGCGCCTCCAGGAATACTCATCAGTTCACCTTCGATCCCAACTTCGGTCGTACGGTCATGTTCAGAGAATCGTCCTTTAGCCGTGCTACGTGAATGTGGAACTCTCTTCCACACTCTGTCTTCCCCGTTCATTGCAATGTTCAAGAATTGAAGATATCATGCCACAAGACTTATGAGACAGAAAAACTAGAACTAGGACAATCTGCCAGAGGTTGGCGAAAGGAACCTGGCTTTGGAGAAAGGAATATGTGTCTATCTAATATCTAGCAGAGGGAGTTTACTCAATTATTGACATCTCTGGAAGGATCCTTCAACTACATTGGGCAAGTAGTAGCAGCCGATAACATCTATATTTATATAAAATCTAATGCAAAAACGTTGAGGACTCACTACTTTTGTACCAGTGGACTGTTTGGCCTCTAATTTTATGGGAATGTGCGGGTAGTAGTGTAGAAGGGGTTTAAGTTCAAAATCGGCTAAACCGTTCATAACATATGGCTAAAAATGTGGACACCCCATTTTACCTATAGAATCTTTAACTATGCATTTGACCATGTGATGATATTTAGCAAATTTGTGTTTCATGAGCGCGCGAAGGTTTCTGAGCTGGTACGACTTTACTAGCTGGTCCAGAAAACGTTGTTTTGCCTTATAAATTTTAATCTCCGGAAATACTAATCCAATCAGAAGAATTCTTTCACTAAAAGAAACAATAATCAGGAGTAATAAAGCACTATTCACATGAGCACGACCAACGAACGACGAATGAATGAAGAAAAGTGATTTTAGATTTGTTTGAAGCCGTATTAATTCTCAACAAAGTGGTGGAAGTATAGTTTATGTTTGCATAAATTAACTTTTTAATCTCAAATGTTAATAAATTTGAGAAAACAAATTTATTCGTCGCGAATAGAATTGTAGTTGATACGAACTGCCAAACTCTATTCGCGTTCGACATCATCCACACTCCCAACGAACAAAATGTTCGTGCGCGTATAACCTCAAAAATCATTCTTGCTTTGTGTTTTGGTTCTTCATTCGCGACGAATTACAAACTCTCATGTGAAAGAAATCTCAAAATCGACGAATTTTCGTTCATTCGTTGGTCGTCGTTCGTGCTCATGTTAATAGTGCTTTAAGGCTATATTTATTACTAGCTGACCCAGCAAACGCTGTTTTGACATATAAATAAAATTAATCAAAACAAATTGAATATTTGTGTCAATTCTTCTTCAAATTAACTTAAGGTGGTGGCGAAGCAACACGCGCAGGGCACAGCTTCTTATGCATAAAAGAACAATTGCTCGAGCAGCTGCTCAAATCAAATAGAACCTACTATAATTTTTCAAACCTCTTTTAATCCATTTGGATACGAAACTGCTGCTATATAAGATGGCAGTCTTGCTAGAAATCACTAACGGATCCGATACTTTGCTGCTTAGCCAAATGCACCCTGAACTCTTAGTCGCGTTCGGAAGGATGGAATAAACTAGGACGCCCCTACGATGTATATCTCTTTCTCGAGCCAGAAACAAAGAAGATGGGTGTAACTGTAAGGTAATATTGTCTATGCCAGCGTAATGACTTATCGAATGGACTTGCTTGTTATTTTTGGCTTTTTCTTTGTATTATGAGCTTAAACTGAAACATATTATACTTAGCATATGAAATTCCTAAACATTTTCCAGCAGAATAATATAGCCTTTCTTTAGCAAAAACTTTAAATTAAATATCTACAAAAGTCAATTAAGTATTCCAATACGTTTAAATAAGAATGTTATTGTTATGGGCACAACAATGACCTACAACTTCCTTTTTGTCAAAATTACATTTACCCTACTCTCTCTCTCTCAAATTAAATTTATAGAGAAAAGGTTTGCCATGCGATGGAACATGGAAGTGGATATGGAAGGTACAATGTGTGATCATATTGCTTTGTCGACTGGTTAGTGGGTAAGAACGGATACGCATCATCGCATGTGCATAAAGGTTTTTGTTATTATAAAGGGAACATGTACATACATTATGTATGGATGTTTATAGCGGAATGGTGTAGCATAATGCACTCATTCCAAAATGCGATTTGCTTGTGTTTGTAGAATGTAATAAAATCGATCATAAAAACAACTCAATCATTTTAAAACCTTTTTAAAGTGATTTCATTTTTTAATCGTTAAAAGCGTATAGCTTTCGTCACTTCCTCATTAATTTATTTGCATCGGCTATTTGCGTATGGAAAGTATGTCAAGGAGGTAAGGGGTGGCATTTACTTGAAAGTTGAAACTGTTAGTGATTTCATCTGATTATTATTGCACCTAGAGTTTGAATGTTCACGGGAACTAGCTCAGTTCAGTTCTTGTTCGTTAACCTATCAGGCGTAACGTAGCATATTTGTAATGTCAATACCTAAAGGGTTTTCCAATAAGAGATGTTATTTTGATATTCAAAGAAAAATGGCATTTTTTGAGATAAATAAATAATCGGATGTTTATTTCATTATAAAGAGGAACAAAATGGTTAATCCAGGGATAATGTAATACTTTTCTACTTTATTGAGTCCTCATAAAACTCCAATTACAAAAAATTAAATTTATAAATTAAACTAATAAATTAAACTAAAAGTCCAGATAGGTAAAAATAAAAACAAAGATTTTTTTAGAAAATAGTGGTTTTGGTTTTTTCTTAATTTTTCAAAAACGAAAAGACATTTTTGCATCCGGTTTTCTGTTTTCGACTAAAAATTAACAAATACATTGAATTTTTAAAACAAAATTAGTACTTAATTACATAAAATTTTGAAAAAAATTGGTTCAAAAATGTTTTTTTGCTTTTTTTTTTTGAAAATTTTGAGTTTGAAAATTTATTTTTTTTAAACTATTCGTTAAAACAATTTAATTTAAAAACAAAGTGAAAGAAGAAGTTTTTGGCTTTTCAGAGGGGTATAGCACGGTGTTGTAAACGAAGCCGTTGATTTTTAATAATTTTTTTTACAAAATAAGTCAATTTTTCAGAAAATCGCCCCTCCCGGCTAAACGGGGGCGAATAGACCCCCCCCCCCCTCCCATACGATTTTTTGCTTGTCTAAACTCAACCTACACGCTCTAGCTTTTTGGCACAACGCTCGTGAATCACCCTGTATATACACAAATTTCATGCAAATTCGTTAAGGACTTACTTCTTTTTAACCATGGAGTGTTTTACACGAATTTTTGAGGGAATTTTCTGTTACAAAATCGAACAAGCCCTTTATTGCCCGGAGAATTGGGTTGATGGGTATCGGAGTGTGGGTAGCGGGGTAACGGATTAGCGGATAGCAATTAGCGGGTAGCGCGTAGAAGAAGTGGGATGCAGGTATTAGGGTATCAGCTGGGTAGCGAAGTAGCGAGGAAGCGGGTAGACATTAGTGGGGTAGCAGGTAGAGGGTGACGGGTTACAAAAGCTTAGGTCTTTTCTTTATCGATTGAGGCAGTACGAAGTCTTCGGGTCAGCTGATTTCTAATATGCTTGTAAGCTTCAAAGTCATGGGTTGCAGAATATCACTTAAAGTGCACGTGCTTCATGTGTACTTAGACAAATTTAAAGATAACTTGGGTAAATATTCAGAAGAGCAGGGGGAACGCTTCCACCAAGATATAATGAATAACGAACAACGTTATCAAGGACAATACAATGAAAATATTTTTTTTTGAAATTACCACGCCTATTTCCCCACCAGATACCGCACGCGCTGGGTGATTACATTTGGGGCCTCATACGAGAAAGTTCTTACTTTCACAAGAGAAATACAAAAAATATTCAATTTTAGACTTTGTTTTTACATTTGTTTTTGAATTTTTGTATTTATTTATCTTTTTTCTATAGTTAAAGTTTAAAAAATATTTATAATTCATAAGTTGTTTTCCTTTAAAATATAAATAAAACTGAAAATAGGGTTTTTCCAGCAAATTTGAAATTTCGTTCTGGTAGTTACAAAAGCAAACTTTATAATGTAAAAATATTTTTATATTTTTTAGTTAGGCATAAGTAATCAAAATCCGCGGTACAGAACTCAGACTCAAAATTCATGTTGACCGGTGTAATGGAACACAACATCAGCCAAATGGCCGCCATGACCACGCTTACAGGACCATATCCTTTTCATGAAATTTTCCATAACCAAATCGCAAAGTGGCTGCCCTATGTCCTCGATAGCCTCACGAATTCCATCTTTGAGGTCTTGAATCGACGCTGGGCTGTTGGCGTAGACCTTATCTTTCACGTGGCCCCAAAAGAAGAAGTCGCAAGGTGTTACATCACAAGATCTTGGTGGCCAATTGTGATCACCTCTTCGAGAGATAACACGGTCCGGAAACTTTTCCCGTAAAAGATCGATGGTTTCATTGTCTCTGCCAAATTTTCACCATTTTTATAGTGAATTTTAATAATTTCAATGCGTTGTTGAAGCGTGTATCGTTCCATTTTTATTAATGGCGTAGATTCAACTTGTCAAATGTCAAAAAATGAAAGCTTCAAAAGTGACAGCTACCGAAATAGCGGGCTATTCAAAATAACACCTCTTATTGGAAAACCCTATATGTATATGTGTAGTGTATGGCCTTTTTGTTATAACGAATTTTGTATCAAAAAGCTAGTGTGTAGGTTGGGGTGAGATAAGAAAAAAAATCGTATGGGGGGAGGGGGGTCTATTCCCCCCGCTTAGGCGGTGAGGGGTGATTTAAAAAAAAATATCACTTAAAACAGAAAAAAATATTTAAAAATAACGGTTAAATTTAGTCATGCTATAGCATTTTGAAAAGCCAAAAGTTATTTAAAGACTTTTGCGCCGTTCGAAAAAAAAACTTCTGTCCGCTATCCTATTAATGGAAATTTATATTTTGCGATGGATCCAAAACATCTACTCATACCAGTTTTCCATAGAACAGATAATGGAACTATACTTAAACATGGTATCCTACCTGAATATGCCTCGGTTTACTCTTCAGAAGCACAAGCTATCTACGAAGCCTTAAAATACGCCAACAACATAAAGGGACTTTGCGTTGTCTGTACAGATAGCCTATCAGTCATCCACGCTTTCAGAAACCTAAATAACAACAGTCCTGAAATATCCAAAATTAGAGACATCATAATCAAAAGTGCCTCAAAATTAAAAAAATGTGGGTTCCAGTTCACATCTGCATCGAAGGCAATGAATTTGCAGACAAAGTGGCATACTCCGCAAACAAAACACCCACGCTCAAAAGTTGAAACATTACAGATGGAAAAATTGAAGCAGTATAATCACCATTATTCAAGAATTAACCCAAATAAATTAACTCCAATGTACCCAGATCCTGAAAAAGGGAGATCCTCTAAACTGCGCCAACTACAGAGGAAATCAGTCAACTTAACACCGCCTACAAAATCCTCTCTGCCGTAATATGTGAACGTATGACAGAATCTACAGAGACGAACTTTATAAAGCTATGTCTAGTTTTGGCATCCCTGCCAAGCTCGTTCGCTTGTGCAAAATGACGATGGAGAACTCACGCTGCTCCATCAAGGTTGGCAACGAGCTTACGGAATCTTTCGACGTCAAAAAAGGATTCAGACAAGGCGATGCACTGTCTTGCGATTTATTTAACATCGTTCTTGAGAAGATAGTGCAAAACTCCACCATCTGTGCAACTTCTAGCGTACGCCGATGATATTGATATAATGGAAAGAACACAGTGTGATGTCAATGGCGCCTTTGTGAGAATTGAGACAGAAGCGGCAAAAATGGACTTAGCGGTAAATGAGGGAAGAACGAAGTATATGCTGTCTCCGAGGAAGGACACCCAACATCGACGGCTCGGACAGTACGTCACAATAGACGCATACAACTTCGAGGTAGTAGAGGAGTTTGTCTACCTGGACTTCGCTATTACCACGGGCGATAACACCAGCGCCGAGATAAGACGAAGAATTACTCTTGCTTATCGCTGTCTCTTTGGGCTAAGAAAGCAATTGAATGGAAAAGCCCTCTCTCGAGCAACTAAGGTAAAACTGTACAACACCCTCATCATCCCAGTCCTGCTGTATGGTGAAGGAGCATGGACCATGACAAAATCGGATAAATGTGCCTTAGGCTGTTTCGAGAGGGAAGTTCTTCGGGTCATCTTTGCCCCCGTGTGCATTGATGGGGAATGAAGAAGATACAACAGCGAACTTTACTGGTTGTACAACGATGTGGACCTAGCCAGAAGAGTCAAGGTCCAGAGACTCAGATGGCTCGGTCATTTAAAGCGGATGGACACCAATGCTCCGGCCAGGAAAGCCTTCGACACTATTTCCGAGGGACGCAGAAGGAGAGGAAGACCGCGACTCAGTTGGCGCACACAAGTGGAAGAGGACCTCAATCAACTTGGAGTGCAAAACTGGAGACAGCTAGCCAGGGACAGAGCTGGCTGGCGGAGACTATTGATTGAGTCCACACCGGACTGTAGCGCCACCTTAAGTAAGCAATGTAATTAAGATTTTTTTTTTTGAAGAATTTAAACAAAGTTTTAATGAGACAATAAAAAAAAAATTAAAAGCGATAACGAAAAATACGAAATTCAATATAATTAGAAATGATATTCAGCTTCTTTTAAAACTAACGTAGCAATCAAAGAAATAACGAGTTTTGGTAATTTACTTCTTAACTAGAGTATATGTGGAATTATCCAGCGGAGAAAGTTGTAGTTTCATATTCATCTCCTGCGCTAATTCATCGACAACCTGAATTTCTTTCGATGTCAGGCCCGGTGGTAGTTCAAACGACTTGAAGTTTTCATTTTTGTTCAGCGACTCAATGACACTGAACATTCCCTCGCGAAATGCTGGATCCTCGCCGTCTTTGACAGTCTTGTTCTGTTTGTCTTCATCTTTTTTGATGACAGAAATCGCCCGCGTCCACAACTCTTTTTCATTGTTTTTATATTTGCTGTAGCGAGTTTCCAATGTTTTTAATTCCTTATTAACATCGGCATTGTTGGGTTCAATGTGTTGGGCTTTTAAGAGTACTGTACGAGCTCTGCTATATTCACCCAGCAAGAGGAGAGCCCGTCCTTCTTGGAAGAGAGCCTTACAACTGAGTTTGTTGTTTGTCAAACGTCTAAGCTCGCGACACATGAGCATAGTTTTGTTTGGTAAATTAAGCTTGTTGTAGCACACAGCTAGATTTGTGTAGAGTTTGATCAAGAAAGCAGTTTGCTGTTCCTGCTCCTCTTCATTTTTGAGTTGGCAATAGTTTAAAGCATTGACAGCTTTCATAAAGGCCTTACATGCATTCTTGTACATGGATTGACCGAAAAAATCGATTCCTTTGAGGTGAACCTCTTTGGCTTTGGCCAGTACTGCAGGAAATTTGTTGCGATCTTCGTCAGTAAGTGTGTCTGTTGCATTTATATCGCCTACGGCATTGAAATCAACACATTCGATGATGAAAAGTCCGTCGGCCTTTGGCTTAACTCTAGGGGGGCAGCCCATTTCGCGAAAGAGCAGGTGGTACGATATTAAAAATTGGGCTTCTTCGCCTTTGTGCATCGAGTAGACAGCTTGCTCTAGTCCTTCCAAAACTTCACCGCGACCAGTATAAAAGGAATGTGAAGAACCTCGGAGGAATGACGAGTCAAAGGGGGCGCCTTCGCCTTCCCAATATGCATTGTAACGTATGCACACCCGGGCCATTGTGGGAACTGTTCCTTTTTCGGGAATGCCTTCTTTCGTGATTTTCTTGTACATATAGTCGTTTAGCTTGACCATTTGTAATCGGAGTTCTTGGAAAGAATGCTGCCATGGCGAGACAAGCTTTTCATTATCGACACAGTTATCATCTTCATTATCTGATCCGGGATTAATCTCATCGAAAATATCGGAAATAAATTCCTCGTCGTCAAAATTTGCATTTATTTCAAATTTTGCGCCATTAACAAGCAGATCACTGTTAAATAAATTAATTGACGATTTGGTAAGACGACACAAGTAATGTAAATGCTTAGCAGCATGCTTACCTTATTGATAGCGGTTCATTTAAAATATTCAAAGTAGGTTCTTCTTCGGTGGGATTCATTTCTATTTTCATTTTCTTTGTCTGTTTGAAAAAATATGAATTTAATTAAAAAAAAATAACAATTACAAATTCCGGCATGCAACAATATACCTAAAAGCTAACACAAATGCAATCAGAAGAGATGTTCTAGTGTTATCGGATATCAAAACTTGGAACCTTGCGAAATGCCAAACATTCTGTTATCGTAAATTTTAGCACGTGTCGTTAATTTTTACTGGTATTATCAAGATTGACGTTTTCAATTTTCTCAGCTTCATCAAAAATTTTTGGTTAATACAAACTTATGCAAGAAAAAAGGCTTTCTCTGCTTGTGACTAGGTGGCGCTAGAGTCGAATGACAGGTCAATTATCAAATATATATCCAAAGGCGCAGGTGGCCATGGCTCAGAGGATAGAGTTGTTGATTGCTAAGCCGAACGCTACGGGTTCAAGCCCCAGCTTCGGCAGCATTCTTTTACAACAAAAATCGCCAGCTTATCTGAGGCCACCTGTACGATAACATGAGACAATAAAAATCTAAGTCTCCTCTTCTGAGCCACGTAGGTTTCTGTTATGTGTGCTTTCTTTCTATGTGTCTATCTGTCTTTCTCTGTTGTGTTAATGTCTTGTTCTGTCCTAGCCGATGGCCACAGTCACCAGTGCTGCTATGTGTCTGTAGTTCATTACATTCATGTGCGAAGTACTGTGAAATGTCAATGTCAATGTCAATATCCAAAGGTTCGAACCTTTGTATATGAAACCTTCTAGTATTATCAAGATTGACGTTTCTCAATTTTTTCGGCTTGATCAAAATTTGTTTTTTTTTTGCTCAATACAAACTTATGCAAAATAAATGACTATCTCGGCTTGTAACTAGGTGGCGCTAGAGTCGAATGCCAGGTCGATTATACTTGTTAAATTTATATACAAAGCAATCATCTATCGGAAAAGCTTTATGTATTTATTTAACTGGTTTTATCAAGATGGCGTTTTTGACTATCGCCGTCTAGTTTGAAACAGAGACAGACATTTTTTTCCATATTAAGAAAAAAATTGCTATTTTTGCTTTCAACCAGATGGCGAGAGTAGAAAATGCCATCTTGATAATACCCGAAGAAATATACAGAGTATCAGATAGCCTCTCTGATAGACGATTGAACGCACTGATCTCTATTATAACTGGATAGTGGATAGGAGCAAAAAGTTTGACTCCCATAGAAGACTGTTATAAGTGTAAAGGTACCATCCAGGTATAACAGTTATACCAAAATATAACACTTCCCCAACACTGATATCTATAATAGAGATAGAGATAATATAGATCAGAGATATAGACAAAGGAGATCAGTCACTTTTTTTGTTGAACATCACTTCACTCTGTCTCACTTTTTCGGTTTATATAGAAAGAGATGCACAAGTGTAAGAGTACCATGTCAAAATCAATAGGAGTCAAGAAAAGTGTTATAATTTGTATGGAATCCACTATCCAGTGTATTATAGAGATCAGTGATTGAACGCACCCAATATATAGCCTTTGCATCACGTTTAGTTTAGATCTGTTGACACTTATCTTCATATCCGAATCTCTGATTTTGATACAAAAGTGATTCGTCACTCTGTCTGACTAGAAAAATATTAAAAATTGCTAGTTTCTTGTCTAAACCTCAAAAGAAATCCATTTATTAAATATTAAAAGTTCAATAATGCCTTCATACAAAGTTAAAGTGAAATGGGGACGTGAAAATTTCCCCGGCATTGAAGTGAATACCGACGAAGAACCTCTTTTATTCAAAGCTCAACTCTATGCCCTAACTGGAGTCCAACCAGAACGTCAAAAAGTCATGTTTAAGGGAAGCCAACTGAAGGACAACGAATGGAATATTCAGCTTAAGGAAGGTGCAGCCATTCTTCTGCTAGGATCAAAAGATGAATTACAAGAACAGCCGCCCCAAGAGCCAACCAGATTCATCGAAGATATGGATGAATCCGAATTAGCTACTGCACTTGAATTGCCGGCAGGTCTAACAAATCTCGGCAATACATGCTACATGAATGCCACAGTACAGTGTTTGAAGTCTGTTCCTGAACTAAGAGAAGCATTAATGGAATTTAAAGACGATAGCCCATCCAGTTCGATGGCTTCGTCCAAAATTACTACAGCCTTCAAATCCCTGTTCGTTCAACTTGAGAAAGGAACAACAGTAACACCCATACTATTGCTACAAGCTTTGCATACTGCATTTCCACAATTTTCACAAAGCGAAAATGGCACTTACAGGCAACAGGATGCCAATGAATGTTGGTCGGAAATGTTGAAAATGCTTCAGGATAAACTGCCAGCAAAGCCAAGTGAGAGGAAATTCAATTCGTTTATTGAACAATACTTTGGGGGTTCCTTTGATGTCGAAATGAAATGCAACGAATGTCCAGATGAGCCGGTTAGTCGAAGCAAAGAGAACTTCCTACAGCTAAGTTGTTTCATTTCGGCTGAGGTTAAGCACATGCACAGTGCTTTGAAGTCGAAAATGCAGGAACAATTGACGAAATTCTCCGAAGTTCTTGGCCGGGATGCTGTGTATGTAAGATCGTCAAAGATAAGCCGTCTACCGGCGTATCTAACCATTCAGTTTGTTCGATTCCAATACAAGGGAAAAGAGGGTATCAATGCAAAGGTCTTGAGAGACATAAAATTTCCAATTGATTTGGATGCATTTGAACTCTGCACGCCCCAGTTACAGGAGAAGCTTACCCCTGAGCGTGAGAAATTGAAGAAAATCGAAGACGCAAAGATTGGCAAATTGAGGGAGGAACCACCAGCTGAAAAGTTGATGGAAAAATGGAATCCATGTGCTGAGAAGTGTTCATTCCCAGACGACTTGGGAAGCAACAATTCCGGATACTATACGTTGCAAGCAGTTCTTACACACAAAGGCCGATCCAGTTCGTCTGGACATTATGTTGGATGGGTGCGTCAGGGTGTGGATACGTGGATGAAATTCGATGACGATGTAGTTTCGGCTGTGGCAACTGAGGACATTCTTCGATTGTCTGGCGGCGGTGATTGGCACTGTGCATACGTTTTACTCTATGGACCTAGAATTTAAAACGGCCGTGCGCCGGTGTAAATCCCGCAGGCAGACGATCCTCTGCGATCAAACCATAATAATAACCATAAAATCCGAGAAATTTATTTCGAATGTTAATTTTTGTCTTTGATTCTTTTTTAAAATTTGTTTATAATAAATGCATTTCAATAAAAAGAAAACATTCAATCATAAACGAACGAGCCATTGTTCATCTTTGCCTTCCAAACTTCGGGCACGAAATAAGCTATTACAGTTCACGGATGAACCACTATTGAACATTACTTAATAACAGGCTCTACAACTTCTTCGATTAAAAGTCTGCAGCGCAACTACTGCGCCAACTACAGAGGAATCAGCCTACTTAACATCGCCTACAAGATCCTCTCTGCCGTAATATGTGAAGGTCTGAAGCCTTTAGTCAACAATCTTATTGCTCCTTATCAATTTGGCTTCAAGCCAGGAAAGTCAACCATCGACCAATTTTTCACGTTGCGGCAGATCCTGGAAAAAACCTATGAACTCCAAATCGATACCCACCACCTTTTCATCGATTTTAAGGCCGCGTATGACAGCATCTACAGAGACGAACTGTACAAAGCTATGTCTAGTCCAAGCTCGTTCGCTTGTGCTAAATGACGATGGAGAACTCACGCTGCTCCATCAAGGTTAGCAACGAGCTTAAGGAATCTTTCGACGTCAAAAAAGCATTCAGACAAGGCGATGCACTGTCCTGCGATTTCTTTAACATCGTTCTTGAGAAGATAGTGCAAAACTCCGCCGTCAACACCAGAGGCACTATCTTCCAAAAATCTGTTCAACTTCTCGCGTCCGCCGATGATATTGATATAATGGGAAGAACACAGCGTGAGACAGAAGCTGCAAAAATGGGTTTAGCGGTAAATGAGGGAAAAACGACGGCTCGAACAGAACATCACAATAGACGTATACAACTTCGAGGTAGTAGAGGAGTTTGTCTACCTAGGCTCCGCTATTATCACGGGCAATAACACCAGTGCCGAGATAAGACAAAGAATTACTCTTGCTAATCGCTGTTTCTTTAGGCTAAGAAAGGAATTTAGTGGCCGTCTCTCGAGCAACTTAGGTAAAACTGTACAACACCCTCATCATCCCAGTCCTGCTGTATGGTGCAGAAGCATGGATCTTGACAAAATCGGCTGTTTCGAGAGGAAAGTTCTTCGGGTCATCTTTGGCCCCGTGTGCATTGATGGGGAATGGAGAAGAAGATACAACAGCGAACTTTATGGGTTGTACAACATGGACTTATCCAGAAGGGTCAAGGTCCAGAGACCCAGATGGCTCGGTCATTTAGAGCGGATGGACACCAAGCCCGGCCTGGAAAGCCTTCGACACTATTCGCGAGTGACGTAGAAGGAGAGGAAGACCGCGACTCAGGTGGCGCACACAAGTGGAAGAGGACCTCAATCAACTTGGAGTGCAAAACTGGAGGCAGCTAGCTAGGGACCGAGCTGGCTGGCGGAGACTGTTGATTGAGGCCCAAGTCCACAACGGACTGTAGCGCCACCTTAAGTAAGTACGCGCAACTACGTGCAAACATTCCCTGTTAACGGACAGTGAAAAGCTAAACCTAGAAGCGGACAAAGCTTCGAATAAAAAGTCATGAGTTAATATTCCTTAAGATTGAGCTGAAGTCGGCTTCGCACTCTGTGTTGGGCACGGCGGCTATCACCTGTGTTCAACTTAAGTGGATGTCATCTGCTACAACATCCTTTATAATCCTGCCATTAAGTCGTTAGCCAAAGCCCAGCTCATACAATTCTAGACGAACAGAGAGAGACAGTAACACTTAGACTGACTAAACTTTCAAGTGATTACTTCTTCTTTTATTAGAGTTTTTAATCAATGACATCATTTTTTCTTCTTACTACTACCTTCAATAATCGTTCCTAAGTCCTTGAGTGAAACATCACCACTTCCTCTTTCAAGCGGCTTGGGTTGGTTGGGCGCAGGTTTCCATGCAACAAAATAAATGACTTGAAATGTAGCCGTTATACCTTCATCCTAAGTAACAAAATACAGAACGTCAGCACAAGTTCTTGATACATTTACTGCAGTCAGAAGAATACAAACCTTTCCATAAAGCTCCTTATATATTGCACTAGCTGCAAACATCGTATCCTTGCTTAAATGAACCGGTCTGTTGAACGCAGCATTGTTCTCTGCCATTCCTTTTAGATCCCACATTAACTCAAACATTGATGGATAACCAACAACCAATTCATCAGTGTCGATTGTCAACATCGTATACCCTGTGCTGTTGAGAATGGCACCAATGTCTCTAATCTGTTTGGGAATTTCTTACAATCCATAGGTTTTTTTAACACAATAACAAATCTCACTTGTGTAAATGGTGATATATGAGGTGATATGCCATTCTTCCGTTCTATCTCAGCTAGTTGCAATGACGAACGAAGCTCATATAAAGTATCACCGCCAAACATTGACGCTATGAATACACCATCGGGTTTAAGGCTTCTGTTGACCTTACGAAAACAGCCTGGCAGATCATTGACCCAATGCAAATTAAGACTTGACATCACAAGGTCTAAGGATTCGTCTTCGAACTATAACTGAAAATGATAGATTTTGGTCATTTACATTCTAATCACAACTCACTTCCAAATTCTCTTCATCCATTAGTAATTTAGAAATTTTTAAGCCGGGAGTTCCTTTCGCTTGTTCCAGCATAGTTGGACTAGTATCACACAAGGTCAAATGTTTGACTGTTTCAGCTAGAACATGATTCGAGACGAATCCACGATTGCATCCAATGTCAACGGCATTTTGGAATTCTCGTTTGATGTCAAAAATACGATCCGAGAGGCGGTAACCTATTTCTTCTTTTATATAATCAAATAATGCAACATCTGGACTTTAAATTTATTAGATTATTTATAAAAATAAATACATTTATGCTGATCTTACTGTCTTGCAGCTCGTTCTTTCTGAAGGTATTTTGTTCTGCGGTCGAAAATATTTACTTGCGAGGCTTGTTGGCTGTATGAGCGACATGGAATTTCAACACTTTTAAACGATGACACTCTGGCGTAAAGGTATCGTTGAGTGTTCAACACATTAACAATTGGTTTTAAACTAACCATGCACGTTAAATGTTTCATATTTCGGATAAATTAACTTTCAAAATTTACAAGTAAAATAATAGCAATAGCATAATGTATTTAAAAATATGCAAAACAAGTCAGAAATCAAAGATAAGTATCATAAGATGGCTATAGGCGTTTTTCTTTTTTAGTTCAGAGCTCCGAACTCTGAGTGTTCAGAGCTTGCTGAACACGCTCTGAACAAATGAAGCTCTGAACATTTTCTGAACGCTCGGATTTCATTTTGAAATGCCATTGAGCATTTTTAGTTCAGACATCGACCCTTCGTATTTTTGAAAGCTGAAATTAACATTTTTTCATTAATAAATAAAATAATTAAATAATTATTCAAAATAAAACTAATCATCTTTGCCTGAGCGACTTGTTTCCACCACCATTTCAATTGTTTTGAGAAAAACACGCTTGCGCTCAGCATTTCGTTCATTACGCTCGGTCTCTTTTTTCTGAGCGCGCCGTCGAACTCTGAACACTCAGAATCAGGTGCTCTGAACGAAAAAAGTAACACAACTTTGATGCTCTGAACACTCTGAACTAAAAAAGAAACACAACTTTTCGTTTGACAGTTCAAGCTCTGTTCAGATGTAAAAAAGAAAAACGCCTTATGTTGCCAAAAACACAGTTTAGGGCAGAGATAAAAGGAGATAAGAAACTAAGCTGTCAATTTTCCTATACAAGCTCAAATTGACGAATGATGAGAGTCTATGCTTGTTTTATAAAATTCAACTCTTATCGTTTGTCAATTCAGAAACTGACATTAGGCGTTTTTCTTTTTTAGCACGGAGCGGGAATCGAACTGTCAAAAAAGATCGGCATTTTTTTTTTTAGCTCGGAGCGCTCGGATCGCTCGTTCTGTGTTACTTTTTTAAAACCGAACACGCTCGAGGCTGACTCGATTTGCTCGATCAAAAATGATCGAGCAGATAGAGCAGAATAAAGAGCGTTGAGTTTTTGAGGGACGAAAAAAAAGAAAAAAACAAACAAACAAAAAAGAAATGGCAGGCGAAGCTGGTTGCTCTTCCAGTGATGGTAAATAATATTTTGAATTTAGAATTTAGAAGCTGAAGTGACAACCAAAAATGAATTATGACAGTTCAGTGCTCAATTGTGTTTCTCAAATAGTTCTGAGCGCTCAGGTCGCGCTCGACTCGACACTTGCCCGATTCGCTCGAGCCCCGCTCTTTGCCCCGCTCGGTGCTAAAAAAAGAAAAACGCCTATTAGTTTGCGACCGCGGAGTTGTTGTAACAGCACGGGCAATCTTTTGACAGGCAACCGTCCGCACCTCGGAATTAACAGAACATTTTTACGGGCTTCAGCAATTCTCCTTTCTGTACCCTCGCTGCTTACAATGCCAGCAGTGGGTAGGGTTTAGGGTACCACGGCGTGAGGCATAACCGCTAGCTGTATTCCGCAAGGACCGGGCGCTAGTATCGATATTGCCTTCTAATGTCATGTGTGGGTGTTGGTGAAGAAAATATTAAAATTTTCCCCACGATTTCCAGCTATTACGCCTTACACGTAACCACTCCAGTGATGTACCTCGCAAAATGTCTGGCAAGGCCCGTATCACGACGTGGGGGGATTTTATACTATTCCATCAGTTAGTTAAGCCTCTCCAAAGGGTTTCCTGAACATCGTACTTCACATTCCATATTCGCAAGGTGTTCATAACTTCTGCTTCGTAGCTGAGGGTGAGATACCAACCGTGGTCAACGTTGAATTGATATTGCATTCCTTCAGGCGAATAATAAGGCGGAGAGGTGTATATGGTGTATGGTAATGGTAATAGAGTAAAGGCCAAGGACGGCGGCTGTACACTCTCCCTCTGAGCGATAACGGGCGATGCCGGCGGTGGAACAGTGCCGGTTGCATCGGTGACGATAAGTCGAGTACTGATGAAGTGACGACGATTTTGGGGACTACGGTATCGGATCGATCACGTTGTCCTATTCAACCATCTTAAAACCATCTGAAATGGGTTCTTCTGGTGGTTTGGCGTTGTTCCTCTGCTCGTCAAATTTTTCCCACATCTCAAAAATATTTTCTGCAGATGACTGGGACTGCAGATTTTGTAGAACCGAAACGGTTCAGTTGGCATGTATATGACGAGATATCAAAGCATCAACGACCCTTTTTCGGCATAAAATGCACGAAGTTCATATTTTTCGTACATTATGGCGGGCTGTCTTCAATTTGGGATGAATGCTCCATGAAACGGCAGAGCGAATAGATAGCGGTGGAGAAATTCTCGTGGACATAAGTCGGCGGTAGCAGGCGATAACTGGCTGTAGCAGGCGGCAAAATGTTGGCGGTAGCTGTCGGTAAACAGTGGAATCACGCTCCTCTTGGCCAAAAAGTTAACAGGGAGTTGATAGGTACTATGGAACCTTTTCGGAAGTTCTCGGTCGGTCTTTTGGCGACGCGGTGGGCGCTGAAGGTCCCTGCTCGGGCGCCAATTTGTGATACATACTTTTAACTTTCCAGCTGAGATAGAACTCAGGGCGTTCGGCGAATACAAATTGTATACAATACAATACACAATAGGCGTGTTTTTTTGGCATAGCTATCTGTATCTGCAGTGGGAGCTTCCATGTATTACACATACAACACGCAGCTGCGGATAAAACTTAAACTTAAATCTGGCTGCGGATAAAAAATTGACATTTTTTCGAGTATCGATACTCGATCGGAGAAAAATTGAATTTCTTAGGTTGGTAACTCGGATAATCGGATAACTCAAAGAGTCTCGAAGGCTGTGTTCGCAGAGTGCAACGCACTTTAAGTGCGTTCTTTTATTTAAGTTTATTTTGAATTAAAATTGGAACGCACAAATCAAGGAACGAGTCACACATAGTTCTTCTGTAATGTTTAAGGTATGACTACAACGGCCACTTTTTGCAAAAAGTGGGAAATTTACAAAAGTAAAATTTTTGTTTCTTTGTAGCACCATTTAAATTTGGAAAAAAAACTACAAAAATTGTTTTTGACATCAAAAAACAATGTTTCTGCATCATTAAGGGGCCGACCCATAGAATCGGTCAGTCCGTAAGCGTTGACGTTTTCAACTGACAGCACAATAGAATATACATGTTCTTATGGAACTCGTCCCATAAGCAACGCATGTGACGGATACGACGGATAGAGTTGGTTAACTGTCTACTTTTTGCGTTCGTTGATCCGTTGACAAATAAATTTAACGAACAGTCAACTCAATATGTTTCCACATCAGCAAGGAAAAGCAATGAATGATCAAAACTTTGTGCAAAACTATCATTTTGACACAATTTTGAGATTTTGTGAATAAGTTTTACACCAAGCAAATGAAACTGTCAAAGTATACAACGTATTCTATGGGACGGTTCTCTCCGGCAAATACGTTGGCAACAACGTATACGTCGACGCTGCGGGATTGACGGATTCTATGGGTCGGCCCCTTTACTTTTAATTTTGTCAAACTGTCAAAAAATGAGTTTGAAAATTTTCACTTTTTGGCTTTTCACAAGAAGTGCTCGTTGTAGTCACATCTTTAGAGTCGAGTAAAATTTGTGAATCTGGCAGCTAAACGAGTTGGTGAAGTGAGGAAAAAGTAGAAAAATCTCAGATTTCATGATCTATTTGAGATTCAAAAAAATGGATTCAAGATTCAAAAATCTGAGTCTCGATTTTTATCAAAATTCACACATAGGTACAAGCACACGCACTTTCAAACACACTTCTCTGTTTGACATTTGTCTGAACATTTATTATTGTTTTATTTATTTGTTTATTGAACGACGACGGAGCCAATCTACGAACATACCCCCAAAATGTCAAAAACTTATCCGAAAGCAAAACCAAATACCAACTTAAAAATAAAATAAAACAGCTGCGGATGGGCAACTGCGGATACGTTTTTTTGGGAAATCGAATTTGGCTGCAGATAGCGATGCCAAAAAAACACGCCTAATATCAGGATAAGAGCCTACAATAACATAGCATACTTAGCGGGATAGAGTCCCCGGCTGGTTAAGGTACAAATCGGTTGGGATAGAGTCCCCGGTCGGCGCTGGTTAAGGCACAAATAAGTTCTTAGGCCGTGTGCGAATTGGATGAATTGTGGTTAAAAAATAAAAATGGATGAATTTTTAACCACTACTGTCATATTTTAACCTGCTCAGCAGCTAGTCAAATAATGCGAAGTGTCAAAATTTAACCAAACGTCAAGTTTTAACCCATTTTTAACTGAATTCGCACACGGCCTTAGATTAAAAAAAAAAAAAAACCAGAGTTCCATACTTTGCCCTAGGTGCTTTACTGTCAAATGTTTTGGGGTATGCTAAAACCGCTCCTGCACACGAAACAAGTAGAAGAAAGAGTACCCTCTTGATTTACACTTCTAGACGGTGTGAATGGATAGAGGCAAACACTAAGGCTAAAAACACACCAAATCAGACAAGACGTCGGATTCCAACCCACACCGAGAACGACAAAGACAAAATGTCTTGTCTTTGCCCGCTTCGGTGTGTGTTGCTCCTATACAACTGACAGGCTTTTTTGTCGATTTCTGTTTGCTTGTCATGTTTGCTTTGGTGTGTGTTACTTCATAAGACAGTGTGTAATTTTAGGCGTTGACATTTTGTACCGGACTTTTTGTCTTCTTTGGTATGTTTTGCTCCTATACAACCCCATGTATTTACTGCAACCGACGAGCAGACAAGTCTTTTTATCGTGTTGTGTCTTTTTCGGTGTGTGTTGCATCGTAAGAGCAATGGGCTTGTGTCCACGAAAGACAAAAAGACGTCTTGTCTGATTTGGTGTGTTCTTAACCTAAAAACCCACGTGTTAACACATTCTTCAACGCACACGTTCATGTGTGTATCTTTTGCCCGCTGATGGTATTAATCACGCTGTGTTGTTGTTTGTTGGTTTTGATATTTCGTTTTTCTTTTGCTATGTTCGATGTTTGCTGTGTGGAGGAATAGTTGGCGGCGCGGAGCGGCTGTCTATGAATAAGAAAATGGTGAAGGTGAAGGGTGAAAAAGTAATTCTACTGACAAAAAAAAGAAAGAAAAACTCCAATTTTAACAGGTTTAGCAGCTTTACTAAAACTTATTTTGCCAACAGTTTATTTATGTTTTGTTTTCTTAAATTTGTTGTTAAATTTAAAGATGCACTTTATTTCTAAAATTATTTATATATTACAAAATAATTTCTGTTTTATAATAAAAAAATAAAAGATACATACTTACAGTAATTTATTATTAATACGCTCATAATATGTACATCAAAATAAAATATATATGTTTGTATTACGTTATGAACTCGCAGCCATTTTATTTAACAATAATGTACACAATTTAAATTGCATCTGATTTGGATTTCACAATTTTTATTTTTTTAACAATAAATATCTCGCTTTTATAACGTTCACGTTTTAAACTTTAATTCTGCTTTTGCTTGTGTTAATTTTGGTTTTCCTTGGATTCGCAATACCTTTTCTGGGAAAATTCTTAAAAAAAAAGCAATTTTATGGTTGTATAGTTAAAAGCTATTTTTGGACGATTTAAATTTAATTCTGTTCGATTGTTTTTTTGTTTTTTAAGTTAAAGCTATTGCTTAATTTTTTATTAACATTGGGGTACGACAAATCCTCGTTTTCTGATTATTTCTTTTGTATGTTTTATGTTATAATTTGATATATTTTTTTTAAGTTTATGAAATCTTTTTTATTCAATTTTGTTCACACTATTTGGAATTCGAAGTCCACATTTCCAAAACATTAATATTAAGATTAATGCTAATGTCACATTATCGTCATTATTTTTCTTTGAAAAAAGTGTGTGAGAGCTTTAAAGATAAAAAACCGGTTACAAATGGAATTGTATGAAAACAAAGAAGTCAGGGGTCGCCATTGAACATTTCCGATGACAAGACTATCGGTTTGTCATCAGATAATCTAATAGAGACCAACAATCCAACATCCAGTCCATGATCCGGTCATCGCAGTCTTGATTTTTCGAGCGGATCAAAATCCTCTCATCATGTACGTGCGGAAGCGGATATAAGAAAGATATATTTTCGTTTGACTGACAGACATTTTGCGTTTCGCCTGTTGCATTGTGGTGTTGCTTATTTTCTCTGCTGCGTTCAATGATGAAATGAGGGAACATGACATGATTTGCTCACCGAAAGAAAATTACTAGATTGTTGATTGGATTGAGGATGAGAAGTTTGCCATCGATTATGACCAATGGAAACTGCGTGTAAAGGTTAACTATGTTTTGCCGTTCGACAGCAAAAGAAAATTAGCTCAACAGCATAAATATTAATTCAGCTTTTCTCTTAAAAAACCAGAAGATAATGCTGTTAAATTTTGCCTCAGACTTTCTTTGAATAAAAAATTACAACAACCACACGCATACGCTTTTCACAATTTGAACGCGTCCAATCAAAATTGTAACGATTCTATTGGCGAATATTAATTTAAGGGGCTCGCGTGGGTGGAAACCCTTTTTCAAATTTTATATGAGAATACACGACGTGTTGAACTAATTTGTACAATGTACATTTGCTTATAAATATATGACATTTTGACTCATTTTGTTGTAATGTCAGATTTTAGATTCGGATCTTCGGATACTATGAAAATTCTTTTTGTATCTACTATTCTACTTGCTTAGTTCGCAAGTTATTCCTATCGAATAATAATTTTGACCAAAAGAAATTTCGAGCTCAGAAATATACTTTTTTGCAATCCGTTGCCATCCGAATAGATTGGGTGAAAGACAGCCGAAAACCCCCTTATTGCCAAGGTTAAGTTTGAGAACCGAAAAACAGGCTTTGGAAACAACCCAATCATTTCAACGACTACCATAGCAACGCCAACTGTTAAACGATTTTTTTAATACTCACCCGGAACGTAAGATCGGTTTTAAGCCAGAGCTACACTGAATTTATTTCTATTAGGCTCGTTCACATCGTGAAAATGGTAAGCGTTTGGTTTTTGTTGAAAGTCAGCGCAAACAATTTTATCATAATTATTTCTGGGCGTTAAGAGAAAAGTTGACTTTATATACATATATGTATTATGGCTGTTGGTTAAAAATTGATTAAGCCGACAAATAGTAAAATTAGGAACAACAAAAATGAAAGTATGGTAGAACGCATACAATTAATGTACAAACACCTAATTTCCATCGAGCTACTGTCCCATCTCAATTTGAAGGGCACATAATATCAGATATTTCTGTTCAAAAGCTTTTCTTTGTCCATATTTGGCTAGCCTAGCCATTGAGCTCGTACCATATGTAGGTTGAGGAACAGGGGCCTAATTATGGGATTCGCGGTAAATCGTTTTCAATTCGACCTTTCAAATTCGACTCGCGTCGTATTTCCTTATTAACTAATTTACGGCAGAGCGAAAATAATTTTTCCAATATTCTAGTGATTTGACACTTTTGGTTTGACTTTTTCTTCCAGTATTCCAGTGATTTCAATAAACATTCTTTCGTCTGTGAATCCGCCAAAAAAAAGCTGTCGGATTTCAACTCGCCAGCAAACATTATGACATTTCATATTCGTTAATTGGTCGAATTCAAATCGAAGAAGGCGAAAGCGAAAGCAATCATTGAAAAATGTCAGACTCGTTAGCAAAACGATCCGCCGCGAAACCCATAATCAAGCCCCAGATAAAGTCAAAAATTAAGTCGTCCATATTGACTATGATGATGAAAACAGACTATATGGCAATGTAATTAATGACTTATGTACGTACATAGTTTGAAAAACCCCATAAGTTCAAATTTTATAAATTCTCAAGGTGTCTTTTGAGAAAAATTAAATTCTGATTTGGGATTAAAGCGTTGACCCATAGAATACTTCAATCCGTCAGCGTTGACGTTTTTAACTGACAGCTGAATACAAATGTTCTCATCGAATGCGTTCTATAAACAAAGTACGTGACAGACCCACTGATCTCTATTATAACTGGATCGTGGATAGGAGCAAAAAGTTTGACTCCCATAGAAGACTGTTATAATTGTAAAGGTACCATCCAGGTATAACAGTTATGCCAAAATATAACACTTCCCCACCACTGATATCTATAATAGAGATAGAGATAATAGAGATCAAAGATATAGACAAAGGAGATCAGTCACTTTTTTTGTTGAACATCACTTCACTCTGTCTCACTTTTTCGGTTTATAAAGAAAGAGATGCACAAGTGTAAAGCACTATTCACATGAGCACGACCGACGAACGACGAATGAATGAAGAAAAGTGCTTTTATATACGTTTGAGGCCGTATTTCCTTTCAAATTCTCAAAAAAACGATAAAAGTATAGTTAATGTTTGATTTGTGATGCATAAATTAACTTTTTAATCTCAAATGTTAATAAATTTGAGAAAACAAATTTATTCGTCGCGAATAGAATTGTAGTTGATACGAACTGCCAAACTCTATTCGCGTTCCACATCATCCACACTCCCAACGAACAAAATATTCGCGCGCGTCTAACCTCAAAAATCATTTTTGCTTTGTGTTTTGGTTGGTCATTCGCGACGAATTAAAAACTCTCATGTGAAAGAAATGTCAAAATCGACGAATTTTCGTTCATTCGTTGGTCGTTGTTCGTGCTCATGTGAATAGTGCTTAAGAGTACCATATCAAAATCAATAGGAGTCAAGAAAAGTGTTATAATTTGTATGGAATCCACTATCCAGTGTATTATAGACATCAGTGGACAGACCCGACGAATAGAGTTGGTCAACTTTCTACTTTTTGCGTCTATTGTTCATCTGTTGATAACTGAAATTGACGAGCAGTCAATTCAATAGGCCAGTTCTACCTAACAACATCTCATTGAGATCTCAGGCATTTTTTAAGTGGAACAAAAAATCTCAGCTGAGAACTGAATTATTTTGGATTCGATTTCTCACTCAGCTATTTTGACGTGACTGACAGATGTGCAACAACAATTTGTAAGGTAACCATTATTATCTCAATGGAAACTGACATGAAGAATTGCTACTAAAATTCAATGTTCAAAATGAAATGTGCAGAAACGAATCAATCCCTTTCTTGAGGTCTATGTTGTCTGGTCAGCTGTTAAATCGTTAAAACTCAGAAATATCAACTCGTAGTATATGTGTAAAATCCGTGTACAAGTATGTGTAAATCCGACTCCAACAACAGATTCAAGAGAAATCAATCCTTCGAGAAAAAAATTCAATTTCTTTGTGAAAGAAAAGCGTTTAAGGGAAAAAAATTGTCACTTTTGCGTCACGGATCAACTCTTGGGTTGTAAGAAAAGCCTCATGAGAATTATGTTCCACCAAATGACTTTGCCTCAGTCAAAGTGACATTGAGATCCCAGTGAGATATTTTTAGGTGGAGCTGGCCTAATGTGCTTTCGCTTCAACAAGGAAAAGCAATGGATGACCAAAATTTTGTGCAAAAATAATTTTGCCACAATTTTGATGTTTAAAGGAGAATGGGCATTCTGACCTACGAACCAATAACAACATGCTATATATCAATGGAAAGGTTTTTCTGTCTACTTTAACTATTTCTATGGCAGTAAGTCCCAAATCGCTGTGTGGAAAAAGTTATTGCACAATAAAGTCATTCACAAGTAATAAGTGATTTCTTGTTTTCACCTTGACCCAATAATGACATGATGTATATCAATTGAAGGGTTTTTTTTGTGGACTTTAACTTTTGTTCTGGCAAAAAGTCCCAAATCACTGTGGGGAAAAAGTTATTGCACAATTAAGTCATACAAAAAAAGTGTTTTCTTGCTTTCATCATAAAAGAAAAGCTTTACAAAAGAAAACAAAACATATGTATCTTATTTTTATCCTTGAATC
This sequence comes from Sphaerophoria taeniata, assembly GCA_943590905.1. Classification (NCBI taxonomy): domain Eukaryota; kingdom Metazoa; phylum Arthropoda; class Insecta; order Diptera; family Syrphidae; genus Sphaerophoria; species Sphaerophoria taeniata. Next base: position 91,847,603 of record OX016540.1, read on the forward strand.
TCTTAATTGTGCAATAACTTTTTCCACACAGCGATTTGGGACTTACTGCCATAGAAAAAGTTAAAGTAGACAGAAAAACCTTTCCATTGATATATAGCATGTTGTTATTGGTTCGTAGGCCAGCTTCCATACATTTTTGCCCGTTCTCCTTTAAACTTTTTTTTTGTTTGCAATTTGAAAGTTTTGTGATTTATTTTCACACCAAGCAAATTGAACTGTCAAAGTATACAACGTATTATATGGGGCGGTTCCGTCCGGAAAATATGTGACAGCAACGTATGCGTTGACGTTGATGGATTGACAGATTCTATGGAGTCGCCGCGTCGTCGTTGAAAGATAAGAAAAATTCGAATATGTTGTGGAATGCTATAGTAAAAAATATTCAAAGAACTCAAGTTGTAAATTTAAAGATCATGAATCAAACAGTTAATCCAGGAATTCGAATAGTTTTTTCTTCAATACAAGAAATGTTGTTAAAATAGTACAATCTTAAATCTTATATTAAAAATATAATATAAAAAGTGAGTTTAAAAAAAAAAGTAACTGGCATGAAAAATAACTTAAATTTACGAATACTTCCTACGTTACTAAATTTTTGTTCAAATTTGTTGATTACAATGAATTAATTTTAAACAATAATTAAGCATCATTTTTAAATACGTAACTTTAATAAACAAATTTGGAAAATACATAGGTCTTAAATTAATTTGTTTGTTTGTTCTCTTATTTATTCAGTTCAGAATATTTATGTACTGACTACACTATGGAGACGAACATTCGCAATGCGCTGTGATAAATCCTAAAACTGAACTGAACTTTCTAATGGCAATACATTGGTTTAATTATTTCCCACAAAATAGAATATCGGTTTGGTATTTCTTTTTTTTCAATTCAATTTGTTCTAATTCTTAAGTAGTTGTATTTATGTACATTTTGAAATGTGGCATCTAGGTTCGTCGATATTTTGTACAATGTTCTAAAATCCGAGTAATAGGTTGAAAGCAGTGTTTCCAATAAATATTAAAAAAAAAAACACTTTTTTGGCGTCTACATTATGTAATTTGGGCATACATTTTTGTGTGAATTTTAATTCTTTATTAATCATCAACAATACTAACAACAGCTGGAGGACGATGGGTCGTATCCGAGTGCGGATTTGTTCATCCGATTGCATGTGAATTTTGTCAGGCCAAAAGCAGTTCTCTCTGTGGTGTGCCTCTAAGAACGTTTGCCGTTTTCAAATGAATACTAACACAAATTAAAAAGAAGTAAAATTGTTAAGACTTCAAAATAACATTACATGATACCTACTTAATTAGAATTGTTTTTCATAAAGATTTAATCAATTTTAAATAATTATGAATGCAAAACAAGAGGACTGTTTAATGAAGTAAAACCAGATCAGAACAGCACAAGTAAATGAAAACTGTCAGATCAAGTAAGAACAGAAAAGATCATCTCCCTATGTGACAGAATAAAATCAGCTGTTAAATAAATATTCCAAGTCAAATCAAATTGAAGCAAATTTTCATTTGTTGGAAATAAGATTCTGAATAGCTTATTAGTTTTTTGAGAGAAATTTTTATTTGGGAGTGTAGTAGTAATATTTTTACTTCCTCGGAAAACTCTTCAATCGAGATAATTTCAAAAAATTGTTTGATTGAAAAAAAAAATACAAATAATTTGGCATTTGAAATTTTGACATTTGATAGTTTTTACAAAGCTGCACCATCAAAAAAGTAGGGGCAGAAAAATGTGTACTAAACTGAGATGGACAACTTCATGGAACACAAAATGACAGATTGTAGAACAGTTTGGGGCAAGGTTTTTACTCATGGAACACACAAACGTGTACTTTTTGGATCTTTTCTTTACTTTTCTGTGCGGAACAGATTCATTAAACAGACCTAAGACTATTTTCTATAAAAACACAACAAATTTATGATTTTTGTATGGGAATCCCCTAAAATATTTATTTTATCTTGTTTAAAAAAAAAATATCCTGTCATAGCGAAAATAGAAATACATACCTATAGGTATTTGTAAAAAATTCAAGTGCCTAACAATAACGGACTCTTAGAGGTTCTGAGGTCCATTGGCGTTTTTCAAAAACCAGAACATGACCTTTATTACAGCGGGCCGGGCATCCAAGACATCACATGCCCCGGGTAGTAGGTTACCGAAATTGCGCAATTTTGATTTTTTTTTTTTCAAAATTGTAAGATGAAATAATTTCAAAATCACCTCAGATTGCCTCAATTTCAATGAAACTGCCTTCGACATTGGGATTTATATCAGTTTATAACAGTTTTTCAATACAGTAAACAAACAGAGCGAAACTGACAACAAATGTGAAACATACTGTTAAATTTCTGTCGTGTGTTGACATCCCAAAATATTCATTTATATACATATATAAAAATGAAATCCTGTTCGTGTGTAACTGCATAACTCACAAACGGCAGGACGGATTTGGCTATTTTTTTATTTTGTTCGTGTTAGTCTGCATGTACTTGTAGGTGCATTGGTTTTCAAATGGAAAATTTGAAAATAGGTTTTCGAATGGAAAATAGAAAGTTCTTGATGAAAAACTCAGAAAACTCTTTGATTTTCAAAGGGAAAATTGCATGTTATTGTAAGTGCATTGATTTTCAAATGGAAAAATGGAAATTTTTTATTGGGAACTCGGAAAACTCCGCGAGAGCACGAAGAACTTCAAGACCTTAAATCAAGTTTTTGCATAAAATTTGAGAAGCATTGTGTTGTTTGTATGTCCGGTGAGGACTCGTTATCCGCTCAATCCTCAAAATGTTCGTGAGTAAAAACAAATTTTTTGACAAATCTAACGGGAAAGTCAGCAAATAAGTGTTACAATCGAAGGCTGAATGGAATTTTGATTTTGTGAAATAGTCAAAACACAACAGAAGAACGAGAATTTGTTGAATTTTTCAACGAAATTTGCATTTTACTACATGGATTTACTATTTGGATTCAACTAAAATTACATTAAACATTACATTTTTACAATATCTGTGTTAATTTTAATTTTTCTAGAGATGCTCTGAAGGGTGGCGAGACGAAGTTCGCAGGGTCGGCTAGTTTCTATATGAAATTAATTTTTTTTTGTTCGATGAAGGAATTTGCCAGTGTTAAAACGGTTGCATGCATTTGTTTTTATTTTAAATCAGTCGCAAGGAGTACTTCAATTTCAATTTCTAAAATAATTTTGTTTAAAAGTGTCAAGCAGATTCTGACAGTGCTATTATTTAAAGCTTACGTGTCAAACGAAACTGTCTCATGTGTAGTGCGAACACTCTTCGTAATTTTGAAATCTCGAAATTGCGCAATTTCGGGCTCAGTGGGAACATAGTATTAGCACAGATAATAAATTTATACAGATGTCTCATCCCTGCAGAAAAAAATGAAACATATTTTGCTCTTAACAGACAACGCCGAAGCGGACAAGGAGCTTTTTGAAGCTTTTTTCCTTCCCTAAGTATTCATTTATGGGCAATGAGGCAATGAGGATATTTAAGTGAATGCGTTAAAGCTTTTGGGAAAAGCTTTTTTTTGGTAGCTTTCAGTTTCATATATCATTTCTCGCCATAAGGGTGAGACATCTGTATAAATTTATTATCTGTGGTATTAGGTTGAAGTATTTGCTAATTGTTTTTAATCTGAGGCGCAACCCTCGGGTCATTTTGCGATGTTTTATGTAACAATTGCCATACAAAATGAATTTGACAGATAAAAATGAGTATAAAAGTCGCGTTTTTTCACAACACAGTAGCCAGCACAGTAATTAAGTGGGAATAAAACGCTCAAAACTCACTTTATCTGTCAATTTCAATTTGTATGGCATTTGTTACATAAAACGTCAAAAATTTGACCCAAGAGTTGCGTCTCGGATAAAAAAAAAAGCAAATACTTCAACCTAAGAGAGTTCATAACTCAGATCATTAGATTCGCGCAGCAAAATAAGTCTTCTTAACGCCATCAGCGCTGTGGCTCTCTTCATTTCAATAATTGAAAGTTCTATCGCGGGCACAACTGTTATTTTTTTACTAGCCTTTCCATCAACTGCAATCCAAATTGTTTGTATTTGTTTTGGTCATCCGGAATCGGACAATTCTGAATTCGTTCACTTGGCACAAGATGACGACTTTAGGGCAATAGTTTGCACATCCGGGGTAAAACCTTACAATAAGAGAATTTGGCAGGCTGACCATGACGTTTAAAGCCGAATTAAGAGATCCGGTTTGCTATCCGCCAAAAAAATGGACTGATCTACCTCCTCTTCAACCTGATGTTGGAGAAAGTAATCCTCGACTCTACCCTCTATCGCGATTTGTTATTTACTGTTTTCATCCGATTGTCTCCGAAACAAAAAAGTGTTGGAATAACTCACAAAAAAACTAAGAAGTGCGTCGGTACGCATCACTAATTTATGTACGAATCGGGTACGGTGAAGGAAATAAAAGTTCCGATTGGATATTTTCTCCGATCGGAGAATTCTCCGATTGGGGTCGGTAATAACGCTGTATAAGACGAAAGTTTTCCCAATATATTCATGGCTTTCTACCGGCGCGGAAAGTTATTTGCGGTACAATTAATATTAGAAGACACTGCACTTGAAGCATAGTGACCACGATCCCCGAAGCCAATGGTTGCGAAATTGGAAGGCGTCGGCCAACGATCGGGTTATTGGAAAGAAATTGACAAAAACTCTATCCGCCGCGCCAGGCCAAAGGTGATGATGAGGAAAAAAAGTAATAAACAAGTTTGTAGATTTCAAACCCATAGAATAATCCATAGGTTAAAATTTACGGACCAAAACTGCGTTTTTTCAAATAGTATTGTGAAGCGATTGGATATCGTATCGAAATGATTAAGGTGTCATTGGCTACGTTCAATCACATATCAGATAGGCTATCTGAGATACCCGTATCTGGGATATCTTTTTGGACGAGACAGATACCTGTATCCAGATAGCTGTCAAAACGGCTATAAAAAAAAACAACAAATCAAACGCTTGAGAACAGGGAATTGTTTATGGCTGTGAATTCGTTGGCAAACATCTTCCGAGTCATCTAAATTATAAAAAAATATTGTTAAAAACAATATCTATAGTCATTTTGTTTATATTTCTATCAATTTTCTTCTAAATTGGATGCTGATAAAATAGCGCGCCAAAGAATACAAAACAAAAAGTCATGTGTTGATCAGCTGATCACTCGGATACCCGCGGTATACCAAAAATTCTCAGATACCTTTGGATTTTCTTTTGACAGAAAATGGTTCATGTATTTGCTATTTTTTACTATGGATTACAATAATAAAAAGCTATTTGATACCTTTTGGTTACGTGATTGAACGTAGCAATTGTGTAGACAAAAACGTTTAGTTCAAATTTGGTCGTCTGCAGTTGGGTGGCGCTTCAAGCAGTAAGAATTTTCAGACGACAAATTTTGAACTAAATGCATCTTGCTAAGAGAGAGAGAATCACCTTTCTATGAGAATTGTGACTTCCGCCAGCAGTTATCAATTTGAATTTTCAAATTTAGGCAGATTTAGCTATCTTTTAATTTCGAAATAAAATGTGTTTGATCAAAGTTTTTTCAAAATGTTTTGATTGCTATGTGTTGAGAACAAGTACGTGCTAAATAAATGAAGAGATTTAAAAAAAAAATAAATATTGCATCATAAGAAAAATTGCTTATCAATAATACAAATTTTATTCATAATTTTTTAATTCTTTTTTGTTTAAAAAGTTAATTTTTTCTCCAATAGTGTTTTAGTTTAATTGTCGAATTTCATGCTCATTCAGAAATGTTATTTTGTTGGAATTTATTTTGAAAAAGAGCGAATTTTGGCGATTGTGGTGTTTTAGAATCCTTACTACTAAGTTATGGAGTACTTAAAGCGGAAAACACAAAGCTACTTTGCTGTTAGCGTTGAGTGACGTATAAAGTTCAAGCATAGAGATTGCTAATAGTACGGGAGGCAGCGTAATTTTTTTTTAGGAATTTGCTCAAGGCTGAAATTAATATATATTGTTGTTTTCGACTCATCTTTGACAAAAGTGAGCGTCAGTCGCCTAGCTAGTGGTGGAATCAGAAATGGCAGCTCGTCAAAAGCTCAAGGCCCAAAATTTGTGTGAGGTTATTTGGATCAATACAAACACAAAAACGACCGTCAGCCGCTTGGACAGTGGTGGATTGACCGTCAGTCGGGCCCATGCACAGTGGGTCCCGTCATAGGTCAAAAATAAAAAAGTGAATGTCACAAATCTAAAAATTTTTGATGAAATTATGTTAAAGACATTCCCGTTAATCAAAAACAACAAAAAGATTGTGTGGTAATTTTCTTTTTTATTACTTATAAGCCCTTCAAAGTGAATATATATTAAAATGCACATCTCGCTTATCAGTTCAATTTTTTGGTTGTGACCTTTAGGTAGTGATAACACGTGTTGAAAAAAGCTTTACATTATTGTCTTAAATATGGATATTAAACTAGAAGGTTAGTTCTTTCTAAAAACATACATTTTATTGTAAAATATATTCAGGTGTTCTTGTAAGGGATCTCCTTCGTAATGTGGTTTTTAAAATATTTTTCAAAGACTTTTTTAAACTAAATTAGAGATTTAGTTGGGTTCCCTCCGAGCTCATTCTAAAAATTTGGTACTAAAATGTAGAATATTGTCTAACCTTTCAAAATAACTTTGATGTTTTTTCCACTTTTTTCCCCTTTTGAAGTTATAACAGTTTATGTGACCATAAATCCTTTAAATTCAGTGTAAAATTGAGTGAAAAAGCCTAAAAACCAAGGAACAAGAATATACAAAATTAAATTTTACAAGAAAAATGTCTCACGTAATAACAAATAAGCACCTTTTAAACGTTTTTTATTAACTTCCGACCCGCTTATTTTCAATTTATGAAAATAGCCTAGTAAAAAGAAATGTCTATTATCGAAAACAGCAGTAGTGCTAATAAAAACATAGTTTTTTCTCAATATTTCAATATTTATGTAATTTTTTGTTATTTTTTCCTTATAATTATGTTCAAATAAACAATCTTAAATCATATGGCCAGGTTTTTATTGAAAAAAAGCAAGAATAATATTTTTGACCGCACTTTGTATGGGCGGGTACCCACTGTGCCATGACATGCCAAAAAAAAAATTTACAAAGTCATTTGCTCAAGCATGAAATTCATACAGTCGAATATTTATTCTATTTAAGTAATAAAAGTGACCGTCAGTCGCTCGTTTAGTGGTGGAAAGACCGTCAGTCGGCGTCATGAAAATTTTGCCTTTTTAGTGAATCTGTACAAAAAACTAAGTTTTTTGCTGGGAAGACGTTATGAGGAAAGGTTTGGATTCAAAAATTTAAAAGCTATTAAACGAGAAGCAAAACCACCATTTTGTTTTTAACGCTTTTTTTTATTTTTGCTTGTAACTCCGTCAGTTTTCACTTTAGAGAAAAATGCCCGATAACAAAGTTATAGGAAATTTTATTTCCTAAAAAAAATATTAAGTAACTTTTTTTCTCTTAACCTTACCGTTTAGGAGCTACAGCTGATTTTTTGGTTTTAGTGCCCAATGGTTTGTGAGATAAATGTAAGAGCAAGCCGCAATTAAGTTTCTAAAGTGGCCGGTATCCCATAACTATCGAATAAATTTTAAAGGCGGTACGTTAAATGAAAAAAATACTATTTAATTACATGCTTTATAAAAGCGCGGTTTGTCTAAATGAAGTATTTGTGTTTTAATGTTCTGCCAAAAAAAAGTGCTTAAGATATCTGCCCAAACGAAGGCTTTTTGTGTTTTTTGTTTAAAAAAAAATGAACCGCTTCATTTATTTACTTTAATTGCCAAGGAAAAGTGCAAAAAACTTCTTGAAATTCGAAAAAAAAATAATTTATATTTATAAACCTTTGGCTTACCACAAACTCCAAATTACATGCTTCTTCTTGAAACTGGCCTTTCACCTACATATCTTTTCACTTTAAGAATGCATTTTGAATACATCATAAAAGCACTAGCCTATGATGATAATCGACTTCCGAAAATATTAGCAAAACACAGCGTATACAAAAATATTAGCTGTGTGGGGCTACTTTCAAATTTCAAATAAAATTGTAAATTGTTTTCTTTTTAATTATAAAAATATTAAAAATCAAATGAGTTGGCATCTGGCAGACGGTTTCTAACCACGGCCAAATTTTATTTTTTATATTTTCTTGTTAATTTTATATTAAAACTGAAAAAATAAACTAACTTACTAACTAGTTATGGGATACCGGCCACTTTAGAAACTAAATTGCGGCTTGCTCTTGCATTTATCTCACAAACCATTGGAGAAGTGCATTGTGTGAAAAGAATATAAATAGGAAATAGTTCCTTTCCTTTTGTTATTAAAAATATGGCCGGTTAAAGAAAATAGGGCACTAAAACCAAAAAATCAGCTGTAGCTCCTAAACGGTAAGGTTAAGAGAAAAAAGTTACTTAATATTTTTTTTAGGAAATAAAATTTCCTATAACTTTGTTATCGGGCATTTTTCTCTAAAGTGAAAACTGACGGAGTTACAAGCAAAAATAAAAAAAAAGCGTTAAAAACAAAATGGCGGCCAAGGTTATAAGGTTTCGGGTTTGCAAAATGGTGGTTTTGCTTCTCGTTTGATAGCTTTTTAATTTTTGGATCCAAACCTTTCCTCATAACGTCTTCCCAGCAAAAAACTAAGTTTTTTGTACAGATTCACTAAAAAGGCAAAATTTTCATGACGCCGACTGACGGTCTTTCCACCACTAAACGAGCAACTGACGGTCACTTTTATTACTTAAATAGAATAAATATTCGACTGTATGAATTTCATGCTTAAGCAAATGACTTTGTAATTTTTTTTTTGGCATGTTCATGGGCCCGATGACGGTCAATCCACCACTGTCCAAGCAGCTGACGGTCGTTTTTGTGTTTGTATTGATCCAAATAACCGTCACACAAATTTTGGGCCTTGATCAAATGACTTTTTTTTGGGATTTTTTTGCCACTTTGACGAGCTGCCATTTCTGATTCCACCACTAGCTAGGCGACTGACGCTCACTTTTGTCAAAGATGGGTCGAAAACAACAATATATATTAATTTCAGCCTTGAGCAAATGACTTTAAAAATTAAGCGCTGCTTCCCGTACTATAACAACCTATCACAAAGCAGCTTTGTTGCTCAACCTTTGATTTGACATACTGTGAGATGTTCGTGTGTATGAAAATTTTATTCCTTTTCGCTTAGCTGTCGGTTTTGTTTTCAAAAAAACAAAAAAAATAAAATAAAATTTTTGACAAAAAATGTTTGAAGAAAACAAAATAATTTAGTAAAATGGCAGATGTCAGTCAAAGTTCAATCCAAAGTATAGAAGCGTTACGGAGTCAGCGCTAACAGCAAAGCAGCTTTGTGTTTTCCGCTTAATTTAAATTGTTCTCCAATAGTGCCCTACAAACAGTTTTATTTCTACCCATTTGACACCTTAATCATTTCGATAGGATCGCTTCACAATACCATTTGAAAAAAACGCAGTTTTGGTCCGGAACACTCGTAAAACACTCAGCGGCACAACTATCCGCCCCATTTTCTTCGCGTCCGATTGTTTTCAAATGGAATTCTTATAATACTTTCTTCAAAATAATTCAAAAACTTACAAAATAATTGATTAGTTAAAAAAAGATAAAAATTGAACTTACTTTGTGTCCTCAATTGAAAATGTCTCAGATGAACCATGAGAAGCAACTGATGTACCTGCAAGCGAACTTCGAATTGAATGGGAGTCCTCTGGCACGTTAAGAGTAACTACAATTTTTTTTTTTTTTGATTTTTTTGGTTTTGATGGAAATTTATTGCATTTCGGTTAACCAAAATGCAAATGAAAAATAAACAAAAAACAGAACACAAATAAATAAAACAATTTTTAACATCAAATCGATTTTCAATATTTTTTTTTTTTGTATGAATATTAAAATTTTTATTTTGAAAATAAAATTAAAAAATTTATGGTTTTAAATCTATTTTGTTTTTAAACAAAAAATAGAATGAAAGTATTAGACAAAAAAATAAAATATTCTTTTAGATAAAATTAAAACAATTATGTGTTTGATGCAAGTCTACTATTTTTTTGCGTTTTTTTTAATATTAATATTTTGAAAATATTTAAATGATACAAAAAGTGTATAACAAAAGTTACAATAACAATAAATTAATTTGATTCTGCTTATCTACCAATGTGGATTAGAAACAAAAACTAGAAAATGCTACTACAAATGGTTTTAGATGTTCAATTTTATTATTAAGCATTTTCAACGCTAATTTTTAGTGTCCGACCGAAGCTTAGGCTTCGGCTTCCGTCGAATTCGGCCAAACCTTCGACTTCGGTATAAAATAGGCCGAAGCCGAAGAATTTGTTTCTCAATATCGAGCATCGTAGTAGGCGCCGCAAAAAAATCAATTTTTGAAATTGTTGGACACACAAGTTTGTGTTTATTAGTAGTCGTGTTTTTATCACTACTCAGTAACCAGCAAAGTAATCAAGTGCGAGTAAAACGCTCCAACTCACTTTATCTGCCAAATTCAATTTGTATGGCAAAATGGACCTGAGGGTTGCGTCTCGGATTACAAAAATTAGCAAATACTTCAACCTAAGTGAGTTCATAACTCAGATAAGCTCATTTCATCAGATTTGCGTAGCAAAATAATTCTTCTTAACGTTATCAGCGCTGTCTTCATTTCAATAATTGAAAGTTCTATCGCCGGCACAACTGTCATTTTTTTACTGGCTTTTTATCGACTGTAATCCAAATTGTTGTTGTTTGCCAAGGGAAATTTTGCTGTGCTGGCTGCTGGGTAGTGAAAAAAAACACGGCTAGTGTAAAATCGTAGTAGGCGCGGAAAAATGTCCATTTTTGAATTCTTTTAATTGCCATAAACATTTTGTCACATCGTTTGTACTTTTATTTTATTCGAAATGAGAATTCTTCGCTTTATTAAACCTTCGGCTAATATTCGGCTTTGGCTGAAAATCGACCTTCGGTCGGACACTACTAATTTTGTTATGAGATTAAAAAAAAAATACAAAACATGCAAAAAGTTTCACAAGTACAAAATCTAATTAAATTATATTAAATGCGTTGTAAGTTTTTTCTTTGTTTTATTAAGATTAAATGGAATCAACAATATTTTTAGTTATAAAATATCAAAGGAATGAGATTCAAGTTCGGAAATTGTAAGACAATGGCAGAATAATTGATTACAACAAGAAGTAATGCTTTAAGACTTATTAGTTGCATAATTTTAAGTAGAGTATGTTTTATTTGCTACAAAATTGAATATAAAAGACTGAGGGCAACATGAAACTGTATTCATACAATTTTTTGGCATCTGATCTTATGTGCTCTTGTTGTTCATGTTAAGTGATTATGACAGTGTCCTTTGCTTATTTTGCAAATTTGTTATTTTTTTTCAGGCAGCAACTAAAGAGCACTTTCATATTCACACAGGCACGATAATAATTTTATTCTAAAGTCGGGTGTTTTCTTCACTTAGTTCGCCATCACTTTCATAACAGGGTTTTGTGAATACGTTACCGTTGCTATACAAAGAGTAATTGCTGACAGCTGGTGAGGTTGCTAAGCTAGTGCTACTTTGATATGTTTTCATTGAAAATGCATCACCTGATCCAAGAGCCAAAATGAATGTAAAAATAAAAAAAAAAACGAAAAAGAACTCAAAATAAATTGTAAAACAAAGATATTAAAATTTTGAAAATATTAAAACAAACACAACATTAATGACTGGCTTTAAGGGAACCCATTACCAGCACCACCTACCAACTAAGTAAAGGGAGGAAGGCATTTGTAGGCGAAGAGCGTGCGCTAACCAAACTTGGCACGAATTAGAGCTTAACTTAAACTGAAAAATGTAACCATGAAATCTTAGAAACACGATAATAACAAACCGGCTCCCTACTTGCACTTGCATTGTGCTCAGCGCATTACTTTCTATTCTTATCCTTTCTACTTCAATTGTGGACTGCTTTGGACATAAAAATGAACTGCGATAAACTTAGAAAAGTCCAACGCTCAGCATGCCTAAGTATAAGCGGATCACTTCGTACGACCCCATCTGCGGCACTAGTCACCCTACTCTATCTGACAACTCTATATATAAACAGCAAACAAATAGCTGCTAGTTCTGCTATTCGCCTGAATGCTTCTTCACAGTGGACTAACAATAATATTGGCCACTCTGTTATTATTAATTATCTAGAATCAATTCCAAAGCACACAGACTACACCATTTCCCAACTACAGTTCGATAGAAACTTTCAAACTTCTATACCTTCCAGATCCGTCTTGGAAAATAAAACATTCCTGGAAGACGAGGCAATCCACTTCTATACAGATAGATCGAAAACTAGTGATGGGGTTGGTGGAGGTGTGTACTCCGAACGACTAAAACTAAGTCTCTCATTCAGCCTTCCAAATAATTGTAGCGTGTTTCAGGCAGAACTTTTGGCGATTAAGGAGGTCCTGTCCTGGCTCAGAGAAAACGTGGTTTCCACATTTGATATCCGGATTTTCTCAGACACTCAGGCAGCTATAAAATCCCTGGACTCTGTCTCTACAAACTCAATTACGGTCCAAAACTGTCGATCGTCTCTAATGGAGATGGCACAACAGTTTAACATTCACCTTCACTGGGTGCCGGGCCTTAGAGACATTCCAGGAAACTGCAAAGCCAATGAACTCGCCAAGTATGGTACAACATTACCCATTAAACCACAAATGGCTAATGTTGGTTTACCAATTGCTACATGCAAACTTTTGCTACAACAAGATGCTATTAAGAGAACTAACATCAGATGGAATAACTTAACCACCTGTCAGGCGACGAAAAACATTTGGCCTAATCTGGACTTAAAGAGATCTAGGTGCCTGATATCTCTAAGCTGATTGCATATAAGCTCGTTAATTGGTGTCATTACTGGACACTGTCTAATAGGAAGACACGCCGCGCGACTGGGCGTATTTTCTAATGATTTCTGCAGAAGCTGCATGGATGAGGAGGAGGAGGAAACAGTTCTTCACCTCCTCTGCACTTGCCCTGCTCATAAACCTATGATTCACTTAAGAGAATACTTTTATAATGATCTAAAGCTAAATGATCTCGAACACATTAATATAATTAATCTTCAACGTTTCGTAAGGAAATCTAATTGGTTTCGTTGAGCTTTCGAAGAAAGCCTTTTAGATTGATGTGGTATCACAATGGGCCTTCAATTGGCCTAAGTGTGTCTTTTAACATTCATGGCAGCCACTTTAACCGAACCTAACCTACCTCCTCAATTAGTCAGCAAAATAAATATCATCTAAGGGAACAGTTACAGCCTTGTTCATAGATCTTTACAAAATGTGATGGTATAAAAATTAGGTGCTTGATTTTTGCTTTTTTAAATTTCCATTTTTGAATCTCATTGCCATACTCGACGGAACCAAACATATTTAACACATGAAAATGAATGGACCAATAACTAGTCATGCACTTAGACTATCCCTTAAAGAGCTCGATGAATAGGAAAGACTAAACCTGGAAAGCAAAGAAAGAGGAAAGAGAAAGCCCTGAAACCAGGGAAAGAAAACGCATGAGTACTACAAACTCCAGCTTAGATAGAAGTCGCATAGATCGGAGCTACTGGTTTGATGATGAATGCAAGCTAGCGTCTGAATGTAGGAATGCTGCATACCGAGCAATTCAGTGATCTCATAGATTAATGACACTCGAAGAGTAATATGCAAGGCTCAAGAAAGAAAGAAGAAGCTACACAGACAAAAGAAAGCAGCCTGGGAAAAAATATTGTGGGTGAAATAGAAAGAATTTGAAGAGAACCACCGCTTGTTGCGTTAAGTTCTAGCTATGTATAATTTTTACTTTATATAGGGGATGAATGCTCTAATACAAATAGGGTTGAGTTAATAAAATCTTGCCCGAATTACTTAGATGGCTTCAAGTTATTCAGTGTTAACGACGAAAGTAGCCTCAAACCTCACTTTTGTCGAGCTTAAAGTTTCATTTTTATGAACAATTCAATTATTAGCTTTTTAGGGTTAAACAAACAAATAAAACGTTAATGCTCACATAAATGCTTGCATTTCACACATTAGTGATATTTTGAGCTTGTGTGCAATTCTTTGAGTGCGAGGGAAGAATTGTGAGGATCAACAGTCTACACTCTAATGTAGATTCCGAACGGCGCTTGTAGAAGCCTTTGGGATTCGAAGCCACACATTCAGCGTAACAGCCAAGATACGAGGTGTGACAATTAAGTAATGAGACTGATTCCATAAATACCGTATATTTCAAAACTATTCTACAACTCTGCCATCCCCTTCAAAGTAGTCCCCTTGGGCAGCTATACAACGATTCCAGCGAATTTTCCATGCTTCGTAACATTTCTGGAACGCTTCGACTGGATATCCGTCACGGCCGCCTGGATGTCCTTAATTCACTCAAAATGGGTTCCTTTGACCACCGATTTTGTTCTAGGGAACAAAAAAAAGTCACAGGGTGACATATCGGGCGAATAAGGCGATTGTTGCAACACGGCGATCCCTTTAGAGGCCAAATACTGGGACACGCTGAGGGCAAACATTTTATCGCGACGCGTTGCTCTTGATTTCGTTATCATTTTCGTGACGAGCACCACGAACACACGTTTACTCAACACGACAGAGCAGGCGAACTAAACAAGCTAGAGCGATGGCAAATATATCAATGGAGAAGGGAAGGATGCCGGAAGAAGGGAAAGGGTCGTAGGATTACTACAATCGCGGCAATATAATCAGTCTCATTACTTTATTGTCATATCATGTACATTAGAAAAACGCCACGGGTAGTATTTGAATAAAGCCGATGGCAAAAAGTACTTTACTGACGAACTCATATCATATTGCTGCGCTAGCATTAAATACCCTGGAAAATTCGTCAATTTCGTACATTCTTGCAACCAGTTGAGGTTAATTAAACACCTAGGATGAATATCTTGATATTGTCACCATGGCTGAGAATAAGGGGTCGGAGCACACGCGAATAGTACGGTCTTTTTTATTTTATCAAAAGAGTGTTAATGTTTCAATTTTTTGATTGAAACATAATTCAAGCACTCCTGTGACCAATATAGAGACCTTTTCAGATTTTAATTTCGAGCAAGAAATTCAGGAAACTCTGATAGAGTTATGAAAAAAAGGTCCTTCATAGGAAACCAGGAATTTGCGTGATTTGATTATCTCGTATAGGGTGTGACTTATATAAAAAATAAATAAATAGAGTGGCGCGACAGCTCTTGAAGAGCCAAGGCTTACGCTCATCAATAATTCTCTGGGTGCGTGTGAAGAACTGAGTGGACCTTCAATTTAACGCCGATTCCGAACGGCAAAATTGAGAAGCTCTTTTTCATGACAGATTGATACTCTTGGAAGTTTTGTCAGTTCTTAGCAGGAGACAGTGCCAGTGAATGAAAACTATGGGCACGACTAGGACTCGAACCCACGACGTTCTGCTTAGCAGCCAACGCACCTAACCACTAAGCCACGGACACAGTGGCTTATATTTATATTGTTTGTAATTTTGTATATCTGCTAGCAAGGTTAAGAATCTCCGCAAGATACATTTTAGTTAAATCAGATTAAGGTACTCCCTACCCTAGTACTCAGAAATGAAACTACATTTAACCCCAAAAATTAGTGTAAAGAACAATTTGTTTCAAGTCTGTGTTTTATTGTCTAAACGTGAACATGCATATTGTGAACAGAAAATTATAAACAACAACCGAACAGTGAGATTCAAATACTCAGGTTAAGTATACAAAAGTTGACAGAAATGTGTTATTAAAGGAAGCTAGAAATACAGAGAGTGTGGGAGGGTCATACAAAATAAAATTCAAAAAAATATAAATAATTCGAATAAAATTAAAGAGTTAGAGCAACGTACCTGTAGCGCATTCGGAAGTTTCGTAAGAAACTGTGGATTGTACTTCAACTGCATTTGCTTCTTGCCTTTAATTTTCAATGAGAAAAAGAATTAAAAATTGCAAATGAATATTTTCCAGCAGTTCGTTTTACCTAGATATCACATCGGTAATGACTTGTCTTTCATTCTCTGTGTATTCGGCCCTTCTATGTCCGATCTTCTTTTCAAATTCCGGCTCAATCAATTGACCTAATGGATTTTGGGGAAATTCGTTCGTTTTAGGCTCTGGCGGTACATCGAGCTTGTAGTGCCTCAATTTCTTTAGTGCATTATCGAGTACGTCCATTACATGGTCATCGCTGTATCCAAAATTTTTATGTAATTTTACTTGCAAATACTCGATTATAGCATCCATGTCTTTTAATCTCAAAAGCTCAGACTGATGAAGATATAAAATCGTGTAGGCCATGGCAGTAACAACACGTTCACCTTCAAGAAGATAAACGTCCCAAACTCTTATACTTAAACTAAATGGAATCTGGAATGAACAAAGCAGGAATTATTGTAAAATTGGATACACAAGAAAAGCTGCAAACTTACTCTTTCGACAAAAATAACAAAGAACCATTTTATTGAATATAAAATAGCATCGACGTTATGTTTCACAAAATGCTTATGAAGTTTTCGCATTAATTTCGCTAATATTCTATCGTGGTGCTCCAAAAATCGCGTTAGCTTTGGAAAACCTTCAATAAACAATCCGTGCATGGCATATTTCTTATCTATAATCAGTGTATTGAGAGCCCAGAAAGCTTCTTCCTCGTCCATGAATAGAAGTAAAACACCAGCCACACCTGACATTCCCTGACAATAGCCCAATTCCGGATTGTATATACTGTACGCGTTTAGGACATTGAAGAGACTCCGCTGTTTGACACTATAGCGTTTTCTATAAACCTCATTATCTCTAAATTGTCGATTGACATCCGAATCGATTTGTCGTGCTTCAGTTGAATACTTCCGAGCCCAGTCTAGCATTTGAGAATAGACTCCGGGATTTTTTTGCATTGATTCTTCGACGTTGAGGAGTTTCTTCCATGCCAGCCACCTAACCCTGTTGGGGATTCCTTTGAAGACTCGTTTTCGAAGTTTTTCGCTCGAGGGATCCCAATGTTGTAGCATGCGCATCCATTTTTTATCTCTTTCAAGTTCGACTTTAGTTCGTTTGACTTCGTGCGAATCGTGAATGTCGGGTAGAGGGGAATCGTGCATGAAACCAAATCTGGAATAAGGTTAGATAAGGTGTAAGCAAATTTAGAATTACAAATCGTCGTACGGCGTGGTTGAGAAATCAAAGAAATATGATCCTGCAAGGCAAACATAAATTGGATTGATTGGTTATAAAACTCCATGCGCGCATGCCTCCACAGAAGAGAAAAAGGACGACACCAAAGACGAATTCTACGAGCTCCTCGACAAAACATATGAGCAATGTCCTAGCTATGACATGAAAATTGTCCTCGGCGATTTTAGCAAAGCTGGGAAAAGAGGACATCTTTGGCGGGACAGTCGGAAAGCACAGCCTGCACGACACCACTTCCGATAACGGATTCAGGCTGATCGATTTTGCTGCGGGTCGAAATGTTGTGGAAGCAAGCACATGGTTCCCGCATCTCAACATCCATAAAGGTACATGGAGATCTCCTGATCAATCAACCGTCAACCAGATTGATCACATTGTGATCGACGGAAGGCACTTGTCCAGCATTCTAGATGTTAGGAGCCAACATCGACTCAGTCCACTACCTCGTCGTAGCCAAGGTAGTACTACGAATATCCCGACAACGGCCAAAATAAGGAAATGCTGCAAGAAAATTCGACGTCAGACCATCCACTAAATTTTCACGTTGCGGCAGATCCTGGAAAAAACCTATGAACTCCAAATCGATACCCACCACCTCTTCATCGATTTTAAGGCCGCGTTTGACAGCATCTACAGAGACGAACTGTATAAAGCTGTGTCTAGCTTTGGCATCCCTGCCAAGCTCGTTCGTTTGTGCAAAATGACGATGGAGAACTCAAGCTGCTCCATCAAGGTTGGCAATGAGCTTACGGAATCTTTCGACGTCAAAAAAGGATCCAGACAACGCGATGCACTGTCGTGCGATTTCTTCAACATCGTTCTTGAGAAGATAGTGCAAAACTCCATCGTCAACACCAGAGGCACTATCTTTCAAAAATCTGTTTAACTTCTCGCGTACGCCGATGATATTGATATAATGGGAAGAACACAGCGTGATGTCAATGGCGCCTTTGTGAGAATTGAGACAGAAGCTGCAAAAATGGGTTTAGCGGTAAATGAGGGAAAAACGAAGTACATGCTGTCTTCGAGAAAGGACATCCAACACCGACGGTTCGGACAGAACGTCACAATAGACGCATACCACTTCGAGGTAGTAGAGGAGTTTGTCTTTGGGCTAAGAAAGTAATTGGAAGCAAGTAGAAAAGCCCTATCTCGAGCAACTAAGGTGAAACTGTACAACACCCTCATTATCCCTGTCCTGCTGTATGGTGCAGAAGACAAAATCGGATGAATGTGCCTTAGGCTGTTTTGAGAGGAAAGTTCTTCGGGTCATCTTTGGCCTCGTGTGCATTGATGGGGAATGGAGAAGCGAACACCCAACAGCGAACTTTACGGGTTGTACAACGACGTGGACCTAACCAGAAGGGTCAAGGTCCAGAGACTCAGTCATTTAGAGCGCATGGACGCCAATGCTCCGGCCCGGAAAACCGCGACTCAGGTGGCGAACACAAGTGGAAGAGGACCTCAATCAACTTGGAGTGCAAAACTGGAGGCACACCGGACTGTAGCGCCACCTTAAGTAAGTGAGTATAATCCCTAAGTATGTTTTATTTTTGTTCGTTTGCTCAGAAAGAATGTTTTTAAATAAGAAAAGTAACAATTGGAACATAACTCACTTGTCTGTTTTTTGGTAAATGTCCAAACTTGGATTTTCCCATTCGTCAACTTCGTTACTGGGATCAGTTCCCAGTGTGTAGCGATGGAAGAGCCTTTCTCTTTCCTCTGCCGCACGCTCCAACAGTTTCTGTTCATCGTTTATCATTTTAGCTTTCCCTGCCAGACGTCCAAGTCGATTAGAAATTTGTGATACGAGCATGAAGAAAAGAAACAATAAAATGAAACGAGGCTTACGAGAACGTCAGCGACTTGTTCACATACCTTTTTTTCTTCTTTATAGTACACCCAAGGTTTTGATATATTTTGTTTTACATATAGATCAAACTTTTTATTGTAATTTGGAGGATAAATGCAATTAAATGGAATTATTTATTAAGTCTTTAGGTTGATTAGATTATTATTCTTTCAAAGATTATTATTAAATTGTATTATTTAAGACACCCATAGTTTTCTTCTTTGCGACCTTTATAAACATTTTTCTCTATTTTGACTTTTATCTACATTCTTCGTTCAACGAAAAAAAAAAAATACATAGGGACCATGTATTCGGAATGTTTTGCTTGATTTTAAATTGGCTTGTAGTTTGGACACTTTTTGAACAACGAATTACATTTTGGTTGTATTGGAATTTATGTAGTGTTCACTTTGGGTGAAGAGTTTTTCTACATAACGTAATTTATTATTTTCCAAACAAAAATCAACAAAAATTAAAGAAATTGAAATTAATTGTAGATTGAAGTACTTCTTCTCTTCCTTTCTGGTCGCCGTTTCTTTTTTTTTAAGTAGATTTTTTCTGTTTGACGTTTTCTTTTGATAAAACGGAGTGACAAAAATGAAGCATTCAGCGCGTACTTTGTACACAAATATCGTTCGCGTTCAGTGATATGCCGAGTCTGAAGTTCTCCGTGTTCCAATTCCAGAAAGAGCCAACGCGTTTCGTGTTTTCATAAATTCCCCGATTTTTTTTTTGCTTGGGAGCTTGGGACTACTTCTATTCATGTAAAGCAAAAACAAAAAATAACACAAAATCCACGCTTTTATCTGGCTTGTTTCTTTTTTGCATACGGCCTAATAAAAAAAAGTAGTTCACGTTTCAATTCACAGATGTTGCAAATGCATAGATGTGAAGATTTTGACAGCACTGTGAAACTAAAGGGTCTCTCACTAAGGGTCAGGGCATAGTTTTCATTGGTTTAAATTATTGGAACAAATCAGTGGAATTTTTTTGACAGGTCTGGCATTGCTCTCATTGAAATGTTATGTCATTGAACAAAAATGTCAGTGAAATGGAAAATACTTGTGCCTTGTGCGTCACACAACTGTTTACCTCTAGTATATTTGGTCTCGAATTCTCTAATTTCTAATTTTTGATGATTTTTATTTTCTTTTTGTTTTCGATTCATTTTTGTTTATTTATTTTTTTAAAGAGAATTGAGGACTTGAGGTTAAACTAGATCATTGAAAGAACCACTGACAGTCTGGAACAAAAAGAAATTTGAACATTTTCATTGGTCCGCTGGTACTGTGAAACATGGAATGACATAAATCAGCTGATCACTGAAAACGATTACATCACTGAAAAAATTAAAATGAATTTTAAACAAAATGTTTGGGTTTAATTAAATGTTTTAATTGATAAGAAAATTCTTGACCTCTTAACCATCATTTTGGTACAAAACTTAACAATTATTTCTTGTTTTATTGCTTTTAAAACCTGAATGAAAATTATCAATGACGAAAACCAATGAAAGCTATGCCCTTATCCTAAGAGGCCGGTTATAGCTGTCATTGAAATGGATCCGGAAAATTTTTTGAATGGATATTTTACTATGTTTTCTTTTGAAAAGGAGTGCAAATTATATACCAACCGATCGGAAATCACTCCAAGAATTTTTATTGACATGATAAAGTTCAATTACACACATAGTTTTTCATGAAATTGTGTTTTTCCATTTTCCGGTTGTAAATTAATTTTCCTGAACAGCTGATTGTTTTATGTCAAAAAATGAAACAAATCGTTCCAATGATTTGCGTTTCAGTTTTCTATAATTCCAATGTTCTGTGTTTCAACTTCTCATAGTTCCAATGATAGAATTACGGCAGGAAAAAATTTCCGGACAGAAATTTTCAATGATTGCTATAACCGACCTATCAGAAAAATT
Organism: Sphaerophoria taeniata; assembly: GCA_943590905.1. Lineage (NCBI taxonomy): Eukaryota > Metazoa > Arthropoda > Insecta > Diptera > Syrphidae > Sphaerophoria > Sphaerophoria taeniata. The sequence continues at coordinate 91,868,761 of OX016540.1, forward strand.
CCAATGATGTGTTTCAATGATGAAAACCAATGATAGCTATAACTGGCCTCTAAGCGCTTCCATCGACATTTTTCATTCGTTTGCAAGGCCTATCATCATAATGTTAACATCATAATATGGAATATAACATTTTTTGAATGTCCTTCGCAGCTTGCCTTGCTGGTGGGCATCCAAAGTATCAAATTTACTCTTAAGGCCGTGTGCGAATTGCGTTAAAAAGTGGTTAAAACTTGACGTTTGGTTAAATTTTGACACTTCGTCTTAAATAAAATGTGTTAAAATTAGACTAGCTGCGGAGCAGGCTAAAATATGACAACACGTGTTAAATTTAACCAGTGTTTTTACCCAATTCTTCCAATTCGCACACGGCCTGGGCATAAATCAACGTATATATTTGTAAGCAATAAAGGTTGAATCACAAATACGCTTCAGATTCGGCTTCGTCTGCGTTACCATGCACCCGCTCCGAGTTTGCTTTGAATGACAGTTCTTATCATCATCATGCCTCAAAATCCAAAAACAAATGAATTTTGTGTGTGTACTTTTTTACAGCTGTTGAGCTGTCAGACAAAGCAAAAAAAAAGAATTTTGTTTTTGGGGCCAGTTATAGCGATCATTGGTTTTCATCAGGAAAAATTGGAACAGGAGGAATCTGAAAATTTTTCCTGATGAGCGTTTATAGCAATCATTGAAAATTTCTGTCAGGAATTTTTTTCCTGCCGTAATTCTATCATTGGAACAGTGAAAAGTTGAAACAAAGATCATTGGAATTGAAACTTATATTTTTTTTTCTTAAAAAAAATTCTTTAAGTATTATCCGGTCGATTGTTATAAATTGCATAAGTAATCAAAAGAAAACTTAGTTAAATATCCATTCAAACATTTTTCCTGATGCATTTCAATGATCGCTATAACTGGCCCCTTTGTACTTTTTTTAACAGCTATTGAGCTGTCAAACAAAGCAAATGTTGAGCATATTTGAACTAGAGCTTCCGTTTGGAGTCACGTTACGTAATATTACGTTCGAAACGTGAGGTCGAAGCTTCATTGTGATAGCAACCATTGAATTCCTATGGCTGAACTCGTAAACGTCAGGCGAAGCCGAAGCTGAAGCGTGTTTGTGATTCAGCCTTAAGTATTAATTGTTCTTATAAAAATCTGACTTTTCATTTGCGGATGAAAGTGCAGCAATAAACATATCAATAAATAAAATCAACTTTAACCTTCATTCTTATATACATACATATATGATTTTTTTTCACAACAAACATCGAACGTCAAATCAAAATGGCAAAACTACAGCAATATGTAAGGCCGTGAGTGAATTGCGTTAAAATGTGTAATTAAATTTGACGTTTGATTAAAAATGGGATCAAATTTAGTCATTTGCTGTGTGAATTGCGTTAAAAACGATTTTTTAACCAACTTTTCTGCATAGAACTAAGAAATTTCCTTCCTAATTTAAGAAATTGCTGATTGAGAAAATAATGGCTTTCTTTGCATCTTACAAGATGGTAACAGTCAAAATGCAATCTTGATAATACCTGTCAAATACAAAGGGTGTCAGCGTTTCTCTTCAACCGACATGTAGGTACTTTTAAGCAAAATTAGTGGTCAAAGTTATAGATCAAAATAAGATCCACTTTTTTGAATACCTACTTGAATACCAGCAAATACCTAGTACAATCGTGCTTCCTCTGCTAAAAACTTTTTTCTTCAACACCAACTTATGTAAACAAAAATGGTTATCTGTGCTTCTAACTAAACGGCCTCACTATCGATTGCCAGATTGATTGTACTAGCCATATTTGTACATATAAAGTAAGGGCAATAACATATTTTTGGGAAAACATTGAGCCTTGACTTACTTTGTTACTCTTATAACGTCCCCAGGCCTAAAATCAGTAATGGACTATTGGCCCAATTGGTTGAGTTAAAAGTCCTTAAACGCAAGTGGGCCAAAGTTTAAAAAAAATCTTCCACTGCCGACTGCCATACTACTGGCCCATCGTGTATGGATTTTTGGCACACTTAGATAAGCCAAAGGTCCGTTTGATTTGGAAACATCAGAACTCACACTTACCCGAACTCACACTAACCCAAAATCGTTAAGTAAATTGATTGGCACTTTCAACTTTTTTTAATTTCTTCCACTTTTTGATATGGAAATGGCATTTGAGATTAGATAAGATATGCGATGCGATAGATTTTAAACTCATATTTTAACAACTAAGATCGTTACCGTTAACCTTTGCATCACTTTTGAAGTGTTTTGCAACTTCATTGACGTTTCAAAACCTAAATAATGACATGTCATTCTCTCATATGCCTTTCGAAAATGTAAATGTACCCTATTTTGTAAGCTCATTTCCTTAAAAGCTCCCAAAACTTAACAAAAACATTTTACCATGTCAAAGAAAAATCGATACGCTTTGGTAAACTTAACTGAAAATAACATCTTATTTTTATTTCCGAGCTAAAAGGTTGCAGATAACTAAGGAAAGAACGAAAATTTATTAAATCTATTGTTAAAAATTACTAGAAATAAAACAAATCCAAACGGAAGACGTTTTATTAGTTAACGAGTGGTAATGATTCCAAGTGAACTGTGAAAATAATTCCATAAAAGTTGACACCATATAAGTTACATAGGAATGTCGAAGGTATGATATTACAAAAGAAACTCGATACCTTTTATTCTGAACAGGTAATTTTGAAAACAATGACAACAAAGGACTTTCCCAAATCTAATTAAAAGAGGTCGTCTACGTATAGACAAAATTAAGAAAAATTGCTTATTGATTTGGTCGAGATAAGCTTATTAAAAATTGTGTTCATCAAAATTGTGCATGACCACCATTAAAATAGTCTTTATGCAAATACCTATAAAGTCTGATTATTTATGGAAAACCTACAGATTTGTTTAAAAAACTATAATTTCAAAATAGGGATGCGGAAAGATGGATTATGACTGTCTGTTTTGCATTTGCCAAACAGGTATATAGAAGACTTTCCTAATTTTAAGGTATACCAATCTTTTTGTATACCTAGGTACATGGCGAATAAAAATTAAAAAAAAGATTATCATTGCGAAAAAAGACAATCAACACCGTTAAGATTCATTGAGATTGTGTACGTACAATAATTTGAGAAGAATAATTAAGGCAGCCGTAAAATTTGATGTAAGTTTTATGTTAGCAGTCTATCTCTTATGTTGACTTCAACAGTGTCAATTACTTCCACCACCTTTGGAAAGCTATTCTTCCTTAATTAGTTGTCACATGTTGAACGTCAGCATTTTGATTGTATTATTATTAAACTTTGATAAAGAATGGTGATTAATTACAGAATCCTTACTGTTAGTTATTGCCTTTTGTGGACAGTTAAAAAAAAAATGTCAAGTGCATATTGACACTTTTTCAAACCTTAAACTTAAAATAAGCTTATAATTGCGACGAGTTGTCGGTACAATACTTAAAATGAATATCATATGATACTCATGTTCCAAGCAAGAAGTGTATGGTGAAGCATAAATCTGCTTCCCGGGTGAATGGCGATATCGTTTCTGCTATGTCAGAACGCGATGCCGCTAACAGTCAGTGGAGAAGATACCGGATAGAGTTTCTACATCAAAACTATATCGTAGACTGCGGAACAAGGTCGTTAAAATTATAAGGACAGCGAAACGAAATTTTTATGAGCAAAAACATCAAACTCAAGTAAGGACACTTGGAAGCATCTTCGTGAGTTGGGCCTCATAAAACAACCAGAGGCTCTCCCTGACGACCTCGATTGCAATGCTCTTAACACAAAATTTTCGTCTTTATGTTCATATTTCGATATCTATAACAGTGAACCTATTAGCTTCGAACGATCTTTTTCAGGCGGTTCTTTTCGTTTTGACAGACTATCCGAGGCAGATACTTTGGATGCTATCATTTCCATCAAGTCAAATGCTATTGGCCTTGACTTAATCAACCCCAAATTCATAAAAGTATTACTTCCCTATCTCTTGCGCTACATAACCTACATCTTTAACACCATTTTGACAACATATGAGTTGCCATCAGAATGGAAGAAAGCAAAAATTATACCCATTCCAAAGAAAAGTACAGGTACAGTTAAAGATTTCCGTTCAATAGCTATTTTCCTATCCAAAGTTTTCAAAAAGACAATTTCCAAACAGATACAAGGCTATCTCAAACGTTACAACCTTCTTAGCATGTGTCGGTCTGGCTTTCGCTCCCAATGAAGTTGCAAATCTGCATAACTTTTGGTAACTGATGAGATTAGATTTGCAATGGATAAAAATCACTTTTTTCTGTTAATTCTACTAGACTTTTCCAAGGCATTTGATACAGTCAATCACTGAACTCTATGTAGAAGACTGCAGCCCAGTTTTGGTTTTACAACCGAATCCTGCAAACTTATTCGCTCATATCTTTATTGAAGGGAACAGTGTGTCGTTGCGAATGGAAAATCTTCCACCTTTACTAATGTACCTAACGGGGTCCCACAAGGATCAATACTTGGACCACTTTTTTTCTCTATCTATATTAACGACTTACCCCATATAGTAAAAAAATGTTTTATTCACTTATATGCCGACGACGCGTGTGCAGCTTTTGATCAGCCGACCTTTATCTGCTAAGGACGAGGCAGTGTTTCTGATAACGAGGATTTGCAAATTATCTCTCACTGGTCCAAACTTAACAACCTTCACCTTAATCCTTCTAAATCAAAGACTCTGCCAATTGTTGCGGTAAAATTTACCACAACAAGTTTCATCTCTCCCGGGACTAATCAGTTTCTTTTGCGACCCTAAGATTCTCGAAGAGTTCAGTTGAAACCTGGGCCATCAGCCAGTGACCTGCTCTTCTAGAATTTTGGGAACGTAATCCCACAGGTTCCTTCAATACAAGTGTGCGACAGGAGGTCCACACCAACGAATTGTGCGACGGGCGGTCCACAGTTAGGATAAACTTATCCTTGGGTTGAACGGAAAAGGCATGAAGAAATAACCCATGCCCAACGATGTGTGAATTGTTATCACGCCAACATAAAAATTAGTATGGCCGAGTACCCAACATAAATAGTTCCAAACACGTTAGGAAGATTATACAAGGCCAAGTTCTTTTTAATATTTTCATGATTGTGGTTCGAGTTGTAAATTTAACGCAACCGAACCGATTTCTTAAATTTTCAATTCGGCTAAAAATGTGTCCTCATAAATTGACTAATCTAATTGCTCGGTAAAGCTTCTCGGATTCTCTCCACTCGTATGGGGGCTGACTTCTTCCATTGGTTGCGGAGTGATCGTATCACTCTTCGAACGAGACCGCATGCGATGAATGCTTCATGGTTTCTCTGTCGCGCACCCCAGTCTTATGGACGGAGGAAAGTGCAGGACCGACACAGAACTTCACCACGCTAAAGGTCAGAGTGGGTAGGCCTTAGGGCCAAGTGACCGGAAAAGCTTCAGCCACCATATTTTTGCAGGTTTTGTCGGTCTCTTTGAGAAAGGATCTGAAAACGGGTAGACGTGTGAAAGAAAATTCGAGAAGCCATTTTGAAGATTTACGAAAAACATTTTTGGGAGAAAATTTTTAACATATTTGGAAGAGGAGGAGACTTTTTAGACTCGGAATTTGAAGAATTAAGGAAAAAGCTAAGTATTTTGTTGGTTTTAGTAGATTGGTTTTTGTCTTTTAGTTTCTGCCTTGTGTAGTCTCACTTTTCGTGTCCCTGGACACAAAATCTGTCTTGATTTACCTTTTTTTGCTTGCGTTAATCATCTTAAAACTTTCGAGAATTGACCCTCTGTCAGTCTCAGAAAGTTCCATTGTTACCTTTTTCTTTTTCTTCTGTCGAAAAGATCTTGGTTTTTAATCCAGGCGACAGCCACGGTTTTCCAGGCAATAAATCCATTTAACTTAACTTAATTGTATTATTTCATTAATAATTTTGAAGATATTTTCAGGTTTTCTATCGTCCTTGGTTTTGGCAAACTTCCATTGAAAAAGTTTCCTGGCGCCCACTTCAAGAAATAAGTACGCCCCTGTACTTAATTTCTAATTAATTTCGATATCATTTGATATCAATTTTATTCGATCACCTCGATCAAAAATTATTTAATTAGACGACGTCACGACCTGACATTTCTCATTTGTTTGTCTTTTGTCAATTGTCATTTATCAATTAAATTTTCCATTTCGCGGCACATCGGTTGTGTGCATTTCGTTTTGTTTGTTTAATAATTAATTTAAAAAAGTTACTTTTCGATATTGGATCGGAAATCCAATATCGAACAATAAAAATCTAAGTCGGGTCGTCGTGCGTCGTCGTGTCGTGGAAAAATTGCAACAATTGGCGCCCAACGTGGGGCGTATCGTAAGGTTTTCGATAAAGCTGTGTTAAGCCCCTTGCAGATAGAGAATCAAAATATCACTTATGTTGACTCCGCCCGTAATCTAGGTATGGTTTTTACTCGAACCGTAACATGGAATGACCATCTAAATAGTTCTATAGGGAAGGTTTATGGCAGTCTCAGATCACTTCGTATCTCCCAAGGTTTCATTCTACAAAAAACAAGGCTTCTGTTAGCAAAAACCCTTTTGCTCCCTGTACTGCTATGCTCTTGTGAAGTTTTCGGCGATTTGGACTACGCGACGTCTAGGAAACTTAACGTTGCCTTTAACAACATAGCCCATTTCGTATATAATTTTCGCCCATACGATCACCTTTCTCGCTTTTCTCAACAACTTTGTGGCTGTAGTCTTGATAACCTGTTGAAATTTCGGACACATAACTACCTACATCTACTAATTCATACAGGAGAACTCGACTACCTACATCACAGACTGAACTTTCCTCATTCTAATAGGTCTCTGATTCTTGTTACGCCGCGATACCTATAAATATTTGAATTCTCAGCGTCAATTTTTTATTCATGCTATCAGCCTTTGGAACACTCTGTCAGTCTCCATTAGAGGAATAGGAAGCACAAGAAAATTCTCAACAACGCTTTAATTATTTGGCCACTCGTTGAAATTTGTAAATTTTGAAATGAATGAAATGTAATAATTTTTATATTTTTTTTTTAATTATTAACGTGGAATCTAACATTATATTCAAGACTTGCAATATTTAACAATATGTATATCTTGCTTTGTAAGTGTTTAAGATTAATAAAATACAAATACAAATCATATCAGAGTTTCGGATATACTCAAACTCTACCTCCATTCTTACCAGAGTTACCATAAGGTACCTACTACCTACATATGTACATCTTTTAAAATGGTAAACCTAAGGCTTAGGAGAAAGCTCATATAGGGTCAGGTTAGTTAAGGTTAAGTGGGCTGATAGGTGGTGTTGTTACCATCACACTTAGATCAATTTAGATCCATTGTGGGTACCCCAAAGTGTTGTAACTCCTGAAAAATAAATATCCTATGAATCATGTGGTTCGTTTAACCATTTAGAGGTCTTGACAAAGCTAAGTAAGCTTTTGCCTGGCAGTTCGGATAGTTCCTCTAGTTCATTGAAGAAGAAGTTGCCCAGAGTTTTCTTCCTAGTAAGACAGAGTGAAGGACAGTGGCAGAGAAAATGAGCAGTATCTTCATGCTCGTCCTCATCACCACAGCCCCATCTTCTTCTTATGGTAACCAAGTAGGTTGTGTCCTGTAAAAATGCCGAAAAGGGATCTTAGGGAAGGTTTACTAAGAGTTAAAATCCTGTCGGATCTTTTCTTATTGTATCTAGGCCATAGTTTCCTCGTGTTAACACAGGTTTCTAGGAGATTCCATCTATTGTTGGATTTTTGGAGGATGATTTTACTGACATGTTTCAGTTCACATTGCGGGATTCCTATATGATGGTCTATGAGAGAGGGGTCCAGTGTAGAGCCTTCCCTTGCAAGTTCATCCACTTTTTTGTTGCCTGGCACAGGCACTGGCACTGTGGCCAGGAACCCAGCAGAGTCTTACGTTATGCTATATGTACCAAGAACCTTTAGCTCTTCGCGACAGCAAGAAACAAGCTTCGACTTGATTTGGGTGGCAGACATAGCTTTTATTGCTGCTTGGCTATCAATGAAAAAAAGTGATGTCCGCGTGTGATATCGTATTCATTATGGAACCATATCGGTGTATATGGTAATGGTTGAGTTATTAGTGTAGGACTGTAGGGCACACTATTTTCCCAATCTAGTCTATTGGGGAAGCGAGTACTAAAAGATTTGTTGAAATCTAAGCAAGGGTTCAAAAAATCTGTGCAGATATTGTTATCTAAGTATTTCGTAAGAATAGCTGCGTGGCCTCTCTGGCTAGTTTCCCAGATGTTGGTATGACTTTTTCTTTTTCTTTGTACTTTGGTTAGGGGTTTTAGATTCTTGGATTTCTCCAGAGCTTTCCACCAAACCAAACTGCAGTGCCACCACTGCCAAATGGCAGTGTACATCCACATGACAATTTTGGGGTTTGGTCCCCAATGGCCGCTTCGAGAGTTTTTGCAGCAAGCGATTATTTTTAGGTAATTTTTAACAACTTTTTGCGTATATCGGGTAGGTATCTAGAGTTCGGGGACTATTTGGGTAAATACGGTCTTTTGCGTAGCTCCACAGAAAATCGCAAGATCTTGGACCTATGACACCTTTCGACTATAGAGCACAGCAAGCAGTCACTTTCACAGTCCATTATGATAAGTGACAAACATTCAACTATGTACTATTATGACACTTCAGATGACAGTTCAGTTAGACACATATCAAATGCCAACGCTATCAACTTGACACCACTAAATGAATGACCCTATATTTTCGCCTATTCAATTTTTAAAACTTTCACTAATTTAATTTACTTAAAATTTTTTAGATATCTAATTTTAACCATCCAAGAGGCGACCGCGACTGGCAGCCTGGAAGATGCGACCATACTCTACGAGTCATGTGTCGCATTGGACAAGCTGTTTGCTTGGCTGTGGAACGATTTGCAACAGTTGGAGAGTCGATAGCTGAAAATAATGTGGAAATAAGAACGGATATGCATGAAGCATGTAACGAAGCACGATCAGCAGGTAATTTCATAATTAATCTGGTCACACTTGTTGTTGTTTATCGTTAAATCGTATTCAATAACTGTCATTTTATTTTTTTAACTTTTAAGGTGCCACAATTGAGAGACTATGTGAAACAGCTGCAGAAGACCCTCTTAAGTATCCTCTTCCCGATGATCCTTTGGGTGACCGAAGTTCAATGATTCATGCAACAAGATCCCTTTTGGGTTCAGTTACACGAGTCCTCCTGCTCGCCGATGTTGTGCTCGTCAAAAAACTGTTACTTACTAAAGATAAAGTTGCACATTCTCTGGGTAGACTCCAGTCAGTGAGCAATTTCACAGAATTTGTGACAGCGTTTTCAATTTTCGGAGCTGAAATGATTGAATTGGCACACGTTACCGGCAAACGACAAAACGACCTAAAGGAAGAACGGCGTCGGGCGCAAATGTCTGCTGCCAGACAAGTTCTAGAACGTTCAACAACTCTTCTCTACACTTCTTCAAAAACGTGTCTTAGGCACCTGGAGTGTCCTATTGCAAAAGAAAATCGTGATACAGTTTTTTGCCATATGCGAAGTGCGATCGATTTGATTCATTTCGTTGTAAAGGATAGTGTTAACGAATGTATGTCACTAAGATATTCACCAAATAGATCACACAGCAGGGTATGGGAGGCCGATACAAATACGGCCCATTCCGCAATTATGAGCTTCGTACGATTATTAGAAATATGTAGATTACAATATGAAAAACAATGCAAAAATAAACTAAAAGCAAATGCCGGAAGTAATACAAAGCAATTATCTAATCAAAATATAGGCCATCTCGGTAGAAGTGGCAACAATGCTATGCTTTGCGAAACAATGGACTGCAATAACGATTATATCTTAGAACCAATAAATTCAGAGTCATCGATATTTAATTCAATGTTCAGACAGCAACTATTGCTGGCAATGGATAAAGTTGTCGAAAAAACTCAAGACTTCACCGATTCGGCATATACCAGCCATGAGAATCGAGAACATATATTGCTTTTATGTAACCAGTGTAAATTAGAACTCAATCAATGTGCAAGGATCGCCATCAATATGGAACAGTATCCTGAGACTATACATTATGACTTAGATACCTCATTAGACAATATCCAAGTAGCGATAAATGACCTTTCCCAACAATTAACATTAACAGTATTGGATCTAGTAACTAATTTTACAACAAAAATTAAAATTATAATAGACATAATTAATAGCTTTAAGACAGTAGCTTTAAATCAAGAGCTTGATCGCATGCAAGAATTGGCTGATCGATTTCATGATTATTGTGATTACGTGTTGGATGCTTGTAAATTGCTGCAGCATGTTGCTTTAACCGAGACCTTGAAGATACAAGCTAAATTCACCGAAATTAATCTACGAATTTATAGCCCCCAAGTTTTGAATGCAGCCAAAATTCTATCGGCTTATCCATCGTGTAAGATATCGCTGGATAATTTGAATGTTTTTATAGAAAATTGGGAATGTATTGCGAGTGATACGATCTTCATATCACGTCAGATAATTGAAATGTGCCATGCAAGGACTAAGTTTACGCGACAAGAGTACACATCAAGTCTTCCGTGTCCGGATGTGAGTACATATATTAAAACTATTTTTTTTTAACAGTTCCAAAATTCGCTACGCAGTTCCTACACAACAAAGAAAAATTACTATAGGTAGTGTGCATTAATTAAGATACTAACTCATTAAGATCATCGTAATATTTTTTAAGCAAGCAAGTTCATTAAACTCTGATTTGAACAGCATTGTACAATGGGGAATAAAAAACCGCGTAGAGTTTAAGGCTTCGAAAACCCAATGCTGTCTTCTATCGTTAAAGCGAGATATACCCCTTTTGCCACTGTCCATGAGTGGCACTTGCATCAATAAGACCGAAGATCTCGAGATTCTCGGTATGTGCATCTCTTACCACCTCTTGTGGAACGAGCACATATGCGATGTCGCCAAAAATGCCGCAAGATGTTTGGGTTTCTTAAGACGGTGCAAGAAATTCTTTTCCCCGTCTGATCAGGCTATTATCTATAAGACTTATATATGTTACTAGCTGACCCGACAGACTTCGTACTGCCTCAATCGATATAAAAAAGACCTAGACTTTCGTAGCCCGCTAACCTCTACCCGCTTCTCCACTACCGTTTGCCCGCTACCACGTTATACCCAGTTACCCTGTAACCCGCTACTCCATTACCCGTTACCCAATACATCTAAACGCTACCCGCTACACCAGTAACTGCTACCGACTACCCCGCTTCCCCACTTCCCGGTACCCTGGTCACAAAAGTAGTGAGTCCTCAACGGATTTGCATAGGGTTGGAAAATATAAAATACTATCAAAACATAGGGGTCAGTTACAACTTACATGACTCATGGCCAATGCGGTAATTTCAATCATTTATCGCCGTGTATGGCAAAACAAAATGTGTGGATGAGCCATCCTTAACAATTAGCGGTATAAAAAATAGATATGATCCCATTCTCATACCTACTGAATACACATATAAAATTTCATCAAAATCGGTCAAGCCGTTCCGGAGGAGTATGACCACTAAAACTGTGACAGAAGAATTTTATATATTAGATATCCATCCAAAGCTTGAATACAACTCTCATCTCTGGGCTGGTGCTCCATACATACTTAAGCCTCTAGGATGGTATTCAAAAAAGAGCCTTACGAATGATCGGTGACAGAGACATCACTGCGTCATTCCAATCATTAGATCACCGTCGTCGTAACGTTTTTCATGTCTCTCTCTAATCTACCGTTACTTTTGCGTATGTGCTCTAGAGAAATAGCCAGTTGCATTGCTCCCCTCAAGCAATTTACCCGTAATACTCGCGCTTCTAGGAATGCCCATCAGTTCACCCTCAAGCCCAACTTCGGACGTACTCTCAAGTATAGAGAATCATTTTTTAGCCGTACTACGCGAATGGGGAACTCTCTTCCACACTCTGTCTTTCCCAATCATTATAATGTTCAGGAATTCAAGATCAATGTATACCGACGCCTCCTTTCTAACCCTTCATTTCTTCCAAATGCACTCACTGTGTCTCTGGCATAATAAGGGTAAAAAAAATCAATTGAATGGGTGCAAATCATAAAAAAAAGCTGTCAAAAAATGCTTAATTATCTTGCTTTCATTTGTAATCTGGAATCGTTTTTAACAATTCTGAAAGCTTTCAACAGGGTAAAAGTGATATTTTTCTTATGGACTTGCAATCATAATAAGAAATAGAAACACTCCCACATAGAAGTGACAAAAAATGTAACTTTTGTGTTACATAAATAAATGCAGTGACATGTACATTACAGAGCTTCTCTCCGTATATTTCACAAGCACTAAAAGAGGATGTAGTGCAGTCGAATGTTTTTGTTCTACTTTAAAGAAATTCAATAGTGCATATGCATTTCAAACAACAAATACAATAAATTACAAAAAAACGCCAGATTATCCTTGTTCTGTAACTTGGTCGAAAAGTTTCCCATTCGATTCAAGGTGGAAGCCAATATTCCAACGTTTCTTCAATTCAATTTTGTGATTATCATTTTCAACTTTTGAAAAAATTGAGAAAACCCTTGTTTTTCTCTCTCAACTTCATCTGTTTTTGAAAATTGAGAAAATCTAAAGTTGATTTATTTTAATTTTAACTTTAACTTTAAAAGTTGAAAATTAAAACTCTGACTGAATAAAAAGAAATTCAAAAGTCCCAAAGTTGAAGTCAACAAAACCGCCCTAAGAAAATTAAAATTAATGATTATAATTATTATCCTGAATACACACAACAAAATTAATACAAACAAGAAGGAAAAGTAAAAAAAAATTGCTGCATGTATTTTCGTTGCACATTTTTTTCGAGGATAGAAGATAAAGCGAGTCAACTTTTGTTGGCGTCGAGCTCAAAGGTGTAAATTATTATATTTAGTTTTTTACCATAGCTGCGTTTTGGACTGCAATGCCATCAATCTTCGCATGCATTTCTTTTGCTTCTAATATGTAATAAATTGTACCAGCATCAGCAACAGAATCGTATTAAGAAAACAAAAGTGAAATATGTAGTACGTATACGCCATAGTGGACCCAACATTCTTCTTCAACGATGAAGCAAATCTTTTACAACACCAAGCCTTAGACATGGAGTTTTCATGTATTTTAAGCTAGACTTTCTAGAAATTATTGCATCTTTAGAACTGCCACCTCCAGTTTTGTTGAAAAATGCCGCTTCGCATTTAGTTGCTTCTTCACAGCAGCCTATAGATCGATCCAGCAATGTCCTTGAAGGCTTTAATAACATGTTTACAAAAATAAACCATACTGTCATTACCTTTTTCCACTGAGAGAGATAAAATACTTTGCCGAAACTTGGGTTTTCACTCATGAATACTTAGCCGAAAGTATGCTTTTCAGCTTGTACGCATTTTGACAGCTCTGTTTCTAATCTTCTTTCTGATCTGTGGTCTGTACTTGGTTCTTGGTCGAATCATGGAGATGGCACCAAAGCATTTTCATGTTGTCAAGGTCCAGGTCTTTGCATCATACATGAGGACCACGATGATGAAGGTTTTATAGGGTGGTGCTTTATGGCGTTCTAGGCCTTTCGCTAGTTTTTCGGCTGCAAGTGGGCTATTGATGGTGTCTACACGACACAAACTTCCTGGTTTTTGTTTGTACCAACTTGCATATAATAACCTTTAAGATCGTACTGTCTTAGGCCTACACAGACTTGTTTGGCCGTGGCCGTGTGGCCTGGCAGTAAACCTTGATACGACGCTGGACCCCTAACCTGGAGGGCCAGATCTTTAACTACACCTACTCCAAAGATAGAGGCCTCCTAGACTTCGAATAATTCGTATTAGTTCTTCCTGACTAGAACTGAAGACGCCACCGATGATTCCATTGGGGAATTCTTTCACTGCAGCCTGTTGAAAAAAAGAAGGCATGCCTTAGTGGGCGCATACCTCCTCCCCCTCTATCTTTGCAGCCACCAATAACTTCCCACTAGGGTTAAATCCGAAATCGGTTGAGCTACTTATACCTGATGTTCACCACAGGGTGGTGCAGAGTAGGAGTTGATAGACAGAGGTTCTCTTGAATGCATCGTGTCTTGGCTTGAACTGGCCTTTGAGGGAAGGAATTTCTTTGAATTTCACTATTCTATTGTTTTCAAATAACTAACCAAGAACTTAAATTTGCTTGAATTGCAGAAACCAGGTGCTGTGGTGAAAACGCTGAAATCGGTGAAAATAGATGACAAGGAGGATACTAAAATTATCGAATCTCAGGAAAAGACATCAACAAATGAAGTCGGTGCTGAAGATGACAAATGGAACCCTGAACTAGAGGAAAACAATGACATTGTCAAAAGGGCTAAGAATATGTCATCTATGGCTCTTTCTATGCATGAATTTACAAAAGGCAATGGCAACTTGCGTACAACACAGGACTTATTCACACAAGCTGAATATTTCGCTGAGGAAGCGAATCGGTTATACAAAGTTGTACGACAATTTTCATATCAAGTAAGGGATTCAGTTGAAAATTTATATTACCGTTATACTGTGTTTTTCGAAATAAGGGCTTCAAATACTCAATGTTTTTATTTTGCTTACAAACATAGATTATTATCTATTTGCAGTTATGAAAACTCACATCAGCGTAGGTAGCTGGTTACATTGCGCATTTTAAACAACAACGCTTTTTCTTATTTTCTTTTTTTTTATTTTCAAATATTTAATTGCTAAATAATACAAATACACCTTGAAGTAGGTATATTAACTATCAAAGGCTTTTTATCATGGTAAAACGTAATTGTGTCGACAGATATCTTGTTGCTTTGTTGCTCTATATCAAAAGCTGAGCTCAGCGGATCGAGGGTTATTCCGAAGAAACAACCTTAACTTGCTTTGAACTTTAAAAACCCAAAAATAAAAAATCAACCAGTTAAGCCGACACGATATTTCGTATAGGAACGTGAACAGTAGATGTAGAGGGCGATAGGCAACGTTTTGTCTTGGATAAACTCAGATTATTGGTCTTTGTTTCCAAGAATCTGGTTGAGTTCATAAATTTAAGCATACATTATTAATTTTTAAGGCAAATGGCTGTCAAAATTTGACAAATCGTTACCCTGGCTGATGAAGATTTTGTCTTCACCTGTGCCACAACCAGCATCCGGTTGTGCAATAAACCTCATACTGAACAGGCTTTGAGCGGCCTTTCTACCTATAGAGTCCGTCGTAGGCATTTATTAGCCTGAATTTCTTAAATTTGCTTCGCACGCAATGATGGAAGGTTTTACTTTGATGACTATAATACCTATCCCAAGCACATGGTGTCTTGAATGATGGGTTAACAGACCGATTCTCCCCATCATCACTGATACCTCACAAGTCATAAGAAGAGGTGAAATTGATTTTGTGACTCTTTCGTATTCTCCCCTTAGTCACAACTAGTGAGAGTCACAAAAACAATCGAAATTATGATCTCCCTCAGAGCAGGTCATAACTAGCAAATTATCTGACATTTGACATTTTGAGTAGTGAAAAAAATTGACGAAGTTTCTTCCGTAATAAAGCCTAGTATACAGTTCTTAAAAAAAAAATAAACTAATGTATTTCTTATGGGAGAGATTTTTGCCGAAAAAAAATATTTTTCATTTCACCACTGTGTCATCCGAGCTGTAAACCAAAATCGAAAAAAAAATTTATACTCACCTCAATTTTTTTTCAAACAAAACAATGTGAATCTCATTGTTTTGGCAGAAAAAAATTAAAATATTCGACATAAGTTTCACAGTGACAGCTAATTTATTTTTCAGAAATTTTTTCATGAACAAAAATTTTTGTTTCACCTCTCATTTTTTATTTTTTTGCAAAGAACTGTATACTAGGCTTAAATAAAAAGGTCCGTTCGCGTACTTTTTGCACTAAAATTCGTAAAAAGAGGCAATTTAAGGAGTGGGGGTAAAATTCTCTCACAGAAAAACAAAACTACACAAATGTAAGCGAACGGAAAAACAACAAATTTTTCCCACATTTTAACTGTCAAGTTTTTTTGTATGAAAAATTGAAACTTTGAATTTGAATATATTTATTTATTTGCTATTTTCAATCAAAGTTGACACTTTTCACAAAACAGCCCAAAGAAATTTCTTGGGCTAAAATTCGTAGGTTGGGGAAATATTTTACTCTCTCGTGAGCGCTCTCTTTTACGAAAAACTCCAAAATTTTTGAGTACGCGAACAGGATGTGGTTAAATTTCGTAATTTTTCGTAAAATTTTACTGTTTTAGGAGGGTACGCGAACGGACCTAAAGTAAGAATTTTACAACAGCACATCATTTGAAACAAACTAATAAAATTGCTAAGATTGCAGCGAAGATGGCTTTAAGATACACAAAATTAAATACTCTGCCTATTTGTAACAATTACATTATGTGCATAAAAATAAATAAATAGAGTGGCGCGACAGCTCTTGAAGAGCCAAGGCCTAAGTGGCTTACTCTCATCAACAATTCTCTGAGTGCGTGTGAAGAATTGAGGGGACCTACAATTTAACTCCGATTCCGAACGGCAAAGTTGAGAAGCACTTTTCATGACAGATTGATACTCTTGGAAGATTTGTCAGGTCTTACCCGTGTACCCGTGAAAGATGAAATAAAAACTTGGCCTGAGTAGGAATCGAACCAACGACGTTCTGCTTAGCAGCCAACGCACTTAACAACTAAGCTACGGGCAACTGCATTATGTGCATACTTCCTTCCATTTTGCGGCTGACCTGGTGGGCCCATTCATGGTATTCAACGCTTCTCCCAGGTCCCAGCTACCTCAAAATTTGTTTACCCTTTTCGGATCGGTTGGGTCATTTTTGTTGGCCATGAGCTGCGGTTGGTCAGTCATGAATGCCACGAAGTATTCTAGTTGCTCCACCGAAGTCTTTTTACCATCGCGATTGTAGAGCTGAGTTGTTGATTGGCAAATTTGAAATCTTTTAAATTTTTTCAATGAGAAGCTGATGTCATTTCCATATTCACCTTAGTTGTGGTGAGTTTCGTTGTGACTTTTCTTGTGAGGATTATGGGAGAATCCGACAAATGTTGTCGAATCAGAACAATTCTCACAAGAAATAGTCACAAGGGCTTATGACTTGTGATTCCTCACAAGGGGGAGAATCAGGCTGTAGTGTCAAATTCTGTTTCCGCAAGTCAACATTTCTTTTGGACACCTTATGTCTTGTAGGGCTGTGTGATGTGCTTTTTGCTTTCCAGCCGAGGTTATGCTCGTCGGATCGCCAAGGTTCCTTCTGAAGAAAAACACTAAACTTCAGTGAAAAAGGTCCACAATTTCTTTATTATTTATTTAATATTCCTTAATTAATAAATAGCCTTATGTTAAACTAAGTAAAGAAAAGTAACCTCCTCTTGATCTGGATGTTACGCGTCTCTAGTAAGGTTTAATATGAAGGTATGTCTGGTTCTGGTATTCCTTCAACTGGATGTAATCCGTTTCGTCGGGTACGTGCGGTTTGCGTGACGGTGGCCTGGTATGACTCTGAGAAATATAATAGAAGAGTAATTAGTAGAGTATCTGGCAATACTGGTGAGCGGCAGGTACTGTACGGCCCCTGATGGCACGCAAAACAGCAGGATTAATGGCCCCTGGTAGCACTAAAACAGCAGGCAATAGCTCTGGTAAAGCAGCAGGATTTATGGCCCCTGGTAGCACTAAAACAGCAGGCAATAGCTCTGGTAAAACAGCAGGATTTATGGCCCCTGGTAGCACTAAAACAGCAGGCAATAGCTCTGGTAAAACAGCAGGATTTATGGCCCCTGGTAGCACTAAAACAGCAGGCAATAGCTCTGGTAAAACAGCAGGATTTATGGCCCCTGGTAGCACTAAAACAGCAGGCAATAGCTCTGGTAAAACAGCAGGATTTATGGCCCCTGGTAGCACTAAAACAGCAGGCAATAGCTCTGGTAAAACAGCAGGATTTATGGCCCCTGGTAGCACTAAAACAGCAGGCAATAGCTCTGGTAAAACAGCAAGATTTATGGCCCCTGGTAGCACTAAAACAGCAGGCAATAGCTCTGGTAAAACAGCAGGATTTATGGCCCCTGGTAGCACTAAAACAGCAGGCAATAGCTCTGGTAAAACAGCAGGATTTATGGCCCCTGGTCGCACTAAAACAGCAGGCAATAGCTCTGGTAAAACAGCAGGATTTATGGCCCCTGGTAGCACTAAAACAGCAGGCAATAGCTCTGGTAAAACAGCAGGATTTATGGCCCCTGGTAGCACTAAAACAGCAGGCAATAGCTCTGGTAAAACAGCAGGATTTATGGCCACTGGTAGCACTAAACCAGCAGGCAATAGCTCTGGTAAAACAGCAGGATTTATGGCCCCTGGTAGCACTAAAACAGCAGGCAATAGCTCTGGTAAAACAGCAGGATTTATGGCCCCTGGTAGCACTAAAACAGCAGGCAATAGCTCTGGTAAAACAGCAGGATTTATGGCCCCTGGTCGCACTAAAACAGCAGGCAATAGCTCTGGTAAAACAGCAGGATTTATGGCCCCTGGTAGCACTAAAACAGCAGGCAATAGCTCTGGTAAAACAGCAGGATTTATGGCCCCTGGTAGCACTAAAACAGCAGGCAATAGCTCTGGTGGATCTGCAGGTACTAGTACGGCCCCTGGTGGCACGCAAAACAGCAGGATTTATGGCCCCTGGTAGCACTAAAACAGCAGGCAAAAGCTCTGGTGGATCTGCAGGTACTAGTACGGCCCCTGGTGGCACGCAAAACAGCAGGATTTATGGCCCCTGGTAGCACTAAAACAGCAGGCAATAGCTCTGGTGGATCTGCAGGTACTAGTACGGCCCCTGGTGGCACGAGAAATAACCCTGATACTCTTGAAACCCCTTACCACTGGGGAAGTTCCAAGAAAAATAAATTATTTAATAAATTACCTCTCGGAGCCGACCTGCTCCGTTCTGCTGCTGAACACCGACTGACTGCGAAAACGCGATATTGGGCAGAAGGTGGTTGATAATAAATATACCCGTGAAACCCCTTACCACTGGTGGGGGGAAGTTCCACAAAGTTTATAATTATTCAATCACTTACCTACGGCGACGATCCGAACTGCTCCGCGGTCAGACACCGACTGACTCGAAATATAAAATTAATTTTACTTCCCGAGGTGGCTTATTATTCCACCACACTAGCGTTTAAATTTAATACTTTTACCACGGCGACAGACTGGTTTGTATTTGTTGAGTTTGTGTTGCTGTTTTATTCTGGCGGCGGTGTACTCTCTGTCTCAAATTTCAAATATGACTGATGATTATTCTCACCACGGCGGACTGTCTGTTTTGTGTGTTTCGTGTAGGTTGCGTTATGCTTTTCTGTGGGGTAACTACATGTGAACTGTATTTGTGTGAAAGGTAAAATTATGTGTAAATGAAAATTGTGTGTGAATGATTGATACTGGTGACAAACATAGGCGATGATGCCGGTGGCCATATGTCTGTTTAAAAAAAAAATAGATAAGCATGTAACGCTTCGTTACAGCTGTTATGTCAGCTTTGTCTAACATTTTCAAGATTTCTGTCGACTCTTACATTGTCATTCCTTAGCAGTTTTTATTATTTTCCATATCAACTTCATTCACAGTCATTTCAAGCAATTTGTATTGAACGATTTTTCCAGAACGGAGTACCCCAAAAACTGTTGAATATACAAATGTATGGTAATTTAAATGTAATGTAATAAAGTTATTGTGGAAAATGACATAGCGACAATTTTACCATAACCATAAGCTTTCGATAAGAATTTAAAGAAAATATGAATATTTTTTTACGCTTTTAAATTTGATAAACATACCTACATATAAAATTAACTTAATTTGACACAAGAAATAATCCAAACACTTAATTGGCTTTTAAATATTTTAGGTTCCTGCTGGAGATAATAAGAAAATTCTTCTTGATCATTTAGACAAGGTCCCAACGTACGTTCAGTCATTGCAATTTACCGTTAAAGATCATACAGTTGGCAGAGCTGCGACCTTCGTTAAAGTTGATCATGTGATGAGAGAGACAAAAAATCTACTTAATGTGATAAATAAAGTAGTAACTGAGTGTTTAGAATGTGCCAATAAGGTTAGTTTAAAAAAAATTTAATATTAATTAAATAAACATAATATAGATGTGCATAAATGGATTATTATATATAAAACACTATTTATTTAAAACATTTATTAAACAACACAACTAAGCCTGAAGTCAATGTTTGCTTTTTTTGTGTACACGGAGTTTGGTCGATGCGGAATAATACAATAAATGTTATCCAGATTTGAGTATGTACCTACCTAAGTACTTAGAAATAGTAAGACTCTTCGATCGGAAGACCTTTTTTCTTTTAATTTTTGAGAAACAAAATGGTTACGATGACAAGCTAAGGAATCTTATTAACATCTCTTTATTTATTATATTTATTACACTACAAAAGCAGTATTTTTCTAATACTATTTTGTTTTTTCAATATTGTTTTGAATTTAAATTTCCATCTAAGGCCGTGTGTGAACTGCGTTAAAATAGGCCTGTTCTTTTACTCCCTAAAACTGCTGAAAATTCCCAAATACTCCGTCTTTTCTGTTCTTTTACTCCCGATTTTTGTAAGTTCTGTCACTTTTGAAGGAGAAAAATATTTCTCCTATCTCCCGATTTTAGCCGCAAAAATTTCTTGTGTGAGTTTTTGTAAGTTCTGTCAAACCATAAGCAGTACATTGAATTTTTTTGACGTTTGATATAATTTTGTGCATTTGGGAGATTTTTGCTGTCAAGTGTTCTTTTAATTTTTGGGAGAATCACAAAATTTCATCCCCACTCCTAAATTTTTGACAGTTTTTACAAAAACTCCCGAAAAAGCAAAAAGGACCTATAATGTATTAAAACTTGACATTTGGTTAAAAGTTGACACTAGCGTGGTGACTAAAATGGATTAAAATTTTTCCAGCTGTGCAAAAACTTTGACGTATCTTTTCTTTTCTCATGAATGAGAGAGAAGTTTGTTTCTGAAGACGTTTTATTAAGTTCATTTTTATAATCCGGTAATATGTTAACAGAATTAAATAAATAGTCCAGTCAATGAACGAAAAAAATTGCCTTCACCTCAAAAAAATCCAACAGTTTTGAAACTTGGCACACTTACTAAGGGATGTCTGGTGATGACCCAAAAAAAGTCCCCAAGAATCCGACGTGAGCTCTAGCGGCAGTTAAGAGAAACATGGAGTTTGTTTCAGTTTTTCACGTTTATCTCAAAAACTATTTGTCGTATCAAAAAATTTTGTACTACAAAATTAAAGCTCATTAAATTTTATAAAAAAAAGCTTGCATGAACTTTTTCGTATCTCTTATAGTTTATAAAATAACTCTAGCGGCAGTGAAGAGAAACATACGGTTTTTTCGGTTTTTCGGGTTTATCTTGAAAACTATTTGTCGTATCAAAAAATAATCTTCTACAAAATTAAAGCTTATTAAATTTCCGAAAGAAAAAAAAAATTAGGTTATAAATAACTCCACCCACATTGAAGGAAAACAAGTAATTTTTTCATGCTTATCTTGGAAATGGTTTCTCGTATTAGTCCAGACAATAAACAATAAACATTCGCATAGAGCTGAAAATTGGTACAGAGCATTAGAACACCGATTAAAGTAAAATGTCAAAAGTCCCCAAAAATCCCATGTGTGCATAAGAAATTATTCAAGGTCAAATGTCGAAAATGTTGGTTTTTCATGCATATCTTTGAAACGGGGGAAGCTATCAAAAAAAAATGTATCAAAGGCTTGTACGCCTTGTAATTCTCTAAAAAAAAATTATGACACTTTTTTTCCTACGAGCAAGCGTTTAGAAAATATTGCGATTTTAAACTGTGTCAAATGTCGAAAATAATGGTTTTTTGCGTATTACTCTTAAACGGTGAGTCCGATTGAAAAAATTTCTATGAAAAACTTGTAGATTTTGTGGTTTTCTATATAAAAACATTTTTTTTTAAGCTGTCAGAAAAAAAAATAATTTGGTCAAAACTCAAAATTTCGAATTTTTTATAACTAGCTCCTAAGCCCTGTACAAAATTCGCATAGAGCTGAAAATTGGTACAGAGCATGAGGACATCTCTCTATATAAGATGTCAAAAGTCCCCAAAAATCCCATGTGTGCATAAGAAATTATTCAAGGTTAAATGTCGAATATGTTGTTTTTTTATATTTAACTCTGCAGATTTAATACAATATTTTCTAAACGCTTGCTCGTAGGAAAAAAAGTGTCATAATTTTTTTTTAGATAATTACAAGGCGTACAAGTCTTTGATATACTTTTTTTTGATAGCTTCCCCCGTTTCAAAGATATGCATGAAAAGCCAACATTTTCGACATTTGACCTTGAATAATTTCTTATGCACACATGGGATTTTTAGGGACTTTTGACATTTTACTTTAATCGGTGTTCTAATGCTCTGTACCAATTTTCAGCTCTATGCGAATGTTTATTGTTTATTGTCTGGACTAATACGAGAAACCATTTCCAAGATAAGCATGAAAAAATTACTTGTTTTCCTTCAATGTGGGTGGAGTTATTTATAACCTAATTTTTTTTTTCTTTCGGAAATTTAATAAGCTTTAATTTTGTAGAAGATTATTTTTTGATACGACAAATAGTTTTCAAGATAAACCCGAAAAACCGAAAAAACCGTATGTTTCTCTTCACTGCCGCTAGAGTTATTTTATAAACTATAAGAGATACGAAAAAGTTCATGCAAGCTTTTTTTTATAAAATTTAATGAGCTTTAATTTTGTAGTACAAAATTTTTTGATACGACAAATAGTTTTTGAGATAAACGTGAAAAACTGAAACAAACTCCATGTTTCTCTTAACTGCCGCTAGAGCTCACGTCGGATTCTTGGGGACTTTTTTTTGGGTCATCACCAGACATCCCTTAGCAAGTGTGCCAAGTTTCAAAACTGTTGGATTTTTTTTTGAGGTGAAAACCTTTATTGACTGGACTAAAAATAATTTAAATTGATCACATTTCTAAATCGAAAATCGACTGCTGTTTCAAAATATCAAATTATAACTGCAAAATTGAGAAAAATAAACAAAACAAAGTCTTTTTGTTATTAAGGGTTTTACAGTTGGCGCGGGTAGATTTTAGCAAACCGTGGTGACCATTTTGTTTTGGTGACATCTGTCAAATCTTTTGTGTATTATTCAGTTGTTTATGCCAAATCATCACGGCAAGTCACACGATTATCAAAATGAGTGTTCGTTTACGCAAACATTGCTCGCATTGCGCCCATTTTACGCGTGATGGCCCTTCACAGTCGACTCTTCAAAGTTTGGTGGCCAAATTTGAGACGACCGGTTCAGTTAACAGTCAGCCAACACCCGTACGTTCAAGGAACGCAAGATCGGCCGAGAACATCGCCGTGGTCCAAGAAAGTGTACAGCAGAACCCGAGGCAGTCTATTCCTCGCCTTTCGCAGACTTCAACTTGGCGAATTTTGCGTCGGGACTTGGGCGTGGGCCTACACCCGTACAAGATCCAACTGACCCCAGGAGCTCAAAGTTCATGACCATAGACAACGCCGTTTGTTCGCTGACTGGGCTTCGAATCACATCTACCCGCCTTTATTGAAAAACCCTTTATTTAATGACTTTTTATTCACTTTTTTGTTTTGAAGTTTGGTTTAAAACGCGAAATTATTTTATAAAGAATTTTCTTAGATCATGAGGGAAATTTCTTAGTTCTACTCAGAAATGTTGGTTAAGAACATCCCTTTTAACGTAATTCAAAAAGCAAATGGTTAATTTTGATCCCATTTTTAACCAAACGGCAAATTTTAACCAAACGTCAAGTGTTAATATACATATTAACCCAATTCTCACACGGCTTAAGATTCATTCCACCAATGATGTTGTCAGAACAATTCCTCTATTCTTTACACCTTGAATAGATGACAGTTTTTTTTATGGTAATCCGTAATTGGTACCAAACGAACATTCAAACACACTTTTTTGCTTCTAATGGGGGCTTGTCTATGTACACGTACAGTGCCTTGCATAAGTATAACCGCACCTGAAAAAATGCGTTTTATACAAAAACCTACAATAGGAGTGACCCCTTACTATTTTTTTTATTGAGTTGCATCACTGATCAAGCAAATTGAGAAGAAAATAAAGTACCGTTATGGTGTTTAAAAATTAAAAACAGATTTTGATAAATTGAAAAAATATACCCGCACAATGCAAATCTCTTTGAAGCTGCATTCAGTCAAGTGCTTTCAAATAAAAAACAACAATGCCACGTGGTACCCATTTAAGCGAAATTGCAAAACGCAAAATCTTGGCTTTTCGGTCAAGCGGCCTAAGTCTTAGGGCTATTGGAAGACGAATTTCACGATTGGATCGTGTCGTTCGAAATTTTTTAAAAGATTCAGAATCTTATGGGACAAAAATAAGACCCGGGCGTCCGCAGGAGCAGACACGTCGCGACAAGAGGCGTTTAATCAATGTTGCATCCAATTCGGTGCATTCTTTGCCAGAATTTCGTGACGAATTGGGCTTAGGAGTTTCGGTTTCAACCGTTTCTCGTGCTTTTAAAAGCAGTGTAGTGACTGTTCGGGGCAAAATGGTGCCAGCTCCAAACCTAACAGCAGCCCACAAACAAAAAAGATTGGAATTTGTCCGCCAAAACATGAATCGGGATTGGAAAACCTTGAGTGACTTTCTATTAATCTACACTAAAATCTCGTTATTCCAAATGGCATACTCGAATAACGGTAATAATAACGGTAATAACGGTACTTTATTTTCTTCTCAATTTGCTTGATCAGTGATGCAACTTAATAAAAAAATAGTAAGGAGTCAGTCCTATTGTAGGTTTTCTATAAAACGCATTTTTTCAGGTGCGGTTATACTTATGCAAGGCACTGTATTTGTGAAATCTCAAATGCAGATGACATGACATTGTTCTTATTTTCATTGTTTGTAAACATGGCGGCGAATACGAATAAGTGTGTAGGTACATGAATGCGTGATTTTGATTCCGACTTCAAGTTCGATTGATCTCTTCTTTGCAGAGCAAGAACTGTCATTTTATGACAAGTGGATGAGTTCAGAATCGGACGAAAAAAACACTATTAAACGCGAGGCAAAAATTAAGGCACAACCGATTTTTTATTTATTGAACCGTCAGGCCAGAATTTTTATCTTTTTTTTTGTGTTTATTTGGTTTTTCACGTCAATGTTACTAGATCTAAGGAAATAAATATTCCCTTATCTTTTGATAAAAAACACCTTTTTTGTCAGAGAATATTAATATTAAATTTGAATGTGCTGCTTTGAATGTTTGATCTTGAAATAAAAAAAAGTGTTTTATTCTGTAAACTGAGGTAAGCTGCATGAAATTTTTTGTACGTCGCTAGCCAAGTAATATTATTTTAAACTGTAGAAAACAGAATACACGCTTTTGAAATCCAACTATTTATAGAAAAAAAGTATTCAAGCGCTTATGCATATAGAATTATGCAAAACAATATACTGCTATTTATTTTAGTATAGAAATACACAAGTTGTGACTGCTTGAGTAATATTTTCTTTCGTTTTTCTAGTACAAATTAGATTTCACTGGACTCACAAGCCGGGCTGGATCTGGAGCTATTAAGGATGATGATGGTGGAACCGGAATGATGATGGATTCGAAAGGTTCAACAAATAGTACAGAAGGCAGCATGTGACAGTATGGTATGGCTCGAAGAGCCAAAGGCGACGCTCGCAGGACTCGCGTATCATTCTTACTATTTTAAAATTCATTTAGTACCTGCATTCATAAAAGTAGAATTGATTCTTCTTTTTTATTTTTTTATTTCTCTATTGTTGATGGGTGCGCGAAGGAAATCATAGTAGAGTTCCGCTATTAAGCTTTAACCAAAAATATCATTCGCTTTATTTAATATTTTCAATCGTTTATTAGTACGAACAAATGTGGACAATAATTAAATACGTACCGAACATTGGCTCGGCTAGTAAAATATAAGCCTTAGAATGAGAGAAGTCGGTAGAACGATTGATTTTTAATTTTAAGGAACCGCTACCGGGCGGTGCATATATCTCGCGGTAACTCGGTTACTATTTCATTGACACCTATATTATACTAAAGCTCACACGCTTTTTTATCGTTCCATCATCAATCTAAATTAATTCGATCAAAGCTTCTTATGATAAAATTCTTCAATTTGACAATCCAACATCTGAAGGACAATTTCAATTCAAATTGTATTTGTGCATATCTTTGGAAATACTAAGACCATCTTTGCTATTATTCAATCAAATTTGCGAACTCTTTCGGAATTAAATAGTTTTGATTCAAATAATCAAAATAAAATGAAACTTACTTAAACTTAGCTTTAACTTACCATCAAAATACGTAAAGGAAGTCTTCATTCACTCACGAAAGAGTTCGTTCTTGAGAAGGGATGAACTTGGTCATTGAATGTAAATGTACCTACTACTACATACTTGTCTTGTAACTTAAAAATTTGAACTTATGCCATATCCAATTTCTTCTATACGGCGATTGATTTATATAATTAATCTTGCCCCAATTTATGTATAACCTTTAAGAAACAGGGTATTAGAGATCTTGCCAAATAATAATAGTAAAACAAACAATCATACAATCATAAACAACCAACAATCTCTAAGAGAATGTATTTCCTTTAATTGTGATTTTCTTTTTTATGTACTTATGTATATCTATGTTTTGTAAGTTTTGTAAAATAAGTTTTCTTTTCATTTCATACTTATCTGTCTAAGAGATTACATACATTTCAAATTGTAGAACAAAATTGAATTTAATTCATTTAAAAATTTAAATACCAATACATACATATATCAAAATGTTAAACAAAACTATCAAAAATACTATTGACAAAAAAATGCTTATCTGTTCAACTGCTCCAAGAGCAAAGCTTTATTAAGAAATTTGAACGCCGCCGATCAAATTAAATATCAATTCCAAAATCAACTATGAATGATTCAAAGATTTTTCATTTTTTCAAAATAGAATACGTGAGAAACTACAACGTGGTTCTTAAAAATAATGACTTGCAAAGAACCGTTTAAGCTTACAGCTACCTATCTGTGAATTGCCTTTAATTTTGACGGATGGATCAATTTTTCGGCACTAGCGATAATTTCCCTCTTCGTTACGAAAAAAAAACCCATTGTGACAGTTTGTCAATTTAGTCTTCGAATACTTATTCATAGTCCACAGCTGTCAACAAAATATAAATAAACAAAATAGGAAACAAACAATCAATTCGTATGCATTCCATTTGTCAAGATGAATAATAAATTTAGGAAGAGCGTTGCTTTTTTCCTCGCCGGTACATTAGGCTTTCAAAAATAATATCAAATGCAAACTTCTGTCTTGAGAAACTTCAACATTTTAACAACAAGTGTCATACTCTAGTCTAGTAACACTTTAACATACATAGTTATTCACCACGCTAGTGTTGCAAATTCACCAAAAGTCAAGTTTTAATACACATTTTAACGCAATTCACACCAGCCTTTGATCAGGATTAATCTGTCAAATTTACATTACGCGCGTTGCGCGTAGCTGATTTTGATTATGAACTATTAACTACTACGCGTTGTAAAGGATTTTCCAATAAGAGGTGTTATTTTGATATTCAAAGAAAAATGGCATTTTTTGAGATAAATGATCGGATGTTTGTTTCATTATAAAGAGGAAGGAATAAAGTAAGCCACTTAGGGGTTCTTTTTACACCGAATTTAGATTTTACAGAGCACATTAACAACATTGTTAATAAAGCTAATTCTATGCTAGGGTTCGTGAAACGTTGGTCAAAAGAATTTCTTGATCCTAATGTCACCCTTTCTCTTTATAATTGCCTTGTTCGTCCCCACCTTGAATATGCTTCACAGATTTGGAGTCCTTATTATGACGTTCATATTGACAGGTTAGAATCGGTGCAACGTAATTTTACTCGTTTTACATTAAAAGGTATTCAATGGCATGATCCTCGAAATATTCCATCTTATGACGATCGAGTATCACTTCTTCAAATGCAAGCGCTGTCTCAAAGAAGGATCAACAATGATATAGTTTTCCTTCATCAACTTATTACAGGCGTCACAGATGCACCAGACCTTCTTAGTGCTATACTTTTTCACTATCGGGGAGGAGGTTATCACCTTCGTCGCACCGATCTAATTAAAGTCCCAAGACATAGGACCAATTACGGAATGCATGAGCCCTTGACAAGGATGAGTAGGCTTTTGAATTATAATATATTGACTTTCATATTAATAAGAATAAATTAAAGATTATACTTAAAACCAGTGTGGCACGCTCTTAAATGTTTTTTTGTTGTCTACTAACGTATTTTTTTCTTTTTTTTTATTATTTGTAAAAAAAAACTGACTTTTTTTTCTTGTATTTTTTACGAACTTGACAAGTGTTTTCTAAACGCGTATTTACTTTTTTCTTTGTATTTTATATTTTTAAAATTTTTTTAATTTTTGATTTTAAAATTTTGCATTTTTTCTTTTTTTACTTTTTGTAATATTTTAATATAAAATTTTAATTTATTTTGTTTTTCTTGTTGTACCTGCTTGTATTAAGCAGTCCCAAACTCTTGTCTTCCTGGTACCTACCTATTCGTGTCGCCATCACTTTTTTTTATTATTTTATTTATTTCAAATAATTTCAAATAAAGTGCCGATACGACTTGCAACCGTAATTGTAATCGTACTCGGTGAAAATGGACCCCAGCGCGTGCGGTATCTGGGGGGGAAAGAGGCGTGGGATAAAAAAAAAAAAAAGGTATGCCGTTAATAATGAAACACAACATCAGCCAAATAGCCGCCACGACCACGCTTACAGGAACATATCCTTTTCATGAAATTTTTCATAACCAAATCGCAAAGTGGCTGCCCCATGTCCTCGATAGCCTCACGAATTCCATCTTAGAGGTCTTGAATCGACGCTTGGCTGTTTGCGTAGACCTTATCTTTCACGTGGTCCCAAAGGAAGAAGTCGCAAGGTGTTAAATCCGAGATCTTGTGATCACCTCTTCCAGAGATAACACGGTCCGGAAACTTTTCCCGTAAAAGATCGATGGTTTCATTGCTTGTGTGACACTTAGCACCGTCTTGTTGAAAGTAAACGTTGTCCAGATCAATACCATCCAATTCCGGCAATAAAAAATCATTAATCATCTCTCGATAGCGCAATCCATTGACCGTAACTGTTGCTCCAGCCTCATTTACGAAAAAGTAAGGTCCAATGACCTCGCCGGACCATAAACCGCACCAAACAGTCACGCGTTGAGGATGGAGAGGCTTTTCAACAATAACTCTTGGGTTTTCCGAGACCCAGATGCGACAGTTTTGCTTGTTGACGTAGCCTCCGAGGTGGAAATGGACCTCATCAGTCAAGATGATTTTTCGATGAAATTCTGGATCATTTTCATGCATTTCAAGGATCCAATCAGCAAAGACACGACGTTGTTGATGATCAGCCGGCTTGAGTTCTTGTGTTAACTGAACTTTATAAGCCTTAAGACCCAAGTCTTTATGCAAAATACGGTGTAATGACGTTTGTGGAATGCCTATTTCCAAAGAACGACGAGGAATGGACAAACCTGGGTTTTCTTCAACACTTTGGGCTAAAACAGCAATATTCTCAGTTGTTCTTGAGCGACGTGCACGGGTTTTATTCTTTACGGCGCAGTGTCATAAGTCCGTAGGTCATAAGTCCGTAAAGGACTTTTGACCCACTTAAGTGAGTCAAAAGTTCATAAATCGATTATGAACTTATAACCCACGTAAGTGAGCCAAAAGTCCGCAATAAAAAGAGCCATAAGGTCTTAAACAAAGAAATTTAAGATTGAATGAAATAAATTTTTTTTTTGTTATGGAAAAACTGAAAACAGAAAAATTTGTTTCTATCACAATACAAAATTGAATTTGAATAATTAATTAATAATGCAGAAAAACACCGTCGCGCTCTTTGTCACTATATGTCTGCAAAAAGGGGCACAGAATTTCGTTTTTGAAATGATTTGCTGTTTCAACTATACTTGTGAAACATTGTGAATTGTATTACGCTGGTTATTGAAGCAGACTCCACCAAGCATAGCGTTTTCAGAATTGCTGTTTAGAGAACCATCGTCATCTTCATTCTCCTCTTCGCTCAATTCGTCCATTACATCTAAGTCAATATGGTGCATGCTCTAAGTCTATGTGACTTAAAGGAAACTCTTCTCCATGAAAACGTTCTACTGAACTTTGGTGTTCGGTGAGAGTAGGGCATTCTACAAGCACGCTGTACTTGAACCCAGTTTCATCTTATTGCATCTTTTTGTCACCTTAAATAACTGAGCTGTTTCTATAACATCAACAGCTCCATAAGAAAGACATTTTTGTATTATGATGGGATGTTCAATTTTCATGCATCATCTGGATGCAGACGTAAGTACTATTTTTGCAATACTAAACCTTGACCTCACATGTTTTATTTCAAAAACATATTTCGAACCAAAAAATAAAGCAGGTACAATACCTAATTGCTAGCGAGCGAAGCGAGCGAAAAAAATTTTGCCCAAAAGAGAATGAATTTGGGGTGTGAAAATAAAAAAATTCGCGCGAATTTTTTTATTTTCACACCCCAAATTCATTCTCTTTTGGGCAAAATTTTTTCCGCTAATTTCGCTCCCAACCAAACCAAAGCGATTTTAAATGTTCCAGTTTTCAGATCATCATAATGCTCAGACGAAAGTGAAAAAAGATACTCAAAACGAATCATTGCAATGCAGCATGTGCTTTGCAGACACAAGCGTGCATTACAAATTTTAAAAATTAAAGGAAACAGCAGCAGTTTTGAAAAATGAATTGCAGTATTCTTTATACAAATATATTAATATGGACATTTATTCACTTAATTAACCAATTAAAAAATAATAGGTTGCTTTAGAAGAAGCTTTAAAAGTATTATCCGCAAATTCAAGTCGCAGCCATATGAACGGACCTTTAGGGAATTAATATTTTTTTTCGCACGCACCAAAAAACAAACCCAGTTTCAGAAAAACTCGAATGAAGTGACGCTTACAAGTCAGAGCTATCGAGGCAGATATGTTTTCATTGTGCATGTTAAAACCATGGTCTTAATTACTATTTGCCGATGTAATATTTAAAAGAGAGTACTTATTATTGAAGGTTGTAAAAAAAACACCAGCTAGTAGGTAAGTGAAAGGAACGCAACAAATAACAATTTTCGGAAGCATTCGCTTCTCAGAGAGAATGACTCAAAAAAACCGTAAGCTTTGGGTCAGAATTTCGTAGGAAATTTTGACGGACTTTAGACTCACTAAGGTGGGTTATAAATTCATAATCGATTTATGAAGTTTTGACCCACCTAAGTGGGTCAAAAGTCCTTTACGGACTTATGACCTACGGACTTATGACACTGCGCCATTCTTTACATCACTTACTTGTCCCAACAGCTCGAATTTGTCCTGTATTGCGGTCCGACAAGGTGCTTCACGACGACCCAAAAATGTTTTAGTTTTACGAACCGTCTCTGCCAAATTTTCACCATTTTTATAGTGAATTTTAATAATTTCAATGCGTTATTGAAGCGTGTATCGTTCCATTTTTATTATTGGCGTAGTTTCTACTTGTCAAATGTCAGCTTCAAAAGTGACAGCTACCGAAATAGCGGGCTATTCAAAATAAGACCTCTTATTGGAAAACCCTTTATGATCCCAGATCACTTAAATCATCGTGTGTATGTATATGACTTGACAGCCGTTTGGATAAAAATGTTTATGTCCCGCAATATCATGTCATGGACAGTAGTTAAATTTGCAGTGATATAGGTGAGACATTTGAGAGGGGCTTGGCCAGGGCTTGGCTGTCTGAACACAAATGTGGATAGTTATTTTACTGTCGTAGTGTCTGTGGTTAGTGGTTAGGTGTGTTGGTTGCTAATCAGAAAGCGCCGTCGTGGGTTCGAGTCCTACTCATGCCGATAGTTTTTATTTCATCTTCGCACTGTCTCTTGCGAAGAACTGACAACACTTCCAAGAGTATCATCTATCATGAAAAAATTGCTTCTCAACTTTGCCGTTCGGAATCGGCGTTAAATTGTAGGTCGCCTCAATTCTGCACACGCACCCAGAGAATTGTTGATGAGTAAGCCACTTAGTTCTAAGCTCTTCAAGAGCTGTCGCGTCATATATCACTTTTTCTTTATGTCAAAAAGGTATACTTTCAATACCCCCATTAGTTTTTGAGTAAATGATTACGGCCATCAGAGTTGTTGATCTACTGAGTGCTTGTGGCTACATTTCTGAAGCTTCTGAAGGAGTTCTACATACATAGTGCTTCTTTTATGTATAAATTGACAGTCTTTTTTACTTTAGAGAGTTTATTCAAGTAAAAGGGCTACACTTATTCTTTTCTTTACTCATTTGTCAGTTTGTTGCGTTCAGTTTGGTATTGGATAGGCTATTTTAATTTGACAGCCAAACTGAAAACAAGAGCACACCAAATAAATAAGCTGTTCAAGCCATTTAGAGGCATTGATGAAGTTCAAAATGTTAGTAACTAGAGTACTAGAGAATTATTTTCTCCGAAGAAATAATTGCCAAGCAATTTCTTCCTTTGATGTAGGCATGTTGAGCTTCCGATATACAGTCCGGTTTCCAGGTCCTTCGGATGTGCATATCAATCAGCCTCTCAAAAGTTTTCAAAATAAACGATGTTAAGCTAATGGGTCTAAAATCTTTGGCTTCCGTATGGCTAGGTTTACCCTTTACCAGCCTAAGGGATAAAAATTACCTTTACTTCACGCCACGATAAGGGAACATACCTCCATTTAAGGCTATTCTAGAAAATGCTAGTTAGGTGTGAGATAATAAGGTTTATGCTTTTCTGAAGCATCATAGGAAAGATTCCATCTAGACCAGTCGACTTATACGGGGAGAAAAGGAGTGAATAGCCCATTCTATCCTTTCTTCCGTTATAATATCCGATGGTACTAGGGCTTCTGTATGAGATTCTGTTTCTGGACTACAGATATCAGCTACGCAGCCAAGAAAATGAGTATTCACAAGGAGCTCAAAGGGTTCACTACAGCTGCCTGTAGGATTTTTGAGCGATCCTAGGGTGACTGAATCTTTGGTCAAAATTTTTCTGAGTTTGACAGATTCATTTGTACTTTCTTTTTCGTTGCAGGGCCTTCATGAGCTACGTTTTGCTCGCTGCGTTTCGACCTGAAATATACATTGACTGGTCTTATATATAAACTTCCCAGTCAGTTTCAAAAAAAAAAAAAAAATTGTTGAATAGTTTTGGATTGTTTTTGGTTTGAGCCACTGATATTTTTTACATGGAAAACAAAAACAAATGCTATCCGGATAGCCAGTGGCGGATTAAAGGTTAAGGGGGCCATAGGCAAGCATCTCACTGGTGCTCCTATATAGAAATATCTCTTACTATAGTTTGACCGAAATCGCTGCACCGCGCCTAAAAAAAAGACGTTGAAATAGGGGCCAAGAAAACAGAGACCTAGTTAACATGAGATCTATTAATATTGTCCGACAGATCTTATGAATTTGGTTAATTATAATGATCTGCGGAAACGTAAATTTTGTAAACCAAGTTTACTCGAGTTGGTTCTTATGCAAACAGAGTGGCAACTCGGTTCTCAAATCGGATTGCCTCGAAAATCAATCTAGAAAGAACTTAAATAGCAGAAAAATTAGATTTTCAATCCGTCGAAATCTCTGCCATCCGCTGATGATCTTCGACCATTAGGTTATTTGCCCCTACAATAAGTAAAATCAATGCCTTCAAAAACGCTTACAGAATTAGAAGAAAGCTAAGTCGATTTCCTAGTTGGCAAACCGAGTTGACTCTGTACTGTAAGAGCAATTGCTAAGGACCGATTTATATTTTAACAAAAGATGCAAGTGCAATTCGAGTTTGTTACTTTAACAACCACGTATGAACTCGCATTATTTGCCACGCGCCGGCACGCCCCTTTGTTGCCGCGAGGCTCGTGCCTAGTTTGCCTTTAGGATAATACGCCACTGCGGATAGCCTATCCAAGAGACTATTTAAAAAAAAAAAATTAATTTCATTCAAAATCACAGAGTCCTAGTATCTATGAATATCAAACCAATCATTTCAGGTCAGCCCGACAAAAGGAAACCTTATTTAATTTGTATTGGCTCAAAACTGAGTAGAGCATTAAATATCATAAGCATTCAAAAATCTTTATTTTCATGTTTCACTACAAAAGACAAGCGAATACAATTCAATTGTGATTTAAGTTAAACAGTATTCTAGAAAGCTTCAAAATCACTAAAATTTTAAACTAATCATTTTCGAAGAAACTATAATCATTAGTCTAAGTTTGCAAACAATGTAAATATTTACATACATAAATCATTTATTGACAAGTCCTTTTAAAATTACATTTTCCACTGTATAATCTTTACTATTGAAATAGTAAGAATGATAATGCGAGGAATGTAAATAATGTGAATATTTTCAAAAAATAATGTTTGCCTTTGTACAAACTTCAGTAATGCTATACTAACATATATACCTATTTGAAATTTGATTCCTCAAATCTAGCTAGAAGTGTGTTCCCTTATGTTTTTGAAGACATTGATTTAATCAAGAACTTCTAATAGAATTTTATTGTTAATTCAGTTTCGCAATTAAGGTTAGAGTCACAAAAGCTGGCAATATCTAACAACTTACTGTACATGATTCGTACTTGTATAACAATTTGTCACTTGAGTGTTAAGAACTTGACTACGGAACTGCTTAAATGTGAATGTCAGTAATATTTTTATGATTAGTTTTTTAATGTATGTAGGTATATGTATTTAATATTAACTGCAAAGTGATATCAAAGTTATAATCATTTCAAAGAATGAAGAAACAACACAAATAGTTGTTTATAAAAGCAATCTTGAATATTTTCAACAAATTCCATTGGCCATGAATTAATTCGGGAAAATAACTAAACCAAGTTCAACTTGACTCTTAAGGCTGAATCACAAGCACGCTTCAGCTTCGGCTTCGCCTGACGTTTACGAGTTCAGCCATAGGAATTCAATGCATGCTATCACAAAGAAGCTTCGACCTCACGTTTCGTACGTAATGTTACGTAACGTGACTCCAAACGGAAGCTCTTGTTCAAATATGCTCAACATTTGCTTTATGTGACAACTCAACGCAGCTGTTAAAAAAAGTACACAAACAAAATTCATTTGTTTTTGGTGGGATGAAGATGATGGAGGGAGAACTGTTATTTAAAAATTGGATCGAAACGCCACGAAGCCGAAGCTGAAGCGTTTTTGTGATTCAGCCTTTAAGGCTAAAACACAAACACGCATGTTTAAATAAACAGGGTTCCAAGTTACACAAAATGTATGTCTCATTCTCTCGATTACATTTTGCTTTTGATTCTTTTACAGCCTCGTAGTTGCCAAATGAGAATTTATTTATAATTATGCAAAACATTCGAAAATGTCAAAATCTGCAACCGTTTCCGTTATAAAAATTGGATAAAAGCTAGAAAATCATGGAGTAAGCTCCATTTCTACGTCACAATGTAGAAACAAGCGGCATTAATAATAATTGGCGCAAATTTATAGTCAACTCCTATTAAGTTACTTTAGTAGTGATAAAA
The DNA here is from genome assembly GCA_943590905.1 of Sphaerophoria taeniata. Taxonomy (NCBI): domain Eukaryota; kingdom Metazoa; phylum Arthropoda; class Insecta; order Diptera; family Syrphidae; genus Sphaerophoria; species Sphaerophoria taeniata. The sequence goes on from OX016540.1 coordinate 91,904,660, forward strand.
CCAGCTACTAATTTTATATCAACTTATAGACATTTTGTAACCTGCCTGTAACAAGTGTAAGCTTAAGGTCATACCCACAATACGTTGTAGTTGAAAAAACTCAAAATATGACGGTTTGGGAAATCAAATACAGATTAAGAGCGATTGTTTTAAACAGATAAATACAATTTTGTAGGAGAAAGAATAGTTTGAACATTGAAAAGAGATTTGAAAACGTGTAAGTTTTGTTATTCAAAAAAATGAACTTGGCAAAGGTATTAATTAAAAAAATATACAGGAAACATTTATTTATAAAGGGTCAGCCAAATAACTTTTTTTTTTAATAATAATTTCATTCAAATGGCTGCCTCGGCTGACCATGCAGTAGCTTACATGATCGGTCCAATTTTTAAGCACATTATCGATTGCTGTATTTCACCAATGGCTTCACGAATATTTTCCTTTAAAGCGTCAATTGTCTCTGGCTTGTCGGCGTAACACTTATCTTTTACGGCACCCACAAATCGTCCAACCAACGGTGTCAAATCGCAGCTTCGAGGTGGCCAAACGACATCAGCTCTGCGGCTGATAATGGGATCTTCAAAAACAGGGCGCAAATATCGAGTTTAGCTTCGGCTGTGCGGCATGTAGCACCCGCGCCGGCCGTCCTGTTGAAACCAAATGTTTCCAATATCCTCCTCTTCAATTTTTGTGAACAAAAATTCGTTCAACATGGCCCGATAACAATCGCCATTGACTGTAACGGCCACTCTTTGCTTATTTTCGAGGGAAAATGGCACAATTATGCCTCTAGACCAAAATCCGCACCAAACAGTGACTCATTTTGGGTGTATCGGCTTTTCAATGTATGCGTGCGGGTTTTCTGTGCCCCAAATGCTTGTTTACATACCGGCCAAGATCAAAATAAGCTTCATCTGAAAAGATGATTTTTTTGGCAAAATCGGCATCTTCTCTAAGTCGATCGCAGGCCCACTTAGCGAAGCGAAAACGCATTGAATGGTCAGTTGGCTTCAACTCCTGAACCAATTGGACTTTGTATGGCGTCATACCAAGGTCTTTATGCAAAATTCGTCTCAATGATGTCTCCGAAATGTTCAATTGTTGAGAACGACGGTGAATTGATGTTGATGGCGCTTCACGCACACTTTCTGCCACAGCAGCAATATTCTCGGGTGTACGCTGTACGCACTGTTTTTGGCTTTTCACGCTTTGGTTTATCGATGAGGATGCCAGTTTCTCTCACTTTTTTCACAAGATAACGAACATACGGAGCTGACGGTGCTTCTCTTCTTCCAAAATCCGTAAGCAATTTTCGCACACATTCTGCAACATTAGCATGATTTTCAAAGTAATGTCGCAATATTTCCCAGCGTTGTACAAGCATATACACAAACGTTCAGCGGAAGGATAAAACTAATTACCTCTCAAATCAGACATGAGCCAAGTGTTACTGTTTGTATATAAACCACCTAGTATAATCAACGATGGGTTTTTCAATTATTTGTGCTACATCAAAACCAAAAAAAAAAAAAATCCCAATAACAAACTTATGTAAAAAAAAATAGCACTGTGCTAGAACTCGAGATGACACTAGAATCGATTGCCAGGTCGCGGGTACTAGCTAAATAGAAATACCATGGTTTTACCATTCACGAAATAAGCACTAGTTGAAAAAAACACGTTAGATGGCGGACCCTTTATAAAGTTGGTTTTAATTCGACTATAATTGTGAAAAACTATAGTATCAGCTTAGTATCGACTAAAATAATTTATAGTGTGCTTTATCTGCCTATAAATTTGCGCCAACGGCTTTTATTTTGCTTAAACTTTAAATTTAAGATAGTGCTCAAGAGCTGCAATATTTATATTTAATCATTCACTTCCACAATAACATCATACGAAATTACTGCCATCAACTATTAGAAGAGCTTCTTGAACAAAAATCGGTGTTTTTCAATTCAATTATATAATCGCTAAACATTTAAGAAATCTAAATTTCATAAAACTAACAGTTCATTTTCAAGAGTTGAGCAACACTACAACAACACAACATCACTCATCAGTTAGTGGATTAAGTTTTTAGTTTACTTTTCTAGATTTAATTCTTCTACAATTATTAAATTCCAGTTTATATAAAGAAATGTATTTACCAAAATAAACAGAATCATAGCTGTATTGTAATTATGAAGTTCTTATGTCTTTCAATGACCCGATGAGTAGCTTTCAAATCTCCTATTGTTAATATTTTTGAATATTTGTCAAGGTTCCTAACCTTACTTTTGAATGTCATTAAAATTACTATCGAATCAAGAATTTATATTTTCTTTTCTTTAGATAGAATCGTTTTATTAACAAATTTAAAATCTACTTTTCATCAAAGCAAAAAATATAAAAAACGACAAAAAAATGAAATGTTTAAAAAAAATATTTATGTAATTGTAAGAGTAATATTTATTTTCTTTTGTATGTGCTATAGTTGTAAGTTTCAAAAAATGTATTATAGGTGTCGTGTTGAAAGGTCGAACTGCAGTTAAATATAATTAACTAATCAGAGCTGTGTCTAGCTGCATTTCAAGCTTTGATTTTAAATTTTTTGCGTAAAAATGAAACTACGTTTACATAGTTTAAAAATTGTTATTTAATGTAATGTTAGGTTAGGCGTATACATATATATATCAAACAGTTGGATGTTATTATTTAAGATTTTAGGTCATTATCTGTGCAACTAATTTTTTTTATTGTTATAATGTAAAATATAATTCTAATTTTTGGAAATAATGAGATGAAATAATGAAATGAAAGTAAAATATAAAACTTATTTGAAAATATAAAACTGCATTTACTTTGAATCAATGACTCAGAGGAATGGCTTAGCCAAACGGGTTCAAGCCCCAACTTCGGCAGTATCCTTTTTCTACAAAAATTATTCTTGGACAGTAGCTGCAAGATGGAAATCGATTTTAATGCCATGTTGAGACCTCAAACAGAAGCAGAATGATATTGTAATATTCGGCTTGGTCCGACAATTAAAACTTATTCACTTTTTAAATAAAACACAAATTCACTTTATTCAAATCACTAACAAACTTATACAATATTCAACACTTTCAATTATAACTTTGCAAACACAGTATCTTTACTTTATCTCAGTTCACAATCAATTAATTTTGCCTCGCCACCAACAGGGGCGGCAGAACACTTTTTGTTTAGGTGGGGTGCATGGTAGAATAAAACGTGGTGTGTATGGTAGTTTTATTTTAGTTTTATTCTAGTATATACCGAAGCCGAAGATTTGTCCGAATGTTGTTTTTTTGGCCGAATTCGACCGAAGCCGAAGGTTCGGTCGGACACTAACTAAAATCAAGCAGAAAAACAAAGATAAAAATAATTCATGATGTTGAGCCTATGACCGATGGATAAATAAATCAAATCACTTGGTCAGTCTCAGTCAATCAATCTAGAATTATTGCAACAACATTCATAACATTTTCTTTCCCTCAATTAACTTAAAAAAATTGGTATATTTCCAAAGCCAGGAGGTGGGGTGCACCCCATGCTCAGAAATTTTAGGTGGGGTCCATACCCCACCCACCCCATACCTTCTGCCGCCCCTGGCCACCAAACGGCTATTTATATAACAAAAATGATGGGTTCTAGAAACTACTATTGGTTCCTATTGGTTCTTGGAGAAGCTGAAAGTTCGAGAAGCTCTCTATTTACAAATAAAAATACTGGGATTACTTTTTGTAGGGGCTAACGTTCTTAATGCTAAACAAAAAGTTTCTCTTAATCACTAGGATTGCCCCTCACAAGTGTTTACTACTACAATTAAACGATATTAAGTAAAGAGAGTATGTACATTAAATAAACAAGAGATACAGAGTAAGTAAAGAGAGTAAGAAAAGTGTGTACATTAAATATAGAAAGAGATACAGAGCGTAAGAGATAATAAAGAATACGCATTAGACATTACAATAGAAGGAGAAACAGAGCGTATGAGATAAATAAAGTGTATACACATTACAATATTAGGAAACTAGCCAACCTTATTAACGTTTTTTCATCTAACCAAATCTTACAGATAGTTTTTGGTGGTTTTTCTGAAGACATAAATCGAAGTTATTTTTTTGATAAATATTGTAATATTCGGCTTGGTCCGACAATTAAAACTTATATACTTTTCAAATAAAGCACAAATTCACTTTGTTCAAATCACTCACAAACTTATTTATTCAACACCTTCAATTACTTTTCGAACACAATATCTTTACTTTATCGCAGTTCACAATCAATTAATTCTTCGCCGCCAAACGGGCTCTTTATATAACAAAAACACTTGGTTCTAGAAACTACTATATTGGTTCTTGGAGAAGCTTGAATGTTCCAGAAGCTTACACTTACAAACAAAAATAATGGGATTTTTTTTGTAGGGGCTAACGTTCTTAATGCTAAACAAAAAGTTTCTCTTAATCACTAGGTATTGCCCCTCACAAGTGTTTACTACTACAATTAAACGATATTAGAGTTAAAGAGATACAGAGTAAATAAAGAGAGTAAGAAAAGTGTGTACATTAAATATAGAAAGAGGTACAGAGCGTAAGAGATAATAACGTATACACATTAGACATTACAATAGAAGGAGATACAGAGCGTATGAGATAAACAAAGTGTATACACATTACAATAATCTATAACCGAGTGCTACAAAAAATATTCGCCCTTTTTTGATTTACATTGTACAAGTATATAACGGTTGTTGAGGAAAATTGTGAAATATATCGATTTGAAATTGCGGAAAATAAGAAAAATAAACATTTTTGCCAATATCTCGGCTACCAGGCCTTCAGCAAACTTTTACGCCATTTTGATGAATAGAGTTCGAACAGACCTTTCTATTGATGTATCATTCCATTGTTTTTTAACCGTAATTGTTATCGTACTCGGTGAAAATGGACCCCAGCCCAGCGCGAGCGATATCTGGGGGGGAAAGAGGCGTGGGAATTAAAAAAAAAAAAAAAAAAAAAAAAAAAAAAAAAAAAAAAAAAAAAAAAAAAAAAAAAAAAAAAAAAAAAAAAAAAAAAAAAAAAAAAAAAAAAAAAAAAATATTGGCAAGTCCATGATATTTTTCCAAAATCATCAAGAAATCAATTTCGCTTGATTCTACATATTTGATAGTCCTCATTATCCTGAGCCTACCACTGAAAGCCAAACTCATTCTGAGCTTTAGTTTCCGAGATAGAGATATTGGGCATTAGAATATATTCGGTACTAGCCGACCCCGCGAACCTCGTCCCGCCAATTCGGAGGTCAACTCCTAAATAAAAATTAAATTGATTTTTTTTTTTCAAAATGCAATGTGATTTACTTGAATCTTATTGAAATAGAGAACGATATAATTTTTGCTCTACTTTTCATTAAGAGATTCTGAATTTTAAGATGAAAATGGTCTCAATCGATAGATACGCTTTAGTAAAGTACAAATAAAGTGATCATTTCTTGACAGAAATTAATATTTCTATTTGTAATTAATCAAATAAAATCGAACTTTTTGCACCGAATTCACGATTAAACGTCATTTTTAGTACTTGCAGACTGCGTATATTTATGGGATTTTTTTGGATCGGGAAATTTGTTTAATTTTTCCCTTTGAGGACATTTTAAACGTCATTCGCCGCGCACTAGAAAATATAACGAAATTTGTTACTATTACTTATAATGATGTTACAATACATTTTCTCATGATAAAATAATAAATTTAAAATATCACCCGAAATTTTTAACCATTACTGCAGATTCTAACATTGGATTGTCCTGGATTTTTTCGAATTTTTCCCAAAAATATTTGTTTTGTTCGAAAAGCAATCGACCATTTCTATTTCGATTGTTTCCATTTGCCTACTTTCCCGTACATTTTTTTTCCAAATTTTGTTTTAACAAGAACCATGACTCGACTAAGCTATGCCTGCAGTAAACATTTTTTTAAATGCGTTGGACGGCTTAAGAGTCCTTACCGGACATACAAACAAACCAACATACCATACACCCATTTGTTTATACTAATATTTAGTTATAACCTCGTTTTACCACAAGTTAGCAAATTCAGAATTTCAGATAAGCTCCTAAATTTTTCAGCCTTATTATGAGTTTCACCTGGAAAATCATTCCCTAGGAATATTTTTGTTCGCCCGGAATTTAAAAAGCTATTGTGACTTTTGCCCGAATAGAATTTAACTTCGAATCAGGACTGACAGTTCGACTAAAAACAAATTGTGATAGAATGCTTGCAGGGACTGAAATTATGCCATTCATAATTTCCCTTTCAAATATTAAATATGTTTATAGTTTTCTTAACTAAATCCAAATGGCTAGTTCATTCAAGAAATATTCTTTTTCAGATCATAGCTTACATTTTTTTAAGGCTATTGACACGCAATTTGTAAAATATCAGTTTTTTGTTCAGCTCATTTCAAAAACAAAAATTTAAACATATAGGAAATATTTGCTCAGTGTGTTATCACTGTATTGAAAACGCGAAGTCTTTGTCAGTTTAAATTAATTTATTTTTTATTTTTTATTTTTTTGTTTTTATTGGGAGTTTAAAAATAAATAATTGAAAATTGATGTTGAATAAATAAATTTATCTTTTTTTTTAGTGGAAAGTATGTATTATTGTCTTCTTCGGGGCTACCGAATGGAATTTTTGGCTTAAGGATTCGGTAGATTCACCAATCCGCCCACTAGTTTGTATAGAGTGCAATAAGTTGACAAAACCCCATATTTTAAAATTGATTTCGCAGCCATTTTCTGATATTTTATATTGCTAGATTCATTTTTAGTTCCAACGATAATAAATGTTAATGTTTCATTCCGCCCGAATTGAGTGCTGGCATAAGGAAAATCTTTCGATTGTTAAAAAAAAACAAGTATCTAACCCATTAAAACAAATTACCTTTCTTTTATGGATGTTGACACATAGATAAATAGACAAAAAGAATTGTTTCTCAAATTCAAACCTCTTTTTATACAAGTCGCTGTGGCGTATACTTACTTTTTTGTAAGTGTTCTTCTGTTCGCTTTCTAAATAAAAGTGAAAATGTTAGCCCTTTTCATTCCGCCTGAACTGAGTCTGGCAAGAAGGGAATAAAATATTTCGAACATGAAATTGTTTTTACCCGAAACTCACAATAGGGGAAACGAAAAAACGGTTTTTTTTCGGGTGGAATGCTGTTCAAGTGAAACTCGCAATAGGTGTGATTACAAGACACAGATATTTCCAATTTCAAATTTATTAAGTTTTTCTAGCTTGACAACGAATTTTCCACCTTTGCACAGTCAAATCCTAAATGTTATAAGAAATCAAATTTTAAGCTCTTTCTATTTTTCTATTTTTCGGTTTATAAAACCAATTCTGGAAAAATTGCATATTAAATTCCATTTCAGCCTTGAAATTCTCCGTGGTCTCCCAGAGTTTTCCGAGTTTCACATCACAAATTTTCAACCTTTCCATTTGAAAACCAATGCACCTACAATTCCATGCGATTTTCCATTTGGAGTTTTTCGAGTTTTTCATCAAGAACTTTCTATTTTTCCATTCGATAACCTCATTTTGAAACAAAATATTCCAAGCAAAAAATTGATTTTGTACCTCCTAAAGAATTGTAATGATGTATGCTTTTTTAATATAAGATATTTTGGGTTTAATCTGCATTAACTAAACAAAAATGTCATCCTTACATAATATACAATTTTGAAGATACTCCATGCATTTTTGTGACTCTATTGGACAGTTATTTTACGTGAGTCAAATGGTACGTGAAATTATAAAAAGTGCGCGAATAAAAAATATTTTCTGCTTCTTAAACATCTGTTTCAACTCATAAACAAATAGACGCCATATAAAATGTTTTTACACGAGATCTGACTGATTTCTATTCGGAACATTTCTTGGATTTCTCATAACATCGGCATAGTTTTCAATACTTGACAATAAGTAAAGACTGCAGCATTGAGAAGAGGTCTAGAATAATCTCAAATGAATTCTGCTGGAAAGGGTGCTTTAGCATTGTGAAAATGCTGAAAAAAAGCATGTATATGTTTCGTCATATGCGTTTCTCCAATTCTTTGTGCAATCATGATTTGGCCCTCCGGACAACTGATACTAAAATATGATTTAACGCATTAATTTTTATAGTTTATAAGATTAATAAAATATAAATTAACAATTATTGTTTCATTAGAAAGGAAACAAGACAAGTTTTTGTATTTTTGATTACTCGTAAAGGTGTTTTTAATAATAATTACTGTATAAAGAAAGAATATATTTCATTATTACTAAGATCTGCAAAGTTGGCTTTGTCCTGACTCAATATTTAAACGATAAGGGTCCGCCAAATAACTTTTTTTTTTTGAAAATGCTATAATAAAAAAGTTGCCCGTATCTTAGTTGGTAAAAGCGTTGGCTGCTAAGCAGAACGTCGTTGGTTCGAGTCCTACTAGAGTTTTTATTTCATCTTTCACGGGCACTGCCTCTTGCGAAGACCTGACAAATCTTCCAAGAGTATCAATCTGTCATGAAAAAGTGCTTTTCAACTCTGCCGTTCGGAATCGGCGTTAAATTGTAGGTCCCCTCAATTCTTCAAACGCACTCAGAGAATTGTTGATGAGAGTAAGCCAATTAGGCCTTGGCTCATCAAGAGCTGTCGCGCCACTCTATTTTTTTTTATTTTTATAATAAAAAACTACTATATTTTCTCAAATTTCTTTTTTTATTTGAAAGTACAATCCTTCCGGTTAATAATGAAAAATAATTTCATTCAAATGGCTGCCTCGGCTGGCCATGCAGTAAGCCTACACGATCGGTCCAATTTTTAAGCACATTATCGATTGTGTGCAGCTGTATTTCACCAATGGCTTCACGAATATTGTCCTTTAAAGCGTCAATTGTCTCTGGCTTGTTGGCTTAACACTTATCTTTTACGGCACCCCACAAATCGTCCAACCAACGGTGTCAAATCGCAGCTTCGAGGTGGCCAAATGACATCAGCTCTGCGGCTGATAGTGGGATCTTCAAAAACAGGGCGCAAATATCGAGTTTAGATTCGGCTGTGTGGCATGTAGCGCCGCGCCGTCCTGTTGAAACCAAATGTTGCTAATATCCTCCTCTTCAATTTTTGTGAATAAAAATTCGTTCAACATGGCACGATAACGATCGCCATTGACTGTAACGGCCACTACTGCAACATTACCATGAATTTAAAAGTAATGTCGCAATATTTCCCAGCGTTGTTCAAGCGTATACACAACCATATTCGTTCAGCGGAAGGATAAAACTAATTATCTGTCAAATCAGACATGAGCTAAGTGTTACCATTCACGAAATAAGCACTTGTTGAAAAAAAAACTTTAGATGGCGGACCCGTATATACTGTTGTTAAAAATAACAAGATAGCAATTGATTAAAAAAAACGTAAAGTTCACAAGCAAAAAGTTCAAAAATTTATAAAATAAGAAAATCTATATAAAAAACACGTATACGCCCGAGTGTACATTTCTTTACATCCGTCGTAAAATACTGAATCTCTTTGTATATAAAATTGAATGTATGTTTGTTTGTTTGTTTTTATGTCTGGTATGACTCCTAAGCAATCCAACAGATATTTACAGTTGTATAAAAAAAGAAATCTAAGTAATTAAGTGTTTATTAGAGAAATTATGAGGATCTTGCCACATGGCGTACGGAAACAATAAGTGTTTTAGATAACTGTAGGATCTCTTTTTTTGCAGCTTGAGTCCAGAACTGTCCATATACAATGAAATACCATTGTATTTTGTAATTAACATTCGGTAAATACCAATCTGGTCAGCAGACCAATAATTCACATAAAAAGGACCATGGATTGCTTGGTATGGGGCTATAAGTGGCTTAGGACAAAAACCAAGAAAAACGGTTTTGTGTTCATAACTCGGTAACCAGCGGTCCTCGTAGATAGATTTGATTTTCAGTGACTGATAGAATGCGAATAGACTTTTGTTTTCGTGTATCATTTGATACATGCTACCTCGGAAAATTGAGAGACCTGACGATTTGAAATCGTGGAAAATTTTCTGAAGGCAGAAATTGAAAGAAAGTGTCCGTAGCTTAGTGGTTAGGTGTGTTGGCTGCTAAGCCAACGACGTGGGTTCGAGTCCTGCTCGTGCCCATAGTTTTTATTTCATCTTTCACGGGCACTGCCTCTTGCGAAGAACTAACAAAACTTCCAAGAGTAACAATCTGTCATGAAAAAGTGCTTCTCAACTTTGCCGTTCGGAATCGGCGTTAAATTAAAGGTCCCTCAATTCTTCATACGCACTCAGAGAATTGTTGATGAGAGTAAGCCCCTTAGGCCTTGGCTCTTCAAGAGCTGTCGCGCCACTCTATTTAATTATTTTTTTTAGAAATCGCAAGAATGTCAATGTGCGGCAAGCGGCTGAAAAGGGCGTTACGTTTTGACTGAAAAAGATATCGTAAAATTCATAGTTATAGCACAGATAAGAAACTATACAGATGTCTCATCCATATGGGAAAAAGTGTTGTATGAAAACGAATTTTATCAAAAAAAGATTTTTTTTCCTTCCCAAATCTTTTTTGTTAGTTTTCGTCTTTTTTCTTTTTAACTCGCAAACACGGAGAATAAGATTTGTTTTTGTTATGTTTTCTCTTTTCATCCCCTATTTTGCCACCTCAATTGACCTCTCTGTCTTTGATATGGAAAGAAAACAAAAATTCAAAAACAACTTTTTTGTCGTTTTACGTTAACACATCTTTAAAATTATTCAATTGTATTTGTGTTTTATTTCGTAATGATACGATTTTGGATATGTATGCAATGAAGTTATTGCGTTTCTATTTTCTTTTATTAAGTTTTTGCACTTATACACTTGAATACCTGTGATTGCCTTCTGGGTAGGTATACCGATTACAGGATAGGTATATGTATAGTTGAATTGTCCTGGGACCTGGATTGAATAGTTAAGGCATATTTGAGACACTGTTTTTTTTAAATTATTCTTACCCTTAAGGAAAAAAAAATTAAGTAGATTTGCTTTTTTTTCGAAAAAAACGAATAGCATTGATTTTGGTTGATTACATAAATTTGTAAATGTTAACTTCAATTATTATGAAGGTTCACAGTAGATGAACTTTTTGTGAACTTTATTTTGTCAAACAATTTAGTGCTTTTTACTTGCGACACATAGAATATACCTGACATTATTGAATTCGTAAAAAAAAATTTGAGATGATGATGAGATAATGACATTACGATTCTCTGTCATCGTAATTTCATATCTCATCATCATCTCAAATCGAAAAAAGTGGGTCCGGCGATTCCGTCGTCTGTCTGTAAACGCACTTACAGCGCCTTAACCACTAGTCCGATTGATTTCAAACTTGAAAATTAGAGGTTTGAGCAAAAACGCATAGCTTGTCTTTTTGATTTTTTTCAAGACCAAAATTTAGGGTGCCACAATACAATTTTTTTTTTTACCAAAAACCAAAAGTTTTAATTTTCTCAAAAACGGCTCCTACGATTTTTTTAAACTTCCCCGAAATTTTTTTTTCAAAGCATTGATGTATTCATGTAAAAAAATATTTTTGTACTGCTCCAAAACCGTACCTCTCATAGAAAGTTTTTTTGTTATAAGATTTTTTCCAAAAATGAAAATGCGATCAGCATATTTTTTTCTGAAAGTACGTATATATTGCCCAAATAATATTTTGTTTGTTTTTTTTGTATTTTTAAAAAATATTTTTTAACTTTTTTTTCAAAGTTCTGTATCGCGAAAACGAATCAATATTAATAATCGAAACTTATTTATAAAATGTATAGTTACATATATTTGAATACTGCATACCCAAATTAATTTTTAGACACTAATTTTTAGAACTTTTATATATAAAAAATTAATTTTACTAGGATTTTTGAAAAAAGAAATTGAAAAATCAACATTTGCAAGAAATCATATGATATCAATTTTTTTCAGATTGAGTCTATTTTTGAAGTACATATTTCCATTTAAATTTTCAGTTATGAATTTTATTTGTTTTAGAGAAATTATTTGCTTCTTGGGCTTTGATGATCAATCAGTTGGATGCGATTAATAATAAATAAAACTAATCCATCTTGGTTTTACCCTACGTTTCGCCAGTTGTTTTCCAGCTTCTTCAGGGGATTTATTTAGTATTGTATATTAAAAAATCATAATTAAAAGTTGCACAAAAAGTGCGAAAAGTTTTACTATGGACAACACTAATATCACAGTATTAAACAACTAGTGTATGGCAACACTATACAAAGCACTCATTATTTGTTTTATTTTTTTCGCTGTTTTCCTTAATTTTTCTAGTTTTACACCAACAATTTTCTATTTTTCCGTTTGTAAAACCATTTGTGCAATTGCACCTTAAATTCCATGCAAAAGTTTGATTTTAGTCTGGAAATTCTGCGTGCACTCCCAGAGTTTTCCAGGATCCCCATACCAAATTTTCCATTTTTTTTTTATTTGGTAACCAATGCACCTCCAATTCCGTGCAATTTTCCTTTTGAAAACCAATAAGTTTTCCAAGATTTAAATCAAGAATATTCTTTTTATTCATTCGATAATACATTTTGAAACAAAACATTCTGAGCACTAAAATCAATATAACATACATTAGGGTGGTCCTTAAGATAGAATTAATGAAGACATCCGCTCAATCGTCTCCAAATAAATAAAACAAAAAACCTTTAATTTTTTCAGATTTTTATCTTTACCCCTTACTGGCCCTGTATAGAAGTGAAATTCTAATACTAGGGACTTTGTGGCTGATTTTTTTATAATTCCTGTATATCTCCATTTCGGCTTTACCGACTTTGTTAAAAATTTGCACAATTATACTAAACATTGTCTTTAGTGAAATAGCATTCCAAGATATTATTTAAAATATATTCTTCAATAACAAAACAATCGGAAAAGAGATCCATTTTTGTAGTACCTTTTGGGTTTATAACACTCTTTTCTAGATTTCTCAAAAACGGCTCAACCTATTTTTTGGAAATTTCGTCAACACGTTTATATGTTATGTCGTAATAATGTTGCATACCAAAAAATTTCATAAGTGCTTTAATTTCCTTGTAAAAAAAGTCAGGGAAATTAAAACAAAGGATAATGTTAAGTATAATTGTGCAAAATTTTTATTTTAAAGCCTAAATTCAGATATACGGGAATAATAAAAAAATCACCCGCAAAGTCCCTAGTATTAGAATTTCACTTTAATACAGGGCCAGTAGAGGGTATAGATAAAAATCTGAAAAAATTAGAGGATTTTCTTAAATTTATTTGGAGACGAATGAGCAGATGTAATAAGAACCACCCCAATGTACACAATAAATAATTATGCAAATTCTAAATTGAAATTCTAAGAAAATCAAAAATCAAATTCCGGCTCGTACATGTTTATGTTTATTGAGTCTTTTATTACCACTGTGCCGTATGCGTGTTTTTATTCTGTAACCCGAATTTAAAAAAGTAGGTAAATTAAGTACATAAGTAGTATTCACATAAGTTCTTGAATCTGTCTTCTGTCCCCAATCAAAAAAAAGTGCATGTCTAATTGCATACATGTTAGGTATGATTGTATGTGTACCAATACGAAGTCAACGATCAACAAGCCAACGCAATACGCAACCCATGCTCACCGGCGGCGTTACCACTTACCAAAAAAAAAAAAAAACCGAAGTTGATTTGGGAGAAAAGCGATGTTGATGGAGAACAAGGGACGTTTTTATATTCTATATCGACCCTGGATACATTGACGCATAGACAAATGCACGAACAAGAAAATATAAGAAAAAATTGAAATCACTCTACCCCATACACTCGCAGTTTGCTTGCACAGAGACAGCAATCTTCATGCAGGCATATGTAGTATTCGGCCCTATAAGTTTTTTTTTTCTGAGTGAAGTAGATTTCAAGAAATTAGAGATGGTTCGATTTAAGATGTAAATTTTCAACATTTTTTCAAAAATCGGTAGATCTACTTCGAAAGGAGTAAAGTGGTAACGCTGATGCTCACACACAATAGAAATACAAATAAATAAAAACAACACACAATACCTATTGGAAAAGAAAACGAAAAAAGAAATGAAAGAAAAAACTACCAAAACAAAAAAACAAAATTGCTTATGAGAGCTTTCATATGAACAGGCAGAGCTTTTTTATAAACTTAAAGAGCTTGACGATGAGCAGGCAACTGCCTGTTCATAGTCGATCGTGAATTTAAAAAACTGACTTCATTTTTTTGTATGGAGATGAGACATCTGTATATTTTCTTATCTGTGGTTATAGTTTAAAAGAAAAAAATAAAAAAATTGTGTTTCATGTGATTCACATTTTTTGTTTAACAAAAAAAAAATCAAAACACAGGATAAACTTTCATAAAAAACCAAATTCTCATAGTGAAATCAATGAAGCTAAAAAAGGGCGTTTTCAAAAAGTCCTCAGAAACAGCTCGGATTTGGAGAATTTGTTTTTTTTTTCAAATTCTGTTTTTTATATTGTTTAAAATCAGGGGGGAAATACTTATTTACCTATATTGTTTAAACAATTTTTATATTGTTTATAGGGTGTGACCACGAGCGATGTTTTTGGTAATTGGAGTGTGTAGGTTGCATTAAGACAAGCAAAAAATCATATGGAAGTAAGGGTCTATTGCCCACGTTTAGCCAGGAGGGGCAATTTTATAACAAAAAAGCCTATTTACAAAAAAAAATATTAAAAATCAACGGCTTTGTCCACAATGCCGTGTTATACCTTCTTGCAAAGCTAGCTCTTTCATTTCGCATTTAAATAAAACTGTTTTCAGGAATAGTTTTTGAAAAATTCATCTTCAAAGTCAAAATATCGAAATTCGAAATTCTCAACTTTTTTTTTTAACTTCGAAGTTCGAACTGATATTCTTCGAAATTTTATGTAAATTGAACGAAAAATTAATTTGCTTCTTTCTATTATGATTCTCATCGATATCCTATACAATTTCTGTTTTGGAAAAAGGATGTCACCCAACTCAGGGCTGATGTTAAAATTGTAAATTGTCATGAAGAATGGGAGTTTTTTTTTATTCGGACAGTCGTGGTGTGGTAATTTATTTTGCAGAAAATCGTTCTGCAGTAATTCCAACCTTTAAAGATGTACGAAACCCTGGATGCTTATGAAGATCTTTTTGTTTTACCATTGTGTGCTTGTTTCTTGTTCCTTTTGTAAATCTTGTCTCGTGAGCCTCTTAATAAACAATTAAATAATTATATTTTTTTTATTAACATAAAGTAACATTATTTTTATATATATGCATTTTATTTGTTCTTACATAAATCTATAAACATTTTTTTTTCTGAAATATCTTGATCGTTCTTTGAAATAGTCGTTGGAAATTATCTTTCTTAAGACTCTGCTGCGTTATTGCTGCTATCGCTGAAAAAAAGCAAACAAAAATTACAAACTCAATCAGCCCTATTGTGAGTTCCACCCGGAAAATCATTCCCTCGGAATATTTTCGTTCGCCCGGAATTACAAAAGCAATTGTGAGTTTCACCCGAATAGAATTTCACTTTAAAAAAGGAATGACAGTTCGAATAAAACAAACAGTGATAGAATGCTTGCAGAAAAACACCAGTTTTCAAGGAATGAAAATATCCCATTCATATTTCCCTTTCAAATCATTCAACATTTTTATAATTTTCTTTACTTACTGTCCAAAAGGCTAATTCATTGAAGAAATATTCTTTTTCAACTCATAGCTTACATTTTTTAAGGCTATTGATACGCAATTTGTAAGATATCAGTTTTTTTCAGTTCATTTCAAAAACAAAAAATTAAACATACAGGAAATGTTTGCTAAGTGTATTATCACTTATCACTGTATTGAAAACGTCGACGTCACTGTATTGAAACCGAAAATTGGTGTTGAAAGAATGAAAGTCGTTAGGTATTCATCTTTTTTTGTGCAGTGTTGAGATAATGGAAAGTATTGCACTCTTGATAAATCAAACCGAGAATGTGATCAAGCGGCATACGAAAGGATATTTCGACCAAGTGATTTCCGTAGATTCACTCGTCCGTCCGCTAGTTCGTACTTATTGCACTAACTTGACAAAAACCATATTTTAAATAGATTTTGTAGCCGTTTTCTGTTGCATCATATTGCTAGATTCATTTTTAGTGCAAACGATTATAAATGTTGCTGTTTCTTATCTCTAATCTTATACTTCTGTTCGCTTCCTAAATAAAAGTGAAAATTTTAGTCCTGAATGACATTTAATTCCGCCTGAACTGAGAGCAATAAGGGAAATATTTCGAACATGAAAATTTGTTCGCCCGAAACTCACAATAGGCGAAACGGAAAAAAGGATTTTTTTCAGGTGGAATGCTGCTCACGTGAAGCTCGCAATAGAAATATGAACGGATCGCACGGTTGGTTTTGATTTAAAAAAATATAAAACAACGGTAAACGCTAATTCGGTCAAACCACTTATTTCCAAATTTCAAGGCAATACACCAAAAGCACAGATAATAAATTTATACAGATGTCTCATCCCTGCAGAAAAAAATGAAACACATTTTGCTCTTAACAGACAACGCCTTAACAGACAAGGAGCTTTTTGAAGCTTTTTTCCTTGCCTGAGTATTCATTTATGGGCAATGAGGCGAGCGAAAATAGATTTTTAATGCATTAAGTGAATGCGTTAAAGCTTTTGGAAAAAGCTTTTTTTTTGGTAGCTTTCAGTTTCATATATCATTTCTCGCCATAAGGGTGAGACATCTGTATAAATTTATTATCTGTGCCAAAAGGCTCTTGTTGCGAATAGAATCGCCTAATCCACTTTTTTCCATTTCTCCGTCATAGTAATGTTATTTATGATCAAAATCTCGAGTGTGATTTTTTTAAAGGAATGAATTAACTTGAGTATGGATATGTTCAAAAATGCATACCTGAAATAGTTTTCAGTTTTTCGCTTTTGGTACCGAGGGCCTCCCAGATCTTTCGGAAATATGTCGTGATGGTTAATAATGATAACTTTTATCAATTCATTCAATTGGGTTTGATACTGCACTTGTTTTCGATCTTCTGGCGTTGGCATTAATGTCGGTCCAAACGAGATAGCTAAATTAAAAGCATCCATCATATTTTCACGTGCGTACTCAGACAAACTAGGAAAACAAGAAATTTTATTATGTAATTCAAATGATTCAAACTTTTATACTAACTGGTTCAAAAATGAAAACAAAAACCGAATTACTATAACGATTGGCTTAGAGATGGTCCTAAAAAAATTTCTCATTTCTGCCACAACTTCGTGTTCTGAATCCATTTCTATAAAATGGCAAACGAAATTACATTTTGGTGAACACAAATGTTAACACTAACTCACGTTTCAGAGATATGAAAAAATTGAAGTATTTGCTTGGAAAAAGAGGTTCCTGAAGTTCCCTCAAGTACAATTTTAAGACACCAGCAACTGAATTCATATCTGCTGCATCAGTAGCTCCTGCTAATGGATCCTCCCCACGCTCGAAACATTCACGAAAGTTCATTATCTCGATTTGAGATCCCGAGACGCGGAAAATACCTTGGCTCTGAAGTCCTGTTTTCCATTAAGTACAAATAAGAATTAAGAAATTGAAACAAAAAATTAAAGACAACCATATGTGCTGATGACTCTAATGCAACTTCGCATGATCAAGGGAATTGGTTCGTTTGTAAGTTTTATGTATTCCTCCAGAGATCCACCAAACAAACGGGGTCGGCCATTTGCTGGTATAGACTTGGCCTTGCTGTCCGAAGTAGTTGGATTAGAGTTGGTTTTAAAGGCAATTTGTTTGATAACCGTTGACAAACTTGAATTTGATAAACTCTTAGATGCTGAGATCTTAGGGGGAACGTCAGCTTGAGGAGCACTGGCTTTGTAGAAACTTTTTCTTTCCGGTTCTAATAGATTTTCCGTTTTGGCTTCCAAGCTCTCCAATATTCCATATATCACTTCTAGGTTCTTTCTGAGTTTTTTCTCTTTGGAGTTCAACAATTGTGTTTGAAGCTCGAATTCAAGATGTAGAAGGCGTTCAATAGAATCATCGTTTGTCTCTTTGTTTGATTGGTGTTGAAGTTTTGCATTTGTTTGTGTTAAGTCGGCTTCACTCCGCGATAAAAGTTTAAGCTTGAATAATTTGTGGTCTAAGGTAACGTGAGCAAGGATTGCTTTCGATATCATTAGACCAAATCCCAAGTCCATAGCCTAGAAATAAGATTTGTGTTTTGTTTGAGAAACAGACTGCTTGTATCAAACAAAGTTTCCTTACATCGATGATGTCCTTCAAGTCTCTTAACATATTTTTATGAATATCAACATTAGATGTCGCTGTTAAGTGTTTGTATATATTTCGAGATTTGAAAAGATCCAATTTATCGCTTGAAGATGAGTTGTTCTTCTGCAAAAACAAACAAATTAAGTAAGAAACATAAAATGTCCACAGACGATTGTGTTGAATGTGTTAAGAATGGGCGTTACACCTCAACAACCGGAGAATCGATGAAAAATTTGCTGAAATTACGTCAGACGTCAGAGAGCTATCATTTAGAATTCTCGCTGCTCCGTCAAAGTCGAACAGAACATCACCGAAGCTTTTGATGTCGAAAAAGGTCTACGACAGGGTGAAGCGCTATCTTACAACCTCTTTAACATCGTACTTGTTGAAGCTATTGTGCCTAACTCAGAAGTGAACACCAGTGGCACAATTTTTCAAAAGTCCGTTCAACTCCTGGCTTACGCGGACCGCGGACGACATTGACATTATCGGCAGAACAAAGCGAGCTGTCAGTGGTGCATTTGCTGGGATTGAGACGCAGCTAAGATGAGTTATTTGCCTGTCAATGAGACGAAAACAAAGTATATGCTGTCATCGAGAGGCACAACACCGTCGAATCGGCCAGAATATCACAATGGTCATTTACAATTTGGAAATAGTTCAGAGACTTTGTATATCTGGGGTCCACTATAACCTCTCACAATGACATCAGTGCAGCGATAAAAATTGGCTCTTGCCAATCGCTATTTCTTCGGGCTAAGAAGGCATTTGAGCAGTAAAGCCCTCTCTCAAAGAACCAAGGAAGCCCTGTATAAGTATAAGACCTTAATCATCCCAGTTCTGCTGTATGGGACGGAGGCATGGACATTGACAAGAGCGGATGAGAACCTTCTGGGTTGCCGTGAGAGAAAGATTCTTCGAGTTCTGTTCGGTCTAGTATGCATCGGCGGAGAGTGGAGAAGGAGGTACAATCACGGGCTTTACAGTGACATCGAGACATGGTCAGAAAGCTAAAAATTCAGAGGTTAAGATGGCTGGGTCATGTGAAGCGTATGAACACCGACGCACGTCGTTTTTTCGTAACCAACTCCGATGGACGACTTAAAGAGGAAGACCTCATCTTAGGTGGTGCGGTCAATTCGAGAACAAAATCAACCAACTTAATATGCGCAACTGGAGGCAGCTAGCGAGGGAACGAGCTGGGTGGAGAGGCTCGTTGGCTGAGGCCGAGATCCATCCTGGATTTTGAGCGCCACCGAAAGTAAAGTAAAGTCAGAACGCAACCTATGGCGTATTAGGTAAAACGTCGAATTTCGTGGTTTTCAAGAGCCCGAGGTCCATCCTGGATTGTGAGCGTCACCGAAAGTAAAGTAAAGTCAGAACGCAACCTATGGCGTATTAGGTAAAACGTCACTCATTTCCTGGTTTCAAGTTGGTAGCGCTGGCATTTGATACGTGTCAAACTTAACTCTCATCTGAAGTGTCATAATATTAGTTGAATGCTTGCCATTTACGATAATGGATCGCTTAACAATCGAACAACGAGTGTTGAATACAACAGACAATAAACACCGACTTTTCGGCACATTTCTCACTCGGTGGGTATGTTAACAAACAAAACTGCCATTAATAAGGCTCAGAAAAACCACAAGTGATCGAAGATGTGCCATTGAATCCAGAAAAAGTGACTGTTTGGTGTGCTCTATGGTAGAAAGGCGTCATTTGTCATTGGTCCGGCGGACGGTTACAGTCAATGAATTACCCTATTTTTCATGCATTTGGATCTTGGAAAATAATAATCTACATACGTATACTAATATATAAAGCTGAAGAGTTTGTGTGTTTGAACGCGCTCATCTCGGGGACTACTGGTTCGAATTGTAAAATTCTTTTTGTGTTGGATAGTCCATTAATCGAAGAAGGCTTTAAGCTACATAACATTAAGCTGCGACTTATAGGAGCGGAGAATCAGTGGAAAATGTGGAAAAAAACGGCAAGAAACTATTAATTTTTTGTTTCTTTAAACGCGCTGACCTAAGGAACTGCTGAATCACATTGAGCAATTCTTTTTGTGTTGAATATATCCATTTTTAAGATATACAACGTTACGGTGCGAATAATAAGAGCACAGTATGAGTGACAAGTGTCGCTGAAACGGGGATAATTATACATTTGTAGGCTTCGAGTTAAGAAGAATTTCGACTTAGGGAGAGTCGACTGTTATACAATTTTAAAATAACTTCGCAACAAAATTCCCACGGGTGCATGATGCACAACACAACACGCACTTCTGGCCCTTGGACGAGGGACAGGCGGACGAAGTCGCGGGAAACTGCTAGTTTAATAAATAAATTAATAATTTTTAAGTGGAAATGGGCGGTTACATCGGTGGGGTTCTCTCGCGATTACTTTTGGGACCATTTTTAGTTTGATTTTTTTTTCTTTTAACGTTAATACAGATTCACGTATTGTATATCTTTTATTTATTACGAGTAGGTATGTAAAATAGTGCTCACCTGATATATGGTATAAGTGTTGATTGTTGTATAAAAGTTCCGGAGTATTCGCAATATTTCATCATGTGTTTCAGAAATAAGCTCATAATACTAAAAAGTCAACAAGTATGAAAAGGGATTTGCTAACATTTTCAAGAATTTTAAAAATACTTTTTTGTATATTTGCAAAATTTTTTGCAGTTTAAGCATCACGTTCACATTGTAGAGTTCGAAAAATGAGTTGTAATCGCAAGATATCGCACTTGTTTCTTTCATGAGAACGTTCCAGCACATGTATGCGTTTTGAGACGGCAATTGAATAGAATTTCTTCAAATAAAATTTGGACAAAATATTAATATTCAATATACAAGTTCGTAAAAATAGGGTAGATAAAAAGCAGTTAATATGTCTTGGTTAGGATAAAGTTCTTTCAAAACTTACTTTGACGAAGTACCTGGACTCGATTGGAAAGAGTGTAGAATTTTGTCGAGACCTCGACAGTGCTCTGATTCAACAAAACCACGATGTCGAAAAAATTTACTTAGTTCATTGACCAGGTAGCAGTGAGATTCTGCTTTGACGTCTAAAAAACATAACTGGTCCAGCAATTTTAATCGGATATCTGTAAAACGGACGATTTGAAAATATTATTACAAAAAGATAACCCTTATTCACTATAGAAATAAAACTAGAACCCTCTGACTACACGTTACCAACCTTAAACTTTGGTAGGCAGTTTAAGGTTGAACGACAAACTAGGCAAAATTGGAAACTTAATAGCCCTACAAAGGATTTTGACAGTTTACACTGATGGTTCCAAGATGGGACTCGGTGGAACTCTTGGGGATGGTGCATTCTCTGAAGAACTGTGTATTCTAAAATCGTTTAGACTGCCCGATAGATGTAGCGTTTTTCAAACTGAAGTTCTAGCGATTAGGCATTACAGGGGCGATGAGATCCACTCCAACTTCGGGACTGGAAGTTATACTCAATTTAATACCCCTAACCCTCTTTGTTCAAGAATCTGCGGCTAAAAGTGCATTGAGACTTAGTCAGACTAAAGTCTGGAAAAACAGTTCCATAGGACATGCTCAGATCCTTTATAAAGTTATGGGTCCACATAGCTATCTATATTGATAGATGGACACTGGTGTAGGGGCAGGCTTCTATTCTGAATCTCTCAAGTTTACCGCCTCGCTTAGGCTTCCAGACTACAGTAGTGTCTTCCAAGCGGAGGTCCTGGCAGTGACAACAGCTGCTAAAGAGGCGATGATGGCGATACCACGGGCTGATATCACCTTTTAAATTGATAGAAAGCGGCAATAAAAGCGATTACTGCAACTGAGGTATAATCAAAGCTTGTTTCCTGCTGCCAAGAAGAGCTTGAGATTCTTGGCGCATAGCACAACATTAGACTCTGCTGGGTCTAAGGCAACAGCGATATACCAGGCAACGAGAAAGCCGATGAATTAGCAAGATTAGGGTCAACGCTTGATGTAAGCCAAGCTTATAGCTAGTTAGTATCCCTACCTGTTATATAAAACAGGAAATCTCAATCTTAAGGCCGATGAAAGGTGGAACCTTCTTAACACCTGCGGTACTACAAGAAACATCTGGCCTTGTTTCAATAAACAAAGAACGGAAAAAATTATGCAACTACACAAGGGATCACTTCGATCTCTTGTAAGCATAATTACCGGACATAATCTGTTAGGTTATCATATGAAAAAGATGAGAATCAGTTCAGATGATCTATGCAGAGGATGCGGTGACGAGGAGGTGCATGAAGACACTTCACACTTTCTATGTCACTGCCCGCACTTTCACATCAAAGGAAGAAATTGCTCGGCAATTATTTCTTCGGGGACTTAGAAAAACTCTCTATTACTCCAGTTACTAACATTTTGAACTTCATCAATGCCTCTAAATGGCTTGATTAACTGAACACATATTAGCTTGAGTAGCAAAACTCACAGGTATCACAACGGATCTGTATTGATCTAAGTGTGACACTAACGCGATCAACTGTCAGCCCCTCAACCTAACCTAACCTCTAGCGATTAGACAAGCATGTTGGACTCTAAAACAAGCAGTCAAATCTGACAAAATTATAAAAAAGGTCGCAATCTTTATTGATAGCCAAGAAGCTATCAAGGCTATAAACAGCAACCTGACTAAATCCAGAATTGTAAGAGATTACAAGCAAGAGCTCGCAAGTTTCAGCGATAATATCAAATATCCCTAGCTGAGGAAGTTAAGATTCCCCTATGAGTCATGAAAACATATATTCAAAACCATATTCTTAGAAAATCAACTGCAATATCTCGAGACAGATATGGCCCACTTACGACCAGAGACGTACAAAGGAACTTCTGAATTAACCTAGGTCAGACATTGCATTGGCAGGATAGTTGCCATTTGCACAGGCCACTGGCCAGTCGGACAACATGCCTTGAAACTTGGTATTCCCCACAACGAATTTTGTCGTAGCTGTAGAGATACGGCGCAAAAGGGAAACCCTCACGTATATTACGCTATAATCTCCATTTTATAAGCCGGACTCGGGGACCATCTGGGAATTTGTTGCTAATTTGTTGCTATTTTGTACCGAAAGAATTGATTTTGTAACTCCCTTAGTTTACGAGAAACGGCTGAGGACCTGACGTAATATTACGCTACAATCTCCCCTTATATATCTAGACAAAGAAAGCACCTATCGACTTGAATCCAACGCCATATTTTGTTGCATAGCCGTAGCTAGGATTTGGTTTCGGGGGGGGTTAAGATAAATGATAATTTTTTTCAGGATCTCAATATACACTAGTCAAAACAATTAAAGGAACACTTGAAAAAACTCAAAAATGGAGTGGTTTTTTATAAGGCTGTATCTCAGTAGAAAAAAGTCGGATTGAAGTGAAATAAAAAGTTTTTCAAAGGTTATCATTTTTTCTTTTCAAATTATTTTGAGTTAAAAAAGTACCGTTAGTCGTTTTTGCTTGAGCGAAAAAAATGTTCACTCAATTTCAAAATCGAAAAAAAAAATAAACTTTGAGGTTCCATAAAATGAACGGAAATTTTTTTTCAATCCAACCAATCTAAGATTCAATTTTAGAATTTTGTTGGCTATAATTCACTGTTTGGTTCAGATCGCTACGATTTTTTTTCTAATCAAAAAATGGGTTTACATGCAAAAACACAATTTTGATTTTGGACCCTAATAACTCTGCTAAATATTGACTTACAAAAAAATTAAAGACAGATTTGAAAAATTCATTAAATTTTCTACACAAAAACATTTTGAAAAAATAAAAATATTGCTTTTTTCAATTTTTTCTATCAATTTATAAAAAGGTCCAAAATACGCATTTTTCAACTTTTTCATAAAAACTACCGTTATTTTGTGGTTTTCAGTGATACAACTAATCTGAGGCTTAATTATTAAAGCTCATAAAATTTCCTTGATTTTGGTGAAAATTTCACATCAATACGATTAACCGTTTCTCTGTTTCGATCAATCAAACTTACGAAACACTTTTTTTCAATTTTAAGGAAGGCTTTGTTTTTTCTTATTTTTCTGTTCTTTTGAATTTGTTCATTTTTTAAATTTTTTTTATTTTTTTCATTATCATTATGACTTTGTGAAATTCGGACGAATTTTCATCAAAATCAAGGAAGTTCGTCCGAATTTTACAAAGTCATAATGATAATGAAAAAAATAAAAAAAATTTAAAAAATAAACAAATTCAAAAGAACAGAAAAATAAGAAAAAAACAAAGCCTTCCTTAAAATTGAAAAAAAGTGTTTCGTAAGTTTGATTGATCGAAACAGAGAAACGGTTAATCATATTGATGTGAAATTTTCACCAAAATCAAGGAAATTTTATGAGCTTTAATAATTAAGCTTCAGATTAGTTGTATCACTGAAAACCACAAAATAACGGTAGTTTTTATGAAAAAGTTGAAAAATGCGTATTTTGGACCTTTTTATAAATTGATAGAAAAAATTGAAAAAAGAAATATTTTTATTTTTTCAAAATGTTTTTGTGTAGAAAATTTAATGAATTTTTCAAATCTGTCTTTAATTTTTTTGTAAGTCAATATTTAGCAGAGTTATTAGGGTCCAAAGTCAAAATTGTGTTTTTGCATGTAAACCCATTTTTTGATTAGAAAAAAAATCGTAGCGATCTGAACCAAACAGTGAATTATAGCCAACAAAATTCTAAAATTGAATCTTAGATTGGTTGGATTGAAAAAAAATTTCCGTTCATTTTATGGAACCTCAAAGTTTATTTTTTTTTTCGATTTTGAAATTGAGTGAACATTTTTTTCGCTCAAGCAAAAACGACTAACGGTACTTTTTTAACTCAAAATAATTTGAAAAGAAAAAATGATAACCTTTGAAAAACTTTTTATTTCACTTCAATCCGACTTTTTTCTACTGAGATACAGCCTTATAAAAAACCACTCCATTTTTGAGTTTTTTCAAGTGTTCCTTTAATTGTTTTGACTAGTATATATAAAAATGGATGCATAGTATATACATACGTTTGTTTGTTTATATGTCCTTTATGGACTCCGAAATGGCCCACTAGATATTTGTGAAATTTTAATGGTTAATACTCTTGTATTCAGTGATGGTTTCTGTGACAAAAAAAAAAATGGAAAAACCTCATGGAAGAGTAGGAAAACTGGAAAAACCAAACAAAGGTCGGAAATTTGTTTTTTTTGCTTGGAATTTTTTTTAGTTTTCAAAACGGGTTTTCGAATAGAAAAATAGAAAGTTTTTGATGAAAAACTCGGAAAACGCATTGGTTTTTAAATGGAAAACTGCATGGAATTGTATCTTATGCGCATTGGTTTTCAAACGGAAAACTGAAAAATTGGTGATGGGGAACATGAAAAACTCTGGGAGAGCACAATATCTAACTATTGGATTGAATTTAAGGTGCAATTTTGGAAAATTAAGGAAAAGAGCAACACGTTTGATTTTGTTTATCACATTAAGGATTTTGACTGTGTTGGAAAGTTCGTTGTCAAGCTAGAAAAAATTTCATATCTTTGAAATTGGAAATATAGGTCTTATAATCATTTTAGAGCTTATCTCTGAAGGCACTTAATGGTGGTGAAACGAGGTTAGCTAAAGATTAATGTAAACAATAAAATGGATGCATGTTGATTAGTTTGTGTGACCGGTAAAGACTCTTAAGTAGTTCAACGCATTGTAATAAAATTTTGACTGTAGACAAAGCTAACACGAGCCAGGGTTCCTGCGAAAACAAATTTTGGGAACATTTTACGGGAAAATTGAAAAATGGAAACAATCAAATGGTGGTCGAAAATTATACTTTTGTATGGGATCATAAAGCTGCAATTGTTCAAAAATTAGTAAAAAAAATCAGAAAACTCCGTAAAACGAGAATTTTTTAAATTATTTTTAGATTTGATTTGATCTGGTGGCAGACGAAACGAGGTTCGCGGGGTCGGCTAGTTTTTAATAAAAAAGGAAACATATTTATCCAATTTATCACATTCTTTCACTTCCCCGAAGCCAATTCATTTGTTCACGAAACAATTTTTGATGAAAAGTTTAAAAATATTTCTTGAGTGTATCTTTTACTTTAATATTAATCTTTAATATTAATCATTGTTATTTATGCAGTATTTTTAAATATATTGTAAAACACATAATAAAGATTTGAATGCATATGAAAAAAATCATTTCTACTACAAAATTGAAGTCTAACTGAAGATATTGGCTTCAAAGCTTCAGAGTAGATGTTTTTGCATGGTATATTAGATATATGAATCTTATATTAAGTTAACTTACCTTTATTGGAAGTCAATAACATTTTTGTATTATTTTGTTTTGGAAAAAGTAGGAGAGAACTTCTTTCATAAAAAGCATTATTGTTTATTGAGGGACGAATAAAATCAAAAGCAGAAGAAAAACAAAGTAAATGCATAAATATAATATTTAACTATAAAATTATTCTTTTTTCACACAGATCATCACAATTGTGAATTACTAATATACAAATAAATTCTTTGAACAAAAAATAACACAGTATGGCATTATTTATTTAAACAAACAAATAAAAACAAAAACAAAAGAAGAATAAATGCATAAATAAATTTATACATTATATAAATCTTATAAATTTATGTTAAGGAATTTATTTATAAAAAAGTTTATTTAATATATTATCACATCATATAGATTATTAAATTCAGTCAAAATGCCATTTTGATAGTACCTACAGAATAACGAAGGATTATTTCTTATTCTGTGGATTAAGTGCAAAATGCTATTAATAAAAGAAATGTATCTTAACAGGCGTTTACAAACTTATTCCACCGTAGAGGGTGGTTTAGCGAAGCAATAAGAAAATGTAAGATAAAAGTTCATTAGATGGTTTACAAGTATGAACAACAACAAATTTCCCAAAGGGAATTTAAGCTTAACGTCACCAACTTATTACTACTCCGGAAACAAATTATTTTTATTAATTAGAAATTTTTTGACGTTTGGTTAAAATGTATTACATACATTTTTAGTCCGAACTTCGTCAAAGTAGGATGGGTTTAATTGGATTTTTTATGTTAAAAAAAAACTGCTTCCCTCTCAAGATGTCACCAAAATCGATTGCCATCTTGCCTCTCTACTACCCACAAATATATATATATATACAAAAAATTCTCATGAATTTTCGGCTGTTAAATGACGAATGTCAATTGGATATCAAATGCGTCTCGAAAAAATTTGAGCGCTCAGAACACGTTCAGTTAAAAGTGTGTTCAGAGCTTTGTATATTTATTTGACTGGTACTATCAAGATGGCATTTTTTACTGTAACCACCTATATAACAACTTATTTAAAAGAAAACCCCGTAACCCCCCCTAAATAACAGATTTTATTCTGAAAGAAAAATGCCTTTAAGCCATAATAGAAACTTATAAATTCAGTGTTAGCCAAAAAATGAATTCATTAAGTTATAAATCAATAATTATTTGATGTTGCATTTCGAGGGGGGGGGGGGGGGGTCATTAAACCCCATAACCCCCCCCCCCCCCCTAAATACGGATGTGCTATCAAGATGGCACTTTTAAATATAGTCATCTATGTAACGACTTATGTACTTTTAACTTTAATGGAAAATGGATGTAAAAAAAAATTTCGGGGGGGGTTAAACCCTGTAACCCCCCCCCTAAATACGGCTATGTTTTGTTGCTATTTTGTTGCTGGGAAATAGGCCAGCTACATTCGTCGGAATCGTAACCCTTCACGGGGGTGTACCACCCATAGCCCTATAAATACGAGATAGAGTGTATCTCGTAAGCCAGAGCAGCTAGGAACATGAGATAAGCCGCGTTGCTAGTAATTAAATATAGCCTATGTTACTAACTGTGGATATAGCAGTGTTCAATCATGCCACGAGGTAGACCAGCAAAAGTTTCAAATGAACGATTTATGGAAATTGTACTGCGGTACAAAGACCGAGTCTTTATTAACGAAACAAACTCTATTGCTTTAAAAACGGACCAAGTGTGGAAAGTGATTTCTGATGAAATGAACAACGCTTTAATGCCACTGTCGGTTTACACAGAAGTAGTTTTAAACAGACATGGCGTACTTGACCAATTGAATGCGTTTAAACAATGAGAGTTCAGATTCGTTCCACGATTCTTTCAATGCATCAGGTGGTTCCAGTTTTTAAAGCACTTGGTCCGTTTTTAAAGCAATAGAGTTTGTTTCGTTAATAAAGACTCGGTCTTTGTACCGCAGTACAATTTCCATAAATCGTTCTTTTGAAATTTTTGCTGATCCACCTCGTGGCATGATTGAACACTTAAAAACGCGTTTACCAAATTCAAAACACTGCACGGTCACAAATGTCGAAACTAAATAAATTAAACCAAAACTAGCGATATATCTCCGACGAAGGCCAACACGTTAATACAAAATGTAAGCAATCGCCTGCGTACCGGGCCACCATCTTTGTCTAGCGTAACGTTACGTCAGCGTTTATTTATTTTATTTATTTAAGTTATATAGACACTTAGTAACATAGGCTATATTTAATTACTAGCAACGCGGCTTATCTCGTGTTCCTAGCTGCTTTGGTTTACGAGATACACTCTATCTCGTATTTACAGGGCTACGGGTGGTACACCCCCGTGAAGGGTTACGATTCCGACAAATGTAGTTGGTCTATTTCTCAGCAACAAAATAGCAACAAAATACGCCGCAGGTCTCATGTTCCTAGCTGCTCTGGTTTACGAGATACACTCTATCTCGTATTTACAGGGCTAGGGGTGGTACACCCCCGTGAAGGGTTACGATTCCGACAAATGTAGTTGGTCTATTTCTCAGCAACAAAATAGCAACAAAATACGCCGCTGGTCTCATGTTCCTAGCTGCTCTGGTTTACGAGATACACTCTATCTCGTATTTACAGGGCTAGGAGTGGTACACCCCCGTGAAGGGTTACGATTCCGACAAATGTAGTTGGTCTATTTCTCAGCAACAAAATAGCAACAAAATACGCCGCTGGTCTCGTGTTGCTAGCTGCTCTGGTTTATGAGATACACTCTATCTCGTATTTACAGGGCTAGGTGTACCACCCACCCCCGTGAAGGGTTACGATTCCGACAAATGTAGCTGGCCTATTTCCCAGCAACAAAATAGCAACAAAATATGGCGTTGGATTCAAGTCGATAGGTGCTTTCTTTGTCTAGATATATAAGGGGAGATTGTAGCGTAATATTACGTCAGGTCCTCAGCCATTTCTCGTAAACTAAGGGAGTTACAAAATCAATTCTTTCGGTACAAAATAGCAACAAATTAGCAACAAATTCCCAGATAGTCCCCGAGTCCGGCTTATAAAATGGAGATTCTAGCGTAATATACGTGAAACCCTCCAGCATTTTTTGTGTGAGTACCCGCCCTTGTTAATGCCAGAACAATGGCTTTGGGTGCTCCTTTCCTACGCGAGTTTAGCAAACTCGTAAATATTAAGATTAAGAACTTGATTCTCTTGATTCTGTGTTTATTTTTATAATTTATTCATTTTAGGTAACACGAATTTATGGTATCAAAACGGCGTTATTAAAGCGCTTATTGTGTTCCTGGGCAGAGGCTGCCCAGAATAGCCATTCTAACCTACCTACTTGACACATGCCCTAAAGAGTTGTCTAGGTAGGTAACAGGTGTTTTTTTCCAGGTATAGAACTTTAAGTTGGCATTGCTTTTCAAGACGGCGACCGATTTAACAGTTGTCAAGTGATTTGTTCTCAGTTTGGTTTGGCAATTCATCATGAATAGACTCACGCCTAAAAAACGCTTGCAAATTATGCAATTTTATTTCGAAAATAATGGTTCAGTGCGGAATTCGTATCGCGCACTAAGTCCATTTTATCGTCGACAAAATCGTCCATCAGAGCAGTTAATTCGATTAACCATGGAACGTTTTCGCACCACGTTTACTCTAATTGATAACTCGCATCCCCAGAGACGCCGCCGTACGGTGCGCACAGAACTCTTGCTACTGTAGAGCGTAGCATTGAGGAAGACCCGAATGAGTCCATCTACAACGTTACAGTCAATGGTGATCGGTATAGAGCTATGATTACTAACTTTTTCATTCCTGAATTGAACAATCATGATGTCCAGAAGCTGTGTTTCCAACAAGACCGCGCAACATGTCACACAGCTCGTGCCACAATCGATTTATTGAAAGACACGTTTGGTGACCGCCTAATTTCACGTTTTGGACTTAAATTGGCTTCCAAAATCTTGTGATTTAACACCGCTAGACTACTTTCTGTGGGGTTATGTAAAGTCATTGGTCTATGCGGATAAACCACAAACGCTTGGCCATTTGGAAGACAACATTCGCCGTGTTATTGCCGATATACGGCCACAAATGTTGGAAAAAGTCATCGAAAATTGGACGTCCAGATTGGACTACATCCGAGCCAGCCGTGGCAGTCATATGCCAGAAATCATATTTTAAGTGTAATACCACAAGATTATCTTTCGAATAAAAAAATCGAATGTCAATCGAATATTCCATCGGTTTTTTATTGCAATTTAAAGTTCTATACCTCTAAAAAAAAACACCCTTTACATGTATTTTTTTTTTCTTTTCAAAATTGAAATGTAATTGTCGAACACATTTTTTCTCTCAAAAGGTTTTTTGTTCAATTTGCAAATTCGTACATTTCTCGTCATTTTTATTGACAAAAAAGTTTCAGGTACCATCGAATTTTGAGGCAAGACAAACAATATGCAGAATTAAAATGAATTCGTTAAAAAAGTCAAAACATAAAGTTTTTAAGGCCAAACAAATTTTGTTTTTCGATTCGTGTCTGAAAATTAGTGAACAATTTGGTTTTAACATTGTTTAAACAAAATATTGCAACTGACTTTGTATCGGGATTTAAGGAATTACACTTACTGTTGAATAATATTAATTTGCTCATCGATCCACTATGGGCTTGATTAGAGTTGGGGTTTTCGCTTTCATGATCACCACTTCTGTAGTAATTGACTTGCATTTTTAGAAAAGCATAAATCTATTTCTGTCCAATAGAAACGCGCACCAAGTGAAAACTGAAATTAAGAATCTAGACACTAACTGAAAAATTGCAACTCTTATTGAAAACTAAAATCCAAAGAACAGCACAAATCTACAGTATCTTAGAACTGAAAAGGTTTCAATAACTTTAAAATTCGAGTGAGGTAATTTTTTTCAAGTCGTATATTATTCTTTCAACATTTTTTAAGAATACGAAAAGAAACAAACCGAAAAGTCTCAGTGTACTAAATATTTCCTTTTTTTCGTTTTGTAAACAAAATCGCGGAGATGTTAAATCTGAGGCGGAATCTATTTTTGTGCTGTTCTTTTCGTCACATTTTTCGCTTTTATATACATTTAAGAGAGATAAAAAAAAACAAACAAAAAAGCTTGTTTTAAATACACATCCGGCAGAGTATCTGATACCCTATTTAAAAGTGCCGTAAAGAAACCTATCTTTCCTGAGCTGTTGACGTTTTCAATGATTAATATGAGATTTGAACTCGAATAAAAATATTTTTCTTAGTTTAAGTTTAAGAAAGAAGCAAATGAATTTATGCAAAATATCATGCAAAGTGGTTAGACTTTCATTATTTTAAATTAATTAATTGTATAATTAATCAACTATCATTAAATTCGTTGAAACAAAAAAGACGTTTTAATAAATGTTTAAGAGAAAATGATAATAGATTCGCAAAAAAAGTCCATATGTTTAAAAGTAAGCATACGCCACAGTGCACCAACAGTTCCTGTACTTAATTTGTTCATGTGCTTGACTTATCATCGGCGATATGTAATTTAAGTACTACTATGCAATAACTGCAGCTTGTGTATGTATGTACATAATTTGCGCTAGCGCCAGGGTCCGCTCAGATTTAAAACTTCAATTCAGTTTTTTTAGATTTTTTTAAATCCCGTTTTCATTTCACGGTTCCGGCTTAGTTAACTCTTGGAAAAGATAAGAATAAGAATAATTCACAGAGAGAGTATAATGGTTGAACTTTTTCTCTGACCCATACACTTCAAGCAGTAACACTACTTGCTGTGTTACAAGTAGCAAGTAGCAAGTTAGCAAGTATGTCTTTTGAAAAATCCGAATTTGAGTTTAAAACATAACGGCAGACACAAAGAACGATTTTACAGTTTTTTCCATTTGTCAAAATCTTTCGAAGTGGAAAATTGGAAAACCTGACAGTTAGTTACCCAAGTCATAAATTTATCAGAAGGGTGAATGTGAAACGTAAAACTCACTTAAGTTAGCGAGTTTTGTGTTACCGTTACATCTACGTGGAGTAGACTTTTGTCTGCATGTAAAATGCAGAAATCAATCAATTAGTTAACGGTTATTTGGGGAATTGCATAATTTGAAAACAAACAAAATTTTACAGCGGAAAGATGGACATAGAGACAAACTTGGTGACAATTTAGTAAGAGTTAATTGTAGTTTAGATTTTGATAAATTATGAATATTGTTAATTCCATTCTTTCTTCAGTCCCAAACATTTGTGAAATTCCAGTAGTTTCGTAGTTTTCCCGATAATTGTTTTTGTATTCAGCAAAACATCTGTAGTTTGAGAAAGAACTTTTCCATTTTTTTTAGCTCACATTGAGTCACTTAAAAAATTGCCAGTTATAATTGTCTTAACAGAGATTTGGGTTTTTGAATGTGAAATAAGCCATTATAATATACCGGGTTATGCGCTTTTTAGTTGTTGCAACGAATCTTATTCGTATGGAGGTGTTGCAATTTATATTGATGAGAGTTTTACTCACCAATGTTCTAAAATAGAAATTTGTAGTGCTGATGTAGTAAAGTTGTAATTTTTTTATCAAAATGAAAACTATACAATGTTATGCGTAGGTATATAGATTGCAAGCGTTTAGTAAAAGTGTCTTCTTGGATGAACTCAGTCAAATTCTTTGTAATCATAAAACTTGTAATCTTATTTTAATTGGTGATATTAATATTGATATTCTTAACACATCTGATAAAGATGTTGAAAATTACTTATTTCTTATGGCTTCAAATGGTCTCAAAGGTTATATTAAAGAGGCAACCCGCGTTACACCAACTTCTAGTACTTGCATTGACCACATTTTCTCGCGTTTTAGTAGGAATAATAAGTTTCGTTCTTGTGGAAGCGTTCTATACTCTGTCCGATAAAAATTGGCAGTACAGGGAAGATAGGAATATCTGCATCTCGTTCGCACTCTTTTCATACCCATAAGTACTTTTCTCAAAAAAGCTCTTACAGAGTTGCCGTAATGCGCATTTTGAGTTCGAAAAAGCTAAATGAAATAACTGCAGGGTTGCCATTCTTCTCATTAATTATTCTCATTCATTATTTGAAAAAAACTGGTGAACAATTTGTCTGATTGCACATTTATCAAAATCATCAATTTTAATTCTGCGATCAGATTGGTTTTTCTTTTTTGGTTGTGAGTTGTGGCTTTTGGTGCTATTTTCCTTTAGAAGTCTATACACTGTTCGTTCAGATACAGAAAATATATCAACAACCTGATTTACAGCCTCGGTTTAACTTTGCAGGTTCTTACAAATTGCCTTTGTCGCCTCAACTATCTCTTTTTTTTTCAAGTCCTTTGAGCATTTTGATGTTGAAGCCATTTTAAATTTGCACAACACAACAAAAGCAAAAGCAACAGCAATAAAACACAAACAACACAACAAAATCACAAAGATAATATACAAACAATACAACAAAAGCACAAAAAGAAAAAACAAACTACACAACAATAGAACAACAACAGCACAATAATATTATCACAATAATGCACAAAAATAACTCGCAAAATCAACAAAGCTACCGCCCGGTACGAGAATCTACGCAAATAATATTCTTCCTCAAATAAAATGACTTTGATTTTTATAACTGCATTTTAACTGATTTGCAAAACTTTAAAAGAAATGCAAAAGTCAAACACAACTCGATAACACTCATCGTTAAGAAAGCTCTCAAAGCGAAAGCTCCTCAACAGAAATCCATTGAAAAAGTAAGAAAAAAATACGAAGTGAGTTACGAAATAGAAAAAGGCAACTCTGTCTGAATATGTGTGATTTAATGAGGGTTGAAAAGCAGCAGAGAACGATCAGTGCATGCTCAAGTGTGTGCCAGGTAGGTTGTTGTGGGTTCTACGTCGGATGCTATCGAAAATTCATGGGTGTTTTATAAAACTTTTTAAAGGAGTTCTCTTCAATTGGGTATGGTGTAGAGAACAGCGCGCCACTGGTTTTTAAAAAGCTCTCCCATAAGGCCTGTACTGCCAATTAAAAAAAATTGCTCTATATGTCTCAGATGTGTTAAGTTATATATTTAATTTTAGTGTTGAACAAGGTTGTTTTCCTCAACAATTTAAATGTGCAGAGGTGATACCTCTTTATAAAAAAGAAGATAGAACAAATATGTCAAACTACAGACCTGTTTCTCTTCTTCCCACCTTCTCAAAAATTTTCGAAAAACTAATGAAAAAAAGGATTACTTCCTTCTTAGATAAAAATTGTTTTTTTTAGCGAAAATCAATTTGGATTTCGGTCTGGAAAATCAACGGAAGATGCAATTCTTCGACTTTGCAGTCATTTCTATGGCAGCTTGAATCATAACAAACCGACTATGGCTCTTTTTATTGATATGACTAAAGCCTTTGACATGGTTGATCATGATTTACTGCTAAGTAAATTATATAATGCAGGATTTAGAGGAGTTATTTCAAGTCATATTTAAAAGTCATATTTAAAAGAAAGAGTTCAAAAAGTAGTAGTAAATGGTGTAATGAGTGAAGCTCGATATCTAAAATCTGGAGTACCTCAGGGCTCCGTACTTGGCCGGTTGTTTTTTCTAGTTTATATTAACTCTCTCCTTAGGTTGCAGTTGAATGGCATTCCTACGGCTTTTGCGGATGATATATCGTTTACCTACCAGTCAAGTTCAGAACATAATTGTAACATTCTAATTGAAGAAGATGTCGTAATTCTTAGACCTTGGTTCTCTGTTCATAAGTAAATCCTTAGTCAAAAAACTAAAATATGTCATTCAAAACTTCCAGTCATCAGCTTTGCAATTACAATTTTATATTTCATGGGTCGAATTGTAGACAATTCACCTTTCCTTTACATGGCTGTGGAGGACCTAATTTTCAAGCTGTTGGTTCTTGTTCAGATTCTTGTTTCAAAATTGATTCAGTGTGCAATTTCAAATATCTCAGAGTTACAATTGATTTTAACCTTAACTGGAAAGATCATATTTGCAATATAAAAAATTATTTGTTGCTCATTACTAGAAAAATGTATCTGTTAAAGCCATTCTGCTCAAAAAACTTCAATTTATTACGGGCTTGCACACTCTAAAATACAATATGGTTTATCAAGCTGGGGAGGTTCATATGCTTGTACTTTAAGACCGTTGTTGATTGCTCAAAAACATCTAATTAGAATCATTTGCAACAAAAATCGATTAACTGAAAGTTGGCCCTTATTCAAGGATACCCACTGCTCATAAAACTCATTTCTCTAACTTTTATACTGTCGCAGCACCCAAGTCATTTAATAACTTACCAACATCTATCAAAACTTAAACTCTTTTTTGAAAAAAAGTAAAAGACTGGGTTTTCACAATTGACTTCAATTGTATTGATAATTATTGTTAAAATAACTTTGATGGATGTGTATCTAATTTTTATTATATTTGTTTTCTCTTGATTTATTTGTATAAGTTGTAATTCTTATTCCGTTTCAGTTTTTTTTTTCATGTAATATTTAAAAAAAAAAAAATAACTTTTGATCTCTTGGCTTAAACAATTTAGTATTATTGCAGCACTGATTGTCACCCCACATCAGTTTTTAATTCATGTTATTTAAATTCGCTATGTATCATTCAACACTAACTTTAAAGCTAAAGGATGATAACTATATTATTTATTCTTTGTATCTTTGTTTATTGTAATAATTTTATTAACTAGTTGTAAAATGAAAATGAATGAATAAAATGTATTTCTAATTCTAATTCTAAATTCTAACTGTTTCTTTACAAGCAATCTGGTGCACATAATTTTAAAAAGATTTGTAAATGAAAAGGTGTACGGAGACTTTTATGGATAAAGGTGGCCACATATGATTTGTTCGTCTGATTTGTTCGTGTTCGACTACAAGTTTAACGTGTGTGGGCATGTTCGCGAACAAATCAGATGTAATTGAATCTTTTCAATTTCTTGTGATTTGTTCACGAAATAATTTCACGTGTGTGGCGTTGTTTGCGAACATTCTGTACTTTTCTTATGCGTGAAACAGATTAAACCAGCAACAGCACCAGCACCGTCAACAGCAAACAGTACGCTGGCCAGCAAATATTTTCCAAACACATTGCCACCAGCAACAGCGACGTCATTTCATCTGTTTTGACATTTCGTTCTCCTTGTTTTCATGTTTGTTTTATTTTTTGTTGTTTGGTGCCTCTGAATTTTGTACATTGAAAGTTGTCAGCAATGGACCAGCAACAGCAAATTTAGGACTTTGACCAAACGTTGCTGTTGACGTTGCTGGTGCTGGTTTATTCTGTGTCAGACGATTAAAATACATGGGTTCTAAAACAATGGCCGCCGCTGTTGCTGGTGCTGTTGCTGGTTCAATCTGTTTCTCGCTTTATGTCAGTTTCTTTTTGAAGTTTGAAGTGCACGGAGCTGATGTACCTAAACAATATGGCAAACAAAGAATTTTTCGAAGAATTTACTGAAATTTGAAAAATTTGTTCGACGTGTATGGAGAAAAGATAGTCGAACAAATCAGACGAACAAATCATATGTGTATGGCCACCTTAATACACATGAGTATGAGAGTATCATAGAAAGCTAAAATTCGGTTCGTAAGCTATTATAAACACACAAACAACAACAAAATAAAAAAAGAAACAAATTGAATTATTTACATATCTTTAAACATATTGAATACGGAGGGAGAAATTTGTATGAGACTTCAGCAATTTTAACACGAGCTCTTAAAAAATTGATAGAGAGATGTCTTGTCGTACTAAAAAAAAATAAAAAGAATACTTTAACACTCCACCTCACCCCTCCCCCAAAAAAAATGTGTTACGTGTTCAAAATTGAAATAATATTTAATGTTGAAAATTAAAACAAAGGAATGCTTATTTGGCCACACGGTCTACTACCATGAAAAAAATTCTTTATTCCTACCAGTAGAAGAAATCCCGGTCCGGTTCGCTCTATGAGTCAGGTGTAAAATCCGCCATAGTTTACCAAGCCAATATTTTGTCATCATATTGCCTTCGCGCTGGATTTGATAAAGTTCATGATTATATCGTCATCGGAATCGTCCTTCCTTACAAACAGGACTTTCCATTCGAACGCAGCTGAGAGTTCAGTGTTTTTGGCAGTTTGGCTGTGAGTCTCGGATCCGTCAGTGAGAACTAGTAAGATTACTGTCTTATATAGTAGAAGTTTCGATAAATGGAAAGATTTTTGGATTGAAAGGGCCTTGGAAGGCTAAAGTTAATTCTTTTGGCTTTGAGCAGCCGTCCGCATATTTCTTCTACCTTATTGTTATTGGGCTGCTATTACTATACCCAAGGTAATTGAAGAATCACAATAGTTAGAACTCGTGCTCCTCTATATGTGCTCGATCCGTGGGCTCCTTCAAATATCTGATGATGTAGTCTGCTTTAACTCCTTTGTTATGTATGGCGTATGGGCCATGCGTCTTCGCCAGTCATCCGACATTTCTTCCTATTCCCATGTGGCTCCTTTTATGAAATGGATTACTAGGTGGAATTATTGTCCTCGACTTTTGAACAACTCGGTTGGAATGCTATCGGCACCTGCTGCCCTGTGGGCCTATACAAAACAATTTGTCTTCATCAATGCTTTGTGCCAGTAGCCCTAGATTGTCGCGTTCAAATGGTGGAACCGTTTTTTTTTTTTTTTTATTGCGTAAGACAGCCTTGTTGATGCGAACCTGAGTAGCGCCAACACGATAGTTATCAAATCAAAGTCTATGTTGGGATCTCGATCAGCGTTACCACTTTACTCAGAAAAAACTTACTTGGATTTCTCTATCCATATAAAAACGGAGGGTTGGTGACGTTTTCCCCAAACGAAAATCCCCAGACCCAAAATCCCCATCTCCAAAGAGAGAATCCCCATCGAAAAAATCTCCATGCCAAAATCATGCGATTAAATCGCATGCTTCACTCCTTGAACACAATTTCTTTTGGATATATTATTTTATTTAGTAAAGGTTGCACGAGGTGTAACGTTAGAATTAAAAAATTCCACTTTGTTTTGGTCACAACGTCATCGATAATTTTCTATTTTTTTTTTTTTAAGGAAATGATAGCCATATCCATTTAAAATATCTTTTTTCTTCCTATATTTGAAGTTAAAACAATAATTTCATCCATAAAAGGTTACTTCTTTTTATGAAACACAACAGTCCTCAGCTAGGGGTTGGTGTTAAAATCCCACCTTTCAATATCCCGATTATTAAAAATCCCGCCTTTCAAAATCCCACCGTTCAAAATCCCGACGTTCAATATCCCGCCATTCATTATCGCGCCGTTCATTCTCCCGCCACATATGCATCCCGCTGCAATTGTACTATTTTTGAAAAGAGACACCACTGAGTAGATCACTCGATTTCATGAGAATAGTAATAACTTTTTTCTTGTGTTTTTTTAATGTAAAACCACTTTTACATTGTATTTTGATTATTTTTTTAAGAAAAGACAATACAAGTTTATAGTGAAAAATGCGCGCGGATTTGCTACATTTCTGTTTACTGAATTTGCACTATCAGCTTTGTGTAGCAAACAGAAAGTATATGCGGCGGCTTCGCCGCTCAAGGGGTTTTAACCCTCGATGTGTAGTGCAACGACTGTGGCTACGCTAGCAAACAGCGAGTATATGCGTCGGCTTCACAAAAAAAATCCTCAGTGAAAATTATATTATACCCTCAAGAAATAACATTTTGCTTTAAAAAGTTAGCAAAATAACAAAAATTTCCCAAAATATTTCCCAAAAGAACCAATAATACACTACCCATACGAGCACTTATGGCGTTTTTAATTAGCAATCTGGAAGTAAAAAAAGCATTCTGAAAGCGTTCAATTGGGCAAAAGTGACAGTTCTGATTCTGAAAAGAAGAGAATTTCCCTTCTGATTTCAAAAACAGAATGCTTCTTTTTCGATTCCAGATTGCCAATTAAAAACTACATTAACACAAGAAAATTATACGCATTGCTATGTGTTTGTGTTTAAAAGAACTCTCAAAATACATCCACCGTGTTCTTTTCCCTTTGTTTTCATATGAAAAATAGAAAGTTAAAAATAAATTAAAAATAGAAAGAAGTGATTCCTCGCCTCAAATTATTTATATTTATTTATTAAATACATTTATCTTTCAAATAAAAGTGTTTTTTTTTTGTCAAAATTCAGTTTTCCAAATTGGAAAGTTGAGCCTATTGTAAGCCAACAGCTAAATACAAGAAAACGCAACTAAATTACTCAATACTATTTACTCCCAAATGAAAAAGTATTAGAAAATCCCGGCGGGATTTTGAACTTTTCCAATTTTTTGTCTTCTTCTTCTTCAAAAAAAAATCAATTTTTCTGGCGGGCAACTAAGTTGGCGGGATAATGAACGGCGGGATTTTAACCTGTTCCCCTCAGCTAGGAATACACCGAGAACAGACTGAAAGTGCATTCATAGAGAACAGACTGAAAGTGCATTCATAATTTGGTATCATGTCATATCGATTTCATGCACATTGTGTACGAGAAATGGTGTTAGAAGACGTACCTAAGTATTGGGGATTTGGAGATTTCAAGGAGATTTTGGCAAAAAAATATTTTTTCTTTGGGGATTTTGTCAATGGGGATTTTCTCCTGGAGACATTGGCAAGTTGGATTATTTTTTTTGAGATTTTTCCCCATGGTCATGGTGATTGTCTTTTGGGGATTTCGTTCGACTCCCAAAAATGGAAGTATTATCAAGTAAATTACAAGGCTGGCGAGGCAAGGTTCGAGGAGTCGGCTAGTGCTATATAAAAAATATCTTCTGATGCAAATATCTCGGTAACCAAAGCTCGGAACTGAGTTTGGCTTTCAGTAATTAGCTCCAGATAATGAGAACTAACCCCTTGACAAAATTTTGGACAAAAAATAATTCTTCCAAAACAGATCGAATGATACATCAATAGAATGTTCTGTTCAAACTCTATTCATCAAAATGGCTTACAAGTTTAATCAAGGCCTGGTAGCCTAGATATTTGCACTGGTGCCGCAAAACAGAAAAAACATAAAAGCATTATAATGTAATTCTCTTCTTTTCTTTTTATTTTGTTCATTTTCATGTATATTTAGTTTTGTCTGTACAAAGGACATTAAGATAACTTCTTATTCAAAACCAATATAAAAAACTATTTTTATTAAAGAGCAATAGAATAATAAGAAAAAAATATATGTTATTAATATTATCATCTGGATACCATTCGAATTGATGGGATTTTTAAAAATTCAATATCAAATCTGACTTGGATTTTGCTATAAATTCATATTTTTGCAAGCAAAAACTCAAAAAAAAAAACTTCCAGGTAGTCAATAGCCAAGGCTTTCGAACCTTCTTTGGTCGCCTTACTACGTTGAACAAAACCAAATATTAAAATAAATGAAAAGTGTAATGTCTTTCAAGCGACGGAAAAAATACAAACACGAATTAGATGTTCGTAGGATATGTTCGTCTTCGACAAAAGCTCGCAAGTAGTGTCCGACCGAAGTTTAGGCTTCGGCTTCGGTCGAATTCGGCTTCGTTATAAAATAGGCCGAAGTTTTGGCCGAAGCCGAAGAATTTGTTTCTTAATATCGAGCATCGTAGTAGGCGCCGAAAAAAATAAATTTTTGAATTTTTTGAAATTGTTGGACACACAAGTTTGTGTTAATTAGTGTTAAATCGTAGTAGGCGCAGAAATAATTTCAATTTTTGAATTCTTTAAATTACCATACACATCGTTTGTACTTTAATTTTATTCGAAATGAGAATTCTTCGCTTTATTAAACCTCCGGCTCCGGTCGAAGGTTTTCTGTTAGCCTAATATTCGGCTTCGGTG
This sequence comes from Sphaerophoria taeniata, assembly GCA_943590905.1. Classification (NCBI taxonomy): domain Eukaryota; kingdom Metazoa; phylum Arthropoda; class Insecta; order Diptera; family Syrphidae; genus Sphaerophoria; species Sphaerophoria taeniata. Next base: position 91,946,237 of record OX016540.1, read on the forward strand.
GAAAATCAACCTTCGTTGTGTAGTGTCCGAACACTACTCGCAAGTAAACTAAAAATGCTTCTAATGAAAAAGAATCAATGAATACGAACTAGATGATAAAATCAATTTCTACGTTAAAAAACAAAAGAGATCAAGCTATACATAAAATACAACCTTATTTTAATACGAGTTCAACTTGTTGTGTTACAATAAATTTAACTAATTTAATTTAAACCGTTAGTTAGTTCGAATAAAGGTATGCCCTTAAGATCTAATTCATAATAAATAATTGCTTGATTCCTTAAACGAAAGTTTAACCAAAATTATTTATACAACATTACCAATGCACAACATTTGTTTGTAATTTATTGCAATTGAATTACTAATAAAGTTAGTCTTAACAACTAAATTCTGAATATTAATTGTACTTCGAAACTTTTTTTGGTTGTTCGATTTGATTAACTGTCGACGAGGTCGAACTTCGTCGTTTTCTTGTTGCACTGCCAGGAGTGCCCCCTGTCGTCGCCGACGACGACGGTGCAATTGTGATCGTTGCTGTGGTATCTGAAAGACCAGAATGTTCGCCCTGCGAAGATTTCGGTGGCAGCGTCCGAACAGCTGTTAAGGAGATATTCGGTGAAATATTATCAAACTTCTTTCGAACGTTATCTGTGCTTGGGGAGTCAGTTCGGATTATTTGCATTCCGCTTCCTGATGTCTTTTTTAAATGTGATCCTGCTTCGACCATTTCCGATATGGGTGACAATGGTAGGGGCATCGGTTTGGGATAAACAATTCCCATGTTTACAGGCAACCCTGGTGCCGATGTTGATTGTTTAGCCGGCGAATCATCGATCACAATAGTTTGTCTTGGGCTAATGGGCCTTAATAATGAGTCGGTTGGTTTTGATTTCGTCGTTGTTTCTAGCATCGGTGCATTACTGCTGATTTGTGATGGTTTTGTGGTCATGACTTTCCCCAATTTCTTGGAAATTAAACTGGTTGGGACAGGTTCTCTTGTATTGTACATATTTTGTGGCAATTGGCGGGTAGAAGGATTCGATCGCATGATTGGTGATGTTGGTGAGGGCCCGACAACGGAGGTCGGATTTTGAAGAAGATTCTTCGATTGTGTTGATCTGCCTGTTATGTCTTTTGTGTAGGGAGCAGACATTTGAGCCGGAAAACTGTTCCGCATTGAGGTTGAAAAACTGTGATCGGGTGGCATAAGATTCTTATTCGGTTCATATCTTTCGGGATTGATTGGATTTGAATTCGATAAGTTCGGATTGGAAAGCAATGCACTGGGATTCAGTGAACCGCTTGCAAATGGATAGAAGGGATTTGTTAATGCCGCTGTTAAGTGATTATCACTTGGTTGCAACATTGAAGCATTGCTCATCATACCAGCGCCCAACGGCATTCCATAGGTTGGGTTGTAGTGTGGAGCTCGTCCGCTTTTGTCGCCAAGCAACGTCGACGATAGGTTTTTGTACATATTGAGTATGTCAAGATATGAATTTCTGCCCATGCTAGCGTTCATATAATTTGGCAACATTGCAGACGCAAGTGGATTTCTACTTGCCATATCCATTTGGGTGGGATCATAATTTCCGGGTAGAAAGCTTTTAGGCTAGGAAAAACATTATTCTGTGAATATGCTCTGCGTGTTCGTCAACAAATGAAAATACTTACGTCAAAATCATGCATTTGGGGATACATGTAGTTGCCCTGTCCGAATAGAGGATAACCTTGAAAACCTTCCATAACTTCTCGTGGTTCTGCAATGGCCCAAGTTTTTGAGGAAATTGAAACACAATAAAATTGGAAACATTTTACCTGAGTTCATTTGAAGATCTCTTTCGTAAGCTACCCATGCATCGGCCTTCTCCTGTTCACTTAGCTCCTGTTCCATTTTGTTTTCCAACAAACTGTCATGCTCATGGTATTTGTAAACTAACTCGGGTGAATTAAGCAAGAGATTCGCTAGGATTTGATCTTGCGGGAATACAGGCACAGGTCTTTCACTGTAGTCTGGTTTTGTCAATCTTTGAAAAGAAAAGAAAATGTATAAAAGGAATTGTTTGTGTTAGGGTAAGCAACTTACGTGTAAAGCTCAGCGAGTTCAGCCATATTGTAATGTCTGTCAATTTGTTGCTCATCGACTACACGGAAGCTCATCGCTTGTTTGGTTACAGATCGCGAATAAACTTTTTCTTCCATTGTTCCCTTTTGAAGTTTTTGTTTTTTTCATTAACAAAAATTCAAAGCAGAATCAAATAGAATACATACCATTGCGATCAGACGATAAACGTAGCAGTTTTTCTTCTGTCCCAAACGAAATATTCGGAAGATATTCTGCTGGTCGTTAGCCGGATTCCAGGATGTGTCAAGAATGATCACACGATTTGCTCCAATTAGATTGATTCCTTGTCCTCCTGCTTTTGCCGATATTAGGAAAACCCTGTTACAAATAATTTCAAGGGATTTTAGGAGTTGAATATTGTTTAGCTTGTAAGCTGTCACGTACACAAGAACTCATTTTTTCACGGTCTAAAACCACAACCTGTTAAAGTTCTAACTGGTTTGAAAGTCAAAAACATAGGAAGCAATGATGCGGAGTTTAGACTAGACTTGATTAACGTTAAACAAAATCAGTGGCAAAGAAGATCTAACAATAATGTGATTCTAGCAAGAAAAGGTTAAGAGTAGCTACGTTGCTTCTCGCTCACTACATGGCTTTGTCATTGTATGGAACAACAGCTGTATCAAAGGTTGACGTCACACACCACCGATCTTAAGAAGGCTTTTAGAATTCGGTTTTTTGATGTCGTGAATCCGCAACACTGCAACAGGGGCATGCCGGGCACAGTAAACGCCGTCTTTTCTCGGGATTCTTTCTCCAGCGGGATCTGCCAAAACGCGTCTTTGAGATCCACGCTCGAGATGAAGCGAGTATCTTGCAGACGTGATAGCAATCCCCCTATAGGACTACAGGAGAGCTTCAGGCACTAGTGCTTTCCTCTATCACCCCAAGTTTAAGCATGCGCTCCAACTGCTCATATGGAAGTTTCTGCACGGCTGGAGAAACCGGGTAATGACGTTGCTAAATGGGCTCGGCATCACCTGAATCAGTAATGTGTACCTCAAGAGATGTTTTTTCCAAGCCTTGGACAGCAGAGGACGGAAACAAATCAATGGTATCTTTCAACCGTTTGGATTGCTCTGTGGTAAGTTAATGCGCGTTTGGATCCACATCGTTTTCGCCTGGGCACTGCACTGCTGAGAGTTCGGAGATCAACTGAGGAGCAATGCCGAATTCCTTCCAGAAGTCGATTCCCAAGTACAGTTTCTGCTGCAGAGACGGGACCAGATACAGGGGTATTGTTCACGTCATCCTTGTAACAGACCTACGCATTGAATTTGCCTACAATGCGTTGCTGATTTCCAACGGCAATTCTGACCTCGGAAGAAAGTTTGGAGAAGTTTCGGCCATGTCGTCGCAGGAACTCCTCACCATCGAGTCCTAAGCAACTAATACTAGCGCCACTGGTGACGTTGGCGTAAGGACGAGGGTCATCCGAGCAGCAGAGTGTGGTTGCTTCAATGGCTTTGTATGCTTTCTTCTTCTCCTGGAACATATTTCTCAGTCTCACCACCTTTTCCGAGACAACCGTACTCTGGGTACCAAAGATCCGCTTCCTGGCCTCGTAGTAATGGTTCAGACGTTCGTGCAAGGGCACGATCGGTCGCATAGGTGGTCGTGCTACTTCTAGCTCGTGGGGTGGTGCACGTGTTAATTAATTATTTGATTAACACCAGCGCCGAGATCAGACGAAGAATAACTCTTGCTAATCGCTGTTTCTTTGGGCTAAGAAACAAAGGTAAAACTGTACAGCACCCTAATCATCCTAGTCCTGCTGTATGGTGCAGAAGCATGGACCTTGACAAAATCGGATGAATGTGCCTTAGGCTGTTTCGAGAGGAAAGTTCTTCGGGTCATCTTTGGTCCCGTGTGCATTGAAGGGGAATGGCGAAGAAGATACAACAGCGTACTTTACGGGTTGTACAACGACGTGGACCTAGCCAGAAGGGTCAAGGCCCAGAGACTCAGATGGTTCGGTCATTTAGAGCGCATGGACAACAATGCTCCGGACGGAAAGCCTTCGACACTATTCCCGAGCGACGCAGAAGGAGAGGAAGACCGCGACTCAGGTGGGTCACACAAGTGGAAGAGGACCTCAATCAACTTGGAGTATTAAGAAAGATTTAACGTCAGCACCTAGCAATTAAGCCTTATCTGACGGTGGACCTATCCACACTGTCGGCGTGACAAATTCCAACCGAAGTCAGCTTTGTCACTATGTTTTATTTAAGAGGACACTAAACCTCTTCCTGATGATCCACCAGCATACAAAAGCACACCTCAACTTTCTAAAAGAAAGAAGCGGGTACCCCGTATCTAGATTCACAACAGTACCAATCGAATTAGTGCCAGCTGTTATTCATCTTGGTTTGATTCTAGACTACTACTCATGCAACACCACGGAACTGCACTCAACTTTCAGTCACCGAAAGAGGAGCCGTTGTCCGGTCACGGAAACTACTCAACTTTTGTCACCGAAAAAAGCCGTTAACCGTGATTTGCGAATAGCAGCTGAGGCCTAACTCAGATAACCACAACCCATGCGAAGGTCCATCCCACTAGTGAGGTGCTAAATCTCACTACCCGCGGTACCCATTTCCCCTGGGTGAGGGGTGGTGTCACATTTTGTATAACTATTCGTTATAAATACTTTGTTTTTTGTGATATTTTTGTTTTGCAGCTTCTCCAGCTGGCGGATGAGGGACACCACTCACCCTCTGTCAGGTATATCCACATTGATCGAAGGGATGAACCAGCCAATCAAGGGACACACCCAACATTTTGTCTAATTTCCTTAACGTTTATCCACATTCGGTACTCGTTAATCGTAATTTCCTCCTTTACTATAATATGATAGGCTATAGTATCTGTTAAGGATCGCATTGATCTTCATCGTACGTCCTGCTTCAATCCGTTAATTCCATTAGACTAAAGCTGCCTATGTCCGCAAGTTCATGCCAATAAATTGACAAGAACCTCTCGGAGGCACCACGAGAAGGTGTAGGTCAGCACGTTCACTTCAAATTTCTACCTTATGTACTAGGAAACATGTTTCCTTTCTAAATTGCCAATATCCATGATTTCACCTCCAATCAACTTGGAGTGCAAAACTGGAGACAGCTAGCTAGGGACCAAGCTAGCTGGCGGAGACTGTTGATTGAGGCCCAAGTCCACAACGGACTGTAGCGCCACCTTAAGTAAGTAAGTAAGTAAGAATCCGCAACGGAGAGTTCTTATAACTCAATGCAATCGCATCACAGAATGCATTAAGTTGCCTTAAGAATCTTAAACAAGTCTTCTTTTTAAAGCAAAATTGTAACTGTTGTGTTTTTGGTGAATTATGAGTCTTGACTGCGCTTCATTATCAATATTTACCTTGTACGCTTGTTCTTGGGATCATTAAAACGTTTAACCATTTCATGCCGCAGGGTCTTATTTGTTTTTCCATCGAGTCGATAATAGTCCTGACCATTTATCCAGTGACCCGTTGGTTTACCTACAAATGAAAAGAACCAAATAGAACCCAAGAATTCTATAGCCAACAAAATAAATAAACCTACGAGCATCATACATGAAGAAATCCCTTTGCTTGTCATTGATTTTATGGAAGAAATATTCCACCACATTAAGCACGGCTACGAATGCTGTAAAAATTAGGCTTTCCCTTCAATATTAAAACAAACATTCTTTAATGACAAAAAACAATACCATTTTTCTCCATTCTCTTCTGCCATTCGAATAATTTCGAACATAGTTTTTAGTTTATTGCTGGGTAGAATCAATTCAAGATCGGATTCTGTAACAAGGTCTCGCCACCAGTCACAATGAACAGAAATAACGCCTGTTTGACTGTCGTAGATATCATCGGGTTGGTCGTCATCCGAATGCCCGATTTGGTTTGAAGTTAGCCGTTTGAATTCCCGTTTGTTTTTGGCCTTGAGTAGTTAAGGGAAATGAGAACAATCGTTTAATCAATACAGTGTTCTCTTTTTCAAGAAAGTAGTTTGTTGTAGAGGCCCTTTACACTTAAGGGTGTCCTTTAATTAACGCAAGATTTGAAGTTGTCCCTATTTTTTTGTGGTGGAAAACACTGAAGAAAGAAGAACTATGAGTTTTACTACTTTAGGGGGCATTACAGTCCATTTTGGACTTGGGCTTCTTCCAACGCTATACTGAAATCCATGCTATAATCTCCAGATAATGACAATTTTGTCCGCGTAGTTGCGCACTTAAAAGTGCTCGTGAGGATTTTTTTTTTCTTTAAGGGACTTCTATTCATAGTGCCATTTGCTTCTCGCTTGTCCGGATCTTATTCTGTATTGCTTGAGCGGACTCTACTACGCGCGCGACCAGAGCCTTGTTCTTTCTCTACTGCGTCGTCCATCTGGGTTGGATACGAAGACTTTATGGGCCGAAGCATAGGTGCCCATCCTCTCCACGTGACCAAGCCATCCGAGTCGTCAGACCTTTACAGCCCGCACAGTTCCTGGGGCCAGGATAGGATTTTCTCTCGAAACGGCCTAAAGCACTTTGATCCGTTTTTGACAAGGCCCATGCCCCTGCACCAAATAGCAGGTCGGGGATGATGAGGGTCGGCGCTGATGTCATTGTCCGTGTTGATAGTTGAGCCAAGATAGACAGTGTTCTCCCAATAATTTCAATATCGTCGGCGTACGTACGCGAGTAGTTGTACAGACTTTTGGAAGATAGTTTTGACGCAGGAGTTTTGCACTATTCCTTCCAGTAAGATGTTAGAGAAGTCGCATGACAGTACATCACCTTGTCTACAGCCTTTTTTGACATCGAAGGTGTAGGTGAGGTCGTTACCGACTCTGATGGAGCGCGTGAGTTCTCAATTGTCATCTTGCTTACGCGATGGGTTGGGATGCCAAAAATGGACATGACTTTATAAAGTTCTTCTCTATAGATGCTGTCCGACGCGGCCTTAAAATCGATGAAAAGATGGTAGGTGTCGTTTTGGAGCTCTTGGGATGGTGGACTTTCTGGGTCTAAAGCATCGCTGATAGTTTCTTGACAAACTGCTTCAAACGTTCACATAGCGCTTCAGAAAAGATCTTAAAGGCGATGTTAAGGAGGCTTATGCCTCTATAGTTGGTGCAGTTTTATTCTCCAGGATCGGGCAAACAATGCTGAGGTTCCACTCATCGGACATGCATGTTTGAAACCCAGCATAACAGAGGCAGTATCCCTAATGGCTTCCTGGCAATTCTGCCAATGGCTCTCAAAACTCGATGCAGTAGTGACTTCTCATGAGGTTTCTTGACACTTGATCGGAAAAGAATCTGGCGGTCTCTTGCGATTGTAGCCGCCCGACGTCCCAAAGGGTTGTTGGTGTTTTATTATGACATTGAAATCTCTATACTTTCTCAACTTCTTTTTTCTGAAACCGTGTCGCCAATGAATGGAGTTCCATGATACTATGAGAGAGCAAGCAAACGTCGTCTACGTAGTCGAGAGATTTCACCAAAGATGTCACGGCAGTATGTTCAAGGTTTCCAATAATTCATTGTAAAAATAGCGACAAATTCAAACCCTGCGCTTACTTTGGGACACCATTATGCGTACGTCGTTGTAATATTTCAATTCAAAGTTATTTAGAAAACTCACCGCCATTGCATTTTTCCAAGCATCTTCCAAAACCTTTGGGTGGGTCCAAATCTAAAACCAGGAACACATAATATTCATTTCTACTAAAATATCATTAACAGTAGTACCTTTCTAAGACAAGTGTAATCTGGAATAAGACTCTTTCCTCTTGAGTCCTCTCGTTTTGAGATAGCGTCTAAAACATACTCGTACAGGGTATTCTAAAAAGGAACAAACAGTTACAACTAAGGACGAACACGTCTTTAAAACGGTATTCTTTACTAACTTGCACGTCGGTCATGGGTATAAATAAAACGTATTCAAACTTTTGTGGCAAGAATGCTTTCAGAACCTCGGCCTCTTTTCTCTGAAACAGAAAATATTTAGTTTTTCATTTTGTTTCAACTTTATGAAGAGCTTGAACTTACCTGAACGAATTTGGACAACTTTTTGTGCAGAACGAACGAACGTTGCTTCATAACTTTGATGTCCCGTTTGCTCGAATCCTTGTGTTGACCATTTTTGATTGGATTTGCATACAAGTTAGCGAACTCTTTCTCTGTCCCCAGAATCAAAGGCTTGATGAAATTTACCATAGCATAGTCTGGGCACCAAATACAAGAACAAATAGTTATTTTAAGTTAGATATTGCGATTTTTGAAAATCATACATTCTTTGAGGTTGTTTTGAATTGGGGTTCCCGTCAAAATGATTCTCTTCGGTGTAATAATTTCCGCTGCTGCAAGACTGATTCCCGACTTTCGGTTTTTGATGATGTGTCCCTCATCACATACCACCAGATCGGCACCTCAAAAAAAAAAACAAAACATTATTGTAAATAAACAAAAATAAGATTATGTGATGTTAACCTGGCTTCAGAAGATATTTGTGGATATTATCTCGTATGTCCTCAACTCTCATGTGTGATTTCGATTTGGTTTTGCTTGTGTTATAAAAGACAAGAGATCGGAATGCTTCGTATCCCATAATCAGACAGCCAGCTCTTAGCGTTGCAGTCGCCCATTTTTTGAGAACGTTGATTTTGTCGTAGATATCCCTGGAAACGAATCGCAAGTTGTGTAAATAAATTTGTTCATTTTTTGTGAAGATATTGGCACACATTGCCGCCTCTAATGTGCTGGGTTTCACACAGCATGACAAAGAATGCAGGCAGGCCCATGCAGCCAAGCAGGAGGCACACAAAGCGGCGCTGCATAGAAGGATAAGAGCTGCTCGTGAGCTCTACGAGCAAAAGAGGAGAGAGGAACGCCGGCTTCTCAGGAGAAAAAAGAAAGAGCATGAGAAGCGCCAGATCGAAGATGTTGAGACAGCCAAGAGCAGGAATGAAGTTCGGAGGTTTTATAGGAAGGTAAAACAGATAGCTTAAGGTCATCGAGCAAGAACCGATGCCTGCAGAGATAAAAAAAGGGAACATTATAATAGAATCGCAGTCAATGCTGGGGATTTGGAAAAACCAATTCTGTAGACTGTATAACGGCGACGACGAACAAAACCCCGCCGTCAGACAGGAGCCTTTTAACGAACACGATGATAGCCAACAATTCCGTGAACCCGACCTAGAAGAAGTGAAAACGGCAATATCACGGCTGAAATCCAACAAAGCCGCTGGAGCAGATGGTCTAGCTGCCGAGCTGTTCAAAGCAGCAGGCGACGATCTAGATAGGAGCATGCACCAAATCATCTGTAAGATATGGTCGGAGGAGTGCATGCCAGATGAATGGAACCTCAGCATTGTTTGCCCGATCCTGAAAAAGGGAGATCCTCTAAACTGCGCCAGCTACAGAGGAATCAGTCTACTTAACATCGCCTACAAGATCCTCTCTGCCGTAATATGTGAACGTCTGAAGCCTTTCGTCAACATTCTGATTGGTCCTTATCAATGTGGCTTCAGGGCAGGAAAATCAACCATCGACCAAATTTTCACGTTGCGGCAGATCCTGGAAAAAACCTATGAACTCCAAATCGATACCCACCACCTTTTCATCGATTTTTAGGCCGCGTATGACAGCATCTACAGAGACGAACTGTATAAAGCTGTGTCTAGTTTTGACATTCCTGCCAAGCTCGTTCGCTTGTGCAAAATGACAATGGAGAACTCTCGCTGCTCCATCAAGGTTGGCAACGAGCTTACGGAGTCTTTCGATGTCAAAAAAAGCACAAGGCCATGCATTGTCGTGCGATTTCCTTAACATCGTTCTTGAGAAGATAGTACAAAACTCCACCGTCAACACCAGAGATACTACCTTTCAAAAATCTGTTCAACTTCTCGCGTACGCCGATGATATTGATATAATGGGAAGAACACAGCGTGATGTCAATGGCGCCTTTGTGAGAATTGAGATAGAAGCGGAAAAAATAGTTTAGCGGTAAATGAGGGAAAAACGAAGTATATGCTGTCTTCCAGAAAGGACACCCAACACCGACGGCTCGGACAGAACGTCACAATGGACGCATAGAACTTCGAGGTAGAGTAGAGGAGTTTGTCTACCTAGGCTCCGCTATTAGCACGGGCAATAACACCAGCGCCGAGATAAGACGAAGAATAACTCTTGCTTATCGCTGTTTCTTTGGGCTAAGAAAGCAATTGAGTGGAAAAGCCCTCTCTCGAGCAACTTAGGTAAAACTGTACAACACCCTCATCATCCCAGTCCTGCTGTATGGTGCAGAAGCATGGACCTTGACAAAATCGGATGAATGTGCCTTAGGCTGTTTCGGCAGGAAAGTTCTTCGGTCATCTTTGGCCCCGTGTGCATTGAAGGGGAATGGAGAAGAAGACACAACAGCGAACTTTACGGGTTGTACAACGATATGGACTTAACCAGAAGGATCAAGGTCCAGAGAGACTCAGATGGCTCGGTCATTTAGAGCGGATGGACACCAATGCTCCGGCCCGGAAAGCCTGCGACACTATTCCCGAGGGACGTAGAAGGAGAGGAAGACCGCGACTCAGGTGGCGCACACAAGTGGAAGAGGACCTCAATCAACTTGGAGTGCAAAACTGGAGACAGCTGGCTAGGGACCGAGCTGGCTGGCGGAGACTGTTGATTGAGGCCCAAGTCCGCAACGGACAGTAGCGCCACCTTAGGTAAGTAAGTAAGTGTTGCAGTTCGTTTTTAGATGATACAAGCTGCGAATAGTGGAACGTAGGTACTGTTCCAGAGTTGTGATATGTGACGACGAACTTATGACTAGCTTGTGATTGGCAAACCATAGACGAAGTAAGTGGATATCGTGATTTATTTCAGCTGTAATGTCTAGGGCACTCGGTGAGTTAAACGCGAGACCGAGATCATCAGCAAATGCTATGACTTTAGAAGAGAAGAGAAGCTTGAATAGAGAATTGATATAGATAAGAATTAGGACTGGTCCGAGAACTGAGCCTTGAGGAACACCAACGTTCGTCTCCCTTGAGTCACTAAAAATGTTCAAAATTTTGACTTTTTGACTTCTATTCATGAGATATGAAGCGAACCAGTTGTACATAAACCCTCGGAAACCGGCGGATTGGAATTTTCTTAGGAGAAAGTCGTGGTCAACAGTAATTGGCACAAATTAAGATCGCGGCGTAGAAGTGAATAATTATTTGCTTTAGTGCAACTTAACTTTTTCGTCTAAAACCAGTTGCTTTACAGGTGAACGATTGTGGCCACTTAACAACAATTGGTATTACAGCGACACCATGTTTCATTTCCGTTTTGTTTCAAAAAACCTTCAAACAACAATTAAAACGTTATCAAATTCTACACCTATACTCACGCAGTATCGCTAAAATTGAATATTTGCAAGTTTTTTACATCAAGAGGGCCGAGCCATCGTTTTATTTCATCCGCCCAGTTCATGATTGTACTCTTTGGACAAAGTACCAGAATCTTGGACGTCTTCAATTCCTTATACGTCGTCACAGTGTGCAACAATGCAATTACCTAGAATAAGAAGATTCAATAAGCACATGCCACCGAGAATTATAAGAAAACTCACTTGAAGTGTTTTGCCAAGACCCATGCAATGTGCCAAAATACATCCAGAACCAGAACCATCCTTGAGCGAATCGACAGCGCCATAACAAGAATCATACATAAACTTAACACCGTCCCTTTGATGGGGTTTCAAGTGTTTCACAATTTCCGCATGAACTTTGATGAACTTCTTTGTCGACGAGGCATAATCCAAAACAAGATCGTTCTCCTTCACGTTCTCACTTTGTGTTTTCAGCATTTTGTTCAAAAAATTTGTTCTCTTCTCTAATCGGCGCAAGCGATCGGCTTCTTTCTTTTGGGCATTCAGGGTTTCGCTTTCCAATTGGTCATGGCGCAACATCGGTTTGATTCGTAAATTTTTTTCTTTAGTCTCAGTTGATATTTCCTCGACATCGGAATTACTGCTCTCGGCACTCAACTCAATTAGATCTTCTTGCAGCTTCAATGCCCTTTGACGGGTATCCTTTGCTATGATGCTCTCGAAACTCTTTTCTTTGTTCTCCTTGGTTTTCTTGTCGAATGCATCTCGGAATGATGTAATCGAGTTTCCAGCTTCTTCCTTCTCTGCAACTGATTCGTCGTCATTTTTGCTGGGCGACTCAGTGCTGGATTTTGTTGTGTCCAAACGTTGTGGAGAGTCTTTCTTGGAAACATTGTCATCGTTAGCTGGACTTTTGACATCGTCGTCAACAAGGGTCTCGAGGAATTTGTCAACGTATGAAATTTGTTGATTGTCTTCGTCGCTTGAATTGCCAGTTATTTTATTGATGAGTTCAATGTCTTCGTTGTTCGTTGAGACTTCAGAGTCGCTGCTGGCACTCTCCAGAAGTTGCTTTTTTAGATTCTCATTGCATTTAACCAAAAACTGTTTCTCGGTTAAGATTTGTTCACTGTCCTATTGGAAAAAATAAATAAAAAGTTGACGATGTTAATAAGCAAGCAAAGCATGTCTCCAAGTCGTTATGGAGTTCGGAACAAATGTTAACCCTACAAACGATACCAAGTGGAAACTACTCCTCACCTCGCCAATGCTATCGTCGCTCAGGGAATTCCTGTCAATTTCCTGCATTACATCAAACAAACTGTCGCCTTTGGTTGACAACACTTTACCAGACGTCTTTTGCTTCGAATGATTGCTAGAAGTTATACTTTTCTGTGGTTCCACCAAACCCTTCAAATTCAATAATCTGCAAGCAATGAAAAAAGAATCAATAACATAATTCAAATGTCAATCCCATCAGTCAAACCTTTCTATTTCCTTTTCCTGTGCATCTTCCTCAATACACTCATCTTGTTTTGTCGACTTCTTCGATTCACTTGATTCGGAACACGTTGCCGAATCTCTATTCTCTTTATCGCTTTCATTTGTAGATTTGTTCAAATCTTTCTTATCACCTTTGTCATTTGATTTATCCGATGTCGACGAAGATGACGATGACGACGACGACGAAGACGAAGACAAAGAATCTTCTTGACTCAGATCGTCGATTAGCTTAGCCGTTTCGTCGTTCTTCTTAGTGTCTTCCATGTCTGTGATTTGATCCAAGTCTTCACTGCCGTGTCTTGACAGACTCGGCAAACTTCCATGGAATGGCGATATAATCTCGTCCGAATCATCGGAATCTGATCGGAAGAACTTTGTCGCTTTGGTGGGCGTTTTCTTCGATATCGATGATTTTTTGCTCGACCTTTGGCTACCAGAAAAGTATGGTTTACTTGACTTCTTGTATTCTGAATCAAGTTCGTTGAGAGTTTTGTCTAGATAGGAAGAGTTTGACGAGTCAGAATCGATTGATGATTGCAGCAGATGACGTTTGTCTGAAGCATTAATTTTGCGTAGTTTCTTTTTGGAAATTGTCTTTTCAGTTTGCATGGAGCAATCCTTGAAAACTTGTACAGGGTCTGTGATGGCCTTGTGTTCTCTTAGTTTGAGTGCCATAAAGCTCTCGATGCAAGTTTCTTCCTTCTTGGAGAAATTCAGGCAATCCTCTCGAAGTTGTTCGGCGAATTTCAGTAATTCCTTAACCGAAGGCGGGACGTCATCCGTCTGCTTTTCTCTTGAGTTTTCATCGTTTTCAGTTTGATCGGCGGGGCTGTCTTTATCATCACAGATATTCTTAGAGGGAGAACTGCTTTCAATTGGCAAGTCATCGGCTAGAGAAGTAGGCCCTAATATATCGCTGACGAGGGAACTACCTTCCAATTGTAGATCATCCATTTTCATGTCATCCTGCTCAACTGGTTTCAATGGGATTTGATCGTCTTTTTCCGATACAGAGACAGATTGGTCTTCCAAAAGATCTTCATCTTTTGATTCTGTCGTTGTTGTTGTTGAAGCGTCTGGGCCCAGAACATCATTAATCTTGGCTTGCACTTCGCTTTGTTTCTCTTCCTCGTCTTTCTTTTGCTTCTCAAAGTTTGGGTCGTACGTGTATTCGACTCTGCTTATAACTAGACCACTGCTCGGTGCCAAGGAAGGTTCAGTAACGTTGATTCTTGGCGCGGGTTCAATGAAGTTGTCTTCTTCTTCTTCTTCTTTGCCTAAAATCATTTCTATTTGCTTGTCCAATTCGGACATTTCATCATCGCCAAATTCATCCTCGTCTTTACTTCTGTCGACGTCTTGAATCGACGGTAAATCAAGTTCCGATGGAGCATCGTCACCTTCCATCTTGATAAACGCGCTTAATTCCAGCTTAATGTCGGGATGGAGCGCCTGCGGAAGTTCATTCTCAACAGGAACCGATCCATCAATCTGAGTTTGGTCACTATCCGTGGCCTCCCTTTCGTTCAAGTTAAAATCATCTTGTTCGAAAGTCTCAGTTTTGGAGGGCTCCTGGCCGTTGTTTAAATTAAATACTGTTTTGAGCTTGTCTGTTGTCACATTATAGTCAGATACTTTACTCAGCAAGACCAAAACACTATCAATCAGTGTTTCGACTTGTGATTCAGCGTTTGGAGTGGCATTTGATGCTAAACTCAAATTAGTCAACTGAACAAAATCAATCAAATTTTGGCGGATATCTCGAGAATAGCTATCTTCACTCGATATGTAATTGTGATCATTTTTAACGGACCTTAGAGCTGGATCCTTGATTTCTTCATAAGTGTAATTTCTTTCGAAAGAAGGATATTCCTCTTTGATGGAATACATTGCAACCTCGCTTGTCCCATCATTTGTATTTAGATTGGCAAGAATATCGTCGTAAATTTCTTCCTCGGAAAGTAAATGAGCTGAAAGAAAACAAAAATGCAATTATTAATTTGAATACAGCGTCGTTTCAATTGATTTGTTTTACTTAATTTTGAATCTTCATTAGGGTCGTCCATTTTCCACAAATAGATATTAGAAAATTGTATGTAACTTGAAATGCATTTGTTTTTTTTTTTTTAGTTTTTCTCACAGTTTAGTTTTTGTTGTCGAATTTTTGTTCTGAAGAATAATAAGTTTACACACATCGCTACATACAAACACAGGTTTGAGCCAATTTCTTTGAATTGTCATAAAATAAATAAGAAAAATATGGATGAGGCCGATGAAATTTCCAGTTCGGAATTTCGGAGTTCATTGGAAAAGTTGAAGTTTACATTTAACGATTTTTTCCATAATACATAGGTTGTTTTTAAGGCGCAAGTTGTTGTATACACATTTGACAGCTATAATCAAGATGGCATTTTTGACTAACGCCATCTTGTTACAAGCAGATATAGTCATTTTTTTCTGAATACCAACTTAAGTAAGAAAAATGACTTTCTCTGTTTGGAACTAGGTGGCGAAAGTAGTCAATGCCATCTTGATTATACCTGAATGGAACATATTTTTACGTCGTTTATTGAAGGTCATCATTTCATGAAAAATTATTGTTCGTTCCATGTCCATGATGCTCAACAGTATTCAAATGAGAAATCAATTGTCAGCCTCAGATCGAGTGAGGTGAATTTTGATCGAATGCCGACGCCAGGAAGGTTTAAAAGTGAGAGACTAGAAATGTTATTAACAGCAATTCTCAGAGTGCGAAGAATTGAGGGGAACTACAGTTTAACGCCGATTCTGAACGGAAAAGCACTTTTTTATGACAGATTGATACTCTTGGATGTTTTGTCAGTTCTTCGCAAGAGGCAGTACCCGTGAAAGATATAATAAAAACTTGACGTTCTGCTTAGCAGCCAACGCACCTTACCACTAAGCCACGGGCACCTGCAGAAATGTCATTGAGTGATCTAACAGCCCTATTCTGGGCAACCTCACTGATACATCATAAGTCACAATAACCTCATAACTGGAGGTGAACTTGATTTTTGTGACTTTTTCGTATTCTGACAAAAACCTCACAACTTGTGACCCTCACAAAAACTTAAAAATTGTGATGTCCTCTTTAGCAGATCATAACTAACGAATTTGACATTTTTGATGCACTAAAAAAAAAAACAAGAAATCGAAAATGGAAATGCAGTGTTCATGGAAAAGAACGATACACCCTACTGGCTGATTGCCAAATTTGGAATACCGAGTGGGATTTTTATTTTCTAATATGACTTTCACTCCTCATACGGGTATTAATTGCTGCCACCCTCCGGCAACAATAATTGTTTGTAATCAATAGACCAATCGCCAACTCCACCCAGTGGCGGATTAAACGTTGAGGGCGCCATAGGCAAGCATCTCACTGGCGCCCCTATATAGAAATATCTCGTACTATAGTTTGACCTAAATCGCTGCATCGCTCCTAAAGAAAAGGCGTTGAAATAGGGGCCAAGGAAAAAGAGACTTAGTTAACATGAGATCTATTAGTATTGTCCGAAAGATCTTATGAATTGGGTTAATTAATGATCTGCCGAACCGTAAATTTTGTAAACCAACTTAACTCGAGTTGGTTCTCATGCAAACCGAGTGGCAGCTCGGTTCTCAAATCGGATTGCACCGAAAATCAATCGAAAAAGAACTTAAAAAGCAGAAAAATTAGGTTTTAAATCCGTTGAAATCTTTGCCATCCGCTGATGAACTTCGACCATTAGGTTATTTTGCCCCTACAATAAGTAAATTCAATACCTACCTATTCAAAAACGCTTACAAAATTAGAAGAAAGCTAAGTCGATTTCCGAGTTGGCAAACCGAGTTGACTCTGTACTGTAAGAGGAATCACCACTTTAATAGTTCTCAAAAATCAAACATGTAAGAGGAATTGTTCAGGACCGATTTTTATTTCAACAAAAGATGCAAGTGCGATTCGAGTTTACAAATTTCTTACTTTAACAACCACGTATGAACTCGCATTATTTGCCACTTGTAAGAATTACTGCGCCCGCGCGCCCCTTTGTTGCTGCGCCCCTAGGCACGTGCCTAGTTTGCCTTTAGGATAATATGCCACTGACTCCACCCACCGTCAAGAGTGTGCCAACAGCAATTCCCGTCTACCCCAAATAAATTCGATCCATTCCCAAATATTATGTATAACAATATCCTATACATAATTTTGAAAATTCCTTGGTCCATAGCACTCGATGTCTGGGACGACAACGCAATCCAGTTTTGTATACTCGACATTTTCAATCCAAATGCTACTGCTACTGAAGTAAACTAAACACATCCATAGTCGGCCTGATTGCGGGCCGATTGATTGTGTGTTATTACACTCAGACGTTTTTAGGAAGACGCAAATAAGTGCGAAAGAGAGAAAGTAGGTGAAATAGAAATACTTTAAGAAGTCTCAAGACTGTTGGGAGGAGTGATCAAAAGAAAATATACGAAACACGCAGCATACAAAAAGTCTGAGTGTAATAATACACATTGCTACGATGATCGACCGACGAGCTAATTGCACTCGAGGAATTCCTTGGATAGGAAACTTCAATTGAAGTGCCGTCCGAGAGGATTGAAATTTAAGGGTCCTTTTATTTTGATCACCTTGAATACAAAATAATAATTACAAGATATTTGTAAATACCAATTTAGAACATTTCAAAGAATTTCTAACCAATCAATTTCATTGTTATGAGTGTTTATTGTTGTTTTTTTTATAAAACTCCATTTTTTTGTTTGATTTGTTTCTACAAATCAGATGGCAGTCACAACAATAAACCCACCTTCCTGTGGTGGATTGCTGTGAGGTTTCTTATGAGGTTTTTCGCAGAATACAAAATTGTGACAACCTCATAAAAAAACCTCACAAAAAATTATGATCTGTGACCATTACAACTCCAGAGTAAGGTGATAAAATATGTTAACATTATCCATAATTTAGAAGCGAAGAAAACTGTTTGTTCATTCCTTGAGCCACGGTTCAGAGTTTATCTTCAATTATTCAACAGGCCAACATGATTTTATTTTTTTAATACATACTATCCATTGTGCTTCCAACCTAAGTAAAAAATTCTTAACGAATGAACCAATCCAATGCCCAAATTTAAAGCGACATCTGTTGATCTTTTTACCCAAACGGAAGTCAGCCCAAAATTTTGAACGATAAATTTTCGGCAAGTCTAGAAGAACAAGTTTGCAGTGTCTTTTTAGTTACGACAGCGATACAGATTGCATGTGAGTATAGTGCGTGTTTTAAAAATTATTAAAAAAACTAAGTGTGAAATTAACAATTTTCTGCTATCCATAACCTAAATGCGAAACAAAAACTTTGTCGGCAAATTTATTCTTCAACCTCTAAAATTCAAGACTTCTCAATAAACCACCGGACAAAGTACAAAACCTCTTCAAATAAAAACCGTACAAGAAAAAAGAAAACTCATTTTGCCGATAATGGTGTTAAGTTTACGGAATATCTCTCGCTGTCAGCCACAAATGCCAATATTTTATTTTAAAGTGTTCTTGAAAAGTTGATCATGTTTTTTTGGAGTTCTTCTAGCTCGCATGTTGTGAAAAATAGTTTTAACTTTTCAACAGTAGCCGCATTGAACACATGGATACACATTTATTTGATAGCTTTCTTTGGATTTTGATTAAAAGATTTGTTGCAAATTAAAGTTTTTCTTTTTTTGTTTGGACATACCCAGTGCGAGTGTGGAATTCTCTTAAAAAGTACAATTTACGAAAGGAACAAAAACTTCAAAGAACAAGCCAATTATTGTCCCTGCAGGAATTTTAATTTATTCTCTTCTTTTTGTTCTGTTGGCATTTTTTTTTTTTTTGTAAATTTGCATTGTTGGTAGGTTAGCTTATGATTCCAAAAAGTTGGTCGGCCTTAATCAATATTGACTTTTAAACTTTTTCTTGTTTTGTAATTTATTTTTAAAAGTGAGTGTTTTTCTCAATTTTCGAAACGAAAACAAAATTCAGTCAAACATTGGACATCGCTGGCAAAAATCGTACACATTTTGGGAATATCTTAGATCAATGAACTTCTGCCTATTGGAATATGCATTTTTTGAGCAGATGTTCTCTGCAGTTCTCAACAAATGTGGAAAAAAAGTCAATTTAATTCTCCATCTGCATGAAATGAAAAAAAAAAACGAAAGCATAGTTTTTTGTATGGAATCATTTTCAGTATACTAGAATGACTACATTATTCAAATTTAAGTCATTTACTCTACCTAAAGCCAACGTTTGACAATTTTAATATTTTTGTCTTGGATTTGATGTGTTCTTTGCCTCCATAATTCAATCTGCTTCTCACACGTTCCCTAGTCTTTAAGAGAAAATAGCTATAGGAAGTAAAGAAAATTCAGAATTCCTTTCATTAATTTCATTTAACGTTTTCCAAAAATGTTAATTAAACGCAGAGAATACGCTTACGGATTCATTTTGTTAACAAATTGTACAATTTCTTGAAAATATTTTTCATAAGCTTTGTCTATCCATAGAAACAGATTTGTTGCGAAGAAAATTGATTTTCTTAAAAACCAGTTTCTGATCATTAGCCAAAAAATTGCCGACTTACAGTTACAGCTGAAGCTTCACCTTTTATAAAATGATGATTATGGGTGATTCGTCGTGACTCGTGAGGTTCGATTTTTAGTATAAAATAAAACTGACAAATTTAAATGGACAAGCCATGGCATTAACCTTTTGAAAATGATAAATAAATGTTTGCCACGTCTGAGGTGTTTTCGGAAGGTCCAATTTTGGGCGAATGTTTGGAGCATAGATAAGCTACTGGTAACTTGCGAAAAACAAGAGAAATGTTAGCTTTCAAAGCAATACCCTTAATCTTTTCCGACCAAGCCAAATATTTAGGCCTCATTTTAGACTTTTTACTTGTAAAAAGGCCATAGGCTCAAAATGGGGCTTCTCCCCAAAAATAAACCACTGGCTATACACTTCCGGTAATCAGACCGATACTCATTTGTGGAGTTGTCGTATAGTGGACCGCACTGGACAAGATGGTAAATCTGAATAGACTCATCAAAGTCCAGCGGTCAGCAGGTATGTGCATCACAGGAGCACTTCGCTCAACACCAACAGCAGCCTTGGAGGTGCTTTTAAACCTAACACCTCTTGACATCTTCTCCAAAATGGTGGCAGCCAACTCATGTGTGAGGCTTAGAGCCACCTCTCAATGGAACAGTAACAATACTGGTCATACTACTATTCTAGACAATTTCAGATCTACCCCAGATCGCTTAGACTATACCACCCCAAAAATGGTATTCGATTATAGCTTCCAAGTTTCAATCCCTTCAAGATCTTCTTGGGAAGAAGAAAGACCCCTGGAAGACAACACGATACACTTCTATACAGACGGTTCAAAGACGGATTACTGCGTTGGAAGTGGTATCTATTCGAAACAACTGAATCTCAGTCTATCATATAGACTTCCCAATCAATTTAGTGTGTTCCAGGCAGAAGTAATGGCGATTATAGAGGCACTATCCTGGCTCAAAGAAAACGTTATATCTTGCAAGGATATACGTATCTTCTCGGACAGCCAAGCCGCTGTCAAATCTGTCGAGTCTGTCTCCACAAACTCTCAAATAGTCCACGACTGTCGATCATCTCTGAATGAGATGACGGAACAGTTTAACATTCACCTCATTTGGGTGCCGGCCCACAGAGACATCCCGTAAAATTGCAAAACCGATGAGCTCGCCAAAAACGGAACACTTCTGCCTACTGTTAGGCAAAGACATAACATAGGAACACCACTTGCTACATGCAAGTGCTCTAGAACAATATGCTCTAGAATCAACAAATGCAAGATGGTCACAAGGTACCAAACCAACTGCCTAACAACCAAACAAATATGGCAAGCATAGACCTGAAACGGTCAAAAGGCTTGATCTCCCTGAGCAGACAAAATATAAGCTCTACAATTGGAGTCATAACAGGACACTGCCTCATAGGTAGACATGCTTTGAGGCTAGGGGTCTACACAAATGACTTCTGTAGAAGCTGCATGGACGAGGAGGAAGAGGAAACGGTCCAACACCTTCTATGTACATGTCCGGCACTCTCCAATAGAAGGAATAACTACATATCTAGATAATCCTTTCTTCGATAATACCAGTGAACTGGCAACGAGCATCACAAAATGTCTCTCTAACTTCATTAAAAGTACAAAATAGTTTGTTTAAGTTCATTACTCTCCCATGAGTAACTTCTTAGTGGTATCACAATGGACCCTTGAGGTCTAAGTGAGTCAATAACATCTAGACAGCCACTCCAACCTAACCTAACCTAGTTTTCAAAGCATCAGTCGTAGCTGGCTTATCCCTAAAGACCTGAAACTTTGCATATACGCAGAGAAAATAAAGCAAAGGTGAAATTAAATGCAATATGTTTTGTCAACAACTCTTTATTTCACGGGCTCGTAACGCTGTTTTTCAAGTTGTACTCTTCAAAACTCAAGTTGTCGGATGCGAAAATCCTGGCTGCTGAGGACGAAGTTCCGTTCGCGTA
This sequence comes from Sphaerophoria taeniata, assembly GCA_943590905.1. Lineage (NCBI taxonomy): Eukaryota > Metazoa > Arthropoda > Insecta > Diptera > Syrphidae > Sphaerophoria > Sphaerophoria taeniata. The sequence continues at coordinate 91,967,814 of OX016540.1, forward strand.
CACTCAACTCTCTTCCATACGTACTGGATGTAGTCAACTTATATAAACTGGGACTCAAATTTGCGAATGGTAGAATAATTCCAATAGGTCGATTATGTGCATCGCAAGGTCGGGGCATGTGAAATATTCGTAAACGCTGTTGGAGTTTGAGTTTTTCTATGATAACTTGCCAAACAATAACGAACAAGAATGACAAAACACTTTCTTAGTCACTCCACCTATTAAGCATCAACTCACGAAGAATTGCATGCTATTTTCAGCCAACTGTATTTCTCGGCTGTGGCCTATGATGCGGCCATGCCCTTTTTGATGATTCATAACAAAGTTTTTTTTTCACAATTAAATTTTATGTAGAAGCCTTTCACAGCTTGTTAAGTACAAAAAGATCAGACACATAAAGTTTGTGTTTTCAAGACCTCTTGTCATTTTTCTAGAAGTGTCTGTTTTTAAGATTGGATTCTCCTTGTGTTTGGAATGTTATGTTACTTACTTAATCGCCTTCCAATCCATAGAGGATCTGAGCCTGAGACACAGCAGCATTCCATCGGGAAGGTCCCTCGCATGCACTCTCCCGACGCCAAAACCAAGCGCTCTGGCATCCGCAGTCACTTAGTCCTTGTACCGGAAGCTTGGTCTTTCTTGTCGTCTCGAACCTGGTAGCTGCGAAGAGATGGATCTCTTGGCTGAAGCGTTGTCGTCCTTTCGCTCAATGTGGCCCAGCCAAAGTAGTCTTTTTCTTGACTTTCCGGACTACATCCACATCTTGGTACAGCTCGTACAGTTCGCGGTTGAATCTCCTTTCTTCTTTTCCATTCGCCAGTGTCGCATACGGGACCGAAAATCCGTCGAAGAATTTTTCTTTCGAAAGTGCCCAGTACTTATCGTCCAACACTCGGCGCCGTAGAGTAGGATTGGTAAAATCAGAATCTTGTGTAGTAGGCACTTTGTTTTTCGAGTGAGGAGTTTTGAATTTGAACCCAGTTGTTTGGCCAAACAGAAGTAGCTCCAGTTCGCTAGGGTAGTTCTTCGTCGGATCTTCACTAAGCTGTCGGAATTCTTGGTCTCATAGACCATGCTTCTAAGGAAGGGCTAGTCAGCTTCTTACGACGAGGTCTCAGATCTACATTTCTTTCCTGTTCCATTTCGGGCAATTACTTAAATGCAATTCTTCAAGATTGCCTTTTACCTGAAGACCACTAGAAGTTATGGAAACGAATATAAAGTTATTTAATGTTTTGAAACCGAGATGTTGTTAAGCTGAACTGGGCGATTAAACGTTTGTCTTCACATATCTGACTCCGGGTCCTGATTTACGTCACCTTTTCAGAGCAAGTTTGGTCTACTGCTTCTAGCATTCTTTAAAAGAAGTTGTTGTTGCCCACATTCTAGGTCAGGCTTATAAATTTAATCTATGTTAAAGGGATTAACGTTGTTTTTAAGAACTAGAATGTTCAGCACAAATGTAGGATATGGCCTACACAATCACATACTAGCTTTGTTCACCGAGAAAAAAGACAGCACAGTACAGCACAGCTTCATGAGAAATGTCAGAACAGTTTAAAACACAAAATGTGTTCTACCTAAAAAGATGGAACAGAAAATCCTGTCCTTAACTGTTCTAGACAGACTCTTTGAACACCAAATCAGAACAGTTTGGATCAGCAAATGTGCCAATGAACACCAAAAACAGAACAGAACAGTGTCGCTGAACATATCTACTATAATATACCAATATAATCGAGAACCGCATTGACCTAGGGTTTGTTTTGTTGATATGATCGGGCAAGCAATAACGTACGTATTCCCTTTCCTCCCCACGTTATGGGTAAAATAACCTTCAAAACCAGTACCAGAAGTGGTGGTATCTCGCCAAAGTTCCGTGAGGCCATCTTACTTTGGTCATCAGAAGCAGCTTAGAATTTAGGATTACTTGACTTGAGTTAGCTTGAGTGCTATTAACTTTAGGCTACCCGGAATGGGTTTTAATCAACATTAAATAGAATCTTGAATTAATAGCAAAACTAATTTCTTAATAAACGAAATTTCAGAGTGATACTTTTGAGAATCAAAAATGGCAGAAATGGACGAACATCATTTTGAGACTGGAGATTCCGGTGCCTCTCAGACGTATCCTATGCAGTGTTCTGCCTTACGTAAGAACGGATTCGTCATGCTCAAGGGCCGTCCTTGCAAAATCGTAGAAATGTCTACCTCCAAAACTGGCAAACACGGTCACGCTAAAGTTCATTTAGTTGGTATCGATATTTTTTCAAACAAAAAGTAAGTTTTTCATCTCAAAATCAAATCAAATCCTCATAACTTTTTTTTTTGAAATCAAGATACGAAGATATTTGTCCCTCAACGCATAATATGGATGTTCCTCACGTCAAAAGAGAAGATTACCAATTGACCGATATCAGTGATGATAACTTCCTTACTTTGATGTCCGACAATGGTGAAATTCGTGAAGATCTTAAAGTTCCAGAAGGTGATTTAGGCAGCAGTCTCCGTTCAGACTTTGATGCAGGAAAAGATCTTTTGGTAATTTAAATTCTCTTCAAATTGTTAATATACCTTCATTGTCTTTGTTCTTCTTCTTCTAGTGTACGGTTCTTAAATCTTGTAACGAGGAATGTGTCATTGCAATTAAAACCAACACAGCCCTTGATAAATAAAACCAATTCTAAATATCTGGCATTATCCGGTTGCTTAATTAACCTTTTATATATATGTGCATACGTTTCAGGAGCATATATATATAATGGACTAAGGTAGCGTTTAGTGATAAAAAAAAGGTGAAAACAATAAATTTTTGCCAATAAAATATTTTTTACTTTAACTAAATTTGTATCTTTTCATTCTTAAAAGAAAAAAACAAAAACAAAAACATTGTGAAATGTTTCTTAAGCTTTTCATATAAATGTATAGTGCTGTTATCAGAATTGTTGCTTTTGTTTTTTGATTTCAATTCTTTTGACCTTTTATTGTTTATCGTCTTAATGTACGACTTGCTACATACATACATACATATAAGAGAAGAGGTCAATAAAATAATTTTGTTTATCATTCGGATAATGTGTGAAAGTGCTTACAAAAGGGATTCGTTGTTAATTTTTGTTCTTTCAGGTTAATTGCCAAACAAAGGGAATAAAATGCAAAACAGTCTATGCACCAGATATTGGGTGTGGCGACTTCCTTAATTGTGGACACAGTAAATAGATTGCTTCTTAAGAAGTATTTAAAGTTTCACGCACATAAATAAGACGTGAAGGTCATTGACTTGTTTAGTTCACGAGTTTCCATACAAAGGGTTTTATGATGCAATTAAACCAGTTCGTGTTTAAACGGTGAACAATTCTCTTTGTTTGACGTATTTATGAAAGACGATTTCTGTTCATTCTAATTTCGGGAGGAGAATCCGCCTGGCTTAATTGCGAGGTATTGCAGGGTGATAAGGATCGGCTTAAGGCCCAACTATAATAGTCGGAAGGGTGCGTACGTTGACGTACGAAAATTCCCGAGTACATGCAAATCAGATGTCATAGCCATAATAGCGGATTGCTCGGTTTCGTTCAGTTTTGTTTTCGGACGTAAACTCACTTTTCTTTCTCAATTTACGGACGGAAATTTGACATTTCTCTAAAAACACAGAATAATGACAGAAAGCCTTCCGTTCAATTATGGGTAAGCGGATGTAATTGACAGTCGGAAAGAAACGGTTCGTTCAGATTTGACGGTAGCTTCCGTTCCCGTCCGTCTATTATAGTTGGGCCTTTAGAGTTATGGTAACCATTGTATATCTATCTTATAGTATTTTCAGCCTCGAGAATTTTTGGTTGGAGAGTCGTCCCGTCTTGGCGCTGTCAGTTTTTCTATATACAAAATTTTAGTTCTGTATCGCGTTCCGGACGTCGCTGTCGTCGATTCCCGACGCTGCAAATACTATAAGATAGATATACAATGATGGTAACTATTGATGTGTCCCCATCTCCCCACTTTCTAATGGTTTCAGACAAAACATGGTAAAATGTCTGACAGTTCGATGTCAGAGAGAGCTTTAAAGTTAAGCCTGAAAACTTGTTTTCCACTCCGGATTCTGGCTGAAAAATACGTTCAGCTGTGCCATTGCCATGTGCCTATGCCATACATTTGATATCGTAAAAGCTTGTATGTTCGTGGCTAGTACAGGCAAGATAGCAATCGATTGTGGCGCCATCTTGAGACCAAGCAGAAAGCATTTTTAAACAATACTCAACTTATGTAAGAAAAACTGCTTTTTGCTGCGTGTCAAGATGGCGTCACAATCGATTGCTCTTGCTTCACTTTGATCGCGTACTATTGAGCAGGCATTTATTACTGTCGCCATCTAGTTATTAGCAGATATACCAATTTTTTTAACAATACAAACTTATGTAAAGAAAAATGGATGTCTCTGCTTGTAACTAGATGGCGAGAGTACAAAATTCCATATTGATTGTTTCTGTCAAATATTTTGCTATTTAATAATAGAGTGGCGCGACAGCTCTTGAAGAGCCAAGGCCTATGTGGCTTTACTCTCATCAACAATTCTCTGGGTGCGGTGCGTGTGAAGATTGAAGAATTGAGGTGACCTTCAATTTAACGCCGATTCCAAACGGCAAAGTTGAGAAGCACTTTGTCATGACAGATTTCAGGAGGCAGTGCCCGTAAAGGTGAAATAAAAACTATGGGCACGGGTAGAACTCGAACCCACGACGACGTTCTGCCTAGCAGCCAAAGCATTTAACCACTAGGCCACAGATGAGTTTAAAAGGGAGATGGGAAACCAAACTGTCAAAATGACAATGCCTACAAGCTATGGTTCAAGTTTACTGCAAGAGTATGCGTGTGTTTACCAATACCATCTCAATAAACTTGAGCATACCACCTGATTTTTGTTGCTGTTTTTTTTTCTCATATATTCACATACACGAAATAACAGTAAAATAAAATTTGCGGTATCCGGAGGGTAAAACGTAAGTCAGTTTCCGATCTCCTTTTGCCTCTTCACTAGGCCACGGACACTTCATTTATGAATTTGCTGAAAAAAATTCTCTTATATTTTTAGTTTTGCTTAATTAGAATTTATAAGGCCGTGTGCGAATTCAGTTAAAAAGTGGTTAAAACTTTACGTTTGGTTAAATTTTGACACTTCGCATTGAATAAAATATGTTAACATTAGACTAGCTGGTTAAAATATGACAGTAGTGGTTAAAAATTCATCCATTTTAAACCGCAATTCATCCAATTCGCACTTGGCCTAATTTGACATTAGGAAAACCTATACAACCTTGATCTGAGGTTGGGCTAACTCTCCCTTGACTCTCAATTGTATAACAGTTGCGGAGATGAACTTGGTCCACGATTTGAGCCCAGAACTAAACCGAGAACTGTACAATAAATATTTCTTCAGTTCTACAGTAATTGTCGTTTACCAGGTGCAATGGATTATATTCGTTTGGATGAGAAAAAATTAACGTTTTAATTTTTTCTTTCCATGATCCCCGGTTCAGAGAAAACCCTAGATGGTACAACTGGCCCTTACAATACAAGGTAACAGCTTTGTATATGGAATTTATAGTATTTTCAGCCTCGAGAATTTTTGGTTGGAGAGTCGTCCCGTCTTGGCACTGTCAGTTTTTCTATATACAAGATTTTAGTTCTGTATCGCGTTCCGGACGTCGCTGTCGTCGATTCACGAGGCTGCAACTACTATAAATTCCATATAGAAAGGTAACAGTATGAATTAATACAACAGCGGAGATAAGAAACTTGGCTATCAAAAAGGGTTGGCAAATAAGCTCAAACTGATGAACGGTGACAGTGTATACGTGTTTTTTTCACATTCAAACATTCTTATCGTTCGACAATTAACTGAAAGGGAATAATATGGCTGTAAGTCAAATTTATTTATTAACACGAGAAAAAACAGAAAAATTAAGGGGTGTAGGAGGAAAAACATAAGTTAGTTTCCGATATCCTTCTTTTTCTAATCTCAGTATAACAGTTACAGCGATAACTGAGTAATCCTATTGGGAACTTCTTATTGATATATTGAACGCGCCCATGATTCACTTTTCTTCAATTTAAGCCCATCCACATTGTTACATGAACAAAGTGCCCATCTAAACGTTGTGCAAACTGTTCCTCGCTGAAAGAAATATCAAACAGCGAAAAAAGTCCCACACCGCAAAAGTTTATATACTGCTAGACAGCTAGACCAGCATTTAAATAATAGTGCTCAAACTGGTGCGTAAGTTTGGTCGGTCTTTAAACGGAGTTAATAAATTTAAAAAAATAACAAATAAATTGATTTTGAAATATTAAAAAAACCTAATTTAATAATTCTACTTGATCTTCAACAGCATCCCCTTCATATTTAATTTACCAAATCACCAATAAAGGACTTGTAATTTCTAAGAATGGTATGTTGCTACAATTTGTCACTCTGAAAAATGCTTGAGTCACTTTTTTCTTATGATACCTTTATACGATTTTTTTGTTACTGTATTTGTTTTTATGAACCCTTATTGTCTGGAAAGCGATGATTTGTTTAAAAAAATATATAAATTCTAGTTTCTAAAGTGCTAAAATTGATTTGAACATTTTATATCGATATGAAAACACATGTTCCCCAAAACGAATTCATTTAAGATATCTACATGCATATATTCCATTTTTTCCTTAACACGCCTTCTATATGTATCAATTGTGTGTGATTTTGGATTGGTTTTATTTTTATGATTTAAAATTCGGAGACAGTGGGTACATGCTCAATTAAGCACGGAAAGTGTTGCAAAAGTTTTTTTTTTGTTTTGCAAAAATGCCAAAATTAAGTTGTCTTTATTATATCCGGAAAAAAAGTTATACATACATATATATTTATCTATATGTGCGGCAAACCGACGAAGGCTCAAAGAGTTGCCTTATTTGGTAAAAATATGTACATACCCCATGAGTGAGTTTTTTTTTCAATTTTTTTTTGTTGTATACCACTCTACACAAAATTAGTCATTTCCACTCAGCGTTGCCAATCGAGACGTTAATGTGATTCAGAAATCTGTCCATACTTTCCCCTCTGCAGTTCTTATCTTTTTTGAAAGTTTTGTTTACAATAAAAATCAACATTAAGCTTGCTTGTGTTGTTTTATTTTTTGTTTATTATATCGCTTTTGCCTTGAACTTAAATTGAGACCCTTTCTCCAGCAGCTCATCAAAATGAAACGATAGTCTGGATAAAATGAATATTTTTTTCAATGTGACTGGCAACACTGATTCACTGTACACCAGTCTTGTCCGTATAAGTAGAGTCTGCTGCTGACGAATGTGTATTTGCGTGTGCGTCCACAATTCGCTTTGTATGGGTGTGTATACATGCCCATCTACATATGAGTGCTTTGGTTGAAAGAGATTATTAAGAAAATATCCAAGGAAATACTAAAAATAAATTATAAAATTCGACATTTATAATAATAGCTGCATCCATAGCCCGCCGATTAATAAAGTCGAAGGAAAAAATGATCAACATCGAGGAGAAAAAAATAAAATGTGAAAACGTTGGCGGCGGCGGTTACATACAGTACAGCGCCGACGACGACAGCGAATCTAGAGAGAGACTTTTCCACTCGAGTCTGAAACTCTGGACATTTCTTTTCTCTTGTATGTATAGTACTGTTTGTATGTATGATGTACTTGGACAAAATACATATGGGCGGCAGTCAAATTTCAGATTTGATAATACGAAACCATTGAATTGTGTTTTTTTCATACTTGAGGGAATTTTAAGTGAGGGCGCAAAATTGCAATGAAATTGGAAACATATTCTTCTTTCTATTCCCTCAGGTGATTTGTCAAAATTTATTAAAAGTTGTCAACTTGTGTCTCTGTCGACAAATTTGTTTGACATTTTCAGCCATCATTTTAAAAATACATACATAAAAATTCGCCGGCTATAAAGAAAGCACCTTCTTTGTTTTGTACACACCTACCTACTGCTACTGGCATTTAATGGAAAAAAACCTCTGCACAAATACAATTGAAACAAAGTTTAAAGCTCTGCTGCAATTAAGTCTATATTTTGGTTTTGGTTGATTGCTAGCTTGATTGTCTTCTTTTTTCTTTTCTTTTGAATGTAACTGGAGATAAACTTTGCGAACGTGAACAATGTTATCATTCTACGAGCTCATCGACATATAAATAGAAAAATAGCAAGGTATACGTCCCTCTCCCTACTCAACAAGACTACTTGACTTACCTTTTGGGTATAAGTCTTGCAATTGGAATCCTAAAAGGCTTAATTAAGCGTTTAGTTACTAGGATTTAACTTACTTATACCTAGACAAACAAAAATCTGACAACCGCAGCTTCCATATCTTTATGATTTCTCTGATATGGCGGACTTGCGCCGTCAAATAAAAATGAAAAGTAATTCACTGCCTTTGTGCAGCAAGGGTTGTTTCAACCATTCGCAGTTATTTATTTGGTTTTCCTGCGAGAGGTACGTAAACTGAACTCCATTGCAAATTCATTTTTTTTCACTTCTAGTCAATGTCAAGAACGCAAACAATAGGCAAGTTCCACCAAATCTCACTGGGCGTGGAACATTATTCTTCGTTAAGATTGATGGTAGTGTCTGATGCTAAAAATTGAAATGTAGTCAATTACTAATAACTTCAAAATGGCTTACTGAAAAATCGGATAGGAAATTAGGAATCCAAGTTTTCAGTCAGAAATCTTAAACGATCCTCCCTTACTATCATTTCTCTTTGAATAAGAATTAACTGCCCTACAAAAGTTGTATTGCATCAAGGTTCCGTGCCGTTTCCGACCATAGCTTCTCATATTTGTTCTCATTCTGGATTATTTCGGATGTTTAAAGGTTTTTGTATCGTAAATCGTTAAAGTTTAGGGCTTGAATCAATGAAATGGAACATCTACCACCTCGTGCAGAGGTCTAAGATGTTGGACTCTTCGGATGTCTCTTGTCGTAGACTTTGTAGTTTATTGCCTATCCAAAAGGTCTCTTAAAATGATTCCTAACATCGTTGAATCATTTGCGTCCATTTATATCGTAGTCCTTACGATCAGTGCCGCAATAATTGCGGCAATATTTGCCTTGAGAAATCCATCAGGACAGTCGTATCCTGTATGGAAGGGCTGGATACTTCCATACCTGCAGCCTTAACAGGTATAGAATCCCAGGACTTGAATCAATGAAATTTAACATCTACCACCTCGGGCAGAGGTCTAAGGTCTAACAGTCTTCTAGAGCTTGACCTCGCAACGCCCTGGCCTTGTAGGCGAATTGCTTCGAGGAGAGATTGGTCTTCAGGTTATATGGGATTCTGGAATCAAACATTCCATACCTCCGGTTTTAAAGGAACGACACCGCTGAACTCCATTCTTTGTTTCCTAAAATAATGCTCTCGCGAACATACGTAATTTATCGTTATCATTGAATGCAAGTATCCATTACGGAGTTCTGAAAACAATTAATTAGTTTCGTAGGCTGCACACGAACAAACCTCTATTGAAGGTCCACAGTTGAATTTGTGCACAACTACCTTTGTGAGTGATTATGGTGTTTTTGTCGAATTAACTGAAAGTGATGATGATGCCGCATGGCGCATGATAATCTCGCAAAATCAGTAGTTCTTTCCATCTTTTTCTTCTAAAACAACCACCCATGAGGCCATGACCCGTGCGTTTCTCTAGGTTCTAGGACATTATTACACTTCATAATTCTAATTTATAAAATTCTCCTGTCACGGGGTGCGTAATTGAACTCCTCCGAAACGGCACGACCGATTTTCGTGAATCTTTGCGAGGATATCGGCTAGGGTGGAGAATCGGACAACATCTATTTTTCATTACCCTAAATGTTACGGGTGGTTCACCCTTATCGCGCTAGCGATTACCGGTTAAGCGGGTAAAGTGTGTAAGTATTGGGTAGCGGGTAACTGAGTATAACGGGGTAGACGGTAGTGGTGAAGCGGGAAGAGGGTAGCGGGTGGTATGGTAGCGGGCTACATATATGTCTAGGTCTAGGCGACAATGTCTAAGTTTACTATAGGAAAGACAAGTTTTGAGTATTCCTATGCGTTTTGCTTTACATACTTACTTAAGGTGGCGCTACAGTCCGTTGTGGACTTGGGCCTCAATCAACAGTCTCCGCCAGTCAGCTCGGTCCCTAGCTAGCTGTCTCCAGTTTTGCACTCCAAGTTGATTGAGGTCCTCTTCCACTTGTAAGCGCCATCTGAGTCGCGATCTTCCTCTCCTTCTGCGTCCCTCGGGAATAGTGTCGAAGGCTTTCCGGGCCGAAGCATTGGTGTCCATGCGCTCTAAATGACCGAGCCATCTGAGTCCCTGGACCTTTGCTTTGCATAAAATATTTTAAAACTTAACTGACAACCGGATAATATTGGCTTTCTATATGGAATTCTCTGTTACCACAAAATCTGATCACATCACATAAAGCTCAAATCCTAACAGAAAACTTCAACTGCACGTAATGACACGTTATCTAAGGCTAAAAACACACCAAATCAGACAGGACGTCTTTTTGTCTTTCGACAGAAAATCGTGGACACAAGTCCATTGCTCTTACGAGGCAACACACACCGGAAAAGTCACGACACGGTAAAAAGTCTTGTCCGCTCGTCGGTTGCAGAAAATACATGGGGTTGTATAGGAGCAAAACACACCAAAGAAGACAAAATGTCAACGCCTAAAATTATACACCGTCTTATGCAGCCCTATCGTCGTATCCGATCGTTACAAAATTCTATCCGATTTGTACGAAATATACGAATTTGGTATCGTCCTAAGGGTTCCGATTGTTAAATCGTACATACCTCAGAAAAAAAATCAAATTTGCGTTGAAATGTCAAACTCAGAATAACGCATCACGATTTCATGCGACGAAAAGCAAACATTCAACTAACGCTAGGTCCGTTCTTTTACTTTTTGGGCAGTTTGTGTAAAAACTGTCAAAAATCATCCCCACTCCTCGAAATTTTGTGGTTCACCCAAAAAGTAAACGAACGCTTCACACCAAAAATCTGCCGAATGCACAAAATTATGTCAAACGTCAACAAAATTCAATGTACTTCTTATGGTTTGGCAGAACTTACACAAACTGTCACAAGAAATTTTTGTGGCTAAATTCGGCAGATAGGGGAAATATTTTTCTCCTTCAAAAGTGACAGATTTTAATTTAAGTGGCAGTAAACGAACGAAAAAGTGGGAGAATATGGCAGTTTTGGGCAGTTTTATGGGGTAAACGAACGGACCTGCTATGTGATGCATATCGATTATTTTGTTTTATGCGTCTCCGATTGTTCCGACAGCTTAATTGTGTCAGAACATTTGCGATACGACATGCGTTATTACACGTCAATATTTCCTTAACGAAACGGATACCATGAACAAAATAAATGTTACGATTGGAACTCTTCTACGATCGTAAGTTGCTCCGAACGAATATGACGATAGGGCTGATGAAGTAACACATACCAAAGTGAACAAGACAAACAAAGAGAAATCGACAAAAAACCATGTCAGCTGTATGCTGTTGTATAGGAGCAACACACACCGAAGCGGACAAAGACAAGCCATTTGGTCTTTGTAGTCCTCGGTGTGGGTTGGAATCCGACACGATTTTTTTTCGAAAGACAAAAAGACGTCTTGTCTGATTGGTGTGTTTTTGGCCTAATATAGAGATTAAGCAATAAAATCGCAATTTTAACCAACTACCAATTTATTGAACTAAAATATTCACTCTTTGCTTTGTAATCCGATCATCTGGTTCAAAAATAACTTTACTGTTTTCTATGATCATTTTGTCGTTTCTGGAAAAAATTTTATTCAATTTTACTTCAAAATTAAATATGTATGCCTCTCCATCATTTGTATGCATTGAAAAGAGAAAAACGTGCATCATGCATTTTCATAGTAGAGTCTCCTTGAATTGTTCTTTTTATATTTTAACCTATGATTCTTTTGAAAGCTTAGAAATTCTGTTAACTAACTAACTGTTTTCTGATTTTTTATTCAGGCTTCCGGCGTAACAGTATCGGATGTTTGTAAAACAACCTACGAAGAAATCAAAAAGGATAAGAAACATCGTTACGTGATCTTCTTCATCCGCGATGAAAAGCAAATTGACGTAGAAACGGTCGGTGACCGCAACGCTGAATACGATCAGTTTTTGGAAGACATTCAGAAATGCGGTCCAGGGGAATGCCGGTAATATTCACAAATTTGTATTCCCATCAAATATATTTTACTTAAACTTCATTTGTTTCCTTCCAGATATGGACTATTCGATTTTGAATATATGCATCAATGTCAAGGCACATCAGAAAGTTCAAAGAAACAGAAATTGTTCCTGATGTCATGGTGCCCTGATACTGCCAAAGTAATATTTTAAATTCATGATCCCTTAACCGTTGACTAATTGAGTTTTCGTTTTGTTTTTTAGGTTAAGAAGAAGATGTTGTATTCTAGTTCTTTTGATGCATTGAAAAAGTCACTTGTTGGTGTACAAAAATATATTCAAGCCACTGATTTGTCAGAAGCATCTAGGGAAGCTGTTGAAGAAAAGTTGCGCGCCACTGACCGTCAATAAGCATAAATATTTAAACGTTTTCATAAATCATGCTTACTAATTTGTACTTGAATAAACAATAAAATAGCAACACATTTGTAAAAAAAAGATAAACGGAAAAGTATTTATTATTTTTGAATTTATCACCATCGTCGGCCTTGCCATATGGCACACATACACATCCGAAGGAAAAGGAAAACGACTTCCCCTAGCAATGAATTCCCAATAACAACTTTCTCGCAGGTTTATTCCCAAAGCATTGAAGATTCCCGATCGCAACACACATGGAGAATGAATATTTCGTTTATTAGAATCAATTTATTTTTACAAAAGTTTTATCGTCGACAAGTCTAAAAATGTCGTTTCTGAAATTCACCAAATCATCGAGGAATCGTCCACTGCTAACATCATGTAATTTTGCCATAACGATATCAATGTTCTTCACCCCAGCGGTGGTTGCCAAATCCGTGTAGTATTCGTACTGAAAATATACAAGTGCGATTCCAATTATATTTAAATTCTTAAATTTATTTTTTAAAGAAAAACAGCTACAATTAAGAAGATAAAACGACTAATTCTACGACCAGAGGCGTAACCCAATACATTTAAAAGTCTTGCGGGAATTCAATCTTATTTGGGAAAGGTCCGTCAACACCAGAGGCACTATCTTCCAAAAATGTGTTAAACTTCTCGCGTACGCCGACGATATTGATATAAAGGGAAGAACACAGCGTGATGTCAATGGCGCCTTTGTGAGAATTGAGACAGAAGCGGCAAAAATGGGTTTAACGGTAAATGAGGGAAAAACGAAGTATATGCTGTCTTCGAGAAAGGACACCCAACACCGACGGCTCGGACAGAACGTCACAATAGACGCATCTACCTAGGCTCCGCTATTAACACGGGCAATAACACCAGCACCGAGATTAGACGAAGAATAACTCTTGCTCATCGCTGTTTGGGCTAAGAAAGTAATTGAGTTGAAAAGCCCTTTCTCGAGCAACTAAGGTAAAACTGTACAACACCCTCATCACCCCAGTCCTGCTGTATGGTGCAGATTCATGGACCTTGACAAATTCGGATGAATGTGCCTTAGGCTGTTTCGGGAGGAAAGTTCTTCGGGTCATCTTTGGCCCCGTGTGCATGGAAGGAGAATGGCGAAGAAGATACAACAGCGAACTTTACGGGTTGTACAACGACATGGACTTAGCCAGAAGGGTCAAGGTCCAGAGACTCAGATGGCTCGGTCATTTAGAGCGGATGGACACCAATGCTTCGGCCCGGAAAGCCTTGGACACTATTCCCGAGGGACGTAGAAGAACAGAAAGACCGCGACTCAGGTGACGCACACAAGTGGAAGAGGACCTCAATCAACTTGGAGTGCAAAACTGGAGACAGCTAACTAGGGACTGAGCTGGCTTGCGGAGACTGTTGATTGAGGCCCAAGTCCACACCGGACTGTAGCGGCACCTTAAGTAATTAAGTAAGTAAGTAAATTTTGGAAAGGCCAACTGTAAACATGAGTCGATATGAATACAAATTGAATAACCAATTAATTGCGAGTAAGAAGTCGATATTCTTGCGCTTTAGCCAACGAGCGTAGGGACCCAGAAAGAGAAAGAATTCTTCATAATTTTTGAGAACGACCTATGTAAAAATCTTACGAAGGGAATGTCTTTGAAGAGCTGCGCAGTATTTTTGAATCTTAGCAAGGGCGAATTGGATTCTTAGCACATCACGATCACTGCTGGCTGCGGAATGCAATGTCCAAACGTCACAACAAATGTTGGCTAATGGAATTTTGAATTCATTTTAAGGTGTTATATCTGCGTAATGATCAACATCAGCATCCTCATGTAAGTATTATGTCTTTCTTCACCTGTGAATATCGTATATGTATATGGAAGGTTGGAACGGGAAATAGGACGTCGAAGGGGAAGGTTAAGCCACTTTGCAACATCTGTGATTTACTGAGGTTGGAGCACTATCACTATCACAGCAGGAACGAGGTTCGAAAGTTCTACAAAAAGGTGAAACAAACCTCCAGGGCTTACACACCTCGAACCGCAGCCTGTAGAGACCATCATGGGAACATAGTAGTGGAACCACAGTCAGTGCTGAGGATGTGGGAAGACCACTTTTCCAAGCTGTATAATGGCGACGACGAGCAAAACTTTGCCAGCAATGCAGAACCATTCAATTTGGTTGCAGAAGACCAACAATTCCACCCGACATGGATGAAGTGAAGATAGCGATATGTAAACTTAAGTCGAACAATGCCGCTGGAGCAGACGGGCTGGCCGCCGAACTGTACAAAGCAGCTGGAGATGATTTGGTTAGGAGCATGCACCAGCTCGTCTGCTAAATTTGGTCGGAGGAAAGCATGCCCGATGAATGGAACCTCAGCTTCGTATGCCCGATCATCAAGAAAGCAGTTCCCCTGAACTGCAGCAACTACAGAGGTATAAGTCTCCTTAACATCGATCTGTTTTCTATGATCATTTTGTCGTTTCTGGAAAAAATTTTATTCAATTTTACTTCAAAATTAAATATGTATGCCTCTCCATCATTTGTATGCATTGAAAAGAGAAAAACGTGCATCATGCATTTTCATAGTAGAGTCTCCTTGAATTGTTCTTTTTATATTTTAACCTATGATTCTTTTGAAAGCTTAGAAATTCTGTTAACTAACTAACTGTTTTCTGATTTTTTATTCAGGCTTCCGGCGTAACAGTATCGGATGTTTGTAAAACAACCTACGAAGAAATCAAAAAGGATAAGAAACATCGTTACGTGATCTTCTTCATCCGCGATGAAAAGCAAATTGACGTAGAAACGGTCGGTGACCGCAACGCTGAATACGATCAGTTTTTGGAAGACATTCAGAAATGCGGTCCAGGGGAATGCCGGTAATATTCACAAATTTGTATTCCCATCAAATATATTTTACTTAAACTTCATTTGTTTCCTTCCAGATATGGACTATTCGATTTTGAATATATGCATCAATGTCAAGGCACATCAGAAAGTTCAAAGAAACAGAAATTGTTCCTGATGTCATGGTGCCCTGATACTGCCAAAGTAATATTTTAAATTCATGATCCCTTAACCGTTGACTAATTGAGTTTTCGTTTTGTTTTTTAGGTTAAGAAGAAGATGTTGTATTCTAGTTCTTTTGATGCATTGAAAAAGTCACTTGTTGGTGTACAAAAATATATTCAAGCCACTGATTTGTCAGAAGCATCTAGGGAAGCTGTTGAAGAAAAGTTGCGCGCCACTGACCGTCAATAAGCATAAATATTTAAACGTTTTCATAAATCATGCTTACTAATTTGTACTTGAATAAACAATAAAATAGCAACACATTTGTAAAAAAAAGATAAACGGAAAAGTATTTATTATTTTTGAATTTATCACCATCGTCGGCCTTGCCATATGGCACACATACACATCCGAAGGAAAAGGAAAACGACTTCCCCTAGCAATGAATTCCCAATAACAACTTTCTCGCAGGTTTATTCCCAAAGCATTGAAGATTCCCGATCGCAACACACATGGAGAATGAATATTTCGTTTATTAGAATCAATTTATTTTTACAAAAGTTTTATCGTCGACAAGTCTAAAAATGTCGTTTCTGAAATTCACCAAATCATCGAGGAATCGTCCACTGCTAACATCATGTAATTTTGCCATAACGATATCAATGTTCTTCACCCCAGCGGTGGTTGCCAAATCCGTGTAGTATTCGTACTGAAAATATACAAGTGCGATTCCAATTATATTTAAATTCTTAAATTTATTTTTTAAAGAAAAACAGCTACAATTAAGAAGATAAAACGACTAATTCTACGACCAGAGGCGTAACCCAATACATTTAAAAGTCTTGCGGGAATTCAATCTTATTTGGGAAAGGTCCGTCAACACCAGAGGCACTATCTTCCAAAAATGTGTTAAACTTCTCGCGTACGCCGACGATATTGATATAAAGGGAAGAACACAGCGTGATGTCAATGGCGCCTTTGTGAGAATTGAGACAGAAGCGGCAAAAATGGGTTTAACGGTAAATGAGGGAAAAACGAAGTATATGCTGTCTTCGAGAAAGGACACCCAACACCGACGGCTCGGACAGAACGTCACAATAGACGCATCTACCTAGGCTCCGCTATTAACACGGGCAATAACACCAGCACCGAGATTAGACGAAGAATAACTCTTGCTCATCGCTGTTTGGGCTAAGAAAGTAATTGAGTTGAAAAGCCCTTTCTCGAGCAACTAAGGTAAAACTGTACAACACCCTCATCACCCCAGTCCTGCTGTATGGTGCAGATTCATGGACCTTGACAAATTCGGATGAATGTGCCTTAGGCTGTTTCGGGAGGAAAGTTCTTCGGGTCATCTTTGGCCCCGTGTGCATGGAAGGAGAATGGCGAAGAAGATACAACAGCGAACTTTACGGGTTGTACAACGACATGGACTTAGCCAGAAGGGTCAAGGTCCAGAGACTCAGATGGCTCGGTCATTTAGAGCGGATGGACACCAATGCTTCGGCCCGGAAAGCCTTGGACACTATTCCCGAGGGACGTAGAAGAACAGAAAGACCGCGACTCAGGTGACGCACACAAGTGGAAGAGGACCTCAATCAACTTGGAGTGCAAAACTGGAGACAGCTAACTAGGGACTGAGCTGGCTTGCGGAGACTGTTGATTGAGGCCCAAGTCCACACCGGACTGTAGCGGCACCTTAAGTAATTAAGTAAGTAAGTAAATTTTGGAAAGGCCAACTGTAAACATGAGTCGATATGAATACAAATTGAATAACCAATTAATTGCGAGTAAGAAGTCGATATTCTTGCGCTTTAGCCAACGAGCGTAGGGACCCAGAAAGAGAAAGAATTCTTCATAATTTTTGAGAACGACCTATGTAAAAATCTTACGAAGGGAATGTCTTTGAAGAGCTGCGCAGTATTTTTGAATCTTAGCAAGGGCGAATTGGATTCTTAGCACATCACGATCACTGCTGGCTGCGGAATGCAATGTCCAAACGTCACAACAAATGTTGGCTAATGGAATTTTGAATTCATTTTAAGGTGTTATATCTGCGTAATGATCAACATCAGCATCCTCATGTAAGTATTATGTCTTTCTTCACCTGTGAATATCGTATATGTATATGGAAGGTTGGAACGGGAAATAGGACGTCGAAGGGGAAGGTTAAGCCACTTTGCAACATCTGTGATTTACTGAGGTTGGAGCACTATCACTATCACAGCAGGAACGAGGTTCGAAAGTTCTACAAAAAGGTGAAACAAACCTCCAGGGCTTACACACCTCGAACCGCAGCCTGTAGAGACCATCATGGGAACATAGTAGTGGAACCACAGTCAGTGCTGAGGATGTGGGAAGACCACTTTTCCAAGCTGTATAATGGCGACGACGAGCAAAACTTTGCCAGCAATGCAGAACCATTCAATTTGGTTGCAGAAGACCAACAATTCCACCCGACATGGATGAAGTGAAGATAGCGATATGTAAACTTAAGTCGAACAATGCCGCTGGAGCAGACGGGCTGGCCGCCGAACTGTACAAAGCAGCTGGAGATGATTTGGTTAGGAGCATGCACCAGCTCGTCTGCTAAATTTGGTCGGAGGAAAGCATGCCCGATGAATGGAACCTCAGCTTCGTATGCCCGATCATCAAGAAAGCAGTTCCCCTGAACTGCAGCAACTACAGAGGTATAAGTCTCCTTAACATCGCCTATAAGATCTTGTCTGCCGTGCTGTGTGAACGTTTCAAGCCATTCGTCAAAAACCTGATAGGTCCTTATCAGTGTGGCTTCAGACCCGGAAAGTCCACCATCGATCAAATATTCACCCTACGGCAGATCTTGGACAAGACCCAGGAACTTCAAATCGATACCTACCACCTTTCCATCGATTTCAAGGCCGCGTATGACAGCGTCTATAAAGACCAATTATATAGACCAATGTCTAGTTTTGGCATCCCAGAAAAAACTCGTCCGTCTGTAAGATGACAATGGAAAACTCACGCTGTTCCATCATGGTCGGAAAAACCTAACGGACGCTTTTGATGTCAAAAAAGGTTTTAGACAAGGCGATGCGTTTCTTGCGATTTCTTCAACATCATTCTTGAAAAGATTGTGCAAAGCTCCAACGTCAACACCAGAGGCACAATTTTTCAAAATGTAAATGAGAAGTTTGTTGGGTGAGGCCCTGGTCCGACCTGGACTGTAGCACCACCATAAGTAAGTAAGTAAGTAGCACTACCTGCAACTGAGCTCTACTACCTACTGCAGGTTCTACAATTGCAAGCAGAGGTCTTCAAAGCACTTTTGTAACAACTTCTTCAGAACCAAACCAAATTTGAAAATTTCATTCTAAGGAAATTGGCCAAAATATGGGGAAAGAGTCAGTCGTTCTATGTGTAAAATAGCCGTAATTGTCCACCATGGTAAGGGTCATTGCACATCGTTTGCAATAAAAATAATGGAAGCTGGTTGTTTTTCAATGCTCACACTGTCAAAGAAGTTCCCCGCCGCCGGCTGTTGCCAATTTCAAACTTAAGTTGTTAAGTCCTACATAGACGAAGGAAATTAACGTAAAAACAAGGATATAAACGTCAGTTCTTAATTTTGGTAGAACTTTAAGAGCTGAACAGAATGCAGTCGCCAGTTGTCCGATGACGAAAATGACAGCTGATCTTTGTATGGAAAGTTGATAAAAGTTCAGCTTCGTCGCGAATCCATACAAATTCAGCTGTCATTTTCTGTTCAGCTCTTTAGTTTTAATTTTCGATTCAGCAACTGGTCCTGAACGTCGAACGAGCAACGTGGATTCTAAGAATGATAGTTAACTGTCCGTTAATAATTTCAAATAAGAACCTAAGAACTATGTATGTACATAGGTTAAGTAGGTACATACATAACCTTCACTTTCAACTAATAGCGTTTTTTTTGGTCGTCCGGAACTGTTCCGAACAGTTCTGTACTCGTTCACTTGGCACAAGATGACAGTTCTTGTTCTGAATAGAACAGAAAAACGATTCCGAATTTGAAGTCAGAATCAATAACAGAATCACGCATACATGCACACACTCGCATATACGTACTCGCTGCCATGTTTACAAATAAAGAAATTAAAAACAATGTCATGTCATCTGCAATTCTGCATATGAGGTTTCACAAATACACAACCATTCAACCCTTAGAAGCAAAAAAATGTGTTTGCCTGTTCGTTTGGAATCCGGAATCGGACAGTTCTGTGTACAATTCCGGATTACCAAAAAAAAAACGCTATTAGTCACGTTGATGTTTTAAGAAGATGCCCTATACTTACTTGAATAGGACCCATCATATGGGCTTGATGCTTTTTGTAACCCATTTTCCATCTTCTCTGCATTTCCGCTTCCGTGTCATCCATCATTTCTTTCTTTGAAGGCATTGGTTTCTTATTGCAAAAGAAAGTCATGGCGAATCGCGCTTGAAGATCCATCATTTGAGAAGCACACACATAGAATGGTATTCCAATAAAAGCCATTGTTGGGTATTGAATGTTCAAAACATGCTTGTAAAGGGGTTTAATGCAGTTTTCATCAATATAGATTCCACAATCTGAGCTAAGGAACGGGAAGGAGTATTTATACCCCGTGCAATAAAGTATACATGAAATTGGAATTGATGTGTTGTCCGTGAAAACTGCTTCATTTTCGGTAACCTTCAAAACATCTGGTTTTTGAATTAGATTCGAATTGAATTTGGTTTTTGGTGTTTCACTCAAATGATGACTAAGTACAACAGTTTTCGCTACCAGTGATATTGAATGAGCAAGATCCATCCCACTTGGCCCGGCGCCGATAACAAGAACATTTTCACCTAAAATTTAAAATTAAAAAAAAGCATGCAAATCGAAATCACTTGCCTTTAAAACTTTCAGGGCATCTATAATCATGACTGTGCAGAGCTCGTCCCTTAAAGTTGTCAATGCCCTCCAATTTCGGATAAGAAGGTGTATGATAATGGCCATTACAAACCATAACGTATTCAAAAATTTCGACTTTGAACTCATTGTTTTGTAAGTTTTTCACCATAACCTTAAACAGGAGTAAATTTAACGTTAATTTTGAATTCACACTTTTCTATTTGTTGATGATTTACCTCCCATTTGTCGTTTTTAGGTCGAATACGAATGACATGATGCAAGAAACGTATGTGTTCACGAACTCCGAATTTTTCTGTGTATTTGTTCAAAAATACCATCATGTTTTCGGAGGATATGTAAGAAGCTTCCTCTTCCGGAATAGGGAAATCGGGAAAGCCCATTACTTCCTTTGGAAGATTCGTCCTAGAATATTTTAAAAGAATTAAATTTGTTTCATATTTTACATACATGCAAGTACGCTTCTTAGGAGTAAAATCTTGTGAATGCAGAATTAACGGTGCAACCAACGACGCGACGAGGGTAAACAAATTAAATGGTTACAACGGACAATTTTATATGTTTTTTTTTTTTTTTTTTGGTAATGCGGAATTGGTACTTCCGATTCTGGATACCAAACAAATTTACAAACACACCTTTTTCGCTTGTAATGGTTGCCTGTTTATTGCGAAACCTCAAATGCAGATGACCTGACTGTTTTTATTTTTATTATTTGTCAACACGGCGATGTATACGTCTGTGCAAGTGTGTCATGAATGCGTGATGATTTTGATTCCGATTTGAAGTCCGGAACCGAATTTCTCTTTTCAGAACAAGAACTGTCATCAAGTGAACAATATCAGAATCGTCCGGAATGTTTCCGATCGCTAAAAAAAACGCTATTGGACAGAAGTTGCAGCAAGCAAACATTTATAGGTAGGAGACACGAGTCACAACGACAGACAAACTTTGTACTGAAAGGAGAGGGTAGACCAGGAGGCCGAAATGGTGGGGTGGCGAAATTGAATAGCGTTCACGTCGGTCAACGATCGAGATAGGTGGAAGAAATTATGGCTGAAACACAAACACGCTTAAGCTTTGGCGTAGTCTGAGTCTGATGTTTACGAGTTCACCCATAGGAACTCAAATGCATGATATCACAATGAAGCTTCGACCTCACGTTTCATTTGCAATCGTAAAGAAAAAAAATGAAGTGCTACGTACTGTGACTCCAAATGGAAGCTCCAGTTCAAATTTCAAATATGGCTTCAGCTTCGTCTTCGTCTGCGTTACGATGCACCCGCTGCGAGTTTGCTTTGAATGACAGTTCGCCCTCTATCACTTTCATCATCCTCCCTCCAAAAACAAATGAATTTTGCTTATGCGTCCTTTTTTTAACAGCTGTTGAGCTGTCAGACAAAGCAAATGTTCAGCTAATTTGAGCTTCCGTTTGGAGTCACGTTACGTAACATGACGTACGAAACGTGAGATCAAATCTTCACTGTGATAGCATGCACTGAATTCCTATGGCTGAACTCATAAAAGTCAGGGGAAGCCATAGGAATCAGAGTATATCTAATAATGAGTAGGGACACTCTCCACGTGGTTCATTTCCGGCGGCCAATGGTCTGTGTATGTATTAGTGCTTCCAGTAGGAGAGAATAGTTCAAAAGTATTAGGTTTAGAAAAATTCGAAAGAAAGAAAGAGTTCACAACAAACAATACGAGCCCTTACACATTCGTTTTCTTGTGTACGATACATAAAATCCATAATGCTTTTTTAATGGAGCGGCCAATGGTCTGTGTATGTATTTGTGTTCTAGTTCTAGAGGGTTGAAATGAACAAGTTTTCTATGACAATGACAACTGCCAAAACAATGCTCCTTTTGTTTTATCTCCTTCTTACTATAACACCTTACATTGCCGTCTAATTCTCGTGTACGTGAGGCCTAACGGGATCCAAAAATGTAAACAAAAATGAACCACGTGGAGAGTGTCCCTACTCATTATTAGATATACTCTGATAGGAATTCAATGCTTGCTATCACAATGAAGCTTCGAATTTACGTTTCGTACGTAACGTGACTCCAAACGGAAGTTCTAGTTCAAATATGCTGAACTTTTGCCTTGTCTGACAGCTCAACAGCTGTAAACAAAAATCAACGAACAAAATTTATTTATTTTTGAAAAGATGATGATGATGGAGGGAGAACTGTCATTCAAAGCAAACTCGTCTCGTAACGCAAACGAAGCCGAAGTTGAAGCATGTTTGTGATTCAGCCTTTACTTTGTCTGACAGCTCAACAGTTGCAAAAAATTCAATAAACCAAATTCATTTGTTTTTGGAAGATGATGATGCTACGAAGACGTAGCTAAAACGTG
This sequence comes from Sphaerophoria taeniata, assembly GCA_943590905.1. Lineage (NCBI taxonomy): Eukaryota > Metazoa > Arthropoda > Insecta > Diptera > Syrphidae > Sphaerophoria > Sphaerophoria taeniata. The sequence goes on from OX016540.1 coordinate 91,990,752, forward strand.
TTTGTGTTTCAGCCATTATTGTTAACGGGGGCCCAGGTCGTATCCTTGTTTTGACGTCAGCAAAAACTTCTACATCCAGGCCGAAGATGCTGTTTGAAATTACACTTTCTTCAGTGAGCAACATTTTTTCAAAAAAACGTGTCATCTCAGAAGGACAGAAACAGCTTAAAGATTCATCACTTTCCAGCTGAAGTCAAAATGTCATACGTTTTTTTGTATGTCAAGAATATTCTTTTTGACTTTTGGATTCTATTGTGTGTTAAGTTTCGTCGTTTTGAAATATTTTTTATACCTTTTAGGCCGTGTGCGAATTCAGTTAAAAAGTTGTTAAAACTTGACGTTTGGTTAAATTTTGACACTTCGCATTGAATAAAATGTGTTTAAATTAGACTAGCTGCGGAGCAGGTTAAGATATGACAGTGGTGGTTAAAAATTCATCAATTTTTAAACAAAATTCATCAAATTTGCACAAGGCCTTAAATTGTATTTTCATTTTTTTTAATTTAAAAAACAACGGACAATTTCAAAATTTCATTATCGGTAACAGAAATTTGAGGTTTTTATGTTGTGTAACCTTTCGGCAACCTGAATAATGATTAAAATTGCATACAATGCGATGCAACAGTTTTTTCTATTATCTCGGACAAATAGTCATCTAGACAAGCACTTTAATTTTGTTTGACTAAAACGGTACAATAACGCGAAATCCTTTGCAGTGCAAGAAATTAGTTTGTATTTCTGAGCAAAAATTTATAAATAAAACTTTAAGGCCACGAAGCTACAGCCAACATCTGTTGAATAAGTCGAAATATTTATGTGGTAGGAACGTACAGTGATGGATTTACGCTTAGGCCCGTGAGACCCAGGCCTAGGGCGGCATAATTTGAAGGGCGGCAAATTGTTTGAAATCCTAAAATTTTAGAGGCAAACAAAAGTAAAAACAATCCATTTCAAAATATGTCAGGGTCATGTGCAGTTGAATCGGTAACAAAAGCAGTTGACTTCTTTTCTACTTTACAAGAATTTTACAATTTCTTTACCATATCTACACATCGTTGTTAAATCTTGGTGCAGCGTACAAATTTAAGAGTTAAGAGTCTTTGTCAAACTCGTTGGTCTGCTCGACATGATGCATGCTACGCATTAGAAAAAGATACGTCGTCATGGATGAGGAACTGACTACGCGATCTCACTTAGAAACAGCAATCCTAGTTATTGTCTGGAATGTAATTTAAGGTCGTTTTGATGCTGCTAGTACGAAGCTTCAAGAATCTCAAGCTGATTTATCTTCCGTTGTGCAGATCCCTTGTTCTCTGGCTTTATTTCTGCAAGCCATAAGAGAAAGACAGTTTTCTGAATATGAAGAAAAAGCTAAATCACTGGAGTTCATGATTATATTCGTTATGATCCTCGTCGCAAAAAAAAACGGAAAAATTCAGCCAGATGACTTACGGCTCATGGGTAAATGAGAGGAGACCACCTTTTTATGGACAAGAAAATACCGCACATATGTTTATTACCCTATTCTAGACACTCTGAGTGTACAATTAGCCGGGCGTAAAAGTGCATATGAAATATTTTAAAAAAATTTCAATTTTTTCGACGATTTATCTGAAAAAGATGCGAACGAGTGCCAATAAACTATAGTCAGTAAAGGTGGCCATATACATATGACTTGTTCGTCTGATTTGTTCGTGTTCGACTACAAGTATAACGTGTGTGGGCATGTTTGGACATGTTCGCGAACAAATTAGATGTAATTGAATCTTTTCAATTTCTTGTGATTTGTTCGCGAAATAATTTCACGTGTGTGGCGTTGTTTGCGAACATTCTGTACTTTTCTTATGTCAGTTTCTTTTTGAAGTTTGAAGTGCGCGGAGCTGATGTACCTACACAATATGGCAAACAAAGAATTTTTCACACAACAAATATGATTTGTTCGACGTGTATGGAGAAAAGGTAGTCGAACAAATCAGACGAGCAAATCATATGTGTATCGTGTATGGCCACCTTAAGTATCCTGACGATTTGGAAGAGACTTAGGCAATGAATGTAATCATTTCCATTATCAACTTAAAGATTCCTTATCAAAATTTACGGTCTGCACAAAGAATATGTCATGTATTGCATTCACGGAGTCTTCGAGATGTTTATCCGAATGCGGACATTGCACTCCGAATTTTTCTGAGCATTTCCGCCTACAAATTGTTCAGGAGAAAGATTCTTTTTCCACTCAAAAAAGAGTAACAACATATTTACGTGGAAACATGGACCAAAATAGACTTGATGCTCTTGCATAGCTGTCTATTGAAGGATTGAAGCTCAACTAGTCCAAGAAATCAATTATGACGATAAATATGTTGGATCAAAATTAATGAAATCCATTTTAACAATGAGGGCGGCGCATCGAACGGGTCCAGGGGCGGCAAGCCTAAATCCGTCACTGGGTAGGTACCTATGTGATGAAGCAAATGTTCACGTGAACATTGAACAGACGCACTATGAGACTGATAGGAAAGTGTCTGGTCTGCTATGGTTCAATCAAAAGGTTAAACTTCCGTGGTACAATCATGATTCATAAAAGCCGATGTTATCATTATCAAGAGTGTGCCCGAAATGCAAGACAGTGCATTGTACATCCACATTGTTTAAAATTTCAAACCATCTCATAGTTAAAATTTAATCTTAATTTCAAAGTGTACCTCTCAATGATGAATGAAATTAAAACAAAATCTTACCGTAAGTTCTTGTACATGCTGGAATGGACTTCAATTCCATATTTATTGACTCCGATTTCATCGGTGTATTGCCAGGTACCCCCAATGTCGTCCGATTGTTCATAAACTACTGGTTCCAGATCGTTACATAATGCATGCCTCGCTGAGCAAAGACCTGCAATTCCAGCTCCGATTATGCAAACACGCATTTTTGTTTTCACAAATTTACAGTACAAGTTGTAAAATATTCAAAACTCAACAAATTTTGTAAGGCTTTTGTTTATAACAAAAATATTCAATTCAAGGGTCTTTGTCACGCACTGGCCAAGTTCCAACTGAGAATGCAAAGATAGAAAAACGAGACTGTTGCTGCGTCCGATTCATTAAAAAGATCGCCAGTATAGCGATCATTTCTTATCAGAAATGCTCAATTACGTATGAAAATTCTACATACTTGTATTATGAAGATAAAGAGTGCTCCAAATCAACTCGACTAAATAGGATTACACAGATCATCGTATCAATTTGTCAATGTTATCTAGTCTCTGTTAAATAAATAATCATAACAACAATAGATGGTATTTTGAGAGTAAACAAAAGCTTTTATACAGTGACTTGACCCGCAAGTGGTTTGAAATTTTCCAATTCGAAATTCTTATCAATGAAGTTTGCATTGGTTTGTTCGATTCTGCGAACTTTTGTTTATTACATTGAGTATGGTGTCATTAAGAGAAAATAAATATGTTAATTTCGATTATGACTGGAATGAATGTAATGCCAGTACATAAAAAATGTTTAACGATCAAATCAAGTTGAAATTCTTGTTTTGCTTCGAACAGTTTCACGCTATCCGAGCTCAGGGTAGACAATAAACTAGCCCAGGTTCTCTGTAATTCACTTTAACTGAGCAGTTCCTTAAATATTAATTACATTTTCATTCCAATTTAAGTGAATATAGGGTAAGCAATCAAATTGTCGACAAGCTAAGAAATGTCGGAAAAAGATGTCAATTGAAATTAATTGATTGCAAAAATGTTGATTAAAACAATGGCGCAAAATTATAGTCCGCTAATGAACGATTTTAGTGTGATACTAGCTTAAAATGACGTTTGAGTCACGTCTGAAACGTCATTTTAAGCTAGTATCATACTAAAATCGTTCATTAGCGGACTATAATTTTGCGCTAATATTTTTTTCTCAAATTCAATTAAAAGACTACTCGTTGTCAAGTTAGTGTTGACTGCTAACAGGACTAGTTCTCCTGCATCACCCTATCGATTCGGTCATGTTCAGACACAGCCCTACTTAATCGAAGGTGTATTAGTGGAACTGTCGATCTGTCCTGTATCTCACCGCACCTATCTAAATAGAGGAATGCACTTAAAAATATTCAGGGTACGGATAGAACACCCCAAGGATGAAGAGTAAAACAATGTCGAAAAATTAAAATTCCGACATTTTAAAACAGAATTTGCCAAGGTCGCACTATACAACTTACAACTTACCACACAGATTCTAGTATCATCTCAAAATGAATATTGTAACGTGATCTGTTCTGGGAGAATTATACTCGTACTAGCTGACCCCACGAACCTCATCTCGCGTTCCTTCAGATCAACTCAAGAATAGTAATTTAACACAGTTTTTATCAAAATGCAATGTTGATGATTATGATGATGATGACACACTGTGGCGTATGAGTATTTTCTTCTTATTTGTTTGTTTATCATTGGTATTGTGAGTTTTTAAAATTTCATGGATTATATTCGGCTTGGATACATTTTTAATTAATTCAATGAATTCTAGTTCCATATCACACACTTATTTAAGTTCATACACTTCTATAAGTTGTCCTCAACTTCTGGGCTAAGGCCCTTAAAAAAGGCTTTACTTTTATTGTAAAAGTGGCTCGGTAGCAGTGTCGATCGATTTAAACAATATCTTTTTGCTGGGCAATGAATGTTGTATTTTGAAGTTTACAGCATCAACATCGATATTTCTTGCAGCTAAGATAGCTCGAAGAAATTATTTATATGATAAAACAACGTTTATCGGGTTAGATAGTAGGATAAAAAGCAGCATGTAGCCGTCTCCCGCTTCTAAACTACCTCCCTATCAATTTTGAGCCAAATAAGTTTAGCCGATCCCGGTCGTAGAAATTACTTATATGATAACACAACGTTTGAAGGGTAAGCTTGTAGAAGTATCCTACAGCCATCTCCTAGGTCCAAGCTACCAACCCGTCAAATTGTTCCAAACCAGTTCAGCTCTTCTTTGATATTACGTATATATAGCAAAGCAATATTCATCGGGTCAGCTAGTAGGATAAAAAGCATCTTATAGCCGTCCCCTTGTTTTAAGCTACCATCTTATTAATTTTTAGCCAAATCGGGTCAATCATTCTTAAGAATTATTTATATCATAAAACAACGTTTAACGGGGCAGCTTGTAGGATAAAAAGTATACTATAGCCATCCCCTGATTACAAGCTACCTCCTCCATTAAATTGGGCAAATTCGGTTCAGCTGTTCTTAGAAATTATTTATATGTCAAAACAACGTTAACATGGACAGCGTATATGGCTGATTTATGATTCTAAACCATCTAAGGCAGCACAAAAACTTACTTACTTACTTATCCGGCTCACAATCCATGAAAGATCTCAGCCTGAGATACTGCAGTCTTCCATCGTGAACGATCCCTCGCATGCACTCTCCAGTCACCTAGACCAAGCGCTCTGGCATCCGCAGTCACTTGGTCCTTGTACCGTAGGTTTGGTCTTCCTTGTCGTCTTGAACCTGGGGGCTGGGATGAGAAGACTTTCTTGGCTGGAGCGTTGTCGTCCATTCGCTCGATGTGGCCGAGCCAATGTAGTCGTTTTTTCTTGGCCTTCTGGACTACATCCACATCTTGGTACAGCTCATACAGTTCTCGTTTGTATCTTCTTCTCCTCCGTCGAAGAATTTTTCTTTCGAAAGTGCCCAGTATCAACTCCTCTTTTTTACTTATCGTCCAGCACTCGGCGCCGTAGAGTAGGACTGGTAAAATCAAAGTTTTGTATAGCAGACACTTTGTCTTTCGAGTGGGGAGTTTTGAACCCAGTTGTTTGGCCAACCCGAAGCAGCAGCGGTTCGCTAGGGTAATTCTTCTTCGGATCTCCACTAAGGTAACGAAACGTGGCATTGATGTTTGTTCCAAGGTAGGTGAACTCCTTAACTACCTCGAAATTGCTGCTACCAACAGTGACGTTTTGTCCTAGGCAGTGGACAGATGTTGCTTTGTTTGTTGATAACTTGTACTTTGTTTTGTCCTAATTCACCAGACCAACTAGTTTCGCCTGTTCTTCAATCGCTGTGAAGGCCTCAAGCACAGCTCTCTTGGATCGACCGATGATGTCTATGTCGTCCGCATAGCCTTGGAGCTGGGTGGATTTGTTGAAGATAGTACCCTCCGTGCTCACACCTGCCTTGCGCACTATCTGCTCCAGGACTATGTTGATGTTGAAGAAGTCACATGACAACGCATCTCCTTGTCTAAACCCTGCGCAAGTTTTGAATAACTCGGATGAGCTGTTATCCATTTGCACACTGCACTGCGTATTGTTTAGCGTCATGTGGCACAGCTGGATCAGTTTGTTCGGGATCCCGAATTCAAACATCGCCATCATAAGCTCTTGGCGGTGGATGCTATCATAAGCAGCTTTAAAGTCGATGAAAAGATGGTGGGTTTCGACTTGAAATTCGTTGGTCTTTTCCAGGATCTGCCTCAGTGTGAATATTTGGTCTGTCGTTGTTCTGCCTGGCCTAAAGCCACACTGGTACGTGCCGATTATTGTGTTGCAGAAAGGTTTAAGACGCTCACACAGTACGTTGGATAGGATTTTGTATGTTGCATACAATGCAGCATGGATATGCCACGGTAGTTTTTGCATAACATCGGATCGCCTTTTTTGTAGATGGGGCATATGGAGCTTATCGACCAGTCAGTGGGCATGCATTCTTCCTCCCACACTTTGGTGATGACCTGGTGCATGCGGTTCATCAAAACACCTCCTCCATGTTTAAAGAGTTCCGCGAGTATGCCATCCGACCCGGCGGACTTGTTATTTTTTAGCTTTTGGATGGCTCTTTCTATCTCTTCTCTGCTGGAGGCTAGGACTGGGTCTTCATTGACTGGTCTTGCTTCTCTTTCGTCATTATATCTTGCTCGATATTTTGCGCTGCTTGAAAACATCTACAATTCCCTGTGCTTCGGTGACTAGGTTTCCTTCACTGTTTCGAAGAGCTTGTGTCCCGGTTCTGAAACCAGAAGCTAATTGCTTCGACCTTTTAAAGAAAACAAAAACACATACGAAAAAATCATTTAAATCGGTCCAGTCGTCTAGGAAGAGTTCAATGACATACAGTCGTTCAGGCAAAATAATAATTGCTGGGTCAGCAAGTACGACAAAAAGTATTCGATAGCTGTCTCATGGTTCTAAGCTACATCCCCACCATGAGCCAAATCGGTTCAGCCGTTCTTAGAAATAATTTATGGTAAAACAACGTTTCCCGGGTCAGCAAGTAGAATAAAGGTATCAAGCATACACCATAATGATTAAAATGAATTAGTAAATAAATGCATCCAAAAATAATTCATTCACGTCGACCCAGTCTTGTATTGGCAGTATAGATAGCGACTGCAGTGACACCTGCCGGGCTGATTTGTGAATCTAAACCATCTACGGCGCCCATACAAGCAAAATTCATTCAAATCAGTGCAGCCGTTTAGGAGGAGTTCAGTGACATACACATGTACAGTAGAATTTTATATATAAAGATAAGTGAGGAGGAACATAGCCATTATACCTATTTGCCTGGAAACAGGACCCTATTGAAATCCAAAATTGGGAAACTCCATAAGAGTATTAAAGCATTATCCCCGAATAACAGCAATGCACAGGAAACGCAGTATGACTTCTGGCCAACAAATCCTGTTTATTTATTCGTTGAAAACAGTTTAATGCAGAATTGCAGACACAAATGACATTTTAAATTGTCTTAATGCTATATATCCGCAAAATCATGATATCGTGACAAAAACAATTTATGAACCGAAAATTAGTTTATTTGCGTGTAGAAGGTCGTGAAAGGAGTCGTGGTTTTGTCTGACAAATTAATGTATCATAAAACTAGGAATAAATATGTAAGCAAATAAGAAATAGGGACTCTAGCCATGATTACATGATTTCATCAACAAAAGTATTATTTGACATGCAACAATAAAATCGAACACAGTAAAATTTGAATTAATGAACTGGTGACAGTTTTGATTAAATACTTTTTAATTCCTTTCCTATATCCTTCTTGTCCTTAAGTAGTAATGAAGTTCTTATGAGCGTTTATTAATTTTAATCAGACTCTCTGGTATATAGATAAGCTCACTTTGGAATAACATAATTACAATTTACTTTCAAGAATTAAGGTTTGTATGCCAAAAAAGTGCACGCTAGTTCAGATTAACAGCGTTCCTATGCATGTACAGCGGGAAAACCTCTTCAATGGGGCAGAAAAATTATTATTTTGTCAAAATAACAAACCCGCGCATGCCATAGAAAACATAAAACAATTTGTGTTGATGTTTTGCAGTTTTCAGAAGGAGTTCAAAGATAATTTCATCAGTTCTGTTTTGTGAAGCTAGAAGGACGTTCGTAAACAAATTGAGGAGTGATGGTATGGAGTTCACTAGAACAACACGATAAAAGAAATTTAAAAAAAGGTTAACACAAAAATAAAGCAATTGAAAATGGATTATTTAATTAACTTGAACGTGTCCTGTGCGGCTAAAAATATAAACAATTAATTAACAATTTGGACCGGTTCAATTATTTAACGTGAGCTTCGGTAAACGGATCAAGTTTGATTTCTTTTTGTTTCAGAATTGAACCGATAAAAAATGCCACGAAAAAAAATCGCTTCCCATGATGAAACTGACACAAAAATTAAACTATTTTGTGATCAGTCGAATAATCATATGAAAGTTCGAAAATATGATAACGCCTTAGTTGGATATACATGGGTACGTATACAAATTGGGATTTTGGTTTCAAAGGTTTTTTTTATTTTCCATTTTATTTCAAAATTCCAATTTTTCTGTCGGCAAAAGAGGTGTGCATTTTTCAACAAACTATGAAATCCCTGCTATAGTACGTTGAAGAGAACTTCTTAACGAGTTAAAAAATTAATTTCATAGCCGATTCCAACTTAAAAACCACGTTGACAAATGCTAAGTTAGTATTCAACACATTTTTAGGGTTCCGTACACAGAGTGTAAACGAAACCCTTATAACATCACTTCGTTTTCTGTTCATTCGTCTTTCACAAGTGATTTCTTCGAATCTGGAAGGCCGATTGCAATGAAATTTGGTACACATAATTAAGTATTCAGTAGTAATCTAAAAATGTTGTTTTCATGTTATTAAGATAAATAGTTTCGAAGTTATTAAAGAGAAAAGATAAAAAAATACAAAAATTACCATTCTCCCCCCTGATCTCCGAAACTACTCGGCCTAAAATTTTAGAATAAGGAATTAGAATTAGAAATACATTTTATTCATTCATTTTCATTTTACAACTAGTTTACAATAAACAAAGATACAATGAATAAATAATAGTAATCATCCTTTAGCTTGAAAGCTAGTGTTGAATGATACATAGCGAATTTAAATAACATGAATTAAAAACTGATGTGGGGTGACAATCAGTGCTGCAATAATACTAAATTGTTTAAGCTAAGAGATCAAAAGTTCATTTTTTTTTTAAATATTACATAAAAAAATAAACCGAAAAGGAATAAGAATTACAACTTATACAAATAAATTAAGAGAAAACAAATATAATAAAAAGTAGATACACATCCATCTTACTTTAACAATAATTATCAATACAATTTAAGTCAATTGTGAAAAGCCAGTCTTTTACTTTTTTCAAAAAAGAGTTTAAGTTTTGAGATGTTCTGATAGATGTTGGTATGTTATTAAATGACTTGGGTGCTGCGACAGTATAAAAGTTAGAGAAATGAGTTTTATGAGCAGTGGGTACATTAACAAGATGCATATTATTTATTCGTAGATTATATAGCTGCGAGTTCCTACTCGGAATGTTACCACTTTGCTTGAAAAATTCTTTCAGTACTTTAAAAATGTAAAGGTGTCTCAAAGGTAGAATTCCCAAATCCTTGAATAAGGGCCAACTTTCAGTTAATCGATTTTTGTTGCAAATGATTCTAATTAGATGTTTTTGAGCAATCAACAACGGTCTTAAAGTACTAGCATATGAACCACCCCAGCTAGATAAACCATATTGTATTTTAGAGTGTGCAAGCCCGTAATAAATTGAAGTTAAAACTTTTTTTGAGCAGAATGGCTTTAACAGATACATTTTTCTAGTAATGAGCAACAAATAATTTTTTATATTGCAAATATGATCTTTCCAGTTAAGGTTAAAATCAATTGTAACTCCGAGATATTTGAAATTGCACACTGAATCAATTTTGAAACAAGTATCGGAACAAGAACCAACAGCTTGAAAATTAGGTCTTCCACAGCCATGTAAAGGAAAGGTGAATTGTCTACAATTCGACCCATGAAATATAAAATTGTAATTGCAAAGCTGATGACTAGAAGTTTTGAATGACATTATTTTAGTTTTTTGACTAAGGATTAACTTATGAACAGAGAACCAAGTTCTTAGAATTTCGAGATCTTCTTCAATCAGAATGTTACAATTATGCTCTGAACTTGACTGGTAGGTAAACGATATATCATCCGCAAAAGCCGTAGGAAGGCCATTCAACTGCAACCTAAAGAGAGAGTTAATATAAACTAGAAAAAACAACGGGCCAAGTACGGAGCCCTGAGGTACTCCAGATTTTAGATATCGAGCTTCACTCATTACACCATTTACTACTACTTTTTGAACTCTTTCTTTTAAATATGACTTCAGCCATTGATAAATAACTCCTCTAAATCCTGCATTATATAATTTACTTAGCAGTAAATCATGATCAACCATGTCAAAGGCTTTAGTCATATCAATAAAAAGAGAAATAGTCGTTATGATTCAAGCTGCCATAGAGTTGACTGCAAAGTCGAAGAATTGCATCTTCCGTTGATTTTCCAGACCGACATCCAAATTGATTTTCGCTAAAAAAAACAATTTTTATCTAAGAAGGAAGTAATCCTTTTTTTCATTAGTTTTTCGAAAATTTTTGAGAAGGTGGGAAGAAGAGAAATAGGTCTGTAGTTTGACATATCTGTTCTATCTTCTTTTTTATAAAGAGGTATCACCTCTGCACATATAAATTGTTGAGGAAAACAACCTTGCTCAACACTAAAGTTAAATATATAACTTAACACATCTGAGACATACAGAGAAATGTTTTTTAATAAGTTACTAGATATTCCATCTGAAGTACAAGAGTTTTTGTTTTCCAATGATAAGATAATTTTATAAGTCTCAAAAGAGGATATAGCATCGAAAGCAAAGCTGTTAGGTTGTAAATATTCAGAATCTAAACTGCGTTGATCAGAACAGTTGCAATCAACATACATATCAAAAGAAGGCTTCAATTTTTCCGAGATTTCCGTAAAGTATTCATTGAACTTATTCGAAATACATTTTGAATCACATAGTGAAATATCGTCCACAACAATAGTTCCTATTGCGTTAGAGTTCGTTTTTTTTCCTAAAATATCGTTGATAATTTTCCATTCTTTTTTTACATTGCCTTTCGAACTTTCGAATAAATTAGAATAGTAATTTTCACGAGTTGATTCAATGTTAGTTTTAACAGCATTACATAACGAATCATAATATTTGTGTAGTTTTGTATTATTTGGATGTTTTTTCAGCTTAGTACCAACTTTGTTTTTATTTTTTATTTGCTTAAGAAGGCAATGGCTCATCCAAGGCTTTAAAAACTTCTTTTTATTATTCTTAATGGAAAAAGAAGAACATGTTTTGATATGCTTTTGCAAGATTGAGTTAAAAACATTAAACGAAGAAGATGGATCCTTTTCAGAATAAACTTGATCCCAAAATTCATGTTTTAAAATGCTAAGTAATAATGTATAATCTATAGTAAGATGCACTCTATCATTACTGGAATTTGAAATATTTTCAATGTCATTGATTTTTAAAACGATCATTTTGTGATCAGTTATTTTATAATCTAGAACACTTCCACAAAAATGAAACTTATTATTTCTACTAAAACGCGAGAAAATGTGGTCAATGCAAGTACTAGAAGTTGGTGTAACGCGGGTTGCCTCTTTAATATAACCTTTGAGACCATTTGAAGCCATAAGAAATAAGTAATTTTCAACATCTTTATCAGATGTGTTAAGAATATCAATATTAATATCACCAATTAAAATTAGATTACAAGTTTTATGATTACAAAGAATTTGACTGAGTTCATCCAAGAAGACACTTTTACTAAACGCTTGCAATCTATATACGCATAACATTGTATAGTTTTCATTTTGATAACAAAATGACAACTTTACTACATCAGCACTACAAATTTCTATTTTAGAACATTGGTGAGAAAAACTCTCATCAATATAAATTGCAACACCTCCAGACGAATAAGATTCGTTGCAACAACTAAAAAGCGTGTAACCCGGTATATTATAATGGCTTATTTCACATTCAAAAACCCAAATCTCTGTTAAGACAATTATAACTGGCAATTTTTTAAGTAACTCAATGTGAGCTAAAAAAATGGAAAAGTTCTTTCTCAAACTACGGATGTTTTGCTGAATACAAAAACAATTATCGGGAAAACTACGAAAAACTGGAATTTCACAAATGTTTGGGACTGAAGAAAGAATGGGATTAACAATATTCATAATTTATCAAAATCTAAACTACAATTAATTCTTACTAAATTGTCACCCTCACTCTTCCTCATAAATATATTCCCATTCCTAGTCCAAACGTACTTGACTCCTTTCGTAGTTTTCATTGACATCGCAGTATTAAGAAGTTGACGCCGCTGATGTGTCAGTTGTCAGACAATCGTTGATGTGTATACTTTCTCTTGTTTACCTCGTACTCCAAAAAATGTTGTTGTTAGTTGTTCTTTCTTTTCTCGTTTGCTTTGCATAATTTTCTCTTTCAAACGGTGAGAGACAAATTTAACGTGCAGAATGTTGGTGGTTTTTGAATTACCATTAGAAACAGGTTTTCCTTTTTTAATTTGTTTAACAAAGCATTGATCGATGTCATTCTCATTTACGTTAACATTTAATGCTTCACGAAAGATACCAAGTGCAAGATCGATGTTTGGAGTGTCTTTGATAATAGGAACATTATACACTTCAATGCTGTTCGAGAGAAGTTGCTGCTCTAAGTTATTTACTTTTTGTTCGAGTGTAAAGATTTTTTGTTCATTTTCTTTGTTTTTGGCAATCATTTCATCGATCTGAATTTTATGGTAATTCTTGAGTTGAAGAATTTCAGCGTAAACCATCTCCAAAGTAACGGCTGGAGCCACGGTTGCCGTTGTGGCAGAATTCTACCAAATTTGGTAGATTTTAATTGATCTGGTAGGTTGGTAGATTCATGTTTAATTTGGTAGATTTTAATCCTTTCGAATGCAAATGTTTATGAAAATATTAACAAACCTGCCCTAAATTAGATTATTTTAAACAATCAAATGTAAACGGTCTTACATTTTCAATTGAATCTACTGTTGTGTGTAGACACATTATGCTAAGTTTGTTACTGAATGCACTTATTTGCATCTTCTGTTAAAAATTGAATTCTGGTTGTCAAGTAAAATAATAAAATTTTCGAAAAGTTGAATATAATATATAACGAATAAATCATGGAAGTATAATGTGTCATAAATTAAAAAGAGAATTTTCTTCAGAGATATTTAGTTAGGTTAGGTTAGGTTATATGGGTTGACAGTTGATTTTGTTACCGTCACACTTAGATCAATGTAGATCCCTTGTGATACCCTGAAGTATTGTGACTTCTGAAAAAGTAATTTAACCTATGAATTGTATGGTTGGTTGAGCCATTTGGTGGACTTGACAAAGTTCAGTAGGCGATTGCCTGGGACCTGGGAGTTCAGATAGTCCTTCTAGTTCATTAAGGAAATATTTGCCTTTATATTTAAATCTAGTACGGCAGAGTGCTGGACAGTGGCATAGGAAGTGAGCCGTGTTCTCGTGCTCTTCCTCATCGCCGCAGCCTCTACATATGTCGTCTGTACTAAGCCCCATATTCTTTTTGTGGTAGCCAAGTAGGTTATGTCCCGTTATCACACTTATGAGGGATCTTAGGGACGGTTTTTTGAAAAGTAAAATCTTCTCGGATTTTTTCTTGTCGTAATAAGGCCAGAGTTTCCTGGTGTTACCGCAGGTTTCTAGTAGGTTCCATCTATCATTTGCTTTTTAAATGATATTCTGTTATAAAATTTTGGAGCGAATTGAAAAAAGAAGTGGAGCAAATGCAAAATTTTTGGAGTAGATGTGAAACATGAAGAAAATATTTACTTTTTAAGGAAATTTCTACAATAAAATATTTATTTAGCTGTATTCCTCTTTATGACTTCTCTTGTAGAATGCTAGTTGCTGAAACGAACAATACTCACGACCCTGGTCACATCGTAGTTCGCAGTGCTGTCACAAGTGCATCGTATTTTTGAAATATTTCCCAAAGCTTCAGACTTCTTTCTTATTAGAAAAATAACTGCAAAGTAGGTGTATACATCTTTTAAAGACATAAAGTACTTACAACCGTGTCGTAAGTAGCTGATATTTTTGACGTTGTAGTATAGTCGTAAGATAAGCAACTTACCATGAACTTTGTTTTATTATATTTTTTAAATTGTATTTTCGTATAATAGAAGCGTCTTCACTTTCTGGAGCTGAAATTTTCACAGTTTCCAATACATCGACCGAGTCCAAAACATTTCGACTCTAAAACTCCAGTTCTCGTAGATCAACCCTAGTTCTATCAGGAATCTCATGTCGTTGGTTGGTTGAGATTTAGGGTACATATTAGTAGATCAAAACGTTGAATAATAATACGTTTAGTATAATACTACGTTTTCATCTACCCAAAATTTATTTTTTCTGAATCTACTTTGCTAAATCTCGTGATTAGTGCAATGGAAACAAGCACACAAGCAAAAGAGGCAGAAAGGAAAAGCCGATGACGAAACTGATTTGGACGTTGTTGAAGAAGTCGGCAGAAGCATCAACAACCAAGGCAACGACATCGAGAGAACCACTTTCCCCCAGCCGGTACGACCTTTAAAAAGTCTGTAGTATTATCTACACATACTTCAAAAGTACAAAAAAAGGATTGAAAACTATTTTTTATCGAAAATAAATGTGATGTTTTATAAAATTGAACTTTGGTAGATTTTTCTTTGAATTGGTAGATTTTGAAAAATTTTGTGGTAGAAATTTTTTTCGGAGAACGGCAATCGTGGCTGGAGCTAATTTTTTCATCATCTCAGTGTTGATAGCCAAAGCAGTGGCATTTGAAGCGGTGGTGGCGGAGGTAGAGGTGATGGTGGATGTAGTTGTCATGGTGGCAGCGGTGGAAGAGGTGGCGGTGGTGTTGATGGTGGCGGTGGCGGTGGAGGTGACAGCAGTCAATTTGTCACCAAGGTTAGGTGATGAAAGTGATGATGAAGAGTTAGATGCGTTAGGAGGTGGTGTTGCATTTGATGACGTGGGTGCAACTGAAGAGAATTTATTTGGAGTAGTACCAGATATAGATCCTCTCCTCTCCGTCGTGCAACTAGGGCATCTCCAGGTTGCTTTAGAATTCTTCATAAAATCAAGCTCGTTTGCAGTGATTTTTGCACATTTTCCATGTGAATATTTAGAACAATCACTACAACTGACTTTAAGGTCAATTCTTTCAACTTTTTTCTTACAAAATGCACACGACATTCTCAGTATCTTTAAATGTAGATATAAAAATAAAAAAAAATAAAAAATAATAATAAAAATAAAGCTCCCGATATGAGTGCACCCCAAAATGTCACAAGAGAAAATTATGAAAAAGATACTGAGAATAGGTCTCAACCTGTAGATAACAGAAAAGCAAATAAAAAGTCTGTACTTTTACATATAACACAGATATGACTTAATATTTGGAGTAACTTTTTAATTTTTGACTCAACTTTACAATTTATTTCCTCCAAAACTGTTATACCGATTGAGTTAAAAGTTGGCCAATATATCAACGTGTTAAGTAGAAATACAATCATATTTTTTTATATTTTTAAGAGAAATAGTTTTGTAGTTATATAAGAAAAAATGGAAAAATAGGCAAAAATGTCAAAAACAGGCCATTCCCCCCCCCCCCCTAATCTCCGAAACTACTGGACCTAAAATTCTTTAAAAAAACTGAAATATAGGTCTATAACATGAATATTACCGGAAAAGTGATAAGAAGTCACAGTTATTTATGTAACATGCAAAATTTTTCAATATTGTACTAATTTCCAATTTCATTAAATTTTAAAACCATTTTTTTGAACAGGTGGTAACCCTATTGACTTCAAATTAAGTACACTCATTCATTAATTGGCTGCGATGACAAACATATTTTTTTTCTATTTTTAAGACAAATAGTTTTGAAATTATTCGAGAAAACACAACAAAAAAGGCCGAAAATGCAAATAACAAAAACTTTACCCCCTCCTCATCACCAAAAAGGGTGGGCCTGGATTTTCCAAAAAAAATTCAAAAAATAGTTCCATACGTATAGATTACAGAACAACAAAAAAAATTGCAGTATTAATGTAAATAACGATATATTTTCAAGACAAATGGTTTTGAAGTTATTAAAAAAAAAACAACAAAAAAGGACTATGAAAAACACTCAATTTCACCCCCTCCTCATATCCGAAAGGGCTTGGCCAGGCATTTCCAAAATAATTTCAAAATGTAGTTAAAACATGTAGGTTACAGAAAATACAAAAAACATTACAGTGATGATGTAAATAAGCATAAATCCGAATATGTATTAGGGTTCCGTACACAGAGTGTAAACGAAACCCTTATAACATCACTTCGTTTTCTGTTCATTCGTCTTTCACAAGCGATTTCTTAGAATCTGCTAAGCTGATGGCAATTAAATTTGGTTCACATTTTCTAGAGTAGATAGAAGTGATCCGAAAATGCTGCTACCAGATTTTTAAGATACACAGTTTCGAAGTCATTGAAGGAAATAGGCCAGGCAGAAAGACTATTCAAATTATTTTCCAAGAAAATGTTTGGTTTCAAATCTTAATGCTTGTATAAAAAATCCTTCAAAACTGAACGAAAGTAGGGTCGGATAATCAAGTACGGAACCCTCCTCGAGCGAGTTTATCTCGCACTTGCCCACTTTTTTAATCTTCACGTCGGAGTTGCAATTCAAACAATTATTCAAAGGTATTCTTGAGTGGTATCAAGTCCAGAATTTGCATTCTTTAGGATGAAAACGAAAGTGGAATAAATTTCTAAACCCTGTCTTCCCTCACAATTTAATATTTAGGAATTCAAGGCCAAGATACCCGTTCTTTTTTCCAATGAGACCTGGCTAATAATGAATATCATAATGTATTCAATCCATTTGGTTGTTAATTGATCAGAAGGACACCATGTGTCCCTTTGTGGATATCAAGGTTAAAACATAATGTTTATGACAAAAAAATCAACATTATTTAACTTGCCGAAAGAAGAAACTATTTGGTTTGCCGCATTTAAGCCGTTCAATGAGTAATAAGCACAAAAATTTGTCAATCCCTTACCTGTCATTTTGTGACCCCTAAATTATCGCTACCTATGCAAGAAATCGTGTCAATCCTATGCTCTATGCAAAATTAAACTATGTAACATACCTCTAAGAATATATGTACAAAGTTTCATGATAATCGGTTTAGTAGTTTTTGCGTGTAGGGATTATAACTTTATAACAGAGAACTGAAAAATATTCGTTTTCAATGGTTTTTTCTATTAAACATTTCATTTTACTATTTTAAGTGATGAAGGGTTGACTCATCCATCACTGGCACCAAAAAGTAGCCAGCATTTTGGTGCTAATTTGTGCCGCAGTAGTTTCTCAAGCTCAACTAGTTCTTGGAAAAAAACGCGGTCTTCTTTTTTTTCTGAAAAAATAACAAGTATACGCCCGAGTGAACTTTCTTATATAGGGTGTCCCAATAAGAGTGCACTTTTTAATTTGCAAATAAAACCAAGTATTTTATGACAGAGGTGTTATATTTTTATTGTATTGTAAAGAAGACATGTTCCGATTAAGTATGGAATAAAATATCCGGCAAATGACCCCTCCGGCTCCGATGACAGGCCATTACTCTTTTCATGAAATCTTCCATGACTTTTGCACAGAGATGTGGCTGTATCTTACCGATAACACGTTGGATTTCCGATTTAAATACAGGAATTGTTTCGGCTTTATTCGCATAAAGCCGAGATTTCACAAAACACCAAAGAAAAAAATCGCACGGCGTTAAATCGCACGATCTTGGTGGCCAGTTCACATCAGAATTTCGTGAAATAATGTGTTCTGAAAATCGTTGCTGCAATAAGTCGATTGTTTCATGCGCAGTATGGCAAGTTGTGTCGTCCACATTTTGTCCAGATTCATGCCGTCCAGTTGAGGCCACAAGAAGTCCGTTATCACATTCCTGTAACGAATGTCATTCACACTCACTGTCGAATTGATGTTTTCGGGTTCTCGACAACACTCTCGTTTACAGCAGCAATGTTTTCAAAAGACCGACCAGTACATTGACGCAAAAGATTCTTATCAACCATAATTGACCCAGTTTCTTCAAATTGTTTGACCACTCTTGACTCTTCGAATGGTTGACATATTAGGTACACTCTCTCGACTGAAAATTTGGTGAAGAATGTCTACACAAATTTTCTGTCCTCAAAAAATTACTTCAAACATCGCCAAAAACAAGATAAACATATCTCGAAATCCTGACGTGCTAGAACAATTCTGTGTGCGGATTTAGTTTCAGAATAAAAAAATCTACTAGAAATGATGTGTCTCATCCTTGTGGCAAAAATGTTGTTGACCAGTGAATTGAAGGAATATCAATTGTTTGACTGTTTTCAAAAAAGGTGACAAGTCAGATATTACTAATTATAGGCCTATATCCAAACTGTCTTGCATTCCTAAGCTTTTTGAGCAAGTTGTTTGTGAAAACTTAGCCTTCTACAGCAAAAATATTATATGCTTTGAACAACATGGCTTTATGCAGAAACGTTCTACGGTGACAAACCTTCTAGCGTTCTTGCATAAATGTCTGAATTCTGTAGAAAGTGGACAGGAAGTTGATTGTATTTACACAGATTTTTCCAAAGCGTTTGACCAACTTTCGCATACTATTATCAAGTTTAAATTGAATTCATACGGATTTCCTCCAGGATTCGTCAAATGGATTTCTTCTTATCTTGATAATAGATCTTACCAAGTAAAATTCAGGAACTCTTACTCAAAACCTTTCATTGCCAAATCGGGTGTACCACAAGGTAGTCACTTAGGACCCCTGTTATTTATTTTAGCTATTAACGATGCTCCGTTGAATGTTCGAAATAGTAAAATTCTTATCTTTGCAGATGATATGAAGATCTTCAAAAACATTTCATCTAATGAAGATCGCGTTCAACTGCAAGATGATATAAATAAGTTTGTTGTATGGTGTGAAAAGAATTATTTGAATCTTAACCCAAGAAAATGTCAGACAATGACAATTTCCAAGAAGCGTAATCCTACATCTTATGATTATGTTATATCCCAACACATATTATCCCGTGTCTTTAAAGTTAGGGACTTAGGAGTTCTTTTCACATCTAATTTAGATTTTTCAGAACATATTAACAACATCGTTAATAAAGCTAATTCAATGTTAGGGTTTATTAAGCGTTGGTCCAAGGAATTCCTTGACCCTAACGTTTCCTATGCCTTGTACAATAGTTTGGTTCGACCCCATCTCGAATATGCATCACAAGTTTGGTCTCCTTATTATGCGATACATATTGAGCGACTAGAATCAGTTCAACGCAATTTTACACGTTTTGCCTTTAAAGGGCTTCAATGGTTTGACCCCAATAATATCCCGTCTTACGATGATCGACTTGCATTTTTTCAGATGCAAAAACTGTGTCAAAGGAGAACAAATAATGATATAGTTTTCCTTCATCAAATTATTACTGGTGTCACTGATGCTCCAGATATTTTGAGTTCTATCTTCTTTAATTACAGAGGTGGAGATTATATTTTGCGTTCTCATAATTTGATTAAAGTCCCCCAACATAGAACTAACTACGGAATGCATGAGCCACTGACAAGAATGAGTAAGCTATTGAATGCGTATGAAGATTTATTTGACTTTAATATCAATAAAAACAAGCTAAAACTAATTCTTAAGACCAGTGTTCCACGTTCTTAAATGTTTTTTTTTTTTTTTTGTATTTTTTGTATTGTTTGTCTCATTGAAATTTTACTTTTTAATTACTTACTTTCTTGACAAGTGTCTTCTACACGCTTATTTTTTGTTTTAATTTTCTGACTTAAAATTTTAAATTTTTTGGATTTTAAATTTCGCAATGTTACTTTTTTTTTTGCTTTTTGTAAGATTTTTATTTAACTGATTTATTTTGTTTTTCCCTTTTGTACCTGCTTGCATTAAGCAGTCCCTAACTCTTGCCTTCCTAACGTTCGTATCGCCATCGCTTTTTTTATTTTATTTATTTCAAATAATTTGTAATTAAGTGCCGATACGACTTGCAACCGTAATTGCAATCGTACTCGGTGAAAATGGACCCCAGCGCGTGCGGTATCTGGGGGGGAAAGAGGCGTGGGATTTCAAAAAAAAAAAAATGTAAAAAAAGAGTTTCCTTCTTGTTCATGTTTTCTGTTTGAATAAAACTTTATGAGGATTAATACAGATATTGGATTTAACAAGAAAGAAAGAAAGAAAGTGCACTCGGGCGAATACTGGTTATTTTTCAGAAAAGAAATAAAAGAATGCCACATCTTCTTTTTTTTTGAAAAATAACCGGTATACGCCCGAGTGAACGCACTATTTTCCAAGAACTAGTTGAGCAATTAATGTGCCACAAATTGGAAACAATTTAGCAACAAAATACTGAATACTTACTTCTACATAATGTTCCGGCTTATGAAATGGTTCTGCTAGGGTAGTAGACGTGTCTTTTTGTTATGTTGACTTAAATTTCTGTCTCTTCTAAATTTTTGATCACTCCGAATATACCCATCCAAGCCTTACCAATGTTTTATGGGACCAATCTGAAAAACCTTTCTTCCTTAGAAATACAAAAATCAAATGAATCGGTTCAACAAGGAAGTACTGCCCGAAGAGTCAAATAAAAGTACATATACCTGTAATCGAATTGAGAACTTCCTCCTTTCTGTGAAGTCGGTTAAAAAATGGAACTACATTTTTAAGTCACAACTAGAAAAAACCGGAAGCAAAAATGTAAATATGTAAGTTAATTTAAAGAATAGACAGCTCCTTCAATTCGATTTTTTTCTTTTCTCAACCCAACCTACACGCTCTAGCTTTTTGGTACACTGCTCGTGAATCATCCTGTGCACAAAAGCAACTGGATGAAACCAAAGCCAGTGGTCAGTGACCATAATAATCCATTGTAAACCCAAAACTTTAATGTGGAAAGAGAAACATAAACTTGCGATTTTAAATTTAAGATTTTCAAAATGGTAAAAATCGTTTCGTAGTGTCCGTGGCTTAGTGGTTAGGTGCGTTGGCTGCTAAGCAAAACGTCGTGGGTTCGAGTCCTACTCGTGTCCATAAAGTTTTTATTACATCTTTCACGGGTATTGCCTCTTGCGAAGAACTGACAAAACTTCCAAGAGTATCAATCTGTTATGAAAAAGTGCTTCTCAACTTTGCCGTTCGGAATCGGCATTAAATTGTAGGTCCCCACAATTCTTCACACGCACTCAGAGAGTTGTTGATGAGAGTGAGCCACTTATGCCTTGGCTCTTCAAGAGCTGTCGCGCCACTCAATTTTTTTTTTTTTTTTTATCATTTCATTTCGTATTTGGGACCCAAAGGTTAAACTTTTGATCCATGATTTAATATAAGTACCAAACTTTTCTGGGTCCAATTATACTATTAAAATTACTTCCTTGTAGCCTAAACGTGTTCATATTTGTGAACATTAACTTATCGAACTCTCTCGAGAAAATTCAAGTTTTGCTCACGATAAATGCTGTGTGCAATCATTTTTCATGTCAATTTTTTGGCCAGGAAATCGATTACTGATTTTCTGAAGTTATGGCCCACTTAGCATTTCACCCCTGGTTAAAACTCTGTTGGGATGATCCTGTTTATTTGCTGTCAAGTCAGCTGTTTAAGTGCCTTAGATATGTACATATATCAACACTTCCATGTGGAGAATTGAGGAGACCTACAATTGTGTGCCGATTCCGAGGCACTGTTTTCCTGACAAATCTTGGATGTTTTTTCAGCCTTTCGCAAAAGGCAGTAAGTACCCTTTAAAAGAATAAACGAATCGGCCGAACATGGATTCGAACTCACACGTTCTGCGTAGTACGCCATGATGGGCATTGCCTAGTCAAGGTATTTAAACATTTTCAAATTTATTAAAAACTAACCGACCCCGCAAACCTAATCTCGCCGGCCTTCAAATCAAATCAAAAAGAAATTTTAAAACAATACTCGTTTTCCGGAATTTCCGGAATTTTTCACTAAAATAATTGTTCAGTTAGAAAAGCAATTTCTGAACAGTTGCACCTATTTATTTATTTATTTATTTATTTATTTATTTATTTAAGCTTATTAGCAAGCATTTCTTAATACTAATTTACATTCCAATGTAATGTACATATTTACAATAATATATAAAAAAAAGAGAATTAAAATGAAAAATAAGGAAGGAAAATGGAGTTTAGGTAGTGAAGTAGTGACGGAAAATGATGCGGGAGAGGAGTTAATCTAAGGAATTATAAAGGAATGTTCTTATGGAAGATATGTTACGTGAAAAATCCAGTTCAGATTGAACGGAGTTGGCTAAACGTAACATTCTATTGATAGGATTGAAATGCCCGTAGTTGGTGCGGTGGGAAGAAAGACGGAAAAAAGGAACAGATCTGAGGTTTCGTGGGTTTGTGTTTATGTATATAAGATCCAGGAGAAGGGATGAGTCAATAGCACCAGTGGCAACTTGGTATATGAATAATATGTCGGCGACATCGCGGCATTTGGAGAGGTTTTGTAGATTTAATAGTTGAAGGCGGTTATTATAAGGCGGAAGGATAATAGGGTCAGACCAGGGAAGACCACGTAATGCGAACCTAAGAAATCGTCGTTGTACTGATTCGATTCTCTGTGACTGAGTTACTTGAAAAGGGGACCAACCTTTACTTGCATATTCTAGGATAGGTCTGACAAAAGTGATGTACAGGGATTTAATAACATATGGACTTGCCAATTCTTTGGCATCGTTTGATAAATCCAAGAGTGGAGTTAGCCTTGCTCATAATGCTATCGATGTGGGACTGGAAGTTCAATTCCCTATCACAAATAACACCAAGGTCATGGATAGAGGAAACAATAGGAATAGGAGTGTTGGAGAAATGGTAACAACGAGGATGTGAGGACAAACGCTTACGAGAGAAAAGCATTACTTGGCATTTGCTGATATTAAGATCCAAAAAGTTTTTCTCACACCAATTAAAAGAGATATTTAAGTCATGTTGGAGCAGAAAAGAATCCAGAGGGCAAGCTATTGTTTTTAATGATGATTTTAATATCGTCTGCGTAGATGGAGAGGTCAGAAAAGGAAATTGTGTTTACAACATCGTTAATGGCAAGTACAAAATGGAGTGGTCCAAGATGACTTCCCTGCGGAACGCCCGAAGTTGCGAAGATGGGCTCGGAAACTGCGCACCTAAAAGTGACCCTGTAGATACGGTTTTCTAAATAAGACTTCACCCATTGAATAAAAAACGATGGAAATCCATACGTTTTGAGTTTGATGTGAATGATTTGGTGGCTGATCTTATCAAAAGCCTTACTGAAATCAGTCGTGATAACATCAACTTCTTTACCCTGTTCAAGTGCAACCAGCGTTGAAGAGACAAACTGAACAAGGTTAGTCGTCGTTGAACGACCTTTAAGGAAACCATGTTAATGAGGTGAAACAATTGATTTTGAATGAAAATAGAGGGAGTCATATACAACACTTTCAAAAAGCTTTGGGATAGACGATAATTTGGCAATCGGACGATAGTTGGAAACCTCGTTCTAAGAACCTTTTTTGAAAATTGGGAAAATAAAGGCATCTTTCCATATGGATGGAAAACAGGGTTGTGTGAGAGAGAGTTGAAACAAATTAGCGAGAGGGACATTTAGTGTACGAGCACATTTTTTTTTAGAATTATTGCAGGGATTCCGTCTGGCCCTGGTGAAAAGTCATCTTTTAGAAAGTAAAGTTTATTGAATACAGAATGATGATCAATACAGATAGATGCTAGAGAAGACTGAGGGGCATTAGGGGGCAACCGATGGTAAACAAGGAATGTGAGTGGAATCAGAGTAGGACTGAGAAAAGCAAGAGGAAAAAAGGTTTGCAATAACTTTGGGGTCAGAGGTGTAGGAACTTTCTAAAAACTTCTAAAAGAAGCAACTGTTTGCTTTGCCAAATCTTTATTGAATGCCTAACTTAGAGCTAACATCATTGTCTTAGACTAGGGATTAACCGAGATTTTTGTATGTACATAGGTAAATCGGATTAATCATTCGATCAAGCGAACCGCTAGAACATGGTACATGTATTGATCATTGTATCATAAGAAATATACAGTACTAAGCGTTATTATATGAAATTAAAACTTTTACACCAGATTATGTTAAAAAATTACTTTATTAAAAAAATATTCTTAAGACTAACAAATGTAATCATGTGCGGTACGCACTGCTGCGGTAGGAATCGGACTGCCGTCTTGTTGGTCATCTCGTTCTCCTCGGAGGTTCGGATGACGGTGATTGCCAGCGGCGTCGCGTCGGTAGTAAATTATCTCTTATCTATCTCTTATCTTTATTGTTGGCTTGGGTCGTAAATCAAGGAGTTTATGACAATCCCGATCTTCTTTCGAGGTTGGTGTCATGTATCATCATGCACTTGTTGACCCATGTGGTCGCCATGTGTTAACTTATGATACATAAATTGTGTTGTCAAGCAAATCCACAGTACAAGACTTAAAACTAGTCCAACTTAAATAAATGCATAAATACAGTGAAGGCTATAAAATCTGAACACAATTAAATAATATCTTCTACAGAGGAAGAGGTGCCAAGGAAGTTGAGGGAATGCCATCTGATTTCCTTTTAGTGTTGATGAATTGAAAGAACCTTTTAGGTTCCGAAATGAGAGAGGACTCCATATTACAGAGATATTCCTGATAAAGAGTTTTGCTAAGAGTAGAGAAGTGAGAAGAGGCTTGTTTGGGACTTTTAATAAAATTTCCAGAGTTTGTTTCTGTTGTTGCGAAGTTTTCGCAATTCACCTAGAATCCAATTCAAAAGTATAATTTTCGACCACCATTTTATGGTTTCCATTTGTCCACTTTCCCGTAAGATTTGCTCAAAACTTATTTTCACAGGAACCATGACTCGGCTAAGCTATGCGTGCTTTCAAAATTTTATAAAAATGGGCGGCTTAAGAGTATATACCGGTCATACAAACACATCAGCATAAATCCATTTTAGCTAAAACCACGTTTTACCATAATGAAGCGCTCCAATTTCAAAGATATGTAGTTTTTCTAGCTTGGTAACAAAATTAGCACCCAACCTGGTCTTGCCACCCTTCAGAGCAACCCCAGAATAATTATGATTAAAACAGATATTGTTAAAATGCAATATGATTTGCTTGAATCCAATTGAAATAGAGAACTACATATCTGAATTTTTCCAAGCTTTGCAACTAATTTTTTACTTTCATTAAAGCATGCAGTAAAATGCAAATTTCGTTGAAAAATTCATTGAGGATTGAGCGGATAAAGAGTCCCTGCTTGACATACAAACATATCAATGCACCTTAAATTCTATGCAAAAATTTGATGTTAGGTCTTCATGTTCTTTGTGCTCTCGCAGAGTTTTCCGAGATTCTAATCCAAAATTTTCCATTTTTCCATTTGAAAATAAGTGTACCTGCAATTTTATGCAATTTTCCCTTTGAATACCAATGAGTTTTCCGAGTTTTTCATCAAGAACTTTCTATGTTCCATTCGAAAACCCATTTTGCAATTTTCCAGTTTTCCATTTGGAAACCAATGCACTTTAACCACTCTTCCATGAGGGTTTACCAATTTTTTTTTTTTCACAGTAAACCACCACGGAATACAACAGTATTAACCATGAAAATTTCACAAATATCTGTTGGGCCATTTCGGAGTCTATTGGATTTATTCAAACATACATCCATTTTTATATATATAGACAATCTCAAAAGACATATATTCGTAATCTCTTATCTGCCTTAGAAGTGTTTAATATTTGTTGTATACCTAAGCAACGTCCAACTTGTTTGTTCGATATTCGATAATAGTCATTTTTTCACACCCTCATTGCATCGTTTGAAAAAGTTCTAAAAAGTTTAGAAAGTGTGAAAGTGTTAACTGGGTTTCCATTTAAATACAAAAATGATTTCCTCTCTCAAATATTTACTTAAACAAGACAAAGAACAGGAACTTTTGCAGAGTTTTGTTAGAGTAGAACTCGAGCCAGAAAACTTACCCAAAGCGAAACAGCATCAATTCGAAGCAAACCTTAAGGACAAACAGAAATCGATTGGCTTTGTCGATGCTGACAAGCTTGAGAAAAAATCCTCAAAAAACACTAAAAACTCTGAAACAAGCCACAGGCGAAAACAAAAAGAAGTTTTCAATGAAACATACACCGACAAGGATCGGGCGGCTGCCGTTAGTGCCGGATCCTATGACATTAAACAAAGTTTGCAACTAAAAAAACAACGTGACCGAAATGAAGTCCTTCAATTGACTGACGATGCTGATGTCAGTTCCCTCATATCTCTGGGTTTGAAAGAAATGAAGAATGCAAATCCCGAAAACGCAATAGTTTGTTTCCATAAGGTCGAATCCAAACCAAAAAAATCAACTTTCATTGTTTGGTACTAACTCTGTTTCCTACATTCTATTTTCAGGCATTAGAGATGAACAAGACAGATGTCAATGCATTGGTGGCAAGAAGCAAATGTTATCTCCTGCTAGGAGAGTCCGCGAAGGCTCTCGAGGATGCCGAAATGGCCCTGAACGAAGAACCCAACAATATGAGAGCAATTTATCAAAAAGCCGAATCACTATATTATATGGGACAATTTGAGCAAAGCCTAATGTTCTTCCATCGTGTTCTGCGGGCAAGACCAGAACTTGATTTGATTCGTTTGGGTGTACAGAAAACCCAAGAGGCAATTCAAAATACTATTGGCACTTCTAAGGCAGTTAAGCCATTGAAAAGGTCCGTTGATAGGATTCCAAAAAGTAAACCAAATGGAAAGTCTGCACAGAAAAAAGCAAATCCAAGTGAAATGGAAAAGAAAGTCGGAGGAAAATTGTTGGGAGAGCTCAGAGTGGATAAGGAATATCTTGAGAGTCTACTTAAGCATCCCGATCTGAACAAGGGAATCTCATCAACAGAAAATGTCGCGAATTTAGCAAATGAAGCGGTTAAGTTTCTTGATAAGCGTGAAGAGTTTTGGCGCCAACAAAGACCATGTTCGGTTCTTATTAATCAGAAGAATATTCCACATGATGCAGTTCCGTTTTGGTTTTGATTTGTTTGTTTATGAAATGTTTGTATGTTCTTAGCTTTCATTGTATATGTATATTTTTGAAATGAAATAAATAATTAATGAAGGAGTTTTATTTTTGAACTAGCTGACCCTACAGACTTCGTACTGCCTCAATGGATAAATAAAAGACCTAAACTTTTGTATAAAATGAATTTAAAGCAAACAAATGGAATCCGTAATTAGGTAATACAGAAAATATTCGGTATGAATGAAGTTGTATTATTATTAGGTATTTTCGATTGATTACACATTTATAAGATGACGGTTTTCGCACGGGCGAACACGCGACGTACAATTGGCCATGCGCAAAACAGGGAAACTCCAAAATCATTCCGCAAACTTCAACGACTGGCCTTGCGATTTGTTTATGGTCATTGCAAAGGCCAAACGTACTGGAAATTGTAAACGTTTAAAATTGAATGGTGAGTCTGTTGGAATCATCGGTATGCGCGGGATCAAGACATCCTCTCCTTTGTATTTTCCTTTAATGATTGTTGCCTTAATGACGTTCTTCATCACAGCTCTGTTCCACTACTCAGAGGAGGTTGATTTATGTTACGCAGCATGATGACAACTGATCCTACTTTTAACTGCAAATTGTGAGGTGGTAAGCCATGCAATTCCAGTGAATTAAGAAACTCTGTGGGATAGTTGACTACGCCATCCTGGTTCATAATGGTATCGACTGATTTAAAGGAAACCAACTCTCCCCGAACAAAATTCTGAATGGTCGCATTGAGATAATCTACATCTTTATTTGTCGTCGCCAATATTGCTCGTTCACCCAGCCAATTATGGTTATTAAACTGTTGCGCTATATCTGGGAAAACACGTTGAATAAGCTCTTCTTTTGAGTCTGTGATTTGACAGAAATCTGTGGGTAATGTGATGAATCCGTTCGAGGTGTCTACTGCGATTTTATTTCCAATATCTAACAATTGCTTCGCGTTTCATCTTGTAAAAATACTGGCATGTTAGTTGTTAATTGAAGTCATACATATCGCCATAGATGATTTAAGGCATGCGTTTGGGGAATAACTGGAGTAGTCTGACGAAAATCACCTGACAACAGAATCATAGCCCCACCGAAAATATTTTGATTGTCAAGAAGATCTTTCAGCGCTCTTTCGAGAGCCTTCAATGACCTCTTATGGGCCATTGTACTGTTAGAATCGGCTTAGAATATTAAAGAATTCCAATTTTTTTTTTAAATAATCAACAGATCATTTTCAATCGATCGTTATAATCATAATAAATTTTCATATTTTTTATTTTTAAAACAGTTTTGTTCTCAACTACTTATTTTAATTTTTAAAGTAAGCAAGTGTCGTTAAAATATAACAAGTTGTCCTTCAATCCAAAGTTGTCCTTCAATCCAATTCTTCTATTTCTTGATATATCTAATACGGCCCACCTGACGCTGGTGACGTTCTCGGCACCTCAGACAATGTCATCAGATCTAAAAATAAAATTTAATTTAATTTCCACAAACAATGCTTTGATATGACAACCAACAACTGGTTCTTTAAAATCTGGTGTGACCTCAGCCATCACCTGGCTCCAACACTACCGGTATAGAGACCAATTATCAATATCATTACTGGTGTGATCGCAACCAACACCTGGCTCCAACACTAATGGTATAGAGACCAATTATCAAAATCATCACTGGTGTGATCGCAACCAACACCTGGCTCCAACACTAACGGTATAGAGACCAAATATCAAAATCATCAATGGTGTGATCGCAACCAACACCTGGCTCCAACACTAACGGTATAGAGACCAAATATCAAAATCATCAATGGTGTGATCGCAACCAACACCTGGCTCCAACACTAACGGTATAGAGACCAAATATCAAAATCATCAATGGTGTGATCGCAACCAACACCTGGCTCCAACACTAACGGTATAGAGACCAAATATCAAAATCATCAATGGTGTGATCGCAACCAACACCTGGCTCCAACACTAACGGTATAGAGACCAATATCATTGGTGAGACCTCCGCCATCACCAAATTTTACAACCATTATAATGACATCAAACCTGGATTCATCCTCAGAATCTAGAAACTCCAATCTTTCTTTCATGTCACAAGATATAGACCACTGCAAAGGCCATGCTCTCAATTGTTCTTTTGCAGCTTTGGTTATGATTTTTGTGCCAACCTTTTGTACTTCATATCTTCCATTGGCTAAACATTTTACTATTTCACAAGGACCTAAAAATTCATAATCAGTTTTACTATCATGCATATTAGAATCACGATGCATTAAAACAAAATCCCCAACTGAATATTTAACTGTGTCCCGTCTTTTCCGATTCGCCTCTTGCATGCAACTCTGTTCAGGAAATAATTTCAATGCCACACGTTCTCTATCAAATTTTCGATCACGAATAGGTTTCAGGTCAGGTGATATTTTTCTCAATATTGCCTGAATTAATGGAGTGGATGTTCGAATTCCCAAAAGAAGTTGCAAAGGTGTTACCCCTATTGATTTCTGTAAAGTTGTATTCAAAACTAATTGAATTTTCCACAAACCACTCGGCCATTCTGATTTAATTTTAATTTCAATTCTCAATAAATTTCTAATTGTTCTCATATATCTTTCGACTTGACCGTTACCTCTATGTATATCTGGTGTAGTGAAATGATATTCAATTTGCCACTCATTTAAATATTTTGGAAAAGTTGAATTTTTAAATGATGTACTTGAATCCATTATAATTTTGTTAGGGGTACCAAAAAGTGAAAGAACATGCTGTATTTTATCTCTAGTTTCAACTGTAGTAACAGTCTTCATAGGAGTCAGAATACAATATTTCGTTAAAGCATCAACTATCACTAAAATGTGCTTAAAACCGTCATTTGATATTGGCAATGGGCCCAGACAATCCATGTGCAAAGTTTCAAATGGTTGCTTTGGTTTCTCAACTGGATTTAAGAAACCTTGCCGTGGACCAGTTCTTGTTTTTTTTACTGCACAGATAACACAGTGTTTAACATAGCTTTTAACAAAATTTCTCATACGTGGAAACCAAAAATGTTCCGCAATTGATGCGTATGTCTTTTCGACACCAACATGACATTGTTCATCGTGAAAAATTCGTAACAGTCCCAAACGGCTTTGCTTTGGAACAATCCATTGTAAATTCGTAGTACCATCTTGATTTATTTGTTTCCGATACAACATTCCATTATGTTCTTCATATTGATTAGCATCAAGACTTCCTGTTTTTAATTTTTCCAACATATGCTGTATTTCTTCATTTCCTTTTTGTTCAATATATGCCCAATCTTTGTGTTCTACTCGTCGAATAACCTCAACTGGATTTCGACTAAGATAATCAACATGAGCCAAGCTACTTCCTTTTCGATAAACTATTTCAAAATTAAAATCTTGCAGATAAATCCACCATCTTGCAATTCTAGGAATTAAGTCTTTTTTGTTAGCTGAAGCTTTAACTGCATTGCAATCAGTTATTAACGTAAGTTTTATTCCTAGTAACTAAACTCGAAAATGTTTAACAGCCTGTACTATAGCCAGTGTTTCAAGTTCATAAGAATGATAGTTTACTTCATGCTTCGTAGTTCTTTTGCTAAAATATGCTATGACTTTGAGTTTAGAATTATCTTTTTGAATCAAAACAGCACCATAACCAACGCTGCTTGCATCAGTGTGGAGTTCTGTTTTTAAAACAGGGTTGAAAATTGCTAGTAGTGGCCTAGAAGTCAAATGTTTAATCAAATATTGTCTGGCTATTTCTTGTTCTTCCTTCCATTCAAATGGCACATTTTGTTTTGTTAGTTTTGTTATGGGAGCGGTCTTCGAAGCAAATTCAGGAATAAATTTTCTAAAATAACCTGCTAATCCCATCAATTGTCGGACTTGCTTGATAGTTTTTGGAATAGGTGTTTCAATCAAAGCCTGAATTTTCTGTTTTCCTGGTCTTATTCCTTCACCTGATATTTCTCTGCCAAGATATTCCAAACTTGATTGAAGAAAGCGACACTTTCCAATAATCAAAGAAAATCCTGCAATCTTTAATGCTTTTAATACCATGTGAAGATTTTCA
The DNA here is from genome assembly GCA_943590905.1 of Sphaerophoria taeniata. Taxonomy (NCBI): domain Eukaryota; kingdom Metazoa; phylum Arthropoda; class Insecta; order Diptera; family Syrphidae; genus Sphaerophoria; species Sphaerophoria taeniata. Next base: position 92,022,468 of record OX016540.1, read on the forward strand.
AGACCTTCCTGGTAAGTACAGCTAGGAATCAGAATGTCATCTAAATATACAAGAGCGATCGTATCCTTCAATGAACCTAAGGCAAGATTTATTGACCTTTGGAAAACGGCTGGAGCATTAGCTAACCCAAAAGGCATTCTCAAATATTCAAAGTGACCGTCAGGAGTCACAAAAGCAGTTTTGTGAATTGATTCTTCATCAATGGGTATTTGGTGAAACCCAGATGTCATATCCAAAGATGTAAAAAATCTACCTTTACCCAACCTGTCGAGTTGATCATCAATCAGTGGAAGAGGGTAACGATCTTTAATCGTGTTTCTGTTTAACTCTCTATAATCGACACACATTCTGTAGGACCCATCTTTTTTCTTAACAAGAATTATAGAACTTGCGAATGGAGATTCACTTGATCGAATTATTTGGTTTGTTTCAAGGTCAGAAATAATATCACGAACAGCTTTTCTTTCATCAATTGCAAGTCGATAAGGTGAGCGGTTGACAATAATCTCTTTTTCTAGTCTTATTTTAAGACTGATGTTATTGACTTTCCCTATTTTATGTCCTTCCGTTATCATTTCAGAAAAATCTCTCAAAATATTTTGTAATTCGTTTCGATATTCATTAGGAACCAAAACTTCGGAAATTTTCGATCCGACATTTTCTGAAAGTCTATTAATTCCTGGAAGTTGGCGTCGGATAACAAGAGAACCTTTATGGTCTGTTATAGTTGCTAGACTATGGTCTTCAAATAAATTTCGTCTAATAAAAACATCATAGTCTAAACATCCGTCGGGAACAATAACGTATGATATAGAGGTTTCAATGTCAGATATTCTTGTGTGTCCTTGAAATTTTTTTGAAGCATCAATAGTTACATTAGCTATACCTTTTAACAATATATTACAATTTAAAAGCTTGTCCTGGAATAAATGTTGAAACTTTTGAGATATAAGAGACAGATCTGCTCCTGTATCAATCAATGCCCAAAAATGATACCCATCAATAAAAACTTCGGTAGCTCCAGAATGTTTTCCTGAACTACAGAAATTTATTTTACGTCATTTGTCGATTGATTGTTTAATATAACATTTGGCTATATCATGGCCGTTTTTAGCGCATAAAGAGCAAGCAATGTCTTTGTTTGGCTTTGAAATGGAATTCGACTTTGTGATGGTTTTATCTAAATTAGTTGGCAGTTGTTTAGCGTAACAATTAGAAATTACATGACCAATTTTTCCACACTGAAAACATTTCTTCTCAGTATATTTTCCATCGTTTAGTTTTCTTTTTAAACGTTCACGATCGGTATAAGATTTATTTAAATCCTTACTGCACGATGGTTTTGTAAAAGATGATAAAAGTACTAATAACTCACGAATAGATTTGCAGTTTCATTTCATAGCTGTATTACGGACTTCAAATTCAGAAATACCATGAATTACCAATTCTAATAAATCCGCTTCACACCAATTAGCACGTACATTTTTTAGCAATGCAGTTTTCTCATGTACATAAGTTGCATAAGTATTAACATATGAACTCTTAAAATGTGATGCCTTTTCTAAGAGATACCCTAAATTTCTTTTCGGTGGAAATGCTTCCTCAATATCTCTTCGAAAAGATTCCCAATTTCTCACGTTAGGATTCCATCGTTCGAACCAGCTTTTAACATCGCTTGATAAAAATCTTCCAACTCTACCCAAAGCCTGTACATCGGACCAACCCAATTCATTTTTAAGAATCTGAACTTCACTCACCCATTTAACTAAATCAGTTTCAGGTTTAAGAAATGGCAGATCAACATGGTCACCTGACCTTTGTGATTGTAAAGCTTGAATTAAACTATTTAGGATTTGGGAAGAATCTTCAATACCATGAGCAGTAGCAGTATTTCTTGTTTGACCACGATTGCGAGACATCTTTTCGGAATGTTTTTCTTTAAGGCTTGTGAACAAAAATGTAAAATGTTCTTCTTCTCTTCTTTTCAATTGATTTTTCTAGAACATAAAGGCCAGTTAAAATGCAAAAATTGTTTGAAATTAAATTATACATAGATTTATTGCTGTCCAAATGTTTGGTCGGATCCCACTTCTGATGTTAGAATCGGCTTAGAATATTAAAGAATTCCAATTTTTTTTAAATAATCAACAGATCCTTTTCAATCGATCGTTATAATCATAATAAATTTTCATATTTTTTATTTTTAAAACAGTTTTGTTCTCAACTACTTATTTTAATTTTTAAAGTAAGCAAGTGTCGTTAAAATATAACAAGTTGTCCTTCAATCCAAAGTTGTCCTTCAATCCAATTCTTCTATTTCTTGATATATCTAATAGTACATTCATCCCAAACAATCAATTTGCATACCTGTACGATCTTGGCCTTTGCGCTGTTTTTGGCGATGTTGCAAATAGGTGTTTCATTGATTTGCATGTTTAATGGTAGTTTCAAGGCAGAATGTGTAGTTCGCTTGCTTTCTAGCAGATTCGCAGCTATTGCAGATGAAGCCAAAGCTACATCATTTCGCGATATGATCCTCGCCAAAAGCAATTAAATTAAGCAAGTTTTTCCCGTTCCTCCGAGAGCATAGAGGAAATAAATTCCACTGTTCGCAGCTTCTATCAAAGTGTCGTACGCAATTATTTGTTGTTGATTTAATTTGGGAATATTTTTACGAACTGTTTCGGCCAATGCTTCAGTGTTGTACTGGTTTTCCCTTTGCAACTCGTGGTTTAATGCATCGTGAATATGACGATTTAGTGCGGTCATTCCCAAACACGACAATACTTTATTTGCCATCAATAAACACACATCTTCTATCATGATCAAGGTGTCATTGTAAATTTCTGCAGTAATTTGTAGTGTAGGATTGATAGTTTGACGGCGCAAACGATGCAAAATATCCTCAGACATGTCTGTGTCATTTATTTATTTATTCAAGCTTAATACAAGCAATTTCTTAAACACTAAATACAATTATGATATATTATTATATAATAAATTATACAAACTAAACATTATAAATGATTTAAAAACCAAGAAAAATAAAAAATTAGGTAGAAATACTATAGACATAGAGGATGGTACGTAGCGAGGAAGAAGAAATATGGAGGTCAAAGACATGTTGAACTCTATTGGCTGAACCGTAACATTCTATTGATGGGGTTAAAATGGGCGTAGTTGGTACGGTGAGCAGGAACCTGAAAAAAGGGACAGATCTCAAACTACGAGGATTGGTATTTAGAGAAATCATAGCAAGAAGAGATTGGCTATCAATAGCTCCTGTGAGCAATTGATGGATGAAAATAATGTCGGCAGTTTCTCGGCGTTTTTCAAGCGAATAGAGTTGGATAATATGTAAACGATCATCATAAGGGGGTAAAATAAGGGGGTTGTTCCAGGGGAGGTTGCGTAAGGAGAATCGAAGAAACCTTTTTTGAATCGACTCGATCCTCTGGGAATGGGTTATTTGGTATGGAGACCATACGGGGCTGGCATATTCAAGGATGGGTCTTACAAAAGTTGTAAACAAAGCCTTTGTTACATAAGGGTCAGAGAACTCTTTTGACCACCGTTTAATAAAACCTAAGGCTGAATTTGCTTTTGCGATAATCGAATCATAATGAGTTCTAAAATTCAGCTCCTTGTCACATACTATACCAAGATCACGAATGAAAGAGACAACTGGAATTTGTTCGTTGGAAAAATGGTAAGAACGTAGTAGAGATGGGAAACGCTTGCGGGAAAAGGTCATGAACTGGCATTTGCTAACGTTAAGTTCAAGGAAGTTTTTGTTACACCATGTAATGAAGATATCTAAGTCGTTTTGAAGTATTAAAATATCGGAGACGGAAGAGATACGCTTAATGATTTTAATATCATCGGCATAAATTAATAAATTAGAATGGGAAATGATTTTCTCAACGTCATTTATGGCGACGACGAAAAGAAGTGGGCCAAGATGGCTTCCTTGCGGAACGCCTGAGGTAGCAACAAAAGGATCAGATTTGTTGCATCTGAACAGGACTCGATACTGACGGTTTTCTAAGTAAGATTTAACCCAATGAATGAATCCTAGTGGAAAACCAAAGGCTTCAAGCTTAAGGTAAATGATTTGGTGGTTAATTTTATCAAATGCTTTGCTGAAGTCAGTTGTAATTACATCGACCTCATATCCTTTTTCCAAAGCATTGAGAGTTTCAGACACAAATTGGGTTAAATTAGAGGTGGTGGATCTTCACTTGATAAAAACATGCTGGTGAGGGCTAATGATGGATTTAACATGAAAAAAGATGGCGTCATAGATGATAGATTCAAAGAGTTTAGGGATGGATGAAAGCTTAGCGATTGGACGATAGTGACAAATCTCATTTTTACAACCTTTTTTATGAATGGGGAGGATATAGGAATCTTTCCAAGCGGAAGGGAAAATACCTTGAGATAAAGAGAGGCGAAAAAGAAAAACTAAAGGGGCACAGAGGGAAGAGGAACATTTTTTAATAAGTATGGCGGGTATACCATCGGGACCTGGGGAAAAGTCGTCCTTGAGAGTATTGATTTTATCAATGACTGACGAATCACTAATACTTAAACTAAGCGAAGAAATCGTGGAGTTTGAATAATTAGGTAGGTAACAGAAATAGTCCGAGTCAGGGGCGTCATGGCAAACTTTATAGGACTGGCTAAAGAAATTAGCGAAAAGATTGGCTATGACTTTAGGATCTTCAGATGAGATATTGCCAAGTTTAAGGGAGGAGGGGAAGTTATCGGATTTCTTCTTAATATTGATAAATTGATAAAAACGTTTCGGTTCGTTGATTAAGCATGACTGCATTCTATTTAAGTATTCCTGATAAAGAGAATCGCATAGAAAAGAGAATTCAGAAGCAGCATGTTGGTTATACCAAAAATCAGTAGGATTCATTGATCTTAGGTAAGAGTTCCAATATTTGTTCCTCCGATTACGAAGAGAACGGAGTTCCTAATGAATGAGATTTTTAGTACTGTCAGAGAAATTGAAATGTGTTGTCAGTTTATCACAGAGAAGACTAGAGTTTACACAGTCGAATGCTTTTCAGAAGTCAAGTAAGGTTATCACAGAAGTTAAGTTATTGAGTCGTATGCATAAAACCTAGTAAATGCTTTTACTTAAATTTTCTTAAGTATTTACTTATTTCGATATGCATAAAAACAAAGTAAATGCTGAAAATATAGTAATTACTTTCTTCGATAGTAAATACTTTTTTTGGATGAATTTTTTCAGTAAATACTTTATTCCGTATGCATAATAACAAGCAAATACTTTTTTTCTTCAGCATTTACTCAATTTTTTCAAAGTTACAAAATAGCAACTTGAAAATATTACAGTATATACTTTTTTCCCTCAATCTTACATTTTTAATTGAAGTGTTAAGAACATTGACATCAGGTTCAAGTTATTAATATTTCCTTTGTTGCGGTTTTTTTCTTTTTTGTTGAAATGGCAGAATTTATGAGTGTTAATTCACAAAAAGTTTATAAAATCAGAAGATCGAATTCGGAGTCTAATTTTAAGCATCTGTATCGTTTTGAGAAGGAAAATGTGGATTGGTTAAGTTAATACTTTATTGGTGAGGATTTTAAGTGGCAGTTGCCCGTAGCTTAGTGGTTAGGTGCGTTGGCTGCTAAGCAGAACGTCGTTGGTTCGAGTCCTACTCGTGCCCATAAAAGTTTTTATTTCATCTTTCACGGGTAGGTACTACCTCTTGCGAAGAACTGACAAAACTTCCAAGAGTATCAATCTGTCATGAAAAAGTGCTTCTCTTTGCCGTTCGGAATCGGCGTTAAATTGTAGGTCCCCTCAATTCTTCACACGCACTCAGAGAATTGTTGATGAGAGTAAGCCACTTAGGCCTTGGCTTTTCAAGAGCTGTTGCACCACTCTATTGGAAACAAAGCTTTCAACTGGATAAAATTTCCGTTAAATTATGAGCAACAGTTAAGAGCAAAACAAGAATGACTCATCAAATACTGATTTCCATACTAAAACCAAAATTGCATCCAGAAGAATATATCAACCGCTCCTGGGATTAGCCAGATGTCCTGTCGATTGAACACCTGCACCCAGATATTAGTTGATAGCCTGTTGAATGTTGAAAGCCCTGGTGAGCTGCTGTAGCAGTGTTACAAATGGGATATGTAACTTGACCAAATAGTGTTTAATGCTAACTGTTAAAACATACTGAGTTAGTAATCTAATCTGTTATTTATGAAACTGTCTTTAGCTTGAAACAAAAGTAAAACACGAAAATTTGTTGTACTGAGTGTTCATTGCACTACGTTTTACAATTTAGGAATGGGTGCAAAACTCAAATAAATCAAATATCAGTTGATTCTGTTGGCTCCAAGTATAAAAACTTAATTATGATTGAATAAAATTAAAAAAAAAAGTATTTACTATCAATTTTAGATGAATTACAGCATTTACTTGGATGAATTCAGTAAATACTTAAAATTTTTACTCTTTAGCATCTACTTTTTTTTATGCATACGAAACGAAGTAAATACTGAAATACTTGAAATCAAAGTATTTACTTTTATCTTTTACTTTAAGTAAATACGTTGTTTTTATGCATATCAATCATTGTCTAAAGCTTGTCTTAAATCCTCAGTGACCTTCACAAGGGCTGAAGTACAGCTATCTCCTGAACGGAATCCTGATTGCTGAGGATTAAGAAGATGTTTTTTATTTGGTTGCTTATGATAACCTCTAAAGCCTTGGATAAAAATGGGAGGATAGCTATAGGTCTGTATTCGTTCTTTTTTCCTTGTTTAGGTATAGGTATGATTTTTGATTTTTTCCACAAAGCAGGGTATGTGGATGTCATTAATATGGTGTTAAAAATATGGGTAATTTGTGGAAGAATGAATGGTAGGAGAATTTTTACAAAGTCCGGATGAATATTATCTAGTCCAGAGGACTTGGATTTGATAGAAAATATAGCATTTCCCACCTGGTATTCATCTACTGCACATACAGAAAATGCATCTTCTCTATCATTCTGACCAACGCTATCATACCTATTTGTTAATGGTATAGGAGGAGTAGAGAATGTACGGTTCATCTCCTCAACATCGATATTGTCATCATAAATAGGACTTCCTTTTTTAAGACCAATATTTTTTACTTCGTTCCAAAGATACTTAGAAGATCGATTGACATTGAATTTATTATTGTAATAGGAGATTTTATTAATTTTGTAACAAGGTTACGGGAGATTTTAAAATTCTTCAACATTTCCGGACAACCGAAGCGTCTCCATCGGGAGTATAAAGCATCTCTTCTGTTTATAGCATTTAAGATTTCTTGTGAAAGCCATGGACAATTGTGAGATTTTATGATAGGAGTTTTTATAGGAACATGTTTATTAAAAAGATAATAATCAGTTGTAGAAGTAAGAAATTCAACTTGTTTATTAACGTCAGAAGTCATAAAGATTGGATAACAATCTATAGATGAGCAATCACTGAAGAGATATTGAGCATTGATTGTGTACTGTACTCTGTACGCAGACGCGGGAACGCTAACCAGCCGAGCTGATCAAATGTGGACGACCACCGTGGTTGTAAAAGTTTGATGATTGGTTTACTATACCTGGTCCCGTAGTTTAACAACAAGCAGATAGAACACAAAAATGTTAACGTTTTCTTTCTATGAGATTTATTGACTTTTATCCAGCTAACCCTTATTATTCTTCAACTGCTTTTGCTTCTCCAAGTTTTCCAATTGCTCCAATGTAAGCAGAGAAATTCCCAGCTGGTCTTCTCTTGTAAACGGCTGTGCCATTTGTCTCAACCATCTTCTAGCCAGATGCATTGCCTCTTCGGTACTTAGATTACAGTAACTATCGACCAGATACTCTTGAATCCATTTCGGCAGCCGACCGCGTTTGTCTTGACGGGAAAATCGTTTATCAGCGAATATCATTATACCATAATCGGTTTTGCCTCGAAGTACTCTTCCAACACACTGGGCGGCATGTCGCATGGCATCAAATGTAAGAAAATCGTTCTCGTTTATTTGGAAATTGTCCCGGAGATATTGCAGGCGAGCTTTGAGAATCTTGGATTGAGTATAAACATACGGAATACCGAACATGAGTACAGCTCTGCCGTACTGATGGTCAAAGTCAACACCTTCAGACACCTTTCCTCTGGTGACAGCGAGAAGCACAGCACCTCGCCCACAGTCACAAGCCTACAAACAGACTGTACAGTAACTGAACTATATTTATGTTTGTTTTGGATTTACCTTAACATAATTCATAAGAGCGTAACTTGTTTCTGCATTGTCTTGTGTCTCAATGAAGAGAAGTTTATATCGCAACAAAGTATCCACAATGCCCTGGTCATACCAAGATGCTACCACTGACTCCAAATATAAATACGATGTGAAAAAACAGACTATACCATCGGGGACTATTTTTGCCGTGTCCACTAGAAGCTGTCCATAGTTTCGTATCACGGCAGTATCTTCTCGTGTTTCGAATTTCGACGATATCGCAACTTGGTCGTTTCCTTTCGAAACAATCTAAAGATTCGCAATCCTTTTAGTATATGTTCTTACAGTTAAAAAAAAACTTACCATTGGCAGTAAACACGGTCGTGCGAGTGTCATAGTAAAGGAACTCACAACCACAGGATCAAAATCTAATATTTTTGGATACATATCCATGGGGGACAGTGTACCTGAGGTAATGACAACACTTTGGAATCGTGAGAAGATTGGAGCCATCGCAATCGATGAATCCAAACAGCTAAAATGTAAGATCGGATTGGCCACGGTTGGTGTTTTATCATCAAAGGGTTCAATGATAATGGTGAAACCTTTGGTATAGGTCGACACTAACGTTGCAAAGTGAGTCATCTTTAAGTGAAATAATGAGAAAGCTTAATTAAGTTTACAAGTGTACAAGATCATGCATTACCACAACAAGACCACCAAATTCGGTCATGTCTGTTATTTCAAGTGTCCTTAAAAGGCTCGCCAATCTTTCAGCACAAAATCTTAGAGGCTTTCTATCTGCACATATTTTCGCAGCTACGTCTTTAAGGAAACTAGCTGGCGACTCTTGGACAACATTGTGAACACGAAGACGAGTTTTTATGTACTCCACGAAACGCCGAAGGAAGTTTATGAAGTGATCTGCGTTGCGGATATTTCCAGGAACAACCTCTGAAATTTTAAGGACATTATCACCAGTTTCTTTCGTTAAGTTCAATTTTTTTTTATAATGAGCACGCACTCAAGGGGTTTCTATTCCCTTTTTATGCCAAAGCACAGTGCAGGCGTTAGGAAAAGTAGGATAAATGGAGAAGGTTTAGGATGAGGATTCGGTTAACATTGGTCTTGAATTCTTGAATATTGCAACGACTAGAGAAGAGAGTTCCACATTCGCGTAGTACGGCTAAAGAATGATTCCCTGAACATGGCTGTACGTCCGAAGTTGGGTGAATTGATGGGCATTCCTGGAGGCGCTGGTATTACGGTTGAATATCTTAAGAGGAGGAATGCAACTGGCTATTTCACTAGAGCATAAACCATTGAAGTAACGGTAAAAGAGGGTGAGGCATGAGACATTACGTCGACGTTCAAGTGACGTAAATTTCTCAACGATGGTATGGTAACCAATCATCTTAAATGCTCTGCACTGGATACTGTCCAAAAGACTTAAGTACGTTACTGGAGCACCAGCCCAAATGTGGGAGTTGTACTCAAGCTTTGGACGTATGTAAGTTTTGTAGATGGTAGCCAGATCAGAAGGGGAAAAAAATTCTTGCATCGTCTTAAAAAACCTAAACATCTTGCGGCATTTTTAGCGACATCGCATATGTGATCATTCCACAAGAGGTGGTCGGTGATGCACATACTGAGGATCTCGAGATGTTCGGTCTCAATGATGCAAGTGCCACTCGTGGACAGTAGCAGGGGAGGTATATCTCGCTTCGACGATACATGACAGCATTGAGTTTTCAAAGCATAAAACTCTACGCGGTTTCTTATTCCCCATTGTACAATGCTATTTAGGTCAGAGTTTAATGAGCTTATCACATTTTGCCGTTGCAAAAAACGAATATGAAAAGCTAAGGGTACTACCGTCAGCATAACAATTAATTGGATTAAAAGTTACAGACAAGAGATCATTTATAAAAATGAGAAAGAGGGTCGGAGACAAAACGGAGCCCTGGGGCAAACCAGCATTTATTTTGTCGGTTTCATACTTGAACCCGTCCAATACAACTTGTATTGAACGGTTCGAATAAAAATTTCTAATCCAACGAAGGAGGAATTCATCAATACCGAAAGCACGCATTTTCGATAGGAGAGCCTGGTGCCAAACTCTATCAAATGCCTTTGAAATATCAAGTGCAACAATCTAACTTTCTCCAAAACGATGTAAAGATTTGTTCCACTGTTCGGTGAGATAAACCATCAGATCACCAGTGGACCTGTTGCTGCGAAAGCCGTACTGCCGGTCATGCCGAAGCTTTCGGTTTAGAGATATTTCTTGAGCTGAAAGTTCATCAGCGTTTCCATGACCTTAGAAAGAAGGAACCAATCGAACGATAATTGGAGGGAGAAGAAGATTCGCCTTTTTTTGGAATTTGCTGGACAAATGCTGTTTTCCAACTGCTCGGAACGAGCCCAGAAGAATAGGATAGATGGAAAGCCTTACGCAAGGGTTTTGTCAGCATGGAAGAACACCTCTTCAGAATAATAGCGGGGATACCATTCGGACCAGCGGATGTTTTAGGTCCCTCGCTACAGCACGAGTGCGGAAGAAGATTTATCCCATGGAATCATTGACGCGCTCAAGAACTGGAGGAGTCATGACACTCTCTGGCAGCGAAGAGTTGGAGGCTAACTGACTAGCAAAAAGGTAAGCTTTCGCAAGAGAGCTAAAAACTGGAGGATCATTGTCAATGAGCGTAGGGACCGAGGAAGAAGAAGAATTCTTCATGTTTTTTACAAACGACCAAAAATTCTTACTGCTTTTGGGACATTGCAGGATTTTTTGCCTTAAGTTTTGGTCATTCAAAAACTTGTTCCTTCGAATATGAGCATTGCAGACCTTCCTGGCTTGTTTAAACTTGTTCCGATTTTCCTCACTTGGATTGGCTCTAAAACACCGGAACTTTACTTCTTTTTCCCTGATAACCTCCTTTCAGCTTGAATTAAACCATGACATCCTTGGGTTTGATGCTTTTAACCCTATTCGGGGAATAGTTGTCACTATGGAGGAAGCATAGTGACCAGTTAAAGATCCGGAAAAAGTTGTTGAGACCGTCCCAGTTGGCTTTCTCGTATTACTATACGGTTCTCTTCGGAGCTCTTTATTTAACTGGGTTTGTTTGACACGAGAAATTTGCAGATATAATACTAAGGTCTGATCTGTCTAGAGGCGTTGATAGTGTATTTATCAGGGTCAGACGTAAGGAACAAGTCAAGAGTATTTTCCGCTTGGCCATCAATATCCAATATTCGAGTGGGCTCAGTGACAAGCTGAGTAAGGTGGTTAAACTCAGCAAAGATTTCAGCACGCATTCCTTCGGGTGTTGTCGGGCCCGAATAGAGAAGCCACGAAGAGTTGAGGACATTGAATCGCCCGTAATAACGATTTCAGTGTGGTGAGAGTTCAGCCAAACAATTCTTTGGATGGAGTCAGACAGAGCATCAAATTCTTGAGAAGTTGAAACTCTGTCCAGGTTTGGACATCGATAAAGAAAGCAATAGTGAATGATGTGCGTATTTACGGAGAACTTAAACCACATAAAATTGAAAAAAAGGGTTGGAGCAACGTCCATATTGTGGTAAGAATTGATACGCAACATCATTCCTAATGTAAACGCCGAGACTATGGTGGGAAAAGAATAATGGCACTAAGCTATACCCATGAATGAGAAATTCAGTAGGATCGAAATTCTCACCCAAGTTCAAGTTATAAAGGTGGCATACCTTTCAAGACATCTTCTGGCAAAAGTGGATTCGCCAAAACCATGTCGGTATCCTTTTTTTCACTGGCATCTTTCAATCCTTGAACCATTCTTTGGTACTCATAATTTAAACGATTTGTGTCTTCTTCGCGAATCCTAAAAATATTTAAAAATGTAGATATTTTCGAAAACAGAGAAAGCAGAAACCCATTACTCTCGAACAATTTTTTGAAGATTATTGATTGCGTTAGTGCTTCGTTCCACAATCCTTCGATTTATTTTCACACTCATCGAATCTATACACACGTTATCGATGTTGTGTGCTTCATCAAAGACAATAACAGATTCTTTTTGTAGCTCTTTGGAGACCACTTCGGCGATTTTGGGATCGAGGAGGTAATGATAGCTGTAGACTACAATTGTCGCATAAGCAATCTGAAATAACAAAGCATTTTATTAAACCCCGTTTCGAGCGACTATCATTTTAAATAGAACACTCACCGCATAGCGTGCAGTGAAATAAGGACACCAGTTCCTCTCCCTTCCGTACTCTTTTAAATCATCAAGACTGTAAACACCATCCGGCAGGGTTGACTCCTTACCTTCCAAATTGAAGCCCTCATAATATTGACCTAAGAAATTCACTTTAGTAGACCAAATTAATACAAATTTCGTTAACTTACAAGTTGGAATATTTGCGTCAATTTCTGCTTTGTCGCGTACATAGCTTGCTGTTAATGCAAAGCACTTTCCATCGACTAATTTGCCTTCATGTTGTTTACTTACTTCCGGATGGATGCACATATTTTTCCTTGAACTTAAAACTAAGCCAGTCATTTTAGGTGTTGCTTGGGCATTCTTAGCGTAATAATTAAGTAGACTTTTCAATTCGGCAACGACCTTCTCGATCTCGGGAACTGTACGTGAACAATAAATAAGTTTGCGGACATTCTCTGGATGTGCAATCATATAGGCGACAATTAATGAAAGTAATGTGGCTGTTTTGCCCGTTCCTGATGGCATTTCTAGAAGACAGTGTCCTTTAGCATCTAGTGCTCGCTTCAGTTCAATCATATATTCATATTGTTCAGGATAAATGTACTCGTATGGGAAGAGAACTTCCAGTCCATCAACAGTCAGCCTAGTTGAAAAAAATGATTAAAATGTGCCATCTTAAATGTACCACTAAAGTTGTGCCTACTTCATATTTAACTTTGGAATAAAAAGTTTAAAAACATCTATATGAAAAGTTTATTTATTTCAGAATATTTTCGCTGCAGAAAACAAAACAGAGCCGGTGAAAATGACCAATGTATTTCACTTTCTGTTGAAAACTTGAACTTGCGGCAACAAATTCAAAATAAATAATGGAGCTGTCAAAAATTTGAGCGGTGTGTGGTGCTGGGGCAAGCGTTCGTGCATGCAACTATATTTGTCTTTTGTCGAATTCCTTTCAACCATTTTCCACAGACTACAGTCGCTATTTGACTGGTAGTGGTATCAAGATTGCTATCTCTGCTTGTAACTAGATAACGAGAGTAGTGAATGTCATCTTGATTATACAACATGTTAAATAAATATAAAAAGTCGATCCATTGACATTTAAGTAATGAAATAAGTACATGTGTATTTTGAGACATAGACATACATAGACGTTTTTCTTTTTTTACTTCCGAACAGAGCCTGAGCTGGCAAACTCGAAATTGTGTTTCTTTTCTAGTTCAGTTTGATCAAAGCATTCAATTTGTGTTATGGCTTTTTCACCATATGGCGTTTTTCTTTTTTACCTCTGAGCAGGGGGTCAATTCCCGATCTGTGATAATGTGAAATGATAAAAAAATTATCATTTTAGTTTTCGTAGAGACTTTTCATTTTTTGTTTTCATAAACTCGCTTTGTGCGATTCTCTAACTTGTTTGTACTAAAAAGTACTAAATGATAAATTCTGTATGAAAAAATTTCAAAACAAACTTCAAAACTTTTCGTTTGATAAATTTCTTTCCACAAAATATAGCTGTGAATAGAAATTTATCATATGAAAAGTTTTGAAGTTTGTTTTGATTTTTTTCACAGATCCAGAATCAAATTTATTGTGAAAGTGTGATAAAACTTATCATTTCACAGTTTCACAGATCGGGAATCGACCCCCAGATCAGATCAGGGGGTCAATTCTGTAACTGTGAAGTTGTGAAGTGATAAAAATAATATCATTTCATTTTTCACAGGAGGTTTTCATTTTATCAGTTCACAATATCACAAAATGCGATTCTGTATCCCTTTGTGAAAAAAGTGTACTAAAGTGTTCTAAAAGGTGCTAAATGATAAATGCTGTCAGTTTTTTACATTATTTTTGTCTGGCAGTCGAAGCGAAGTCGTATTAAATTCAATGTCAGGAATAATTTATTAAATTAATTATAAATAATAATAACCCGTACTCAGCAGAGGTATTTATTTTTCAATTATTATAATATATTTTGTTACATTTTTTCGTTTACCTAGGAATGTTGGAAGGATCTTGCAGCATTCGATCCGATACTAGAGGAATCTGTTAGAGGTAATGACTGATGAGCATTTCATGTTTCGCTGCCCAAAAGATCTTTGTTTGTGTCTTATAAACGAGAGCTGACATTATAACTACTATAAGCCAGGAAGACAGTGGGCTCCCATGCCATGTACAATTACTGAGCGCGTTGCTTTTGTCGGAACCGGCCTTTGTAAGCTGGTGTTGTTCAGGAATTATTGTATTCCTTATCACAGACGTCTGTGAGTCACTGTGTAGGTATCAAACAAACAAAATGAAAAATAGGTTTTTACATAATTCTGTCTTTAAATATAGCAAGATATGTTTTTAAATAAAAGGTTTTGTGTGTCCACAAAAAAATAACTAATTTACCTATTTTAATTAAGCACTATAATTTGTCAAACGAATCCCAATCATTACATAGGTCGTATTTTGCTTCAAAGAACTCTAACAGAGTTTTTGGGCTTCTGACCACTTGAGCGTGTGTGAATTGCGTTGAAATGTGGATTAAAACTTGTATTGAAAAACAACTCGTTCGTTGGTCTTATTAACGTGAATAGTAGTGCTTTAGCTCTTCTTTTCACTTGTCCATTTCATATTTTCACAAATAAATTTGACTGTGATAAAAATATAGCGTTGTGAAAAAATTAGACAGTTTTTTTTTCATTTTTTCACACATACAGAATCGGAAATAGTGTGAAGCTGTGATAAAATTTATCACTTCACAACTTCATAGTTACAGAATTGACCCCCAGATTACAGAGCTGTCAAAAAATATCTTATAAACTTTTAATGCGGTTTTCTTTTTTACCTCTGGGCAGATCACAGAGCTGTCAACAAAATCTGTGTTTCTTTTTTAACTCAGATATATCGGAACCAAAAATTTTCATGCTCTGAGCTAAATCTATTTGCTCAGGATGAAATGACCGAGCAAATAGAGCAGATAGCTGAGCGAAGACAACTTCACTTGTTTTTTTTCGGATTTTACAGACAAA
The DNA here is from genome assembly GCA_943590905.1 of Sphaerophoria taeniata. Taxonomy (NCBI): domain Eukaryota; kingdom Metazoa; phylum Arthropoda; class Insecta; order Diptera; family Syrphidae; genus Sphaerophoria; species Sphaerophoria taeniata. Next base: position 92,037,956 of record OX016540.1, read on the forward strand.
AACAAACATAAAATTAATAATGGATTCCCAACACAGTCGCGCGTCTTTTGTAGGTAAACAAAAAATTGTTAAAAAATAATAAGTAAAAAATTACATGTCAGTGCACAGGTTTGTTTCTTTATTAAATCGGAGGACATTGAATATGATCTGCTCAGAGCTTCGCTTTGACACATTCGTGATCGGATCTAATCTGCTCAGAGGTAGAAAAAGCCAATAGTTATAATATAGCACGGGAGCGGTAGCACTTTGTACAAGTGGAGTTGACCCCGTCAAATTTGAAAAAGAAAATATTAATGGACTCCCTTTCTCTCTCTGAGCTTGTCGCTGATTGGCTGTAAGGTGGAATGGATAGAGTAAAAAAAAGTAAAAGAAACGCCAAAATCAAAATTGTTGTTGTCTTATATAGGAGCTTAGAGATAGGAAGGGAGTCCATTAATATCTTCTTTCTCAAAATTTGAGGAACACGTTTTAGGCTAGCTTCCGTTTTCTATTATATTATTATCTCTATGCTTTTCACACCAGCCAACATGAGTTGCCATTTGTTGACAGCCTTGACAGGTAAAGGACGAACAGATCGAGCATCATTTGATATAAGCTACCTGAGAAAGTTCAGAGATCTGGGGTTTTGAAATCGCTGGAAATTTTCTGAAGGGTGGAATCGAAAGAACTTATTTTTTGATTACAACTTTATAAGCGAGTAATGAAAAAAATATTCGCTTTTAATGGCTGATAGAATACTTGTAGGCCCTTATTTGATGTACAAGTATATAACGGTTATTGAGGAAAATTGTGAGAAATAATTTGAAATTGAGGGAAATAGTCCGGTCAAATTAAACAAAAAAACAAGACTAAAGTTACATAAATTCCCACCAAGCTGAAAATTTGGTAAGATTGTTTAAAATATCATTAAAAACAAAATGTGAAAGTTCCCCATCATTCCCCTGTACGGAAAATTTTTTATTCAAGGTCAAAGGTAAGAAAAATGGGTTTTTCGCGATTTTCAGCAAAACGGTAAGTTTTATCATAAAAATATTTGAACAACAATTGTAGATCATAAAATTATCTACAAGAAATATATTAATACTTTTTCTCTGCGAGCCACCGTTTTTGAGATATAACGATTCAAAAAGTTGTAAAAGTTGTAATCTTCATAATATGCACACGTTTCCTCACCACCTATGAGGTTGTGTACTCAGCGCGTTTTTTTTTGTGGTTTCCACAGTAGGCCTTTTCGACGGGTAAGTTTTGAAACTATTGAAAAATAAAAGTCTTGAATGCCAGTTAATAGTGAAAACACGTGTTTATCCCTACCTATATTGGCTTGGTTATCAGCTAGACCCTACAGACTGAGATTAGAAGTTGGTCAACAATTTATTAGAACCAGTGCACACTTTATTTCCACCTGCGCCGGAAAAACTGCTGAACTCGATTTTTTTGCAACTGCAAAAAGGGATGCAGTGCTAAATGTGGTTGCAAAAAGGTCGGACTGTTCTGTTCTCCGGCATGTACGCATTGTCAAGGCCGGTTGTGCTCTAATATTGAATCACCAACAGTAGAGGATCCATTTGATTACAACGAGGCAACATGCGATACATCGCTATTAACGCAGTTAACATACACTCAGGATGAAGATGAAGAAGAACAAGAACAAGAAGAACAAGAACAAGAAGAACAAGAACAAGACGAACAAGAACAAGAAGATCAAGAAGAAGAGCAAGAAGAAGATTTTGAATGTTACGACTCGGACGATTAAATTTCACTAGGTACTTTTAACTTAAATTGCTTTTATCTTTTCAATCTCTGCTAATATCCATTATTTTTCAATAGTTTCAAATTAAACAGGATCAAAACTGAACCGTGGAATAGGCCTACTGGGGACACCACAAAAAAAAACGCGCTGAGTACACTACCTCATAGGTGGCGAGGAAACGTGTGCATATTATGAAGATTACAACTTTTACAACTTTTTGAATCGTTATATCTCAAAAACGGTGGCTCGCAGAGAAAAAGTATTAACATATTTTTTGTAGATAATTTTATGATCTACAATTGTTCTTCAAATATTTTTATGATAAAACTTACCGTTTTGCTGAAAATCGCGAAAAACCCATTTTTCTTACCTTTGACCTTGAATAAAAAAATTTCCGTACAGGGGAATGATGGGGAACTTCCACATTTTGTTTTTAATGATATTTTAAACAATCTTACCAATTTTCAGCTTGGTGGGAATTTATGTAACTTCGAATGTTTAAATTGACCGGACTAAAAATGTTTGCGTCAAATTAGCGTTTTTGTTTACAGAGTCGACCCTCTGTAATGCTTAACACATTTCACTCGATAACTGATGCTGTAATTCGGTCACCGGTCTGCTTAACTTTTCCTAGTAGTTTCCTGTAATTATGTTTTTGAAGGGCGAGATAGAAACTGATTTTCATCGGACCGTTGCAAATATCTTCGATCTTCATTGAAGAATAAAAGAAAATAATGTTACGTTAATTCCTTAAGTTTGCTGTTGGTTTGTCAGTTAAAATGGCTTTATTGAATATCGAGTTTACATTTTGATGTTCATACGTACAACTATTTTCAATTAAAAGACAATTTAAAAAGATGGATAAAATATTCACTACGATATATTTTAAAAGATTTAAATCTAGCAACTGTAAGATATTTTTTTTTTTAATTTGTATGCTAATTCATAAATATAAATTTTATATTTACTTTTACATAGAAATATACTTGTACTTTAATCCTTTATTTTCTTCCTTTTCTTCATTATTTTATTGTTTTGTTATAAATTTAATAAAATGATATTTATGCAATGAACAAACAGTAGAAAGGTAGTCTCGGATGGAAAGTCTTTTTAATCGTCTCCAAACGAGAGAACTAACTCACTTAAAGGACTTTTTACTTGAAACAAATCATGAAAAAAAAACATGTTTACAAACAAAATATAATGTTTTAAGTTTTTAACGAAATTGGAGTAAACTAAAATGTATTTGTTAAGCGGGGTATTTGCTTTCTGTTAGAAATATACAGAATGAAGTTCTATAATGAGCACTAAGTTTGACCTTCTGTATTTAGTTTTATTTTTTTAAAGATCCATCTACTGGGGCATGGGAGCTTATAGCGGTGGTTCCGTCCTGGTTGGGATATGAGTACTGAGACCAATATTGATTGGCATTGTCGGGCATAGCGTTGCCTTGCGGATGTTGTTGTTGAGAGTTCTGAAAATGAAGATAAATTGATTTAAAAGTTTGTTCAGCGGATTTCAATAATCGTTTTTCATGAACAAAGAGCAATTGAAAGTGTTTGAAGTTTTTCGTTGTGTTTCCCAATTCCCACAGTTTTCAGGCATAGTTCTCGGTTAAGAGAATCTCTTGAAAGTGCGACAAGTTTAGACAAGGCGTTTCCACTATAATATCGATCTTGAAAAGAGTCCAACACTGATACCTCGGCGGCGACAATATCATAATTGGAAAAGCATAGATTGATGCCAATATACGCTTTTAAAGAGTATGATTAAGAATGACGTGATCAGTAATCTTTTCTTTCAACATAGACGCCTTGGATATTTTATTTATTTAGACGGCTTCGTTACAAATTCAGACAACTACAACAGTGAAAAAACCGAGCTACTAACTTGCCCTTAGGAATATACGAGGGTGGTCCCAAAAGTACCCGACCATTTGCAGCGTAAAATTAAAGTTTGACAATCCTGCATTGCTTAATATTTTTTTGGCAATCAGTTAAAGTGGATGCTTTCCGCGGTCTAGTCAAGATGGATAAAATTGGTCATCGTTATGTGATCCAATACTTTCATTTGAAAGGCCTCAGTCCAACCAATATTAAAGAAGAGCTTGATTCTACTCTGGAGGAGTCTGCACCTTCATTAACAACGGTAAAATATAAAATAAAATAATATAGTGGGCGACCAAATGAGGTGACAACACCAGAAATGGTGACAAAAATTCATAAAATGGTATTGGATGACCGCCGACTGAAAGTGCGTGAGCTAGCAGACATGGTAGGCATATCAAAAAGCGGTGTACACCGAATACTTACCGAAAATTTGGATATGAGAAAGCTGTGCGAAAGGTGGGTGCCGCGATTACTGACAATGGCACAAAAACAGCGTCGGAAGGATGTTTCAATTGAGTGTTTGGCAAAATTTCGTAGAAACAAAGCCGAGTTTCTGCGTCGATTCATAACCATGGATGGGTACATCACTTCACACCTGAGACAAAAGAATAGTCAAAACAATGGACTGGGAGGGGAGAATTGGCTCCTTGGAAAGCAAAGACAGTTCCATCAGCGGGTAGGGTCATAGCGTCAGTTTTTTGTGGATGCACTAGGTGTGATCTTCATCGATTATCTTCAAAAATGAAAAACAATTAACAGCGAGTATTGTTCGAATTTGTTGCAGCGTTTGGGTGAAGAAATCAAAGAAAAACGGTCCCATTTGGCGAAAAAGAAAGTTTTGTTTCATCACGACAATGCACCAGTTCACACATCCGGCATTGCTTTGGCCAAAATTATTGAGTTGAAGTTTGAATTGCTTATTCACCCACTATATTCGCCAGATTTAGCCCACTCGGATTATTTTCTGTTCTCGAACTTGAAGAAATGGCTCGGTGGAAAGAGATTTACCACCAACGAAGAGGTGGAGTCTGCAGTTGATGGCTATTTATGGAGCTCGACAATTCTTACTACAAACAGGGTATCGAAGCTTTTGAGCATCGCTCGGAAGCTGGGAAAAGTGTATCGAACTAAATGGAGATTACGTAGAGAAATAAACGTTTGTTTTCTCAAATTTTTTATGTTTTATTTTGTTAGGTCGGATACTTTTGGGACCACCCTCGTAAATGCAAATCCTGTCGGAAGAGCCAAAGCCCAACGACTTAGATGTCTGGTGTATAATGGAAAACGTTGCTCCAATCCCTACGTTCCAACTACGAAAGAAGGCGGTCGCAGTGGATCGAGACATGTGTCAAACTGAATACAAATAGATTCCAATGAGTTCGCTTTACGGACTTCAGTACCAAAGTTTATTTTTCGATTGAGTTAATTTTTTTAACGTACCTGATACCAATTGACCCACTGTTGTTGTCTGGGGTCGGCACTATTTACAGGCCACTGTGCTTGTTGTTGTTGTTGATTTCCATAAGCTATTAAAAATTCAAATTCATATAATTACGTGATCCGATATCATTAAGCAAAATCCTCTAACCTTGTGTTTGGTCATAACTCCAGTATTGTTGTTGTTGCTGTGGTATTTGCTGTTGACCACCCCAATTCCCACCACCCTGCATTTGCGCCCATTTGCCCTGTGATGAAGTATTTGTTTGCTGAAAAAAATGACATTGATTTCATCACATATACATAGTTATTGAATTTAAATGCAATCTTACATGTCCACTGGGCTTATTATACGAATAGCTATCATCGGTCGAAGGATACTTCGATCGCTCAAAGCCACCGCGACTATCTTCGATACGATTGTCGCGGTGGCCAGACCGAAAATCCCGCTGATTATTACCGCCTGATCTATAGCCACCATCTCGACGACTTCCACTGTCTCCTCCGTCACCGTTACGGTCTCGTCCACGGTCCCTGTAATCTCTAGACCCACCACCGCTTCCATATGAGTCGTAGCTTCTGCCGCCGCCGCTTCCATTATTTGATCGGCCACCATAACGATCATCGTATCGATTACGATTGTTGTTCACCCAATTTTGTGAACCACCACTGCTGTATCGATTACTACGATTGTCGTATGAACGACCACCGCCTCCACCACCACCACCACCACCATAGCCTCGGTCGTCACGCCATTGTCCAGACGATCCTCGATTTGGTGGACCCCAACGGTTTCCTGATCCACCACGACGATCATTACTGTTGCCCTTCCAACGTGGATTACGGTAATCATCACGACGACGATCGTCATATCGTCGTCGATTGTCACGTTGTGGCCGGTTATTATCGTGACGGGCACGTTTCTCACGAGAAGCATCAATATCTTTGCTGCCTTTTTCGTTGTAGCGTTTAACTTCATCTTTTGCTTCATCGTCTTTTAAATCAGTGAAAATGATGTTGTCAAACCATCCGAACTCAAGTGATGGTAGGGTGAAACTAGCTGTAAGTATCGAACGAATGGTAATTAAAGAAAATCGTTGTTCGAAAAATACACTTATTGCTAAGACATTTTCAATTCTTCAGTGGTTAAGTCAGTTTAGAACAGAATGTCCCCCTCTTGCAAGAAATTTAAATTTTTGCTCTATTGAGATGAAATGTGCGGTTGATCTTGACAACCGGCTGACATTCATGCATGAAGGGGACGATATTTGTGGACAAAGAACAGCACGAAAAGAACTGGCGAAGAAGAAATTGAACAACAAACAAAATCCCTAAGTATCTAGGGCAAAATCGATCGAAGACACGGGGTAAAAACGTTTAGAATTGATTCAAGGTTTTGCACGTTTCAAGAAGCTGTGAAGGTTTAAAACAGATTAAGCACATTTCAAGGAGTGACTTTATTTTTCTTCTCATGTGTTTTGTACAAAAGTACAACATTGAAAGGAAAGCTATAATGAAAAGTACATAGCACTAGCACGAGGACAACATTTTTGCAATCGATTTTCGTGGTGTGGTGGAAATGGTGAACATGATATGTTAATGGTGCAAACCATTAATCAATCTTACACCGTCAAATAGACAAAAAGAAAACTGATGGAATAGGAAGACAATTTATAAGACAACTAGAGCGAGCAGATGTCAACGAATGGCCTTCGCTATGTCTATAAACGTCCAGCAACATCAATTTGGACTAACTAAATTTGGTTATTCTATAGAAAAAGGTGTGAAATACTGACAGGTTATTTTTTTGTTTAGAGGTATAGAACTTTAGTTTTCAGCATAGTTAATTTCTCATCCGACATGTTATTTATGTTTCGTTCGGTCAATCACTGGGCGTCGTATACATTCCGTCCATGAGTGCTAAACGGTATTGTTGTTGATCAGTGATAAAGCCTACTTTTCGTTCAATTCTCAATAAGTAAACCTTAGAGTGTAGATTATCCTCTTAGAGTGTTTGTTGAGGCGCCGCCTTCGTTACATTTGTTTAATGGGCTTAATTCCTTTCTGTCCGCATTAAAAAAACAAAGTTGTTCTTTTTTTCCAGAAAGACAATATGGGGCTGCTATAATACAGGGTGCGACACGAAAACTTGCTGATTTTAACCAAAAGTAGTGGACATACAGTTACGATTTTTTTTAATTCTTGTAACACACAATTAAAATTCTCCATTACATGATTTTAACGTTGATATCGAATAAGTGATGGCCTCCGTTTTCAATACACTGAGAAACCCGATTTTCGAAGCTCTGTTGAACTCTTCCAATCATCATTTGTATGTTCGCTAATGCTTCACGAATGTTGTCCTTCAGATGATTTAGGGTTCGAGGCCGATAATTGTAAACGATAGAACATAAAAAAAGCACGGAGTCAAATCAGGTGCGCGCGCCGGCCACATAAAGTCGCCTCTGAAGGAGATTAGACGGTGACGCGTTCATAAAGCAGTGGCGTCTGATGAATTTCACATGGATTGTGATCAGTGCAATATCGCATGTTTTGTTTGTTAATACAACCGGACATGTGGAAGTGAGCCTCGTCGCTAAAGAACACGACCGCGTCATCAGGCAGGTTTTCGTGGAGCGCTTCACATGCATTTTGGCGGGCAACAAAATCGCGTTCATGATGCTCCTGCACCAAAACCAATTTGTAAGGATGGAATTTAAGATCTTGATGAAGGATTCGCTTTCAGATTCAGAAATGCCCAAAACAAGTGAATTTTTCCGCATCGAACACCCCGCGTAGATCGCAAGACAGAAACTCTCACCCTCTCAATGTTTTTTTCTGTTCTGACTCTCCGGCTGGCGTGGTGGACGGGATTTCGTTTCTGCTCTCCCTGAATGTTTTTACCCACGAAACAATCGACTGTCGGCCAGGAACGCGACCTCCGGGAATGATGTTAAAGCGAGTACGGAAAGCACGTTGAGTGGAAATAATGGAACGACCGTTGGAAAAGTAAACCTCGCAGGCAAATGCGCGTTGCTCTTTTGTCCAATGCATGACGTCGACTGGCTGCAGCGTAGATGAAACTTTAGGAAATCCGCTAAAAAATGAGACGCTTCCCACCCACATCCGACCACTCCACCCCGCTTGGCGCGAAAAACAAATCAGCAAGTTTTCGTGCCGCACCCTGAATCACAACAAAAGGGCATAATTTTGACGTTTGGAACTGTAAGGTTTGCCTCCAAGATCTAATATGTTAGAAGTTACGACTATTTTCTTTGGCTGTTTGCCTAATCTCTACCAAGCTACCAGATTAGATTGATTCCGTGTAATTTTATAGTGCTATACCTCTAGAAAAAAATACCTTTGATCGAAGAAAAAAATAAATAAATAGAGTGGCGCGACAGCTCTTGAAGAGCCAAGGCCTAAGTGGCTTACTCTCATCAACAATTCTCTGGGTGCCGATTCCGAACGGCAAAGTTGAGAAGCACTTTCTCATGACAGATTGATATTCTTGGAAGTTTTGTCAGTTCTTCGCAAGAGGCAGTGCCCGTGAAAATAAAAAACTATGGGCACGAGTAGGACTCGAACTCACGACCTTCTGCTTAGCAGTCAACGCACCGGACACTAATCGACGAAGAATCGACGAATTGATAGAAGAAGAAATTATAATTTTCTTGCATTGAAAAAGTTCGAATTGTTCGAAAATGTCAAAGACAAAGCGGTTGACCATGGAAATGACTAATGCAATATGTGCCTGTAAAGGTAGAACAAGTCGAACGATTTGGACATCTCTTTTACGTACAACATAAATCGATTGCAAAATCTCATAACAGGATTCTTGGTGTTAATTTAAACTACAAGTGAGATTATTGGGAGACCCAAACGGAAGGAAGCAAATACTTCCAAATTGCCAATAGAATCAACCATGCAAAACCCCGTATCTTGTTGAAAAGACTCATTTCTAAACGATCCCCGATCTCAAACAACACACAAAAAGACATCAACAAGGATCAATACCAAAACCCTCTTCCTGCAAGTACCTAAAGCCCTTGTTACCTTAAATAGTTTCGCATCGATAGATGTGTTATAATGAAAATATACCAATAAATACGAAAAAAGAAAAGAATAAGTAAAATAAATGTTTAAAATTACCTGTAAGGAAACATTTAGTATTATCTATTTATCGATTATTATAAAACAACAAATGTATTGTATTTGGAGAATAGCATAAAATATTTTTAAAATAAGTCTCTACCGATTTTCTGATTGCTTGTTTTGGTTTTTTGTTTTTGTTTTGCAATGATATCATTATCAATAATTACCTTTTAAATTATTAAGTGTTGATTCTCTTATTGTATTTTCAGTGCCTGCCTCTGTTTTCAACTGGTTGCGCTTTTTTAATTCATCTTCGCTTGGTATACAAACAACAGCGGTGCGTTTGAAGTCTCCAAAACCTTTCATTTTACGTCGTTGAGCAGATGCGAATGCATTTGTCTATAATATTTGGATGGGAGAGGCAAAATAGTGTTGATATTCGTTTGTTGTAGTTTTTTTTTGTTTTTTGTTTTGGTTTAAAAAACGATACACAATCGTTTACTAAATTACTAATTACAGTTGTATTGGCAACATTGACTGCATAGCGCAGCTTCACAGTTTTATTTCGCAATCGCATAATTAGCATAGATCGTCGATCGTCGATTTCAATTCTTTTATTCTACCATAACTGACTGATATATGTTTACGATGGGCTTCATTCGTAGCCATTACAATTCAAAATGTGTATAAAAACTTACTCAAAACACTAAATAATAATAAAGCAAACATTTGGTTTAAATTCTATACAAAATGTGTATAAATACTTAATTCAAATAATATCAGAGATTCAAACCTACAATGCGTAAATGGAAAGAAAAATAAAATGTAGGTATCCTATGGAAATAAATAAAATTCCTCACCCAAATCAAGATTCAATTGACATCAATTTGGAAGAAAAAAACTCAATAGAAAGAAGAGTTGATCGTGCTAACAATCAATAAATGCTAAATCAATTTGAATGGTTGCATTTTAAACTTTGTCCTTTCATCAAATTTATAACAATCACACATTAGCAATTTACTTTGGGCAGTTAAGCAATGGCAGTCATACAATTTATTTAGGTCCTTGTTTTAGCTTGCTTTTGTTTTAGTTTGACTTTAGAAAACCATCAGAAGTAAGTTAAAGCAGCAAAAAAATGTTCCATTTGAACGTTAACTATTCAGATAAACATACAAGAAAGATAATAGGATTCTGGGAAGAAATTGGGGGCCAAATCCTAAGATAATCATGTGGATGTATACAGCCATAGTTAGACCCATTCTAACTTGGTTTGGTGGCAAGCTCTGGAGAAATCCAGGAACTTAAAACCCTTACCAAAGTACAAAGAATGACATGCATTAGCACTACGGGGGCGATGAGGACTAGCCCAACTGCGGGTCTTGAAGCGATCCTAAATCTCACCCCTATAGACTTATTTGTACAAGAATCGGCAGCAAACAGCGCTCTTCGACTTAGTCAAACCAATATTTGGAGAACTAGTCAACATGGCCATACCACGATTCTTAAAAAATACGTTGGCAACAACGTTTGCACAGATTACATGACCCCTTATTTAGACTTCAATAAAAACTTTACTACCAGCTTCACCAATAGAGAAGATTCGGAAAACAGTGTACCTTACACTAATGAATCGAACTTTACCATCTTTACTGATGGTTCGAAAATGATTACTGGAGTAGGGGCAGGTTTCTATTCGAAAAATCTTAGTCTTGCCAGTTCATCCAGACTTCCCGACCATAGCAGTGTCTTCCAAGCCGAGATCTTGGCAGTGAAAAACGGTGCTAATCAAATATGCATGATGGCGATATCACATGATGATATCACCTTTTTCATTAGCCACGCAAATCAAGTCAAGTCAAGTCAAAGCTTGTTTCTTGCTGTCGCGAAGAGCTAAGGGATCTTGGTATGCAGTATAACGTAAGACTCTGCTAGGTTCCCGGTCACAGTGGTGTGCCGGGAAACGAAAAAGCGGATGGGCTTGCTATAGAAGGCTCGATACTTCATCCCTCTCTCATAGACCAACATTAGAATCGCTCAATGCGAATTAAAAAGAAACATTAGTAAAACTATCATTCAAAAAGCAAATGATAGATGGCACCTACTAGAAACCTGCGGTAACACCAGGAAACTCTGGCCTTATTACGATAAGAAAAATCCGATAAGATTCTACTTCTTAATAAACCATCCCTCAGGTCCCTCATAAGCGTGATAACGGGACATAACCTACTTGGCTACCACAAATAGACGACATTTGTAGAAGCTGCGGCAATGAAGAAGAGCACGAGAACACGGCTCACTTCCTATGCCACTGTCCAGTACTCTGCCGTACTAGATATAAACTTTTAGGCAACTATTTCTTTAATGAACTAGAACTATCTGAACTCCCAGGCAATCGCCTACTGAACTTTGTCAAGTCCAAAATGGCTCGAACAACCATAGAATTCATAGGTTAAACCACTTTTTTCAGAAGCTACAATACTTCAGGGTATCACAAGGGATCTACATTGATCTAAGTGTGAGGGTAACAAGATCAGCTGTCAGCCCATATAACCTAACCTAACCCAACCTCCCCCTTCCTATGTTTTTTTTTAGGTAGCTCATTGATAACACACCTCTGTTTTTCATCGGACAGACGGACAAACACGAAACGGAAACCTGAATATCTTGAACAGGCATCAGTCCATCGAGCATACCTAACTAAAATTAGGGTCTCAAAAGAAAGTTGTATTTATGATAATGTGATGAGGCCGAATACTAAAGTTCTTGCAATCCAGAGATCGCAGATCATCTGCTAGAATACCTAACTAGGTCCCACCTTGTTTGACATTTGTCATTTTCATGGGCTTATTTGTAAACGACTCCCATGTTTGGTGATCAAGTCTATGACTCAGCCATTTTTTATTAGACAAAAAAAAAATTAAAATTAATTTCAAGATTCAACACTCTTCACCAACTAAAAATTTTGGCAGACGATGTTTGCAAAGTTCTACTTTAACTGGTTTATGGAAAAAACAACAACTTCAGTATCGTTCGGTTAGTCATCATGGAAAGGCTTACACCACAATGGCGTCTCCAAATTATTCAGCTGTGTAACGATGATCAGCGTCATGTTAGAAATCTTTTCGTGCGTTTCGATGAACTTACGGTGCGCATAATCGACCAACTAAGACCACTGTTTTCGATGCCATCCGCAAATTTGATTCTCAGTTTCCATTAGTGGAATAGAATAGCATATTCAGAGCGCAGTTGTGGGGTTATAGCAACTTAAGATGAGAGTGTACACGAAGACCGTGATGAATCGATTTGGACGGAAAAACGTACTTAATTCAACCTGTGCAGTAATCGAAGCCAGACAACTTCAGATTGCGTCTTATTTTCTGTGAATGGGCTCTGAAAAACTCACTAAAAATCTGTTGTTTTATCGTGAAATTCTGTTAAGTGATGAAGCCGTGTTTTGTCTGATGAGTCATCGTAAGAGTACCAAGAAGAACAGTGCGGCGTGGTTTATGGACTAATTTAATCATTGGTCCATAATTCTTCAAACATTAGACAATATCTTGTGCTTCCTGAAATTCAAGCCCATGGTCTGGTAGGCTTTTTGTTTGAACAAGACGGTCCTGCAAGCCATAGAGTCGATATACCAGTCGCTATTCTCGAATTAATCGCCCAAGATTAGACCTTCCTTAGACCGAATGGACCACCTCAGATGAATTGAATTGGCTAACATTCACCTTTTTTGTTGATGAAGAGTGTGACCGATTGATAAATTTAGTATTAAACTACGAAGAAAATGACTGAGCCAACCCTTGACATAAGATCCTTATCAAAAGGGTTTTAAGATAGCATCCGATTTATAACCGAAAAAAAACACAAATAATGTTCCTGTCGATGCTTGGTGACTAGAACCTAGAACTAGAACACAACCTACTTGGCTACCATAAGAAGAAGATGGGGCTACCGATGACTTTTGTAGAGGCTGTGGTGATGAGGACGAGCATGAAGATACTGCTCATTTGATCTGCCACTGTCCTTCACTCTGTCTTACTATGAAAAAAACTCTAGGCAACTTCTTCTTCAATGAACTAGAGGAACTATCCGAATGCCTAGGCAAAAGCTTACTAAGCTTTGTCAAGACCTCTAAATGGCTAAACGAACGACATGATTCATAGGTTATTTGTTTTTCAGGAAGTTACAGTACTTCGAGGTACCACAATGGATCTTAATTGATCTAAGTGTGATGGTAACAACACCAACTGCCAGCCCGCTTAACCTAACCTAACCTAGTGACTAGAAGACTTCAGCTTCGCGAACAACAATTTAACTGAACTAAATATTGTGCGGTTAAATTTTTATTTGAAAACAAACTTCTTGAAATCACTGAGCACTTCTATTCGATAATCCCAGTGAACTAGTTAACAAGGATATCTAATACCTTCTCCGCTTTATAAAAAGATCAAAATGGTTCGACTTGTAAGAAGTAATTCTCTAGATTCGTGTGGTATCACAATGGACCTTTTCCTTTGGCCTAAGTGTGTGGATCCTCTTTAACCTAACCTAACCTCTATTAGAATGTATTGTTATAAGTAGAGTTAAGTTATTTCGTGATGGCTAAAACCTTACCTACAAGAACTTGTACTTAAAATCTCCCAGAAATTAATTCACCTTAGCAAAAGAAAAAATTATGATGAATAAATCTTAAATAACTTGCTGACCAACCAAAAGGGGCCAATTTTGAAAGCTTACAATTGATTTCTTGAAATAAAAATTGAATTTAATTAATGATTTTCTTTAAAGAATGCATAATATTGTGGTCATTGTGGTTTCATCTTACTTAGAATTCTTTTTCGTTAAATGTCTTTTTGTCATACCTGATCGATAATGAAGTTTCGGCGCCTCTTAGTTGCTATTTCCTCAAGAGCAGATAAACTCTGTAAGCACAATTCATAAACTCTATCCCAACTTCCCTTGTGGAGTGGTTTTCGTGGTTTGCCATCAATCTAAGAGAGAAGAAATTGCTTAAATGACGATATAGAATAAGAAAAATGCTTCCAAAATATAAAAATTATAAATATGTAGCAAATAATTGGCCTTCCATGTTCAAACAGTTCATCGCTCCTCGAGCTAAAAATTATGAAAAAAAAAAAATCTTTAAGTAATTTCTTTACCGTCATTTTGGAAATCAAATTGTCAGCTCCAATTGTGTGGAAGCGCTTCTCTGGATTTTCCTTGATATGATTTAGCGCCCAATGGGTTTTTCCGGCACCCGGTAATCCAACTAGAAGATAAACTTCACACTCCTTACGACTCTCTGGTCTCTGGGGGCCGCTTATGAACTTTTCTTCGGCGATTAAGGCAATCAACTCATAACCAGGCAACAGGAAAACTTCCTTCCTCTCTTCTGGTTCGACTTCTTCCATTTCATAATCCTGTTCTGAGTCCTTGGACTCGCGACTTTTCTTTTTGGTTTCTGAAGGTTTGTTGTGTCCATTTTCTTTTGAATCTTCCTTCTTTTCATCATCTTTGTCTTGATCTTCAATCTTGGCGGGTTCGCTCTTCTTTTCTTCAGATTCTTGAGCTTCACTTTCGGGTTTCTCTTCGGCCTCTTCCTTTTTCGGGGTTTCTTCACTTTCATCTTCAGTAGGTTCTTTCACTTCTTCTTTCTTTTCTTCGCCATTATCCTTCTCTTCTTCTATCTTTTCTTCATCATCCTTCACTTCTTCTTCTTTCTTTTCTTCGCCCCCCTCCACTACTTCCTTCTTCTCGTCGACATTGTCGTTCACCAAGCTTTCCTTTTCCTTATCGTCTTCGTTTTCAGCATCATCCATTTTAGCTTCATCCACTACTTCCCAATTGTCCTCAGTATTGCTTGCCTCCTTTGTATTGGCATCTTCTGATCTTGTACTCTCTTTGCGAGGTTTTTCCTTTTTCCTTATGCGTTTTGGACGTTCAACATTGCCGAGAAGATTCTCACTGTCGGCAAAATTCAATGCGACTTCATAGCCTTTCGTAAGAATGTGGGGATATAGAGCATCCTCATCTCCAAGCACTTCTTTATTGAATTCAAATGCTGTTCCTTGTTCTTCACCATTTACCGTAAATTGTATGGTGCAAGGAGTGCTCTCCAAATCCAAATAACATCCAATGACATCATCTAATTTAAACGGTTTGCCATAATCAACAAATTCTCCGTTTAGAGCTTTTTTGCCAGATTCACAATAGGCAAACGAATTCTCATCTTCGCCCACCAAAAGACCTGTTTTAGTTGTTGAAAAACCACATCGTAGTCCTCTAATAAAAGGTTCATCTTTGAACTGATTGACATTTGTCTCCTCAGCCAAGCGCACTTCATAGCAAACTTTGCCTTCACGGACGCCATAATTTGTACGAGCGCCAGACCAAACCAGTGAGTATATTTCTTGTGACATTGGTTTAGCCGAAGTAAAAGTCACCGGGTCGATTGTAAGATGCAAATCGGAGTCAACTAAAATTCAAAACATAAAACAATGTTAGTATTCAAGGAATAGAAAAGGAAATCTGTAAAACTCACCCCAGCTCAAGCCAAATTGTTTATCCTCAATCACTGGCTCGTCCTCTTCATTAATGGATTCGTCTTTTTTAACCTTCGGCGATCGGGAGCGTGAATTTTTCGACCGCGATCTACTGCGACTCCGTGATATTGATCTGGATCTTGACTTGGAACGAGATCTAGAATGTGAGTGAGATCGCTTGCGGCTGTGACGTTTTTCTTTTTTATCAATATGTCTGTCTTTTTCGTCTGGTTTTGTGTCGCGATCTTTTTTAGGGGATTCTTTTTGTTCTGAATCCACTTCCATCTTCTCATCGGCTGGCTTTTCACATTTTTCGGCTGCCATTTCAGCATCTTCTGAAGTTGATTTTTCAACAGTTTCAGCTTGACTGTCTGACACATTAGCTTGAGTATCTTCTTGGTTTTGTTCATCGGCATCAGAAGCAGGTTGTTCTTCTGGCATTGCTTCATCAGGTTCATCAGCTTCATGAGAACTATCGGCTTGAGCGGTATCCTCTTGGATTTCTTCTGGTTCTGCCTCATTGGATGAAGCTATCTCCGTTTGTTCGTTTTGACCAACAGGTGATTCTTGAGCCTGGTCTTCAGATTTATTTTCTTCCACTTCAGAATTTAGTGTGTCAACTTTTTCTTCCTCAACCAAGGGTTCAAGCTTTGGCGGCTCAGTTTTCTTCACTGGGGATGGCGAAGGCGAACGTGTCATAGAGCGGGTTCTTCTACTTCGTCGACTTGGTGTTGAGATTTCGGTAATATCTGAAGATCCGCCTTCTATAAGTAAGAAAAATTGTTACGTTTTATTCTTCTTCTGCAAGAACCTATAATATGTTACTGAAGTACAAGCTTACAGGGAAAACCGAACAAAAAAAAAGGTAGGTCTTAGCTTTGCATCCTGTCAATAGGAACGACAAAAACTGAATCTAGAACTCAAAGGGTTTTTGTATGCCAGGCCGCAGTGATCCCAAAGAGTCACGTGCCAAGAACTACAACCGACGGCGACGACAGTTCTTTAAAGGTAGAGACAATTAGCTTCTGGTTCCAGAACCTGGATATGGGCTCAGGGGATTGTAGATGTATTCAAACAGCACTTCCAGCAAATGACAATGACGAAAGAGAAGCGAGAGCAGTTAATGAAGATCCAGTCCCAGCACCCAGCACAGAAGAAGTAGAACAAGCCATCCATCGGCATACATGCAGAGCTGAAGGAGGTGTTTTGATGAACCGGATGCACCTGATCATCAACCAAGTGTAGGAAGAAGAATGTATGCCTGCTGACTGGTCTATAAACTCTCTCTACAAAAAAGGGGATCCTATGTCATATAAAAACTACACAGGCATATCCCTGCTTAATGTTGGATACAAAATCCTTTCCAAAGTACTGTGTGAGTGTCTTAAACCTGCGTCTGCAGTACTACATATAATCGGCACGTACAAGTCTGGCTTAAGGCCAGGCAGAACAACCATAGACCAAATATTCACACACAGGCAACGAGTTTCAAGTCGAAACTCCCTTATCTCTTCATCGACTTCAAAGCTGCTTATGATAGCATACACCGCCAAGAACTCATGAACACCGAACAAACCGATCCAGCTGTGTCGCATGACGCTAAACAATACGCAGTGCGGTTTTGCAAATGGGTAACAGCTCATCTGAGTTGTTTCAAACATGTGCAGGGTTAGACAAGGATATGCGCTGTCATGTGATTTCTTTTTCAACATAGACATCATCGGACTTCAAAGGCGAAGCTCGTTGGTCTTGAAATGGATGAGAACAAAACCAAGTACATGCTATCAACAAACAAAAGAACATCCTGTCCACCGCCTAGGACAAAACGTCACTGTTGGTAGCAGCAATTTCGAGGTACTAAGTATAAGGAGTTAACCTACCTTGGAATATACATCAATCCCACTAACGACACCTGAGTAAAATTTGACGAAGAATTACCCAAGCGAACCGCTGCTACTTCGGTCTGGCCAAACAACTGGGTTCAAAACTTTTCACCCGAAAAACTATACAAAAAATAGAGTGGCGCGACAGCTCTTGGGGAGCCGAGGCCTAAGTGGCTTACTCTCATCAACAATTCTCTGAGTGCGTGTGAAGAATTGAGGGGACCTACAATTTAACGCCGATTCCGAACGGCAGAGTTGAGAAGCACTTTTTCATGACAGATTGATACTCTTGGAAGATTTGTCAGGTCTTCGCGAGAGGCAGTGCCCGTGAAAGATGAAATAAAAACTTGGCCTGAGTAGGAATCGAACCAACGACGTTCTGCTTAGCAGCCAACGCACTTACCAACTAAGCTACGGGCAACTGCTGATTTTACTATACTATACAACACTTTGATTTTACTACGTCCTACTCTACGGGGCAGAGTGTTGCATGGTAAGTAAAAAAAGGAAAATGATACTGGGCTCTTTCGAAAGAAAAATTCTTCGACAATGGAGAAAGAAGGTTAAACCTTGAACTTTACGACTAACGAGCTGTACCAAGATGTGGATGTAGTCCAGAAAGTCAAGAAAAGACGGCTACATTGGCTCGGCCATATCGACCGAATGGACGACAACGTTCTAGCCAAGAAAGTCTTCTCTTCGCAGCCTCCAGGTTCGAGACGACAAGAAAGGCCGAACCTCCGGTACAAGGACCAAGAAATTATCTATCGATCTGTTTTAAAATATAAACAAAAAATAAGGGGAAGAAGTGGCAGGAATAGAACAAGCAGCTTTGAATAACTTGCTAGTGGCTACCAAATGTTGTTTAGTTAATATTTCTATTCATGGAAGTTATTGGAAACCTAAGTGGACTCGTTTGTCTTTGAATTCAAAAATCATAATATGGGTTTAAGTTATTTTTCGATTGGCTTATGTATTTGTTTTTGAACCAAACAACTACCCGCTTGTCATGAGCGCATGCTCTAGTATTTAGCTGATGGAAAATTTAAGATAATCGACGCTTTTGAAGTTCAAAATGAGACTTTTTCAATGAAAACCCCCCAAAAAGCGGAAATCCATGTTGAATAAATTTCAGCTTAGAAAAGCATGAACTATTTATCAATAGAAGAAACTCAACAAACAGCTTAAGGGCTCTACGGGGATTTTTAACTTCTCAAATGACGTCATTACCACATTTCCGATAAGGTTATACATATACAAAAATTGGATTTACTGCCATGGTTCGATTACTTCGAATCAATTTTATTATTATTCAGAAAAACATAAGGCATTTTGGCAAAAATTCATTGGTAGTCCATAAAAATAGAATAACTTAATATTTGATTAAAACTCACCAGCTATTGGAGCTTTATTATCAATGGCGGCTTTCAACCTCTCTATAAGTACGGCTTTAACACCTTTGGTATCCAAGCCTCGTAATTGCAACTCATTTCGGAGTTCAGCAACTTTCATTTTTTCCAATTTAGAAGTATCCATTGTCATAGTTATTTTATTAATTTGGATAAATAATAAATTGTGAAACAAAATAAAATTATATCGTTCTGTTCGAACAAGCCGTCGATTGTCGAAGGCAGAGCATGCACGCGCACTTTTTCTTCACTTCACAGTGATTTGATATCTTTCCAATATTCAAGTTTCAAGATTGTATTGAATGTACAGAATCACATTAAATTAATTTTATTAAAAACCGGGAAAATATCAGACAAAAATGAATGTGTGCAACTTGAATTTCATAAATACTTGAATTTTTATATACTTGATTAGGGTACATAAAAATGTCGTCTTCTTCAAATATATATATCTACAAAACACGTACGACGAGCGCAAAACCTCTTCTTCCAATTCCAACATCCATGATTATTATAAGAAGTCTGTAAAATTTTCCAATTAAATATTTTTAACATCCGGTTGAATATTCCAAGCACTGGATGGAAGTCAGAGTGCGACACTGGTGGGAAAATGAAGCAACACTCGACTAAGAAAAATTGGTTCTCTGCTTATAACTAGATGGCGACAGTCAAAACTGTCATTTTGATAGAATCTGTCAAATATAAGTATACAAAGGCCACAGATTAGAAAGGAGAAGGTAAGAATCCGGGCTGTCAAAATTGACAATGCCCACAAGCTGAAGGCGACCTTTAACCCGGCGGCCACACGAGCAAGTTCTGGCTAGCAAGTTGGCATACAATCAAATGTTTTACTCACACATTCAAATTTTTACAGCCGTATTCATAACCAAAACTTAAAAGCTGCTTAAATTTAAGCGAGCTCTAAGCAGTACTTAAGCAGACAATCCTTATTCATAATCAATTGTTTGATTTAAGCAAGGTTGACTAAAGGTCGCTTAAGTTAAACGCAAATTTGTGCGTTTAAAGGCTGATTAAATCCTACTTAGGTATTGAAATTTCAATAAAATTGAAACTTTTAGATCTGGTTGCTTTCAATTCAGTTTTATTATTATCTACGCAAATATTTATCGCCAAAACAATAACAATAATAATGGAACATCAACAAATTCTTCGAGATTTACAGCCCTATTCTGGCGCTGAGAGGGTCTCAAGTCTCAAATTTTTAAGACTAATTTTTTGAGAGGTTTTTTGTTAGGTGATCTCAAATTCGTATTCTGCAAATTCGGTCTTAAGAAACCTCTCAAAAAAATTCACCACAGGAAGGTAGGTACATTTTTTTTGTTTTGGCAGGACTGTTTTCTAATTAAAATGAAAAAGAATTCAAAACAGCAACATATAAGTGGGAAATACAGTTTTAAAACAAAATAAAGAAAACTATGGAGTCGATCGGTAAGAAATTAAATAAAACGTTCAATAATTTGTATTTCTATTAATATTTTTATAAATTATATTAGGCACTCATAAAAGTAAACGCACAACAAGGTAGGAGCCATGGGCAAGAAAATAAAGAACTGAAATAAACTATTATAGAAGAACAAAATAATAAAACAAAAAAATAAAAGATAAAATATGATACTCGTACATACTCGAATGACAAATGGCAAAGAAGATGGTTGTTCGTCGTGCTGCTCTAGGTCATGAATAAAGTCCCAGCACAAAGTTTTGGGCAGCCGAAAATTTTTTGTGAATGTTTCCTCTTGAAGAGAAATGGATCATTAATTTCTCTCAATTGTTTGAGCATTCTCCTCCGCTCCAATCTTAAAAATTAGTTAATTAAAAAATAAAAACATAATTCAATTTCTATAAAATAATAAAATTCTTACTTTTCATTCTCTTCCAAGAGATGTATTAAAATGAACATGTCCATATTTTGCCTTCTTCTTTGTATAAAAAAAAAACAAACGCAGTTGTGATGTGCCAAAGAGCAGATCTCAATTTTAAAGATTTTGAGATGCTAACAAGTTGAGAGGTTTTCGCCAGAATACCAAAAAAGTCTCAAAATCAAATTCACCCCGAATTGAGAGGTTAAATGTATTAAGGATATTACGGCTGAGGACTAGAAGAGCAATTAAAATGCAATACAAGATCCGAATTAATCCAATGGAGCTGGACGACAAAAATTTTAAGAAGAGATACCGATTCTCAAAATTGGGCATGACAAAAATTATTGGCCTAGTTCGAGCCGATCTAGTGAGGCCATATACCTCCCGGTCATAGAGAGATAATAGGGGTATTCATGCAACGTCGTATATCCCTCGCAAACCTCGTAAAAGGCGTAAGTTTACAACCTCGTATTTCAAATGTAAAAATTTGTATGGAAATTTTTTTACACAGGGCTGATAAATTTGCGCGATTATTTTGTCTCGTAAACGGGGTTGTAAACTTACACAAATTTCAGATTTCAAATTTCAAATCTAGTTGTCATTTTATTTTATATTATTTTGCTGTGTCAGAACAAAATTCAAATTTTAAATCAAGTTCTCATTTTATTTAATGTTATTTTACTGACATTTTGAAGTTTCGTTTTAAGATTTAAGTAGTTTACACAGCTTGCTTTATGAGTGCGTTCATGCAAAGCGGGGGGTAAATTTACGCAAATACGTATTCGACAATTTTATCTTATTGCATGAATACCCCTAATATTATTATATATTCTCTATGCTCCCGGTCTTCAAGTTATGGTTGCCTTATCTGGGGAGTCCCAGTTCTGCGACCAAACTGCACTGGGATGGGATGATTTTTTTTGTATTAATTTCAGTTTGACAACTAAAACTTAATAGCATCCAGTAATAGATTTTCAGTTTCTATTACATTTTTAACAGGGACGTTACTTAGTTAAGTAAAGGTCGCAAATCACTTATGAATAAGAATTTTTAGTACAGCTGCTTAAAGGTCGCCTAAATATTTAAGCCTGCTTAGCTAAGTAACCTTTAAGAGCCTGATTAAGAAATCATTATGAATACGGCTGTTAGTACTTGCTTTAGTACTGGCTGGTCAACTGGCTAGCAAATTTTCCAGCCAGTAAAACGAGCAAGTAAATCGGCAAGTAGTTTGCCAGGTTTTGCAAAATATATCAAAATGAACAAAATTATATTAGAAAATTAGTTGAAACGAGGATTTTATTTCTATTTTTGCTGGTGACATCTTGGAAATTAAAAATTGGATGTTAAAAGCAGGTAAGCTTTTAAAAAATATGTGAACTTGCTGGCAAGTTGACTAGCAAGTTTTTTGCCACCTACGTCACACCAAGTACACCGATAGAGATTTGACAAATAATATATGTACGCTACTTGCTGGCCAGAACTTGCTCCTGTGGCCGCAGGGTAAGCAGCTGTACTAAAAATTCTTATTCATAAGTGATTTGCGACCTTTACTTAACTAAGTAACGTCACTGTTAAAAATGTAATAGAAACTGAAAATCTATTACTGGATGCTATTACGTTTTAGTTGTTAATACAAAAAAAAATCATCCCATCTCAGTGCAGTTTGGTCGCAGAACTGGGACTCTCCAGATAAGGCAACCATAACTTGAAGACCGGGAGCATAGAGAATATATAACAATATTATCTCTCTATGACCGGGAGGTATATGGCCTCCCTAGATCGGCTCGAACTAGGCCAATAATTTTTGTCATGTCCAATTTCGAGAATCGGTATCTCTTCTTAAAAATTTTGTCGTCCAGCTCCATTGGATTAATTCGGATCTTGTATTGTATTTTAATTGCTCTTCTAGTCCTCAGCCGTAATATCCTTAATACATTTAAATCTCGAAGAATTTGTTGATGTTCCATTATTATTGTTATTGTTTTGGCGATAAATATTTGCGTAGATAATAATAAAACTGAATTGAAAGCAACCAGATCTAAAAGTTTCAATTTTATTGAAATTTCAATACCTAAGTAGGATTTAATCAGCCTTTAAACGCACAAATTTGCGTTTAACTTAAGCGACCTTTAGTCAACCTTGCTTAAATCAAAAAATTGATTATGAATAAGGATTGTCTGCTTAAGTACTGCTTAGAGCTCGCTTAAATTTAAGCAGCCTTTAAGTTTTGGTTATGAATACGGCTGTAGGTTTCGGAATGCGCTCAATGGTTTAGTTGCTATGCCTCAAGATCGCGACACAATCGATTGCCATCTTGCTTCTACTACCCAACAATTTATACATACTACGTTTTCACCTACACCTAAATCACCTTTTTCGAGATTTAGAGCTAAATCTTCTTCTAAATCTCGAGATTAAAGCCTAGTATACAGTTCTTTGCGAAAAAATAAAAAAATAAGAGGTGAAACAAAAATTTTTGTTCCTGAAAAAATTTAAAATTGAAACTTATGTAGAATATTTTAATTTTTTTCTGCAAAAACAATGAGCTTCACATTGTTTTGTTTGAAAAAAAATCGAGGTGAGTATAATTTTTTTTTGATTTTGGTTTACAGCTCGGATGACACAGTGGTGAAATGAAAAATATTTTTTTCGGCAAAAATCTCTCCCATAAGAAATACATTAGTTTATTTTTTTTTTTGAAGAACTGTATACTAGGCTCTACCATACAAATTTTAAATCTCCTTGCGAGGAGATTTAAAACAAATCTTCTATAAATCTCCTCGATGATTCCAGGCTGAATGATTCCATGCTGTAATAACGAATCAAACATACCTAATTTGGGAAACTTATTCAGTTGAATGTCTTTTTTTCTTGACAATCGATTTGACAGATTTGGTGGAAGAAAGCGTAAAACAATTGTTTTATTTTATTATTATGTTTCATTGAATTGTCAAAATGTAGCTGTGAAAACATGTACTTCATATTATTTAGCGTGCTAAATTGCCTGGAAACTTTTTTGTACAGAACTTGCAAACAGTTTCAATTTAGCGCGGGAACTGCGTACCACCTAGCTAAAAATCCTAACTAACATTTATCTTTGTAGATAATTTGTATGGAATATAAACTTTAGAGTGACCTGCGTACCGCCCTTAAACACAAATAATTATTTTTCTGTGCAGTTTTATAAATTATAATTCATAAACTGCACAGAATTCGTCATTGATTTTTGACTTTTGAACGAGTCACTTGAAAGAAACTCAAAGAAAAGTGAGCAAACAGAGCCAAAACAGGTATTGCACAAAATGGCAAAGGCTCTCCCATTTTACTTATCTTTGGCCAGATTGGACAATATTTTTTATTTTATTTGTTTATTTTTAATTTTTTGAGTTCAGTGAAGTCATCGTTCTTTATAATCGTGGTGCTTGATAGTGATATTCGGTCTCGTTCGTGTTATATCTTGTTAATCACGCCAATATAACAATGCCAGTTTAAAAAACTTCAGTAAAAATTAAACACGCTCTTTTGTTACAACAAGCAAATAGTTCATTAAAATGTGTTTACAAAGTTCGAACTTTTCAAAGTGAATAATAATTTAATTAAAACATAAACAAGGTGCTCAAAATAAAAATTATTTTGTTTATCATTTGTAAACAGTTGTTGCAATTGATTTGTTTCAAGTTGAAAGGAAAAACAAATAAAAAAGCTTGGGTAAGTTTTTGTTAAGACATACCTACACTTTTTTCTATGGTTATTCTAATAACTTATTTCGTTTTCTTGCGATTAAGCAAGACTTCCGATTGATCTGAATTTATGTTTGTATATTTTTTATAAGATGACCCTTCGCCATAAGGTTTTGCCATCGCGTCATGAAGTGTATGTGGGAGGAATTTATAAAGTTGTAATTTTAAGTGTGAAAATATGTAAATGGGGGAGGGAGAGATGGCTTTAAAAAGAGATCTTGAATTATTTTACGAATAAATTTGAGAACTGCTTGCGATCAGTTGCATCAATTGTTGTTTTTGTCAACCTTCTTAACGCATTGTTTCCGTTTGTGGCATTCCACAATCACAGGCTTTCCCTACGATAAAAAGCAAAACAGAACAGCATTAAGAGATGCAAGTAACCTCGAACGGCCAAGAAGGAACAACTTTTCAGTTTTTGTTTGTTGATGTGGTTCCTTTTACCATAAGATTTCCTGATTTTATTAAACTCAAGGTCGCCTGGATCCCTTTCCAACAACCCAAGGTAAGAAATAATCAGCATTTTGTGAATCCTAATAAGTTGGAATTTGGTATTGTGGTGAACTGATGATGCATGGATGCACACACTGAATTGATAACTTTTCCAGTGAAAACTTGTAATTGTTCAAAGCTGCACCTTAATGCACTCGGCTTGTTGACTAAAATGTTAATTAAAAAAACACCGTGTATCTTCCATGTCACAAACTCTGAAATGTTCCCAGTGATGCATTCAAATGCCTGATAGAAGCGACAGTTTAAGGTTAAGCCATCGTTCAAACTTGTCTGGTAAGATAAACATTTATGTCACCACTTTCAAGAGTTAACAATGTGTAAAATTCAATTCTTGTTAAACTCTGTCTTCCAACAAAAGCTACAAATTCTATAACGACCTCCAACCTAGACCCACTGGGATAAAATTAAAATGTGTGCGATCAAACGTTGAGTCATTCTCCAAATCGGGAATGATTACATCATAAACGATGTAAACTGTCCATAGATATAGAAGAAGAATTGAAAGTGGAAGAATTTATTTAAACTGCTCAGCCAGTTTATCATTTCAGTTTTCAATAAGACTCCATAGCAATTAAATACAAAAGTTTTAATCACGCGCAATTATGAAAGCCCTGCACGTAGTAACGATACATACATATATGAGCTTAGTAAAGTTGTGTTGTGGTTTTGATTGCAACGGATAAATGATCAATAAATTTGGCTAAACAGGTTTTCTATTTTTCTGACCCACATTGTGCTTCCAATACTTCTTATGTCACTTTTCCAATGACGACATTCGTTAAGGTTAAGTTAAGGGAGATGTAAGAACTTCAAATGTTTTTGTTTTTTTTATTTTACAACTAGCGTGTGGGCGCCCGCTCCACTGGGCTATGAAATTGAAGAAAAAAACTTTAATGTTTAGCCTTGTTTAAACTTGCGATTTGTTGATTGTCTTTGTAAAAGCGAATGGAATTGGAGAGTGTAAACTGCATTTTTTTTCATTCGGTGTAGACTTTAAGGAATATAACATTTCAAATCACAACAATACAATCAGAAGTTACAATTATACAACGATAAATCTACTCTATAATCTAGGCCAACTGGTCGTATACGGAATTTTGATCGCATTTAAGTTTAAGAATGGATTACTACTTACTTATCCGGCTCCCAATCCAATCCATAAAGGATCTCAGCCTGAGACATAGCAGCCTTCCACCGGGAACTGTCCCTCGTATGCACTCCAAGACCAAGCGCTCTGGCATGCGCAGTCACTTGATCCTTGTACTATAACTTCGGTTTTCCATGTCATCTCGAACTTGGGGGCTGCGATGCGAAGACAGTCTTGGCTGGAGTCGTCTTTTCTTGGCTTTCTGGACTAAATCAAAAACTTGGTACAGTTCGCGGTTGAACTCCATTCGTCATCGTCGCCATACAGGACCGAAAATGTCCAAGAATTTTTCTTTCGTAAGTGCCCAGTATCATTTTCCCTTTTTTACTTATCGTCAGGCACTCGGCGCCGCGCCGCCGTAGAGTATTACTGCTAAAATCACAGTCTTGTATAGTAGACACTTTGTCTTTCGAGTGAGGAGTTTTGAAACCAGCTGTTTGCCCAAACCGAGGTACCAGAGGTTCGCTTTGGTAATTCTTTGTCAAATCTCTGAACTCTTTAACTACCTCGAAATTGCTGCTACCAACAGTGACGTTTTGTCCTAGGCGGTGGACAGATGTTGCTTTGTTTGTTGATAACATGTACTTTGTTTTGTCCTCATTCACTTCAAGACCAACTAGTTTCGCCTGTTCTTCAATCGCTGTGAAGGCCTCAAGCACAGCTCTCTTGGATCGACCGATTATGTCTATGTCGTCCGCATAGCCTAGGAGCTGGGTGGATTTGTTGAAGATAGTGCCCTCCGTGCTCACACCTGCCTTGCGCACTATCTGCTCCAGGACTATGTTGAAGAAGTCACATGACAACGCATCTCCTTGTCTAAACCCTGCGCAAGTTTGGAATAACTCGGATGAGCTGTTACCCATTTGCACACTGCACTGCGTATTGTTTAGCGTCATGCGGCACAGCTGGATCAGTTTGTTCGGGATCCCGAATTCAGACATCGCAATCATAAGCTCTTGGCGGTGGATGCTATCATAAGCAGCATTAAAGTCGATGAAAAGATGGTGGGTTTCGACTTGAAATTCGTTGGTCTTTTCCAGGATCTGCCTCAGTGTGAATATTTGGTCTATCGTTGTTCTGCCTGGCCTAAAGCCACACTGGTACGTGCCGATTATTGTGCTGCAGAAAGGTTTAAGACGCTCACACAGTACGTTGGAGAGGATTTTGTATGCAACATTAAGCAGGGATATGCCACGGTAGTTTTTGCATAACATCGGATCGCCTTTTTTGTAGATGGGGCATATGGAGCTTATCGACCAGTCAGTGGGCATGCATTCTTCCTCCCACACTTTGGTGATGACCTGGTGCATGCGGTTCATCAAAACACCTCCTCCATGTTTAAAGAGTTCCGCGGGTATGCCATCCGACCCTGCGGCCTTGTTATTTTTTAGCTTTTGGATGGCTCTTTCTACCTCTTCTCTGCTGGGGGCTGGGACTGGGTCTTCATTGACTGGTCTTGCTTCTCTTTCGTCATTATCTTGCTCGACATTTTGCGCATTCAGCAGCTGCTGAAAGTGCTGCTTGAAAACATCTACAATTCCCTGTGCTTCGGTCACTAGGTTTCCTTCACTGTTTCGAAGAGCTTGTGTCCCGGTTCTGAAACCAGAAGCTAATTGCTTCGACCTTTTAAAGAAACGCCGGGTGTTGTTCTTGGCCCGAGACTCTTCTAGATCAAATGTGTAGCCGGACGGATCACGACGATCCGAATCAAGGCTGAATTCGGCAACGTTAGCCTAATATGCGATTTTAACGCAAAGCTGCGAAAAGAGGACATCTTTGGTGGAACAGCAAGCACGTAGTTCCCACATCTCAAAATCCATTAAGGAACATGGAGAAACCCCTGGTTTAACGAAGAATGTAGGCAGGCTCATGCAGCCAAGTAGGAGGACAAGAGCTGCTCGTGAGCTCTTCGAAAGAGAAGAGAAGAACGCCGGCTTCTCAGGAGAGAAAAGAGGGAGCATGAGAAGCGTCAGATCGAGGATGTTGAGAGAGCCAATAGCAGGAAGGAAGTTCGGAGGTTTTACCGGGAGGTAAGACAGCTGACTCAAGGTCATCGAGCAAGAACCAATGCCTGCAGAGATAAACAAGGGAACATCATAGTAGAATGAATCGCAGTCGATGCTAGGGATTTGGAATACTTCTGTATGGTGTATAAGGGTGACGACGAACAAAATCCCGCCGTTAGGCAGGAGCCATTCATTGGACGATGATAGCCAACAATTCCGCGAACCCGACCTTAAAGAAGTGAAAACGGCAATATCACGGCTGAAATCCAACAAAGCCGCTGGAGCAGATGGTCTAGCTGTGCAAAAAGTGGCTTAACATTACCTCAAAATTTGTATCAAAACTGTATTGCTTTGTTTTTTAAAATAGCAGTACTTTCGGAACCGAAAATCGAATCACCGTATCCATGCGAACTGGGAAATTAAGTTCAGAGAAACAAAATATTAACGGTATTTCAAATTAGAAAACATTAACACATGAACGTAAGCTTGAACCAAAGTCTTGATCGACCCTTTACAATTAAAATTTTTGTAATTTGTATTCAAACTCAAGTCTTAACTTTTTGATTGGCTTTGACCCACATCAATAATGTTAAATACAAAAAGCAAAACAAAAAAAGAATCTCTTGGCCTTGAACATTTTCAATGGCAACACTAATGACTGTCTGTCTGTTGTGTGTATGCATAATTTCGATGAATCTAATGGAAAGACTTAATGATGAACAATAACTTTTAAGGTTGTTGGCTGGCAAACAGACATGCTCAATAATATTTTAATTCTTCGATTAATGCAAAGTAGTAATGGGTTCCATGACCGAAGAGTTTAAAGGTTTAAGTTGAAGCTGTTTTCTTGTTTACAATAATTATGTTTATTACAAGAACCTTAACAAAATGCATAAAACTGTAAGAATACTTAAAAATAAGTTAAATACAAAAAGACAAAAAGATCCTATTGTTTCGGCATTGTTATTTTGGCTTTGGTGATTTCGAATTTATAAGATGGTTTGCTTTGTGTGTTTCGCAAAACCTGTTTAATTTGATTCAGTTTTTATTTTTCATTTCGCACCAGAAGAATTACGCATTTATTTGTCTTAAGTTTCATTTTTGGTGTGCAAATTGTAAGCTTTTCAGGATTCCCACGAACACAAAAGAAATTTTAAAAAGACGAAATGAATAGTATATTTCCATGAAACAGGTTTTTATTCATTGTCCTTAAAACATTTGCTTGTGTCGTCCGTCATCAGTGTATCCGTCCGGAAAGTCACTCCGACGTACAACTTCCAACATGATGTTACTCCAAGTGGAAGAGCCGGAAAAACCGCTCCTTTTTACGGCCTGGGCTTCAAATATGTCGAAGTAGCCCGTAAAGGTCTTCACCAAGTAGTTCAGCCTAACTGAAGACGCCACCGTTGATTCCATAAAGAAATGTTCTTTCGCTGCCGTCGTTCATTGGAAGAGCCTTAGTGGGAAAACTCATACGTTGCAGGGTAATTAGAAGCAACAGCCTATTCCGCTTCGACCTGTCGACCATGGGAGGTTCTTTTGCGGAAACAAGTTTCTCGATCGCATAGCTTTAAGCTTCATAGTAGTAGTAACCGTAAGCCCCTCCGCCACGTCAAGGCTTACCCCATGGAGGGAAATAGTTTTCAATTGCCGGCCAAAAAGACAGTTATTATTCTACCGAATGGCCCTGATGATCTTCTACCATTGGCTTCTCGGAGCAATTACACTTTTCGACCAAAGAGCACACCAAAGAATCAATTTGTCTTGATACAGCAGGTGTTTATTGTTTGTTGTTTAAAAACACAAGAAGTCTTTTTACAGCGTTATGAAATGAATGGCAACTATTAAGTGGTCATCCGCTCAGGGGGTTTGAAATGATGAGAGGGTTTCTGCGAGCTTTTTGTCAGTCATTTTGATTACTATTCTGTCACATTTATATTTTTAATTAGAAACAAATATTTTTCATCTCCTTATTGTTCCATGACCTTTATTTTGAATAATTTTTCCAATTTGAATTTTGCATTTCTTATAGCCATGGGTCAAATGGTTGGTTTGCTCAAAGAACCCCTCGAAAAGTGCTCGGGAAGCGTTGCAAGCATTCTTGGAAGTCGAAGAAAACGCAAACGCATTAGTGGTTCGGATGATGACCTAAATGACTCAAACAACAGTGACCTGCAGACTCCAAAAAAGTAAGTCAATTCCATTTTCATTAAAGTTTCATTTAAAACTTCTCATTCTCCACAGAAAAAAATTGCTTACAACAACACAATACATATATCAAGCTCTATTCAAAGAGCAAAAAAACTCGGACATATCAGTGATGGCCCAAGGAAAAATATGGCACCTGCACAAAGTTTACCTCTGTCAAAGTCCCTACTTTTACAGCATGTTCAATGGTTCCTGGAAAGAATCCTGCCAAGATTTCGTTCATATAAAAAATCTGGACTCAAAGATAACGTTGGAAGGTAAATTGTCTTCCCCCATCCTTACATTGCTTCTGCTTAAAATCTCTTCTTTTTGCTCTTCAGCTCTTGATGCAGTATTTGGATCGATGTATTCAGACGAAATTGAAATCGATCCTAAAGCTGTAATTTCGATTCTGGCAACAGCAACGCTCTTCCAACTCGACGGCATCATCGAAAAATGTACTGAAGTTATGATTGAAACCATAAACTCCGATACTGCGATAAGTTATTATGAAGCTTCCTGTCATTATGGCACAATGAATGTCAAGAAGTCCGCTTTCGAATGGCTGGAAACAAATCTGTTGTGTATTTATAGTAAAAACACAAAACTTCTCAAGGAAATCAATGTCGATTTGATGACTGCATTGGTATCAAGTCCGGATTTGTATGTTATGCAAACTGAGTTCTCTCTGTACACTCTTCTGCGAACGTGGCTCTATATGGTTTTGTTTCCCGATTTTGATCCCGAGAATTGTCCGCCAGAGGAAGGGAATGTCCCACAAAACTATTTCACTAATCGACAGGATCAAAATTCGTTTATAGAAACGCCAGAGGGAAATCGATTTATAAAAACGTTTAGGGCCTTGCGTACGCAATACCTAACTAATCACCACATGGATTTGAAGACTGTGCTATCTGATAAAATCATTCCAAAAGAATGGCTCAATGCACACGTTATGAGCCATTGGAATTCTATTTTGAAAGTTGACCATCTACCAGAAGACGGGTAAGTTTCATTTACTCCCCTAACTGCAACGATTGAGTTCGGATTCATTCTATTTTTCTCTATAGACCCCATAAACTAGACAAAGAAGTCTTCCTGAATAACTGCATGCGTTGCGGTCGAATTCTTCTCGAGCCCGGCTATCAAAAATGGAGGTGGACCGGTTTCAATTTTGGCTTGGACATTATACTGATCGTCGATTGCAGAGTTCTAAGTATAAGACGGCATCATAGAAATGAACACGAACGCTTATTGAGCCTACAGGAAAAACGTCAATTTATGATAAGGTAAGTGCCAGCCAGCTCTCTAAACTCCAACTAATAATTGTAATAATTTTAAAAGAGTATCCGTAACATCGATTAACTCACAACGTCAGCGAGCCTTCACACAAAAGTCGGAAATAATTTCACTGTCGCTAGAAAAGAACCAGGAAGCGACTCTTATGCTATTGGATACAAAATTGGTGCATCCATTGTTGATCTCTGTTAACCTGCTCGTTGTCACGCCAACAGATCAAAGTTTGAAGGACAATTTTCTTTCTAGCACCGAATCGAATCAAGTTCCAATCTCAGAAATAGGTGGTGCTAATGTGATGCTTGATGCGGCGACTATTCTATCAGCCGGCTGTGCGACGGCATCGGCATCAGCGGGTTCATCCTCGAGTGCGTCAACATCGACAAGGTCTTCTTCCAGTCCTTCGTATGATTTTGTTTAGTCAAATTAACATACTGCTCAGAACTTTGTGTGTGTGCCTTCGAACACTATTTTCCAGTGATTAAAAAATGTTCAAGTACCTAGGTGCACTGCTTAATCCACAAGTTCCACCATATTCATATTTCTTTCTTTCTTTATTGCAAACTTTGCTGTAAATATAATTTTTTTTAAACAATTTAAGTGAAACGATTAAAGTAGACTTATTTATTAAACTATGAACTAATGATACTGAAGTAATGGAAAGCACATTCGCCATAAGAATAATATTTTTGAAAAACAAAAACAGAATCATGTAATGTACCTAACCTTAATTTAACTAAGTTCTTTTTTTAATCTCTTGAATTCAATTTGTTGGTAATTTAAACAAAAAGAAAATTAATAAATCGTTTGTATTAATTTTTTACAAACCTTCCATATGAAATTCAAATAACTGCTGGTTCATATTTTTGTAAAAATTCACCCTTCCACAGGGAAAAAACACCTTTCGCACTGGTACCATTCCCAACTCGTTCAAAAAATCAATAATATTACCTCTTTTTAAGAAAGGAAATCCCAAGGATGTAGCCAACTACCGTGATCTGTCTTTTATGGACACTATACATATATAAGCTGTTCACAACTGTTCTTCTGAACAGGCTAAGTCAATGGGTCGAAGACAATCATATTTTAAACAAATTCCAAGCTGCATACAGAGAAAACTCCTCAACCACAGACCAAATTTTCAACCTCTCCTGCCTTATAAAACTACAACTAAACCGGAAAAAGAAACTGTTTGCGTTTTTCATTGATTTGAAAGAGGCGTTCGACAATATTATTAGAAACGCATTGTTCTACAAACTGACTAGGTATATCCACAAAAATGATATCAATCCTTAAAGCACTCTATACCAACAACACTGCAACAGTATGGAACGGCACTTCAGTGACTTCTTCCCTATCAATCAAGGTGTAAAACAAGGATGTGTTCTTAGTGCTCTGCTTTTTATCTTGTTCTTGAACGACCTTAATTCTGATTTGCCGTGTGGAGTTACTATCGAAGGATTATTTGTAAAAGCTCTACTTTACGCAGACGACATTGTGCTACTCTCAGATAATCCTACTTCCTTACAGGTAATGATAAATAGCTTTGCAGATTATTGTACCAAATGGCAACTGCATGTGAACCCAGCAAAATCTGAAATAGTAGCACGCCGAGCAGCTGAAGAAAAATGGACCAACAACGATATCGAGATCAAAATATCTAACAACTTCAAGTACCTAGGAGTAAATCTTACATACAATATGTCATGGACGGATCATCGTACGCAAAGGCTTGCAATGTCTAAGAATTCTATTAATGCTACTTGGTCAAACTTTATCAGAAATTAGAAGATACAACACTCAGATAAATTCAAAATATACGAAGCTGCTTCAAAGTCTATAATGAATTACTGTGCTTAAGTTTGGGGATATTCGGAATATAACGAAGTGGAAAAATTGCAAAGGTTTTTCATTAAAAGATGCTTCTCCCTACCTTATAACACGCCAAACTATGTTCTTAATATAGAAACTGGACTAACAAAAGCATTTATTACGACACTAAAACTCCTCTTTAAATATATCCAAAGAGTAAGCACGCTCCCTGAATATAGACTACCAAGAAGACTAACGGATATCATTGTTAGAAAAAAGATGTATTGGGCTGATAAATGAACTCTTTAACAATCTGAACATTGAGTTTGACTGGTACGCAAAGTCTGAATGGAAGGCACTGCACACAGAAACTTGCGCAAAACTAGTAGAAAGGCATTGGTCGGAACACACAAATAGAGCTCTACAATCTCGATTCCATTATGAGTATTGCAACCTGAACTATGCTGAGGTACCAAACTATTTCAATGAAATGATAAGTATGGTGTTAAAGTCCAGGTGTAGATTGCTCAACCTCAATGCACAAGCATTTGAAAATAATACGGATGGAATTTGTACGATCTGCAACCTTGACGCTACTGAAAATACTGACGTATCATTTTGTAGGAGTGTGTCCTTGCTTCCGAACTTACAGAAAAAGATTCCTTGGAAGCTTAACCGTGATCAGTTTCTAGAAATTCTGAATGGCCAAAACTATTTGCAACTTAACAACTTTTTCAAAAAACGCTCTAAGGTATCGAAAACTAATTATTAATGAATATTCTCAAAAAAAAAAAATACACCAATCCAACGCTGAACATAATTAAGTAAACAATTTAACCTGACAGGCAACATAAAATGTTATTGTCATTAATTTATATTATAAAGAAAACCATGAAATTTTTAATAATCAGAAAATAAAATTTTGTATCTATCTATCTATCAGTAAAAAACTTGACTCGGATAATACACCGGGAGCCCTCAATCCTAAAAGTGCACTCACACGGATTTCAAAATTTCTTATATTAAAAGATAGTTTATAGAAATACCAACAAATTAAGCCCGGTATGACGAGGCCTATCCTGGCACCAGTATTTTTTGCATTTTTTTGCATTATTAATAATTTGCACCTATCGCGGATTTTAATTTTAAATAGCGCATATTATTGGAAATTTAATGTGCTTTCAGGAAAAAATGGTATGACAGCTGCCATCCTGGCACCAATGTCTGTCATACCTATTTTAAAAACATATGAGTAGGACTGTTTAGTGAATCTGTTCCGCCCAGAAAAGAACAGAAAAGATCCAAAAAGTACAAGTTTGTGTGTTCCATGAGGAAAAACCTTGCCCCATACTGTTCTACAATCTGTCATTTTGTGTTCCATGAAGTTGTTCAGCTCAGTTTAGAACAATTTTTTCTGCCCCTACTTTTTAGGTGGAGCAGCTTTGTGAAAACTATCAAATGTCAAAATTTCAAATGCCAAATTATTTTTTTTTTTTTTCAATCAAACAATTTTTTGAAATTATTATTATCTCGATTGACGAGTTTTCCGAGGAAGTAAAAATATTTCTACTATCCTCCCAAGTAAACATTTTTCGCAAAAATCTAATAAAAAAAATCAATTTGATTTGACTTGGATATTTATTTAACGGCTAATTTTATTCTGTCAAAAAGAGTAAACAGGGAGCTGATCTTTTTTGTTCTTACTTGTTCTGACAGTTTTAATTTACTTGTTCTGTTCTGTGCCGTTCTGATCTGGTTTTTCTTCATTAAACAGTACTAGTGACAAAATTTTAAAATAGGTATGACAGACATTGGTGCCAGGATGGCAGCTGTCATACCATTTTTTCCTGAAAGCACATTAAATTTCCAATAATATGCGCTATTTTAAATTAAAATCCGCGATAAGTGCAAATTATCAATAATTATTAATAATGCAAAAAATTGCAAAAAAAATACTGGTGCCAGGATAAGCCTCGTCATACCGGGCTTAATTTGTTGGTGTTTCCTTAAACTATCTTTTAATATAAAAAATTTTGAAATTCGTGTAAGTGCACTTTCAGGATTGAGGGCTCCCCGCCTATAATTACCCCTTCTAATGGCAACCAGATCCGGAACGATAACGGACTATGAAATGAGAGTTTACACCTGTCCTCTCAGGCAGACAACACTGCAATCCTGGAAATTCGATGGATAGGATCAGGAACAATTAAAAGGAAAAATTCGGTTTTCGTCTTGGGAAATCGGCTAAGGTCCAAAGTCGTGGATTTCAAGCCAAATAGTGATCGCCTGGCTGTAACCCGCATCAAGGCCACACTACAAAATATCAGTTTAATGTGTGCACACGCCCCCTAGCGATGAATCTAGCTAGGAGGAGATCTCCTGTATAGTACCTAGGGAGTCTGTCCAAAGTACGACGTCAAAATCGTACTCGGAGGCTTCAATGCAAAAATCGGAAAGGAAAAAGATGGCGGATCAGTTGGAAAGCACAGCCAGACTAATCAACTTTGCTGCAGCTCGTAAAATGGTTATAAGGAGCACTTAGCTTCCAAGACGGAAGATTTACACAGCAACCTGGCGATCTCCGGATGGCCGAACCGCCAACCAAACCGACATTTTAAACGTGCGCACTTTCCGAGGAGCCAATGTCGACCACTTTCTTGTACTGGCTTAGAGCTGAATTATCAAACGACAAGAAAACACGTGCTGCCCGAAGAAAGAAGTTCAATATCGGTTGCTTTAGCACCTCGGAGAATTCAGTGAGCGCCTGAATGAGAAACTCTACGCCGTATACCCAAATGCAACAGACGTCAAAACACTGTGGAACCAGTATCGCGAAATAATTTAAATTGTAGCCGAAACCAACATAGATAGCCTTCCAACCCCGAAAAAGAAACCGTGGTATGATGATGAATGCGCGATATTGAAAAGAGAGGCGGAAAACTCGCATTTGCAAATGCTGCAACGGAAAACAAGAGCAGCAAGAGAAGAGTACCGAACAAAAAGGAGAAATGAGAAAAAGACCCTGCGACGGAAGAAAAGAGCATCCGCAGTTTCTCAGCTCAAAGATCTAGAAGAGTCTTGGGCCAAGAACAACAACTGACGTTTCTTTAAAAGGTCGAAGCAATTAGCTTCTGGTTTCAAAACCGGAACACAGGCTCTTCGAAAATTTGAATGAAACCTAGTAACCGAAGCACAGGGAAATGTAGATGTTTTCAAGCAGCTGCTGAATGCGCATTATGTCGAGCGAGCCAACGACGAAAGAGAAGCGAGGTCAGTCAATGAAGACCCAGTCCCAGCCACCAGCACAGGTAGAAAAAGCCATCCAAAAGCTAAAAAAAAGGCCGCCGGGTCGGACCTGCGGAGGTCTTTAAATATGGTGGAAGTCATAAACAAAGTGTGGGAGGAAGAATGCATGCCCGCTGACTGGTTTATAAGCTTCATATGCCCCTATGGGGACTACATAGACATCATCAGTCACTCCCAAAGAGCTGTGTTTGAGGCTTTCACAGAGATTGAAGAACAGGCAAACCTCGTTGGTCTTGAAGTCAAAAAGTGAAACAAAGCACATGCTAGCAACAAACAAAGCAACATCTGTCCACCGCCTAGGACAAAACTTCACTGTTGGTAGCAGCAATTTCGATGTAGTTAAGGAATTCACCTACCTTGGAACAAACATCAATCCCACAAACGACACCCTAGTGAAGATCCGATGATGTATTGCCCTAGTGAACCGTTGCTACTTCAGTTTGGCCAAGCAACTGGGTTCAAAACTCCTCACTCGAAAGACAAAGTGCCTACCATGCAAGACTTTGATTTTACCAGTCCTACTCTTTGGCGCCGAATGCTGGACGATGAGTTAAAATGGAGAAATGATACTGAGCACTTTCGAAAGAAAATTCTTTGACGGATTCTTCGTTCTGTATGCGACGATGGCGAATGGAGAAGAAGGTTCAATAGTGAACTGTACGAGCTGTACCAAGATGTGAATGTAGTCCAGAAAGCCAAGAAAAGACGACTACATTGGATCGGCCACATCGGGCGAACAGGCGACAACTCTCCATCCAAGAAGGTCTTCTCTTCGCAGTCCCAACCAGGAAGTCTGAACCTCCGGTACAAGGACCAAGTGACTGCGGATGGCAGAGCTCTTGGTTTTGGCGACTGGAGAGTGCATGTGAGGGACCGTTCCCGATGGAAGACTGCTGTGCCGTAGGCTGAGATCCTACATGGATTGAGGGTCGGTTAAGTAAGTAAAAAAAGCATTGCAAGTCCTGTGTATCAGTCACAACAATGCACACGAAAACTGAACAAACTGTTTCTGTTTTATTTTAAATAATGTAGCATGCCATTTATTTTATCAACATGATTTATGATACTCAAGCCATTAATACATAATTCAAAAGAAAGTCACATTAAATCTAAACATATTAAGTGATTAAGAGATAGTTAATACTAATCAACATTTTACATTAGGAATATTGCCACTGTACATTGTAATAAGTACACGTTACGCGAATTTACATGCGATTTTATTAATATAATAAAAGAAACCACGAAAAAAGACGACCTATGATTGTAAGAAAAGAAGGAGCCGACCTTACTTTCAACATATATTTCCTTATACTCGTTTTATATAATTTTTATATTTCGTATAATAATTGAAATTCACTATTGCGTTTGCGTTTAAAGTTAAAGGAACATTTTTTCTTTTGTTAGAAATTGTTTTGAATATTTCACGAGATAGCTTTTGCCCATTAGACAGCTAGCTAGGGACCGAGCTGGCTGGAGATGTTTGTTGGGTGAGGCCCTGGTCCGACCTGGACTGTAGCGCCATCATAAGTAAGCGTTTGCCCATCGCTTTGTAAGTTTTATTTTTGCATATAGCAGCAGCATGATGTGAAGAAAGAAAACTTAACAAGAAAATAGTTCGTTTATTTGAGCCACTAAACAATGTCCCTAGGGGCGCTCAAAAAATGGACAGAGTTCGAAACCGAATGCGTTATCTCAGATAGGGTTTCTTTGTGTACGCCACCGAACAAAATCAGTTCGCCATTACCAGCTACCATAGACGATAGGATTAAACGTTCCGGAGCACCGGGTATGATGCCATAGTTCTTATACTCAATCCATTGCAAGTGCGGGTCGGTTTCGGATAGAGCATTTTTGAGATCGCACACGAAGAGCGAGAGTACATTTCGTTTGACGCGTTTTGGTGATGGTTCTTTGATCTTTTGTTCGGCGACAAGGGCTCGTCGCGAGTTTCGTATGGCATTCATTTTTTCCTCCATGCGGCGGATGCGTTCGTGATGGTCTTTAGACAGACTGCGGGGACGGCTTTGCACATTAAATGCAGCCATTCGAAATGGATCCTACAAATTTTTTTAAAAAAAAGGTCAAAAAGTTTCAATTTCAACTTAAAGAAAACAAAAAGTACCTCATAAAGCTCGTCAAAACGTTTGGGTAAACGAGGCTCATGATCTCGACATCGCAGGGCTAAATTCCTCTGCAAGCGGTTTGCCGCCTCGATATCGTTAGGATTATTGTCGTGAACCGCTGCATGTGGAACTTGTACAGGTGCTGGTGCAATATCATTGTCATTTCTAAGATTTCGCAGCTGTGGACGGTTGTGGTTTCGTTCTTCGGGCACTGGAGGTGCATGCATTCGAGGAAAATTGTTATTGTTGTTGTTGTTCTGATGATTATTGTTGATTGCCAGTCCTCCGCCGCCACCGCGTCGATGATTCAAACGCACATCATCAACCATTCTGAAATTATCCACGCGATTCAGTCCGCCGCCACCTCTAGCTTCGGGGAACTGACCTCCAGGCCCGCGCATTGCCGGGGGAGCTCTGGTTTGTTTCATCATTTGGAAGTCGGTTGGTAAATTTGGTGTCGGACCCAACACCACTAACTTGGAATCGACTTTGCACGCCGGATTGCACCACATGTGTGAAGCACCCCACTTTTTGTTCTTTACAGGAATCGATTTCCATTGCCATTGCTCCTTGGACATGTCCAATACCCAAGCGTCTGTGTATATACTGTTGGGTCCCCCACAGCCGCCGACAATTAGAAGATGATCGTCGTCGAGGCTCACCTGAAATTGTCCGTAACGTGGTGGCGGCTTTGTGTTGCCCGCAATCTTTGGCGTTGACCACGTAAACGAATCCATGTTCAGGCACCATGTATCGTTGGAATTATTATTAACACCATCCGATATCTGATAGCCGCCAAAAACTACCATTCTATGACGATGGACGCTAGCCGAGTGTCCGGCCATTGGTGGTGGTGTAGGCAATTGGGCACGAACATGAACCCACCGATTCATTTTGAGATCATAAATGTGCAACTCGTCGAACAAACACCACGGCTGGTAGGGTGGATGCAGAGACGGATACCGCCAACCACCGAATAAAATCAATTGATTCTGATAGCAGACCATGGAAGCGGATCCTTTGGGTGACGGATATGTGCCCAAAGAAATGGGACGTTCCCATTTCGTGTGCGACAAATCGAATCGCCAGAGATCGTTGAATGTTGTGTCGGACGAGGAACCACCACCGAATATGAACATTGAGTTTTCATGGAACACGGCTGAGTGCGAGAATCTTCCGGCTATGGTTGAGATTTCTTCTTTTGGACGATATAGCTCCCAGCGTAGGCGAAAGTCGTTCAGGCCTTTCTGTAGGTTCATTTTTGAACGGCGTATCACATCTGAAAAGAGTATAAAACAAAACACAAACATGAATATTCAAAACACCCTTAAAATCCACTGTCTTTTCATAGGTGTCGCGTGTCAAGAATGAGCTTTTACCCATACACATCTGGGTACTTTCTTCACATTCGCTTGGTAGACTAAGAAAGAAGGTAATCATGGCTTTAAAGGGACAACGACTCGAAACACTACAGCTTGGTCCTTTCTTTGTTTGTTTATCAGTAAGGTTTCAAGGCCATATTCGGCATCGAAAAACGATATGGGGACTGGTGTGTTAAATAAACTCACTTGTTCCATGTACACAATTTCGCGAATAGCTCAATTAATTGTTCCAAACCTGATCAGGTTTCAGACGAGGATATCACTGTCCTGTGGCAACACATAGGAAACTTGACATTGACGGTCACTTCCAGTTTGAAATTGAAGAAATGGTTAAACTCGTTGACTTCGAGAAACAGAGCATCATCTCTCTGCTGCTACTCTGATTTGGCCAAACAAGTAGTGTGGACGACGGTAATTCCAAAACGATTGGTTTCTACTGAAGTATTGGAGAACAAGTACTGTCTACGACTGAGATCCAACCGAAAGACGTTTAAGTTAGCAAGAAAGCAAAACAAGCTGTGCATCAGTCACGATAAGAGGGCCTATAACAATTATTCACAGAGAATGGAATTATCGTGAATGGCTTGTCTTAAACGAGTTATACCCGAGGCGTAATGGTTTTGCGCGTTGGTCAGCAACAAAGAAGACGTGAGTTCGAATGCTTCTTGTACCTAGGTTAGGTTAGGTTAAAGTGGCTGCGGATACAGAATCCACACACTTAGGCCAAAATGAAAGGCCCATTGTGATACTACATGAATCTAAAGATTTACTTCTTACAACCATTTTGAGCTTTTTATAAAGCGAAGAAGATATTTGATATCCTTATTAGCTAGTTTACTGGTATTATCATAAAAGTACTCTCCCAGATGAAGTTTGCGTCTAAGTGAAAGAGCAGGGAAAATGCAGAGAAGGTGAGAGATTGTTTCCTCTTCTTTCTCGTCCATACAGCTCCTGCAAGGAAACCTATTAGGGAGCTAATATGAAGTCTGCTTTGAGATAACAAGTCTTTCGAGCGCTTTAGGTCCAGTGAAGGCCATATGAGTTTTGTGGCTGCGCACGTTGGTAAATTGTGCCACCTAGAGTTTGTTATCGTTAAGGCTGTTTCTTTTAGCAAAAGTTTACATGTAGCTATCGGTATACCTATCTTCTCCCTTTCAGGTGAAATAGGTATGACGGTTCCATTTTTAGCGAGTTCATCGGCTCTACAATTTCCTGTGATGTCTCTGTAGCCCGGCACCCAACATAAGAGATGATCGACAATCGAGGGCCGTTTGAGAGTTGGTTGAGACACCGTCGAGAGATTTAATAGTAGCCTGGCTGTCAGAGAAGAAGTTGATATCGCGGTTTCTCTCAGCCAGGATAGAACCTCTTTGATCGCCAAAATTTCCGCTTGGAAGACGCTACAATGATTAGGGAGGCGGAATGAGATGCTTAGATTAAGCTTTTCTGAGTACACACCAGTACCAACTCCATCACTTGTCTTGGATCCATCTGTATAAAAATGAATGGTTTTGTCGTACAGGAGTTTTTTGTCTTCCCATTCATCTCTGGATGGAATGGATAGTAGTAGTAGTAGTTGAAATGGTGGCCACGAGCAGTCTAGCTCGGTGACACAATTAGCGCTGAGTTGCGCCGTTTTGATACCATAAAATACTCGCTTGACCTATAAAGTTAAAAGAGGGATTATATATAATACTGGGTTTTGAGTGCGCCTCAAATCCACTTTGTTGCGTTTAGAAAGGAGATCAAATCTTTGATCTCCAGTTCTGAGAGCTCATTGAGGTCGTTGAAGAAGGACTTTCCCAATGTTTTGGCTCTCTTTTTGGCTAGGGCAGGACACTTGCATAAGAAGTGAAGAACAGTTTCCTTTTCTTGCTGGTCCTCACAACTACGACAGAAAGTATTGTGGGGGATGCCCAGCTTAGATGCGTGTTCTCCAACAGGCCAGTGTCCGGTGCACGTAGCAACGACCCTGGCTATGTGTTGCCTGGGTCTGCAAATGAGATTATTAGTACGGGATTTGTTTTAGGTGGGCCATATCCTTCTAGATATGATACAGTTGGTTAGGCTGTTCCACCTGTGGTTTGATTCAGCGAGGAAAATTGAGAAGATGCCCTTCATAGCACCAAGAGGAATGTTGACTCTGGAATGGATACCTGGAAGTTTTTTTCCAAATTGGGGTTTTGGAATGGTGTAGTCTATGTACTTTGGTATAGAACCGAAGAGGTTCAAAATGATGGAATGCCCCACATTATTGTTGGTCCATTGAGATGAGGCGTCGAGTCTTATAGCCGTACTCGCTGCCATTTGTTTGCTGAAGATGTCGAGGGGTGTCAGATGGAGAAGAGTGTCTAACGCTGCTGAGGGTGTGGTTCTCAATGCCCCGCTTATGCAGAGACATGCAGTGCGTTGGACTCTTCTGAGTTTGTGGTAGTATATGACTTTCTCCAGTGCAGTCTACCATACTGCAACCCCGTACAAGAGTATTGATCGAATGACCGATGTATATAGCCAATGGTTTATACGAGGTTGAAAACCCCATTTGTTCCCTATGGCTTTCTTTCAAGAGAAAAGAGCTACTGTTGCTTTCTTAACTCTTTCCTGAATATTAGGTTTCCAACTCAATTTTTGGTCTAATATCAGACCAAGATATTTGGCTTCATTGGTAAAAATTAGTGGTACACCTTTTATTGAAGGAGGTACAATTACTGGGATCTTGTATTTCCGTGTAAAAATTACGAGGTCTGTTTTTTGGGGATTAACACTAAGTCCACAGTGATCAGCCCATCTAGTGAGCATATTAAGTGCGTTTTGGAGGAGATCTCTCAGTGTATAGGATGTTTTCCTGATTTCCTGTGACGACTATAGCAACAACATAGGCATACGCAATCACTCTGTAGCCTTCCCTTTCGAGGGATATTAGCAGTTCGTTAACTACTATGTTCCACAGGAGAGGGGACAGAACACCACCTTTCGGAGTGCCTCTAACTGACAGACCTTTTCGTACAAAAATCCCCCATCTTAGAGTTGATGATCCTGCTTTTTAGCATTAGATTAATCAACTCACAGAGTGAGTATTCGACGTTTCGGGTCGTCATAACAGATGTGTCGACGTTGTTGAAAGCGCCCTCAATATCCAGGAATGCAACCATATTCCTTTTGCTCTAGGGAGTATTCGATAGTTCTTACCAGTTTCTTGTACCTAAAAGGTTTTTATTTCATCTTTCGTGGGTACTGCCTATTGCGAACTGCTGATAAAGCTTCCAGGAGTATGATTTGTCGTGTAAAAGTACTACACAATTCTGCCGTGAGTGGACTTGCATTCACTTGCATTCAATAAGATTGGAAACTGAAATAAGTTGCAGCTATTCGATTCGTAAGACCATCGATAAATAGCTTACAACATAGTTTTAGATGTTGGTTGAGATTTAAGGAAAGATGGCGTGAGACAACTTTAAGGACAGACAAATTTGTTGAAGGCAGACTATTCAACATAGCAAAATCAATATTTGTAGTATATGGAAGGTTTTCAAGTAACAAGTATTTAGATTGTTGTAAAAATTGTTATTCATTTGCATCCATTAATCAATTATTTGTTCGGAAGACTCACCTTTTACGATGGAATTCCATCGTTTGCATACCAAACGGCATCCTTGCAAATCAGCGTAGGGCGGCAGGTAAGTAAAAATGAATTCGATTATTTCATCGGGCAGTCCTTCAATATCAACCATATCTGCTGTTGAGCTATTTATGTTGTTCTTAAATTTAAATAACTAGATTTTTGTTTCCAAAAGAAACTTGTTGTTTAGATGCTTTTAAGTTTTCAGAAAAGTATTTTAAAATTTTTGTCTTCTGTTCGTGCTTTTTTATAATTTACTTTCTTCTATTCTTTTTTGTTATATTTTCTTTCTCTGTTTTGACATTTTTTCTGACATTTGTTGGTCAACCGCTTCGCTCGCTTTCAAATTTGAGTCTTTTAAGCTGTAAACACATTCATTGATGCCTTTTATTTATTAGGTCTGTTTTACTCCCGAAAACTCCAAAGTTTGCACACTTTTCCGTTCTTTTTTACTCAAGTTTTTTGAAAGTTCTGTCAGTTTTGAAGGAGAAAAATATTTCCCCAATCTCCTGTTTTTACAACAAAAAAATTCTTGCGGAAGATTTGTGAGTTCTGCTTTAACGGAAAAAATACATCGAATTTTGTTGACATTTAAAAAAAATTGTGAGAAATTGTGTGAATTTTGCTGCGAAGCGTGCTTTTACTCTTTCATCCCCACACCTCGAAATTTTACAGTTTTCACAAATGTCCCGAAAAGGTAAAAGAACGGACCCATTGGCGTTTTCCATTGGTCGTCCAGAAGCATTCGGAAGAGTTTAGAAGTCTTCTGAAACAATTCCATTGGACTGACTTTGACAGACGGAATGCTTCTGAGAAGAGAAGAACTCTTCTGTTTTGAACACAGAATCGTCCGAAGAATGACACATACATCATAACCCGTTCCATTGGAGGTAGAAGAATAAACGTAAAAAAAATACCAATGGAAAACGACATATGATGTATG
Organism: Sphaerophoria taeniata; assembly: GCA_943590905.1. Lineage (NCBI taxonomy): Eukaryota > Metazoa > Arthropoda > Insecta > Diptera > Syrphidae > Sphaerophoria > Sphaerophoria taeniata. Next base: position 92,082,927 of record OX016540.1, read on the forward strand.
CATCCCACGCCCACTGATCAGTTATATATAGATAACAAGAAGATAGGAAAGCTTGCTGCCAAAATGACAATTGCCTACAAAATAAAAAGCAAGTTTGCTGCAAGAGTATGTGTGTATGATATGAAATTTGAAGGTATTTGGAGGGTAAAACGTAGGTAGGTTTCCAATCTTGTTATTTCTGATCAGTGCCCACGCACACTTTGTTTACCTGGGATCCGCTATCAACTCAGACAACAACACCAGCGCTGAAATCAAACGAAGAATCACTCTTGCCAATCGCTGCTTCTTTGGACTTAGAAGGCAATTGAGTAGTAAAGTCCTCTCCCGAGCAACTAAAGTGACACTCTACAAAACCCTCATCATCCCGGTCCTCATGTATGGTGCAGAGACATGGACCATGACAACATCTGATGCAAACGCTTTGGGCTGCTTTGAGACCAAAATTCTTCGAGTGATTTTTGGATTAATAAAGAATGGAGACGAAGATTCAACAAAGAACTGTACGAGCTGTACAGCGACACCGACCTAGCCAGAAAAGTTAAGGTCCAACGCCTTAGATGGTTGGGTCATGTTGAGCGAATGGAAAATAATGCTCCAGCTCGTAGTCTTCGAATCCAACCCGGAAGGACGTCGCAGAAGAGGAAGACCACGACTCAAGTGGAGCACACAGGTGGTAGAGGACCAACTTGGCGTGCGAAACTGGAGACAGCTAGCTAGGGAGGCTGGAGACGTTTGTTGTTGAGGCCCTGGTCCGACCTGGACTGTAGCGCCACCATAACAACAACAACATACTCTTCCTCGTAAATTGTACATAAGTTTTTAGAGGGCAGGTTATGTTAGGTTATGTCGAGACCTCCCATTTGAGTGCCTTGAGCCATCGCTTACTTCGAATTGAATCGAGAACATCCGCCTATTTTCTGGGCTCCTTCCGATCGATTCATAGCCAACAGATATAAGATTGAAATGGTTTCTGAAGACATCCAGAGATGCAGACATCAAAATCTCTCTATCTCAGGGCTTCACAAGCCTTTCATTTGCAGCAGATTATCAGACTGAATTGTAATGTCATAAGAATAAGAAACAAACAGCATTGCTTTAGTATATTTCTATTTATTGCAGTAAGATCATAGAAAAAACATTAGATAAAATTGTTACAGGTTAAATGCAAGCCAATTTTCTATTTCTAAACATTAACGAGCAGCTTTTTGTGCTTACATCGTAGTTAAAACTAAATTAAGTTGTGTAAGATCCTTTAGAAATGCAAAGTTTACCAAAAATTTAAGATGCTTGTCTATTTTCTGATTACTTTTCCTCCTGCAATCGCATAATTATTTATATTTTGTTTTCCAGATTATTCTATTTGAAGGAGTTCAACGTCGAATGTCAATGTAGAATTGGGTGGGATGATACCGGGATGTCCACGACTTCCGTAAGCATAGTCCGGCGAACAGACTAATTTAGCACGCTGGCCGAGGGACAATTGCTTGACGCCCTCATCCCATCCACGGATAACTTCACCACGTCCAATAGTAAACTTGAATGGTTTGCCGCGGGTGCGCGACGAGTCGAATTTAGTTCCATTGTCAAGGGTGCCAGTGTAGTGAACTGAGACAAGTTGGCCAGTTTTTGGGTATGTGCTTCCTGTAAGAATATACCATTTATTGATATCAAATGGAAGGCGATTTGTGGAATATATTTGTACTAACCATCACCATCACTAATTGGAATAACGTCGACGCCCATGTTTGACTATGAAGGATATTGTTTTCTTGATGGAAAAAAATGAAAAGTATTTAGCAACCGCAAAAAACTAGAGCGTGTTTGAGAAGAAAAATTCGGTATTGAAAAAGAAGAAAAAATGGAGGCCGCAAGGTATTCGAGTATCGAAGTTCACGAGTATTTTTTGGAGACTGGAGAGATGTGGTTAATAATTGTGCTGACATTATGGTGTGTTTTCACTAGCTCTAAGTTAAACATTTTCACCTTCACCTAGGTGAAAGCATGGTGTAATACTATTTTTATTTTAACCTACCCTAGATCCGAGGAAAGTCGAGATTTATTCTGAATCTACTTCACTAAATCACGAATTTAGGACAGTGGAAACAGCACAATAAACGTGAGTTCTAAATTGACGTACGATAAAAAAAAAACAAGTATACACTCTCACTCAAAGATAAAAGGAGATAGGAAACCAAGCTGTCAAAATAAATTTGTCTACAAATTGAGGCTTTTTAGAAAGAATTCAGTTAAAATGTGGTTAAAACTTGACATGTGGCTGCGGAGCAGGTTAAAATGTGGCAGTATTCGTTAAAAATTAATCCATTTTTAACCACAATTCATTCAATTTGCATACGGCCTGATTAACTTGGGGTCTCCATTGAACATTTCCGATGACAGGACTATCGGCCTGTCATCAGACAATCCAATAGAGACCAACAATCCAACATCCAGTCCATGATCCGGTCATCGCAGTCTGGATTTTTTGAGCGGATTAAAATGTTGTCATCAATTTGACGTTTGTGTTGTATGTAGTATTGAGCGTCCATTTTCCACAGATTTTTTGACACATTTACTTGCTGATGGAGAAGACATAATAATGCCCAGTCAAAAAAAACACTGGATTGCGGATGAGATTGCAGAAGAGAAGTTGGATTGGATTTCACTCTTGTGGAGCCTCAGGGTAAAGCGAGAAACAGATTGAACCAGCAACAGCAACAGCACCAGCAACAGCGGCGGCCATTGTTTTAGAACTCATGTATTTTAATCGTCTGACACAGAATAAACCAGCACCAGCAACGTCAACAGCAACGTTTGGTCAAAGTCCTAAATTTGCTGTTGCTGGTCCATTGCTGACAACTTTCAATGTACAAAATTCAGAGGCACCAAACAACAAAAAATAAAACAAACATGAAAACAAGGAGAACGAAATGTCAAAACAGATGAAATGACGTCGCTGGTGCTGGTGGCAATGTGTTTGGAAAATATTTGCTGGCCAGCGTGCTGTTTGCTGTTGACGGTGCTGGTGCTGTTGCTGGTTTAATCTGTTTCACGCATAACAAAATATATTTTGTTGAAAATTTCAAAACAAAAGTGTCTTCTGAGTCTTAAATCAGCGAATCTCCAAATATAATGGGTGGCTAGGAAACGGTGACGTCATAAAATGAACGAGCCTCCAACCGACACCAACTTCACATCATATTCGCAAAATATTTAATGGCGTTTTGTGGTGAAAATCAAAATTGAAAAGACGACGATTCTTCGTATATGTTGGTTTTATTTTGCAAGAAAAAATAAGAAATTCTCGTTTTTCTGTTCTAATAAGAAAAGTCGAACGTTTCTAGTATCCCTGTTCAATGTAAAACGATACCTTTTGTAGTGAATAACAAAGTTTTCTCACGAAACCGAATTGGACAAAATATACCAATTGCCAATTGGTTGAAGCCAGATAAACCACCTTCGGATTTTTATCTGAAAAAAAGAAAAAAAAAATCGGTGACGCAGGCATAACTGTTCAACAATTTGTTTATATCAAATCGTATTTATGTGAATTAAGTGTGCTGCTGCAACCGAAGGGCTTGACCATTTATTATTTGAAGGAAGATCAAGAAAACAAGCAGGTAAGCCCAATGAATGGATTTTAATTTCGTTTTTTTCTTTTTGATTTTGCCTTTTTATTCGTTTATTCAAGCCTTTTGGTCAATTTTGTATAAATTCATTATTTTTGTTCGATTCCTTTGTCTTCTTTTCATTTGATAAGAAAAAAAAATTAACTTTTTCGTGTTGAATGTTGAAATTACGATAAATGTGGATAAAACAGCAACAAGTTTTGACTCGCACCGCCCCGAAATTTTCAATTGTTTTATTGCATTTTTGGTTTTGCTTCGCTTTTGATGTCTTTCTGCACCGTTATCTGGCTTACCTTATTTGCTTTAATATTCCACTTTCTCTTGGCTTATCGAAGAGTTGAAACAAAGTGTCAACGTTTTTGGTTGAATATGATCCAAGACAATTGGGAGGTGCAAAGGGGTTATTTTCTGTAAAAGCTATTTCGATTCAATCTTACCAGCTAAGTGGATATGAATACACATATTCTGAAAATACACATGATTGAGGTACTTCGGATCACAATACAGCAGTTTTCCAAAGGGAACGGTCCCTGGCATGCATTCTCCGATCGTTCAAACCAAGCGCTTTGGTATCCGCAGTTATTTGGTTTATGTACCGGAGGTTCGGCCTTCCTTGTCGTCTCGAACCTGGGGCTGGGATGAGAAGACTTTCTTGGCTGAAGCGTTGTCGTCCATTCGCTCGATGTGGCCGAATAGATGTAATCTTCGTTTCTTGACTTTCGGCTTCATTATCATCTTTGTACAATTCACGGTTAAACCTTCATCTCCGTTCGCTATCGTCGCATACAGGACCCCTTTTTTACTATCGTCCAGCATTCTCCGCCGTAGAATAGGGCTGGTAAGTAAGTCTTGTATAGTAGGTAGGTAGGTAGAAATGGCTGTCCTACTTTCGCGTAGGACACAATTAGCGTTGAGTGCGCCGTTTTGATACCATACCTCGTGGTATTCTAAATAGATTTGAGAATGGGTTATGGATGATGTATGTTCCGCACGTACAAACCTATAAATAGTATTGTTATTCTCCTACCCTGCGGCCTATTATCTCATAGTGCCATTTAGTGAGGGAGGAATATGGGGGGGGGGGGCTAAATCCACTCACTGTGTTATTGAGGTATGAGATCATGTCTTTGATCTTGAATTCTGAGAGTTCCTCAATACCGTTGAAGAATTCTTTACCTAAGTAGAGTGCTCTTTTCCTAGCCAGGGCCGGACAATGGCATAGAAAGTGTGGGACTGTTTCTTTTTCATCCTGGTTCTCACAGCTACGGCAGAAAGAGTTACGTGGTATACGCAATTTTGCCCCTACAGGCCAATGTCCTGTGCAGGTAGCGACAATCCTGGCTATGTCATGCCTTGATTTTGAAATTAAATTGATTGATTTTGGTTTGTTATAGGCGGGCCAGATATTTCTAGATATAACACAACTCGTTAAACTATTCCACCTATGGTTTGTTTCTGATGGTATTTGGTCAGGATATAGCCCTTCACAACTCCAAGAGGAGCATATATGTACTCTCACTGCCAATGAGTTGTGAAGGGCTGATCCTTGCCTAGCTAGCTCATCTGCCTTCTCATTTCCCTCATAGCCCCTATGGCCAGGGATCCAGATTAGAGTGACGCGCATATCAAGTTCCTTGAGGGCCTCTTTGCATTGCTGGACCAGTTTAGAGGATGATAAGCTGAATCAATGGCTTTAATAGCTGCCTGACTGTCTGTAGTATAACTACATTTTGGTTCTGTCGGATATTTTTAAGGGCTGTACAAGCTTCCCTTATCGCTAACAATTCTGCCTGGAATACACTGACAAAATCGGGAAGTCTATAGGATTTTGAAATCTTAAGAGAGATTCACAGGAGACACCTGCACCAACACCGCATTCCATCTTCGAACCATCCGTGAAGATAGTTGTGTCGAAGTCTTTCGTCACATCGCCTTCCTCCCAGTCGATTCTTGACGGGAGCAAGACTCTAAACTTCTTCGAGGTGTTTAGGGTAAGGATGCAGTAATCGGTGGTTGTGGATAGGATGTCTAATGGTATCAGGCTTGTTTGGTTGCAGTGCCCGTAGGATCTAGTTTTCCAGCAGTCTATTTCTTTGAGTCTCAAGATACTGCAGGACACCTGATATTTATTAAAGAGGTCAATCGGAAGAAGGTCCAGGATGACGTTAAGTGCATTCGTTGGACAGGACCTGATTGCCCCTGATATCCCTACGCAAGCATTTCTCTGAACCTTTGAAAGCTTGTTTACTATGTAAGCTTTGCTGAGGGCGGGCCACCAAACAATGGAACCATAAACAAGTATCGGTCTTACAACCGCTGTGTACGCCCACTGGTTCATTTTTGACTGGAGGCCTCACTTTTTACCGAACGTTTTGTTACAGGCGTAGAAGGCCACGCACGCCTTTCTCACCCGTTCTTCGATGTTGAGCTTCCAGGATAATTTGGTGTTTAGTATTACGCCCAGATATTAGGCACTGGAAGACAGTGTTAATGGTTGACCGTTTAACCGAGGTAGAGTGAATGGTGGTACTTTGATTTTGGTGGTGAAAAGCATCAACTCGGTTTTGTTACTGTTAACACCTAGTCCACAGCTCGTAGCCCAGGTGCTTACTTTCTTCAAAGCCATATTAGTGATTTCACTGATCACGCTTGGAAATTTTCCTGAAACTAGAATGACCAAATCATCGGCGTACGCAACCGCTTTCACTCCACTACTCTCGAGTTTCACAAGAATGCTGTTCATGACCAAAAGCCATAAAAGAGGAGACAGTACACCTCCTTGGGGTGTTCCTCTGCTGGCATACTTGGTACACATTGAATATCCTAACTTTGATTGAATCCTCCTATTACTAATGTAGTTCTCAACACCGAAGTCTGCAAGTGATTCTGCGATGGATTCAGTTAGGACGTTGTTGAAAGCTCCTTCTACGTCTAAGAAGGTAGCTAGGGTATATTCCTTGAAATGAATCGTGTTTTCTATCGTTCTCACTACCTCATGAAGAGCAGTCTCTGTAGATCTACCCCTCATGTAAGCATGTTGCGAGTTAGATAGGGGAAAACTACTCAGAATACTCCTTATGTGAGATTCTACGATTCTCTCCAGGGTTTTAAGAAGAAAGGAAGTAAGGCTTATAGGTCGGTAATCTTTGGCAGATTCATGCCCTCTTTTACCAATTTTTGGTAAGAAAACCACTCTTACCTGACTCCAAGACAAAGGGACATGGTTTAGCAGAGGCAACCTTTAAAGATACTCTCAAGCCGTGGAACCACTAATTCAAGCTGATTTTGCAGCATTATAGGCAGTATTCCATCAGGGCCTGGAGATTTGTATGGCGAGAAAGTTTTAATAGCCCAGACTATATTTTTCTCTAGTTATAAGGGCGTTAACATGCTCTATGGAGGTTGGCATGTTGAAAGTCAGATTAGATTCGGGTGGTCCTTCTGCACAACCAGGATAGTGTTCATTCATTAGTAACTCTTATGTCTCCATTGGAGATGTTGTTTAGCTTCCATATGGTTTTTTAAGAAATGAGGGGTTCGAATGTTCTTTCGATAGAACCCTACTAAGCCTGGCCGACTCTTTGATATTTTCGATGGACTGACAGTACTCTTGCCATCCTTGTTTTTTGGCTTGAACTATAGAGCGCTTGTATATTCTCAAGCAGTCTTTCTTCGTTCTTCGGAAAGTCACACGTTGAAAATGTCGGAGGCGTCATACGCCGATTAGCACATGGTCAATTTGCTTGGTGGTTTGATCATCCCGGGATCGCCAGGTTGCTGTTTAGATTTTCCGTCTTGGGATAGTGCTATTTATCACCGTATTACGAGCTGGAGTAAAGTCGGTTAGTCGGAAGCCGTTATCTGTTGTAACTACGTGGAGGCTGTGGCTTCCAACTAAAAAAAGTTAGGTGTGTTTTTTTATCGAATTGATGATAATGGAGAGTGCCCTTTAGAGTGTAATAAGTGCAATAAGATTCTAGCAAATATACAATTCAGTGATAAATGCCAAAACTAACGTGAACACAATTTAGCACCAATTCTTTCTTTAATCAGCGAAATTTTCCAAATCATTTGAAAGCCCTTAAACGCCCAGCGTTGTCGCGCGAAGGTCTGGTTTATTGTAGACAAACAATAGGCAGAATCAAAAAGAAAACATTAACGAAATTGAAATTCAATCAAATAATTAATTTAAAATAAAACCGCAACGCTGGGTGTTTCCGTTCATTTAATTTTCGACAAAACTTTAACCTCAAATCGTCAAACTTCCCAGCGTTGCAAAACTAAGAGTAAACAAAAAATCCACTTTCTAAACCCAACTATTTATGTTCTAGACTTTGACTTTTGGAAAAAAGACAAGAACTTCAACGAGCTACACAATTTTTTAATTTTGTAAACCAAGATTTTTGTTTGAAAAAATAAAAAAAAAATGGAAATAAGCCCCGGTCGAGCACCATTTGATGTCAACGATGACTTCAAACCCCTACGAAAGCCACATATTCAAGAAATAAAGAAGGCGACAACATCAAAAAGTCCCACACCACTTTCCCCAACAGCTAAAGCTTTTGTTCCAAAATCCAAACAAAGTGATAGTCCAAGCATACAGTCGTCTTCTCCCCAACCACAAATTGTCATCCAACCGAATTCAGTAAATAATCGATTGCTGAAAATTCAGCATCCCGAACAGTATGCAAAAACTGTGAATAATTGTAATTCCATTCCACCGAACGTTGCTGCAGTCTCATCGTCAGTCCAAAAACGTCTAAACATCCACGACAGAGCACAGCAGTCCGATCTGAACTCAAACTACTTACAAGCCACAGAAGTGGAAACAATAGCCTTAACTTATCTAGCAACTGTGATTCAATGCCTCAACGACAATCCAGGCTCATTCGATACTGTCGCAACAAGGTTTCTCACAATTTTCGATGGCATGGAAAACAATGAATTTGTCCTGAGCAACGCCATGGAAAATATATTCAACGAATCAATCGAGAATCCCAATTTCCGATACATGGGCGCAAAGCTCTATAACCTTCTCCACATGCTTAATTTACGCGAGGATTCTCTGTTTCATACTCTGCTCAAATGCAAACTTGAATATCAACAAGCCGAGGTCATGGAGTTCATGCAGAACAATCAGGAGCAAAAAGTCAGAGAGACTGCACTGTTTCTGGCCGAATTGTATATGCAACTTCGTGGAGACGACACCCGAATCAAGTTGATAGCTGAAAACATCGTATTCGCTCTCAAGCAATTGCTGACCAAAGTTTCAAATGACAATATCCGTTGCATATGCTTCACATTGAAACTAGCTGGATACGACTTGGACTCAGATTGCAACACCGAAATTCGTGTGATCATGGAGAAACTGGACCAAATCAACAGAGACAAGCCAGGAAAGTATCCCCTCGTAAAGAATGTGATTTCCCTGAAGAAGAACAATTGGGGTCGATTGGCCCTCAATCAAGACATCCATAAGAGTAGAAATGACTCGAATAGTGAAGCAACAAATGAACCGACCTTCTATGGTCCTGACGGGAAAATAATAACCCAAGAAGAAAGTCAGTTTTTGGCAACTAGCGTTCCCAAAACTCCCTCAACGACAGAGGACGACGATGAATATGATTCCGAAGTAGACTTGGATCCAGAAATGGATGAGGAAACTGAGAAGGCTTATCGTAAATTTTGCAAGCTCAATAAAACCGCTAATTAAACTCACTACTTATGTTCTCAAATTTGAAAAAAAACACAATTATTGACGATCGCTTTCTCAATGTGTCTGTCCATGAATATTTTTTCTTTTTTTTATTTCTCAGTGTATTATTTATTATTTTATGTGTTAACAAACGTAACGTTTTCGTTGTGCAGATATTTTATTTTTTATGTATCGACTCTAATTTAGCAATAAACGAAAAAAAACGACGATAATTAAAAAATTCTTTTTTATCAATATCGTTTGGCTTATTTATTTCTTATTTAAAGTGATGGCAAATGTTGTAACGAAGTTACAAATTCATAACGAAAGCAAATCAACAACACACAACATAGCGCCAAAAGAAAACAACAACCAACAACAGCCATCAATAGAAGCAAAGAACTAAAATTAAAACAACAACAAACACACGAACAACGAAAACAGACAAGCAGCAATACAGAAGTTACAATGTCGCATGTGCAACTGATTGGCACTTTTCTGTCTTCTTTCAATTCACTCCTACTTGTTACTCGAAATATATCAAGTAGGAGTGATATCAACTATAAAATCAGAATTCATTTGGTCGTCGACCGGCGATCAGGTGCTCTGTGCCATAAATACATATTTTTTATTCAGAGGATTCCTGAGGCATGCTTTTGGTTAACGCCATAAGAAGCCTCGAATAAAGTTTTGTTTCGGCCTTATATCGCCTTGACTAGGGATTAAATACCATTTTTTCGTTAAGGCTAGGGAAACTATCCCACTGCTTTCATTATCGTCTCGGCTAGGGATTAAATCCCATGTACCGTCGAGACTAGGGAAATTATCCCACTGTAGATAACGCTTCGACTAGGGATTGAATCCCATGTACTGTTGAGGCTAGGGATTAAATCCCATCTTTCCGTCAAGGCTAGGGAAGTAGTATTGTAGTATTAGTAGTATCATTATTGTTCCGACTAGGGAATGAATCCCATACACTGTCGGAACTAGGGAAATTATCCCACCGTTAAATTCCTAGAACTAGGGATTGAATCCCATCCGCCGTCGTTTGTTCTGGGAATCCGCCGATTATAATCTTTCTTACTTCAATAAGTAAATTTGAATCGAATCTTTCTTTATAAACCGAGTTTTATTTTGTTCTTTAATCGGAAAAACCTGGACCCACTGACCTACCTCAACTGAGAAAAACAAAAGAACATCACAATGTTTCGACTGCTTTACTCGGATATACAAAAAGCGTATACACGATTTATATTTATTTACTTAGAAAAGGACTAATTTTTAATGTTAATGTTAATAAACTACAACCACAATAGAACTTTGTCGTGAGTTGATTTAACGTCGGCACCTGTCAATTAAGACTTATCCGAACGGTGAACCATTTCACTTGGGACCGTAACTGGGTAACGGCCTGCACCGTTAATCACACTGTTTGAGATTCGCCAATATCAAACATTTAATTAGATCCAAGGAAGGCTCACCTGCTTTCTTCCAGTACAGGACATTTTCCTAAGAAGTGAAAAACATCTTCTCTTTCTCTTTGGTTGCATAAACTACATTGTCCAGGACGATTGTCCCTCAAAGTGTCAGCATCATAGAAATAACCTTAACATTGTTCTCATCTCTAAAATAATTATTTGGTCCAAGGTTATGACTAAGGTGTTTGTAAATTAATCTATGAGGTGAATTTGAAGCTTCTTCTATACAGCGACTACGAAGCTTTTCATCAACCGTCGCAATTAGTTTGTACAGTTTAACACTGCAATCATTAATGTTGCCGCTCTCGTACTGTTTTTATCCCCAAACCTGCGCTGCGTAAAGCATTATAGACTCAGACACTGCTTCAAATACACGAAATTTGCTACTATGAGCTATATTCTTGTTTGCGAAACACTTTGCCCAGGAAGTCCCAATTGCACTTTTTGCCTTCACAAGTTTATCCCCAAGATGTCTTTCCATACTAAGATTCTTTGTAAAGCACACTCCTAGATAAGTGAATTCATTTTCCTTCCCCACTTCAATCAAATTCGAATCGTAGCTCCATCTTTCATTTGAGCAATTTCTTCCACCTCCATTCTTGAAAATCATTATTTTGGATTTACTTAGATTGACCTTTAGAATCCACGTTACGTAGTAGGTAGTACCTATGCAATTGATTTATCATCAGTTGCAGTGATTGGGGTGAATTAGAAAGAATCAAAATGTCATCGACATAGAAAAGTGCTTTGATCAATGTCCCTGTGAATTCCACTCCTCCGCCAATGTTTTCGGTAAGGTTATCTATAAAGAGCGCAAATAATAGCGGGCTCAATGCACACCCCTGCCGGACGCCTGTTCCAGTCTGAAACCATTCAGAGATTTCCTCTCCATTCCAAACCAAGGCTTTGGTATCATTATAAATATTTTTGAGGACTTTGCCGAATTTCCTGGACATCCCCAGTCCATAAGAGCGCATTTCTGTCCACCACCGACCGCATGGAACGCAGCTTTAAAATCCACGAAGAAACAATAGAGTTTCGTTTGGTTCCGTAGAAAGTTATCGGCAATGCTCTTAAGCACAAATATAAAGTCGACCGTGGAGTAACCGGATCTGAACCCAGCTTGAAACTCCTTCAGTAACCCATTCTGGGCTCTCTTTGAGTACTTCCTTTTTTGTGGATAGGAAAGATTAAGGATTCCTTTAACCATTCCGGTTAAGGATCCGTATCCGTAGAATCGTATTTATCAGCTCATTGGTGCCGTACTTTGAGAATTCAACTGGTTCCGTCGGACCTAGCCGCTTTCCCATCATGTAATTTTTTCAAAAGTATTTATAACTTCTTCAGTATTTATGCATGCATCAAGTGTGCTATTTTCAAAGCATGGCTCTGCATATGATACTGTTGCACTGACGCTCAAAGGTTCTTTTAAATGCGCCAACAGTCAGGTGTTAAATCTCTGTGTATCTTATACTCGTTTCCATTCAATCTTTTCACCATTTTCCAAAAATCCGATGAATTCTTGCATTGTGATAGCCGTCTAGCCTCCTCATTAAAAAAGGTACTTCTTTTAATCCTGCATAAGTTTTTGAACTCCCTATTCGCTCTTAATATAATCACTTCCATAAACACGAAATGATCTCTGTCTCGCATGTCTACAATCATCGTCAAACCAAGGTTCTACAGGAGTGAACTTGCCGGATAAGCCGATTTTATGCAATTTGCAATAGCACTCAGACCAGAGCTGATTCCCTGACTTAGTGAAAGGTTTAGGTTTCTATGATATACAGCTGCCTTGTTAGAATTCCACTTCAGTTTTGGTAGCAACTGTAGATTTCTTGTACCGGAATCATCATTGGTTACTAATAGCATCATCGCATTGATGGGTAAATGATCCGAGAATGGTAACGGGTCTACTTTGAAGTTAAGTATATACTCCACCACTGCTCCTCCAGCTAAACTGTAATCTATTACTGAGCTACCTTGACACTTGACTTCCAACAAATGTGAATTCACCGGCGCAGGGACATGTGTAAGTCCCAGGGACATAAGTCCCAAATTTTTTCTTTGGGCCTTATGTCCCACCTAAGTGAGGCATAACACCCAAATTGAGTTTTGGATTTAAGGCCCAGTTTTTTTTCTGAAAGTGGGACATAAGACCCAAATAAAAAAAAATAGTTTGAATAAAAAAAATTGTAAATAAGAAAATTTATAATTTTATTCTTGTTTTATGTATTTAAAAATTAAAAAAAAAACACAACTGGAAATAAGATAATTCAAGAAGGTTTTCTTATTATAAATGATTGAATTAATTTGAATTATCTGTCTACAAAACGGACATAATCATTCATTTTTCGAGCTATTGCCTCTTTAACGTTGAAGATCATTTATTACATAGTTTAAAAATGGTTGCAAAGTAATAGCACTTTATTCTTTGGATTTTCGAAACAAATGGTGGAGAAAAGAAAGTTATAAGATTCTAGACAAGTATACAAATTTTGATAACAAAAATATATATGTATGTATGTATCAAACTTATTTTTTGAAAATATGAGAACAGAGACTTGCATATAAAATTTAAGTTTTAGAGACTTAATAAAATTAAAGACCACAACTTTCAATAATCTAACCCTTTGTATACACAACGAACTGTTGTGACACAAAGATAGGAGATTAGAAAAATGAAAGCGGAACAAGATAGCATACTTTGAGGAGCTTGTAAAAATGCATGTCTATTCATAGCAATTGATAAACAATAAAAAGTCTGCAATGGGAAACCAAAAATCAGTGGAGTTGTTAGCGCAATGCGTAGTGCATTGGCTTCCCAACTAGCTGGTCTAGGTTCAAATCCCAAAATGTGAACTCAAAAAGTTTTTCGATTAATATGAAAAATAACTAGACAGCACCACTTTAAAGGAGTCTGATGTCTGATGATCGGCTTGGCACCCGTGAAATAGCTATAACTCCAGCCAAACAAAGGAATTGACGGAAAAAAGGCAGAGGTGCTTCTCTAAGTTGTTATCGTTGTTCAAATACATAAATGGAATTGACAGACGCAGCCCAACTGCAGTGTTAAAATAAAACAAAAACAAATTAATACCTACTAGCGACTGTAAGTCATAGTCATTCATTCGTAAAAGTTACATGCTCCAAATTACAAGTCAACTGACTCTTGAGTCTTGACTTTTGCGACTTTCCACTCAACAAAGTTCAAATAAGAGTGAATTTATTTCACTCAATGTACTCTGTAATTTTCATTTTGAATTTCACTCAAACTCGTTCCACACCAATGGAAACACTGCCTGTTGGTTTAAATATTGTGAAAACAACATTGTTCCACTACAAGCTAGAAGCTAGATGCTACCTATACAAAGTATCTAAAGGTTCTCAAATCTCCTCAATTGCTTAGCTAGCTCTTGAAAGTCACACTGAAATAGTAACCAAACCAAAACCACTGAATTGACTGTGAGATTGGTGAGAACAACAAACTACAATACCAGCAAAGTTACAAATTACAATCACAGGGGCACACACGCATTCCGTAGAGAATTCAACTTCAGTTCGAGTCTTTTGCTGGTGCCGTTCGCGTGTAGATTTTCCGAAGCGGTGGAATTCTACAGTTCAAACACAGTTATTGAACCACGACAAAACATTAAAACAAAAATTCTTTTTATTTTTACTGTCAGCAGCCAACGTAAACAAACTAATGTCAATATTTAATCGATAGTACGAATAGCCTTAATTCTTCAACTTCGAACGAGTTGTGGATAAACCGTTGTGCGTGTGTGTGTGGAAATACAAAAAGATCTATCTTTCTTTCAATTTTTTTTCGCACCCGCCCAATACCTATCTCCAAATTATTTATCTAACTCTTGAGTTCTGAGTGCTATTAGCTAAATTAAAAATAATTTAGTGTATATGAAAATTTATAAAAATAAATAGTTTCAAGTGAATCGAAAAGGAAAAAGAAAAGAAAACAAGTTTGTAAACAAGTGTCCTATTTCGGTTACCATAGTATCCTGTTCAACTGGATTAGTGCAGTTCTAATTGGATTTATCCTACCATCGGGAAAATATTTGTCCATCAAGCTAACAGGTGAATTCACATTTTACTTTGAAGAAAAACCTCCGAAAGTATATTTAAAAAAAATATATATACGTCACGTCATGTAAATTGTCTAGATTCAAATTTTTTGAGATCATTTTTTGGGCTGTGGTCAAAAAGATGGGAGAAACAGAGAGACACACAGTAGAGACATTATAAATGTATTTGTTGAAAAATCAAGTTTATTCTTTTTTTTTTTTTTTCTTATTTTGAGTTATTGTTGCTTTGCTTCGTTCGTTAGGTTTTGAATATTTGATTCTCATTTAAACTCCATTAAATTCTAGAGGCAAGTCTCGCAATCGCAAGTCAAAAGTACATTATTTTGAAATGTCTATCAATTATTGTTTGTATTGGAGTTTACGGTGAGTACACCGTTTACAGTCGAGTTACAGTAGTCGGTTCGATAGAGTTAATTTTTGTATCCGTTGGTAGGCAATTCCTCTTTGGAAGGTGGAAAACTTGTTAGACGAGATCGCTGCAACATTGATTCTACTTTAGGCTGTGTCTTTTTTGTTTGTATTTGGTGTCTATCGTGGTCTTGCCTCATCGTACTCGATTCTGGATTTCGTCGATGTTGCGAACATGACTTAATTTCTTGATGCTCTCTGTGTTTGTAGTGTGTTGACTTTTATGTATTTTTTATATTAGTAAAGAGGATGGAGATAGGCATGACATCAACAGTACGAAACTTGGCGGAATGCTTTTATCTACATTCGTGATTGAAAAAATTGTTATTTTGTGTTCATTTCGTCATCGGCAATCGAAATCGAAGACTTTTAATTTTCTGTTCTTTACTTAAAATTTCTAAATGGGGAAAAGGATTTCTGGAAGACACTGCACTAACACTCGCAGTCCCTCTGACGTGAAGATAGTCCGTCCGTCAGTTTCTAGTGCTTTTTTCCCTATGTGTTTAGGCCTGATCTGTGTATTTGTTTGCAGGTGAGGTTGGGTTTAGGGGGCAAGATCCCCCCGTCCGACGAGCTGACGACGTGCATCGCAAGCAGGCCGCGTCTCGGAACTTAGCATTCTTTCCGTTTCCTACCCTAGTATTCCATTTCTAGCTTCCTTCCTCTCCGAAATCTGACTTGTCAGATTGTTTCCAATGTTCCCCTCCTCTTGCCTCGCAACAAATTGAGGGAAGTAACAACAAATCTAACAATGTGTGTAACGCCAAATTTTTCAAAAATGAGATTTTGACGCCATCTGTTAGATTTGGGCGAAATCTACAATCACTCATACCGGGAATCCCTATTTTAGTATATAAACCTTTGAAATTGGCCCGGAAAGCTTTCTACACTATTCCCGAGGGGCGTACTAAGGTGGAACACACAAGTGGAAGAGGACCTCAATCAACTTGGAGTGCAAAAATGGAGACAGCTAGCTAGGAACCGAACTGGCTGGTGGAGACTGTTGATTGAGGCCCAAGTCCACAACGGACCGTAGCGCCACCTTAAGTATGTAAGTAAAACGCTGAAATTGACATCGTGTAGTGAAATTGGCTAATATGGAGTTACATATTTTGCACGCGTCTCCCACAATATGTTTCGAACCCTGTGCCCGAACCTCGAATGATTTGAAAGTGAAATTTGCTGACCATTTGTTTTTGGTAGTAACAATAGCCTTTCTATAATAGAGAAAGTAAACAAAGTTCGCAACTGTTTGGATGCATCCTAAGATCAGACTGGTAGTTAGCTTGAAGGCCACGTCTCAAATTTTGGACGTTTCGAACATTTCTTTTCCAAACAACCCAGTACCCCTGAAGTTTCTCCCTTCCTCTCTCAAATATGTTTTGTGAGATTATCGTAAGGCTTCGGACGCCTCGCACCGGTAGTTTACCAAAAGAAAACTGAAAGTGGTAATATTTTTCCTTAAAACTCAGCTCTTTGAAAATGTTTTCAGATTGCTATGTTCAGCAATTTAGTTTCACAAGCCGTTTTTTACTAACCTCCAGCTCAGGCTATTGAATCAGTTACACGCCACGCAAAACGAGTTAAGAACTTATCCTTGGCTTATGAGTTATGAGGATATAAGGATATATCATTCTAATATGTTCCTAACAGAAAAACATTAATGTTTATCATATTTAGCCATATACTAAAAAACACCTATTCCTCTGTTATTCCACAGGTTAACTTATTCACAGAATAAGGATCAATCAATGGATTAATGTTTATCACATTTATAGCCGATTTTTCATTCATCGACAAAATCTACAAATAATAAACTGGCAAATAAACTTGTCTGAGTATTCATCGGTCGAATAAATAAGGGTGTTATTCGTCAGATAAAGTCTATCTGACGATTGAAAAATCCAATATTTTGTTATCTGTTGAATAAACACTATCTGCTTGTTTATCTGAAGAATGAAAAATTGGCTCTTAAGTATTAACAAAACTTACCTATTCCACTGTTATCCCACGGGTTAACTAATTCACAGAATAAGAATTAATCCTGGGATTAAACAAAATAATTTGGTTCCCTCTGGGAATTTGTTGATGATGCTTTTTTGTCATCTAATGAATAGACCAGAGAAGCTGTTTTTTTTACATTTTATTATTCCTTCGATAAACTACCCTCCACAGTGGAATAACTTAGCAAACGTCAGTTAAGAGAAATTTTGTTTATGAAAGGCATTTCCACTTAGTCCACAGAATAAGGGTTAAACCTTCGCTATTCTGTGTTCTTTATTTTGGCTGATTGTGGCTACTGATACTGATATTTTAGACGACTTGGATTGTTGAGTACCTTTGAGCTCCGTATTCCCCTGATGAAGTGATAAATTCTCGTACCAAGTACCTCCGAAATGGAAAAAAAAATAAACCTATAAATTTGTATGAAAATTGACAGTTAAACAATTTGAAATCAAAAATACCCAATCGAAATCGTCAACAGCATCTTACAACTAGAAAAATATCTAGCAGTAAGTAGAAAGTCAAAATATTGTTGATAAAATAGTTTTTTTTTTTTTTTAATTTGTTTGAAGTGCTTCACTACTCTTAAACGCCACTGTACTCAATCAAAAAGAGGCAATCAAACGATTGTCACTTTTTTTCTCTATGTATATTTTGCTCTTTTGAGTTTTTCATTAACATTTTTTGGGTATCTCTTGTATAGCGTGTGTGCAGAAGATAAATTTACGGATGTCGTCATCATTGGAAAATTTAGGTCACCAAGCAAATGTGATTTTCCGAAGCGCAGACGACCGGAGCGGTGTCTGTGTTGTTGTGTTCTTTGTGCTTTTTTTTGCATTTAAATGATTTCCAACATGGATTTTCACACAGTTGAATTACCTGTTGAGAAAATCTAATAAACACTTTAGTACGTACTACGAAGGTAGATAGAGTAGAAAAGCAAATATTTTTTGTTTGTACTCAAGTGTATACTTTTGCTTCAAAACTGTTAGATTTGTATTTACACTGGCAAAAATATTTTGCAATTTTTTTAGGTGTATTTGTTTGTTGAAAATCAGTGTTGATGACCGCAATTTGTCAACACATGAGAGTGATAAAAAAGGCCGAGATTTTTTATAGTTGAGATTTCTTTTTGGACGCCTCGGGAGTTTTATTTGTGGTAATTTTTAACCACTTTTTCGCACATTTCGGGCGGTTCCTAAGCTAAAACTTGAGTAATGTTGGTTTTTAATGCGTCTAAACTCTAAAGTTATGGGATTTATATTTCAATCCAAATAAAACAATCCTTTAAAAATAACCGTTGTTTATTGTTCAAGAGCTAAATAGAGAATAATATAACAAAACATTTCATATTGAAAACTAAAAACATCAATTTGATATTAAATACTTCATTGATATAAGTACAGTAGATTGTACTACAGTGTGAGTTGCTGGTTTGCTTATTTTCAACACTTCCCCTCAAACTGCAACCCGAATAATTATACCAAACACATACCAAGGTTTGTGAAACAATTAGTGTGCTTGGGTGCTGATAAGCATTTTGTTAAAACATCAGCTGGCATTTCATCTGAAGGCATATATTCAATCTTGATGTCCTCTCGTTCTATAGCTTCTCTTACGAAATGGTGACGTAGATCAACGTGTTTTGTACGATTGTGAAATACTGTGTTCTTGCTTAGTTGTCCAGCACCTTGGTTATCATTGAAAATGGTAGTTGCTTGTGGTTGATTAAAAATTTCATCCAAAAATCGTCTGAGGTAAATTGCTTTCTTAGTTGCTTCGGATATAGCCATATACTCGGCTTCTGTAGTTGACATAGCAACTGTACGTTGCTTCCGGGATTCCTAACTGACTGCTGCATTTGCCAAATTAAAGTTGTATCCTGTATATGATCGTCTGTCATCAACACATGAACCCCAATCTGCATCAGCATATCCTATTAGGCTTTTTCCGGTTTTTGTAAATTTCAGTCCAAGTTTATCTGTGCCTTTTAAATAGCGTAGCACTCTTTTTGCTGCAATCCAGTGTTGTTTGCCGAAGTTTGTGTTGAATTGACTTAGTATACTTACTGCATGTGCGATATCTGGTCGAGTTGAAACGGCAAAATACATCAAAGATCCAATCAAATTTTGGTAGGGTATATTTTCCATTTCTTCTATTTCGTCATCAGTTTTGGGACACATTTCTTTCGTAAGTTTTTCGTTAGGATTCATAGGGCTACTTACTGGCTTACAATCTTTCATGTTGAAACGGCAAAGGATGTCCTGTACATATTTTGATTGTGACATTGTGATTTCGTTTTTATCTTTATCTTGTTTGAATTGAATTCCTAGACAAAAATTCAACATTCCCAAACCTTTAATTTCAAAAGATTCTGATAAATCTTCTTTAAGTTGTTGCAGTTTCTTCGGGTTATTTGATGCTACTATCAAGTCATCAACGTAGATTAAAACAATGGTAATTTCATCTTTCTGTGTTCGAGTATAGACGCAAGGATCAGCACATGAAGGTTTTAAATTGAGTCGCTTCAGCTTCTGATCTAATTTCTTGTACCATTGTCGTCCAGACTGTTTCAATGCATATAGGGCCTTCTTGACTTGACAGACTTTATCACCTTTAAATTCTTCGAGCACCTCTTTGGGTAAAATTTCTTCAAATGCTTCAGGGATTTCCATATAAATTTCTTCTTCTATTTCGCCGTTTAAATATGCACTAACGAAATCCAGTTGGTGAAGTTCAAGATTTAGTTCTACAGCCAGTGCCATTATCATTCGTATAGATCCAATTCTAGCTACGGGTGCAAAGGTTTCATTGTAGTCAACGCCTTGTGTTTGTGTGAATCTTTTGGCGACTAGTCTGGCCTTGCGACGCTCTAATGAGCCAGTTGCGGAGTATTTTGTGCGTAGTATCCATCTAGATTTGATACAGATTCTGAAGCTTTTCCCATATATCCTTAGATGTTGTGCAATTTTCGATTTGCCTCAATTCAGTTAAAATCAAATCAGCTTTTGCTTTCGCATCATTATTTACCCACTCAGCTATTGCTGATTCCGGCGTAGACGGCTTCTCGCATGTTCCATTCACATACTTCCAGGCATCGTTCTTTATGAGAAGGGCTTCAACTTGAATCTTCCATGTGTCGAAATTGTCCTCAATCTTCACATTGGTAAAGCTCATGGTATGGTCCTCTTCGATTGACTTGATTCTCTATAGTTTCAAAAAAATTAATTGCTCTTCAATTGTTCTTGAACTTTTTCTTCGTTTTCAATTTTCGTATGTATTCGTTTAGCCTTTTTAGCGAGCTAATTTCTTTTCTTCAGCGCAGATGAAAACGTTCTGGGCACATAACTTATGGGATTTATATTTGAATCCAAATAAAACAATCCTTTAAAAATAACCGTTGTTTATTGTTCAAGAGCTAAATAGAGAATAATATAACAAAACATTCATTTCATATTGAAAACTAAAAACATCAATTTTATATTAAATACTTCATTGATATAAGTACAGTAGATTGTACTACAGTGTGAGTTGCTGGTTTGCATATTTTCAACAAAAGTTCGGGGACTATTCGCGTAGACAGGGTCTTTTGCGTAGCCCCACGGAAGAAAATCTAACGGTGTCAAATCGCATGACACCGGTCAATTGACATCGCCAAAATGTGAAACTAAGCGACCAGGAAACTGCTCAAGCTCTAATTGACCGTGTTGTGTAGCTTTTTGCCCAAGTCATGATCTTCCATCGCCGCGCCGTCCAAAAAAAAAAAACGTTTATCATTCGACCATATCGCTCCGAATTGACTGTAACCATCCACCCATTGGTATACGGACCAATGACACCTTTCGACCCTATGGTCATTTTTTCTGGATGCAATGCATCGATCACTTGTGGGTTTTCTGAGCCCCATATACGACAATTGTGTTTGTTAACATACTCACCGAGTGAGAAATGTAAAGGGTTTTTCAACAGGGACGTTAAAAAAGTAGAACGACAGGTACAGCAAACGACGCCATATTTCATGCCGCTCTTTTGACATTTCTCTTCAGTAAGGTTTTCCATTTCATGATGGAAAGATATACGAGCCAACAACAAGTCGAAGTTATTAAAATTTACTAACGAAATTCGGAGTCAGTGGCCTCAACGTTAAGAGCGCTACGTCCAATTTATGGTCATAATCGTCCTAGCAGATCAACAATTGAGCGTCTAGTGGAAAAATTTGAATCCACGGGCACAGTACAAAATGTTCCCGTGCCAGTGAGACAAGGAAGTGCCCGTAGTGTTGAGAATATTGCTGCCGCTGAGGCTTCAGTTGCAGTCCAAAGCCCAAAAGTGTCTCTCACACGTCGTTCTCAAGCGTTGGGCATCTCTGTGACGTCGTCGTTGTGGCGAATTTAGCGAAAAGATCTTGGCCAACATCCTTACAAGATTATATTGACTCAAGAACGGAAGCTGCTTGACCACCAGAAGCGTCGTATGTTCGTGAATTGGGCTGAGCAACAACTTGAATATGATTCGGATTTTCATCGAAAAATCATCTTCGGCGATGAGGCTCATTTCTAGCTGAATGGCTTCGTCAATAAACAAAATATGCAGTATTGCTCAGGCAGCAATACACACGTACTACATGAGTCATCACTGCATACCGAAAAAATTACGGTTTGGTGTGGTTTATTGGCCGGCGGCGTCATTGGGCCGTACTTCTTCCGTGATGATCAAGACACTGTGAATGGGGATCGCTACCGTTCAATGATAACCGAATATTTTTAGCCCCAATTGGATGATATGGACTTGGAGGACAAGTCGTTCCAACAGGACGGCGCCACAAGCCACACAGTGAATGTTACAATCAATTTATTGGAAACCAAGAACGTGTTATCTCACGAAATGGTCCAGTCGCTTGGCCGCCTCGGTCGTGCGATTTGACGCCGTTAGACTACTTCCTGTGGGGCTACGTCAAGTCTATGGTCTATGCCAACAAGCCAGCGACGATTGATGAACTTCGAACCAACCTCAAACGTAAAATTGCAGCAGTATCGGCCGATTTATGCTTGAAAACCGTCGAAAATTGGGTTCAGCGTCTGGACTTCTGCAAGCTTGCCCGTGGTGGCCATGCAAAAGAATTCGAGTTCCATACATAATGGCATCGAACGTCCTTTCATAGGAATAAAGAATTTCATTGATATCCAAAACCGTTTTTGTTTTATTTAAAAAAAACTTTTGTAGCGCTCTTACACTGAAAAAACAAACGTTCGTTAATATAAGAAACGGCGTTTATTGACTTGTTATTTATTCTCACAATAAAGTTTTTCTTGTCACAATAAACGGTTTATTAAAAAATTTGTCAGCGTTTGATAATCGTTTGTTAATACTATTAATGACCATTTATTAAATGAAAAATAAAACACTTAATCACCGTTTTTTAAAATAAGTAACTTTATTAATTGCCGCAAACATTTCAGTTATTAAAAATAATTAATCGTTTATTGCGATAATAAACAAGATTTTTTAGATGGTCTCTAAAAGATTTTATCCCAACCTTCATCCAATACCACAACCAAATCTAAAATTTACAAGTTTACAAGATTATTTTTAATAACTGAAATAATAAACGTTGGTAATTAAAATAATAAACCGTTTACTGTGGTTTATTTATAATAAACGTCGGTAATTAAAATAATAAACCGTTTATTATTTTAATTACCGACGTTTATTATAAATAATAAACATTGGTAATTAAAATAATAAACCGTTTACTGTGGTTTGATGAAATAATAAACGGTTTATTATTTTAATTACCAACGTTTATTATTTCATCAAAAATAAACAACTACTTGTAAATTTTAGATTTGGTTGTGGTATTGGATGAAGGTTGGGATAAAATCTTTTAGAGACCATCTAAAAAATCTTGTTTATTTATCTATATATCATTTTCTTGTGATTCTTAGAGTTCACAGATTTTTGTTCGTAACTGTGCCTGTATAAATACGAATGGATTTGCTTGCTTAAATAACAACTCAAGGTGCTAGTAGTTCAAGGGATTTAAGTAATCAAGCAAAATTTAAGGCGCCCGGCGGCGCAGTATTGGAGAGAAAGAGACTGTATATATCGAGAAAATACACACAATGACACTTGCAGAAGAAACCAAAACAAACATCAATAAATAAGAATAAGAACCAGAGAAGTAAATAGATAGGTACAGAATTCTCTGATTATTATTTTTTTTTTTTGAGAATCAATAAATTCTGTTTATTGGTGCTATAAACGGATTAATTAATATAATAAACGAAAATAATAAACGGTTTTTTGTATTAACAAACGGATTTATTAAAATCAATTAACTCTGTTTATTGTGGTTATAAACGAAAATTATTAAGGGTTAGTAAAGTTTCCAACCATGGTTTCTGCAGAAATTAAAAAATATAAACGGCCATTTATTGTCACAATAAACCTGTTTATTGGACAAATTCCATCACTTAATTAATTGTCCCAATAAACTTTTTGTTTGTATTTACGTACCTTTTTGGTTCAGTGTATTGAAAAACCCTTTACTTCATCGCTAAATAAAATATTGTTCCAAAAATCGGTGTTTATTGTCTGTTATTGTTGTTCGATTGTTAAGCGATCCATTATCGTAAATGGCAAACATTCTACTAATATTATGATACTTCAGATGGCAGTTAAGTTTGACATGTATCAAATGCCAGCGCTACCAACTTGAAACCACGAAATGAATGACTCTATACATTGACTAACAAAAGGATTGCTTAAAATTTAAGTCCAAGACATCGTCTACATCGAGATGAGGATGACGAATTACCTCTAGACTCTAAGTCAAGTTCATGAACCGCTTTGAACAAAAAAATTTGTTCACTTAACAGATTGCTGCTGATTAAAATATTCGAACAAAAATACATTTAAAACCTGCTTATCTGTCAACACTTAGATAATACGTAGACACGAGTAGCGGTAGCCTCTATATTTTCAAAGTTAATTTAACCAAATGATGTCTCCTTCGAAAAAACTTCGATAATGATTCATTACGTAGACACTAGACACAGAGACCGCATTGTATTCAATTTCTACAAATTGCCAAATAATGGAATTTCTTAATTGCTTCTGAAGTACTTCGTTATTGAACTCACCTCTTCCGTTCTCCGTTTTGTAAGACTAACGATTCGGGATTTCAGGAAACCGACATTTTCTCAAAATAGAAAATTGTTGTTGTTGCAAAATTTTATTTCGACATACAGTTATGAGTCACTGCCACAGCAGTGCTTGTATTGAATACCTATCTGAAAATGATAAGAACGGAAATTACAACCTTAATACTTGCTAATGTTTTGAAATTCATTATCTTGCAAAAACGAATTAGTTTCAAAACAAGCATTGTGAAAATGTTCAAGGAGGTGCCTTCATTGAAATAATCTTAAACCTTCAACATTGCGATGATTCGCCAAGTCCATTAAAGTGAACAGTTGATAAGATTATAAACGATAGCATTGAAATTTATTTACAAAATCATGACGTAGTGTCAAATAGAAGGAATTGGAGAGATAAGATAAAAGGGAATTTTATGAACTTGATTTTTTATGAAAAAAAAAACACTGAGATAATAAATTCCGTTACATATTACTCGAAAAAGAAGTTTTGCCTTAAAATGCTTTGTTTTAAAAATTCTAGTTCAATGTCCAAAAGAGGGATAGATAGTTTCCCTCAGAAAAGCACTAACTCTCCTGACTTTGTCGCACGGTGAAAAATTATGTACAGAATTGCTTATAGGAATTGCGATATTTGTTGACCATTTTTGAGCTGTGGTTATAGCCGTGCTTTGGGCCAACCGTAGATATATTAAAATGACATATATTACCATTAAGCCTCTGGAGAATCTGCAGTCACTTGGTTTTTGTAGCATAGGCTGGGACTTGCTTCTGGTCTCAACTGTAGGGCTTGTGAGATAAAGATTTTCTTGGATCATTATTGTTTAGATGCAGACCAATTGTAGTCGTTGCGTTTTGGCTTTCTGGACTATATCCACATCCTTGTACAGCTTGTCTACTTACGTACTTATACTAAACCGGCTGCTCCCAATCCATGTAGGATCTCATCTCAGTCTGAGACCCAGCAGTTTTCCTGTTTTTAATTCTCCAGCCGTCGAAACTAAGCGCTCAATCCACAGTTCCTTGGTCTTTGTACCGGAGGTTCTATCTTTCAGGACGTCTCGAACCTGGGATCTACGAAGAGGAATTTTATTTTGCTGGAGCGTTGTCGATCACTCGCTTGACGTGCCCGAGCCAATGTTGTCATCTTTTCTTGGCTTTCTGGACCATATCCACATCTTGGTACAACTAGTGCAGTTTGCCGTTGAACCTTTTTCATCATTCCCTTAAAACTCATCGTCCAGCTATCGGCGCCGCACCGCGCACCGTAGAGTCTTGTATAGCAGGCACTTTGTCTTTCGAGTGAGGAGTTTTGAACCCAGTTGCTTGGGCCAACCGAAGTAGCAGCGGTTCACTAGGGTAATACTCCATCGGATCTCCACTTAGGTGTCGTTTGTGGGTTTGATGTTAGTTCCAAGGTAGCAGGCCCGGATTTATCATGCAGGCACAATAGGCAGTTGCCTCGGGCGGCAAGAATTTGAGGGCGGCAAATTTTGAGAGAAAATTTCAAAACTTGTTATATTCGTGGGAATTGAATTTCCGTCCGAAAATCGAGACGTAAAAACTTCAACCAATAATCAATAATCGCATACACAATGCTAATTGTTAAATGATTATAATAAACTGACTATAATAAAATGAAAAATCTGCTCTCAGAAAGGTGCATTTAATTTATTGAAAAACTTTCCGAACCAAACTTATTACACCATTGAAAAAGTTTCGTAGGGCGGGGGGCGGCAATTTTCGCAACTGCCTAGGGGCGGCAAATTTCTAAATCCGGCCCGGAAGGTAGGTGAACTCCTTAACTGCCTTGAAATTGCTGCTAACAACAGTGAAGTTTTGTCCTTGGCGGAGAACAGATATTCTTTTGTTTGTTGATAGCATGTACTTTGTTTTGTTTTCATTCACTTCAAGACCAACGAGCTTCGCCTGATCAGTAATCGGTGTGAATGCCTCAAGCACGGCTCTTTGAGAGTGACCGATGATGTCTTTGTCGTCCGGATAGCCTATATGCTGGGTGGGTTAGTTGAAGATAGCGTTTTCGTGCTCCCGCCCGACTTGCGCACTATCTTCGCCAGGACTATGTTGAAGAAGTCACATGACAGCGAATCTCCTTGTCTAAACCTTGCGCAGGTTTAAAACAACTCGGATGAGCTGGATCAGTTTGTTCGCGATCCCAAATACAGACATCGCCATTATAAGCTCTTGACAGTGGATGCTAGATTCAGCTTGTCTAGTTCGCCGTTGAATCAGCGTCTTCATTTGTCTTCCCCGCATACTTACTTACTTTTTAACTGAAGGTTGCGCTGCAGTCCAGGTGAGATCAGGGCCTCATCCTACAACGTTTCGAGCCAGCTCGGTCACTTGATATGTATAGCTGTCTACAGTTTTGTACGCCAATTTGGTTGAGATCCTGTACTACCCGAGTACTCCACCTACGCTACGCTTTCCATGAGGGTTAGATTCGAAGACTCTACGGACCGGGGATATATTTTCCATTAGTTTTATATGACCCAGCACCCAAACCATCTTAGTCGTTGGACTTAATTTAACTTGTCTGGCTAGATCTGTGGTGCTGTACAGCCCATACTGTTCTTGGCATAATTTTTGTCTCCATAATCATCATTTATGCAGACGGGACCAAAATCAAAGTTTTTACATAGGGTCCATGTCTTTCCATCAATCATGAGGGCTGGAATGTTGCGGGTCTCATAGTTGCTCGAGAATAAAATTTACAACTCAATTGTCTTCTTAGTCCAAAGAAGCATAAAAGTGATTTAGCGCTGGCGACGTTTTCTGAATTTACAGCGGACTCAGGCAGTCCTCAAAGTAAAATCTTTCAATGGTGACGTTTCATTGATGATTTTTCCGATCATTTTAAAACAGCGTGAGTTTTACACCTTCATTTTCACAGCAGACGAGTTAAGACATTGCTCTATTTCTATAGACGCTTTCATCCGCAGTCTTGAAATCGAAGAAAAGTTGATAGGTAGTGATTTGAAATTCCTTGGTGTTCTGCCGCAGATCTGCCGTAGGTGAATATTTGATCGATGGTGGACTTTCCGGGTCTGAAGCAACACCCATCGGGTGTTGACGTACGCCTGATATGTGTTTGTTATTTTTTTACTGGCTCTAAATGCCTGAAAATTTTGATTGAATCGAACATAAAACTCTGCAATCCATTGCAAATTAATAATCCATAAAAGATATCGTTTTGAAGATATTGTTTAACTACAATTATTGTTTTCCCGAAATAAAATTCTTAATCGTCAGGAGATATCGTCTAAAACAAGTCGATAGAAAATAGCTACGAAATAACCCCTTATTCTAACGATCTAGTATTAATTCAAGCAAATACTATGATAACGAGCCTATCTCTTCTCTTCCTTAAAATAAAAATAATTATTGACTTTTACGTCAATGCGACGTTTTTGTTCAACTACAAAAAGCTTTGAACTTTTATATTCTTCACACGGAACTAATACTTGTCCTATTAAAGATCAAGTACAAAAACCCATTTTCTATAGGTAGATATGACGTCGAACCTACAGAAAGAACATGTGTAGATACATTGAGCCGTAATATATCTTTTCTTCTATAGTTGTACTTGTTAATTGCGATCACTTAAAATCCCAAGTTTTTTTATTGGCTTGGGTTCCGATATAAGAATAGCGATCACTCAAACACAAACACATCTGGCTTATTAATCTCTAAGCTCAAATCTTCCCCTCAGATCACTGCGTTACCTTTCCCGAATAGGAAAACACATAATGTAGCGCGTCTTGATCGCACAATGATGTTTCGTCTTGAACGTATCCAACAATGATGTTTGGTCATTCAACTCATCGACATCCGAGAGTTGGCTTAAAGCGGCTGGCTTAGAAAAGGTGCGTTAGTGTTCAATTATACGAGACACGCACACAATATCAGTCAAGAAAATGGAGAGGAGTAGTAAGAGCAAAGAATAAAATTCATTTACACTTACTACTTAGGTACACAAGCATATGAAGAGCGCATTGGAATTTTCCTGAAATAGGTTATGATATACTTGTTTTTTGTACTTGTTTTGTTTTTTTTTTTCGATTTTCTCACACTTCAGAAATAAAGGTGGAAAAGATATTAAAACAAAATAAATCAATAATCTTAAATGGGTCTAGAATGCTGCCACATTTATAGACGTAATTCTAAAAAGGATACTCTGTTATCTTAACCTGGACAGCAGTTGTTTGCTACTTTTAACAGTAAACTAAACAAGTCAGCTATTAATGAATGTGATGTATGTTACATTTTTAAGACTCAGTAGAAGGGTTTTACCTACATAAATTGTAATACCTTTTGTATCTCCTCTTCATTCGGTAGTTCTACGCATCAGACAATGAATTTATCTATTCGGGGGCTTGTTTCTCAGATCATACAATTGATAGTATTGAGATTGAGAGTTGCATGTTTTCTGTTTCTAAAAATTGTTGTATGATCTGCCGATTTTAGTATATTTGTTTAGTTATTGGTTATTGCAATTTATATTTTTGTGAAATGATATATTGAGACGATCTTGGAAAATTGTTGATAAAATAGTCTACTGGCTATATGCTTCGGTAATCAGACCAATACTCACTTATGAAGTTGTCGTATGGTGGACCGCACTGGACAAGATAGTAAATTAAAATAAACTCAGTAAAGTCTAGCGGTCAGCAGGAATGTGTATCACGGGAGCACTTCGCTCAGCACCGACTACAACTTTATAAGTTATTCTAAACCTGACAACTCTCGGCATCTTCTCTTAAATGGTCTCAGTCAATTCATGCGGTAGGCTAAGAGCCATTTCTCAAAGGGCCAGTAACAACACTGGTCATACTACTATTTTAGACAATTACTGATCTATTCCACTCTAAACATGTGATAAGGTAACAATTTCAAGATTTTCATCCCTACAAGATCCTTTTGGGAAGAAGGTGGACCTGTGGAAGATAACTTTGTACACTTCTATACTGACGGTACAAAGACCAACAACAGCGTTGCAAGTGGTATCCTCTCAAAACAACCGAATCGTAGTCTGTCCTATACACTTCTCAATCAATATGTCTAGTGTGGCAGGTGGCCATGGCTCAGAGGATAGAGTAGTTGATTGATAAACCGTACGCTACGGGTTCAAGCCCCAGCTTCGGCAGCATTCTTTTACTACAAAAATCGCCAGCTTATCTGAGGCCACCTGTGCGATAACATGAGACAATACAAATCTTAGTCTCCTCCTCTGGGCCACGTAGGTTTCTGTTATGAGTGCTTTCTTTCTATGTGTCTATCTGTCTCTCTCTGTTGTATTAATGTCTTGTTCTGTCCCAGCCGATGGCCTCAGTCGCCAGTGCTGCTATGTGTCTGTAGTTCGTTACATGCATGTGCAAAGTACTGTGAAGGCAATGTCAATATACCTAGTGCGTTCCAAGCAGAAGTAATGGCGATATAAGAGGCATTATCTTGGCTCAAAGAAATCGTTATATCTTGCGAGGATACACGTATTATCTCGGACACCCAAGCCGCTCTCCAATCTCTTACGTCTGTTTCCA
Organism: Sphaerophoria taeniata; assembly: GCA_943590905.1. Taxonomy (NCBI): domain Eukaryota; kingdom Metazoa; phylum Arthropoda; class Insecta; order Diptera; family Syrphidae; genus Sphaerophoria; species Sphaerophoria taeniata. Next base: position 92,112,959 of record OX016540.1, read on the forward strand.
CAAATTCAATAACGATTCACGACTGTCGACCATCTCTGAACGAGATGACAGATCAGTTCAACATTATATGGGTGCCGGGCCACAGAGACATTCCAGGAAATTGTAAAGCTGACGGAGCTCGCCAAAAATGGGACACGTCTGCCTACTGTTAGTACAGTTAACAGTAATAGGAATACCACTGCTAATTACAATCCGATTTTTTAACAATATGCTCTAGAATCAAAAAATATTAGATGGCAACAGGGAAGTACCTGTCCTAAAACTGAAGCTTTATTTCCTGAGCAGGCAAAACATAAGCTCCACAATTGGAGTCATAATAGGACACTGCCTCATAGGTATAGATATGCTATAAGGGTTGGGGTCTACTCAAATGATTTCTGTAGATGCATGGACGCGGAGGAAGAAGAAACAGTCCATCATATCCTCTGTATACTCTCCAACAGAAGGAACACCTCGGTAACTCCTTCTTCGATAGTACAAATCAATAGTCAACGATCGCCATAAGATGTCTCCAATTTCATAATTTGTACTAAATGGTTAGTTAAAGTTCATAACTCTCCCATGAGTATCTTTCTATTGTGTTATCACAATGGAGTCAACAATATCTAGACAGTCACTCTAACTCAACCTAACTATAGGGCCTATTGCCTGAGTACTAGCAGAATGATTTTAATGTCATACCTAACCTTGGACAGGCATTGAAGCTTCTTTCTAAGAGTTGGGCTTTGAATGTTTATAAGGTGTAGTTCTTAAATTTTCTTACTTCTTTAGAGGAATATTATCATCTCATGGACAACTGTAAAATCGTAAAAACGTTGTCATTGCTGTTGATTGTTTCCGAGGCTTATTCACGGGTTCTTGGTAATGTTTTTGTTTTGTACTAGCTTTACCTTCTTTTAAAGGGCCTCACCTTATTTGTCGGATCTTTCTCTCCATCGTCCGCCTGGCTATGGTGACACTTCTACCAGAGACAAAAGGTTTTTATTCTACTCGTTTGGCAGTTGACTGTCATACACATCATACATTACTTCCAGTAAACATAAGAAAATGCATGATTTACCTACATATAATGGTATTGTAAAATATGCAACGTATGTGGTGTATGATGTGTATGAACTTATTCTAGGGCTCAGAAAAATCATACTTTTAACTATACGCCTATGAGATTTTATTAAGTGTGTTCAAAATATGAACGCAAATACTTCTTGCAAAATTTTATTGGAATCTTATGAACCGTTTTCGAGAAAATCAATGACATTGTCCCATACCAAAACAAATCGTATCATTTTCTCACTTAGTCATTTTGTTAGTTTTTTTTTTGTTTATAAAAATATGGGCCACGCGATAAAAAAGGAAAGAAACAAATTCAACACGTTCCTGTATGGCTTTGGCTTGATAAATATTTATCAACAATTACATACTATTTTTATGAGAAGGGCGCCACGTTAAAAATAAAAATCATATTCATATTCCGCAGCCTCAATAAACTACGATAGAAAGATTTTAATATTTAAGATGATTAAATAAATAATGATTCATGAAGTCAGAGGCACTTGTTTTTTTTATGTTCTTTTGCAAATACTTCCTTTGAATTGAATAATATGCAATCATCGTCTATTTGTGGTATGTATTAAATAACAATAACAATGGCGTTCATCCGCACTACCGCAATTGAGTTTGAACAATTTTACTAAACCCAGACGTTGTTGACGCGACGAGCGATGCACGTCAAGCTGGGGAGTAAGCGATAAATACAAAAAATATTGGAGTCAGCTTGTATTATTGTGACTGAGAACAATAAGCACGCAGAATCTGGAAGTTACATACCGCTCAGAACTGATTGCCTCTGTGAAGCGGACGATAAGGTGAATTGGGGTTAACAATGTGGGGAAAGAGAAACAGAGTGGTTAAGATGCTGAAATTGTCGTTCATTGAGTCACATTTTTGTAGTTTTCAAGTTCGATTCAATTTATTTGCAATGACCTGTCATCAAATGGGCGGGGTTCAAGGCTCATTCAAAAAGAATGTAAGGGAACTTTTCTACATTGTCTACCAGACAACAAATTCCAAATTAGTGTGGACTGAGGACCTTGGAATCTAGAAATTAAATTGCTTACAAAGTAATTTTATAGCAGATAGTTGTAGTATCCCAGAAAAAAGCTATAATTTTCTGTCAAAAGAGAAAAAAAAATTATTATCTGTCATAAAAAAAATTATTTTCTTTCAATAAGTGGTATTCTATTGTGGAAGTGATCTAATACTCTCTGTTCCGCTTTTTATGATTTCGCCATGTGTTTAACAAGTGAAATGCGTTGTCAATGTTGTGCAATCAGACATTGTTTTGGTTTTACTGCTGCATACAATAGATACTTGTTACTAACTATTTATAGTGATGAAACAATTTTAGCAGAAAGTTGATATTTTGATTATCAAGTAAAAATATGTCACGAGCTTTTGATTAAGTTTCGTTCTGATGAAAAATCAATGATTTATTTTATTCTCTAAGAAAACAGTTTAACTTGTAGTGTCCAACTATCTTAACAATTTTCTAAATTTGAATATAAAAAGAAAATTATATAACTACTTACCCAGCTGAAAGCCTGAGTTGCTATAGCAGCAAAATACATAGTAGAAATTTAAAAACGATTTTATTATAAGGCCGTTCGGAATCGGCGTTAAATTGTAGGTGTCCTCAATTCTTCACACGCACCCAGAGAATTGTTGATGAGAGTAAGTCACTTAGGCCTTGGCTCTTCAAGAGCTGTCGCGCCACTCTATTTTTATTATAAGGTCAAAGTTACACTGTATAAGAGGCTATAAAATAGAGACTCGTGCCTCTGTTCAACCAGACGAGGAACCACAAAGTCTAGCAACAATATAGTGGTGTCACCGCTTTAAAATCCAGAACACAAATTCAAACCATATTATTTGATCTTTCACGCCTTATATATAGGTATTAATTATTTTTAACAAGAAAAATGTTTTCAAGTGTTACTTCAATGGCGTTAAACTCAGGTGCGTTTTTTGGCAAATCTATTCGGAGTTAAGCAGGTTTTCCAAACAAAAAAAGCATCCTATGCAAAAATTTGCGATTTTGCAACATTAAGTTGTAACTATTGACCAGAGATTAGAGAAAGAAAGAAATTGGAAACTGACTAACTTTTTACCCCCTAGTTTACATTTTCATTAGCGTGAAATTTACCTGGCGTACGCTACTTTCACTTACCTATAATATTCCAAGCGTTTTTAGCGTTTTGGATGACGGATATCAATTAAGCAACAAAGCGTCACATACCATTTCTTCATTTACATATTTGGAGGATTAAAGGTAAGATAGTTCTCGAGCTTTCAATTGTAGGTACCAACATAAATTTCGAGAATAGAGCAGAAAGACCATATAACACGTAAGATGTCGCCCGTAGAACAAAAATCTGTGCCTGCTTTTTTTAATTATCCCTTTTTTTACAATGGGTCCACAACATGAGTCTAGAAATTGAATGTATAGAAACATTTCACATGTTGTCGGTACAAATTGTGGGAAAAAAAAGCGTTGCTATTTATACTGAAAAGGTAGAGGGAGAAACAATGGGTCCAAAACATTGTTGCAAAATTTGTAATTATTGTTAAATGGTTTTTGGTAGAACTCTTTTCCCCTTTTATCTTCGTTTTGTTTCGTTTTCGTTTTTGTAATACTTTTTACACAACTAATATGAATTTTGAGAATACGCAAATTTTGTGCCTAAGCACGGTCGTGTAAGATCTTGGAGCGGTCCTCACACGAGATTTAGCTCAGTGTTGGCGGGGTGTTTTGTGCATTTCCTGAACCCTCTAACACGCTCTCAACGGTAAACGGCAAAACAACTCGTTTGTTTTTCAAACATAATATAGTCCAGCTTAACGCCAGGAGGAAGCGCTGAGGCGTAGACTTGGTACTGCAAAGTATGACACTTTGGTCTTTAAATAGTTGACTAATGACTACTGAACTTGGACCAAAAAGGAAACAAGGAAATAAATGCGTCTCTTTTGCACAACAAAGTATAGATAAGCATATTAAGCTGCATTTCGTTCAAAGGTCTATTTATTTCTTGCTCTTTCCATCACCAAGAGCAAGAGTAGATTGATAGTCTGATTTTAAAATTGCTCATGGCTATATGTGACAGTTGATGTAGGATTTCTAGATAAAAAAACTTCAAAAAATTTAATGTCAAATAAACACCTGATTCTGAAACCGAATAAAGTGGCTCGCTCCCAAGACAGACTGTCCCGACCGAACGAACAGTCTTCGGCAGTTCTTCGGTCTATTTCATAAATTGATTTTAGCAAGTCTACCTTATCAGAAAAGTGTTTGAACTGTGAACAAAAAACATTCTTCTTACGGCCACCTTTTTGCATATAAGCAATAAGCATTACTGTAAAAGCAACTTGGGTCCTGACTATCCTTACTTATTCGGCAGTCAAATTGTACTTGCTGTAAATGTCAGTATGTACTGGCTATAGTTAATTATTCTTAATAATTTTTTGGTAGTTCATTTGGTTCCTTCTCTTCTTGTTTGCGAGATTTTGACATTTTACTAAGTATGATGGCCAATCACACTTATGTGCTATTAAACGCAAAACTCGAGAACGGTTAGACCGTTTGGCACTAAATTTTGACGGAATGATTGGGTAGTGGTGAGAGATATGGTCAAAAACATGGAAACCCCAAAACCCCATTTTGCCTACAGAACGTTAACTATTAATTTGACCATGTGATGGTCCTTAACAAAGCTGTTGTGCATGATCCAGCGAAGGTTTCTGAGCTGTTATGATTTTACTAGCTGACCCAGCAAACATAGTTTTTTTAGTTAATCCTAAGAGGACTCACTATTTTTATATCAGGGTAGTGGATAGCGGGTACTTAGCAGCGGGGTAACGGGGTTGCGGGTAGCAATTACCGTGGTAGCTAGAACTAGTGGGTAACGGGTAGTGGGTAGTTGTGTAGTAACGGGATACTGGGTAACGGAGTAGCGATTATTTTATTTTTAGATTATTTATTTATTTCACAATGTGACATCAGGAAATGATTAATATTACAACATTATATTACAATTTGATAGCATGGCTTAGTAAGCCGTCAGCCAGATTTCTGTTAAAGGCTATTTATGCCGGTTATCGCGGGTAAGGCCGCGGGGATAGGTTAGTATTTACACAATTATTGAATAAAATACTCCTATTGTAGAAAAAATCTCGGTTCCTTGAATTTACCAGACGAAACGCGGAACTCACGACGATCTGGCAACACTGTTCAAACAATTTATGAGATTTGCTTGATGTTAAACAAATCTTGAATGAGACGGTGGTATTTTTAAACACGTGCTCATGGTAATCAAAATTCACTCGATTTTCCATTTGGAATTCTTTTGTTTTTTTGTTTTTTTTCATTAATACATTTTTATTAATAATAAATTAAATAAGATCATAACGCTGTTAAAGATGACGCGTATAGAAGTCCTTGTTAGAATAATCTATATTTTTGAACAAATTGGTTTTCACTCAATTACGTCATTAGATCTTCTAAAGAATCAAAAACAGCAACAGTCCTTTATAAAAATCAAACTAGAAATATTCCTACAGTCAACAGAACAAGAACCTTGAGACAGGAAATTCATTTCTACACATCTCTACATTCCTCTTGAAGGCAACCGCATGGCTAAATCTTAATTTATGAAATCTTTAGCCGTTAACAACAACAACAAATTCCGCTAGTGGGTGTATGAATCGAATAACTTATTGAGTGAGGTATTTTCCAAAGAGAAGACGTCCGAACAAAATGCCAAGCAAAACGGGTTCAAGTTCAACAAGCGAAAATAAATTTTGTGTAGACCGGCCCGGTCTGATTTATCCGTTGAATTCAAACATTTTAAAGTGTCTTCGTATAATGCTTGATAAAGATAGCTTTTGAAATTCATTCAATTACTTTAACTCAAACTCAAGTTCAGTGCAATGGTCAAGTGACGCATGTCATGTCATAAGCACTATGGAAATTGAATACATATATCTGACTTCAAACAAAAATGTATCTGAAACAGAACATTGGGGCATGAATGAAATATGCACACACGTCATCCCTAGGCGTTGTCCGCAACCAAACATGAATCATGGCTACAAGTTGATGTTCAGAAATTATGTCACAAACAAATCTTTGTACATACTCATATGAAATTTACACTGAACCAAGCAAATTGTCGAATGGTCACTTTCTCTTTTCTGTTTTGTTGCACAAAAATAATGTAATGTAATAAACAAAACAACTTTGTTGGGCATGATCCAATTATAATAATAAAAAAAGCGGGAAGAGAGAATGCTCAATTTTATGTAGGAGTCGAAAGAGCATACAAACTATCTTTTATATTGTGTTCGTGAACACACATATAAAGTTCTGGTATAATTGGGACGGTTTGGTGATGTCATTCGGTGTTATGCTTTTTTTGTTTGACTTGCCAAAGCTGACAAAATCAGCTGTAAGAAAGAGTATTGAAGTGGATGTGTACTTTTTGGATTTTTGCATTGCGAATAGAAGTAAAATCAGAGTACAGTATTGCATTGAAGTTGTGGAAACGTGACATTTCCTTAAGTGTTTGTGCTATGGAAATATCAGTTTGAGCATTTATCCTAAAAGAAGTTTGACAAAAAAGTGGTGATTGGTGAATTTAATTCAGTTAGTGCTACTTAATCACTTTTCATCAACATTGTAAACAAAGGTTAGTGTTTAAAGCCTTAATTCCAAAAAATCCAATAATAAGGCCCAGTATTTCAGTCCAAGATGAAACAGGAAGAACCCAGCCTTTAGTTTGAATTTAATCCCAGAGTAAACTCATGAAATTGTCGTAGCCAACTCTGAAAACCTTTGACAGAAAATTAAACCCAAAATGTTGTTTGAATACTTTTCAGTTGTTCTGTGAGATAAATACCTACATTTTGATAGAAAAGGAATCAGGGTTAGCTTAAGCTTTAGAGTTAGGAATTCTAACGTCCAATTTCTTCACAAAGTTCTTAATTCCCTTTAAAACTCGATCTAGTGAATCTTGGTCTAACTTTAAAACTTAGTTTTTAGAATATTTGAAACTCGGGCATTTCTTCACTTCTCTAGAACTCGATCTAAAATCATAATTGAGTTCTAAGCGCTTAGAACTTGTTATTTTTAGAACCGAGTTCTATTATGTTATTAAAATTTTTGAGTGGCAGTCATTTTTGACAGATATTTCCTTCAATTTAAAACAAAATACATATAACGGAACGGAACGGAGCGGACGGAACCGTCAGTAGCCGAGCGAATACAAGGAATTCGTATATTGTGCCCTAAATAGCGGATTGCTCCGTTTCGTCAATTTTCGTTCAGTTTTGCTTACGGACGTAAACTGCGCTTCCCTTCTCTTTTTACGGATGAAAATTTGGCAGCTGACTGGAATGTTTATTTTGTGTCATAAACTGTCAAGAAAGATTGTGTTCCGCCGTTCAGAATCGCACTCAGAGAATTGTGGCTTACAGCTAGGATTTGTCTTTGTTTTAGCTGTCGCCATCCGGCGAAGTATACTTCAGTGACCATTTGCTAACAAGATTAACATCAATTTCTTCTGATGCAATGCCACGTCTACAAAACGACTCCTTCAGACGATTCTCATGCTCTCTGGTTGAAAAAAAATTACAAAACCTCTAATGTCCCCGTATCAAACCGTCAATTTTCCACCGACAGCTCATGTGTCTACAGCTTAGGCCACCAAAACAACGGTGCGGGGGTCGTCTGACAACACCAACAATAATTCATTACCAACAAATGCTACAAAGTAAATATCAACTTTTCCCAACTAACTGTCGACGCACCGTTGTCCGACATGAAATCAGCAAATTCATTTCGCTCGTTGAAAAAAAACGAAATTCTAATAAAACCAATTTCTAAAGGCACAATACCCCCGAATTCGAGGGTCCAAATTTATCGAAGTTCTAACTATAACAAAGTTCTAAATCGGAGTTCTAACGCGTTAGAACTTGGTGAAGAATTAACTTAGAACTCAAATGAGTTCTAAAATTTCACTAAACCGAGTTTTAACGGCTAGAACTTTGTCATGAATTTCAAGAATTTTATATTTATTTCAGTTTTGAAAGTAAATCTTAAAAAAGGAAGCGTATTCTTCCTTAAATAAATTATTAATAATGATAAAAATAACAGCAACAACAACAACAGCTCAGAATAAACAAGTCGTAAGTAGGTAGTCTACACTCTTCAACAGTTCCATGATTGGGTGTAACGACTTCAGAGGACGTGTGGAAATTTGGCATTGCAAGAGCATGAACTTTTAACTTTTGTGTCCCATTTTTTAAGACACAATGAACACCTTATTTTTCTTTGGATTCTCATCCGGGGGATAGATTGGTGTATGATGTTGTCAATCTCCCAAAGAATGCATAAGTTATTAAAGCTATCAAAGTCCATAAAGTAATTTTTTCTCAAGACCTTGATAAAAGAGAATTTTTAGTGAGAATCTGTAAAAGTCTTTAATGAGCACAGCTTACAAAAACCTCCTAATGAACATGTTGGCTCCGTATAATGAAAATCTGCGTTCTGTGAGAAATATTTTGCGTGCGACGCGAGGAACTTGAGATTATTCTCAAATTTGAGTCCCAGTTTACATTAGTCAATTAGTGGTTAATACTCCACTGGTTTGACTACATATAAATAAAAGTTGTGACTGAGAGTGTACGGTACGCGAAGATCTTGGTTAATCAATTGGTCATCGAAGGAGGCAACTTGGCGTAAAAGTGTCCTTAATTCATCTTGTGCAAGAGCTGAAGCCATGGAGTCTAAATTTGCGTCGTTCATTGGAATAATTGATGAAGCTGATATTTCTTTTTCTTGGGCCTATTTTTCGATTGCCAAAATATCTGTCAACAGCAAACAAATTTCGTACCTTAACAGTGTGATGATGAGACTGAGATAACTTTCTCATTTATTTGATTTCATTTTGTATCCTGACTGATTGCAGCCTTTGCTTCATTGACAACGTTTTCATGACAAAATTTCTTTGTAAATAAACCAAAACCATCTTATACTTGCTCAGGCATCTTTCATCTATTTGCTGTACAAGTCATTCTTTTTTTTTCATTGCACAATTGATTTATTCTCAGTTCAATTGCAGAATAATTTAATGAAATGAACAATGATCAAAAGTTTCAAACTTGACATCATATCTCTCAACGTCTCAACCATTTAGTTCTGTAAAAATAGTCAGCGAAACACCAGTCATTCGGTGGGTCTAGACTTTATAGACACTAGAGCATATAGCATCCTAGTTCATGACAGTCATTATTGTATCCATAAATTTCCCATTGTTATTTTATACTCGTCAGTCGTCACTTACTTTTGCTGGATGTTTGGAATTGCCATATTATTTAAGTGTCACTTAATGTCGAGAAGCACCATACAAATCTCAACTTAGAAAGAGGTTTACTATGTGTTCTGTTAACCAATTGAATCAAGTTTTAAGTTAATAAATCAATCTGCATAAATAGATTAATCTGTTTCTATTTGGGTAGTGTGTGCATACTTTCGTAAGTTCTGACTGACGTCTGGGCTTTCAACACAAATATAAAATTGTCAGTTATACTTACGTATTGAAAAGTCCTTTATGTTTTAAAATCAAGTTCTTGCCAAAACAAGTCTATTGTTTCACACGCTGTATGGCTCGTAGAACCGTATACCAAGAAGCAAACGAAAGGGAGCTCAGTTTACGTCCGTAAGAAAACTGATCGAAAATTTGACGAAACGGAACAATCCGCTATTTAGGGCACTCGCTCAGTTACGGACGGCTTCGTCCGCATTGCACACACTCGATTTTTTGACGCTGCGATATCGCTTCTGCATCATTGGTACTCACAAACAAATGGAGTGGTGCACACACACTTGCGGTGATGCTGCGATATCGCAGCGTCATTTCTGCGGTAAAATGTCGCGAGAAGTACTAAACAAACTCAAACTACAGATTGCAACCAGCGGTAAAATCCCGCATGTATGCACAGCGTCAAAAAATCGCGTGTGTGCACCGGGGCTTACAGTACTGCCAGCAAAACGCTGCGGGCAGGCTTCATATGTCTCTCTGTCTCTCTCTGTTGTATAATGTCTTGTTCTGTCCCAGTCCGATGTTGCCAATGCTGTTATGTGTCTGTAGTTCGTTGCATTTATGTGCTATGATGTCAATCAATCAATTGAAAATCAAACCTCACTAATGAATCATCCACTAGGTACTTATAAATAAACTTACCAAATCAAAGAAAAGTCCATAGTAGTACATTTAATTCCCGGAAATGTGTTTCCTTTGTTCGAACATTTTTTATCTTTTTCGTTTGTGTGAAAATATTTCAATTCTTTTTTTGGTTTTTTCCACGAAGTGAATTTCACATTCAGTCACTCATTCTTTTGACAAGAACTATGTTTTTAACATTTCTGAAAAAATAAACAAACAAACCTACTTAATCTTAGTTATTTAAACTATTTTATTCCTTAAAGCAGATTTCTTCACCTCTTGTCTACGAATTCATAATTCCTAACGGTCGTTCATTTTTGTTAATTCTTAATTTAGGTTAATGATAAGAGCCAGGAAATGAAAATGACAGCATTTATAGAAACGTTTAAACTCTCATGACGTTTCGTTTGCCATTGATATATAGGGCTATCATTTAAGCATCATATTTTTAACTAATTTTAAGGAAGCGTTAGTTTAAACCGAAGATATTAGGCGTGTTTTTTTGGCATAGCTATCCGTATCTGCAGTGGGAGCTTCCATGTATTACACATACAACACGCAGCTGCGGATAAAACTTAAACTTAAATCTGGCTGTGGATAAAAAATTGACATTTTTTCGAGTATCGATACTCGATCGGAGAAAAATTGAATTTCTTAGGTTGGTAACTCGGATATTCGGATAACTCAAAGAGTCTCGAAGGCTGTGTTCGCAGAGTGCAACGCACTTTAAGTGCGTTCTTTTATTTAAGTTTATTTTGAATTAAAATTGGAACGCACAAATCAAGGAACGAGTCACACATAGTTGCTCTATGGTGTTTAATAATTTTCTTCCGTAATGTCGTTTTCTATTTACGAGATTTAAGGTATAACTACAACGGCCACTTTTTGCAAAAAGTGGGAAATTTATAAAAGTAAAATTTTTGTTTCTTTGTAGCACGGAAAAAAAAAATACAAAAATTGTTTTTGACATCAAAAAACAATCTTTCTGCATCATTACTTTTAATTTTGTCACAAAATGAGTTTGAAAATTTTCACTTTTTGGGTTTTTACTGCTCGTTGTAGTCATATCTTAGAGTCGAGTAAAATTTGTGAATCTGGCAGCTAAACGAGTTTGTGAAGTGAGGAAAAAGTAGAAAAATCTCAGATTTCATGATCTATTTGAGACTTGAGATTCAAAAAAATGGATTCGAGATTCAAAAATCTGAATCTCGATTTTTATCAAAATTCAGACACTGCTCTGTTTGACATTTGTCTGAACATTTGTTATTTTTGTATTTATTTGTTTATTGAACGACGACTGACCAAATCTACGAACATACCCCAATATGTCAAAAATTTATCCGAAAGCAAAACCAAAATAACAAATTATCTGACAGCTAGACAAGTCTACCAACTTAAAAATAAAATAAAACAGCTGCGGATGGGCAACTGCGGATACGTTTTTTTTGGGAAATCGAATTTGGCTGCAGATAGCGATGCCAAAAAAAACACGCATATTGATTGCTTTTCGCTGACGGAGAAATGTTTGTTGAATATTTGCTGGACTCATGTTTTAAAAATTTGTTATCCGCAAAACAAATGACTGCATAAATGACAGCCAATTTGACACATTCAGCTACAACAATATATGACCCGCAATCAACTGTGAAAGTTCGGATTCGGAAGCCTCTAGTGGAAGAGTCTTTATTAAAGCTGCAGACTACAGAATGTGATGTGGTTTTTGGTTTACAGCCGAGTTTTAGTTCGCCGGTTCTGCCAAGGTCTATTGAGGAAAATCACGAAACTTCAATGATAGGTCTTTTAGAACCTAATCACAAATGGAAACACTTAATAACAACAAATACGATATTGCAACTTTTGTATTATAACTGTAAATCTGGTTTAAGCGGTCCAGTTACCGCAGGTAGTACTTCCGGTGCTAGTGCTAGTATTTCATTTCTCGCTTCCGCTTGTCGAATGTCCGTTTATTTGCCGTCTCTATCGTTGAATGTACTTCCACTGCTAGGACTTCAGTTCCCCCTCGTTCGGATATCCGTTTATTTGCCGTCTCTATCGGAAACTTTTGGTGTATTCCTTACTCGACCGGCTTATTTTCGAGGGATCAGCCAGGTACACTCAGCACAAGGCAGGCAGAGCTATTGCTATCAGCAAGGTTTATTTAGATAAAGCCCCTGGTGGCACAACACGTCAAGCAATAGCTCTGTTCGATCATCAGGTTTTTTTGAGTCCCCTGGCCCTGGTGGCACTCAACAATTCAGGCAATAGCTCAGGTCGATCAGCAGGTTTAATTGAGGTCCTTAGCCCTGGTGGCACTCAGCATGGCAGGTAATAGTTCTGATCGATCAGCAGGTTTATGTAAAGCCCTGGTGTCATTCAGGACAATTTCCCCCCTCTTGCCACTGGTGATAGTGGGGGGAAGTTTTAATAAAGAAATGGTGGTTGTTGCACGATCGACCGGTGGCGGAAACGACCAAAAGCACTTGTTTCGTACCCTAAAAGGCGATAGAGAAAGGAAGTTGTAGTGGTGGTTTTAGTACAAAACTACTGACCTTCATATGAATTTTTCCGCTAAAACTGAGTGTGAATTATAGAAATTTCCTATGATTTTATTTAATTTGCTTGTATTATGTACTTTTATGAAGCTGTGAATTATATTAATGATGAATGAGAGAATTTTGACTGATTCGGTATTTTTGTATGAAATTCGGTATTTTTGTATGAAATTCGGTATTTTTGTATGAAATTAGGTATGAGAGCATGTAACAAGGAAAAAATACAAAACGTAATGGCGAGCAAAGGTGACTGACAATGCCGCCCGCCTCTGCCACAACATCCGCTTTTGGGAAGTTACTTTTCGAGGAATAACATTTAACAAGATATAAAAGTTTCAGAATTTACTTTTTTTTTCATCTCATCTCTTGCACAAAATTTCCTGCGAACGTTCTATTTCGAAATAATATTTTAGAAATTTGGTGTGTACACTAGGTTTGTTCGATGTGCGCTCTGGGTCGCTCTGTGGCGCTCTGATTTCGCACTGATCTGTTCGATGTCGCTCTTTTTTCGCCCCGGTGCACTTCCACCGTGTTCGATGTGTATTCAGTGCTCGCACCGGGAGCGCTCTGAATCGCCCCAAGTTTTTTTCGGGGCGAGAATTTCGGAGCTGTTCAAATCAGCTGTTGCTGAGCGCCCCGGGGCTGGTAACATCGAACGAACCTACTGGCAATATTTGCAGATCTGGCAATCGTGTACACGCAGCTTAGCTACAAAATGTTCAAAGCTAAACCGACTGAAACAACCTTCAAACGTCACCTTATTGACCTTATTTTAATCATTAATCTTAGCAAGACAAACTGGATGATATCATCAACAAAATATATGAAACAAAAACATCTTCAAAGCATTAAGCTCGTAAATTGAATATAGCGAACATAAAAAAGTCATGCAAACATCTTTTCGAACCCAATCTGACTCCGCAGCATCAAGTAATAAAATAATAAACTCGTGTTCTATGTGATCATTGGACCAGTTCTGCAAATGAGGGATGTTATAGACAAAGGTTTTGCTGGAACATAATTTATGAACACCATGACAAAACTCGTTTGACTACAGCATCGTGACCTCACATTTATGCCGGCCGATTGTATTTGTCTTCAAACGATTATCTTAACAATAATTTCTACATAAATAAAAATTACTGTTTTATTTTTAGATCGCATAAATAAAAGGAGAATAACTGAAGGATGCCGGCGGAAACTAAAGCTGCTCCGGCTGCTGGAGTGGAAACAGAGACGCCATCAAAGAAAAAGTCCTCATCTGTTTCCTCATCGAAAGCTGCCCTGGCACGTGTCACTCTCCTCGATGGTTCTGTGTTGGATGTCACTATTGATGTGAGTTTAATCTCTCTTCCTCTCCTTTTATCAAATCAATAAACTGTTTTCCCATAGCGAAAAGCCAGAGGACGAGATTTGCTGAATTCAATCTGTGCCGGCTTGAATATTTTGGAAAAAGATTACTTTGGATTGATTTATCAAATTCCAACGGACGACCGCGTTTGGCTGGACCTTGAGCGACCGGTAGCCAAGTTTTTCCGTTCTGATCCATGGGTGCTACAATTTGCTGTGAAATTCTATCCTCCGGAACCAGCTCAACTGCAGGAGGATATTACTAGATATCAACTTTGTCTTCAAGTAAAGATTCTTGTATTTCAAACGGGCGGGGGTTGCTAATCAAATTTGAATTTCAGATTCGTAACGACATTTTAGAGGAACGCCTACCATGTACGTTTGTCACCCACGCCCTTTTAGGTTCTTATCTTGTTCAATCTGAGATGGGTGATTACGATCCCAAGGAAATGCCCGACAGAGGCTATCTGAAGGATTTCAAAATCGCACCCAATCAAAATTCCGAACTCGAGCAAAAAGTCATGGATTTGCACAAGACTCATAAGTAAGTTCGTGAACAACAGACTGCATAGGAGAATTTTTGAATTTGTTGATTCTTCCAGGGGACAATCACCTGCCGAAGCAGAGTTGCATTACTTGGAGAATGCTAAGAAACTTGCTATGTACGGTGTGGACTTGCATCCAGCTAAAGATTCCGAGGGTGTCGACATCATGTTGGGCGTGTGCGCATCCGGATTGCTTGTCTATCGCGATAAGTAACTAAAATTCGAATTGAAAATTTGTTCCGTTTTTTAATGCCGTTTTGTTTAGATTGCGCATAAATCGTTTTGCTTGGCCAAAGATTTTGAAAATCTCCTACAAGCGGCACAATTTTTACATCAAAATCCGTCCAGGCGATTTTGAACAGTACGAATCGACAATTGGCTTCAAATTGGCCAGTCATAGGGCCGCTAAGAAATTATGGAAATCTTGTGTGGAGCATCATACATTTTTCCGTCTGATGACACCGGAACCTCCATCAAAATCATCACTTTTCCCTAGATTCGGATCGAAGTTCCGTTACTCGGGTCGCACGATGTATGAGACTAGGAAGAACCCCGTGGAGCGTACTGCTCCCAAATTCGATCGAAGTTTGTCGGGACGTCGCTTGACCAGCAGGAGTATGGATGGTAAGTCTTGTCACATATTGAGTTACTAGGGGCGCACCATAAGGAGGGGTCATCTCACCCCCTGCTCTGGTCAACAAAATTCTCACAAAGTTTAAAGATCAGGGCATAAAAATTGTAGCATATGCATATGACATATTGGGTTTGGTATTAGGCAAGTTCCTCACCACCATCGGAAACATTATGGAAAACGGGGTCAACCCCACCAAGACAGAGCTAGATTTGTTCAAGAAAAAACGGAAACTGCAGGGCTTCAACCCTCCTAAACTAAATGGTACTCCTCTAAAACTTTGTAAAGAAGCTAAATTTCTAGAAGTAATCCTTGACTCCAAGCTTACATGGAAGCGTAATACTGAGGAAAGAATGAAAAAAAGGACTATGTGCATTCTACACATGCAAAAAGACCTTCGGTGTACGTTGGGGTATGCGACCGCAAGATGGACACAGCGATTGTCAGACCCATTCTTACCTATGGCTCTATTGTATGGTGGAAAGCGGTGGAAAAATCAAGCTATCTCAAGAACCTGAATAAGGTACAGAGACTAGCCTGTATGGGAATAACAGGAGCTCAGAGATCCACAGCTGGGTTGGAAATGATCTTGGACCTCCGGCTCTGGATGAGTTCATAAGGTGCACGGCAGCCAAAACAGCAATTCGTTTAAAAGAAATGAGTTTTTGGAAGCACAGCACTTATGTACACGGGTCAATCTTACATAGATATGACACGATTCCAGGACTGATGGAGACCACCGATTGCAATCCCTCTTTACTAGATTTCGATATAGGAACTTTTCTATTTGCATACCAGGAAGACAGGGTTGGGATCCTAATTCACTTATAAGTAAACAGGGTATCCCTTTCTACACTGACGGTTCAAACATGGAATCAGGAACAGGTGCTGGAGTGTTTTGCCAATCTCTCAACATCAGAGCGTCGCGTCGTATAAACTCCCAGCTGAATGTAGTCTTTCAGGCCGAGATCTTTGCCATTGAAAAAGCAGCTGAATTGGCACATCAGGAAAAGTTTTCTCACCTCTGTTCTACGTTTCTTTAGTACACCATTCCACCAGGGTGGGTTAGTGGAATTATTGGAACGAGATAAATGGCAGTGTTTTTCAAAAGATATTCTCATTTTGCTAGACAAGTTTTGGACAACAGTGTCAATGGTTGAAGTACTTTAACTTGTATTGTCCTCTGGTGGATCAATACAGTCTTTCAGCCATTTTTCGTACTCTGTCCAATTGTTTCTAGTAGGGTTCCTCTAAGATTTCTTTTCAGTAAAGTTCCTGTCTATAGAGAAGAGTATCCTAAAGTGATCTGAAAAAGATTCTTTAGGTGAGACTCTTATTGGTAATAAGAGTCAAATCTATGATTTCTTCCCTGTTTTTGTTTCGAAAGGTAGGGTGATTGCCCCTATTACATAACGATAAATTAGAACAGAGAATATATTCAAAAATTGACTCACCCCTTTTATTGATGTCCTTTGAGCCCCATTGAGTGTGGTGATCGTTGGCATCACATCCCACCACTAAAGGTGTACCGCTTGCTGTGACATGGACCACAAGGCATGTACGTCGACGCTAGAATGAAGTTTCCCTCATTCGATTCGACGCTGGCTGCCATGTTGTCCTTGTTGCTGTACCTAGATAGGAAGAAAGCATTAATTGATTTTTTTCACTTGGATACAACTTCTAATATCACCTTCATCTGACGTGGAATGGAAAAGGTTGTAGTGTTTTGACCTCAACCCACGGATTCGGTTTTTGCCTAACCATGGTTCCTGGATCAAGGCCATGTCCACGTTCTCGTGAGATATGTAGAGAGTAAGGTCGTACGTTGCTGCTTTAGCGTGGTGCAGGTTTATTTGCACCACTAGCAGCTTTTGACTCCCCTTTGCCTTCATGTCTCTTAACCTTTACGGTTCCGAGACCATACATGAACACGTCTTTTTTTTCTCCTTCGCCACCATGGCTCTTTCTTGAATGTTGGAGCTTCCATTCCAAAATGGGAAGCTCTTTATTCTGCTTCGCCAACAGCTTTACAATGGCTGCGTCCTCATGTTCTACAGGAGGGGGATCCAGATACTAAACTGCTGGCGGAGTGGTAGAGCAGCGGCGGGTAGAACTTCAAGAGAACCTTCCCATAGTACGCCAAAGTTGGCGATTGTATGGTTCAGGAACTCCCGTGATTTCTGGTCACCGCAGCAGACCACTTTAACTCCTCGCCGCCCGGCATCCGGCACCATCAAAGATATAGTCCTCAAAACTATCGTTCTCTGATGCCGCCATTATAGCTTTGAGGATCTCGTTTTCCACAAGAAGCCAGTTTTTTGCCGAGATTTTTCCATCTGGGTCGTCACGGCTTATATAAGCAGATACAAGTAGTAGCGACCATTCAGATAGGGGACCACACGTCCCAACTGGGGTACTCAAGAGAAAGATTGACCTTAAATCAAAAGAGAAAATCAATAACTCCTGGAAATCCAGGAACGATTGTGTAATCTCTAGAAGTTTATGGCCTAACACTAAGGAAAAGGAAACTCGATATATTCTATCGCTGAGTAAACGGAACATTAAAATTTTGATAGGTGTACTAACAAGATAGGGGCATTTGCACCCGATTTCTGTAGGAGCTGTCAGGATGAGGAGGAAATAGAAACCATTAAACACCTGTGATTGTCCGAACCTCCAAACTAGCCGACTCCGTCATTTCGGAAACAGGTTTGTTGCGGAACTGGATGATCCAGCACAGGTCTCAATAGCAAACATGTGGAAATTCATAGAAAGCACAGGCTGGTTCGTTACCGAGCCATTCTACCGGTAATTTGGAGGAGCATCGATGATACCTTTATTCTTTTAGGTGATCACAATGCACCAGTAGGCCCCCGTATACGCAACAGTTTCACGCTGTGCTTACTTACTTATGGTGGCGCTACAGTCCGGGTCGCACTAGGGCCTCACCCAACAAACGTCTCCAGCCAGCTCGTCCCTTAGCTAGCTGTCTCGAGTCTCGCACGCCAAGTTGGTTCAGGTCCTTTACTACCTGTGTGTTCCACCTGAGTCAAGGCCTTCTTCTTCTGCGACGTCCTTCCGGGTTGGATTCGAAGACTCTATGAGCCGGAGCATTATTTTCCATTCGCTCAACATGACCCAACTATCTAAGTCGTTGGACCTTAACTTTTCTGGCTAGGTCAGTGGCGCTGTACAGCTCTTATAGTTTTTGGTTTAATCTTCGTCTCCATTCTCCATTTATGCAGACAGGACCAAATATCACTCGAAGAATTTTTCTCTCAAAGCAGCTCAAAGAGTTTTCATCGGATGTTGTCATGGTCCATGTCTCTGCACCATACATGAGGACCGGGATAATGTGGGTTTTGTAGATTGTCACTTTAGTTACTAGTCTATTGCCTTCTTAGTCCAAAGAAGAAGCGATTGGCAAGAGTGATTCTTCGTTTGATTTCAGCGCTGGTGTTGTTGCCTGAGTTGATAGCGGATCCTAGGTAGACAAAGTCCTTAACTACCTCGAAGTTAAATCTGTCTATGTTGATGTTTGCTCCAAGACGTCGATGTTGGTTGTCCTTTCTTGTTGACAGCATTAACTTGGTCTTGCCCTCACGCTGTGCACACCCCTCTTTACCTTTTCATGTCTTGTCTTTATTTTCGAGATCCCTCTCATACATCCTTCTTCTCCTTCCTCTAGCTTTGGCTTTGGCTGAAAAAGAACGTGAGAAAGATGCTCAAAAGCGTCACACCATGGGACATCCACCGGAACACATTCCAGACCTGGAGCCACCTCGCAGCCGTAGTCCATTGAAAAGGGACAAAAAGGAAAAGGTACGTTCATGTTAACATGCTCAAAACTACACCACTAGAAATACGATCCACAAGTGCTAAAAAAATTGATTAATACCAAATTTCATTATCCTTTTTTTTGTTTTCATTTGTCGATACTAATATTCAACTAATATTAATTCTTAAACGTATTATTTTTGGTTTCGTATTTGTACATAAACAAAAAATCATTCACCTAACTCACAAACAACATTCCACAACAAACTCGTATTGGTCTATCAATCCACTCGCTCCTCACAACTACTCATATAACTTTTGAATATGAAAACAATTTATTTATGCAAAACATAACCTATAATTGATTGATTGATTGATGACAACAATAACAACAACAGTTGAAGCGTGAATCTAGCACTGGTACAGCTTCTGCCTCATCGCAGAGTTCAATTGAAGGCGACTACGAGACCGGTGCCGATTACATTGTCGACGAGCAGGTTAATTGAATGAAAATCACAAACAATTGCATTTTCCCATTATGTATTTTGTTTTCTTAGTTAATTTTTTTCCTTTGTACCTTTTGACAGTAATTTTTTCGATTTTATTGTATTTAGTTCGATTTTGCGTTGTCTTTTTTACTCTTCAGTATTATTTGGCTCGCTTGAACAAAAAAGTATCTCAAATTATGTGCTTTAAGTATTTTATATGGTAAAGGGTTTTCTTGTGAAAGCAAGGAAATCTTTTTTTTAATCCAAATTCTGAAGCGATTGGATGAAACAAGTTCTTTTAGCATTTCTAAAGCTTCATTATGTAAGCTATGTGTTTATCTCCGCAAAAAAAAAAAATGAATTTTATCAATTTTATTTTAAATATCTAAGAAGCCAAATGTTTTGTCGAAGGATGTGTTTAAATGTCTTATGCATGTTTTGAAAGCTCTTCAACTGATGGCTTACTCTTACAAAAATATCGGTCCTTTTTATACAAAATTTCTCCAAGTTCTCGACCCCATTTATTTCAAAATTGTTGGTCACTAGTTTTTACTTTTTAAAACTCGATCACAATTTGTTTGTATTAGGGAGCTTTAAAGTTACCCGTGGCGTTACTAGCTGACCCCGCGAACCTCATCTCGCCTCTCTTCAGATGGTGATGACACACTGTGGCGTATGCGTACTTTCTTTTTATTTATTTTTTTTTCTTTCATCATTGGTATCGTGAGTTTTTAAATTTCATATTCGTTTGGCTTGGATAAATGTTTAATTTATTCAATAATTTTCAGTTTCATAACATACAATCACTTTTGTTTAAGTTGTATGAGGGTTGAAGTCCTTACTTTTATTGTAAAAATGGCTCGGCAACAGTGTCGATGGATTTGGACAAAATCTCTTTGCCACGCAGTTACTGTTGTATTTTTAAGTTTAGATATTTTTTGCAACTAAAATAGCTCATAAAAATGATATAAAAGCGTTTACCGGGTCAGCTAGTAAGATAAGAAAGTATTGTATAGCCGTCTCCTGCTATAACTGCGTACCCACCAATTTCTGGCCAAATCGTTACTACCCCTCTTAGAAATTGTTTAAATGACAGAAACACGTTTACCAAAGCAGCCAGTACGGTTTGTGGTTCTTAACCATCTAGATTCTAGGGAAACCACCCGAACGCATACAAAAAAATTACTCAAATTGGTTCAGTCGTTAAGGAGGAGTTTAGTGGCACACAGCCGTTCTTAGAAATTACTGATATGGTAAAATAATGTTTTATGGTTCAGCTAGTAGGCTTAAAAGTGTTATATAGCTGTCTCCTGGTTCTAAGCTCCCATAAATTTTGAGTAAAACCGATTCAGCCGTTATTAGAAATCATTTATATGGCAAAACAACGTTAACCGGGTCAGCAAGTAGAATAAAAAGTATGATACATGAAAAAAGATTCATTCAAGTTGATACAGCCTTGAAGTTGCAGTATAGATACCGACTGTAGCGCCACCTGCCGAGCCAATTTGTTAATCAAACCAATCAAGCCGCCAACTGTTCGCTGCCAGAGAGTGTCATGACTCCACTAGTTCTTGAGCGCGTCAATGATTCAATGGGACAAATCTTCTTTCGCACTCGTGCTCTGGCGAGAGTTCTAAAAGTTCCCAACATACATATATCAACGGGTCCACTGGTGTGGTGGCTTATCTCACCGAACAGTGGAACAAGTCTTTACATCGTTTTGGAGAAAGTAAGATTGTTGCACTTAATATTTCAAAGGCATTTGATAAAGTCTGGTATCTTGTTCTTTTGTTGAAAATGCGTGCTTTCGGTATCGACTAATCTCTACTTCGTTGGATTGGAAACTTTCTTTCGAACCGTTCGGTTCTGAAAACCAAAAAATAACTGCTGATGAGCCCCAGGGCTACGTTTTGTCTTTTGTCTCCGACGCACAGTGTGCAATTTTCGCAATCTAGCGGAACTTTATTCGTTGAGTGTTTAATTGGAGTGTTATTGATATAAAACTGTTAGATTATGGAATAATATGTTGTTTTTTGAGATTTAGAAGCTTACTTGAAAATATTGAAAAATATGCAAAGTCAAAAATAGGGTATTCAACACCCCTCCCCCCCCTCATCTCTGAAACGACTGGGCCTGGCATTTTGAAACAAAAAATTAAAAATAGTTCCATATGTATAGAGTACAATAAAAATAAAAATAAATCACAAAATGATTCAAATAGGAGAACTTCGAATATTTACACTGAGATGAAAACGAAACCCTAATAAGATCACTTCGTTTTTTGTGCGTTCATCTTTCAAAAACGATTTTTTAGAAACTGCTAAGCCGATTGTAATGAAATTTGGTACGCATGTTCTATAATGTAATTATGATGCAAAAATTTTGTTTTCATGTTTGTATGATGAATAGTTTTTGAGTAATTCAAGAAAAAAATAAAAAAAAGAACACGAAAATATAGGTCTCTTAAAAAAAAAAATTTGTTTGGGTGGGCAAAAAAAGGGCAAGAAAAGTAAACGAATTCTAACACAGAATATACAAACGGAGATTTTAAGATTTAAGATACACGTGGATACATTTTTAAAACACTTCACAAAGTTTCAGAACAAAATAAAAATCAACACTGTTAAGGTCTTCAAACAAACGATTTTTTATTTTTTTATTTGTTAGTGTAAAAAAAAAATAACTTACGCTGAGAAGTTCTTAAATACCACCAAAAATAAATAAAATAAATTGAATATGGACAACTATCATTACACTTGACCACGCTGTTACAAACTTGACACAAGAAAAGCAATGAGATTTAATTTTTTTTTTTCACTTGCAACAAGCTAATGTTTGTGATCCTGTTGAACGGTAAATACAATTATTTTTCTGTTTTTGTTTTTGCCATTTGATGGCCGGAAGTTTTACCTTTCATATGATACCAATTTTGTTGCATTTGAAAGAAATTTTTTTTACATTAAAGTTCCGCTAGATTGCGAAAATTGTACACTGTGCGACGCTGTCTGTCATTTTTACTTGCGACATATAGAATATATGGCAAGTATTGAATTCGTAAAAAAAAAATTTAGGTAATGATGAGATATGACATTACGATGATAGAGAAGTCGAAAAAAGTGGGTCCGGCGATTCCTTCCGTCTGTCTGTCTTTCTGTCTGTCTGTCTGTCTGTAAACGCACCTACAGCCTTAACCACTGGACCGATTGAATTCATACTTGAAAATTAAAGGTTTGAGCGAATTCGCGTGAGTTGTTTTTTTTGATTTTTTTTTTTAAGATCAAAATTTAGGGTAGCCACCATACGATTTTTTTGGCCAAAAACCAAAAGTTTCAATTTTCTCAAAAACGGCTCCTACGATTTTTTTTAAACTTCCTAGGATTTTTTTTTTAATTTTGATGTATTTTATGTAAAAAAAATATTTTTGTATTGCTCCAAAACGGTACCGCCCATAGTACCGTTTTTTTGTTATCAGATTTTCCCGAAAAAAAAGTCCGATCAGGGTAATTTTTTTATTGAAAGTACGTTTATATTGCTCAAATAATATTTTGTATTCAAAAAACTTTCAAAAAAAAATTTGGATTTTCAAAAAATATTTTTAAACTTTTTTTTTTAAATTCTGTATCTCAAAAACGGATCAATATTAAAAATTGAAATTTACTTATAAAACGTATAGTTACACATTCTTGAATACTGCATACCCAAATTAATTTTCAGACATTTTCGAAAAATTTTATATACAAAAAATTAATTTAAAAAAAAACCGCTCCGACGATTAAAAAAAAAAAAAATTAAAAATCAATTTTTTTTTTTAAGAAATCATATGACATCAATTTTTTCACATTGAATCTTGTTTTTAGGTAGATATTTCAATTTAAATTTTTATTTACGAATTAATTTTTTTTATGAGTTATAATTTGGAATACAGGAGCAAATTCGTACGACCGAGTCGTGCACATTTTTATAAATGATCTCTTGGATTAGAAGAATCAAATAAATTGTTTTGCTGACGATAGCATCCTTAGCTTTTCATATTCGTTCCCAGACTCACAATTCTCCTTTTCAGATGTGGATCTGTAACGGCAAAATATGATAAGCTCATTAAACTCTGACTTAACCAGCATTGTACTATAGGGAATAAAATATAAAACTGCGTTGAATTTATCTAATCCTTCGAAAACCCAATGCTGTCTTGTATCGTTAAAGCAAGATATACCTTACTTGCCACTGTACAGTGTACATGAGTGGCACTTGCATAAATGACTTCGAACATCTCGAGATTCTTGATATGTGCATCACTGACCATTCCTTGTGCAACGATCCCAAAGGTATGGGATTTGGCCAAAAATGCTGCAGGATGTTTGCGTTTCTTAAGACGGTCGGGCCCCTCATCTGATCGGGCTACTACAATTCCCATCTGTGGGCTGGTGCTCTAGCTACATACTCAAGCCTCTTGGATAGTATACAAAAACGAGCTCTAAATGATTAATGACTCATTCACTTCGTTAGAACACCGCCGCCGTTACGTTTCGTGTCTCTCTCTGTTCTATCGTTTTTTTTTTTGTATGAAGTTTAATGTAGTTGTTTAGCTTACAGTGTTCCCACTTACATATGAAGATTTATGTAAAGAAAATAGTCTATAGACAGCATACACAAATATTCTAGAATTGGCTAAACAGCTGGTTGTATCAATCAGAAAAAAGTCAAAGAAAGTGTTGATTGATATTAAATTCAATTGGAAGTTCTATTCTCGTCTTAAGCCTAATTTCAATTTTTTTTTTTATTACTTTTTTTCTGATTGGTAGGTATCCGTTTCACTGGTTCCTATCCTTACCTGTCACGACACGACACGCGTGATTCTTTTAGTATCAATTTAGAATTAAAGGCTGAAACACAAACACGCTTTAGTTTACGAGTTCAGCTATAGGAATTCAATGCTTGCTATCACAATGACGCTTCGACTTCACGTTTCGTATGTAACGTGACTCCAAACGTAAGCTCTAGTTCAAATATGCTGAACTTTTGCTTTGTCTGACAGCTCAAAGCGAAGTAGATTTTAAAATAGTGTATTTTGTATTGACCATGGATGCATTGACATGGATACATTGACATGGATACATAGACAGATCTACAATTGGTGCCATGTGTGAATTGTGTTAAAATGTGTATACAAACTTGACTTTCGATTTAATTTTGATACTACATGGTGGATAAAATGTGTTAAAATTTAACTAGCAAGCTAAGATATGACACTAGTGTTTAAATTTAACCAACATTTTACCGCAAGTCGCACACGTAACTCATACTTTGCGTATTTGTGTAGGTTGACATTTCGTGTTTGTAAACTGTGTCCGCTTATTGTTCGTGTATAAGAATATAAACTTTATTGCAGATGTCGCTTATCTATTTTCCTGATGAAAATAATGAAGGCATGTCATTTTTCACTTTAAACTGTATAATTACTAAATGAGTAAATCGAAGCAGATTTTATAAACACCAAGTAAAATCGAAGAAAAATCCGGCTCGAAGGACCAAAATGTGTCGACTAGCTAGTTTAAAAAACTATTAGAATTAGCTCAGAGATAAATGAAAGACGTTGTCTCGATATTTAAATTACAAAATTCAATTTAATTTTTCTTACAATTTGAGTTGTATACTCGTTCTTTATAATAAGACCATTAATTATATAAGCTCATTTGACATTGTTACAATTTATCAAGGTTAAGTTTGACATTTTGTGGAACGTTATTCCAATTACAAATAAATGATTTAAATGACATTTAAAATGAATTATAATCTAAGGGTTCATATAAATTGACGCTTTCTTTTTCGCACTCATGTGAGTCGTGAGTCGTGAGGCATCGTGTAATAGCAGACATAGAAGTAGATCTACTTCGAAAGGAGTAAAGTGGCAAAGCTGTTTTTGGAGGTATGATGACGATGGAGGGAGAACTGTCATTCAAAGCAAACTTGAAGCGTTTGCATCGTAACGCAGGCAAAGCTGAAGCTGAAGCGTCTTTGTGATTCAGCCTTGAAGTTTCGACTTCACGTTTCGTACGTAATGTTAAGTTACGTGAATCCAAACGGAAGCTCTAGTGTTAAACAAAAGTACACAAACAAAACTCATTCGTTTTTGGAGGGATGATGATGATGGAGGGTGAACTGTCATTCAAAGCAAACTCGAAATGGGTGCATTGTAACGCAGACGAAGCTGAAGCGTGTTTGTGTTTTAGCCATAAGTTTCCCATACAACGCACAAAAAGTAAAGTCATTTATGAGGCTCCGTCGCATAACGATATTTTATTTATTAAGGCCGTGTGCGAATTCAGTTAAAAAGTGGTTAAAACTTGACGTTTGGTTAAATTTTGACACTTCGCATCGAATAAAATGTGTTAAAATTAGACTAGCTGCGGAGCAGGCTAAAATATGACAATAGTGGTTAAAAATTCATCTATTTTTAACCACAATTCATCCAATTCGCACACGGCCTAAGTACCAAGCCAACAATATTCAAGTTCAGTGACGCGATTTCTCTTGTTTTGCTAAAATCCTTCAGTATTCAGTATTTCTCTTACATGTAAATAATTAAATCCTGTTTTTAGTTAACTCAATTTGAAAGTTAAGGTTTCTGAAGTCCCCTCCTATAAACACAATGAAAAAAGGTCAGATGCCTTAACTAGCAAACACTTCCTCTTTTTATTTAATTAATTTGTATGGTTGGTTGATGGTGTTTACCAAATTATCAAAATTTTGTGATGTCATTGTATCGATGTTCTCAGTGTGACCATCCCGAAAAGTAAATCACAATCCAATTGGCAAAAAAAAAAAACAAAAAATACCAACACTACATCTCAAACACTTCTTTATATATATTTTTGTTTAGTTCACTAACATTCCTTCTTATATGAATTTTCATTCAACAAAATCAATTCATAAATGTTCATCCAATTAACTATTGTTTTTTTCTCTTGCATGCGCGTCCACTTGTTTCTTTGAGCTTTTATTTCAATCTTTTATGTCGAATGACTGATCCGATTCAATCAGGAAATATTTACTATTTTTATTTTTGTTTGATTTTGGAACAGGTGCGTCCTGAGGAATCTGAAAAGGAGAAGAATGACAAGAAATCAAAGGGCGACAAGGAGAAGGATAAGAAGGCTGGCAAACTCAATGACGGCACTAATGGTTACTTGCTTAAAAGGATTTGAATTTTATTCAATTTTCTCAAACAAAAAAACTTAACTTGCAGGTAACGACGCATTTAATGACTCAAACCAGTCCGAAAAGTCAACTGGAAAAGGAAGAGTAAGTACACTTGTTTGTATTGATAAGAATTTTCCTAAATGATTAAAAAATGTCGAAGATAAGAAAGAACAAAATATAAGAGGGTCGTCTGTCTGAATTTGAACTGCGAGCGGTCAATCGAACAAATTGAGATTAATTGAGCAATTGATTGATTTATTGATAAATTTTTGTTTCTTTTCTTATTCGTTTTCTTAATAGATTAGACATTTTTGTGTTTGTTTTTTAATTTTTTATTTTTATTTTCAATTTATTTTTATTTTCAAAATTTACTCAGGGACTAGGTCTCTTCTCTGGAGGTCGAAAATCTCCTAAAGACAAAACACCAAAAGACAAGGAACGATCATCGTCGCCCATTAAAGATTTGAAAGACAAATTTGGTAAATCGAGTAAAGAAAAGATTGCTGTTGGCGTTATTGCCACCTCACCAGAGAAAGCTGACAAAGAAAAGGCGGGTCAAGCGGTTCAAGCGGGTCATACAAAGCCCTATGAATATTCGGACGACGATGCTGGAACAAGTCCGACAAGGAAGTCTTATATTCCTGGTGGATTCCGGTACGACCAGGACCCGAAATCGAACAAAGGACATGACGGAAGTGAGCAACTTTCACCGACATCGCAACAGAAGAAAGTCGGTTTGGCATTCAATTATGCTCCTGGCAATGAAGAACAACTTAAAGAGCAAGCTCAGAAACTCAAAAAGGGCGAATTGTCGCCGAAGACACGTGACAAGTTGGACAAGGGTCAGTTGTCGCCAAAGACAAAAGAAAAACTCCTCAAGGAAACCAATTTGTCGCCGAGGACAAAAGCTAAATTACTTGCCACTGCTGAAAATGCTGCTCCAGTGACAGATGCCCAAGGCAGATCATACTCACCTAGTGAGGGTAGACCCGGTTACACATCGGGTGCTCCGGGAAGCTATAAGCCGATCATCGACCCAACAGCTGCGTTCTTGGAAGGTGAACGCTATGCCAAGGACAAAGTAAACGCTGGTCTCGACAAGGCTGGTCTACCACTTGCAGCAGCCACCACAAAGCCCAAGAAGAAGAGAGTCAAGATTATGGTCATTACTTCTAAGTTTGATCCGTCGACAAAGAGAATCGATACCGAAAATGGTCAAATAGAACACTCAAGTGGCATGTTGGATCCAGAAACTGGTTGCATCGAATCCAAATATGGATTGATTGACCCCAAAAAAGCTACACTGCAAGCTTTGAACACCAAAACAGGCAAAAAAGATGTGTTCCAAGGCGAGATCGATCCAAAGACCGGAAATTTGCACCTTGTCAAAGGAGTTGCAGATCCAAAAACCGGTCGTGTTGATGATTCCTTGGGTCAAATCATCTGTGTTACACCACAAGACAATCCTGTCGTTGAGCTTACTGTGATTACCAGTCGAATTGATCCAGTGACAAAGAAAGTTGACACCGTCAACGGTGAAGTCGAACGGTCTCTTGGTGTTTTGAATCTAGAAACCGGCATTTTAGACACAAAGTACGGTGAAATCAATCCGAAAACTGGTGAACTCAAATCTATCGATCCTAAGAGTCGAAAAGTTGTGTCCACCAAGAATGTCTCGGTTGATCCATCAACGGGCCAAATCACCATTCTGGGAGTCACTGACCCCAAATCCGGTAAACTTGATTCGAACACCGGGCGATTGATCGAAGTTGGTCGCCAAATTGATCCAGTTGTCGAAGTTACTTGCCTGGCTGGTAAATACGATTCGAAGAAGGGCGTCATCGAACCCAAGACCACACAAGTTGAAACCTCAGTTGGACAATTCGACCCCAAAGCTGGCAAGGTTGATACCAAATACGGTCAAATCGATCTTGTTAGACACACAATCACATGCATGGATCCCAAATCAGGCAAATCCGTGGTAAGGGATGTCAAAATCGACCCAGCGACCGGCCAAATCGTTCTCAAGAATCAAGTCAATCCGAAAACAAACAAACCAGACAAAGACTATGCTCGCATCATATCCTTGCGCATTGTCCAGCATCGTGTTGACCCCAAGACTCAACAACCCATCAATGATGTACGCGATGATAGCGACATCATAATCGATCCGAAAACGAATCAAATTTGGGTACCAACCGGTGCCAAGGATCCGAACACAAACGAACTGCAATACATTTCAAGTAGTGTTGACCCCATTACCGGATACGTGATCACAATCTACGGCTACCTTGATCCTAAGGCAAACGAAATCAAACAACAAACAAAACTTGACCCGAACACAATCAAAATTGAACCGAGCACAGGCAAGATATTCACTGCCACTGGTGAGGTTGACAGTCAGACCGGCGAACCGTTGTACGCAGCGACTCAAGTTGATCCCGATAGTGGTGAAACTTATACGAAAGTCGGTCGGGTTGATCCGAAAACAGGCAAAATTATCATTGTAAAAATATTCCTAATTTCAAAGACAGACGAACGCGGCCGCCCCGAAGAGTTCGACCCACAATCGGTTGAAATTGATCCCAAAACGGGACGCATTTTGAAATTCTCCAATAGAACTGTTTATGTTTATAATATGATTGATCCAATAACTGGTGAAATTATTCAGGTTGATCCGAACGATCCTCGCATAGCTGGAGCCCGCACCACCGTTACCCACACCATGACACTATCAGGCGAAATCGATCCAGTTACGGGTCGCATTAAGAGTGAATACGGCCACATTGATCCACAAACTGGTGACATCGATCCCGAAACAGCTATAACTGATCCAGTGACTGGCAAACTCATCCTCAATTATGCACAAATCGATCCAACTCATTTTGGTAAGGACGTTGAAGTCAGCACTACCACCGAATCTGTTCCCATAACACGTCAGCAATTTTTCGATGGCATCAAGCACATGGGCAAGAATGCCTTGCGCCGAGACTCTGAAGCAAGTAGCGATGACGATATGACAAAACAATACGAGTCTGAAAACTTTAAAGAGATGCAACCGGAAACGCCCAAAGGAGCTGCTGCTGCCAGTGGTAAGCTGGGAAAGTATGTCAGCACGCCAACTGTAGTGAAGACAACAACCAAACAAGTCCTGACTAAGAATAATGATGGTGTTACGCATAATGTTGAGGAAGAAGTGAGAAATTTAGGTACCGGCGAAGTAACATTCTCGACGCAAGAACATAAGGTTAGCCTTGCAATTCGTATTTTTGCTTAAAATGGTGAAGGAATTTCTCATTTGGTGTTCATTTCTTGTTTGACAAAAATAGATAAATGCTCGGCACATGAAAAATAACCGCAATTAGTGGTCTGCTTTAGCTTTTCTTGGCACTTTTTTACAATTTTGGTTTATTATTATTGCATTTTTGCATTTTTACTAACATTTTATTTCATTTTTGGTTTTCATTTTGATTTTTGATTCAAGCTTACTTTCTCTTATGTCTACTTTTGCTATAAGAACACTCATAGTCAACAAAAGTCTAACAAACATACAGAACTATGGAGTTGTCTAAAAACTTAAAAGCGCTTTTTTCCTAAGTGTTTATGCAAACTGTCACTCTATTTTCTAAGTTCTTTTCTTATGAATCTTGTAAATTGAACAAAATCTAACGTTTCTCAGAACTATTCAACTATTAATTGTGTCTTCTAAGTCCAATAAAGTTTCTTTCGTTTCCTATGGGTTTGGGATACATGTTGGATTATCATTTAGGGCAAACTTGGGCACAACACGCCGCCGTCAATCGTAATTTTTTTTTCTACATCAAAAACTTTTATAAGCCACTAGCCAAATCCGCTAACTTCGCCTCGTCTGCAATTTAAAGCACTCAAATAATCTCCAATAAGCTTGAATCCAATCGAAATATAGTTTTTCAAGCTCAATAACTTTGCACACCTTACGATTAAATGTTAGTTTTTATTGAACAAAAAATTCAATTTTGTCTTGTTTTTCTGGAATTGTCAGAATTTGACATTAAACATTTCAATTTTCCCTTCAAAAAGAGATGACTGAACAGCTACCCCAAGCATCACATGCAAACAAATAATTTTCGACAAGTTTTCGAGTTTTCCCATAGACTAATTGCAACCACACCGATTTTGAACGGCCAGTATAAATCGGCCGACATTTTACCGGTAGCAGGGTGCTAGCACAATCACCGGACTTTTACCGGTCTAACAATCAGTTGTAGTAAATAGTATGTACCTACAATTTCACACACAAAACGAAGCGAGAGTAGTCGAATGGAATGGTCGGCAAAAAATCGGTGCACGTGCAAGCATACATTTAATCATGTACGCAATAACTTCCCGATACTGCCGAAAATATAGTGGCAGTGGCATTTTGCCGGCACCGATCAGGACAGAAAGTTGTTCCATACATCCTAATTGTTGGCCAACACCATTCAGTTCCGCACCCCAAGGCTTTGGGTGGTCTGGTTTACGCCATCCTTCCAGCCCGAATTTTACCGTACATTTAACTAGCGCGACCTTAGAACAACAGGGTTCTAACTGACATTTTTTTCAAAACTGAGTTATACATGTGGTCGTAGTAAACCGAGTATGCTCTTTCGATTCCTTTCACTCATTTTTGTCTATCTCTTTTAGTTTCCAATATGGTCAATAAAAAAGCAGGAAACAAAGTTCTAAGTACATCAATTTATAAAAAAACTAAGTTCATAAATTTCTAAGTGGTAAATAGAACCTTGTGTACTTAAAAATATGAAGAAAAAAAAATATGCAGATAGAACTTTGTTACCAAACAAAATGTAGATAGAACCTCGTTGCTTTAAAATATTTAAACGTTTCTCGTAGTTAAAACTATGTAGGCTATGAGTTCCAGCACTACCCCCTTTTTACAGGATCGAACTCAAGCACATTTTAAACCCCCCATAACTTTTGAACCCATAGAGTTATAAGCTTCAACTACGTATTAACGTCATGGAGACAAAGGCCCTGTTAAATAAACAATTTTGTTGGACCACTACTTCCTGAGATATTGAACGGTAAAAAGTTCAATAACTGTAATTGACTCACTGACTTACTGACTGAGTCACTGATCATCAAAATTATGAAGCACTTCTAACAATAGCAGAATCTTGAAATTTGATACAATGGTAGGTTTTCGGGTCTATACAAAGTAAAAATCGAAAATGTCAATTTGCTCATTCAGGAGGCGTGATATCCAACAAAAATCCTTATTACATTAAGCTAACAAGGTTCTATCTGAACAATTACATTTCTTATCATGACACTAAGTTCTATCAGGTAATTAGAACCTTATTGTTCTATCCTCAAATGCCGTAGCGTTGAGCAACAAGATTCTATCCATTTTTTTAACTACGTTTAATAGCCAAATTATAAAGTATTTGGTAGATTTTTAAATTCAGATAAACATTATTTAGTACAAAATTTGTGTTTTCAAAAAATCGTGTAGATCCAAACAAAAATATAAAAGTTACAGACAAACAAAAATTCAATCTCTGTTTTCTCAAAAGTGACTTGGATCCAGTTAGAACCCTATTGTTCTAAGGTCACGTAGTATAAAAGTTGCCTTTTATCATGTGCAAATTACATTTACCGTGATAAAAGGTAGCCAGGGTGCTATCTGTTATTCATGAATCAAGACAATAATCTACATCTACACTAAAATGCATCCAGATCCTTTCAGCCGTTCTTGAGTTATTGAGCAACAAACATTCATCCACCTTTCCATATCCATTCATTTACTGTTAGGTGCCCTCAATTCTTCACACGCACTCAGAGAATTGTTGATGAGAGTAAGCCACTTAGGCCTTGGCTCTTCAAGAGCTGTCGGGCCACTCTATTTACTACTTTATTTTTTATAGGAAAATCAGCGTTTGCTGGGTAAGCTAGTGCACGTATGTATTAGGTAGGATTGTTTTTTTTTCACTAGTTTCAAATAAAATTTTAACTTTAATACAATTTAAAAATTATCATAGTCATTTTTCTGCGTATTTATATAGGGAAAATGGGATGCTATATATCATGAATGACTTGGCCAATTTTGTACAAGCTTCTTAAAAACTATCTACCTAAACATTCTCTCAAAATTTGGTTGCAAACGCCACTGGTACAAAAGTAGTGTCCTCTACGCCTCTACGGATTTGCTTTAAATTTTTATGTACAGAGCGTACGGTAATTCGTCTGCCATACCTTCTTGGGATGTGATTCTTGGCCATATGGCCATACCTATTTCAAGAAAAAAAAATTTCTACAGTTGAACTTTGACATCACTGTTTGACGATTAAAAAAAGGCTAACTGGTATACTCTGACCCATTTTAAGTTCAACTTCTTGTCAGTACTAATTTTAAGAACCTCTTTTGGACTTTTTAAATTGAGCCGATATGTTTAAGGGTTGCCAGATATTTATTTTCAAATGGTGTTCAACTTTCCTTGTCCGACAAAAATGTTTACTTTGATGTACCATACATTTTATAATACAGGGTGCGGCACGAAAACTTGCTGATTTGTTTTTCGCGCCATGCGGGGATGTGGGGAGCGTCTCATTTTTTAAGGGGATTTTCTAAAGTTTTATCTACGGTGCAGTCAGTCGACATTATGCATTGGACGAAAGAGCAACGCGCATTTGCCTGCTAGGCTTACTTTTCCAACGGTCGTTCCATAACGCCTTAACATCATTCCCGGAGGTCGCGCTCCTGGCCGACAATCGATTTTTTCGTGGGTAAAAACATTCAGGGAGAATGGAAACGTGACGAAATCCCGTGCAGCACGCCGAAGAGTCAGAACAGAAGAATACATTGAGAGAGTGAGAGTTTCTGTCTTGAGAGAGATGATTGAAGAATATTTTATCCCAAAACTCGATGAACTGGACCTTAATGACGTTTTGTTTCAACAAGATGGAGCCACGGCCCACACAGCACGAACATCAATGGATCTTTTGAGGGGGCATTTCCCCAATCGTCTAATCTCCTTGAGAGGCGACTTTATGTGGCCGGCGCGCTTACCTGATTTGACACCGTGCGATTTTTTTTATGGGGTAACCTTAAATCTTTCGTTTACACTGATCGTCCTCTAACCCTTAATCATCTGAAGGACAACATTCAATAGCGAACATAACCATCGATATGCTCGAAAGAGTTCAGCAGAGCTTCGAAAATAGGGTATCTCAGTGTATTGAATACGGAGGCCATCACTTGTTCGATATCATCTTTAAAACCATGTAATGGAAAATTTAAATTGTGTGTGCAAAGAATAAAAAAATTTCGTAACTGTATTTCCACTACTTTTGGTTTTATTACCTTTAAAAATCAGCAAGTTTTCTTGCCCAACTCAATAACCAGTTTGAAGTTACTGACCTCATCCTTCTTCTTATTCTTCTAAATTTGCGGTTTTATGATTTCAATGTCGGTCGTAGGAATCAAAACTTCTATATATGGATCTGGTGCACACTGGTTCTGTCTGTGGGGTTGTGTGTAGTTCTATTTCTGAAGCCTACTGATTGAAGAAGTCTTAAAGCCTAGATATACGTATTATAAGGCGCGGGCGGGGCGATCGTATGGGAGCGTTGTATGGTACTGACTCTCTCCTTTAAACCAATTTTGTCAGTAGTTTTCTATATATATATTTTTTTTTGAGATCGAGTACTAGGATTCCCCGGATTTTCGTTCTTTTGATTCGATGATGATTTCATAAGAAGCTCTCATATAGAAGATATCACACTTATCCTGACTTTTCTCTAGTTATCATACGAGTAGCAGTAGATCCCAGACTTTTTAAATTTTCATAATTCGGAAGAAATACTCCATTCAAATAAGTGTCAGGAGCAGAACAGTGTAAGCATTAGTATTCTTTTTAAGGGCTAATTCGTAAAGCGTTAGATGCACTTCGTCAAACAATGAACATTTTTTTATTTTGGCTAGACTAGTTTTCAAAGTGATCACTCACCCACTGATTTTCTATTTCCATTAAAAATTGTATACCATTTTTACAAACATCCCCAATGATCCCCAAAAAATAATTTTACTGGACTTCTTTAACGCTTGTCTTCTCAACTAACATGTTGTCTCCGCTAAAAGCCTTTGCTATGATATTTTTCTTATTATGTTTGCGTAGAAACAAAAAAAGAAACTTTTTTTTTTAATTAACACAAAAACACATACACAACTTAGGCCGACGCTCCACGGGATGATTTAAGCGGTGCTTATGTAACAGCCACTGCTGTTACCACTCGAACTGCCACCACTCACGAAGACCTGGGTAAGAAAGCTAAAACCGAGCAGCTCGAAGAGAAAACCGTTGCCACTACCCGAACTCATGATCCAAACAAACAAGAACAAAGAGTTGTGACACAGGAAGTTAAGACCACTGCGACAGTAACAAGTGGAGACCAGGTAAGATCACAGGCCTGTGAAAATTCTACAAAAACTAGAAGAAAGCCTGCCATGTTTTTTTTTTTTTAATTTAAACAAACAACTTAAAACTTTGCTGATTTAAAAAAAGAAAAAAGAAAACAATGCATGCGATTTTGTGAATGTTAAACATTTAATTTGTTGTTGTCTATTGTTTTGTATTGATTGAAAACCAAAAACAAAAAAAAAAATCATTTTTGCCAAATTTTTAGTTTCAAAGAAGAGGTAGTATTTCATCGACCAGTTCTGGTGATTCAGGTACTCCGATCGATGGGCCCTATGATGGCTCAGTGGTAAAAACGACAACAGTTTACGAGGTTTGTACTTGGATTGCATTTAGAAAGTTAGTATAGTTCATAGTTAAAATAGATGACATTTGAAATAACATTAATCGTTGTGATGTTGAGTTCCGCATCATTGTTACGTTTTGCATCAAACAGAATTCTTGCCATATTTCATGCGACAATCATTTTTTATTTCTTTATAAGCAAAAGAATATTCTATTTTCGGTTTAATTTTATAACATTTTTTGAAATTCCTCACACAATAAATGCAAATAGCAATCTCCCACAAGCCCCGGACCACATGTTGAACAAACCCGAGTTATTCTAGGCGAAGAAACCCCCGGCTATTCCGGACATGGCGAAATTGTTTCCTCACAAACAGTTAGCAGCAAAACGAGAACCGTTGAAACTATTACGGTAAGTTCAAAAGTTCCTTCTAACGCTTTGTTATTTGATATTTACGTTGTATCTTTTGTTTGCAGTATAAAACCGAACGAGATGGAATTGTCGAAACAAGAGTAGAGCAGAAGATAACAATTCAATCAGATGGCGACCCGATCGATCATGATAAGGCGTTGGCTGAAGCAATTCAGGTTTGTGATGTTTGTTTTTGGTTTAGATAAGTTGTTTTTTTTTTTTTATACTATACAAGGTCGAAGCATGTAGTGTCCTGTTAAAGTAATGGCATTGAAGGTAATTGAAGGATCAC
Organism: Sphaerophoria taeniata; assembly: GCA_943590905.1. Classification (NCBI taxonomy): domain Eukaryota; kingdom Metazoa; phylum Arthropoda; class Insecta; order Diptera; family Syrphidae; genus Sphaerophoria; species Sphaerophoria taeniata. The sequence continues at coordinate 92,149,220 of OX016540.1, forward strand.
ACTTGGTGTTTCCTTTATTAACATGCAGCCATAGGTTTAACGGCACCTGCTCGACCAGGATAAATGGAATCCTTCCAAAGATGTCAATGTCGTCTGCATAAGCCAATAACCAAAGGTTGAAGAGAGACAGCTAGGCCAGTCCAGCCCCTTTTTGGAATTCATTGAAAGATAGTCTTATCATTTTGGGTATATGCCGATTTCTCTCGCGGTTTTCTTTTAAGTCCTACTCTGGATATGGTGTTCAAGGTGCATTTGAAGACTTTTAATAAATGGTATGTTCGGATGGTAAATTCCAGACATTTTCCACCGGAGAGTGAATATCTCTACAGCTGTTTGTTAACGCATATGGCACTATCGTGGCTGAACGTCGACATTTCTGTAGCAATGTCACGACCAGATGCCTCCTTCAGTCAGTGGAGGCGGTCAAATGTAGAAAATATACACTAAACTTATCACAGACTTCGAAACCATGTAGTTATAATGATAAGAACAGCTAAAATTTATAAATGTGAAAAAAAAATCGGTTCAATTGGTAAACACACTGAGACGCCACCTGATGACTCGGATTGTGATGCTCTCAGCAAGAAGTTGACTGCCTTACGCTCACATATCTCAAAATATACTAGTGACTGAAACACAAACACGTTTTAGCATTGGCTTCACCTGACGTTTACGAGTTACGCCATTGGAATTCAATGTACGCTATTCCAATAAAGCTTCGACCTCACGTATTGTACGTAACGTTACGTAATGTGACTCCAAACAGAAGCTCTAGTTCAAAATATGCTGTCTGACAGCTCAACAGTTGAACAAAATGTCAACAAACAAAATACATTCGATTTTGGAGGGATGATGATGATGGAGGGAGAATTTTCATTCAAAGCAAACTCGAAGCGGATGCATCGTAACGTAGACGAAGATGAAGCTAAAGCGTGTTTGCGTTTCAGCCATAACTGGTTTAAGCAGCGCTTTTAATCTTGTTGGGCTACAAAAAGAAGAAAAGTCATATGCCGTCCGTTTCGACCTAATACATAATATCATAATTTGTTAAATTTCTACTTCTGTTCTTATTGCGGTTTATAACACAGAAAGCCGATATTATCCCTATTGCTATTCCCAAGCTACAGTATAACAGTTACAGAGTTCCTCTCCTTTCAAAGGTTTTTGAAAAAAGCAATTTACAACAATCTTTTAAGCACCTACCGCTGTCCTGTCAATCTGGTTTTCGGCCACTACGAAGTTGCAAATCGGACTTTTTTTTTAGTGACAGACGAAATTAGAAGTGTAATGGATAGCGACCATTAAACACTCCTAACACTCTTAGACTATTCTAGCGCTTTCGAAATTCGAACCATTTATTATTATGTACAAAATGTTGAGTCCTGTAAGTGGATGCTCTCGTATCTTAGAAGAAGACAACAACTCATTGTGATAAATGATTAAGTACTTTACGCTGGCGCTACAGTGCATGCCCAGGGTCTCATCTAACAAGCGTCTCCAGCCAGCTACGCAGTTTCGAACGCACGTCAAGTTGGTTGAGCTTGAGGTACTCCACCTGAGTCGAGATCTTCGAAAACTTCTGGCCGCAGCATTAGGTCCGTTCGTTTACCCCATAAAACTGCCCAAAACTGCCATATTCTCCCACTTTTTCGTTCGTTTACTGCCACTTAAATTAAAATCTGTCACTTTTGAAGGAGAAAAATATTTCCCCTATCTGCCGATTCTAGACACAAAAATTTCTTGTGGCAGTTATAGCGTTTTTTTTTGGTCGTCCGGAACTGTCCCGAACAGTTCTGTACTCGTTCACTTGGCACAAGATGACAGTTCTTGTTCTGAATAGAACAGAAAAACGATTCCGAATTTGAAGTCAGAATCAAAAACAGAATCACGCATACATGCACACACTCGCATATACGTACTCGCTGCCATGTTTACAAATAAAGAAATTAAAAACAATGTCATGTCATCTGCAATTCTTCATATGAGGTTTCACAAATACACAACCATTCAACCCTTAGAAGCAAGAAAATGTGTTTGCCTGTTCGTTTGGAATCCGGAATCGGACAGTTCTGTGTACAATTCCGGATTACCAAAAAAAACGCTATTAGTGTAAGTTCTGTCAAACCATAAGAAGTACATTGAATTTTGTTGACGTTTGACATAATTTTGTGCATTCGGCAGATTTTTGGTATGAAGCGTTCTTTTACTTTTTGGGTGAATCACAAAATTTCGAGGAGTGGGGATGATTTTTGAAAGTTTTTACACAAACTGCCCAAAAAGTAAAAGAACGGACCTATTATTTTCCATTCGCTCTGCATGATCCTGTGTTGCTGAACAGCTCGTACAGTTCTTCATTGAATCTTCGTCTCCTCCCTCCATTTGTGCAGACGAGACCAAAAACAATTCGAAGAATTTTTCTGTCGAGACCCATGTGCCTTTACCATCCGCCATACATGAGGACCGAGATGATTAAGGTCTTGTAGAGTGACATTTTAACTCTTGGCAGTACAAGTGACATTGCTTTTGACACTCACGTCAACATCGTTATTCAAATAAATATGAACCTATCCAGTGATGGATTTAAGCTTGCTGCCGCTCTAGGCCCTGTTCAATGCGCCGCAAGAGCTTTAAGTCTATCTTGGCCCATTCTTGCACGCGAATATGTTTTTACTATTTTTAGAGTGGAAAAAGATCTTTCTCCTGAACCAAAAAAATCGGAGATCAATTTCCAAATTCGGATAAACATCTCAAAGACTCCGTGAATGCAATATACATGGCATATTCTTTGTGCATAGCATAGGAATATTGGAGTTGATAATGAAAATGAATACATTCATTGCCTTACGTCTCTTCCAAATCGTCAGAATACTTATTGACTAGTTTATTGGCAAGATCCAAGATTTTTCAACTCGCTTTCAGAAAAATCGTCTCAAAAATTTAAATTTTTGTAAAGTTTTTCATATGCACTTTTACGCCCGGCCAATTTTACACTCAAAATGTCTAGAATAGGGTAATAAACGAAAGTAATATGCGAAAATTTCCTTGCCCAGAAAAAGGTGGTTTTTCAGCCAGATGAATGAATTTTTCTGTTTTTTTTTGCGACGAGTATCATAACGATAATAACCATGAACTCCAGACATTCCTTAGCTTTTTCTTCGTATTCAGAAAATTGTCTGTCTCTCATGTCTTGAAGAAATAAAGCCAGAGCTTGAGATTCTTTACAAGCAGCATTAAAACGACCTAAAATTATATTCCAGACAATGACTAGGATTTCTATTTTTAAATGTTGTAATTTTCGCTGCAATCCCGTAGCTTTTCCAATCGCGTAGTCGGTTTCCCATCTCTGCTTTCGGCATTAAATTCCAGTTATTACAGACCACTCTTTTTCTAATGCGTAACATGTATCATGTCGAGTAGACCAACAAGATTGAGAAAGACTCTTAACTCTTAAATTTGGTAGCTGCACCAAGATTTTCCAACGATGCGATGTGTAGACATAGTAAAGAAGTTGTATAGTTCTTGTAAAGTAGAAAATAAGTCAACTGCTTCTTTTACCGATTCAACTGCAAATGACCAAATTAGAATGGTGTCGAAAAATATTAAATCCTCGTTAACATTTCTTTATTTTCTTCTTTTTTTTGATTTTGCAGGAAGCCACAGCTATGAATCCAGACATGACAGTCGAGAAAATCGAAATTCAACAACAAACACAATAAAATAACTTACACCTACGAAAATAAATACAAAAATATTTCTTTATACATTTTTTTAAAAACAAAAACTCTTATCTTATAAAACGTATTTTTTATTTAATTTTAAATTCATACAAATTTATGTTGTATTTATGTTAAGCATATTATTAAAAAAAAGAAAAAGAAATAGTTATTAAAAGCATCATACTTTATATATTTACAATAAAAACAAAAAAATACATTTTCAATGAATGAAGGATTTCTCAGGACACACCCATACACACAGCAGCAACAGCAACCACAGCAAAAGTTTATAAATTAATATGAATTACATTATGTACTTTTAACAAAAAAAATAAATAATGCTATCTTTTCATTCACATTTAAAGTTCAAATAAAAATACATTTTACCTACATGCACTATCCCCACCAAAATGACACCCTCTCTGTACGGTTTTAAATATTTAAATATTATGTACCTACCTATTGTCAACATAAAAACTATATACAAACATTTATATCTTAACAAAAAGTTTAAAGCTGAAATTTCAATAAAAAAAAAGAGTTATTATAAATGTAGTATTCATATATTCAAACCTCTGTCTTCAGTGTCCCTAGGACATTTTTATATAAACCAAAACAATATACTATTGGCCCAACCAACATGTATGTATTGAAAAAAATAATAAAATTAAATGCCTTATATAAATTAAATTAAAAAAGAAAACAAAGCTTAAAGTTAAACAAAAATAATACTATAACCCGTTCTTACTAACCTATTTCAGTGCAATACTTTAACGAAAAGGCAGACATGTGTTCAATTTCCAAATTTTTAAACAAAACGTTCAAGACCTTTGATATGGTTCAATCAATTTTCAATTAGCTACTAAAATTCGTGTGCTCTATTCGTGTTATCCTACTAAGTAAAAAGACAATTTTAAAAGCTATATGTAATTTTAAAATGTACTTTTTTTATTTATGGAGATTGAATAAATTGAATGTAAAAAAAAAATGTTTGAAGACATTTGCATCCTTACTAGTTTGTCCCGTTGCCGTCCGTTGCTGGCATTTTTTTTTAAACTCATGACCTCAGAAGTTATTATCCATATCCATCCACATTGTCTGTTTTTCAAAGCATAAATTATTGTGCTTCTGTTTTATTATTTTGTTTCAAGCTAAAACATATTGTTCTTGTCTCTATAACATTGCATTATTTATCATTTTGTTTGTGTTTATGTTTACTAAAAAAGAAAACAATTTATTTTTTGTATACACAATTTACTTTTGTTTGTTTAAAACTGCTTTTAATTATTAGTACGTTGGATTTCAAATTTTATATTATTCTGTAGTTATTGTAATAGTTATAAAAAGGATACTTGGGTTTAAGATTTAAGGAAGAAGCGCTGTTTAATGGTTAAAAACAAAAACGCTACTAAAAACAAAGTATTTCTTGCATTCGAAACTCATTGTTCAAATAATACCTACATTTTTGTAACATTAATTAAAAATGGTTTCAGTTGCTTTAAATTTTATTTAAGTTTGATTTGGTTTTTTAAACATCACATCAGCTTATGAATAAAAAATATAACCGCAAACGTAAATAAGTGAATTACGGCTTTTAGTGTTTTTAATTTATTTTCTTATAGTTAGGTACAGCTGATTTTTGAAAACGAAAGAATGGTTTACGATCGAAAATAAGATCGTACCAGTTGAAATGCATTGTTAAAATTGTTTTTTAAGAATGTTTAATATTTTGGGTATGATTAAAACGATCAACGTCATAAATGGTTTCAATTTCCAAACAGTTTAAGCCAGTAACAAAATGCAATACTTGGACCAACTTATGAAAAGGCCGTCTTCATTCTCAAAATAACTCAAAGGTAAGATTTAAGAAATGAAAATTACGGCACCAGTGGCGTAGATACCTTTTCGCTATGGGGGGGGGGGGATCTAGTTCGCTCATTTTTACTTGCGACATATAGAATATAAAGGGTGTTTTTTTTCGAGGCATAGAACTTTAAATTGGCATTACGGCGACCGATTTAACATCTGCCAAGTAATTTATTCTCAGTTTGGTTTGGCAATTCATCATGAATAGACTCACGCCTGAACAATGCTTGTAAATTGTGCAATTTTATTTCGAAAATAATGGTTCTGTGCGGTATACGTATCGCGCACTACGTCCATTTTATCGTCTACAGAATCGTCCATCAGATCAGAGCAGTTAATTCGATTAACCATGGAACGTTTTCGCACCACGTTTACTCTAAGGCCCGGTGCACACATGCGATTTTTTGTCGCGGCGATATCGCAACTATTCAGTGCACACTTGCGTCATTTTACCATTTTTCAATCTTTAGATTGAGTTTGTCTCTAAACAATGGAAGTTGAACATTTTTTTAAACTATTTTCGAATGAGTGTATCTAAGATCTTTTGATGAGTTGGCGGTCAAAGTTTCACCAAAAGTCAAAATCCAAATCAAATAAAAAGAAACCAGTATCAAAATCACCCATATTTTCTCTTTCAATTTGATAAAAACTTGCGGTAAAAAAACGTATGTGTGCACTGCACGATAGAAAACAATGTACTACAAGACGCAAATGCGATTTTTTGTCGCTGCGATATCGCAGAATCTTTTGGGACATTTTACCGCAGAAATGTCGCTGCGATATCGCAAGTGTGTGTGCACCACTCCATTTGATTGTGATTGTGAGTACCGATGTCGCAAAAGCAATATCGCCGCGACAAAAAATCGCGTGTGTGCAATGTGCACCGGGCCCTATTGGCACCGTACGGTGCGTATAGAAGAAGCTATTGCTACTGTAGAGCGTAGCATTGAGGAATACCCGAATGAGTCCATCCACAACGTTACAGTCAATGGTGATCGGTATAGAGCCATGATTACTAACTTTTTTCATTCCTGAATTGAACAATCATGATGTCCAGGAGCTGTGGTTCCAACAAGACGGCGCAACATGTCACACAGCTCGTGCCAAAATCGATTTATTGACAGACACGTTTGGTGACCGCCTAATTTCACGTTTTGGACCTGTGAATTGGCCTCCAAGATCTTGTGATTTAACACCGCTAGACTATTTTCTGTGGGGTTATGTAAGGTCATTGGTCTATGCGGATAAGCCACAAACGCTTGACCATTTGGAAGACAACATTCACCGTGTTATTGCCGATACATATACGGCCACAAATGTTGGAAAAAGTCATCGAAAATTCGACGTCCAGATTTGACTACATCCGAGCCAGCCGTGGCAGTCATATGCCAGAAATCATATTTAAAATGTAATGCCACAAGAGTATCTTTCGAATAAATAAAAAATCATGTCAATCAAATATTCCATCGTTGTTTTATTGCAATGAAAAGTTCTATACCTCTAAAAAAAACACCCTTTATGAGAAGTTTTGGATGTCTGTTTGTCTTTCTGTAAACGCACCTGCAGCCTTAACCACTGGTCCGATTGACTTAAAACTTGAAAATTAGAGGTTTGACGTTTGAGTGGGTCGTCAAAGATCAAAATTAAAGGTAGCCGCCGTACAATGTTTTTGGCCAAAAATCAAAAGTTTAAATTTTCTCAAAAATGATTTTTTTTAAACTTCCTCCAAAACGGTACCCCTCATAGAACTTTTTTTTTAAAGATTTTTTCGAAAAACAAAAGCCTTATCAGCGTACTTTTTTTCTAAAAGTACGTATAAATTGCCCAAATAATATTTTGTTTTAAAAAAAATTTGTATTTTTTAAAAACCTTTTTAAACGTTTTTTTTCAAAATTCTGTATCTCGAAATCGGATCAATAGTTGAAATCGAAATTCACTAATAAAATGTATATTTACATGTTCTTGAATACTGCATACCCAAATTAATTTTAGGACATTGTAGAAAAATTTTATATATACAAAATTAATAAAAAAAAAACACTCCATCCAAATAACTCACACAAATAATTCGCAAAATTACGACGAATAACTGTCAATCTGCCGCTTGTGTAGGACATGCTTTATGTAATGGGTAATACCGCATTTTCCTTTCTAGTTAAAATTAATGAGTGTGAGTTATATCGTTATATTGTTAGGATTCGCGTTAACTTCACCAGTTGTGCGAACATTTGTATTCGTCTGATGATGTTGCGTGTTTGGGGTTGTTTTTTACACCAACTTAACGGTGGAAAGAAATTCTAAATAATTTTAATTTTTTGTGTCGGTGTGGGCTTTTGTTCTATTTGATGGAAAGCTGGATGGAAGCTCTTTTTCTTGCACGTTTACCTATTATCAATTGGTGAGAGACGTTAAAAAAATACTTTTTAAAAATGGATATAAAAAAGAAATTCAAAAGATTTGCCGAAGTAATAATTTTTTTCAGATGAAGTTGATTTTATGTTTTCCCCGTAGACTGTAGGTATAGAATGTACAATTGAAAATGCCTCTAGGAATCCTGTGAGTACTAATAAGACTTAATTCACGTAGGATGTAGGATACTAAATTTCAGAGAGCGTTTCTTTAACTTATTTATCATGACTGGTTATGTTGAACAATTATGGATCCCAATGGGGGAGGATATATCCCCCTGACCCCCCACCCCTATCTACGCCGCTGTATGGAACAGATCAGTTATCAAATAGAATTTGCCTACAAGCTCGAATTGCCGAACAGTGAAGGTGTATGCTTGTTTTTCACAAACACATTCTTATCGTTCGTCATTTCGGTTACTCACATTTTATCCAGACGCAAAGAAAATAGAATGAAAGAAATTAAATATTGCGGGTTAAAATAGTCGTGGTTTTTTCACTATTCAGTAGCCAGCACAGCAAAACTTCCCTTGGCAAACAACGACAATTTGGATTGGAGTCGATAAAAAGGCCAGTAAGAAAATGACAGTTGTGCCGGCGATAGAACTTCCAATCATTGAAATTAATAGTATTTTTTTTGGTCGTCCGGAACTGTTCCGAACGATTCCGAATACGTTCACTTGGCACAAGATGACATTCCTTGTTCTGAAAAGAACAGAAAAACGATTCCAAATTTGATGTGGGAATCAAAAACAGTATCCGGCATACATGCACCATTAGAAGCAAAATAATGTGTTTGCATGTTCGTTTGGTATCCGGAATCGGAGATCGGACAGTTCTGTGTACCAATTCCGGATTACAAAAAAAAAAAAAAAAACGCTATAAGACAGCGCTGATGGGGTTAAAAAGAACTGTTTTGTTACGCGAATCTAATGATGAGTTATGGACTATCTTAGGTTGAAGTGCTTGCTAGTTTTTTTTAAATGTGACACGCAACCCTCAGGTCCATTTTGCGACGTTTTATGTAACAATTGCCATACAAATTGAATTTGACATATAAAGTGAGTTGGAGCGTTTTATTTGCATTTGATTACTTTGCTGGCTGCTGAGTAGTGAAAACACATCTATCTCATTCATTCATGCACTGGCACAGATAATAAACTTTTGCAGATGTCTCTGCAGGAAAATCATAAAAAAATTCGATTTCGCTAGATTTAACGGTTTTCGAGGAACATTGGGAGAAATATCGATTTGAAATTGCGGGAAAATAGTTGCGAATAATTTATGTTTTTGCCATTATCTCGGCTACCCAGGCCTTCAAAAAACTTGTAACCCATTTTGACGAATAGAGATCGCGAAGACCTTTCTTTTGATGTATCATTCGATGGGATTTGGAAGAATTTTGATTTCTCTCCAAAATTTTGGCAAGGGGTTAGTCCATGATATTTTTCGAAAATCATCAAGAAAACGATATCGCTAGATTCTACATATTTGATAGTCCTCATTATCCTGAGCCTACCGATGAGAGCCAAACTCAATTCCGAGCTCTATTTGTCGAGATATTTGCATAAGAATATATTCCATATATGGGATAACAATTAACTGAGGACAAATACTTTTACCTTGAAAACTCATTTGAAGAATGTAAGAATGGGAATACATTAATTGGACGTTACGTTCTTGGACCCAGGGGACACTTTCAAAGTCATTAAAGATTTTGTGCCAATAGGGTTTCTAAAAAAATGACCGGACAAAAATTAAATTACATAAAGCGAAAGTATTGAAAGTATAGCCACGCATAATCCATTTTGGAAAGGGTAATTTATCATTTACTGATTCGAAGAAAAATACCTACATGTATTGAAATAACTAATAAGACAAGGCTGATTGCATGACTATGTTACACGTGAGTCGTGACGTGACACGTCGTATTTCCCTTACTACCTGTAATATTGAATACAAATTTAATGAAGGGAGCGTAGGTATTGTTTTTGAGAATTTAAATAGGCCGTTGTTGCGGAAATCATAGTTATTGAGAATACTACGGCGAAATTTTTGTTTAATATTTTTCGTCTGCAGGAATGTTTTACTTCTTTCATAAAAACTTTTAACACTTAGAAAACAGACTGTTCTTAAAATGTTGTCTTGCTGTTATTAACAGTGATATCCATACAATCACAGCATCCATTTACATTACATTCGAGACTCGATGTACTATGTAGCCGATTCCAATTAGAATGTGTTTGTTTATATCAGATAAAGATGGCGTTATAATTCATTAACAAATTTCTTGCAGTTAATACACTTTTTATCTACGCATCCAGTGATCCGTCTCTGTTTTCAATTTTAGATTTTAGCCAAGACACTCACCCACATCATTAATTAAAGTTATCCGATACATTCCAAATTTACAAGGAAGATGTCGCTACATTAGCCGCGTTTTATTATCCTCACTAACCCATATGGGTTTATTTTTTGTACACAAAACAAAAACAATCTGAAACCCCGATAGCTATCGGGGTTTATTTTGTAACTCAAAAACTATGTTCTAAATATGGCGGATAGATGGCGAGTGTGAGACAAAAAAGAACTTATTGTAGAAAGATTTATTAATTTCAGCCATATTCATAACAAATTACGCGTATTCCAATCTTAGCCACAGTTTTATAAAGCCATAGGATAAGAGTCAATCCAATTAATTAATAAAAACAAGTTGTTTTTGGAAAAGCAAAATAAAATTTTACTGGGGGTTGCGTCTCGGATAAAAAAAATAGCTTAAACTTTTACCTTTTTAACCCAGATCGTTTTATTATGATGGGGTAACCCATATGGGTTAGTGAGGATAATAAAACGCGGCTATTGTCGTCATAATCAATTTATCTGATTAGATTCTTGTGTCATAGACTTCCGTCGTCGGAAACTATTGGAACATTAAATTGGAAAGTAGTTTACGTGAGTTGGATAAATCTAGGATAACGGCTAGTGTTTTAGAACTTCGTGCTCTTTTAATAAAATCTATAGTTCTATGTTACACGGCCAGACAGCGCGGTTGCTACTCATTAAATATATTCATTCACAATTGTTTTTCAGACGCCAGTATCAAATCTGACAGCTATTGCATAACGTAATAAATGCAGCAGAGATAGAAACCAATGATCAAAGTAAGAAGTTTTGTTCTGATGTTTCAACTTCTACCGACCGTGGTTCGAGACCTGGGTTACGTTTACAGATGGCAACAGTTTAGCTTTGTTCAGCGAGAAAAAAGACAGCACAGTATGCAGCACAGCTTCATGAGAAATGTCAGAACACTTTGGAACAAGTAAGAACACTCAACTTTTTTACAAATGAAATTTCTCTCACTTGATCTCTTCTACCTAAAAAGGTGGAATAGAAAATCCTGTCCTAAACTGTTGCAAACTGTTCTGAACAGACTCAATGAACACCGAATCAGAACATTTTGGAACAGAAAATGTGTCAATGAACACCAAAAAGCTGTACTTTTCTGTTCCAAACTGTGCAGAACAATGTCGCTGAACATACCTATTAATAGGCAATATCTTAACATCGCGGCTACTTGTCCATATTCTGTATTTTTCGAGTCGAGAAAACTCATCGAGAAACGATGATATCAGAACAAAAACATAAAATGTAAAAAAAAGAGCCAAGTTCTCTTATGTGCGAACAGCACTGTGTAAAAAGTTAGCCACCAAAAGTAATGAGATCTAAAAGAACGCCAAGTTCTTACATGTAAAAGTGTTATATTGAATATTTTAAATCATAGAAGATAATACAACAATATTAAAAGAAAATAGAAAATAGTTGGGATGAAAATTTACAAGTTCACTGTTCAAGTTTTAAAATGTTATTAGTCACGCTTCAAAAGAAAACTTGCCAAGTGCACTTGTAAATTTTCATCCCAACTATTTTCTATTTTCTTTTAATATTGTTGTATTATCTTCTATGATTTAAAATATTCAATATAACACTTTTACATGTAAGAACTTGGCGTTCTTTTAGATCTCATTACTTTTGGTGGCTAACTTTTTACACAGTGCTGTTCGCACATAAGAGAACTTGGCTCTTTTTTTTACATTTTATGTTTTTGTTCTGATCTCACATCTTTTTGCAAAGTTTTTTTTTTCTTTATGAAAGCATGAACTTCGAAATAACTTAATAAGCTAGCAATTTGCAAACTAACAGTAAAATTTCTCTGCCAATTTATAAATAAATAATAGGTAGGTTAGGTTAGAGTGGCTGTCTAGATGTCACATTTAGATATCAAGTGTCCATTGTGAAACCACTAAGGAAAGTTACTCATGGAGTTTTATGAAGTTAAACAAACCAGAATTCTATATTTTAACCTATGACCATTTAAAGAAAGTGGGTGGCAGTCACGCCCCTGTAATAAAACTATAATTTTGTACATATACCTATTTTCTCTTTTACTCAACCCAAACCCTATCAGAATTTCGAATTTAAACGTTTTCGAGCATTTTAACAAAGTGGGCGGATACCGCGCCCCTAAATGAAAATAGATTTTTTTTCTCATTTTTTTTCATGTTATTGAACCAAAACCTTACAAGAATTCTAAATTTCCACATCCTACTACCGTTTTAAGATAGTGGGCGGAAACCACGCCCATAAATGAAACTAAAATATTTTACTTACATTTTTCTTATATTCAACCAAAACCCTATCAGACTTCCGAATTTCAAGATCCTACGACCAGTTTTAGAAAGTGGGCGGATACCACGCCCCCTGAATGAGAAAATTGAAATTTTCGATTTTTTCCTTTGTATACAGCTGAAAACCTACCATTGTACCAAATTTCAAGATTCTGCTATTGTTAGAAGTGCTTCATAATTTTGATGATCAGTCAGTCAGTGAGTCAGTCAGTCAGTCAATTACGGTTTTTGAAATTTTTACTGGCCAATATCTCAGGAAGTAGTGGTTCTACAAAATTATTTTTTTTACAGGGCCTTTGTGCCCATGAAGTTAATACGAAATTCAAGTTTAAAGCTTCTAACTCCATGGGCTCACAAGTTATGGAGGGTTAAAAATGTGTTTGAGTTCGATCCTGTAAAAAGGGAGTAGTGCTAGAACTTGGCTGGGCACTACCGTGCCCTTTGATATGAAACTGAAGGGAAGCGTTTGAACTGTCGAAAAAATGTCGATTGAAGAAACTCAAAGTATATGGATTGCATTGCAAATCAACCTTTTAAGAATCGGCATGGTGATAATTTGACATTTTAAACTATCGGCATTTTTAAAATCGATTAAACGTGCCCATCCCAAAACAGAACACTGTTCGTCACATAAGGGTTTCTATAAGTTTGATATTAGTTGGTTATACATACCGACTGAAAAAAATAAATAAATAGAGACTGGAAAATGTGAGAAATCGGAGTTTTTATCTTTGGATGTGGGTAGTTTAAGTTTTCTCCTTTGAAACTTCAAAAGGATGGATGGTCTGTCAACCGTCAACTGTCAAATGTGCACTAAGTTACAGACCATACGATACTGACATCTAAGCGTTTAAGGCGACTACCAGTCAAATTATTTAGAATCAATGTTTGAAAACTTGCCTTCTTACCAAACTTTAATTTTTGTTCTTGATCTCTATTTATAACCGACCTGCAATCGTACTTTCAAAAAAAGAAGGCTGTAAAACCTAGACTTGATTATTTGCTTGAAAAAAAAAACTGTCGATGTAAATGAGCCCTTAACTTTTCTGAACTTTGCTTGAGTGAAATTCGGTTTATAATTTCACTATGCCAATTATTTTCTGCTTTCCTCTTTGAGCCAGCTCAGCTCATCCAATCGACTGGTTAAACGTGGCTTTATGGTCTATTATTTGAAACAAACTGATGTGGATGTCGTTCAACTCGAATTAAAATAACAAAACGGAAACAAAAAAAAATAAAAAAAAATCTTCTAACTAGAAGTGTAAAGCTTGCTTGTTTACTCTCTTTCTCTCTCTTGAACACCAATTCGTACCCAAGCAAAGGTTCAAGCTTCAAAAGATACCTTCATACACCGTGCCATTCAAAACAAGTATCTTTTGCCGGCAAGTGACTCGAGTGGATAACACCTGTGTTAATAAAGACTGTTTTTTATTTATTTACTTTTAAAACACAGTGAGAGAATAATTCCTTAAACTCATAATGGAAATTCTGAAATATTCACTTTTGCTAACGATTTTGTTGGGCTTGAACCTAACGCCCACACTTGCTTCTTGTCCCGGTTGTGTTGATCTTGATCACATTACTTTTTATAAATTGATTTCAAGATTTCCCAATGCTCTGGTCAAGTTTGACATTGCATTTCCTTACGGCGACAAGCACGAGGCTTTCAGTCAATTTTCTATCGAGGCTCACCAAGTGACAAACGATCTACTCATAGGGCATGTTGGAATCAAAGACTACGGCGAGAAGGAAAACAGCGATTTGGCAACAAAATATAAAGTTAAAACCGATCAATATCCAACCATTATTCTATTTCGTGGCAACTCAGTTGATGACTATGTGAAATTTCCATCCGACTCGGAAGTGACAGTGGAGAATCTCAAAGAATTCGTTACCCACAACACAAACTTGTATATTGGATTGGATGGATGTGTGAAGGAGTTTAATGACCTTGTTGTCGGATTCCCACAAAAAGACTCCGACGAACAACATGCGTTGATCGAGAAATCTTCGGAAATTCTAGAGAAGATTCAAGGAGATGAGCAGAGGGCAAGTGGAAAAGTTTATATTGGATTTATGAAAATGATACGTGAAAAAGGTGCACAGTTTGTTGGCGATGAAATTGCTCGTTTGACAAAGTTGAAAAACAGCAAAGTCAGCGATACTAAGAAACTCGAGCTATCGCACAGGCTGAATATCTTGCAAGCTTTCCAGATTAAGTCGAATAAAGTTAAAAGTGAGCTTTAAGTTGTATAATTTATTTGTTGATTTGTTTTAAAAAGTGAATATCTTTCAATGTTTTTGGTTTGTGTAATAAAAAATTAAATAAATCGTCTTTTGGTTATTAGATTCATGAACAGATTACTGAATTTATTATTTCATAAATGGTTTTGAGTAGTATGTAGATTTAGCGTTTACCGGAAAGATGAATTGTTGATAAATAAAAACATAGCAATTATTGGCTTCTACTCGAACGCATTGGCCGATGGAGTGAAGAGAGATAGATGCTCCACAACGCTTAGGTCGATCGTCCACCTTTTCGCTTGAATGCTCAGCTAAGTAGGTTCGTGATTCCATGTTTTTTTCGTGTGTGTTACCGGCGTTCATCGATTAACAAGTCGTTATCATTTCAAAAACGAAAGAGCTGAGCATGAAACTTTTTAAAATTAAACATGAAAATTATGGCTACTATTACTGACACTGATGAAAGCGATGTCATTTAATTTTAAATCTTATGTATCCGTGCTGCCGTATGCAATACATTTCGTTTACTATTTAGCTCACTTTTGTGGACAAAAATATTAAATTCAATGAAATTGAAAACAAAACTATTTTGAACGTTTTCACAAAAATGCATTGCATGTGAAAACTTATGAGAATCACTCCTCATTTTAGTTATTATTTAGTTCAAAAATCGACGAATAGATGGCAATAACTGAACAAATTTTAAAATGTTGAAATTTTCAAAAAAAAATCTCAAATTGTGGCGCCATCTTAAGGGCGATAGCGGAACTCGTGACCACATTATGTCTAGATCATATGACACCTCGTTTGCTTTCGTCGGTCTTCACGTTGGCTGTAAGAATGCACTTTTGTAAAAATTTCAACATTTCAATTTGTAACCACCGATCACAGCGCCATCTGTTGGGAAATAGCAAAATTAATTCATTCAGGTGTGATGTAATGTTTATGAAAATCCCTATCCCTACCCATCATGGTTATTAGATACGAAATCACACAACATATGGCACTGCAATCGCTGAAAAGATTTTAAAATGTTGACATTTTCACCGAAAAATTGAAAATGCAGCGCCATCACTAGGGCGATAGAGGAACTTACTTACAAAAATATGTAGGGATTTTCGTAAGCTATCATATGGCACCTCGATTTTTTTCGTAGGCCTTTACGTTGACATAAAAAAAGCATTTTTGTGAAAATTTCAGCCTTTCAATTTTTCGCCACTCATTAATCCCATTATCGCCCAATAGATGGCTCTGCGATCGGTAGTGAAAATCGAAATGTTAAATTTCTTACAAAAATCTATTTTCCCAGAGAACGGAGTGATCTAAGAAGGTCATTCAGTTGTCATGTGAAAGCTTATGAAAATTCATACAAATTTTGGTTATTAGATCCGAAATCGCCCAATAGGTGGCTCTGCAATCGCTAAGAAATTTTAGAAAAAGCTGAAATTGTCAACAAAAAAAAATGTGAAATTGGAGCGCCGCGCCGTGTGTAGGGTGATAGTGGAATATATAAAAAAATAGAGCGGCGCGACAGCTCTTGAAGAGCCAAGGTCTAAGGGGCTTACTCTCATCAACAATTCTCTGGGTGCGTGTGAAGGATTGAGGGGACCTACAATTTAACGCCGATTCGGAACGGCAAAATTTGCGAAGCACTTTTTCATGACAGATTGATACTCTTGGAAGTTTTGTTAGTTCTTCGCAAGAGGCAGTGCCCGTGAAAGATGAAATAAAAGCTATGACCTCGATTTCTTTCGTAGGTCTTCAAGTTGACTTCAAAAAAGCGTTTTTGTGAAAATTTCAGCATTTCAATTTTTCGAAACCGATCGCAGCACCATCTGTTGGGAAATAGCAAAACTAATCCTAATTTGCAACAGATACATTCGTTCATTAGTTCCACTATCACCCAATAGATGGCGGTGCGGTCGGTGGCAAAAACTCTTTCTTACAAAAATTTCCATCCATCATCTTTCCAGAGAACGAATCGACCTACGAAGACCCTACAAATTCTGTTCATTAGATCGGAAATCGCCTAATAGATGGCGCTACAATCGCTGAAAAAATTTCGAAAAGCGTACATTTTCACAAAAATGTGAATTTGCAGTGCCATCCGTAGGGCGATAGTCGGGATTTTTATAAGCTTTCATATGACACTTGATTTCCTTCGCATGTCACTTCAATTTTTCGACACCGATTGCAACGCCATCTGTTGGGAAGTACCTAAATTAACTCAAATTTGCAACATACACACTTGGTCATTAGTTCCACTATTGTCCAACAGATGGCGCTGCAATTTAAAATGTTAAAGGACTCGTCCTTTCTAAATAGGGAACTCGAAATAATGAAAATCACGGAGAATTAAGGTAAGCATAGATCAGTGGTTCTCAATCTTTTTTGGTGATGGAACCCTTTTGGAAAACGAAATACTTAACGGAACCCTACAACTATAATAAAACAATAGTTTTGAAAAGTGTACCTATTCTTTATTAAATAGTAGGTATAGGAACAGTGCAATGGAACACAGTGGCAGATTAAACGTTGAGGGCGCCATAGGCGTATTCTATTGGACGTCCAGAAGCATTCCGAAGAGTACAGAAGTCTTCTGAAACTTCCATTGGACTGACTTAGACGAAATGCTTCTGAGAAGATCAGAACTTTTCCGTTTTCCGTGCCGAATAGTTAATTTTGTAACCCAAGTTGAAACTCGGTTCGCCAAATCCCCGAGATTCCCCGGGTGTTCGCCGGGAAGGTATACTACTTCGTTTTGCCGCCATGCCATTTTGGTATTAATTATTCTTGACAGTTCATATTTGGCAGTCGTGGCAAATTTATTATGGTAAAATATTCGATAAACCGAAGTGTTTTAATCATTAAAACATTTTATCAAAATTAATCATCGATTAATGTGAAAAAAATCATAACCAGTGACGCGGCACATTTTCAATTGAATGGATATGTGAATAAACAGAATAGTCGATTCTGGGCAATGGAAAATCCTCAAATTATTCATCAGTCACTTTTGCATCCATTAAAAGTTACAGTCTGATGTGTAACTGCAATAATTGGACCTTACTTCTTTGAAAATGAAAACGGCGTTGTATTATCAAAGATAACAGAGAGAGGTGTATTTTTTTTTGCGGAACCCCTACAAGGCTATCACGGAACCCTAGGGTTCCGCGGAACACACTTAGAGAATGGCTGGCATAGATAATACTTCGTTCAATTGTTCCGATTTAATTTATCTAATTTTTTTTTTGAAACTTGGGTAAGTTTTGTTGTCAATCATCGGCTACTATCTATCGTGCATTTTCATACAAAATGTAATGTTTTAATTTGGATGCTTTTCTTAGATATTATGCATTTAAATATTCCACATATTTTCCTATGCTGAATGAATACTAGTAAAAACAGCTACTTTACTTACTTTTGGATTTGGAGAATTGAAAATGTAGGAACAATTAAGAATGAATCTTCAAAGTAAACAATAAAATACCTATCACCACGGAAAGAAATGAAAAATCAGTAATCACGAATTTCCATGTCGTAAATTATGAAATTTTTTTTTTTGTAAATCATCCCCCTTTTTTCGTAAAATGAGAGTCATAATTGTAATTCAATCTTTAT
The DNA here is from genome assembly GCA_943590905.1 of Sphaerophoria taeniata. Taxonomy (NCBI): domain Eukaryota; kingdom Metazoa; phylum Arthropoda; class Insecta; order Diptera; family Syrphidae; genus Sphaerophoria; species Sphaerophoria taeniata. The sequence goes on from OX016540.1 coordinate 92,167,760, forward strand.
TCCGTCTAAATTTACAAAACTGTATAATTTGAGAAATACGAAAAAATGTCATGATTTTAGATTTCCATTGTAAGAGCAATTTACAAATTTTGTATTCGTAATTTTAAACGTTTGGAGCATGATATAAATTGTACGACTAAATAACTTTGATTTACAAAATCAAAGATCGAGATTTATGATCTCAATATTCTAAAAACAAAGCTCTTGAAGCTAAATGAACGAATTGATCTTAGACAATCGTAGTTTACACAAATATTTCCTGACTTAAAAAATAGGTGTTTATTAAATCATGAATTCTTATCCCATTTTACTACTTTTGAATCCAAACTGTTTTCTTTTGTTACGACTCATGAATCGTAAAACACGAAGAAGAATAAAGAAAAGGTATTTTGTAAATCATGAATTCTTATCGCATTTTACTATTTTTGAATCCAAACTGTTTTTTTTTGTTACGATTCTTGAATCGTAAATTACGACAATATTTCCTGAAAAAGAAAAACGTTTTGTGTTGTTTATTTATTCCCTAGTTTTCATGTGGTCGAAAATCAATTCCAATTTTTTAAAGCGTCAAGTAGCTCAGTGGGTAGAGGTGCCGATCAAGAGACCGTCGTGCATTCTCATGCCTGGGTTCGAATCCCAGCAGTGCGGAGTGACGGATTTGAAAAAAAAAAATAGTCGCCACTAAGCAGTATGCAGAATGAGAAGGAAGTACGGAGATTGATCGGTGAGGTGAGAGAGAGGAAGGGAGAATATAGTACCGGGGGAAGGGCGAGGAAGGGATAGAGAAAAAGAGGCGAGATCCCCCCGAAACGAGGACGGTGGGGGGGGGGAACACAACGGATAATTTACGTAATTGACAACTGACTGATCGTAAATTACGCTCCTGAATCGTAAATGCTTTTTTTGGTTATGATTCAAAAGTGTAGAATTACAACTTTTGAGTCGTAATTCTTGACAAGCTAAATGTAAATTTACAACTGGCTGATCGTAAATTACGCTTCTGAATCATAAATGCTTTTTTTTGTTGCGATTCAAAAGTGTAGAATTACAACTATTGAGTCGTAATGTCTTCATTTTCCTCTTTTTCGTAAATTACAAACACGAATTCGTAATATTTGATTCCCAATCCAAGGTCCATAACTAGATTCATTTTTCGTGATTTACCGCTTGTTTTTCTTGATTTGATCTTCGATTTCTTTCTGTGCACCTATTGTTCATCAGATCCTTTTTATATCAAAAGGAAAACACTATCCGTTTATTATTGAACAATACTTTTCATATTAACAAAGAACTTGGATACGTAAGGCACTTAACGGTCTCTCAGAGTCATCACCCAAGTGCTAAGTGTTATCGAAGGACGAAGGGACCAAACGATAGAACGAAAATATTTTATACCTGTGTTTTATGCAACCTGCAGAAATATAAATTCCTTTTGTAAGGGTCAGCTATGATGCGTTTACCGATGTTTCGATTTTAAGATGTGATACATTCAAATTTATGATAAAAAGGGAATTTGTTTGATATTAAATGTTAAATTAGAATTTACCAGGCAAAATTAAAGGAAAGCAGAAACAAATCAACGCAGGTTTTCCATGATCACATGAATTTTGATCGAACAGACAAAGGGTCCCACCAATGATGTAGAAACCAAGTGAAAGGATTATTCTTTTGTGTGGAGGTATGAGCTCTCAAGATGCACTTTTGGTTTTTTGAAAAAGATGAGGGTGAAAGTGTAGGTTCACCGCACATCAAAGCAAATATTTGTACACTCTTCGATTTCCATAAATGAACTAACGTCAATATTGTGTTTTCATAGGTAAAATTCGCTATCTAGGAACAATATGTCTATAACATTACACGGTCTCATGGGAAAATGTTTTCCGTACAAAAATTAAGCTGATCAAATACTCAAATACTAATTATAATAATGCAGGTTGGGTGCAGCTAATTTAAAGGATTTTAGAATCGGTTCCCTCATAATTTTGGAAAAATATTTACATTAAAAAATTTCAAACACTTTTCCACGACGACAAATGCGAAGTAGCATTCGCCGATGAAAAGAAGATCCAATCTATCCTATTTCCCGATTAAACATCCCGGTTATTGGGGTTACAAGAAAAAAACATTGACGGAATCAGAAAGCTGAACTTTTGTTCCTAGTTAACTAATTAACTATGTCCAAAGCTTTCCAGTATAAAAAAGTCTCAAATTTTTTCTTTAATTGATAGTAATCTCTCTTCCACATCCAACATATTATTTGCAACTCAATTTCGATCAAACAAATGATTTAATGCATCAAGCATCATAGATAGAGGTACCTATGTACATTTATCTTTTTGATTGCAGAATCAGAGTTTGAGAAGAGAAGGTACATGCACCTGAGAAAGAAAAAGTAAAACCCATTACTATAATCTCAAACCTTTTTTATTTGATTATAATGCGTTCAATGCAATCTGCTGATGGTATTCGCTTTAACCCTTTTGTTTTGTGTAACAAAAGCAAAAATCACCGCACATTTGTGGTTTTGATTCCTTTGTTGCCCAAATATAATTGCGTAATTCTATGAGAAAATTCGGCAGGTGGTATTTTTTGTATTGATTAATCATTTAATTAGTTTTTCAGATAGGATTTTGGCCTTACTAATGTATAGAAGCTGTTTGTCATTAAATTTCTCTTTTCAGGATGTATTACATCATCATCATTATCATGTCGACCTGGCCCAAGTTTTTGCTTTCATCTGCGACACAATTGGGATCCAGTTCGGGGTCAGCTTCAAGATGTTCTTCCACCTTTTCTAATCGTTGGCCACTTTAGGGATGTTCGATGCTGCCATTTCTATAACTCGCTGTCCATCACGAAGGATGATTTCTTGTTAAATAAAAGAAAATGAAAAAATATGACAGAGTTTTATCGTCATACCTTGGGCAATGGGCATGTATTAAGGTCCTCTCTGCGAGCTCGAAGGAGGCACCTTCTTCTTCATGTGCGGATTCCTCAAAAAGTTAAGCCACATACAGCGTCTTGGATATTTGCTGCAATAAATGTTTCTAGTTTTAAATAAGAAAATTACAGAAGGTCATTCTCATTTAAAGGACCAAACTTAAGAAATTGATTAACCTATGATTTTTTTCAGAAGATTTTTCTGTTAAAACGTGTTTTATGTAAACTCAGTAGAACAAGTCAGTTTTTTGTCGTATGAAATCAAAGATCTGCTTTGCGATAGCAGGACGCTCTTTCATATAAACCAGAAGTATCAGCGGAATAATCGAAAATAAGTCACATTCAAACCCCATCATTAGGATAAACATTTCAATTATGCCCCAAAAATAGAACAACATCTGCAAGCGAACAGCGTCCTTTGAATTATCGCTTCTAAATTATCCTATTTTTAGAACAACGCACAAATTGTAAATTTGTAACACACACAAAAATGTCATATTCACACATTTTATACGCGTGGGAAGAATCGAAAGGACTTTTCTTTTCAATGGACTATGACTTTTGGGTCGTTATGTTGTTGTTTCTTCAGGAGAAAAATAGTTCGTGTAATTATTTGTATTTGTAACAGTTGCATTGAAAGGAGTTGGGCTTCGTGTTTGTGGTTTAACATTAACATGCGAATAGCATCTTATTTGTGTTACTTATTTTCAGACTTTGAATTCAAGTTTGTGACACGAAAATCAATTCAGCATTCTCTAACTATCGGATAATTGGAAGGGGTGCGTCCCCATGGAATAATGAAGTGTACCTACGCGTGGAATATTCCTGGGCTCTGTTGGAGGATAGTTGTTGTTGGCGGTTGTTGTTGTTTCCAAAGTTGCAATTTCGTTATAAGAAAATCCCACTGTTTTAAAGAGCAAATTCTTGTATTTTTGTGATTTGAAAACCTACATCAATCAATATTAGTGGAGTCAATGAAGCTTTTTTTCAGAAAGTCCGCAGAAACAGCTCGGATTTTGAAAAAAAAAAATCCAAATTTTTTGTTTTTTATATTCTTTAAAGTCTGAAACTAATCATTTGGGGGAAATAATTGCTTATATTGTTTAAACAATTTTTATATTGTTTATAAAGAGAGATCCAAAAACAATGTTTTTGATAATTGGAGTGTTGAGGTTGCATTAAGACAAGAAAAAAATCATACAGAAGGGGGGGTCTATTTTCCCCCGTTTAGCCGGGAGGGGCGATCTTATAACAAAAAAAGCCTATTTTTCAAAAAAATATTAAAAACCAACGGCTTTTCACCTAATGCTGTATTATACCTTCTTGTAAAGCTTAAAAATGCTTCTTTCATTTTGCATTTAAATAAAAATGTTTTCAGGAATAGTTTTCAAAAAAATCATCTTCAAAGTCAAAATATCGAATTTTTCAACTTTTTTTTTTAGCTTCGAACTAATTTTTTTCGAAATTGTATGTACATAGTTAAGTACTATTTTTTTTCCACAATTAAATGCGGTTACTAGTTCTCAGTGCGTTCCAGAAATCACATGCCTTAATGTCTTCTTGTTTTTGAGAAATTAAGAAAAAACTAAAAACGCTCAGAAAAAAATTCACAAAATAACTTGTAAGTATTATTTTTTCGAATAAATAGAACAAAATACCATCCAAATTTTCTGAGTTTTTTTGGGTTTTTCTTAATTTCTCGAAAACAAAAATTACATAAAATTGTTACATAAAGTTGAAAAAAAAGTTTAAAATTTCAATATTTTCACTTTGAAGATGAATTTTTCGAGAAACATTCCTGAAAACAGTTTTATTTAAATGCAAAGTGAAAGAAGCATATTTTTATCTTTACAAGAAGGTATAACACAGCATTAGGTGAAAAGCCGTTGATTTTTAATATTTTTTTGAAAAATATCCTTTTTTTGTTATAAGATCGCCCCTCCCGGCTAAACAGGGGACAATAGACCCCCTCTATATGATTTTTTTCTTGTTTTAATGCAACCTCAACACTCCAATTATCAAAAACATTGTTTTTGGATCTCTCTTTATAAACAATATAAAAATTGTTTAAACAATATAAGCAATTATTTCCCCCAAATGATTTGTTTCAGACTTTAAAGAATATAAAAAACAAAAACTTTGGAATTTTTTTTTTTACAAAATCCGAGCTGTTTCTGAGGACTTTATGAAAACGCCCTTTTTTGAGCTTCATTGACTCCACTATATTTAATTATAATCATAAGATCAAGAATCAAAAAGTAAAATAATCTGGTTCCGTTCGTCTGTCTGCCTGTTCCCGAGCTTACATCGTTGAGCAAGGGGGGCTTAGACTTCAAATTTTAAAGCACAAATTAAATCGCAAAACATCGTTTCGAATTTCCTTAATAACAGATCCTCTACGTTTTTATAAAACTTTCTTTCATTTGTTTGTTTTTACAATGGGTCCTTTCAACTAAGAAAATATACACAGGTTAGATACTATTGCTCTTCAAAAATGTTGATAGGCCCCGTTGACATTTTTATTTGTTTCGTTTCATTACTACAAGAACTTTTGAAAAACGGAAAAGTAATGAACAGTAAATACATTTATCAATTTAAACGCTCATGTGAATGTAGCGAAATTTCCAAGTCACAAAGTTTGACTAAGGTGTAGATTGTAGACGTAGAGTTTGTGAAGTTAGGCCTTGTAGAATTATAGCGTTTAGAGTTCAAAGCTTGGCTCTTTAATGAGATCTGATAACTTTGACAGTGCGATTCATGTTGAAAATGAAAGACCGAAAGTCATATTATGACCGTAAACAGAAAAACCGCAAGCCATACAACCGCAAACTACTTTCGCGCACTAATTTTGCCCGTATGTCATTTAACCAAAAAAAATCCTACTTTTCTTCAAAAATCTACTCTTTTTTGTCATTCTAAGTTATGAGAATTAAGGAGATCAAAATCTGATACCTTTTCGATTTTTCTAACAGCCCTGAACTATGCTACACCCTTTTTCAAAAACAGAAATTTTATGAGAACAAAGCATTCAAATTCTTCGTTCAATTATTTCTTTCCAGATTGTTCATAATATGAAGAGGACACGTCGATTGCTTTTTTTTTTTAATAAAACACAAAGTTATCTTTTATATATGCTCGAATTTTAAACTATAACTATTTATTATATTTATTATAAGTACATATCTATATATATAAAAATGTTATGTTGGTTTGTGTACGCTCGAAAAACTCAAAAAGTTCTGCACCGATTGAGCTGAAATTTTAACATGGTATAAAATCCGCATCAAGGATTGTTTTTATCTATTTTTTGCATCAGTCACTAATCACAAACAGTGCCAATGTTAAAAAATAATGCTTTTCCCACTACAACAAAATTAAAACAAAACTGATCAATTTACAAATACTCAATTTCAATCGTCAAATATTTTTATTTTCATAAAAAAAAGTCAGATTTTGGTTTTGAGATATGGTTATGAATTTGGTTTTGATATGAAGCGGGTAGGTAGTGGTGTAGCGGGGAAGTGGATAGCGGGTAGCGGGAGTGAGTAGCGGGTAGGGTAGCGGGGTGACGGGAAGCGGGAGTAGGTAGAGGGTAACGGGGTAGTGGTTAGCGTGTAGGGTAGGGTAGCGAGTAACGGGGTACCGGGGTAGCGGGTAACGGATAGCAGTTTAGGTCTTTTATTTATCAATAGAGGCAAAACGATGATAAAATTACATATAAATCGAAAGACACCGTCGCACAGTGTGACAATTCACTAATCTAGCGGAATTTAATTACAAAAATCACTTTCAAGAATCAATGCAAAAACCGGTTTTATGTGCAGCTAATATCTTCTACAAAATAATTATATATAAATTTTTGGGTTATGGTTAAGCAAAAAAACAAAAATTGATCTTAAAGTCAGATTTTGTGATTATTTTAAATAAAATCGAGGTTTAAAGGCGCTTTGGTTAATATGAATTTATACGGGTTTTTTGATTTGTTATTGGGGACTTTGTTTTATTTTTCTTAAATATAATATAAGAGAATGTAAAAACAAGTAAAACCTTATTTCATATGATGCTTAATATTTTGTTATTCTGCTCAAAAGTTGAAAAATTGAGTTTTTTGTGTCAATTTTTACATTAAGTGGAGAAAATTTAGTAATATACCGGATTATTCCGATGGGAAACTATATGTTTTTTAAAGCTCAATATATAAGCTTTCATTCTACGTTTTAAGTTGCTGCGCATAGGTGCGACACCCATACATTTTTTTTAAATTTTCGAAGTTGCTTCTAAAATAATTTCTTACAAAATGATAAAGATATTATATTTAAAAATAAAACCAAGACCACAAAACAAGAAAAACTATAAAATAAATGCATAAACATATTTAATTACATAAATAAATGCATTAATACACATATATATGCTTCTATATAAATACAAATTTGAGAAATTATGTGTTTTATGCAATATATATGTGTCGTTGCTGTCCTAGCAAAACTCAAATTGATTCAAAAGGAATTTTATGTTATAAGTTTATATATATATAATGCAACAACAAAGAGATGAAAAACTTACTGTTTGGTATTTAAATAACATTTTTTTCATAGGGTAAATAAGCAATGTTTTTCAAAATTTACCAAAAAAAAATGATTTTGCCAAAATATGAATTAAATTGAATTTGAACTAATTTTATAAAATTTTTGGTTAATTTATCTAATAATCAACAATTTTTAGGAGTCAATAACAGATTTTCAATTGCATCAGATCCATTTTTAGTAAGTAAAAGTTATATTCTTGTCCTGGAACTTTTAAATGTAACAATATAAGAAATCTAAGCTGCTTGAGGAATTCGGAGTAAATTTTTGTTAAAAATGTTATTAAGTGTTGTCTATTATTATGTTTTTATGTGTAATTATTTTTTAAAAATCTAAACAAAAAAGAAACAGCAGGATTTTTGGTCAGAATTTTTTATCTGTACAGAATGGGCATTTGTATGTGCACTAAACAGGCGCTTTCACAGGGCTGTTTGTTCCAAAATTTGGTAACTATACAAATCTTTGTAATTCAGTTACATTTTAATACATATTCATTGTGAAAACTAAAGAAAAAAACTGTTTGGGGAGAAAAATTTAATTTTTAGTAAAGGTCTGCCAAAGTGCAAAAAACACGTGAGTTAAAAGCTCTTTAAGTCAAAAACGTGTGTCGATATGTACAAAAATTGCAGTTTAACTTATTTTTGTACATATTTGTTATGAATCTTTTACATAAAATTTAAAAGAAGCAAAAAAAATACAACCTTAATTCACTCTTTAGTATGGGTCTAACATAGGCAAAAAACATGTACATTCCGATCTCTGCAAATTAAAAATTTGGCTATTTTAATAAATAGTTCTAGTTAAATGTCGTTCTCTGAATATATTTGTTGAATCTTGCGAAGGAATCACTAAAAAAAAAATTAATTTGTAAGCGCTATTAATTTTATTCCGCTAGATGAGCGAAATGTCACACTGTGCGTCGTGGAAGCAGATGAAGTAGTTAATTATCCAACAGAATTTTAAACTCACTTGATCTGCCAGAGATACCACCACAAATATTAAAATTGAATAACGTAGTGGAAGCAACGATTTTAACGGGGCCACTGCAAAGCGTGGCAGGGTACAGCTAGTTGTTTATAAGAGCTGACTAATCTAATCCTGTAAAAGAAAAAAAACGCCCTATTTAGGACGAAAGATAGTTCAAAAAGAGAAGTGGCCTTAAATTGGTCAGTTCAATTCATAAAATCAAAAAAATCTCTATATGTATAAAAATGTATGTATGTTTTATGTCCTTTATGGACTCCGAAATGGCCCAAAAGATATTTGTGAAATTTTCATGGTTAATACTGCCGTATTCAGTGATGGTTTCTGTGAAAAATAAAAGTTGGAAACATCTCATGGAAGAGTGGGAATTGGGAAAACTGGAAAAACCAAACAAAGGTCGGAAATTTGATTTTTCTGCTTGGAATTTTTTGTTTCAAATGGTTTGGAATGGAAAATAGAAAGTTCTTGTTGAAAAACTCGGAAAACTTATATGTTTTCAAAGGGAAAAATGCATGTTATTGTAGGTGTACTGATTTCTAAATGGGAAAATGGAAAATTTTTTATTTTGAACTCAGAAAACTCTGCGAGAGCACAACGAATTTCAAGACCGAAAATCAAGCTTTTGCATGGAATTACAGGTGCATTGATTTGTTTGTATGTCCGGTTTGGGATCTTAATCCTCAATGCATTTTTAATAAAATTTTCATTGTAGGTATAGCTTTTGAAAAAACAAATTTTTGGGACAATCTTACAGGAGAGTCAGCAAATAAGGTGGACAATCGAGAGCTCGGTGATTTGTGATTATCACCTTTGTGACTATAAAATGTGATCACATTTTATTTTCCTTCTGTGTAAGGTGATCACCAAAAATATTTCGAAGCTTGGCATCATTTCCCAAAAAAACAAATGACATATTATGGGTGCGGGTGCATAACTTCACAGGTCATAACTTCACATGGGTCATAATTTCACCTCTAGTGGGCTATAATTTCACTTTTTTCGGGTGAAATTGTTTCCCACCTTAGGTGAGCAATAATTTCACCTGAAATTTGGGTGAAATTATTTCCCACCTATTTAGTCATTCTACGGCGCAGATAACCTGGTCCCGAAATCAGAAGTCCCGAAAATGGTTTTTGGGACTAATGACCCACTATGGTGGGTTATAAGTGCCGAATTTTATTTTGGGACTAGGTACTAACCAACTATGATGGGTCATAAGTCCAGACATTAAATTCGGGGTTTCTGACGTTCGCGTTAAGTTTTAAACATTTTCTAAAACAATACATATTTTCAATGTGTTTTCAGTGCATAACGGTTGAAATATACCGCATTCTCTAAGTCTATGTGACGTAAAGGAAACTTTTTCCAATGCAAACGATCTGCTAAACTTTGGTATTCGGTAAGGTGAGAGTAAGGCAAGCAAACTGTACTTGAATCCAGTTTCATCTTATTGCACCTTTTTGTCATCTAAACTAACTGAGCTGTTTCAATGTTAACAGCTCCTTCGGAAAGACATTTTTTATTGACGGGATGTTCAGTGAAATGTATTCATTATTGAGTTTTTCAATACTATCAGTCTTAAAAGTTTTAGAAAATGGTATTACGAATTTGGAGCTTTAACCAACAAATGTAGCAGGTACAATTGCCAGCGAGCGAAGCGAGCGGAAAAAATTTTGCCCAAAAGAGAATCAATTTGGGGTGTGAAAATAAAAAAATTCGCGCGAATTTTTTTATTTTCACACCCCAAATTGATTCTCTTTTGGGCAAAATTTTTTCCGCTCGCTTCACTCCCAATCAAAACAAATCGAATTTGAATGTTACAGATCGTCATCATGCTCGAAATGAATCATTGCACTGCAGCACCTGCTTGCCAGACACTAGTATTCATTACAAGATTTGTGGTGGTTGCTTTTCCAAATTAAAGAAAACGGCAACAGCTTTGAAAATGAATGGTTATTAATTAGACTTTTTTATAGCTGTAGTTAGTAGTTCGGAAATTCAGTTTTCAAGACTCTGAAAATAATACAAAATCGCGCCAGAGTAATGCAGTTTTTGGTAGACAAATTATGTATAAGTAAATAATACAAAATGATAATTTCTTGCAATTGTTGTAAAAAGTGAAATTATATCCCAATTTGAATGGGACATAACTTCACACAGAAGTGAAATTCTGGCCCACAAAAAAGTGAAGCTAATTCCCACCTTAGATGGGACACAACTTCACCCGAAGAAAGTGAAATTATAACTCACTAGAGGTGAAATTATGACCCATGTGAAGTTATGACCCGTGAAGTTATGCACCCGCACCATATTATGACTAGTACAATCACTCTGGCAACCGATTGTAGCGCCACTATTTGCAAGCATTTTATTACATGAGTTGATATTGAAAAAGAAACGGCGGGGCAGAGAATTAGGAAAACAGAAAATTAGGAAACGAAAAAGTTTCTTTTTTGAAATAGAAATTGAAATTTGAAGTTCGAATATATTTATTCTATTTGACTGTTCAAGTATCAATAAACAAAAAATTTTATTCAATGTGATAGCAAAATAGTTGTCACAAGGAAAAGTAGCAAATTGGTGATTATCACTTGTGACTATCACCTTACGCAGACAAAATTTGTGATTTGTGATTATCAGCGATCACAAATCACCTTACACGATTCCACCCCTGGTTTTGTAAAATTGTCAAAACACAACGGAAGAACGAGATTTTGTTGAATTTTTAACGAAATTCGCATTGCATGCTTAAAGGAAAGAAGAACTTTAGCTGTAAGGCTTAGAAAAATTCAAATATGTAGTTCTCTATTTTAATTGGATGCAAGCAATTCACATTGCATTGTTTAAACAATATCTGTGTTAATTATACAGGGTGATTCACGAGCGTTGTGCCAAAAAGCTAGAGCGTGTAGGTTGAGTTGAGACAAGAAAAAAATCGTATGGGAGGGGGGGTCTATTCCCCCCTGTTCAGCCAGGAGGCGCAATTTTCTGAAAAAAATGACTTGTTTTGTAAAAAAAAATATTAAAAATCACCGGCTTCGTCTACAACACCGTGCTATACCTTTCTGAAAAGCCAAAAACTTCTTCTTTCATCTTGTTTTTAAATTAAAATATTTTAACGAATAGTTTAAGAAATATAATTTTCAAACTCAAAATTTTCAAAAAAAAAAAATTAAAAAAAACATTTTGAACGTTATCAATGAACCAAATGGTTAATCCACTGAAAATCTAATACTTTTCTACTTTATTGAGTTCTCATAAAACTCCAATTACAAAACAAATAGTAAAACAAAGGTTAATGTATTTAACAAAAAGTCCAGATAGATAAAAATAAATTAACAAAGAATTTCTTAGAAAAAAGTGGTTTTGGTTTCTTTTTTATTTCTCAAAAACGAAACGACATTTTTGCATCCGGTTTTCTGTTTTCGACTAAAAGTTAACAACAGCATTGAATTTTGAAAACAAAATCAGTACTTAATTACATAAAATTTTGAAAAAAATTAGTTCAAAATGTTTTTTTTTTTAACATTTTGAGTTTGAAAATTTATATTTCTTAAACTATTCGTTAAAATATTTTAATTTAAAAACAAGATGAAAGAAGAAGTTTTTGGCTTTTCAGCACGGTGTTGTAGACGAAGCCGGTGATTTTAAATATTTTTTTTTACAAAACAAGTCATTTTTTCAGAAAATTGCCCCTCCTGGCTAAACGGGGGGAATAGACCCCCCCTCCCATACGATTTTTCTCTTGTCTCAACTCAACCTACACGCTCTAGCTTTTTGGCACAACGCTCGTGAATCACCCTGTATAGTTCTTCTGGAGTTGCTCTGAAGGGTGGCGACACGAAGCTAGCAGGGTGAGCTAGCAAATAAATAAACGACAATTTTTCATTAAAACGTAAAAAAATCAAACGACCTTACGTCAGTTTTGGCGGCCTACGTCCTCCAATTGTTATTTTAGCTATATACAATGCTCTAGTAATTTGTTAAAAATAAAATCCCAAACAGTGAGTCAGTGACGAAATCAGGGTTTTTCGATATCAGTAAAATCTTTAGTCATAGTGAAATATTCTAATTTAACCTTTATATCACGTCAAAGAGGAAGAAGTCGAAAAAAAAATAGGTTTTAGTTAAATTTTTTAAAATTCACTTCTATTTGAACAAGTAAATAAAAGTTGCGGCACAGCGTCAGTTTGGGGTCTACGACATTTTAGCTGGCTTACTAACATATTTTTTTACCACCAACCCAAGAAAAATGTTATTCTCAAAAACACAAATATCATAACATCGCTTCCCAAATTACCCAAAAAATGCAACCTTATATTGATTCAAAAAAACCTTCTGCAGTTTTTTGTACGCTTTTTTAAAATTTGCATAAAACTAAATTATTCATAAATAATTCTTGATAGTCCTCTATATACTTTTGCACAGAGCATTAAATATGTATGTTAGTATATAAAATCAAGCCACCCCTCTAATTTTAGCAACCCTCTTCAAAAACTGCACTGAATACAAAAAGTTTGGCTTGTCGAATAAAAAAAAAAAAAAAACACAAGACTGAATTTGTTTTTCCACCCAACCGATCTGGGGTACAAAAAACTCACCCTCGATGGGCTGTTTTTCTTTTTTTGCACGGAAACCGAATTTAAAAATTTCGTAAGTTCGAAAACACACCAACCCACAAGGGTGACGTTTTTTTGTTATGCCAAGGGTATAACATTTTTTGCTATCCATAGTGTGAAATGAATGGATTATGATACATAAACATATCTATGTACCTTCCCTTTTTGCTGAGCCCGATACGTGTGTGAATAGATAAGTATTCCAATTTTAGAACATAAATTGCATAAGATGAACATAATCTTTTGAGCAGGGGGAATGAAAACAAGTTCTTGTGCAATATAGTGGCAAAATATTTAGAAACTCGTTACGGAGGGAAAAAATTAAAAGAGGGTTGAAGTCGAGCGAGTGGATTGCAAATCAATAAATTGCGAACGATTTGTTTCGCAGTTAAAAATCCTGGAATAGCCAATTGTGCAATTTTTTGAGAGAGGGGTTGCCAAAAACAAATGGCGAATTTTGAAATTGATTCGACGACGGGAGAGACGATTTTCAAAAAGAGGTGGAGCTTGAGCGAATTTTTGCAAGCGATAGGTTCATCTTTGCAGATTTTTGGTGAAAGGAAAACGATTCTCAAACATGATAGGTGCTTGCGAATATCCTTAGCTTAGGTATTTATAAGAAAAGTGCAGAAGGGTGAGAAAACTTTCTCATAGCGACGTGAAAATATTGCGAAATATGTGAAAACGCTGTGGAAATGTTTAATGCCGGCAATTTATGCACAGTTATATACCTAAAGTTTACGATTTTTATTCAAATGTTCAAAAACGGTCTGTTACTGTGTTTGGAGAAACGTAGACATGATAACTAATTTATTTATTGCTTCCAGAAATTTTTGAGAAAGAAAGAAAAGTTAATTCGATAAAGCTCCCTTTACATCGATTTAAAAGGCAACTCTCCGTAGATTGGGTCGAGAAATGTGTTCCTAATATTTATAAAGATTGCCCTTACAGCAAACTCTCGAAAACTCTTTATTATTCTGCCTATCACTTCGCGACAAATATTCGCAAGCACACGTCAGAAAAAAAAGAAAACGTAATAAATACCTTTGCTTACTGTCACGATCTTTCTCAAACTCAACCCTTTCAAAAAAATTTCATCTTCAGCGTGGGAAAGTCCGCCAACTTTCTTCCTCATCTCGGAAAAATTCGCACATTAGTTTGCATTTTACTTTTTCACCGAGGCCAAAAAAAAGGGCTCAAGCAAAAATAAAAGACAATATTATGCAAATTTCTAATTCTTAAAGATCAGATTCTTTTGACCCAGGGATCATCTTATCATAATGTGAAAATGCATTTCTTGTGATCTACCAGAAAAAATTCTATCACTTCAGTTTCCATCCACTCTCACTTAGAGAACCAAGAAAATTTATGCAAATTTTGAGGATCGCATCGGTTTGTTTAACACAAACACGAAGAATGCACACTTAGAATTGCATACCTGCCAACACATGCACACACACGACACACACACACATAAAAGCAGAGATTGATAAGAACCATGTGTGTGCAATTAAATGCAGTTGGAAATTATGTAGTTATGCAAATTTTTATATCATCTTTTAACCGGGCTGTTGAGCATCTTCTTGGGTTTCCTTGTACGCGGCAATAGTCACCACCATCGTGGGAAAAGGGTTTTCCAAGGAAAGTCTTTTTTATTTGTTTTGTTTGGTCTTTGAAATTTGCATAAATCTTAGAATCTAACTCGTTCATAGATATTTTTGATAATTTGCATAATGCTATTTTGCTATTGTTGGTGAACGAAATCCAATGTCAAATACACTTCCTGATGTGTTTTGCATTTTCTTGAGGTGTGATATGAAAGGCCGAAGATTGAACATGCAATGTATTCAAATAGTGATAAATATATTAAGATTTGTTCATCATCGTGCCATCGAAGATAAAATTTAAAAAATGTAAGATTCCTGAACAACCTTAGCTAAATGTATTATTTTGTGTAATGTCATTCTGGTAGACGGCCTTAGGCCAAACCATAAAACTAATGATAAGAATAATGATTGTGCACTATTGAATTATACAAATAAAGTTTCTATAACTAACTAACTAACCTTAGCTAAATTTTTCATGGGCAATAATTTTAAAAAACAGGAATCGATATTTGACTCAAATTAAAAGTCCAAATGAAATTTTAGCGTCTTCGTAATATTTATAATTATCCTATCATCCTCGGTTTCAAATCGCCAGGTCCCTCAATTTTCGGATGTAGCTCATATCAAATGATACACGAAAACAGCCATTGAAAACCAAAACTGTCTTCGAGGTCTGGTTACCGAGTTATGATCACAAAACCATTTTCTTGGCTTTTATCCTCAGCCAATATAAGGTGTCGACGCAGTATATCCAAAATTGTACTAAGACACTTACCGATTGAGGCCATCAACATTTATACCACACTGTTCAATAACGCGTTGAATAATGCATATCATCCAGTGCGTTGTAAAACAGCTGTGATGCATCCTCTCCCGAAAAAGGGAAAGGACAGCTCCAATCCTTCAAATCTTCGGTCAATACGTCTTCTTTCAAGCATCAGCAAGATATTCGAGAAGGTAATCAAAAGGGCTCTGGCTTAGGAGTCTGCGTACAACACAATTATTCCGGATGATCAATTTGGGCTCAAGACAGGCCATGACACTATTCATGCCGCGTTTAAGCTCGTTTCTGATATCCAATGGAACAAGTCCAAGAAAAAAGGCACGGGTGCTGTTCTAGTAGAGAAGGCCTTCGACACTGTATGGTTAATAGGGTTGTTGTCAAAAGTGGCATTGTAACTTCTACCACCACCTTTGAAATAAAAAAAGGTTTTCAACAGGAACCGGTCAATTCGATCCTCTTCAGCATTTATACCAGCGATCTGATAGGAAGCTTAACTAACGCAATTGCGTATGCCGACGAACTGATTGCGTACAGAATGTCTCGAAAGGTTGAAGTTATAAGAATTCTCTTGCAGCGCAGACTTCGACAAGGTTCAGCGATACTGCCTTGACTGGAAACTGAAAATAAATGTCCAAAAGTTGGAGACAATTTTATTCCGGACTCTGTTGGCTAGAGCTTCCAGAGAAATATATAAGAATTGGCGCAAGATGGTCATTGTTGATCCTCATGGGCAGCTATTGACCGGCAATAACCTCGTTATCTGGTGTGACCAGTATCTGTATTTTGACAGACATATAGATGCTGCTCTGAATAAGGCCAGAGGATGCGAAACGGCTGTTTTACTGCATCCGGCTTGCCCACAGAGTGAAGGTATTTTGCTACATGGCCCTCATACGGCCAATGATCGTTTATGGTTGTCCAGTGTGGTTCAACATTGCCCCTTCCCAAATGGAGAAGTTTCGGGTGTTCGAAAGGCCGTGTCTTCGTCGCTGTCGCGGTTGGTATCGGACACCGCAATCTTCTTATCTGCATTATTATTCAAACGAGGTTCTATACAAACGGGGCTCGAATCAATAGAATTGACAATTTCGTGATAAGACTTGTTCGGGGCCATATTGCGAGAGCTATTAGACTTCGACCAACAATTTATTTTTCGGGCCGTTTTATTCGAACGACAACTACTTCCAGAATGCACGCTTTAGTGTGTTCATCCCACCAGAGCATTGCTCTTTTTAGACAAGGGCGGCATGATACTGGATAGATTGGCAGTACCACTTATCTACCACGTCAGGAGAAAAACAGCAGACCGGCGCTCGTGGCGGCTCCTGTATCAACGAGGCATCCTCTCTCGTAAAATAGCGGAGCTCCTTCGGTTCAGTGGGGCTATGTCCGAATAAGATCGCATTTATAGGGTGAAGCAGGAGAACCAATTTTTGTGGCTTTAATCGGCATTTGACAATCTGTAGTCCGGAGTGGGGTATTTTTGCCTTGGCCGGCTTACAGACTTGTTTTAGCCTTCGGTTTTAGATTTAAATAGAGTAGGTATGGTGGCACGATATATATAAAAAAAACAATAACAAAGATAAAAACTTAAAATATGAAAAAACGGAATATATTTTATTGCAAATATCTCGGCAAACAGGTAGAATCTGGCGAAATCGATTTCTTTGAAACCCTTTCCAAAATTTTGGACCGAAAAAAAAATTCTTCCAAAACCCATTGAATGATACATCAAAAGTAAGGCCTTCACGATCCCTATTTGTCAAAATGGGTTACTAGTTTCTTGACAGCATGGTTTCTTTACGGCATGGTAGCCGATATACTGGCAAAAACATAAATTATTCGCAAACATTTTCCCGCAATTTCAAATCGATATTTGTCCGTTTTATAATTGTTCATCAAAATAACGGCATGAATGACACATACTAAGGACGTAAACAATAACTATACAAATGAATGAACTTTCAAGCTTCAAAATTGTAAAATATTCTGTATACAGCACAGGCAATTATTCCTTCGCAAAAAGAAAAGCTCCTGATACAGAACAAACCCTGTCAGCTGAAAGACAGTTTTTATCCCTTGTGGCCATTGAAATTAAAATAGAAAATTGCTTGCCATTAGGCATGTTATGAGTAAATTGTTCAGGCAAAACAAAAAAGAAAAAAAACTTAGCAATTTAGCATTCCGTTGCAAACTTGCAAATGCAATGCGAATAAATTCATTTTCTGACCACAACTTATTAATTGACATGCCCTTGTGGTTCGTCGGAATCACGAGTAGCCATCTGAATGGATTCACGATAAAATAATAACGTGGCGTCCTTGCGGCGAGCAATTTACGTTGTTTTCTCTCTTTTTTTTTGTTTTCAATTTTTACAATTGGCATTCACAGTTTTATGAACTAACGTGTGCAAATTGTATCGCATGTCATGTTCACGTTTTTTCTGTGCTCTTTTCAATTTTTGCAGAAGTGCAATGTGCAACCAATTTTAATTCCAATTACATTGAGTGAAATGTAATGCGAATAAAACTTATCAGATCGAATGCGGTTAACTTTGCATTATAGACACATTAGCTAAAATAATGACCGAAGATTGGGAGCAATGATAAAGTGCATGCTTTCTGTAAAGTGCAAGCATGGTGGTACACCTACTATTCCTTTTTGAAAACCAACGTCAAAACCTCACCTCAAAATGCTAAGATAAGAACGGGTATGACGAGCAATACATGGGGCAGAAAGGTGACTTTTTTAGTTCAAAATTGTGATTGACATGGTTTGCATTTGAAAATTTTTGCAAATTCAACACAAGATAGTAAATCATTTAATATACCTAGATCAGCCATTCTCTAAGTGTGTTCCGCGGAACCCTAGGGTTCCGTGAGAGCCTTGTAGGGGTTCCGCAAAAAAAAAAATACACATCTTTCTGTTATCTTTGAAAATACAATAAAAATGTGTTGAATTGATTCATTTTCGCCAGTCGAAAAATCCATTTGTACTATCTGAATGCATTCATTGCATAACCTACATCTATTTTCGAAACACCTCCTTTTTACAGTTACATATATGCTAGAAACAAGGTTTTTGTTGTTTCACTGCTGCATTCTGATTGTATCAATTCTGTACATTTCTTCTCATTTCTCAAGGAAAATATTTCCTACAGCTGTAGATATCGCACGATCGATTCACACCATTTTGGTTTCAAAATATTGCGTTTGTGTGACAAAGAATAAAAAGTGATAATGAAAATTTTTTATTCTGGATATAAATAAGTACTTTTCACAAGGAAACTAAGGGTTTCAAAAAGAATTTGAACATACAAAAAAAAAATTAAATAAAACCTTGGAGCTGTCCGGAGACTTGATTTTCGTTACTTTTTGTACCATAGTCCGGACACTTAAACAAATCGGTTAAAAAAACTCAAAACTCAACTTCAGACACGACTCAAACGTCGTTTTAAGCTTAGTATCACACTAAGGTTGTTCATTAGCGGACTATAATTTTGCGCCAATATTTTTCTTTAGTTATTGGAAGTTCATTATATTTTCTATAAAATAAACTCCACTTGATTGCAAGATCTCACAAGATAAACTATTCCCAGTATATTTTTCCAAGATCTTAAACCACCCATAACTTTCCCGTTATACATTCGATCGGATCACGAAACTTCGTATGAATATGTGGAAAATTTTACTGATTCTGTAGTTTGTTGTTTGCAAATTCTGTGTTTAGTTTCTCTTTTATTCTCCATAAAGGCAAAATCGTCCGGACACTGGGGCCTGTCCGGAGACTGGTGCAGTTACTTGTTATGTAAGTAACTAATAATTGACTGTTCTATTGCACTGTTCCTATCCTAATTAATAAAGATTACATTATTGTTTTATTATCGTTGTAGGGTTCCGTTAAGTATTTCGTTTTCCAAAAAAGTTCCGTCACCAAAAAAGATTGAGAACCGCTGACCTAGATTATCTCCAATCAATGGGACTATTTCAACTGATATCTCTATCTTTATATATATAAAAATGAAATCCTGTTCGTTTATAATCGAATAACTCACAAACGGCTGGACGAATTTGGCTATTTTTTTTTTATTTTGTTCGTGTTAGCCTGTAGATGGTTCTTATGGAATTTTTTTTTTAATTATTGCAGGTGCATTGGTTTTCAAATGAAAAACTTAAAAAATTCAAAATGGGCTTTCGAATGTAAAGCAGAAGGTTCTTGATGAAAAACTCAGAAAACTCATTGGTTTTCAAAGTGAAAATTGCATATTATTGCATCAAGTGCATTGGTATTCAGATGGAAAATTGGAAATTTCAGAATGAGTTTTCGAATTGAAAATAGAAAGTTCTTGATGAAAAATTCGGACAACTCATTGGTTTTCATGGGGAAAAATGCGTAGGTATTATTGCAGGTGCATTGGTTTTCGAATGGAAAAATGGACAATTTCAAAATGAGTTTTCGAATGGAAAATAAAAAGATCTGGGCCCTATTGCACCAACAACTTTTCACTTTTCACTTTGCAACTTTTCACTTTAACTTTGCAAATTCTGTTTCACCAAACGCTAATTTGCAAAGAGGAAATTAATTTTTTGAAAAGTAAACAAAAAAATCCTTCTTTGCAAATTTTGTTTCACCAACCGCAAATTCGCAAAGTGAAAAGTACTTTTCTGAAAAGTGAAAAGTTTTGCAAATTTGCAAAGAATTGTTTGATTTCGTTTCACCAAACGAAAAAACTTTGCACTTTGCATTTCAAATACTGAAAAAGCTTTTCAATAATATGCAAAGCAAAAATTTCATTTGCGGTTTGTGATAAGTTCGGTTATTTTTGTTTTATATTCAATTTTATATTTAATTTCATTATGATTAATTATTATCTTATATATAAAATTCTTCTGTCACAGTTTTAGTGGTCATACTCCTCCAAAACGGCTTGACCGATGTTGATGAAATTTTATATGTTTATTCAGTAGGTATGAGAATAGATTTATAACTAATTTTTATACCGCTTATTGTTGAGGATGGCTCACCCACACAACCCAAGCGACTTTGCTTTAAATAAGACTTCGTCCCAAGCTTCTTCCTTTTCCTTTTTGGACGCAGCGTTATTTTGGAAGGAAGCAAAGAGAATATCCTTAAATTGAAAAATAAACGAAATGATAAAGCTTGTTTTTGCAATCGTAATAAATTTAAACATTACTTTCTTATTTTTTACCACTTCCAAAACAGCTAACTTTTTCGCGTTCTTATCAGTACGACTCATTTTAAAAATTTGAAAAAAAGTGCACTATTAATTTGAAATTCTGTCATCAAATTTTGTTTTTGACATTTGCACTTTTTTATCACTAGTGGAGTTGTTTACTTTTTACTTGCGAGTTGCGACACATAGAATTTAGTATGGCAAGTATTGAATTCGCACAAATAAGTTGAGATTTTGATGAGATATGACATTACGATGATAGAGAAGTCGAAAAAAGTGGGTCCGGCGATTCCGTCCGTCTGTCTGTCTTTAAACTCACCTACAGCCTTAACCACTGGTCCAAGTTCAGACTTAAATGTACTTTGAAGATAAATATTTAAATTTTTATTTATGAATTTTAATTATGTACATGTTTTTATTTTTTAATGTTTTTTATGAGTTATAATTTGGAAAACAGGAGCAAGTTCGCACGACCCACATATATTTTATATTTGTAATAACAAGGAAAAGAAGCCCAACCCTTATATTTGTTTCACTTTGCAACTTTTCAAATTAGGACTGAAAATGAAAAGTTACATTTAGGTTGGTGAAACGCCCACACTTTTTACTTTGCAAAAAAACATAGAAAATTGCAAAGTGAAAAGTCGAAAACTTTTCATTTTTGTGAAACACTTTTTACTTTTACTTTGCAGAAAAGTATTATTTTGAAAAGTTGCAAAGTGAAAAGTGAAAAGTTGTTGGTGCAATAGGGCCCTGATTAAAATCTCGGAAAACTCATTGGTTTTGAAAGGGAAAATTGCATATTATTGCAGGTGCATTGGTTTCCAAATGGAAAACTAGAAAATTTCAAAATGGATTTTCGAATGGAAAATAGAAAGTTCTTGATGAAAAACTCGGAAAACTCATTGGTTTTCAAAGGGAAAACAGGAAAATTTCAAAGTGGGTTTTCGAAGGGAAAATAGAAAGTTCTTGATGAAAAACTCGGACAACTTATTGTTTTTCCAAGGGAAAATTGTTATTGGAGTAGCTCTGAAGGGCGGTGGGACGAAGTTCACGGGGTCAGCTAGTTCTATATATTTTCAACTGTCGGTCGTTTGGTATTTCTTCCAAATACAGTGAAATCCGCATATAAAGCTACTTAAGCGACAAAGCCATTAAATCTACTTAATTCTTTGCTGGAATGAGGAAACTGAAGAAGTTTGCAAAACACTTCGTTAAAAGCGGTTGTTCACATTCACTGAATTGTTGATTACTAGAACTACTATTCAGTAGCAAAGGTGTTTGAAATTCCACTGTACGCCTCACATGAAAACAAAAGTGAAAAGTAATGTACAGGGGTGTGTCAAACAGTGCGTTGCCCTTGACCATTAGGAAACAAAAATTGATGCGAATCTGACCCTAATAAATAATTATTGTAATTTGCTGTAATTAAGGTGGTGCGAATTGTTACTGATGAGTTTATTGAGCGGTTTTCAAAAGACAACCGCCCGCCGGACCAATTACACCTTTCGACCTTACTTACTTACCTACTTAAGGTGGCGCTACAGTCCGTTGTGAACTTGGGCCTCAATCAACAGTCTCCGCCAGCCAGCTCGGTCCCTAGCTAGCTGTCTCCAGTTTTGCACTCCAAGTTGATTGAGGTCCTCTTCCTCTTGTGTGCGCCATCTGAGTCTCTGGACCTTGCCCCTTCTGGCTAAGTCCACGTCGTTGTACTGTACAACCCGTAAAGTTCGCTGTTGTATTATCTTCGCCATTCCCCTTCAATGCACACGGGGCCAGAGATGACCCGAAGAACTTTCCTCTCGAAACAGCCTAAGGCACATTCATCCGATTTTTTCAAGGTCCATGCTTCTGCACAATACAGCAGGGATGATGAGAGTGTTGTACAGTTTTACCTTAGTTGCTCGAGAGAGGGCTTTTCCACTCAATTGCTTTCTTAGCCCAAAGAAACAGCGATTAGCAAGAGTTTTTCTTCGTCTGATCTCGGCGCTAGTGTTATTGGCAGAGAGGACCTTGTAGTAGACTGATTCCTCTGTAGTTGGCGCAGTTTAGAGGATTTCCCTTTTTCAGGATCGGGCAAACAATGCTGAGGTTTCATTCATCGGACATGCATTCGCACGACAATGCATCGCCTTGTCTGAATCCTTTTTTGACGTCGAAAGATTCCGTAAGCTTGTTGCCAACCTTGTTGGAGCAGCGTGAGTTCTCCATCGTCACTTTGCACAAGCGAACGAGCTTGGCAGGGATGCCAAAACTAGACGTGGCTTTATGCAGTTCGTCTCTGTAGATGCTGTCAAAATCGATGAAAAGGTGGGTATTGATTTGGAGTTCATAGGATTTTTCCAGGATCTGCCGCAACGTGAAATTTTGGTCGATGGTAGGGTTGCTTAAACATCGATAGTCTATCGATAGTATCGATAGTAAAAAACTATCGCGTATATTCGATGGTGTTAAAAAACTATCGATTGTTTATTTTGAGCAATTTTTTTTTTCAAAAGCAGACAAGAATTGACTTATTTGCGAAACAAATTTAAGATAAAACGTCTTCTATTCATTCAACATTTATGAAACTCTTATTTTTCTCTTTTTGGTATTTTTTAATGAATTGAAAAACGTGTTTTCGTTGAAGCTGCTTAATTTTTAAGTGTTTTGTTTTATGTTTTGAAATATGTTTCCGTCTTTTTTTATGAATGAGCTGAAAATGTTATGTTCCTTAGGACTGCTACTACACGACACTTCATCAGTAGTGACTCTTTTCGAACTATGTTTGATATGAGAAAGTTTTACCGCAGGTTAAATTTAAAGTGAGTCCCCGCAGTTGACAAAATGAGTCATTTTGAAAATAAATCGTCCGAAGAATGACACATACTACATACATCATAAGAAGAAACGTCAAAAAAGACCAATGGAAAACGATATTATTCAGTCTGTTTTTCAGGGTTATTGTTCACATGTAATAAACTGACTGAGAAGAAGAATGTCAATAAACAGGCAGAAATGAAAAAAACACTTTTTTCGTAAGCTTAAAGCGAAAGGGCTAACTATAATGAGCGGAAGCTAGTGTCAGATCCGAACCAAACGCTCCCTTCCGAACTGACATCTGAACACTTTACCCATAATGAATGGATGTGTCGGAAATATTTTTCAAAATAAAATATATGTTTCTATTTCCAATAATTTGAGAATTTCGGTTGCCATGCAACATACAAGCAATTTCAAGAAAATTATTACCTGAAATCAACATTCCTCTTGAGAAAAATCAATTATACCAATAAGCTGTCAAATTTTCGTCCGTAAAAAGCGAAAGGGAGCACAGTTTACGTCCGTAAGCAAAACTGAATGAAAATTGACCAAACGGAGCAATTCACTATTAAGGGCACAATAAACGTATTCCTTGCATTCGCTCAGATACGGACGGCTCCGTCTGCTCCATTCCGTTCATTATAGTTAGCCCTTTAGCCATTAACTGTAGAATACTTAAAAAGTGAGTCAAATTGAAATATATATGAGCCAGCTTATTAAAAATGAGTCCCAGTGGTAACTGTGCATGAGATTTTGCACGGCTGGCAGTCCATATACAGTAATTCGATGAATAACTTTTGTCTATAAAATTACTTTTGTAAGTCCTATTTTGATTTAAAAAGAACAATCGATAGTATCGATACTATCGATAGTTTTTTTCGAAAACTATCGATACTATCGATAGGGCCGAAAAGCGATGTTTAAGCAACCCTCTCGATGGTTTACTTTCCTGGCCTGAAGCCACATTGATAAGGGCCAATCAGGGCCCTATTGCACCAACAACTTTTCACTTTTCACTTTGAAACTTTGCAAAATAATAGTTTTCTGCAAAGTTAAAGTAAAAAGTGTTTCACCAAAAATGAAAAGTTCTCGACTTTTCACTTTGCAAATTTCAATGTTTTTTTGCAAAGTGAAAAGTGTGGGCGTTTCACCAACTTAAAATGTAACTTTTCATTTTCAGTCCTAATTTTAAAAGTTGCAAAGTAAAACAAATATAAGATTTGGGCTTCTTTTCCATGTTATTACGAATTTAAAAAAATATGTGAACAACTGTTTCGTACGAACTTGCTCCTGTTTTCCAAATAATAACTCATAAAAACATTAAAAATAAA
Organism: Sphaerophoria taeniata; assembly: GCA_943590905.1. Lineage (NCBI taxonomy): Eukaryota > Metazoa > Arthropoda > Insecta > Diptera > Syrphidae > Sphaerophoria > Sphaerophoria taeniata. Next base: position 92,192,607 of record OX016540.1, read on the forward strand.
AACATGTAATTAAAATTCATAAATAAAAATTTAAATTTAAATATTTACCTCAAAAATACATATAAGTTTGAAGTCGGACCAGTGGTTTAGGCTGTAGGTGCATTTACAGATAGACAGACTCACAGACGGACGGAATCGCCGGACCCACTTTCTTCGACTTCTCTATCGTCGTAATGTCATATCTCATCAAAATCTCAACTTATTTTTGCGAATTCAATACTTGACATACTATATTCTATGTGGCTCAGGTAAAAAGTAAACAACTCCACTAGTGATAAAAAAGTGCAAATGTCAAAAACAAAATTTAATGACAGAATGTCATAGAAAGAGATATTAATAGTGCACGTTTTTTTCAAAATTTTCAAAATGAGTCGTACTGATAAGAACGCCAAAAAGTTAGCTGTTTTGGAAGTGGTAAAAAATAAAAAAGGAATTTTTAAATTGATTACGATTGCAAAAACAAGCTTTATCATTTCGTTATTTTTTCAATTCAAGGATATTCTCTTTGCTTCCTTCCAAAATAACGCTGCGTCCAAAAAGTGGTAGGAAGTTGAAAATTAAGGACTGAATGTATTTCTTAATGACAGACCACAAAAAATTATTAAAAACAAACAACGGCCCAAGAAATGCAAAAACAGACAGTGTGGGTGAGCCATCCTCAACAATTAGCGGTATAAAACATAGTTATAACTTATAAGCCTATTCTCATACCTACTGAAACTGAATAAACATATAAAATTTCATCAACATCGGTCAAGCCGTTTTGGAGGAGTATGACCACTAAAACTGTGACAGAAGAATTTTATATATAAGATAATAATTAATCATAATGAAATTAAATATAAAATTGAATATAAAACAAAAATAACCGAACTTATCACAAACCGCAAATGAAATTTTTGCTTTGCATATTATTGAAAAGCTTTTTCAGTATTTGAAATGCAAAGTGCAAAGTTTTTTCGTTTGGTGAAACGAAATCAAACAATTCTTTGCAAATTTGCAAAACTTTTCACTTTTCAGAAAAGTACTTTTCACTTTGCGAATTTGCGGTTGGTGAAACAAAATTTGCAAAGAAGGATTTTTTTGTTTACTTTTCAAAAAATTAATTTCCTCTTTGCAAATTAGCGTTTGGTGAAACAGAATTTGCAAAGTAAAAGTGAAAAGTTGCAAAGTGAAAAGTGAAAAGTCGTTGGTGCAATAGGGCCCAGATTGTTGACGAAAGGCTTCAGACGTTCACATATTACGGCAGAGAGGACCTTGTAGTAGACTGATTCCTCTGTAGTTGGCGCAGTTTAGAGGATCTCCCTTTTTCAGGATCGGGCAAACAATGCTGAGGTTCCATTCATCTGGCACGCCCTCCTCCGCCCATATCTTACAGATGATTTGGTTCATGCTCCTATCTAGATCGTCGCCTGCTGCTTTGAACAGCTCGGCAGCTAGACCATCTGCTCCAGCGGCTTTTGTTGGATATCAGCCGTGATATTGCCGTTTTCACTTCTTCTTGGTCGACCTCACGGAATTGTTGGCTATCATCGTGTCCGATGAAAGATTCCTGTCTGACGGCGGGGTTTTGTTATACAGTTATACAGTCTACAGAAGTGGTCTTTCCAAATCCCCAGCATTGACTGTGATTCTACTATGATGTTCCCTTGTTTATCTCTGCAGGCATTGGTATTCTTACTCGATGACCTTGAGCCAGCTGTTTTACCTTCCGATAAAACCTCCGGACTTTATTTCTGCTGTTGGCTCTCTCAACCATTGTATATCTATCTTATAGTATTTGCAGCGTCGGGAATCGACGACAGCGACGTCCGGAACGCGATACAGAACTAAAATTTTGTATATAGAAAAACTGACAGCGCCAAGACGGGACGACTCTCCAACCAAAAATTCTCGAGGCTGAAAATACTATAAGATAGATATACAATGCTCTCAACATCCTCCATCTGACGCTTCTCATGCTCTCTTAGAAAGAAAGAACCACTCTAAGTTCTGATAAAGACACCAGCGCAGAAATCAAACGGAGGATCACTCTTATATCACTAGCTATGGGCTGAGAAGGCAATTGAGTAGTACCTAAAGTTATCTCTCGAGCAACTTGCGTATCCCTCTAAGGTCTTCATCATCATAATGGTACCAACATAGACCCTCCCCTTCACGCAAGCAAGATGATAACGCTTTGAAGCTCTTCGAGAAGAAAATTCTTCGGATGAATTTTAGTTTTGGTACTCAAAACAGCGACATCGGCTGATTAGCCTTCAGAAAGATGGGAGAGTGATACAGCATTTCGGGCGAAAAAAATATACAGAACAGCTTGGTTGTACCAATTTAAGAACGCTAGTAAATTCTGGATGTTGCAACACTGCCATGGGTTTTAATTGTTAATTTCCATATTGGTTTTAGTTATATGCGATGAAGTTCCTAATAAAGGGTTGCTGTTCGTCTTCTTTTGTTGTTTTGTTTAGAGTTGAAGTAGATTCAAAAAATTTTCCCAGCCAAGGACCCGATTGCAATGGGATAACATTTGATGTTTAAAATGTCGGCCTATTTTGTCTGCCTCCATCCTAAAATACCATTGTCCTCAAAAATTGTGTCCTTCAAAGCCCCTTTCAATAAGTTAAATTGTAAAGTATTTTCGTCCACCAGAAGCCAAAAGATAATTGCACTAAACAATATGACAAAAAGCTCCCCCAAGTCCCAAATCAGAAAACAAAACTCATTTTAGGTCAAAGAAGGACCATCAAACCATAAATTGAAATTAACTATCCGCGCGGCAAAAAAAAAAACACAGATAAGTATGAAATGAAAATTGACGGTGTATATCATTTGGGAAAAGTGTGTTAGCAGCTATGCGGGCTAACTCGTACTTATAAGTATGTAGTTTGGTTTCAATTTGATTATTTAATGAAGGAGTAAAGTGCGTGTTCTATTTTATTTTTTCGGCCAAATCCATATGTATGTGTCGTAGCGTGTACATATTCAAATACTTGCCATAGAATAGATAGAAACTTTTTACGAAATTACTGCTATTAGTTGCGGTCGAAATGGTGGGTTGATTTGATTGTCCTTCGACATTTGCAATAGAGGACACACCATATCGTGCCAACCATCGCGTACGTAGGTATACTCTCGCTCAATCCATTATGATGGTGTATACACTTTTTTGTGCGTACCTACACTTTTATTATTTACCTACCGTTATATTTTTCGGCAGCACTTAATAATTCATGTGCAATACACGTTTTGGCGTTTAAGTTTCTATTTTTTGTTTTTTTGGACAAAAAAATTGTGTGTAGTTAGGAACTCTTGCACGCAATATGTGGTCAATTTTCGACAATCGATTTGAAAATCCTTACAACGCATTAACTACTTAGAACAACCGCGAGCCCAGTGTGGATGATGGTAATAACACATTTTTTGTATCTAGCAATTTCCAATGAACTAACATGTGGGCCTCAAGAAGTCCATTAGTTTTCTTGATGACAAAAACTTGTGTCTATTAACTTGCTTTATTTTAAGATCGATAAATAAATTTAATTACTGTCTTTCTGTAATAGGACTGGGAATATTAATGGCAAACACTATTGTGGGGGTTTCATAATGGTAATTGCATACGTGTTCTTATGAAGTAACTTTAGAAAAGCAAGGGCTTAGTTCAGAATAACATTTCGATAAGTTTCTGATTTTTGAAAAACAACAAATTGAAAGCCGATCTCTGGTTGTCAAGTGGCAAGTTGTGTACAAGTCGATGAATGTTCTGGTTTGTCTGTTTATGGAGACGATATCTTGTACGTCAGTACGTCAGGTTTTAGCACGGAAAACCCTATTTTTAAATATTACTAAACTACTCCTCCAAAATAGTTGTCCTTGGGGCCTTCACAGCGATTGAAAAATAAGCGAAATCAGTTGGTCTAGAAGTGAATTACTACAAGAAAAAAAGTTAATTCTATCCATAAACAAACAAAGTATCATCTGTCTACCCCCCCCCCCCCCCCCCCCCAATGACATCTAAGACGAGTATTGCGTTAAGTGCACTTACGAAGGAATATTTGATACCGCATGCGAAGAAAGCTGTGAAGAAGATTCAAGCCGGAAGTTCTGACCACATTGAGCAGACTCTGTTCTGTAGTTGGTTTGCAGTTCAGGGTATCTTCGTTTTCGAGGACCGAGCATACGATAGAGAAGCTCAATTTGTCGAACGGTTATGTTCAATTTAAGCTAATAAATCGCTTATTTCACTTGTTCAATGTTGAATGGGTCAAATATTTTCTTTAGAAAAGGAAGCCTATACCAGTTTAAAGTACCATCTGCTCCATGTTTAAAGGAGGCCCGTCAATAGGCAATATCAAACAACGTTCCAATACGACCGCCAACTAAGTAAATATAAAGGTTCCTAGATTTAACAAATTAAGGTACCAGTAAACGCAAAAACACCAGCATTCAGTTGAGCTCAGAAATGGAACAATCCAAAACCGGGAACCCTGCGTCCAATGTCTAATTTAAACGTGGTAGACGCTTTAGGCTACTTGCACACTCACCGATTTTGGACGGCCGATTTTTTACCGGTTGTCTAAATTCCAATAGTGAACCACATCTGGGAATGGGACCTGGCAAACACACACCGACCGTTGATCGGTGCCTGCAAAATGCCGGTGAGTAGCCGGTAACTGCCACTGTATCGCCGGCATATTGCCGGCAGTATCGGGAAGTATTAGCGTACGTGATAAAATACAAGCTTTCAAACACACCGATTTTTTTATCACCATTCGAAGCTGCTAAGTGTGTGAAATTGACTTCGTTGGAAATAAGATATTACTTTTGAGGCATGTCCTTCTTCTCTTCATCGCTCCACACTCATATTTTCAGGACTTTCTTTCCCCTTCATCGAGATCTTGAAGTCATAGCCTCTTAACTTTAATAGCGCCTCGACGAATACCACCTTGGATGTTGCTGGCATATTTGTTAAGCAAGGCAACCATTTTTATTCGAGGCTGAGAAGCGGGTGCATTGTGTCTTCTGTTAGCTTATTTGCTTGCTGTTTGTAGACTGTTTGACGCTACAATGACAAATTTAGAAGGTTTTGAGTTGTCTTTGCATATTAGATAGCAGCGATCTTCTAATTTACGAAGTATGCTTTTGGGCCATTATGTTGCTGAAATTTTTTGTGCAGAATTTAAACTACTTTGAAATTAAGTTAATTTTCATGCGTCTGGAGGAATGTGCATATCGCGCCTGTCTTCAAAAAAGGGGGTAAGTCGCTTATTGTTACACTGAACCAAAAACAGCAGTCATATTGATTATTTTTTACATTCAACTGACAATTTTGTTGTCAATTTACAACCAATGACCGCAGTAGTAAATATGACAATTTAAAATTTTCAATTTAATGATTCGAAACTGGGATTGTCACATTGATAATTTGCGTGGCAAATCGAAAACCATGGTTGTCATATTGAAATCTATGACAGTCGTATTAAACACTGCAGTAGTCATTTGGAAAACCCAAATTATCAAATTGAAAACCGAGGAAGGCTTATTGAAAAACATTACTTTTAAATTGAAGACCACGGTAGTCAACTTGACAACCGTAGTAGCCACGGTAGTTAATATGAAAACTACGGTTGTCAAATTGAAAGCAGTAGTTGGTAGATTGAAAATCATTCTTGTTAATTTGAAAACCACGATTTTCAAATTGACAACCGCAGTAGTCATATTGAAAAATACAGTTTACTAATTAAATACCACGTTAGTTAATATGAAAACTACGGTTGTCATATTGAAAACTGTGGTTGCTAGTTTGAAAATTTAAAAATTTGTTTGGTTTGCAATATTACAATCATTATTATACACTTTAAAATTTCGATTTTCAATAAGATTACCGCTTTCGTATCCAGGACACCCCTTTTTCTGAAATATGAGTTGCAAGAATTGTTTAAAATATAAGGCAGATCTAGTTTTTTGGAATATGTTTAATTATTCATTATTACAACTAAGTCAACATACAAATACAATATACATACATATAATTCTTATGAAAATACTTACATCATAATTCTTAATAAAATATGGTTTTGGATTTGAACTTGGTTTCTGCTGGTGTTCGTCTTGAACTTGGTTTATGTGATTGCGTTGGTAATGGTTGATACTGAAATTGGTGTTATTATTGATGGTTTTATTGGTGTTGGTACTGGTGTTGGTGTTGGTGCTGTTGTTGGTGTTGGTTTTGGTGCTCGAGTTGGTATTGCTTGGTGTTTGTGTTGATGTTGAGGTTGGTAGTGGTGCTGATAACTTCATCTGCATATAATAATTTTAGAAGAAACAATTAGAATTACTTCTGTTAAGAATCAATAAGTAGTTTACCTTTCTCAAAATCCGCTTCTTTTTTGTTTTTGAGTGTCAAATACGTAATTATCTGTAGTTGCTCGTAGCTTAGTTGGTAAGTGCGTTGGCTGCTAAGCAGAACATCGTCGTGGGTGCGAGGCCTACTCGTGTCCAATGTTTTTATTTCATCTTTCACGGAAAGAACTGACAAAACTTTCAAGATTATCAATCAGTCATGAAAATAGTGCTTCTCAAACTTACCCGTTCGGAATCGGCGTTAAATTGTAGGTCTCCTTAATTCTTCACACACGCCCAGAGAATTGTTGATAAGAGTAAGCCACTTAGGTCTTGGCTCTGCAAGAGCTGCCCCGCCACTCGCTATTTATTTACTTAATAGGAACAGGTTTTTATTAATTACCTTACCTATAACAATATTCTGCTTGGGATTAAATTGTTTAAGAGTATTTAATTCTTGATTATTGAACTCTTACCTTACCTGTAACAATATTCTGCATGGGATTAAATTGTTTAAGACGACTATTTAACTATTGATTATTGAACTCTTGATTTACTTGTATATTTTCCACTTTTTACACTTCACTCACGAACGTCTGATAGACTTGATGCACAACTACTAAATGAGGATTATATTAGGTACTTGTTGAATTCAAGATAAACTCGATTTTCTTATTGAAAACAATAATTGCCAATTTGATGACCATAGTTTTCAATATGACAACCTCATGTGGTCGATCATCGTACTGACAACAGCAGTTGTAAATATGATTTTTAAAAACGGTTAAAGCATCACATTGACTACTTCGGTTTCAACTTGACAATTATGGTTTTCAATACAATTATTTTGATAACGGCATAAGCAATTTATCGTTTGTTTTTGTTTGTTCTTGCTCAATTCAAGATTAAATCGATTTTCGTACTAAAAACAATAATTGTCAATTTGATGACCATATTTTTCAATATGACAACCTGAATCATCTGATTGACAAACGCAATTGTAAATATGATTTATTTAATTAAGGATTTGAATTTTTCAAAACTCGACTTGGAAGGCTTTGCAAATAATAAAAAAAACTGCTAGTTTTTGATTTTTTGCAAGGCTTAGGTTAAAGTGGCTGTCATGGATATTAAGAGACACACTTAGGCCAATCAAAGGCCCATTGTGATAAGGCTTTCAAAGTCAAGTTTTGAAAAATTGAATTGAAAAAACAAAAACTCGTCATTTATGCATTAAAATTATGATCATTATCATAATCATAAACAACAATATTTCGAAAAATCCTATTAATTAATGTTAGTTTCAATTTTCTCCAAACATCCTTGTAATTTTTTTTTTAGTATAAGCAAATTATTTTTGTATTGCTCCAAAACGGTTCCTATCACCCGTTTTTCAACGTCCCATAGGAAGTTATTGTAATGGGGCTGATTTTGTGAATATCCTGTTATTGCATATCTCTATGTTTCGAGGTCACTAGAATCCGAATCAACCCTTTTTATCATGATGTCTGTATGTACGTATGTTCATATGTGCGTATGTGTTCGATTATCTTGCGAACCACTCAGCCTTATTAAAGCTGATTAGGTTTTGAGCAATATCAGTTTAACGGTTTTTTAATGGAGGTCAAAAAACTAGGACACAGACATCATGATAAAAAGGGTTGATTTGGATTCTAGTGACTTCACAAAATCGGTCCCATTACAATAACTTCCTCTGGGAAGGATTTGGTCATTTTTTTTTTTTTGTAAATATGGACTTATTTTCTAGAAGTAAGATGCGGCTTTATTTCCATAAGTTATTCCAATTTCGTCTTGAAAATAAAGCCCCATTTTAGATCACGTCATATTTCGAGAAAAAAAAACTCCATCATCATATCAACAACATGGGTTTCAATACGTAAACTTTGTCAACGAAAAGTCTTCGCTAAGGAACTTATTTATTTTTCTATTTATTTTGATTTATATTCTAACAATCGAAATTATCAATATAGCAACTCTAGTTTTTTATTTGATGACGGTAAAATTCAGTCATCACATTAACAACTGCAACTGTCAATTTGATGATTTTATTTTCAATGCACTTGTTGCATTAAGGTAGTAATCATATTGATAATCATTGTTGTACAAATTATGATTGTAGTTCTTACTTAACTGACGGACAACCTAAGGTTTTCATATTGACAACCAAAATCTTCTAATTAATCATCTCAGGTATTAAAACGACAACTTTGATTTTCAAACTAGCAACAAGATATTGAAAATTTCAAATTGTCCCATTTACTATCAAGTTGTTAGATTTTGAGACGACTTTTGAAAATTTACATCACATTGAAAATTTTTTTGATCAATATGACAATTTTCGGTTAACAACCAGTAATTGTCAATATGACAACGGTTATTTTTTTCAGTGTAAAGCTTTCTTGTACACAAATTATTTAAACAAATAGTAAGCGACGGTTTATACTTTATCTTTTCAAGTAAAGTTCAGAAACATATTTTCGGAAAACTTTCACAGCAAAATCTGACGTTCCACATGTTAGTAGTTTAGGGCCTCTTTTATTTTTTTTATCCATTAACGATGCTCCGCTATGTGTTCAAAGCATGGAAGTTCCTATCTTTGGAGATCATAAATGAAGATCTCTTAGAAAATAATAGATAACTATGATCGCTTTCTACAGCAAAATGATATCAATATTTTAAACCTTAACCCGTCGAAATGTCAGAGAAAGAGCAAATTCGACTTATGAGTTCAGAAAATCCTCTCTCATATATTGACTCACAGATACACCAAACCTATTGAGTTCTATACTTTGAAACCATTGAGAAGCAGGCTATCACCTTCATTGGCATACAAATTTGGCAAATATTCCAAGTTATAACTTCAAGCAATTTGTATTTTAAAGTAAATGTACGTGAATATTAATTTTCAGTTGAAAGAACTGATTGTTTAGGCCGGTAAAAATCAGGTTAGTGCGCTAGCACCCGACACCGTCCAAAGTCGGTGTGTGTGTGTCAGTAGCCTTAGACGGATCACAAGTGTACGGCAGAAGCTCTCTAATTTTATCGAAATTATGTCCTTAGCTCTTGATATGTAGTGACTATTACTGTATAAAAGAGACGCGGACGTGGTGAATTTTCTTTATGTGCAATCTATAATAGTTTTAAGTTATTTAAATTTTTTTTTAAATATAAGATTTTCCTAAAGGATCAAACATTACAAAATTTTAAAAATATTCCAAAAAAATTAAAACAATTTTAAATTAATTCAAATACAACCGTATCACTAAAAAAAAGAACGAACTCATACTCCCCACAGAAAGTCAGTTTCCATGTTAATGTTAACAAGGCAATATATCCTTGCGAAGGAACTTCCCTAGCGAAATATCATTTGTATCAAAAACCGATAACTGCGATACGCATACAAAAACTTCAATTACCTCCAAATACCAAAAACCTTTCATTCTCAGATATAACTGCCCGTTACCCAGTGAAGTTCAATTTGCAACTAATCAAATGGACCGGTCATAAAGGACTGGCCGGTCAATGAAGTAGGTATTGGAATTTTATTAGAAATTATTGCGAATATGATTTCGAAATGTTGTTTTTATTATTTTTATGGTTCCTTCTTTTTTCATGCAGAACAATACGTTTCCTGCATAGAATCAAATGGCCTATTCCGAAACGCAGAAGGACGCAGGTTAAACGATTTCAACCCTTTTTTATAGTTTTTTTTTTTTTGGTTTCCTATTGCAGTTTCCAATGATGATAGTCCCAATATTAAGTGGGTGACTGGTCAAATAAGAATTTATTGATATGACTGTATTTAGAATTGATCTTTGAAAATTGGGGTCTGGTAGATATTTTCGGTGATGGTTTTTGGTTAACATAATTTGCAAACAAAAAAATTGCAATAAAATTCAAATTTTCGGTTAATAAACGAATATGGAAAAATTGAGTTCCGTGCAATCAAAAACCATGGCACGTACCTCGTACCTAAAAGTACTTAGTACCTTATTTCTTATTGCTCAAATTATTGTACTCATGAGGCAATGTGAGATATTTTGCAAAGCGGTAAAGAAGTTTTAGTAGGTTTATAGAAGAAAAGAGAGCTGAGGAAACAAAAAACACAAGCGGGTCAAGGCAGCCGTCATCCGATGGGCAATGGTATAGGGCAAACCTATGGAAATTGAAAAAGTATGACATCTGCTATAGCTTCTGTTACCGTCGATGCGTCAGCAGAAGGATCTGCATTTGTACTTTTTATTGGGAACTCGACTCAGCAAGAAAAGCTTGAGTTTCATTTCTGTGATTGAACGCCAATATAAGCCTCACCTCGACTCATGCCGCTACTGAGAAAAAAGCATGAAGACATGGAAGAAATAGTTTCTTCGAGCTCATAAGCTAAGCTCTAGCAATCCCGGTATCCTGTAATAAAACTTGCATTACAAAAAATTAACATCCCACTCCACCATCACCGCCGCCGATCGACCGACAACAACCCAATAGCAGCGCACAATCAAATACCCACCCCCGGTCATTCAACAAACAGCTGCACACACAACCCGAAACCCGAATAAAATTGAGTAATAGAGGTGAAAATTGAAAGCAAAATCAGAGCAATATCTCGGTGGTTAAATACCAGACTTGTTGTACAACAGGAGTTTTTCTCATAGATCTAACAGACTGTGAATACGTTCACTGGGTCTACAATTGCAACAGATCTTTAGATCCGATTGTTTTTTCAGTTTTCAGTTTCAAAATGTCTCCAATATTCTCACATGTTAATACGAGAGGGACAATCTTTCAAAAGTCCGTCAAATTACTACAGGATACACTAATACTTATGACAAGACAACATTTTTTTTTTTTAAAGATAGAATGGATTCGAAGAAGCGGTTAATTAGAGCAACACCAAGTTGATGCTGTCAAGGAAAAAGACTGGACATCGAACTCTTGGAACAACATCAGAAGAGGAATTGGTAGGTACATAGGATCTGGGAAAAATTCAGTCAACAACACCAGCGTTGAAATCAAACGAAGAATCACTTTTGGGCTAAAGAAGGCAATTGAGTACCTAAGTCCTCTCTCGAGCAACTTAAGGGTCGCTTGACGTTGACACTTCATAAGACCATCTTCATGTGCAGCGTAACAGATCTAGACAGCAAAATTAAAGATCAACGGCTAAGATGGCTGAGTCATATAGAAAAAATGAAAAAAATGCTCCGGCTCGCAGTCTTCGAATCTAACACAGGTGGTAGAGAACCTCAAGTAACTTAGCGTAAGAAACTAGAGATACCTAGCTAGTGATCTAACAGTTAAGATACGTCTGTTGTCGAACCTGGACTGCATTGCCACCTTAAGTTAATAAGTTTTGCTTGGACATTTAAAAAAATCAATAGCGGCTTGGTCAACCCTTAATTTCTTCAAAAACCATATTTGTAGAAAACCATTGAGAAACTACTCAGTTCAAATATTTATTTCCCTTTGAAATCAATTCATTTTTTTAACTTGCTTTGTTGATAAACTCCAACCAGCAGAATTAAGAAGCAGATACAGATATTCGATATCATCAAATACATTCACTGAGACCCCCAACAAGATACGAAAGCCCTATCTGATAAAATAACCCTTACAATGGGAAGCTGGCTTACGCGTCATCTGTGTGTGGTGGAATCACCCTTTTCCCTGATTAGAACTCTCACGGAATTTTATTTTAAATTATTTTTTTACTTTCAATTTCTTTCTCTCCGAAGACCAGTTGCATTCGTAGAATAACACCAGCAAATATTGATTTTATCTCACATTGCCATATTCACTTTCAACTTTCACCCTTGTTTTCCTTACAAAAGTCAACAAAAACTATAAAGGAAAAGTGTTCATAGTAATTTCACAAGAAAGCGAATTTCCAATTGCATTCTTTCGGAAAGCAGTTGTCGAAAATTCTCTTGGCTGAATTTGTGCAGCGCACTCAATTGATGTTTTTATTGATCAGGATGCGGGTTCAATCGAAGTGACAATTAGTTTATCTGCAGTACGTGTGCGTGCAGTTTGGATGGGGGAAAATATTGCAATAAATTTATGCGTAGATGCAAGGTTCAATGAACGAATCCAAAATAAATCAACCACAATAAATTAGTGTTGCTAATGCATAATTTTATTGATTTTGTTTAAAGTATTCTCTCGTATAATTAATTGTTATCACATGCATGACTCTTCAGTCGAAGTCGATTGCCAGTTTAATTGGAAATTACTTTTTACTTAGAGCCTCGGAGCTATTAGGTACTTCCGTGGTGGGCATTGGGCCTCTTCTTCTCCTAGGCACCATCGTGGTACGATTTCTGGAGATGTATTTCAGCTCTCCAACTCCAACTCTTTCCTAGTTGTGCTGCTTCCTGTTGTTCGCCAAGTACTTCTTGGCCAGCACTTAGCGCGTTTTCGAAGGTTTTGTCAATCCACTGCCACTTTCGTCTTCGTTTAATAGAGCAGATATATGTTTTCGTATGAAGTTCAGCATTTAAGATGCGGTTGGGCCAAAAAATCTGGAAGATGTTTCTGAGACATCAATTAACGAACGTTTGAGACCATATGATTTTATAAGTGCAGAACAATCGGAAATTGGTCTTTCAGCTATAGGAGATATTAACTTCCCAGAGGAAGTTATTGTAATGGGGCCGATTTTGTGAATCTCCAATTTTGGCATATCTCCATGTTTTGAGGTCACTAGAATCCGAATCAACCGTTTTTATTATGATGTCTGTGTGTGTATGTATGTTCGTATGTGCGTTACGTTTGTTCGTCTCGATTATCTCTCGAACCACTCATCGTATTATCATGAAATTGGTCTCATTCGACGCGGTAGTGTGTTGTTACGAGCTGATTAGGTTTTGAGCGAAATCCGCTGATTTGGTTTTTAATGGCAACCAAAAATCTAAGACAACCCTAATATAATGAAAATTATGATAATTACTGCAATAATTTCAACAATAGTGCAAAAAATCTTAGGAATTTATCAATTTAATCAATGAATCAATAAAAAAAAACAATATTCAGAAGTATCATAAGCTACATTTTATTACTAACTGACCCACCAAACGCTGCTTTGCCATATAAATATTAATTTTCAGAAATACTAATCACTTTACCAAAGTGAAATAACGCCGAATTTTAGCATTCGGCCTTATTTTACTTCGACAATGTGAAATAACGCCGAATGCCAACTGAGGAATAAAGCTGAGAAAGAAAAAACAAGGAAGCCGGTTTTATTTAACTTTTAGAAAGAGCATTTTAGCCGGACTTAACGCAAAATCAACTGCAGAACAAAATTTACCGAGTATGGTAGGTCAGATTTTTTTTAAATATTTTATAGGACAAAATGAAAAAAAAATTATTCACAAAATTATTTATTTGTATCTACTTGTCAATATTATGTACAAACAATAAATGTTCATAATACAAAAAAAAAAGAAATATCTTAATTTCGTGTAAGCACATTAACTACAAATACAAACGAAGTCTAATAAATTAATTGAACCACTGCTTTTCATTATTTGTCGACAAAATGGGCAGAGCATTTCTTTTTTGTTGTGTTGCCGCTTCCTTCAATTTGGAAAGGCATCCACACATCTTGTTATGCATTAAACGGTTTTGAAAGCAGAAGCTGCATTTCAATGATTCATTTTGAGCTCCTTTATTCAGTCTGATTTGAGGATGATGCCAATTCGGAACATTCAAGATCAATTCGGTTTACTAGCGAGCGAAAAAAAAATTGTCCAAAAGAGAATCAATTTGGGGTGTGAAAATAAAAATATTCGCGCATGAGTCCACGACCAACTTCTGACAGATGGCGCTACTCTTATTCAATAAACTTAATGTATTTCCTAAAATCATCAGTTTTATGAAATTTGACTTTGAACCAACGCACGTGCGTGTACAACTACAACGGGATGCATCGGCTGAAAATTTTGCAAGACAACTAATGTTTTTACGTATTTTTCTACTCTGGGAAGTTAGTCGTGTGGACTTCATGGGTCGCACTCATATTTTTTCCTTATATTTTGGACAGCATTCTGAACGCATTTCATTTCATTTTCATTTCATTTATTCATATATACTAACTTTATACAAAAAGATAGAATCTTTTTAGTTAGTGTAAGTTTCAATGGTTTACAATCAGATGCATAGTGTAAATTCACAAACGCATCACTGCAGAGATGATTAGGAATCATTTCTATAGCACGTTCATAAACGCAAAAATTGGCATCACATAAAATGTCAAGTGTTCATTATTGCAAAGTTCAATAAACTGATGCGCAAATATAAAACAAAAAAGCATCAAGAATTTTCTTGATAACTTGTTGATGCCGACGGGAATTGGAGTAAAAATGGAGCAAAAGGACAATGAAAAGTATTTAATCAAATTCTAAGTTGTTTATAAATGATTAATTTGATGAATTTTCGGCTTTCGGGTATTTTTCAATTATTTTGAAAGACTTTTTTACCTTCGGAATTTTCCTTCTGGATGAAATTTTTATGAATTTTTGCAATCTCTTCAGACGTTTTACCCTCGAAATTTGCAATTTTTGAAGAAATGTGTTGTTTTTTGATTCATTATTATCAATGAGAGCTTTTTTTAGAATCACGTCCATCTAAGCAAAAATTGTTTTTAAACGTAAAACTTTTTGTCAATCAGCATCGCATCGTAATCAGCTGAGCAACGATCAGCATCGCAAAAAAGCAGTGATGCCTAATCACTACCTAAAAATTTGACGTTTGTGAATTTACCCATAGTAATCAATAGCATAATTTTAATAATAAAAACATAATTTAGGTGTATAACTCCAAGCTTATATACAGTTAAAAATATAATTCAATAATATTAATTTAATTTAATTTTAATTTTAATCACATATAATAGTAAAAAAAAAAAGCAACAGGGTCCTGGAACTTATCATTCTAACCGATTGTGGAAGGGAATCCCATAGTCTAATCGCATTAATAAAGAACTGACGCTCGGAAATTAAATATTTGTATCGAATGGGCACAAGGTCACAGCTTCTATTGGAACGCGGGAAACTTATTTTATTATATAGTTACGAGGGTTGACGCGTTTGCATAACGTCATAGAGCAATGTTATCGTTCTTTGTTTCAGGATAATGTCAAATGTTAGGCCATATATTGATTTGGCCAGAGCAGAAATGTGGTCAAACCTTCTTCGTCCATAGACATTTCAGCAATGCTGTTGTAAGCTACATTTAAGATTCGTGTATGCTCAAAATCACAATTTGAAAAAATTTCACAACCATATAATAAAATTGGCATGAGCAGAGTCTTTGCAAGAATTTGTCTTGTGATTAAAGGTGTTATTCTTTGCGTTGACCAAAACATACGAAGGCAACCATACATTTTACCCACAGTAGAAATTATGTGGTCATTCCAGGTAAGTGTCTTATTGAAAATCAGTCCTAGATTCTTTGCTTTTCTGATTCCGCTGTTCACTCCACGTAGAGACAATACTCCAAAAATCTTGGAAATCCTCCACTATCTCTATACCGGTCGTCCGGTTGATGTTTCAAAACTGATCCTTTTGGTTTTAGCCGAGTTGATCTTTACACCCTTCTGCTTCTCTCTCCTTCTTTGTTGTTGTTTGATGGAGATCCATGAACCATGATCCTATGCTAAAGCAACCATATGCATACGTGTCGTCCGCGTAGTCCGCAGATGCTTGAGGTGAGATTTCAGAGTCCACTGAATTCCTCCATTTCCATGTTGACAAAGCTGCGTTCACTCATCATTAACAGAAACATTTTTGGTGATAGTATACAGCCTTGCCTAACCCCACTTTGGATCTCAAAATGCTCTGAAAACCTTCCTTTATGCAAGACGTGACATTTGGATCCATCATGTGAATGCCTTGATAACAGCAATCAATTCATCTGGGAAGCCCTCCCTAGCAAACCAGATAAATTCTCTGTTGACTCTGTCGAAGTCGAAATCGATGAACAGAAAGTTAAGTGACGATCGATATTCGACGCACTATTCGATTATCATCGGCAGGAAGATTCAGTACGGGATCCTGCTTTTTCGGCGTCGTCGAGTGTGGCTTCGACGTGGTTTTTTTTATTCAGTCCAGCACTATTTTTGCTATTATCTTGGCTAATGGGAGAACGCATATTCCTCTCAAGTTTTCGCGCTGTGTGAGACCTCCTTTCTTTGGGTGCAGGAGCTCGCTCGATGTTGTTGGGGCTGCACGTAGAAGCTCAGTAGGAATACCGTCAAGTCCAACCACTTTATTGTTTTTCAGTGCTTTGATGGTGGCAATGATTTCCTCTTTATTGAGGTATAAGGTATAAGGCGCATTCGGGAAATCGGGTGTTCTTAGAAATTGAAGACTCTAAATTCAATCATCCGTGGGTATAGGGATTCGTACTATTAAAATTTTCACCTCGGAACTTGCTATTTAAAATGCTGGCTTGGACAACTTTTTTTTTTATTAGTTTTTTATGTACTTAATCGCTGCCTACGCAGCAAAATAACTGGAGATCAACGAGTTAATTAGTGAAAGATAATAAGTTAAACTCAATTTTTCAACTCGCTCGTTGGAAGTTTGTGGAATTAATCTCGAATTTACCAGTTTTTCGCACGGTCAGCCTTATCATAGTATTGGTAAACTGTTCGTATCGAAAAAACAAAAACCAATATTCATAGTATCGTTTTTTACTGATTTGATTTCATTCCGTAAAAATGAATCACATAGAAGTTCACACTTTTATTTCTGAGGTTTTAACTAGGGCGAGACGAAGTTCGCTGGGTTTCCTAGTTAATAATAAATGAACAATTACGTATGTTAATGATTTGCTCAAGCAATTTATTTATTTGTTACTGTTTTTAATTCATTTTAACCAAATATCGAAAATCGAGAAAATCGTCCTCTCATTCTCCCATTAATCTTTGTTCGAGAAAAATAAAAAAACGTCGAACATCATGATCATGGTTCGATCTTATGTTTAAAGTAAAAAAGAATTTGAAAATACCTGCAACAGGTTTCTTGTAGGATTACTTTTTCGTTTATCCAAAGAGCTGGCATCTTAAGGTTCAAAATTCTGGGAGATGATTATCTTTGGGTACACCATTGCGTTAAAATTGCCTTTCTTACCTTTCTCCAATGGTGACACCACAGATTCGGTCTATGAATCACTAGATTTTTTGTTTGTATTCTCTTATTGGCATCTCTGTTTTCTTGATATTTTGTTGGATAAACAAGAGGTCAAGGGTTTCTTATTGCATTATGGCATTAAATTGGCTTCAATCTGATTTAATTCAGGTTGACTGAAAATCGTGTGTCTCTGATGGAGATTTTGGGAATTCATTTTGTAGATATTTGTACAGTTTGATGCAAAGGTTTATGGTGACAAAAGGCACATGAATTGTTCTTATTACCAAGACTCTAACAGTACCTATTCTTAACTACTCCGCTCCAGGAGATATGTAGAAAGCTCGTTTCAATAGGAGAAACTAAACATCGCTGTCGAAAACAGCAAAATTCATAAGGAAAACAAAATACCTACGTTAGGTGAGGTAGGTGGATGGCTGTAACTAATTATTAGAAAAGTGATCAAGACCAATTTCTTGAGAATTTGTTGAAATCAAAACTTACTTTTAGACCTTCACCTTGGTTTATAAAACAAATCGAGTTCGACTCTTTCCTTAAACCAAGTTCATCGGCTAATTTGTACTTCAGAATACCTAAAACTGAAAAAATGATAAAAATCGAAAAACTGCTGAACAAAATTGTCTTGTTGTCCAGAAACAAATACCAACGCCGAAAAAAAATCATTGATTTCCACATCTTCCAATTTGGAACCCAAGAGATTGGTGGAAATTAAAACAAAAAAAAAAACACTCGTCTCGTCTAGGACACATGCTGCAAGCGCAATGTGATAGTTTTTCCACGGCTCGAAATAAAAATCTTCCCACATCTACTTCGATCAACTGGCGTGACCATGCCATAAAATGTGCATTCACAACTTTGATATCAAAAATTCAAACAATAAATATCTACCTTATAAATTTCAAATCACAGAATTGAAAACTAACAAAAAAAATCCAGTTCTCCTACATGGAGATTCACATCACTTTTTTTCGGACAATAAAAAAGGACAGCAAAAAGGGAAATCGACTAATCTCGGGAGAAGAATTAACAAAAAAAAAAAAATACAGACACCGACTTTTTGCCTTTTCCGAGGGTCCAATCTAACGACTTAACAAAGAAACAATCTAACAAAGAAAATAGAAGATGAAAACTAGACACCCTATTGGCAACCTACACCTATTGCGGCGACATGACGACCCGACCGACCGGGCCATCACGCGATTAAATGCGCGAACAGGTTTTGATATCCTAGAAATCGACGGCAAAAAAAAAATGAAATGTTTTTTTTGTTCTTTGTTTATCAACCTATGGACCTTCGCATTGCTACATTCACAATAACGACACATCCTTGTTGCATCCACCAGTGACAGGTGGAAAAAAAATATTGAACATGTTTAAAGAAGATTGCAACAAAAGGTACACACAATGTGAGCTATAAAATTTATTTGCAGCAGGTTCTTTTTAAATCGTTTGATAGAGAAGGTATAACCAGCCAGCCAGCGTCCTGCGATAAGTGCGGATTGGAACAAATAAATTTCAACTCTGTGTGAAGGGACCTTAGGCATGGTCTAAGTCTTTTAGCCAATAAAATAGGTGCAGGTCCAGGTAGATTATTATTTTATATTTAAAACTTTTTCAAATTCGTAAATTTCATCGAAATATTAACGCAATTATTAAAGCAAAAATGTTTTAATAAAAAAGAATTTATCATACTGATACCCAATTTCATAAACAAACACTAAAAGTATTTTTAGCAAAAATCTTTTTAAATTTTATCAGACCCTTAAAACTTTTGAGTTTTACCAACCTGAAATGGGAAATTTCAGGGAAATTTTTGTCAAAATTGACATCCTCATGAAAATTATGTGAGAAAAAATGAGAAAGCGTTATTTTCACTTTTTAAAATATTCAATGACACTTTTAAAATTTAATGAGTCAAAAATTGCCATTTAGTTTTAAAAAGTGTCTAAACGCTTGGTGAAACCAAAAAAATCTCATTTATGGTTTAAAAGCCTGTTTAGTGTTTAAAAGTTGTTCATGAAATCGGGCATGAATCTTAGCTTTTTCTTCTTATTTAAAGCTGATTCTACGTTAGGCAAGGTTAGGTTAGATAGGGTGACTGGCTAGATGTCGTTGACTCACTAAGACCCGTTTGCTCATTCAGAACAATTTATGTTCAACTTAAAGCTTTTATTTTTATATGGAACGTTCCGAAATTCGATAAGTTCTAGATAAAATTTCCATACTAAAGATGAACTTTCTGTAGAACATAAATTTATGGTCTTCTGAATGAGCAAATGGGCCTTAGACCCTTACAGCCAAATTAATATAAAACGCCTGTTCCAATCCTATTCCACAGGTAACTAACCCATAGAAAAAAATTAATTCATAGGTTAAAGCTTCTCATTAGGTAATAGAATAATTTGTTCCCGGAATAGTATAGTGACGGTTACCGAAAATTCACTTTGGAATTTTTGTTGCTGTTGATATTTGACAACCGATTTTTTGTTGTTTTTGCTATAGGTATATATTGCAAGACAGAGAAGCGGTTTTCATACATTTTTTTTTATTCCTTCGCTAAACCACCCTCCACGGTGGAATAAGTTAGTAAACGTCAGTTAAGAGAAATTTTGTTTTATTTATAGCATTTGTCGGTGACGTGAAATAACGCCCTAAATGCGGCTTTATTTCCATGAAGAAATCGAAATAATATCCGACAGGCCTTATTTCAATTGCATTGTGGAAATAAGGCCTCATTTTACATGGAAATAAGGCCACATTTCCACATAAAAATATAATGACCCACTATTGTGGGTGATAAGTACCGAATTTAATTTTGGGACTACTGACCCACTAGATATGATGGGTCACCTCGCAATTACATCAAATCGATCTTGAATTTTTCGTATCAGCCTCGTCCTCAGTCGAAATTCAAAAAAGATGCTGAAATGAATCATTGAAATGCTTGGAAAAGTCCTTGCTTGCATTAGCATTTGCTTTTCCAAATAAATGGAAACCTCAACAGCTTTGAAATATAAATTGATCTGACCATTTTGTCGACAGCTACTAAGGAAAAGTGGTCCTATTTATTTATAAGACTTTTTTGTAGATGCATTCAATATGTAGTGTATGCATACACGAATTCAAGTTTTTTTCTTTATTTTTTTACCATGAACATTCGTAGTTTCACTGTAAAATGTAAACGTAAAATGTAATTGGGTCTACTGACCCACCATAGTGGGCTAATAATCCCTTAATCGAATTCGGTACTTATGACTCTCACCCTCCATAGTTTGTCAGAAGTTCCGAAAACCATTTACGGGACTTCTAACTTCGAGACGAGTTTCGCTGTAACCAAGTTTCTTATCAAAACAGAATTTCCACTTATTCCACAGAATAATTGTAATGCTAACGTTAGTATTTAACGTATTTAATAAATAATAAAAGAATAAAGTTTAATCCTTCGCTATTATGTGTTTATTAATTGGGCTGCAAGGGTCCATTTTGATAATTTTATGAAAAGTTACTCATGGGAAAGTCGAGAACCTATAGTTCACTGGTATTGTCGAAAAACGGTTACCGGACATGTACAGAGGAATTGTTAAATTGTTTCTTCTTACTCCTCGTTCATAGGTCTTCTACAGCAATCGCATTTGAGTAGACCCCCAGCCCAATGGCTTGTCTTCCTATGAGGCAGTGTCTTGTTATGACTCCAATTGCGGAGCTAATGTTTTTTTTTTTTTTTTGTTCAAGGAAATCAAAAATTTTCAGGTCTGCTTGGCCAAATTTGTCTTTTTACTAGGCAGAATTGTGATATACTGATACCTACCTTTTGATAAATAAAATATAGAAAAATCGCAACCTCCCTTTGATTGTGACAAATTAAGAAGTTTTGCTTTGGGAAAATGTATTACGAGCGCAACGACCCTGATAGAAGGTTTCCTTAACCTTTTCTCATAGAAAAGTGCGGGTCATATTTATAAAATGTTTTTTTTTTATGAAAAGACACACTTTTTTTGACTATGAATGCACGAATGCAATAAGCGTCTAACGATGGGAATAAAAAAAGAATTATTTGTAAGCGGGCCCATACGACACTTATCGGATGATAGCGACCGAATAGCACGGGGGTTAACACAAGATATGATCACGTTGCAAATAGAGAAAGTATAATAGAGTGAAAGCGATAATCATCTGAAGACGATAATATTTTTTATCCTGCGAAAAACCACACTTCTGGTTCTCAATGTTCAATAGAAAGGAGCGCAATTATGCTGGTATTTGTTTTTTTTTTTTTTTTTTATTGCCGCGGGTAAGAAGATATGTCATTTTTCTTAATGTTTCAATATATTGAATCCTTATTGTTAAATTAATCTGTCAAATTTATAGCATAGTTTTACAGCAGAAGTAGAAGTTTGCTGCAGAAGAATAAAGGTTTACAAACGATAGTTTAGGTTCATAATTTGAGTAATGAATACGATATCTAATTTGCGCAGTTAAAGCTTAATCCAAAGATATTTTGGAATACGACCATACCTACTAAAGATCCCACTTTTATGTTTTGTGCCAATTTGAATATTTTTTTTTTATCCTTAGAACTGAGAGAGGGATTTTGTTATCTAAGGCATCTATTCGTGACTGCAATTAATACCAACAAAGTATCGCCCCATTTAATATAGGTAAGGTTATGCAACAAATTGAAGGAAGCATATCAATTAGTCAAAACTACGTAGGGTGATGTCGTGTGAGGTCAGCCCTCTCTAGTAGTCGGCCACTTCGTTATAAGAAAGAGAATAACAATAAACGTTTAAGTTTAAGTTAAACCTCCAAGAACACTTTTTTTTTTAAAGCCTGACTGTTCTTCTGTCTGTGTGCAATGCACATGCAAGTGGGGATGTGGTTTTTAGTAAAATAAAAAATTAGTGGAAGTGTGTTGGGAAATAAGCTATTGCTTCGAAATTATTGAAGGTATGTGGATTTCGTGATTTTTTTTATGTTATTTATACTTTGGTTTTGTCGTTTTTTGTTAAAAAAAATTTACAAAAAATATCTAATAAATATTTACAAGCGGGACTGACTTAAGAAGACATAATTTTGTCAATTCTTCTAAGGTTTCTTTCTTTTTAAAGAAGAGAAGAGAGAAGACACAGCATAACACATAGCCATAATTTAAAATAAGCGCGAAAGAGGTTAGAATTATTTGAACGAAGAATTTTAATGCTTCGTTCTCCATGATTCTCAGCGTTTTGGTGTCTCATAAAATGTCTGTTTTTTAAAACGGGTGTGGCCTAATTCAGGGCTGTTAGAAAAATCGAAAAACGAACCAGATTTCGATCTCCTTAATTCCCATTATTTTGAGAGGCGGAAAGGAGTAGATTCTCATGCAAAAAGGTAAGACTTTTTCCCGGGCAAAAGTAGTGCAGGAAAGTACTCGTTGTTGCTTTAAAAAATCACGCCGAAAGAAACTAACTGGGGGTTTTTACATGAAACATCAAGAGTTTCACCTATTTTCTATTCAGGTTTCCTTTTTTTCCTCCGAGCTTGGCGAACCTATTTTTAGATAGATAGATATATTTTATTTCGCTTAAATATTTTATAATAAGCCTGTGGCCGCACGTTTTACATTCAGAGATTTGAAAAACAAACATTTTTCTTTCAACTGTAATATTATTTTTCAATGAATAAGACTATAATTATTAAGAAATAATGTACTTGAAGGAAAACACGATTGAAAAAACCTTCATGTGAATAGAAAAAAAAAATTATAATAATAATGATAATAAAATTGACTAAATAAATAATAATATTGATCATAAAATAAAAAATTAAAGTTAACACACGCGTCGCCAGGTAAAGTGATGAGCAAGCGTTTGTGAAGCTATGGGAATTAACTGTTTCAACCATTCCCAAGCGATCGAGTTGCAGTCGTCAAAGCTCATCAAATCAAGCGATCAAGTTGCAGTCGTTGAAGTTCATCAAGGTTGACCTTGGAGGTTTCGCGATTGCACGAGCAGTAGAAATACTTTAGGTAAAAATTATTCTTTAGTCTTTTGGAGGCCAATAAAGCGTGCGGTTGAAAATTACTCTCGTGTTTTACTTGTAAGTCGAATAGTTGGGACCACCCCTTTGGGGGGTGGTCATTCGCATTTTTTTTATAGAACTCCCGAAGGAGTTTCTTAACTGGCGCCCGAGCAGGGACCGGGTGTCCTTCATCCTTATCGCCTTGTGATCGGTGCAAGGATCAATACGCTCCATTCTTGGAGTGAACGCCACTGTTAACATGGGAACACAGTTGGTCACTTTGATTCCTTGCGCCAATTAATCCATTCACATGGGAACATATGGACATCATAAAGGGCTTAAGGATGAAGAGGTGGTGATGTCCGTGCCAATAGTAGGTCCATACTTCTGGACCAAACGGGACAAACACGGCTTCCCCTTACACACCGGTTCAGCATTATAACAGCCACACGCGGTTTTTTTCAGATTTCAAAATACAGTACAGACAATTAAAAAACAAAAAACGCAAATTAAAAAAGAAATAAAATTATTGTGAAAAATCGAAGACTTCAAGGTTATTAATATGAAGTTATTGTAAGTGTTCATTGCAACAGGAAATTGTGTTTTAATAAGATTCAAAGTTATTAATAAGAATTGTGAGATAAATTAAATCGAATGATTATATGGAAAAAGGAGGTTATTGTGAATAAGAAATAAAAATTATTGTGAAATTAATAAAAATTAATAAAATCGAATAAGTATATGAAAAAAAGGAGTGTGAAATCGAGTAATTAGAAATAAAATTATTGTGAAATAAATAATTATATGAAAAAAAAAGTATAAAATCAAGTAATTATATGAAAGAAAGAAGTAATTGTGAATAAGAAATAAAACGAAAGTTATTGTGAAAATCAAGATTTTGGTGGTTGAATACGGTCAGGATTTTGGTTGTTATACAAAAAGGAAATTATTAAAAATTTTAAAGTCCCAAAATTTAAAATCACAAGGTAAGATTTTTTATTATTATTAATCTTTGCAAGTGTTACCTTACAAAATGGAAGATTTGACAAAGTCTGTCTTTGAGATGACCGGGCGGTCAACCAAATTCTAGAGCAACTACGTAATATAGAAGGTAGAGTGAAATCCCTGGAGTCGGGTAATCAGGTGCAAACTGGGGCTTGCATTAGCGAACAACCCTTGGTCGGCCCAAAGACGGAGGCTGACTTGAGGGACATAAGCAAGCTGCCGGATAACGTAAAGGAACTCCAGGTGTTCGATGGAAACCCGACACAATATGGGTCATGGATCCACAACGTCGAAGCTATCTTGAGTGATTTCAAGATAGTAAGGGGTAAGCCCATTTACAGGGCTATTATGCAACATATTAGGCAGAAAGTCCGTGGGAATGCGGACACTGCCCTCATTTCCTATAACATTTTTGAAGATGACTGGAACGCTATAAAGAAATGCCTCTCTCTGCATTATGCAGACAAGAGAGATATTCGAACTTTAGAGCACCAGCTCGGCCAACTAACACAACGTGGCATGAAAATTGATGAATTTTATGCCACGGTTAACCACCAGTTTTCCCTTATAATAAACAAGCTCAAGACGGAGACCTACTCTCCAGAGACAGTGAATGCACTCATAGAAACCTATAGGAATCGTGCCTTAGACGTTTTCGTACGTGGGTTGTCTGGCGACCTCTCACGTATGCTCATCATCCAAAAGCCTAGGACCTTACCAGAGGCCTACGCTGCGTGTTTAGAAGTTCAGAATCTGAATTTCAGATCCAATGTCATTCATAATGCAAACATCCCTAATGCAATAACCGTCCCTATTAACCAGAATTTTAGACCTAAAGTTTTACATACTAATACTGCTCAGAATTATAGAAGTGCGCCGTCTGGTGCTCCTCAGAATTACAGGAATGGAAACCCTCCGCCGAGGCCCACAGCACCGAAACCACATGAGAAAATGGAGCTAGGATCTGTCCAAAGCAGACAGGTCGATTATATGAATCGTCCTCGTGGTGGTGATAGGCAAGTTGATCACGCCAACCGCGGTGGAGGTACTAACCCTTTTAAAAGAGCAGCGAAATCCGAGGGATATCGCCCCTTTAACCAAAAACAGCAAAGACTCTTTAACACCGAAACATTATCGGAACAGGGAACTAACGTTGATGAATATCCGCAGGCTTATGAAGGTGAAGTATTCGGTGAACAGGGAGCAGATACTGGTACCGATGACTATCAGCAAGCCTGGGAAAATTATGGGGAAGACGTTGTTGAGGATACTTTAAAGGATACTTTAAATTTTATGACAGGTGCCTGTCCAGCGTACCATATATAGAGTACTTAACACAGGAGGGCACCACCTTGAAATTTCTCATAGACACGGGTGCAAATAAAAATTTCATAAGTTCATCCTTAGATAAAAATAGTATACATTTAGATAAACCATTTTCAGTACGCTGCGCGGCCGGAAATATAACTATTAGCAGGAAGGTTTCTGGCAAATTCTTTGAAAAGGCGGGCAACGATTCAATTTTAACATTTTACATCCTCCCTGGCCTGGATTCCTTCGATGGAATTATTGGCGACGATACGCTGAGAGAACTAGAAGCGATTATAGATCGTAAAGAAAACACTCTCACCCTCACTCCTGGCATTGTTATACCTCTTAAAGCACGACCTTCGGCCCAAGTAAACGCTCTTCTGGATGAAAAACTCCCTGAGCACCTCAAGATAAGAATTCAGGAAATCATCACCAAGTACGAATCCATTTTCGATCCAATCGACACCCAAAAAGTCATTAAAACTGACGTGAGAGCCGAAATTAGAACAAATACTACCGAGCCTGTGTATTCAAAATCTTACCCTTATCCCGCATGTATGAGACAGGTGGTTGAGGAGGAGATTAAAAAGTTGCTTGAGGAAGGAACTATTTGTCCCTCAAAAAGCCCCTATAATTCTCCTATATGGGTTGTGCCCAAGAAACCCAAACCATCTGGCGAAAAACAATATCGTGTCGTAATAGACTATAAGCGCCTTAACGGCATAACAATTGCGGACACGTATCCGATCCCGGACATCACCTCTACACTGGCAAGCCTTGGCAAGGCCAAGTACTTTACTACTTTATATCTTACCTCAGGATTTCACCAAATTCCCATGAAAATCAGTGACATCCCGAAAACTGCATTTTCAACAATGAATGGGAAATATGAATTCTTAAGGTTACCATTCGGCCTCAAGAATGCTCCGGCGATCTTCCAAAGGATGATCGATGACGTTCTCAAGGAATTTATAGGCAGAATCTGTTATGTCTACATCGATGACATAATCATTTTCGGTGGAAGTGAAGAGGAACATCTGCGGAATATCGACACCATATTCCAACGACTTGAAAATGTGAACCTTAAGGTGAACCTTGAGAAGACCCAGTTCATGAAGACGCAGGTAGAATTTCTCGGATACATCATAACTCCAGAGGGCATTCAGCCTGACGCACGTAAAGTCTCTGCCATACAGGCGTTGTCACCACCTGAGACACTTAAAGATCTAAAAAGTTTTTTGGGACTAGCATCCTACTACCGCAAATTTATACGAGACTTTGCTCAAGTTGCAAAGCCTTTAACCATGCTAACCAGAGGGGAAAACGCGCAAGTAAAAGCAAATCAATCCAAACGCGTTCCTATTAGTTTGGATCAAGACGCCCTTAGGGCTTTTGAAGATTTGAAAACCCTCCTTACATCATCTGAAGTGCTTGCCTTCCCGGACTTTGAGAAGCCATTTAATCTAACGACGGATGCGTCCAATCTTGCAATAGGGGCAGTGTTGTCCCAGGGCGAATGGGGTAAAGATCGCCCTATAGCTTATATTTCAAAATCTCTCAGTCCAACAGAGGAGGGATATGCCACAAATGAAAGGGAAATGTTAGCGATTGTGTGGGCACTCGATAGGTTGCGCTCATATCTTTATGGAGCCAGGAAGATTCGAGTATACACAGATTACCAGCCTCTGACTTATTCTTTAGGGAATAAGAACTACAATGCTAAGCTGAAGCGCTGGAAAGCTCGTATAGAAGAGTACAATTGCGAAATGATTTACAAACCAGGAAAATCCAATGTAGTCGCAGACGCTCTATCCAGGTTAAAGACTGAGGTCAATCACTTAACCGATTCAGAAGGCACTGAAACGGCATCAAGTGGTATTTTAACCGAAAACGAATCAACCGAAACTGCTGAAGGACACGCCAGCAGCGATAGCGCAACTATTGATGCCAATGAACCCGAAAACGAATCAACCGAAACTGCTGAAGGACACGCCAGCAGCGATAGCGCGACTATTGATGCCAATGAACCCGAAAACGTTGATACCACGGAAACAGCAGAAGAAGCTCAATCCTCGAGCGGTTCGACTGCCCACAGTGCTGAACAAGATAGCACGGATTTGATTCCTCATGTAGAAGCCCCGATCAATGTTTTCCGAAATCAAATTATTATTAAGATAGGTAAGGGCATAGAAGCTCAAGAACAACCTCATCCAGGGTATTTTCGTCATTATATCGCTATCAGTGATCCAAATAAAGAAATTCTGACAGCTTGGTTAATGAAAAAACTGAACCCCAATGTTATTAATGGCATCAAGATACCAGAAAGTCACTTGCCACTGTTACAAGAAATATATTTAGAAAATTTTGTCCGTTATAAACTAAGGATAACTCAAAGAGTGGTGGAAGATGTTGCAAATGAAAATAGAGTTTGCGAGTTGATTCTCAAAGAGCATAAAAGAGCTCATAGGAATCCTCGGGAAAACAAAGAACAACTTCTCGAAAAATATTACTTTCCAAGGATGAATAGTCTCATTAAAAAATTTACTAAAACCTGTGAGATCTGTAATGCCAATAAGTACGATAGGCATCCCATACGTCCAGAATTTCAGCCAACGCCAATTCCTTCCTTTCCTTGCCAGATTCTACATTTAGACATAATAGAAATTCAGAACGAAAAAATCATTAGTTGCATTGATAAATTTTCTAAGTTTGGGAAACTGTTCCACATTAAGAATAGGTCTGTCTTGCATTTGCGAGACAAAATAATTAAAGTTTTACATTATTTCACAGCCCCTGAGATGTTAGTCACCGATAATGAGAGTAGCTTCTTAAGTCCAATTATATTGAATTTTGTCAAAATGTTAGGAATTGAAGTGTACCATACACCGGTACACAGATCAGAAGTCAATGGCCAAGTAGAAAGGTTCCATTCAACAATTTTAGAAATCTTCCGTTGCATAAAACAAGAGTATAAAGACTTGCGTTTGAAAGAGCTCGTTAATATAGCCGTCGATCGGTACAACAACACTGTGCACTCCGTAACAAAGCGTAAGCCGTGTGATGTATTTTTCGAAAGAACACAGAGATTTAATTACCAAAATTATCTTGATTTTCGCACCAAAGTCAATAAAGATCTTAAATATGAGATTCAAAGAAAACAGAAGGAATCGAATTTGTATAATAATAAAAAAAGATTTAAGCCCCAAACTTACAAGAAGGGCGAAACAATTTATGTAGCATCTAAGGGTATAAAACCAAAAAATAAACCTTTATATAAAAAAGAAACCGTTGCTAGAAACAATAATGTTACAATCACCACATCAAGTGGCAGGAAGGTCCATAAGACCCATATTAAAAACTTGTGAAAAAAAAGAAAAAAAAAAAGGAGGAGGATGGCTCATACGCTCATACCTCATACATTTTGCTCACGTTCACTCCATAAAAAATTAATTTTTTATTACAATACTGTTTAGTTTTACCTAAAGGAAAATTTAAAATTTTGCAATCATACGTTTTAATCCATTAGGAAAGAAAAGAAATTTTAATCATAATACTGTATACTTTTAAGGGAAACTTAACTTTAATTTTAATTTAAGTCGATCATCAAAAGTACGAGCTCATAACTTATAATTTTCCTTAGATTGTTGTTTTTCACTGCCGTGCAAGCGTTGACGA
Source organism: Sphaerophoria taeniata (assembly GCA_943590905.1). Taxonomy (NCBI): domain Eukaryota; kingdom Metazoa; phylum Arthropoda; class Insecta; order Diptera; family Syrphidae; genus Sphaerophoria; species Sphaerophoria taeniata. Next base: position 92,222,105 of record OX016540.1, read on the forward strand.
TCTTTGAGTATAAATCTCCAATAGTTACCATTAAAGAAGGAAGAGGCTTTATCATCGATGGCCATTTCAAACTCGTCCATATGATACGCCTGGATATCTTGGAGGAATCGCTTGCGAGAATTGAGGAATCAGCGGAATCAGAGATCACTTTACCTGACAAAAGATCCTTGGCGAAATACCACCTTGCCCAACTTCGTGATCGAATGCTTTCTCTCAGAGGGAGACATGACAGAAAACAGAGGTCAATTAATTGGATTGGATCTGCCTGGAAGTGGCTGGCAGGTAACCCCGATGCAGCCGACTGGGATAAGGTATTGAAGAACGAGGAAGACATCATCGAGAATAATAACGTCCAATATAAAATCAACGAAAGAGTCTTAGAACTATCAAAGGAAATTACACAGAAAGTGAACGGGCTTATAAACAGTACCGCCAATCAAATTTCCACGTATAACAGAGTTGTTCACGAACAGGATATAATCAACAAAATCCTAATAATCAAAGAGGAAATAAATGAAATTGTTCGCGCATGTCAGATGGCTCGAAATGGGATAGTTAACACCAATCTCCTAGATCAAGAGGAGATCAACAGAGTCATTAACGAGGTTGAAACCCTGCCTTATGCTAATGTTATCGAAGCCCTACAGTTTGGAAAACCCTCTGTTTTCACGAATGGTTCTTTGCTCCTGTACGTATTGACTATGCCAAAAATTAGCGGTGTTGAATATAACCTACTGCACGTCAGAGCATCGATAATTGCAGGCAAACAGGTTGATCTAAAATTTCCGAAAATGCTAGTGAACAATATGCAAACATATGGAATCGTCTCAAACTGTTTCAGTATGGATAACATGACGGTCTGTGAGGAAAATATGTTAGAAAGACTGGAAGAAAAAGGCTGTATTGTTCGACTCCTGAAGGGTGGACATGCTGCATGTACCGTAAGGGCTAACACCGCTGAGGTTGTTGAACTAATTAAAGAGGATACGATATATCTGACCAACTTTAATGGAAGCATAGTGAGTAAGGACAAATCAAGGACAGTCTCCGGAACTTTTGTAATCCAGCTATATAATGAAACTATAAGCATAGGCAACAGAACGTTCACAAGTTGGACAACGTCCTCACTTCAAGCTTTACCATCTGTTCTGTTCAACACAACGAGAATGGAACAAAAAATTGATCTACAATACCTCCACGATCTGGGAATAAGCAACATTAAACACATACAAGACCTAGCCCAAAGGACGATTTCATCTACCACTGCCGATGGTGTTATCCTGTTTATACTTCTACTTGTCATATTATATGTCTGGTTTAAATTTAACCGGCCAATGAACCTACCTCAGATAAATCCTCTAGGCCCGACTACAGGTTCGTCCTGTTAAGATAAGATCTACGGGACGTAGATTTAAAAGGAGGGGGCAGTTAACACACGCGTCGCCAGGTAAAGTGATGAGCAAGCGTTTGTGAAGCTATGGGAATTAACTGTTTCAACCATTCCCAAGCGATCGAGTTGCAGTCGTCAAAGCTCATCAAATCAAGCGATCAAGTTGCAGTCGTTGAAGTTCATCAAGGTTGACCTTGGAGGTTTCGCGATTGCACGAGCAGTAGAAATACTTTAGGTAAAAATTATTCTTTAGTCTTTTGGAGGCCAATAAAGCGTGCGGTTGAAAATTACTCTCGTGTTTTACTTGTAAGTCGAATAGTTGGGACCACCCCTTTGGGGGGTGGTCATTCGCATTTTTTTTATAGAACTCCCGAAGGAGTTTCTTAACTTTAACATTGTTTAAAAACTATATAGTTCCATAATAAATAAATAATTTGATTTTGAACATAAATAATAAAAATGTGATAATTAAGTAAATAAACAAGGTACAGAGTATGCAAGTATATAAATAAATAAATAAATAAATAAATAAATAAACAAGTAAGTGAATAAATTAACAAATAAATAAATAAACAAATACGAAAATAAATAAATAAATAAATAATCAATTAAGTAAATAAATTAACAAATTAATAAGTAAACAAATAAACAAATTGTAAATAAATAAATAAATAAATAAATAAATAGTCAAATAAACAAGTAAATAAATAAATTAACAAATAAATAAATAAATAAATAAATAGCAAAAAATAGATAGAAAGTATGACTTAATAGTAAGTAAGTAAACAATTTTATCACAGATGTTAAATAAATAAGTTAATAAACAAATTGAATAATAAATTAAATACAACAATTAAGTTACTTCAACAAAAAGTTCATGAATGAGTGGGTTGTCAGAGACTTCGCATCTATTATTGAACTTAATTGAAAGCTTCGAAATTCTGTCTGGAATCAATTCAACATTCGCTTTTTCATGCAAGAGAAGAGTGGAGTGATGCCATGGAAGGTTCAGCATCATTTTCAAGATTTTGTTTTGCGATATTTGCAGCTTTTTAATGTGACAATTCGCAGCAGTTCCCCAAACTGGACATGCATATAAAAGGATTGATTGAAAAATGACTTTATGAAGTATAATTTTGTTTGCGGTTGAAAGATGGGATTTTCTGTTTATAAAAGGGTAGAGCATTTTAATTCCAATGTTTACTTTCTTAATTGCTTGATTAATATGTTCCTTAAACGTTAATCTAGTATCGAGGTGAATACCTAGATACTTAACACATTGCTTCCATTCAACGGTGTTATTACTTATTTGTAACTGGTTGCTTGGAAGGTAGCAAGCTTTTCTTTTTCTTGAGAAAAAGATGGCTTGAATTTTTCCAGCGTTTAGTTTTATTTTCCATTTAAAGTAGTATCTTTCTATGATTTCAAAAGCATTCTTTAAATTGGTCTCAATATTGAGAGCAAACTCATGCGATGAAAATATTGCTGTATCATCAGCGAAGATTGCACACATTGACAGTCTGGAAGCACTGGTAGGTCGGAAGTATAAATGTTATACAAGGACCGAGAACAGAACCTTGTGGAACACCATAACTAAAAAAACATAAATGAGAAACACCACCATTAAAACACGAACCTATTTTATTACCACAATCAAAGCATGTAACGCCTAATCCACTCTAGACAATTAAGAGGTGCAAACTCCCTCCCAATCTTCAACATGATCAACTTTAAATTTTGTTTAATATGACATCAAACTAAATTCTGTAGGAAATTTTAGTGATTAAAAATCCAAACTTCTCAACCTACAGCTACAATTGATTATTTTTTTGTTTTCCCTTTTTTCGATAAGATCTGTTAATCAACTCAACTACTGCATCAAAAATTGCTGATATAGTTTCGAACTCATAAGGCAACAAACTCCAACTCCATTTCAATATGACAGCTTTAATTTTTTTTTTTTTTATCAGCGAACGCAAACAACATTCGCTCCATTTGCCCCACCTCAAAATGGTTGTATACCTACGCCATGCCATTACGATGAATATCCACGTCGATTTTTTCTCAACAAAAACATCGATCGTGATGAGAAGAAGAGTAGGGAGGAGCAGGGCGGCAAAAGAAGGCACCCAGCAGCGTTGTTAATAATAATTGCCACAGGCCATTTGCGCCGGCTGCTAAACTTGCCATCGCCACAACAGCACCAAACGAATGCACAACGATAGCAACAAAAGCGATATAGCATGCTCTTTGTTGCCTAACCTTTCATCTCTGTGCTGATCTAAACGCTCTTATGTGCAGTTAAAAATTTTGGGGCTAGAGCGAGCGAGCAAGCGGGCTTCTGTAGGGTGTTGAATGTAGATAAATTCGCTGCAAGTGTCAATGAACTTTCGTTATCTATCATTCCGCGTGTTATTGCACCATTCATTGGGAAAGAGTCGCCATTTGGGTTTGGGGCCCATTGCCAAGCAACGACGCGACGATCAATATGCACGTGAGTGTGCGTGGCCTGCGTTTGGGTTTTTGGGAAACGCGATCGGTAATCGCAATTGTATGGGTGCAAGTGGAAGTTTTATGCTGGCGTTTGATAGGTGCATATTTTTATTGGTATATTTAATAGTGTGCGTGAATTATGGCTGAAATAGCGAAATGTATTTAATAAAGGGGAGCTCCAAAAAATTATGATTTTTTTTTTTCAACTTTGTGTCATTAATTTTCAATGTTTGCCTTGATATTGGTTGACGAAAGGGAAAAACCGGAGGAAAGGAGAATGGAGATTATTGTGGCAATGGCGTCAAGAAAAATATGAATATGGTTGTGTATTCGTTTCGTTCGTGCATAACTTATGTAACCTATTTATATGTAGTCTAAAATATAATTTACAGAAATTTAACAGCTAAATATTTTGCAATAATTTTGTGAAGCAGTTTTTGGTGCAGTATTCAAATGTTATTAATCCTTAGTACCTACTACAGTAAGGGAGTTGAGTCATGTAGAAAATTATTTAAGGCCTTCACTCTTACTTCTTTGGTCAAATCAACTGCAAACATGCCCACAGTAGGGTGACCCATTAGCTGACATTAATTCAAAAATTAAAATAGATTGAAAATATGATTTAATTGTTTTTATTTTTAGTTAAAGATATATTCACTTTATTCAAAGATGTGAATCATTTCTTTCTGGACATCTCCTATATTCACCACACCACAGCAGATCTGAAAAAAACGAAAACAATCATGTTTGCATTAAGGCTGAACTACTGCAAATAGGGTGATGCCACTAGTATGCGGTCTTTAAAAATCCGTTATTTAATTCTTGAACGTGAAGCTTAGTTTTTCCGATTCGTTGACATTTGCAGAAAACTATATTTGTATTTGCTTTAATCATTACCTTAAGCAAATTATTAACTTAAATTCAAATAGAAGTCGGATTCTTGTTTAGTCAGCCCCTTAAATTCCAGTAGTCGGCCACTATAGTTGTCAGAAGTCAGTCCCCCTCCCCTTTAGTAAATTAATTATTTGTAAATTATAAGCCGATATAGATAATTAATTAAAAACGATCTTGTATTTCAGTCAAATATGTATGTAAATATTATTCATGATAATAATAAGACCATTTCCAACACTTTAAAAAAGTTTGTCTTCGTAACAACTTTGTTTGAAATCTGTGTATTTATTTTATAATTGAATTTCAGTTCTTTAAATTCGCCCGCGGGCTGTGTATGGACATTGACAAGAGCGAATGAAAACCTTCTGGGTTGCTTTGAGAGAAAGATTCTTCGAGTTATGTTCGGTCCAGTGAGCATCGGTTGAGAGTGGGGAAGAAGATACAATCACGAGCTATATGGGCTTTACAGTGACATCGACCTGGTCAGAAAGCTAAAAATTCAGAGATTAAGATGGTTGAGTAATGTGGAGCGTATGAAAACCGACGCACCGCAGCCCGTCGAGTTTTCGTATCCAACCTCGATGGACAACGTAGAAGAGGAAGACTTCATTTTAGATGGCTCGCTAAATTGGAGAACAACATCAACCAACTTAATATGCGCAACTGGAGGCAGCTAGCGAGGGACCGAGCTGGTTGGAGAGGCTTGTTGGCTGAAGCCGAGATCCACCCTGGATTGTGAGCACCGATGAAAGTAAAGTAAGTATAAGTCTTGTATGTTTATTTTAAATTTTTTCATAGTAAAAATTAAATTTTAGCAAAAAAATAAAAGTCGAAAAAACAATTTTTTTTCTCCAATAAACTGTAGGGGTAACCGGGGATAGTTGGCCTCAGGGGTAAGTAGACTAACTGCAAATAACTTCAAAACAAAACAATTTCTTTCAAGTTTTTCCTTGTTATTACATTGAGCACAGCAGCCCGGTTAGTTACATGTTGTCTTCCCGGTCTTCCCTACCTGAAACCATAAAAAACTTATTAATCTCGACCTAAAATCAATAAAAAAAAAAAAAACAAATTACAAAAATAATATTTTTAATACGAAATACTAATTTCGGAATAAAATTCCAAAAGAATGCTAAAAAAAATCCCGCAAAAAAATAGTACCTACTTTTTCTTTTTGCAAATAGTATAGTGAATCCTGCAATAGAAAATTTTACCGGATTTCGTTATCCGAGGTTTTTTTGGGACGTGAACGTGAAGGGGCGAAAACTTACGTGTCGATTCCAGTTGGGTATAAGTTGAAATTCGCAGTCAACGTAGAAGATTAACAATACTATCAACTGTCCATTGGCTTACCATAAATTTAATTTGATGAAAATTGATGTCCAGTTAATTTGTCGAAGAAATTGAGACTGAAACTCGAAAAATTTAAAAACAATCCACCACAAAAATAAAGTCTTCCAAAGAATAAAATCCCTATATCTACTCATATTTATTGCATTCGGTTCCAAAAGGTTTGGGTAATTTTCTATAATTTGGCGATGGACATAGGACATTTATAGGTATACCAATTGAGGTATTGTTATACCTAAATTTAAAATCATTAAACGCATGAAAAGAAATATAATTTTGCATCATCATCATTTGCAAGAGCCATGGTTAGGGGATGATTTTCTTCAATACCTATAACTACTTGAACTTAGACCGAAAGACAGCGCAGTTGAGCTCCGAAAAACTACCCTTTTTGTCATCCTTGCAATTTGATCAATTTGATGCAATTCAAATTGACATTTTTCTAAATCACTAAGATTTTTAACTACTGAAATAAATTGAATTTAATTTATCAGAAATTAAGGGTTACTGGGTCTGGAATGATCAAAATAAGGATGCATATCCCTTTGCAGAATATACCTGTTATACTTATATTATGCATTTGGACCCTATATTGTTTTCTTGTTTTCTATAGAGACCTAAAAAAGTATTGTTTGGAGGAAACGAATTTGCTAAAGTTCAGAAATACTTTTGAAACATCTCAACAAAATAATTCGGACACAAACACATTGGTATCATTTAACAACTAAACTAATCAAGAAGCAAAAACCAGGCACCACTTTGATTATGATGGAGTCAATTTTAGACATAAGTAATTGTAGCTGAAGGACAATCAATTTATTATTCCTTTTTAAGGCGCAACCAACAAACTGTATAAGCATTAAAGTTACTTAAAAATTGACTACCTACATATTTTTCAAATCCAAGTCTTGTGATTTTTCTTTTCAAGAATTATTCGCACAATCTCGCCCTATTTTTCATAACACTTATAGTTCTACAAATCTCTAATTTATCTATCACTCAGTTAGGACCTCGAGAATCGAATCATCCTTGAACCGCTGACATACAAACCACATTGCTTCACTCAGCCCCAGAGTTCACCCTTTTTCGCCGGTAACGTGGGAAAAAATCAGCAACTTCCTTACAAAAATCTTCACCGTCCTAAACATTGCACTTAATTTGCATATTCTATTGCTAAAAACTTCAAATGTCATCAAGGAAATACAAGAAAAAAATTATAAATATGCAAATTCACATTCTACAGGACATACTCAAAGAAATCCACAGGAACATAAGAAAAAACAAACCCTTTAGTATCACCTTCACCCTGGGAGCATCTTTTGTAAGGAAAAGAAAAAAAAACTGCATCCCGTATGCATACTGTTGCTGCAAAAGGACCAATAAAAATTATACATGCACATCCTTCATATCCACCGGTGACATAATTAAATCACCACACAGCTTGAACAACATCTTCCCCATATAGCCTTCGGTGCGACTTTCGATTTTTAAACGCAAATTATTGTATCAAGGTTTATTCAAATTTGTGTTTCACTTTTGGGCACGTAGCCATGGAAGTTCGCATAAAAATGCATAGGTAAGACTTATTTACATATGTTTTCAAAAGATATGCTAATTTTAATATCGAAGCAATATCGACCATCAAGAATTGTTGATTTTTCATCAATCAGGTAGGTTTTTGGTTTCTTAAGGATTCAATGCTCATCGTGGGAAAGTTGAGCCGTTTTTTAAGGAATTTCATTTTCACTTCCGCAATTTGCATTTTTCTTTTTGCAATAAATTAGGACACCTTTCTGAATTTATTCTTAATAGAAGACCAAATGAGGATACCCTTTTTTTATTAAAAGAAGAGACAATGGGGGCTCTCTTATTGAATTTACGTGAATTCGGTATCGGCGTGCCGCAGGGCTCCGTTTTATCGCCCACTTGATCAAAATATCAATGGGGCAGTCGCTATTGTTAATTTGTATGTTTTCTTTTAAAATAATGAGGTATTAAACGACAATTAAGCTCAATAATTGTTTTCTCAAGATCACAAAATCAACTGGAAGTTCAATTTCTGATAGAAAACTGAGACAATTCTTTCTAATAACTTTTTCCTTTTACTTTCAAAATTAAATTACAAGTTCCACTTTTCTATTTACGAGTAATCATAAACACTAAGCACTTCTCATTTTCCTCAATGAGTTGCTTAATCTAAGTCTTTATGCCTACATGAACCTTTCTGTATACAAAAAATTAATAAAAAAGCTATCCATTGTCCATTAATTTCTTCTCCGAAACGTGACACAACAAATTTGGAAGCCGTACATTTTTTTTCCAAAAATCACCCACAAAACATTGCTTTTGCATGAAGTGAAGGTAAATACTTTCATTTTAAACGAATACATTGCATTTCCGCTCCTAAACCATCTAAACTGCAATGTGAAGTTCGGTGTGAGTAGTAGACAAGATCGCCATTTTTAAATGTACATAACAAACCTACAAAGATACCGTAGAAGTGCACACGTAGCGTTGTCCAGAATAAGAAGAGTTAATAGCTGGCTTTCTGCTTCTACATTAACCAACGAATATGGGTAAAGCGAAAACGCTAACAAGTTAAGGGAGAAAGGAGTTTGTTCGGTAATTCATGACTTTTTCTTACAGTTGTATATGCAAGGTCATTCATTTCGTCGTTTCAAGTTGGTAGCGCTGGCATTTGTTACGTGTCAAATTTAACTGTTATCTGAAGTGTCATAATATTAGTTGAATGTTTGACATTTACGAATAGATTGCTTAACAATCGAACAACGCGTTAAAATTATTAAAACTTACTGCAAAAGTGGTAGTTCAAACGTCGTCATAATCGACGACTACGCAAGTAATCAGTAAAATTGTGAAGAAATTCGAAGAGAGTTGTAGCCTTACTGACGCCGCAAGGCCTGTGCATCATCGTAATGCAATGGAAAATATTGCTGCTACAAAAGCACAAGTTAGTGTTCCTGATGATCCGATTTAACCGATTTCCTAGCGTTCGTAGGATTTGAGTTTTTTTGGCCGGTGGCGTTTGAAGAATGACTTGGACGACATGGGGTTCCAACTTGGAACTTCCAACAATACGGGGTAACAAGCCACACAATACGACCAATTATGGCTTTATTGCGTAGGAAGTTTCCTGGTCGCGTAATTTCACGTTTTGGCAACGTCAATTGGCCACCAAGATCATGCGATTCAGCATCTTTTTCTGTGGGGATACGCAAAAGACCGTGTTTAGGTACACAAATAGTCCCCAATCTCTAGACGCATTAAAAACCAACATTACTCAAGTTTTGGCCGAGATACCGCCTGATATGTTCGAAAAAAGTGGTTAAAAATTAGCTCAAAGGAATCGCATAATGCGAGAACTCCCGATGCGGCCATTTAAGTGGTTTTGTTTTTCGGACTTAATAGCAGAGTTCAAACTTAATACTGAAATAAAATTTTCATAGAAAATATATCGTTGTGTTTGTTTTCTTTAGCTTAAGTTTTAGCTTTCGAAACCGAAAAATGAATGACCCTTTTTGAATGCATCCAAACTAATTTTAAATTTTTATTAAAATGCCAACGAATATGGTCGGAAACAATAAACGAGTCAGTTGGTAAGAGATAAATTGGACGAAGAATTATTTGCACCTTCGCTCTCCATGATTCTCATGATATCTAGTACCTTCCACTATGGCCTAATGGAGTGATGACGAAAGAAGAAACTAATTAAGAGTGTCCAAAACAGGACCGTTTCTGATTAAAAAAATTGAGGATGTTTTACAAAATTTTGTTTGTACTTAACCATTTTACATTCAACCTTCAGCAACTCCTGAAAATGTAAATTTTCTTCTACTTAAGTTAAACACCCGCAAACGAACACTTTTCTAAACAATCCAATGTCCGAAGGTGTCCATCTTTTCCCTATAATAGGCATAAGGTGTAATTGCAATGTTAGAAATGGTGAAGGTGTCCACCACACTTCACCAGCTAAGACCCTTTTTGAGGTATACACACATTAACATTTTGTGTTTGTTTTTTTTTTCTAACTTCGCTTGGGTTCATTAATAGCATGCATACAAGGGAACGTGGGGACGCACGAAGATGGCCATTTGATTTTATGTTTTTTTTTTTTTTTACAAAGGTATAGTCTCTAATAGTTGCGTACGTGCACATTTTTCTTTTCGGATTTACTTTTAAATGTTTCGGTGACTTTGCGTTTGTGGATACAATTCGTAGCTAAAAATAAACCTAGAAGAAAAAAAGAGATGAACGCGGCGGGGATGGAAGACGAAAAACCCGAAATTCTGGAAAACGAAAAATCGTGTTGGTGTAGGGCCAACATCGCGTCATTTTAGACCGCGACGCGAACACAATGCTATGGCTACATATATGCAACTTTATACCATCATCACGGTCGGGTCGTTGAGCAGAAAGATATTGTTGTTTTTTTTTTTTCTTTTTTTGTATATTTATGTCACGGAAATTTGGAGGGGAAACAGCGAAAAAAAACAATAACAGAAATAAAAAAAACCTTCGAATGTATCTATCTAATATCCAAAATGAATACATAGTTATGCAGCGCATTCACACATGCGTGGCGTGCACTAGGATAATAATTGCTTGTGCAAGGCTTTGAAATATATATACATTAGGAGAAGGAAATTGTTCACATTTCACATGTGTGCAGGAAATTAACATTTTGGACCATCTTTGTGTCGCTGTCGATCTGTCGGGCGGATGCTAATTTACATCGCAGATATCAAGGTAGGTCTATTTAGAAACCTTTGTGTCTATGTATGAGGTCCATTGCATAAATGAATAACATTTAAGCCTGTCCTAGACATAGGTATAAAAGGAATCCAGTCCAAACAGGTTTTTCTTTCCTCCCCATACGGCAATTGTTTGAAATAAAAATGCATTTTTGGAAACCTGTTTGCAGAGAAATTAATAGCGTAGAGCTATACATTTTGACTTAAAGAGATGTTTATTGATTTAGAAACCTCAATTACTTCTGGATGAAAAAACTAGGAATCGGATATGCTATGAATACCAATCAACAATTAAACAGAGCTTTTTTGCGTACCTACTGATTGAAGGTGATCGGGAAGATCCTTTCAAAACAAGGAAATGACAATATTTAAGGGCCCATCTATCTCCTATTCGAAAGGGACAACTCTTTGAAAGATTTACGGCAACTCCAACAAGTCTGTCCGTTCTGAATTTTGTATTTTATTAAACTACCTACTAAAAAGATTGTCGATGTGTTTTTTTCGAAAATAACTTATTAAACTGTAGATACCTATGGTCAATGGTGGCCAAAATCGGTGCAGCTATTACACCGCTCTTGATGCAATGCCTTGCATAAACGTTATCCTTACAAATGCTTCCAATAGTAGGTACTACTTTTTCCAACTGCGCATTCCTTTCCGTCAACCATTATCTACAAAAAAGAATTTAAACATTTGCCCGCTAACTTTTCAAGTGTTTATTTTTGAAAAATTGAATGTTTAAAGAAACAAGCCAAAATGTAATTCTCACGACTAGATCCAAACAATAAAAAAAGACGCACGGATTCCAAATTTATCTCGACGCATTCATCCCACAATCATGCAACATTCAGTTTTCTCAAGTGCCATCCCTTCTCTTTGAACAAATTTTGTGTGTGCCTATATTTACTTTCGTACATTCATTTTTCTGCGTTTTTCCTCACGACTCGAATAGAAAAACTGAAAAAGAGCATTTTGACTTCTATATGACCCTGAATTCTTAGGTTAACGAACCCACGCATAAAATTCTACGATGCGATGTATAATGCAAACAGAAGAAAAAAAAATACTAAAAATATTGCTCGTTTGGAGTAACAGATAAAAAATGCAAACATACACAAAACAGGGCCGTAGACTTGAAATTTTAACCTCGTTATTTTGTGTCCTCTTATTAGATTTGATAGAAGTGGTAAAATTGTGAGTAAAAAAGTAGAATGACTATTCCCTTCTGTTGACACATGTTTGACAAGCTTAAACCCCCTGAATTCTACTCTTATTGAATAATCACCCTTATTTTATTTTCGTTTTTATCTGAGGAACAACATAAGATTGTCTTAGCGCCGTGTCGCTATCACGTTATACGGGTTTTAGCTTCAAAGAATCGCCAAAATAGTTACAATTTACACAATTCTCTCTACCAAGAATACTTAATCAAAACTAACCTTATTAACGATCCTAAATCCTTCTTTCAGTTCGTTAATCACAAAAGAAAGTCAGATGGGTATCCATCCTCCTTGTCCTTCAATGATGAAACTTCTAATGATAATTTAACTATAGCCAACTACTTTGCAACATATTTTGAAGATTCATCCTCTAAAGACTCGCTTAAGCCAGATTGCAAGTATTTTGAGTTTTTACCGAACTTTTCGCTGGGTCCATTCTTACCCGACTGCATAACTCCATCGGCCATTGAAAACAAATTTTCTCAACTTAATGATGAGTTCACTCCCGGACTTGATGGTGCCATTTTGCTAAAAAAAATGCATGTCTTCTCTTTCGGCTCTATCAAAAAATTTTCTCAAGGAATATTTCCTAAAATATGGAAATCATCTTCCATAACTCCAATTCATGAAAAGGGGTCGAAGAGTGAGGTGAAAAACTATACCGACCAACTGGTAAGCTTTCTCATAACCCCAAAGTTTTTGAAAGCATTTTACATGAATTCCTCAGTTTACGTTGCAGGTCCTTAATAAGTCCAGTTCAGCTCGATACGAAATTTTTCAGAATCCTTGCAGCACGTGAAGATAAATCTCTCCTCTAAAAAGATCTCGACAATTTCTCAACCTGGTGAACTAAAAATTGTTTAGAACTCAAAATTAGCAAATGCCAGACAATGACCTTTTCTAGTAGGTAAGCGCAATAAAGCAACTCCTCGTGTTTACTTTCTTCATAGCCATCCCGTACAGAAAGTAGAAAACATAAGGGATCTCGGACTTTTATGTGACCGGGAACTTAAATTTCTTCCCCATACTGATGAAATAAGTCATAAGACCAACTCTGCATTAAGTTTTGTCAAAAGGTGGTCTAAGGAATTTTCTAACCCTTACGTGACCCGTTCTCTTTACATGACGTTTGTCCGACCTCTCCTTAAATATGCGTCTCAGGTTTGGTTTCCGTATAATGATATACACATATCAAGGATAGAAATCATCCAACGAAGATTCCTTCGTTTTGCACTTAAACACTTTCCCTGGGAAAATCCGATGATCTTTCCCCCTTATCGTGACCGTCTCTAACTGTTAAACCTCAACTCGTTACAGGAACATAGAGAAATTGCTAACATACTCTTCCACCATTGGCTTCCCTCTGGCTCAGTTGACTGTTCCTCCCACTTTAACTCGATTTCTTTCAACACTAATAGCCGTAATCTGAGAAACCCTCGACTCTTCTATTTACCAACTCACCACACCTCCTATGGTCTCAATGAACCTCTGACCCGTTATCAATCCGAATTCAATTGATTTCAATATCAGCACCTATAACCTAAAACTCCTCTTAACCCACCCCCACTCATAGTTATAAGTTTATATTTAAGTAATGTAGTTTTTAAGATTTACTTATAGCTTGAATTAAGCGTAATAAATGGGCGTTAAGCCCCCACTTAAATTAAATTACTTCAAAATATCTGAAATTTGAACAAAAAAGTACTACTACCGACCTGCTTTTCGAGTCTATCTACAAGAGTCAAAGAAACAAACAACAAAAAGGAAACAATATATCTGATTAGAAGTGCCTGTCTGCATAGACCCGAAAATCTAGAGAGACAAAACAGACAACAACGTTTGCGTGTTTTTTTATGGCCTCTTCTTTGATGCACATTTCTAATGAATATTTTTTTTTTTTGATTCGATGTTGTATATAAATGAGTTTTTTTTTTATACGCACTGACCATCTTGGTCAGTATTGGCGGTACACGAGACGTTGTTGTTGTTCATCTATTCCTGCAGTCTCCTCAGAGAAGCGAGATGCCTGCATTTTTTGAAAGATGCCAGCAGCCAAATACTTGTCCCTCGCTATATTCACATAGACACAAACGATGAATAGAAGATTCTGCTCCTAAATTATTTTGTCTGTTTTTTTATTTGTTTCCATTTTTTTGTGTGCCCCTTTACTTGTGCATTTTTCTGTTAATTTTTGGGCGTTGTCCATTTTTTTTTTGTTAATTTTGAATTGAAAAAACTGGTTGGAAACAGGTTGGAATGATGCTAAAAATGAGAATGCTTGTTGTTTGTTTTGTAACGAAGATCACGAAAGGAGGGGAAAAATAAGGAGTTAGATCCTTTGTTTAAATAACATTCGAAAAGATATTCAAATTTGAAGGGCCGTTTTTATTGCTATATGACCAAGATTTGTTTTTAAATGTTAATGTTAGGTAAATGCTTTCTTGTTCGCTTGTTTAGTTAACGATGCATGTCAGCAAATTTGATGGCAAATTTATGATTAATCTAGCGCGGAAACTACTAAAAAAAAATTTGAAACAAGAAAATATCTATGAAAATCTAACGCAAATCTGTTGGACTCACTACTTTTGTACCAATGGAGTGTTTGGCATCATATGAGGGAATGTTCGGGTAGTGGTGTAGAATTGCAAAAATTTGGACCGCATTTTTATAAATTTATTTTAGTTGGTGGCGTAGCAACCAGGGTAGGGTACATCTAGTTTGTAATATTTGTTTTTACATTATAAAGGGTCATGCATTTCGTGGTTTGGAGTTATTTTTGCAGATGATATGAAGATCTTTAAGAAAATTACATCTAACAATGATCGCATTCTTCTGCAAAATGATATTAACAGGTTTTCTGTATGGTGTAATAAGAATAGTTTAAATCTTAATCCGTCGAAATGTCAGACAATGACATTCTCAAAGAAACGAACAACTTCGACTTATGAGTATTGTATATCTCAGCAAATTCTTTCTCGTGTTTTTAAAGTAAGGGACTTAGGGGTTCTTTTTACACCGAATTTAGATTTTACAGAGCACATTAACAACATTGTTAATAAAGCTAATTCTATGCTAGGATTCGTTAAACGTTGGTCAAAAGAAATTTCTTGATCCTAATGTCACCCTTTCTCTTTACAATTGCTTTGTTCGTCCCCACCTTGAATATGCTTCACAGATTTGGAGTCCTTATTATGACGTTCATATTGACAGGTTAGAATCGGTGCAACGTAATTTTACTCGTTTCGCATTATAAGGTATTCAATGGCATGATCCTCGAAATATTCCATCTTATGAGGATCGAGTATCACTTCTTCAAATGCAAACGCTATCTCAAAGAAGGATCAACAATGATATAGTTTTCCTTCATCAACTTATTACAGGCGTCACTGATGCACCAGACCTTCTAAGTGCTATACTTTTTCACTATCGGGGAGGAGGTTATCACCTTCGTAGCACCGATCTAATTAAAGTCCCAAGACATAGGACCAATTACGGAATGCATGAGCCCTTGACAAGGATGAGTAGGCTTTTGAATTATAATACGGATCTTATTGACTTTCATATTAATAAGAATAAATTAAAGATTATGCTGAAAACCAGTGTGGCACGCTCTTAAATGTTTTTTGTTGTCTATTCATGTATTTTTTTTTATTATTTTTAAAAAAAAAGAACTCTTTTTTTTTATTGTATTTTTTACGAACTTGACAAGTGTCTTCTACACGCGTATTTACTTTTTTCTTTGTTTTTTATATTTTTAAATTTTTGACTTAAAAATTTTTAAATTTTTGATTTTAAAATTTTGCATTTTTTTCTTTTTTTATTTTGTAATATTTTAATTTTAGTTTAAATTTATTTATTTCCCGTTGTACCTGCTTGTATTAAGCAGTCCCAAACTCTTGTCTTCCAAGTTCCTATTCGTGCCGCTATCACTTTTTTTTATTATTTTATTTATTTCAGATAATTTCAAATAAAGTGCCGATACGACTAGCAAACGTAATTGTAATCGTACTCGGTGAAAATGGACCCCAGGGCGTGCTGTATCTGGGGGGGAAAGAGGCGTGGGATAAAAAAAAAAAAAACTTACTACAAAAGCGGTAGTTCAAACGTAGACACTTTTCGCAAATTACGCGCTGATTATGGTCGTCATAATCGACCGACTATGCAAGCAATCGGTAAAATTATGAAAAAATTCGAAGAGAATGGAGCCTGGAGCGTTATTGACGTAGCAAAGCCTCTGCATGATCGTAATGCACGTTCAATCTAAAATATTGCTGCTGCAAGCACAAGTGTTGCTGGATGATCCGAATTTATTGATTTCTCGATGTTCGCAGCAATTGAACGTGTCGTACTGGTACATCTCACTATGGCGTATTTTTTGGCCAACGATTGAAGATCATCACTTGTCGGATATGTGGTTCCAACAAGACGGGACAACAAGCCACACAACACGACCAATTGTGGCTTTATTGCGTGATGAATTTCCGGTTGCGTAATTTCACATTTTGGAGACGTCAATTGGCCAGTTCATGTGATTTGACAGCCTTAGTTTTTTTTTCTCTGGGGCTACGCAGGAGACCGTGTCTACGCGAATAGTCTCCGAACCCTAGACACAACATTACTCAAGTTTTGGCCGAGATACCGCTCGATAATGCGAAAAAGTGGTTTAAAATAACCTCAAAAGAATCGCATGCTGCGAAAACTCCCGAGGCATCCATTTGCATGACATTGTTTTTCTTATTTGATGGCAAAAGCCAATACTTATAATGAAATAAAGTTTTCATTGAAAATGTATCGTAATGTGGTATTTTTATTATTTTTACTTTCGAAACCGAAAAATAAATGACCCTTTACTCTATTCAAGAAAAGAATTACCATATTTATTTGACTAGTAACATATATTTTAATTGCTGAGTTCCAAACAGATTTTTGAAAAAGTTTAGTGAATTAAACTGCTATACGTGAACCGAATACGATTTTGTCTCTCTTTATTATCCTTTCACTTTCTAACTCAACACAAAAGAAATTGAACAAAATTGTATACAAACAACACAAAAGATGCGTTCCGCCTCAAGTGAATACAAAAAAAAAGAAAAACCTCAACAAAAGACACAAGGTGCCATTGAAGGAGGAAGAAGTCATGGGAAAATATCATTCCCCGAATAGAGAAGAACCTGCAGATGAGATTCCACGCAAGGAGATCTAATGTTTTTTTTTTCTCCTATTTTATAGAAAAAGGCAATAATGTTTCCCATCATGCGATTATAAAAGGGGAACATGTGCGCATTTCACCCCCATCATCCTATCCGCATCCTCTGACTTCACTGATATTAGTTTTTGTAACGTAACTGACTTGGCATTGATTGGGATACAATAAAAATGACAAAAGACGTGTCTTGGCTATGCAATTTGATTTATTTATTGAAATATGACTTTTTGGGTGTATATGTGTTTTGATACTCTGTTGTTAGCATGTGACTTAAAAGTGGATAAATTTCACTGCTTTTTATGAGCAGGTAAAATAAAGGTGTTTGGGTAGGTTCCTTTTTTTGATGCTTTGGAGCAAACAGTAGCTAGGCCAAATTCAATTTAGGAGTAGAATTGTTTTTGTTTAAGAAAATAATGTCAATTCGATCGAAACAATGTGTTTCAGTTCAAGCTAAAACTTTCAGCTTGTATATAGCCATTGGTGGAGTTAAAAATTTATATGGTTTGAACGATTAGGGAAAAATATTTTCTAATTTTTGTTCCACCCAAGCACAGAATAGGTGTATGGAAGAACCATCCAAAAGCTAAAAAGTAACAAGTTCGCCGGGTCGGATGGCATACCTGCCTAACTCTTTAAATATGGAGGAGGTTTTTTGATAGTGTGGGAGGAAGAATGCATGGTCTATAAGCTCCATAAGCCCCATCTAAAACAAAAAAAGCGATCCTATGTCATGAAAAAATTACCAAGGCAAAGGTATACCTGGCCAATGTTGCATACGAAATCTTATCCAACATATTGTTTAAGCGTCTTAAACCTTTCTGCAAAACTAGAATCGGCACGTACCAGTACCAGTGTTGGCTTAGGCTAGACAGAACAACTGTAGACCAAATATTCACACATGGAAAAGACTAACGAATTTCAAGTCGAAACCCACCATCACCATTTCGGTGACGTGAAATAACGCCCGACGAAATAAGGCCCCATAGGACTTTATTTCCATTTCTTATGGAAATAAGACCCCTACAAGGGTTACGGTCTTATTTCCATTGCAACTTAGAAATAATGCCCGTCGGGCCTTATTTCGGTTTTTCTGTTTTGATTAGAAAGTTGGCGCAGGGTCCCGAGATGAGAATTCCCGAAAATTGTTTTCGGAACTTCTGATCTACTATGGAGGGTCATAAGTGCGGACTTCGATTTAGGGATTATGGTTTTACTTTTAATGGGACAAAAGTCCAAATAAAAAAAAAGTGAAACAACGAATGTTCACGCTAAGAAAATAAATAAAAACCGTAAATTCCTGTAGGTGTGTATACTACACTACAAAAAAATCTTACAAATAATTAGGACCACGTTTCTTTATAAGCCGTCGACAAAATGGTCAGAGCAATTCATTTCCAAAGCTGCGGAGGTTTCCTTTTATTTGGAAAAGCAACCACTACACATCCTGTAATACAAAGAAAGATTTTTGCAAGAATTTCAATTATTCATTTTCAGCATATTTTTGAATTTCGACTGAGGATGAGGCCGATACGAAAAATTCAAGATCGATTTGATTTAAAAATTTTTCCGATTGTTCGCGAAGGTCGGAAACCCTGAATTAGATTTCTGGACAAATGAACCAGCATAGTGGGTCAGTAGTCGAAAAATGAAATTCGGCACTTATCACCCACAATAGTGGGCCATTATTTTTATCTTCTGGAAATGCGGCCTTATTTCCATGTTAAATGTGGCCTTATTTCCAAAATTCAATTGAAATAAGGCCTGTCGGGTGATATTTCGATTTATTCATGGAAATAAAGCCGCATTTAAGGTGGGGCCTTATTTCGCAGGGCGTAATTTCACGTCACCCATCTTTTCATCGACTTCAAAGCTGCATATGATAGCATTCGGTGACGTGAAATAACGCCCAACGAAATAAAACCAAATTTGAAATTCGGCCTTATTTCCATCTCAAAAATGAAACTTCCCCAATTTGGCTTTAATTCTTAGGTCAGTTGGAAATTGCGCCAAAAAAAATTTGGAAATAAGACCAAAATTTTCAAAACAAGTTTTTCAGCTTCAAGCCGAATAATTCTTTGAAAATAAAAAAGCTGAATTCTTTGTAAATTGTACAGTGTACACCCAAGGACATATTTGAACATATGGCCAAATGACACTTTCAAATCATTTTTTTTTTTTGCTAAAAAATAGAACTTCAAATATTCAGATTCAGATTCAGATATATTTTATTTACAACAGGTTTGATATTACAATTTTAGCTTCAACTACATTAATAAAATAAAATAATAATAATAATAAGACAATGGCGTTGCCGTCTGTCTGATGGATGGATTGAAATGCAAAAAATGTTTTTCGAATTTATGTAGACTTAAAAAAGAAAATCAAAAGGAGAAGCATATTTTCATAAAAACTTGATAATCTTTTTTTTTTGATAAAAGTGTAGGTAAACAGCTTTGTTTCTTATCTAAATTCAGTTATAATATTGTTTCGGTATGAAAGTGCAGATACAATGAATTTATAAAGAGCTTTCCAATTGCACCCATTTAGGAGTCTCTTTGTATGTTCCATTGTCAAAGAGCGTTCCCCGAAGTAAACAAGTCTTATATCTTTGTAAATCGGACATATGGCTAAAAAATGGAAAGTATCTTCCTTCGCTTTCATATTACAAATTGTGCATTGGTTTGACGCAACGTTTCTATATGGAGATCCATTTAAATTCAGCATTTCACATCTTGCTCTACATATTAGTGATATTTCGTTCACACTGTAACGGTCATTAAAGTAATTTGCTTCGTCAAGATCAAAGTTAAGGTCTGGATAGATAATTCTATTTATTGATAATTTTGCTTTTTCAATGTTTTCTATACGATCTTGTGAGTCAGATATTTCCAGAAGATTATAGCATAATAGCATTGTTGTTTCAGAAGTGCTAGATCTGCGTATTGTATGTCAAGGTTTGATTCACATTTTTCTGCCAATGAAATCCAATTATTAATCCATTCTAATTTGTGATCGAAAGTATACTTGACAAGGATATTTGGGAGTCTGTTTGATGGGTAGGAGAGGACTTTGAGTACGTAGTCAAAATGCAACTTTAGAGTAAAATGTGACATTTTTGGAAGACCTGTTTCAATCATGAGTACATAATTAGGCGTATTCGAGGGAAGGTGGAATAGCTTTTTCAAAAAGAAGCTTAGAAGCTTTTCGGGTTGTTCGTATTGTTTGTATCCCCAGGTCTGACTGCTGTAACACATAACAGAGCGCATAACACTTTCAAAAAATTTATACTTAGCTGAGTGCGGTATATAATTTTTACAAATGATATCTTTCCATGAGGAATTGATAAGGGTTTTTGCGGATTTTAATTTGTTTTCAAAATGTTGTGTGAATTTCATGTTTGGCTCTAGAATTATTCCAAGATAATTGTATTTTGTGACCACTTCAATTTGTTGCCGATCAAGAAACCATTTTTCATTTTTTTCCAACTTAGTTTGTCTATTCCTAACAATCATAATTTTAGATTTCTGTAGATTTATCTCTAAATTCCACGTTTTACAGTACTTATATAATTTATTTATCATAAGTTGTAAGCTTTGAGCTGATTCTGCGAATATAACAATATCATCTGCGTATAGTAACACCTTAAAATTTTGTTGGGCTATGTGAATACCTGCAGGTAGATGTTCTGAGATGTCATCTATAAATAGGGCAAAAAGAACGGCGCTCAAAAGGCATCCTTGCTTAACACCAGAACTAGTTTCAAACCATTCGGAAAGATTCTTACCATCCCAAACCCTTTGGCGCGTGTTTTTATACATGTTCCTTAAAACTTGCATCATTTTAGTTGACATTCCTTTCTGGGATAATTTGAAAAAGAGCGCGTTGCGGTCAATTGAGTCAAAAGCGGCTCTAAAGTCAACAAAAAATATGTATAACTTTCTATTATTCCTAAGAAAGTATTGTGCGATGGTTGTAAAAATAAAAATGTTATCCACGGTAGAATAACCTTTTCGAAAACCTGCTTGGTATTCACTCAGAACTTTATTTCTCTGTTCCCATAAGTTGATTCTATTCAAGAGAATGGAGGCAAATAACTTTGAAATTGAATTCATAAAAGATATGCCTCGGTAGTTACTTGGTGTATTGATGTCGCCTTTTTTGTGGATTGGATAAACTATTGCATCTTTAAATTCTTGAGGTATTTCACCAGTTCGAAATATGAGGTTGAAAATTGACAAAACTTGATTTAAAAACTCAATTGGTGCATTCTTATAAAATTCGTTTCCAATTCTGTCAGGACCTGGTGCTTTTTTATTTTTGGACAGTTGAAGACATAATTTTAATTCAGACATCGATATATCACTATCTAGTAATTCGTCAACTATATAAGGTTCAGCAAAATGAATGCTTTCGCATATGTTATTTGGGTTAAGCAGTTGCTTAAAATAGTGGGCCAATTCTGCAGCCGATATATTTACACCACAAACAAAATTCGTGCCTCGCAGAGTTTTAATGTTGTCCCAAAACTTTTTCGAATTCCTTGTGTTGGAAAGTTCAAGAGCGACATTTTTGAAATAGTTTTCGCGTTTTGTTTTGCATAATAGTTTGTATGCTTTGTTTTTGCTGTTGTATTGTTCTAGTAGGGGTTTACATAAATTTGTTGTTTTTCTAATTTTTCTTAGCAGGTCAAAAGATTGTTTTCTAGCAATAAAACATTCTTTATCAAACCATTTTTGATTATAACTTTGGTTATTTGATGTAGGGTTTTTAGATGCAACATTTTTAATACATTCTTGGAGTAATTCTATTTTTTCACCGATTGTTGTATCCACTGTAGGGCAGAAACTTTGCATTTCGTTACCTAATTTGAATGCATATGCGTCTTTTTGGTTTTCCTTCCAACGTAGTTTGGGAGGCAATAAGATTTCTTCGTATTTTCTCGGGGTATCAAGGTTAAAAGAGACCTGTAATGGCATATGGTCTGAGGACACCTGAGTTCCCACCTCGAAATTAATGCCAACTTTATGCCAGTCTCCAGAAATTGCACAGAGGTCGATTACAGATTTGCCTGCTGCTCCTATAAAAGTAAATTCGCCGTTCAAATCAAGGGTAGTGCATCCGTTAAGGATAAAGAGGTTGAAATCCTCACACATTTCTAAGAGCATGCGGCCATTTCTGTTAACGATTTTATCTTTAGAGTTCAAATATTCTTTTTTAAATAAAAAAAGATTCCTATATAACGAAGAAATGATAATTGAAAAAAAAAGAAGAATTTAAACTAAACAAACGTTCATGTAATCAACATTAATGAAGTAAATATAATATTATGTAAGTACATTAACATGTATTTCAACTCTAAACACATTTGATGTTTTATACAATTCCTCTGCAAATTTTGCAGAGAATTGCGTTGTTATTTTTACATGAGTTTATCTATTGAAAAAATTATGAGTTCCAAAGATAGGTTTTAAATTATTTACTTGATATAAAATATAAATTAAGAGAAAAATAATCAACATTCGCGCAGCGGAAAATTTTTTTTGCCCCAGAGAGAATCAATTTGGGGTGTGAAAATAAAAAATTCGCGCGAATTTTTTATTTTCACACCCCAAATTGATTCTCTCTGGGGCAAAAAAATTTTTCCGCTGCGCGAATTTTTTTTTTCACACCCCAAAGTGATTCTCTCTGAGGCAAAACATTTTTTTCCGCTCGCTACGCCTTGCGCAAGTGACAATTATTTTTCTCTCAATTCAAATTTTTTATCAAGTACCTACCTAAATAAATTAAAGTCTTGTAAATTCAAAATATTTTCTATATTGACCATTTATTCCAAAAAGTAGCCAGTAAATATGGCCACCTGACTCTTACTATGCTAATTATTGCCATCATATGGTAGTTTGACACTTTAGAAAAGTAAAAAATGGCCATATGTTCAAATATGGAAATATGACTGTTTCACAATGTGTCATATAGCCATTAGCCATATTTCGAAATATGACCTAATAACATGGGCATATGACACGGCACCAATCAAACACATAAGTAAACAAAGTTTTTCAATTGACATACATTACATATGAAATTATTTTTTTTGAAACAAAACTTTGCAAACTGCCGATGGTCAGATGTCAAGGGGGAAAAAAGCTACCAAGCCATTACAAAGGGGCCAATTTGGCAAATCAGAAAATTCGCGCTAACAAAGTTTTAAGTGTTGACAAATATATAATTTTAAAAACGAAATAAGACCAAAATGGCATAATTTCGTTTTAGCAAATGAAATAAAGCCAAATTTCAAATTTGGTTTTATTTCGTTTTCGAAAACGAAATAAGACCAAATTTTCGAATTTTGGTCTTATTTCGCTGGGCGTTATTTCACGTCACCATAGCATTCACTGCAAAGAACTTATGGTTGCGATGTCTGAATTTACGATCTCGAACAAACGGATTTAGCTGTGCCAAATGACGAACAATACGCAGTGCAGCTCATCTGAGTTGTTTCAAACATGTGCAGGGCTGAGACAAGGAGATGCGCTTTCATGTGATTTCTTCGACATAAAACTGGAGCAAATATGTAGTCCGCAGGCAGGTATGAACACGGAAAACAATATCTTCAACTATTACACCTACCTCCTAGGCTGTGCGGACGATATAGAGAGCATCGGTCGCTTCTAGAGAGCTGTGCTTGAGAACTTCATAACGATTGAAGAACAGGCGAAGTTCGTTGGTCTTGAAGTGCATGAGGACAAAACAAAGTACATGCTTTCAATAAACAAAAGAACATTTGTCCACTGCCTAGGACAAAACGTCACTGTTGGAAGCAGCAATTTCGAGGTAGTTGAAACAAAAAACAATCCCACGAACGACATCCGACTAAGAATTGCTCTATAACGAGCCGCTGTTCCTCCAGTTTGGTCAAACAACTTGGTTCAAAACTCCTCAAATGAAAGACAAAGTTCCTACTATACAAGACTTTGATTTTACCAGTACTACGCTACGGACGGCGCCGCAGCTTGTCGCCGAGTACTAGACAATAAGTGAAAAAGGGGAAATGATTTTGGGTACTTTCAAAAGAAAAATTCTTCGACGGATTTTCGGCCCTGTATGCGACGATTGAGAAGAAGGTTCAACCGTGAACTATACGAGCTGTACCAAGATGTGGATGTAGTCCAGAAAGTTAAGAAAGTCAAAAAAGTCTTTTGTACGCAGCCCTCAGGCTCAAATAAACTTTTTTCCTACTTAAAACGAAGATAAACTCAAGTTACCATATGACTCCAACTGCTCTTGTACCTAATTACAACTTTATTTTATGTTTCATGCAGTAAGGGAATAAAATTCCCCATCTATACCTACCTTTTTGTAGAACAACTACAACAACAAAATCTCTAAGAATCCTACTTCTCGTTCGATTCAAATCATTCATCTTACACCCACTTTACCTCAAGCATAAAATATTTCATTAAAAAAAACAACCGACCACAAAAAAAAGAACACAAATGCTATTGAAAAAAATGGTACGCATACGCCACAGTGCACCGAAAACGAAATTTTCTGAAAACAAAGGAAACAAAAGAAGAAATATTTCGTTGATGGAAAATTTGAATTGAAGGTAGTTTTCCATGCATGGAAAACGAATAAATCACCTGCTAGATTAAAAACAAATCAGTTGTTTTTCTGAAATAATACTTGATGCTTCTGAGAAATTGAAAACATTCATATTTAAAACCATTCATTTCTCATGTGATTAATTTTTCGTTCAATTTCTCTCGTTATAGAACAAACACGTACATGTACAACCACCTCACACAACAATTTCATACTAAACGGCAAATCCCCATCCAATCCAAGATCAGACTGGCATAGAAGACTTCACTTAAACGGTTCGAACGGAATGGAAAGGGAACATCAAGAAAGATAAAGCAAAAAATAACATCGCAAAAACAAAAATAACTTCAAGCAGTTCCATCATTGGCGAATATTTTTTACTTGTGTGCAAAAAAAAGCACCCCTTCCACGCAGATTTTCAACAGCGCAACGTCTCTAAGCTGAAGCGTGCGTGTAAACGAGATAGCACTAAATATACACAAAAAAACAAACAACAAAAAGCTCCATTTTGCAGAAAAATAAAACCAACAAAAAAGCTTTTTTGCAACAACCTGATTGGTTATTTTGCAAATCAACTCAAATGCCGAAGACAGCTCGGCCGAAGTCGTGCGATTTCGGTTTGCAAACGAAATTTTGCGAAGCCTCTTCGTTCGACTTGCCATTCGGCGGCAACAAAATGTACAAAACTCAACGGATGAATTCTTGAGGCAGGTCAAGCTAGCAAAAAAATAGCGAAAACATTTGCTGAATGAGAATATCAAGGCTGTGTCGTGGTGTTGGTTCTGTATCTGGTTGGGATTTTGTTCTTTTTGGTTATGTTAAGAGGCGTTGGCGCTTTATTTATTTATTTTTTTCGCACACCACGTAGACGTATACCACGAATACAAAGATCGCCTTCATTTTGAACTTGAATTTTTCAAGTTCAAGTTTATCAATGTGTGGATGGGATTTTATGGCGAGCAAAAAAATAAATTGCTAGGTATCCGTTACATAATGGCGAACCGCGAGAAAAGAAATGGCACAACTGAAATGCGAAAGTTATTTGGCTTTGAAATTTGTTTTTTCGATGAAAAGAAATAAGAACTCAGATTCAAAATTTTTAATTTATTTTTTTTTTATTTTTCAGAAAATCATTCACTTCCTTTTTAAAATACCAGAATTTTAAAACTAGATAATATTTCGGTGTCAAGCTAGAAAATTGTAATTTTTAGGTTAAAATAAAAAAAAGTTTTTTGACAGTAAAAGAAACACGTTCACGAGCAATAAAAAAACATTGAAAAATAGATCTATCCCAAAGCCCGACAGGCATCCAAAGCAGAATTATTTAAAAGCTTCCCTTTTTTCGTTCGATCATACCTATTGACTTGTAAGTGTATTTGACACTGTGATTGTGAAGAAAAAAAACACTATAAAACTCAAACATCAAAAATGTGTCTTACATGAGGGGAACAAACATCTACCCACAAGCTTTATAGCTATGTTGACTAAAAGCCCAGCCAAATAGACCTTTTTCAAGGTCAGCCCATAGAACGAACCTAAATACGTGTATTGTTTGCTACGCCAATTTTTCTGTACCAAAATTAAGTTCTGAAGCCTTTACAAAGTACCTACGCTAAATTTTGTAAATGTGTCTATATGCCGAGAGTCAGCTTATTCTATTCATGTGTAAAATGAAACAAAAAAGCTTACCGCGCACACGTTGTAAGCGGAAATTTTTATATATTACAACACTAGCGTCATTGAACATATCTACGAATGCCAGCAGCGGCGACAGACGGCAGAATCTTGATGAAGAAGTATTTGTAAAAAACAATTTCTGTTGCGATACGTATTAGGAACATAGCTTTTTTTATTTACCTACGAACATAAATTTGTATGTACTTAGATACTTTTGTATCTATAGACATTCACTTTGCAAATCTAAGATTTGACGAATTTCTTTGCGAATTATTGTTTTTCATTTCGACTAAGAACTAAAAAGCGCGTGGTAATTCCGAAAGTGAAATTTTGTGTTACAGTGATTTTTGAAAATCAAAAACAATATTTGTATTCCCCAAAAAATGTGTTTCGCAAAATAAAGCTTACAGTTAAGAGAAGAAAAAAAAACACCGGTTGTTTTTTTGTCGAATATGTGTCAGCAACCAACTTTTAAATATATTAAAAAAGACAAAAATAAGGCAAAAATAGAACAATTTCGATTGATTGTAAGCCGCGAAAAATTCAATTATTGCGTGGTAAAAAAATGAACTCTATTATTTCAATGTTCTTCAATATGACTCGGTCAATCTAGTGGTTGGTTTTATATTTTTCAAGTTTTTTGAGGTTAGTTTGGATTTTTCGCGAGTGAAATTGGTAAAGAATAAATTAAGCGAAAAAACGCTTGTTTGGATATCACATTGGAATATTTCTTATCTTTTTTTGTTTAACAAAAAATATGTGCCAAAAACAACAATTTAGGAAAAAAGCAAATAGTCTATGTTTTTAGTAAAAACATTGAAACGGAAATAACTATGATTCTAGAGATGGTGACAGTGTTTTCTATTTTCATATAATTTAACTAAGAATCCTTAAGTCAAAGTAACTGCTTTTGTTTTTTTGTTTTGTGAAAAATCTTTTTAACAGTGCTGCAGAATGGAGACTATCATAATAGATACAAGTGGGAATCATACCGAAGTCTTTTTAAGTAAGTGACTATGAAATATGAATTTTATTTCTCTCGTTAAACACAAACAAATGCGTCATTCAATTTTTTTTTGGCGAAGAATGAATCTTGTAAAATTTTGTAAATGTAAGTTTTTTTCTTTAAGCCAATACCTAAATGTGGGAATCGTTCATAATTACCTACTCGTAAACAAAAAAAAAAACAATAATTTAAGAGCTTCTCGTCTCCATCATCAGAGGTGTGCATG
Source organism: Sphaerophoria taeniata (assembly GCA_943590905.1). Lineage (NCBI taxonomy): Eukaryota > Metazoa > Arthropoda > Insecta > Diptera > Syrphidae > Sphaerophoria > Sphaerophoria taeniata. The sequence continues at coordinate 92,249,941 of OX016540.1, forward strand.
GTAGTAATGTAAACTTGATTTTTGTTTGTGCAAATAAAAAATATACCTACCAACATATAAGCGAAGTGTTTTAGAATATTTTGATAAGACTTTGATGATAAGAATTGCTCATAAGATAGCTTCATTGCAAGTGGCTTAAATGAGTTAATTCAATTGAATGCATTATACATTATGGCAAACGGTATGGCCTTAGTAAAAGATTTTGTTTTCAAGAACTAATTTCAATTTGTAGAAGCCAACATGGGGATGAAAGGTCGATTGTGTGTTAGGCTGTACCTACAATGTTATTATGTTGACTGGAGTTAATTTCATTTCGTTGAATGATATTTTTCCAATTTTCAAGAACTAAATTTTTTGTATTTTATTTTTATGTATTTTGAGTTATGTTTTTTTTTTTAATTACTAGTTTCTGTCTTTTATTCAGAGATATTTAATATGGGTAATATGGGTTTTCTTAAGAGAATTGCCCTTTGTCGTGCTAAGTTTTAGTGTTTCCGATAAACAAATTATAAAAAAATAGGTAATATGTATTATGAATGCTTAATGCTCCTAGACGTCCGGTTTTTTGCATTGCTGTCATGTATTCTTAGTACTGTCCGTATCTTAATGGTTAGGTGCATTGGCTGCTAAGTAGAACGTCGGTCGTGTGTTCGAGTCTTAATCGTGCCCATAGTTCTTACTTCATCTTTCACAGGCACTGACTCTTTCGAAAAACTGAAAAAACTTCCAAGAGTATCAATCTGTCAAGAAAAAGTGCTTCTCAACTTTGCCGTTCGGAATCGGAAACTGTAGATCCCCTCAATTCTTCAAAATCACCCAGAGAATTGTTGATGAGAGCAAATATTGTATTCGTAAAAAAACTTGAGATTTTGATCAAATTTGATATTACGGTGTCGAAAGCATGTGGGTCCGGCGATTCCGTCCGTTTGTCTGTATGTCTGTAAACGCACTTGCAGCCTTTACTACTGGTCCAATTGACTTCCAAACTTGTGACGTAAAGGTGTTAAGACCAAAATATAAAATATTAAAGAAAAGTCACATAGCCATATTCGCCCCCATTTTTAAGAAATTTAAAATTTAAATTTTATTCTTTTTTAAAAATAACTTGAATACATTGAAAATTAGAGGTTTAAGCGAATTTGAATTGTCCGTTTTTTAATATTTTTTTAAAGATCAAAACTTAGGGTAGCCCTAGCCAAAACTAAAAGTTTTAATTTTACAAAAACGGGTCTACGATTTTTTTTACATTCTTGTAAACTTTTTTCGGAACACGGATGTTTTTAATTAAAAAAAATAAAATATTTTTGTATTGCTCCGGTACCTCTCACAGAACCGATACCTTAGCGTATTTTTTTTTTTTTTTTTAAGAGTACCTACGCATTTATTGCCCAAATTATGTTTTTGGAATTAAAAAAGAAAATATTAAAAAAAAAAATCAAAATTTGTTTAGCCTCTGACTTTGTTACAGTGAATGAATTTAAATGATGGAAGTTGGATTTTGTTTCTTATCTCATAAATTGCAAGGATTACCACATATTTTCTGTCGACCTACCCACACCCTGCACTGTCAAGTCTGTGACACCCTACCGAAACTGTTGAATTTTATGTTCAAGGGTATAACTTAGTGCCATTAGGTATTCCTTTCCCAACATATATGGACTCGCCGTTTACCTATATCAGAAGTGGTACCAATCCACATCATCCACTACGGTTTCCTTTATTGAAGCCCAAATCAGTACAGAGTTTCAACTTCCAACGAATTTGACTCACTGTCCGTTCTAAAATCGTTATTACACAATTTGCCTGGCTTCTTCATTAGGGTGACTTGTGTTTAGCCTCTGGCCCTAATAAGTGTATTATTGCCTCGAGGCCGATCTGATCATATTGTAAAAGAACCTTGTGGCAGTACGAGAAAGCCAACTGTTCACTCTCACTATGCTTCCTCGATATTTACGTGGATTCTAGTGTAAATATTATGATCGCAAGTTTAATTCTTCTGCTAATCAAAAATTTTATCCCGAATAGGGATAACACCACTATACAGAAGGCGCATTGTTTCAGATATTCTGTAAAGAAGTTATCAGGGTTAAGAGGAAAGTCTCCGTTGTTACGAAGCCAACCCTACTGAAAAAACAAGCCAGGAAAGCCATATTAGACAGACCAAATATCTACAAAAATTAAGGCAAATAATACTGCAATGTCCCTGATGCAGTAAGAATTTTTGGTCGTCTTCTTCCTTGGTCCCTACTCTTGTTGATGATGAAGATGATACTCCATTTGTTTGCACTCAAAAGAAAGATTATATCTTTGCTTTCAAGATTTTGGAAAAAAATCAAAAACAGGTAGATTAGATAATCAAAATCAATCATCAAATTGTAAAACGCCCTAAGCCCCTGACGCGGAAATGTAAGACGTTTCGTTTTCGCAACATTCCCCAGCAATGGGTTTCGGTCACAATTTATTTTTAAAGCAAAACTTTTTCGTATTTATGACTTACTAAACATTACCATTTCTAGTTTTACATATCATTCAATATAACTAAACTGCGATTTTACTTTCGTATCGTTCGTCTTTCTTCTTATAAATCGCGTCATTCATAAAGAGTTATATTGGCAAATTGTTTGGTATCGCTTCATAACTTTGAAAAAAAGTTTTAAAAGAGACTTGAGGCCATAAAGTGTATTTCTCGCATTTGACTGTATAAAGATCTTGTTTCACAAACATTACTGCTATTGAATCAGACTTCGAGAACTGGAATGGAAATTCATTTCTTAAAAGAAGATTTTGAATCCAATATGATTATCCAAAAAATAAGGTATGGATGAAAATAACTGCATCAAATCAAGCTTGAGAATAATGCAGAGAGTCTCCAGCAGTAAATAAGTAAACGACAATGAGTAAGTATACCTACTTAATGACAAGATGCCCAATTGCATGGAACAATAATTTATTGGGCCTTCAAATCTCTTAATCTCTAAATCAAAATCTCATGATTTGGCTAAAAAATACGCAAACTTAGTAAAATGAAAAATTATTATCAACACTGTGGTGAAGAGCTTTCCTTGGATATTGATTAGATTGATAGGTCAACATTATATTTTACAAAATTTAAGGCAAAAAAGTGCATATTTTCGTTTACCTATAGTACTACATTTTCATTGCTTTCATCGTCTCACATTTAAATCAGTTTAAAATCTTTCCAAATTTGCTTTAAAACAAAAAAGGAAAATTGCCTACTATTGATTGATAGATATTCTAAAAACGAAATTTCCAAATGCTTTATTGTCTGTCCGTTTGAGTTCATTAACTTAAAAAAATTGATGAGCAACGTTTTATCATACTCAATGATTGAACTCAAATTTTCTCATGGAATGCAAATTTTTCTAAGCCTATGACAGCGCAAAAAACAAATCTTCCTACAGCTCATCCAACTCTAACTTAACCTTCAATTTACTCAAGCATCACAATACCATTTATAATCTTAATTGCACGATTTTATTATCACTCACTCTCACAAAATATACTTTACCTACTCAATAAATTGTCTGTGCCGAAAAACATTGCATCCGCATTTCTCAAGAAACCAAAACTCGCAAATAAAACAGCAACCCTTTCTTACCAAAAACGCAAAACCCTTTTGCATATTTTAACGAACGTACGAAATTCCTTATGCGTTTTCAGGTATCTCGCAATTGTCGGTTTCCATGGAAAAGTAATTTTTTAAAAGTGCAAAATTGATGTCCAATCGAAAGGGTTCAGAAGAACAGCAGCGACAGACTCAATAATCATAAAATTTATTGCACCGGCTCGTAATAAACGAAAAAAACCCGTCGTAATGCGATTCAAAAACAGACCACCATTGGCATAATAATGCTGTCTACTAATTGAGGTGTCATAAAACAACAATTTACCTCTCAATTGTTTGGAAATCCTCAAAGAAAATTGTTTCCAAGCCGAAAATTGGACGTCCGGTGTGGTTCCGACCGACCGGAGGTCATATAATTTGACAACGAATACAAAACCCAAGTGTAATTGTATTGAAAAACATTTTGCAAACCAAATACACAAATTTTTGTAAATCGGTTTTACCTAGTGTGAAAAATCAAAACAAAAGGAATCTCTCCAAGTTTTTGGTTTTCATTGATGAGGCGCTCCTGTTTCTGTCCGAATCCGAACTAATTTGTTAAAGTGATCATGTACGTACCTGGTGTTTATTGTGATGTTTTGACAGAGAAAACTATTGAAGAATGGGTCGGCCTCGGCAGTAAAATTTTGAAAAAAAAGGTCGAAGAGATTTCTTTCTTTTTTTTGGCTTATTGTTGTTCTTTTTTATATTTTTCAATAGAATTTAATGTTTGTGTTGTTGTCCGGTATGGGAAGGGTTAGGAAGGGTTGAACTAAGTGTGTTGCTGTATTTTTTCCGTTTCCCGAAAAAAGCAAAGTAGACACTTGTTAAAATATGTATACCTGACTTCTTCTAACTTTTCATCATTCAGTCAGCTCAAGAGCCTTTTTTCCGCCAAAAAGATCAATTTATTTAAACAATAACCTAACCTATTATACTGGAACTAATAGTTCAGAGCTCCCGTGTCAACACTAGAGGCGCTTTCTTCCAGAAGTCTGGTGCAACTGCTCGCGTGCGCTGATGACATTGATACCACGCATTGGGAGCACGCAGCGTGATGTCAACAGTGGTTTTGCGAGTATACAAACAGAGGCTAAAAAAATGGGTTTAGTGGTCAATGAGTGCAAAACAAAGTATATGCTGTCAGCTGTCATCAAGAAAGGACACCCAACACCGACGTCTTGGACAAAACGTCACGATAGGCGCATATAATTTCAAGGTAGGACTTTGTCTACCTTGGGTCTGCTATCAACACGGAGTTTAACATCAGCGCCGAGATCAAAAGGAGAATAACTTCTGGCTAAGAAAACAATTGAGTAGTAAAGCCCTCTCCCGAACACCTTAGGTGACGTTCTATAAGACAATCATCATGCCCGTCCTGCTATATCGTGCAGAAGCATAGACCCTTTTAAAAACGGATGAGAGCCTCCTAGGCCAGTTCGAGAGAAGAAGGTACGGAAGATATATGGTCCTATATGCATAAACGGTGAATGGAGGAGAAGATTTAACCACAAACTATACGGGCTACACAGCGACAATAGCTAATAGAGTGAAGGTCCAAAGACTCCCATGGCTTCGTCAATTGGAGAGGATGGACACAAATGCTCCGGCTCCTAAAGTCTTCGAACCCATCCCAGAGGGACGACGCAGTAGAAGAAGACCAAGGCTCAGGTGGCTCGCGCAATTTAAAGATGACCTCAACCAGCTCGGCTTGCGTAACTGGAGACAGCTAGCTAGGGACCGAGCTGGCTGGAGAGGTTTGTTGGTTGAGGCCCAAGTCCACCTCGGACTGTACCGCCACCTTAAGTAAGAAAGTAACCTATTAGAGGGTCAAAGACGACCCAAGGTTTTGATCACACGAGTCTATGTATATTCAAGGGTGTTGTATATACTAAACTTACTTTTTATCCCAAATATTTTTGACATTATTATTGACTTGATGTCAATAACTCAGGTCAAGAATTAAAGAGTACGGTAACGTAGTTGAAGCCCTAAATGCAACTTAAAAAGTCAAAATGACCTCAATATAACTATAGGTACATATATATTATTTATTATTTCAAATCTGAATTGCAGCCAACAAATCGCTCCCATTTTCTAACTACCCGAACTATTTACACAAACGCATATCCAGAAATGCATAATTCAGAAAACTCCATCACATGAGGATTTTTCAGGGACAAACCCTTTAAAAAATGTTTGAACGCAGAATTTCAATGGCTTCCTTTGGTCTATTTTTAAAAAGAAACCCTCCTCACTACAAAATTTTACTCATCATTTATTTCGCTGCTGTTCTTAAAAACGCAGAGCCAATTTAAGTAAGTTCTCCGCATACATATTATGTCTACCTACTAATGTTCATCCGGCGCATTCGATCCAAAATTCCCAATTTCCAAATTAGTGCTATATTTAGCTAACATGCTGCTTCGTAGTTCGTATTCGTACATAAGTGAATTGTAAATAACGCACAATTCTCAATTCACAGCAATATTATCTACATGGTGAAATATGCGTTCTGCTAAAAGTGCAATGACCGCCAACGCAACCGCTCGCTCACTCCAAACATCGATCGTTTAAGTTTTCAAACGCATCAACCATGGCCGCCACTTTCCAACATCATGCGCGATATTTTTCACCAAATAATTCGAAAAAGTTGATTCCATGCGTGTGTAGGTGTTTCAATGCATACACAGACACACATTGATAAAATGCCAGTACAGTTTATTGAATGTGTTTTTTTTTTGCTGGCGATGGCGTTTGTTATTTTGTAACATTTTTGTTTATTGTTTGTTTTTGTTATCGTTCGGGAAATGTTTAAAAATGAAATTCGGCGACAATTGAGTCAATTTGACAAAAGAAATAGATTACGTATCATAATTAAGGTATTTTAATGGCTTTAAGCCTTGTTCCACAGTTTCGTGATGCAAAATGATCTGTTTTTCATGAAATTTTGATTTGAAAGAAAAATAATGTGTGTGTCTTTTGGCAAACCTATCACCTATGCATAGTATAACGTATAACAAATACAAACTCTTAACTGTGGATAAAAGTAGAAGTAGGATCCAAACTGCGGATAGAATTTTGACGTTTGCTCGAGTCTCGAACATTAATGTTGGTAAAATCGAAAGGCATGTCGTAGAGAACGATACATTAATTTTTTTTTAATTTTTCACTGAGAGTTAACGCCTTTTTTTCTGCACTCTTTGACATTTCGTGTTTTATCTGCAACCAAACTAACGTGAAACAAAAAGAGCTACAAAATTTAAAACGCTAGCGACAGCATTTTTATAAGTAAAACGCTCGTCATCATCGCCAACGCTCCGGTCGGGGCATAGGGCGCCAACAAATCTCCTCCATCCTTCACGGTCAGCAAGATACTTCAGCTGTGGCCACGTTTTCCTCTGAGCGTTTGCTTCTGCTAAGATGGTTGATCTCCACATTTTCCTCAGGATTCCATTCGAACGACTGTTAAGCTATGTTATCCTTATCGTTAAGTTTCCTCAGTGTGTGACCAATCCATTATCTATCGCCGTATTCGTTTCTTTATGTCCTGATTTATCCTAGGCCACAATTCCTGGTTTGATATGATTTGTGGCCAGTGAATCTTTATGATGTTACGTAGACCAGCGACTTATAAAAGCCTGCAACTTTCTCGAGATGGTAGCCGAGACTTTCTAGGTGTCGCAGGCATACAATAGCTCAGATGACACATTGAATTCTAAGAATTTCAACTTAATGCGTAAGGAAATTTTACTGGAGTTTCAAAAAGGAGATAGGGTACCGAAAGCAGCGCGAGCTTAATTGATTCTACTTTTGATGTCCAGAACTGTACCGCCATCAGCTGATACGATACTTCCGGGAATTAAACTGTTTTCGAGCTCTTCATTCGGCGTCTCATGCAGAATAATTCGTTGATGTGTAGAATGACCGTGGCCATTACCTACTTTCGTCTTATTTTCGTTTATCTTTGGACAGAGTGATTCTCCTTTCATTTGAAGTGATTGGAACATCCCGTTGAGATCTCTGATCTTACTTGCCAGGAAACATTTATATAAATATCATCGGCACAGTCTAAATGGATATAAGCTTTTGAGAAGGTCTCCACTGAATACCCTGTCTCTCATCTGTATCTACGGTGGAGGTTAGTACATCATCTATAGCACTTCGAAAGACTCGGAGAGCTGCCCATTGTACAAATCAAAACACCTTGCGCTGCTGGAATTCCTCTACCAAGCAGTGACTTCCATATACATTCGCAGTTAACCCGGTCAAAGGCCTTCTCAAAATCTATAGGAACATCAGTTACAGTGGTGATTTAAATTCGGACGACTGCTCCAGATTGATGTCAATGCCTTTATAGAATTTGCTCATTTGGCTTATATTTCGGAGGCCACTTCAGCAACAATTAATCGTGCTGCAGCTTCCAAGCATTGATGAAGTCAAAAAAGGCTATTAACTGGCTAATTGGCCAATGTGGAGCACCAATACCACACCATGCTTCATGCAACACATGCGAGAAGGCATTTTTTTCCCATATACCTACATAAGAAGGGAAATATCACAGAGCGCAGCAATTATCGGGGTATAACATTGTTGAGAACATTTGTGAGGAAGGAAGATTCCGTAGAAGGTTATAATCATGATCTAAGTCAAATCTCCGCTTCGACGAGGGGATAATACAAAAATGAAGCTTGAAAGACTCAGGTGGGCTGGACGCTAAGCTCGTTTGAGCGAAGAGGAACCCGCCCGGAAAGTCCTTCGCAGTGCAATTCAATGCAGGACGCAGGGTGACAGACCAAATTTGCGTTGCAAGGATGACCACGACGCTCTGTGCCTGAAGCATTGGGGTATGCGAACTATTGGGATAGGTGGAAGAACTTGCAGAAGGAGGCTCCGACCGGATTCCTGAAGTTACTGTGCAGATGAAACAGTTTTCTTTTTCTTTAATTTTGTTTCAAAATTGTGTAGGTAATCCAGTCTCTAAAACGAGACAGTTGAGTATACTTTCTCTTCAAATTCACTGGCAATAAACAACGTTTAAGAACATTTAAAACAAATTCAACAAACAATTATGTTCTTTTGTCATCTAGCTATTGTTCTAATTCTTTATTTGGTTCAATTTCTTCCAAATTCTATCAAAAATACATTATTTAAGTTTTTTTTATGTTTGTAGATAACCTAATAGCTTAAAAAGGAGACAAACAAAATTTAGTGAGTTAAAGCTGATAAGATGTAGAAGTGATTACGTGAGTGTTTTGTATTGCACATGAGTTACACATAACAACTGCATAACTCAATTTCAGAAGGAAAATTACTTCAGTGATAATTTTTTAACGGTTTTGTTAGAGGACAGCACAAGAACTCTTATCGTTAAAAACGTGAACACGCGATTTTTGGCTCAATGAAAGTAGATATGAGATAGAAGAAGGTGAATGAACCTTTTTCTGGTCTAAGAATTCATTTTCGAGACCCCGAATTCAATCTTAAATACCAGTAATTTTGGGTCTTTTAATAACTGCTTTGATTTTGTTTTGGTGATCTTTGTTTTTATTTTGTCACATTATCATGTCTGTCCGAATTATGTTAGAACTCCAGTAGCTAATCAAAAGCAAACAAACATTTCGGGCAAAAACTAATCCACTTAAAACAGTCAAACAAAGCAATAATCTTTTGTTTATTCAACGATTTGACTCTATGCATTTAATCTCTGTGCAAGAAAAAAAAAAAAAAAACTGCAAACTAACACAAATACACTCCGGCCAGACCCTCCAAATATGACCTTTGTTCCAATGTAACCGAACTCTAATAGCAAAACCACCATAATTTTACACAAAACAAAAATCTGCTGATAACAATTGAATTTCCGGTATACAACATATTCACTGGTAGTTTTTTCGACAACACGAAATTTATGCACACTTGTAAAATTGACCGTGAGGACTTCAAACAATGCAAACGATAGTCGCTGTAAATACCTACGTGCAGCAATTTATTGTTCACTGACCTTTCAGGAGATATTTATTTATTTGACAAATAATAGAATTAGAATGGCACGCATCTTTGTATTAGTTTCAGAGAATGCCACTATATCTCGGGGCGATGTAAAAGTTGTTTCTATAATGTTGCGGCCAGTTTGCACATTTAATAATGGCATGTTTCACTAGGGCCATCGGTCGGACGATTTGATTCAGGTTCTTTTGTCAAATAATTTTGTACCAATGACAGAAATGTGGGCGAATAATATTTTGAAAAGGTGAATATGGCGATGGAAAAAGTTAACATAGTCACTCCTAAAAGAAGAGATTGCGGCTATTGGAGATTCATAAAGGACAAGCTTCTGAAAATGAATGTCCTATTTTTTTTAATACCAAATTTTTTAGGACATTACGAAAAATCATACGAATTTGATTGATAATCAGTGAATACGAGACGAAATTAGGATTTTTCAAAATTTTAATAAAAGCTGATATGAAGTATACTTACTTGGACTTGGGCCTCGACCAACAGTCTCACCCAGCCAGCTCGTCTAGCTAGCTGTCTCCAGTTTTGCACTCCAAGTTGATTGAGGTCCTCTTCCACTTGGGTGCGCCACCTCAGTCGCGATCTTCTTCTACTTCTACGTTCTCGGGAATAGTGTCGAAGGCTTTTGGGGTGGATCATTGGTGTCCATCCACTCTAAATGACCGAGTGATCTGAGTCTCTGGACCTTGACACTTATGGCTTGGTCCGTGCCGTTGCACAACCCGTAAAGTTCGTTGTTGAATCTCTTCTTCATTCCCCATCAATGCACACAGAGCCGAACATGAGCTGAAGAACTTTCCTCTCCAAACAGCCTAAGGCACATTCATCCAATTTGGTCAAGGTCCACGATTCTGAACCATACAGCAGGACTGGGATGATGAGGGTGTGTAATATAGTTTTGCCTTTGTTGATCGAGAGAGAGCTTTTCCACTTAATTGCCCAAAGAAACAGCGATTATCAAGAGTCATTATTCGTCTGATCTCGGCGTTGGTGTTATTGTCCGTGTTTATAGTGGAGCTTAAGTATAGACAAACTCCTCTACTACCTCGAAGTTATATGCGTCTATTGTAACGTTCTGTCCAAGCCGTCGTTGTTGGGTGTCCTTCCTCGAAGACAGCATATAGGTACATTAAAGTAGGTATAACGTTGGCAAAAGTAGAAGAACAACTATTAAGTGTAGGAGCACAAATTCGAAGTAGGTTGATCCTTCTACTACCTTGGATCGGTAGTAGCAGCCGACAACAAATAATAATATGGAAGAAAAAATATGCGACTGCTCAAAATAAACAGATCTTATACTTATCTAAGTCTTTCAGGGCTCTTTAAACCCATAAAATCTTACCATTACAACTGCTGCTGTATAAGACGATAGTCTTACCAATACTCACTTACCGAGCCGAGACTTATCCGCGTTCTAGAGAAAAGTCTTAAGGAGAATAGTAAGCCCCGTTTGTGAGGAAGGACGATTCCGGAAACGCTATAACCACGAGCTATAAAATCTTCTGCGAAGCAGACTAGGAAGACTCCGGTAGGCTGGACACCTTGCTCGAGCAAAGAAAGACCGGAAAGTCCTTTGCGATACAATTCATGGCAGGAGACAGCGTAGCAGACCAAGTTTGCGCTCGTAGAATGACGTAGAGGAGGCCCAAATCCTTAGGATGCGGAGCTGGGATGGCTTCGGCCAACGATCGGGAAAGAGACCCGGAGCGGACCCGGGTTGTGGCGCATAGGAAGGGAGAAACTTAATTGGCCAGGCCAACGATGATGATGATGACGATGAAAGTAAAAGGTAGGTAGGTAGTGCCTTACGCTGCGCAAGATTTCTTTTGGCTAGACACAGGCCCCGATCTAGGGTGGGGCAAACGGGGCAATTGCCTAGGGCGGCAAAAATTAGGGGCGGCAAAATCGATGGTTGAAAAAAATTAATGACTTTTTACTTTTTTTTGTACTACAATGTTACTACATAAATGAAGTCCGATCCCCGACTGAGAGTGTCTCTCTTTTGCTACAAACATCAACTACACATTTCTTACTTGAGAATTGAGATCTTAAGAATATTTTTGTGTTCGTGCTCGTGCGTCGTGCCTCATGCGTGGTGTGGTGGTGTCCCAAAAAAAAAATTTCAGAAAAAAAAACAAAAATTCTTTCCCAACTTTCGTAATATAGCTTCTCAAAGTCAAGAAAAAGAAAAAAAAAATTTTGTTATTAAGGCCCCTATTACCGCTGGCGAGTCGAACTTAAAAACTTGTGAGTGTAAGATTTTCGTATTACGGTTGGCGAATCGAGAACCTTACATTCGACTTTAATGTCACACGTTTTTCGAAGTTGGATCTCACTGTATTATGAGAATCGAATGTTCGTTATGATTATGGAAAATTGATCAATTGTATTTTAAGTCAAGTTTTGAGTGTTTTGAATTTGGGCTTTTTGATCGTTGGTTTTTTATGCAATTAATAAATTATTAATCCATTTTTAAAAATTATTCCCGACGTTTCGTTGGTTATTTTCCAACTTCTTCATGGGTATTTTTATTGGACTATTGTCAATTTACTTTAATTTCATTTCAATTTAAAAAGTTGTCAATTTATAAATAGAACACTGCACTGATTTTATAATTTTAACAGAAACAACCAATACAAAATTAATAAACCAAACAAACCAGACAAAACATAAAAAACAACCAGTTATCACAGACTTTGTTTACTTTATGTTCGAATGTTCGTTAATTTGAACGTCGTTCGTGTTTTAATTTGTCGAACGTTACACATTGTGTGAGAAGAGCTCGAACCTTGAATGAAAGTAATATTTTTGTCCAATATTGCTAGGTTTTCGAGAAAAAGTTATGAAATTCAGAAAGAGAAACTTCTTGCTGTAAAAAGGTAGCAAAAAAAAGAAAAGAAAATGAAAATCTTGACAAAAACCGTCGAAAAAAAAATACCTAGGAATGGAAAAGAAAAATCCTTAAATTTGAAAAATCAAATTAGATTTATTGATTTTATAGAGTAAAGACTTAACTGTTCAATAGAATGGACTTGACTTGAATTGCACCCCAATGTTTGCTTTTATTATCTGCAAGGAATCCATTATTTCGTTTTTTCTACGTTGGGCTTTTATATTGCTTGGAGTTTTGTAGGTATTCCAGCTCTTGGCATGGTATGGCTTTCTTTACAATCTCTGGATCTGCAATTCAAAACGAGTTTTAATTACACCAAAAGTCCTTTCTATTATATTTCTTGCTTTAGCGTATTAAATAGAGTGGCGCGACAGCTCTTGAAGAGCCAAGGCCTAAGTGGCTTACTCTCATCAACAATTCTCTGAGTGCGTGTGAAGAATTGAGGGGACCTACAATTTAACTCCGATTCCGAAGGGCAGAGTTGAGAAGCACTTTTTCATGACAGATTAATACTCTGGGCGCGAGTAGGACTCGAACCCTCTGCTTAGCAGCCAACGCACCTTACCACTAAGCTACGGGCAACTGCGGCTTGAATAAATCGTCCTGAACCAGAACTAACGTTTCTGAAAGGAGCAAACAACAAACAAAAATTAACATGGGATGTTGAGCGTTCTCCTTTTTGATTTCAAGGCAATCGACAACACATTTTAAATAGTTTTGTTCTGAAAATTTATGATTTGACGTTTTATTTATTTGTTTTTTTTTTCGAACTCAGTTCGAACTCGAATTGCTTAGTTCGCCGACTGTAATACGTCGAATGTGTTAGTTCGCCAATGAGAACATCTCACATCGAACGTTCGACTCGCCAACGGTAATAGGGGCCTAAAACTAAAAAACAAGTTTAACTTTGACCCCTTCTCAAAACCAAACCGTTGGGAAAATTCAAAAAAAAATTTCGGTTTCAAGAACTTCAAATATTTGTTAATTCAGCGAAACAGCAAATTTTGAATTCTGGAACAACGAAAAAAATTAATTATGGAATGACTTTAGCCTAAACGGGCCACTGTGCGTCGCTCAATTCATTTAAAATGGGAGCGTTTGCGTCGATAAGAAAGAGGAGACTAGGACTATTTGAAGTTTGAACTAAACTAACCTTAAAGATTACACGTCTGCGAAGTTTTATTTTTTGGAAAACATCGGCAGTTCCTACCTACAAGTCGTCACGAAGCTAAGATGAAATTATAATTTGTTTTTGTTCCTATTGATAAATGTGATTTTTGAGTAAAAACAAAATTATTTGGGGCTCTTTATTTTTGTTTCTAAAAAAATATATTTTAATTGAATTTGTATTGTTTTCAAATAATAAAAAATAAGCACGACTCGGTCGTACGAACTTGCTCCTGTCTTCCAAATTATAACTCATAGACAAAACATAAAAAAAAATAAAAAAAAAAATCATAAATAAAATTTTAAATTGAAATATGTACCTCAAAAATCTATATGATCTCTTAAGAAATTGTTGATTTTTGTACGATTTAAGAAGGAACGGCTTTTTTTAAATTAATTTTTTATATATTAAATTTTTCGAAAATGTCTTAAAATTAATTTGGGTAGCTATGCAGTATTCAAGAATATGTAAATATACAATTTATAAGTAAATTTCGATTTTTAATATTGATCCGTTTTTGAGATACAGAATTTTGAAAAAAAAAATTTTGAATACAAAATATTATTTGAGCAATATATACGTACTTTCAAAAAAAAAAAATTAAGCTGATCGGACTTTTATGTTTTGAGAAAATCTAATAACAAGAAAAACTTGCCATAGATATATTCTATATGTCGCAAGTAAAAATTTTGCAGAGCAAAAAGTGCATAGAAAATAATTTTAGTAAAAACTTAATCTGTTCTTATACCATTGTTTAATTATTTACTGAAATATTTTACCTGAATTTTTTTATTTTAAAAGATAGGTACAACTATTATTTGGTGTTTTTTAATTATTGCGATTTTGAGGTTATGTGAAAATTGTTTGTATTACTTTTAAGTTTTGTTACCTTAAAAATATTTTTTTAATTGAAATTGCTTTGTTTTCAGAAATGAATAATTATTCCTTTGTTTGCTTAAATTAAAATTAAATAAAAAACTATCTGTTATTTTTTTTGTTTTTACGATTATCATTTCAATGATAAGTCGATGTATCTATGGAAGCAAACACACATAAGTTCACAAAACAAGTATCGGAGACATTTTGAACAAACATAGTTTATAGATGTTTATGTTTAAAGATATCCAGAAGATTTACATTATCTGAATACGTACAATACATACAGGTGTGATTTTAAAGGGCGGCAAATAATACTTTTGCCTAGAGCGGCAGAAAAGCTAGATCGGGCCCTGGCTAGACACTAGCGTACCCCAGTTCACTGCATTGAAAAAACTAAAAATGTCCGTTTGTCCGGGAATATCTTTCCAAAGTTATACTCTAGACACACTATCACATTTTAGTTCAGGAATTTTCAGAAAATAACAATTAGACAAGTTTTAACTTTCTAAATAAAGTTTACCAGAGATAGAGCCACCCTGATTGTAGGCCACCGCCATCCTGTCGTCAATATACCACATCCGGAAACGTACCTACTTTTGTATACCCAAACGGGGCCAAGCAACCAAGTTTTTCGCTCCAATACTTGAGAATTAGTATCGAAGAACTTGTTAAATCCTTGATAGACCCTAGTTGGTTCTGTAAGATTTTTGTAGCTGTCCAAGTTTTGGTTTCATCGGGCTAATAACTGGCGCAAAGAAGTACTTTAGGTAGACAAATTGCACTACTTAGAACTCGTGCTTTCTACTTTGAAAATTGTTGTTCTTCTACCAACTTTTTATTGCGAAGATGTCAACGGATCTGCACAGAATCCCGGGTCGATACACAACTTCGATGTTCTAACCTGGTACCTGGCTGTGCTATCGGAGGTATGGAAATAAATCCTCGGATGGCCTATTTTTGATCTGAATATGTTTCAGGAATCAGGAATCGAAAGAGAAAGTCCTAACTTTTCCCTTTGTTACCTAAACAAGAACAATATTTTGTACAAAATCCAAAAACAATTTTGTTTTCAAATTATCAAATTGTTAAGACCGAAAAGTAGGGAACTTTTGAGATCCTTAATAAATTATCATTAAAAAATGGCCTCAGTCGCCAGTGCTGCTATGTGTCTGTAGTTCGTTACATTCATGTGCGAAGTACTGTGAAATGTCAATGTCAAATGTCAACTTAAAGCATTTAATTCGAATGAAAATCTAAAAATTGTCATTGCTTGATTTTCTTGGAGTGAACACAGTCTGTTGTTAAGAATTTACAACTTCAAAAGTTCGTTTAGTCCATTAAAACGATGAAAAGGTGTCGGATTGCAATCAGATAAACTCCTGACCGCAAATCTTTCTCAAACAACATTTTTAAAACAACTTTAAACAGGTTCAACTCCTTTCCTGCCCATCTATGTACCTACCTCTAACTACAGGTGAAGTTTCATCATCAAAGGCGAAAACCCTTACCCCTTTTTATATTATCCATTAAAAACCAATCTGTAATTTACTTCCAATAAATATTCGAACTTCGATTTTGTATTTATATTGGCTACACTTACATTAACATTTTCCAAAATATACATTTGCACCATCTCTTTCTAACACCTCTTACTTTACATTTCTGCCCAATGCAAACCCTCGCGAAGGTTATAGACGCGCATAGAAAAAAAATACTTTTTTATTCATTTCAAATTCGTATCTATGAAACAATAAAAAAAAACTAAATTCCTTTCTTTGTGGGTGCATTTTCTCCTCTTTCCTTTTCTCTCTCTCGCTCTCCTACATTTCTCCATAAATTGTTGCACTGCTGTACGGACGAATTTTAAAATCATAGAAAAAAAAAACCGGAGACCACTTGTAATAACTGCGAGCACAAACTCGTGAGCATACTCGGAAAACTCACTCATACAGGCTCATATGCAATTTTTTTTTTGTTCGAAAATGCATTCACTATATGGAATGGATGGATTGCATACATTGACACAATCTAACGCCTATATGCACTATGTCTATCTCGCTTCCGTATGCGGAGAAAAAAAATCATAGAAATAGTTTTTTCACACATTCCTTTTTGAAGTGGTGAAAAATAATGCGTTTCACGCATGTTGCCTATGTATTGGCTGTTTTGTTGCTGTTTATCTATGATTTTTTTTTTTTGCCCAACGAATTTTCACATTTTCCCCTGCGTGCGGTGTGTGACATTGGAACAACAACAACTTTATTCATACTGCGCTCTGCGACTTCGAATTGAAGCTATTTTCTGTGTGTTTTTGTTGTTGTTGTTCGGTGTTTTTGAAAGATTGCGAGTATTCTACTGGGGCTGTTGCAATCGCTGAGTTTATTCAAGTTTGAGAAGTTGAAGCTGCAACTACGTGCTGTCGCATAATTGATATACCAATTTCAGACATCTTTAAAACTTTTGAAAAAAAAAACTTTTTAGCTCTTCATTCTCTTTGGCTTGTGATTTTTTGGTTGGTTTTTGTGAATAGAAGAAAACTGTTTGAACTTGACACTTGTTTTTGAAAATTGCAATTTCCGTTGTGTTGCTTGATTTTGAATTTTTAACGTTTGATTTTTGATTGCGGACTCAAAAACTCGTATACCTGTTTTTAGTGCACAAAAAAAAGTGAAAGCAAATTCAGCTTATGAGCAAAAAACAAGTAAACTTTAAAAATTAAATAAAACTAGTGCAAGCCACACACAGCCCACTCGTCCCACCTATACCTTGATACGTTTCGGATATAACAATCTATTTGGCCTATTTTTCTATAATTTTTGGATTTTTTTAACAACTAGCTGTGTGTGTGCAAAACTCAAATATCAAAATTTAAATTCCCCACAAAATTTTATCAAAATTTTTCCTTATTCTCATGGATACTTCTAGTCATTTTGGAATGCATTTTTGAAATAAAAAAAGTGTGATTTTAAGGTAAGTAAAGTGTCACTATTGTTTGTAGATAAACTTTGTAAAGTTGCCTTAGTGAATGTCTTCGAAACGACCCTCGATTCGACAACATCGTCTAAAGCTGGTTTTCGAACCTGTTTGAATTGTATAAATGTAGAAGTGTCTGAAAATTTCGCAATTTTCAAAAATTGATACCTAGTCAAACTCAAGTTCAACAAAAGCTTTACAAGTTTTGTAGATACATTAATGAATATTAAACAATCTTTAATAAATTCGATAGTTTATGGGTTCGGTGGCCTTAGGTATAGCCTTCAGACTGCATCAGAGGCCATCTTTCGAGCTTAACTTCTCCTGTATTTAATAACTATTTTTCGAGCTTCTTATTTGAGGATCTCTCGAAATATTCTTATCAGGGTTTTATTGTTGATTGTAAAAAGATAATTATTTTTATCCGAAAATACAACGAATTGAGGTTGCTTAGAGCTTTTATATTCAGTAAAGCTTTTGCTCGGTAATTTTTTATCGCAATTTTCATTATTTAAAGCTTATGTTGCGGTTGATCAATTTGGAAGTGGCTTTTCATAATTGCTTTAAATTAAAGCTCCCCAATGCTGACCTTATTTTTTTATGAGTGTAAATTTTGGTAACCTCTGAAACACTTCCATTTTGTGATTCTTCGTTTTTCACGCAAACACTAGATCGAAAACACGCCTAATAAGAATTTATCTAAAAAAAACCATTGAAAATGAATTAACTTTTTAATCCGTTTTATAACAACACCATACCAAAGGATTTCGAAATGTTTATCCCATAATCGCTGCTTTTGTCTTTTTTGTTTTTTTTTTCATTCTTGCTGCTAATAAATTCCTACTTTTTACTTTTCACTTAATAATCGTCTTATAAGATCGTTTTCGTTTATCGCTTTGTTATATCCTGTTGTGCAATTTCACATCTTGCAACCTGACATCCATTCCACACACACAAAAAAAAAGGACACTACAAAATTTCAAATGACGAAAAGAAAACACAACAAAAAGTACCTGCAGCAAGGTCCCTGCCAACATTTAGGTCTATAATAAATTAAGGGATCCTTTCTCTGTCGATATAAAAATAAGAAAAGTAGATAGTCCTGAATTCTGTTGAGAATATGTTATCCTTATGTCTTTTGTTGTTGGTTTTGTTTGCAAGGATCTTATATCATTTTTCATTTTTCTTTTATTTTTTTTTTGCGTTCGTTGTGTCGTCGTCGTTATCAACCTGCAAACACTTCAGATCGAAATAGGATATTTTGCAGTCAGATGGATTGTTTTTTTTTTTTTTTTTGGCTGCAACGCACATGCCTTTCATGTGTCAAGATCTTATAGCAATTTTGCTATTTTATTCCCATCGGAATGACCTTTTAGATATCGTTGCCTTAGACCCCAGATGTGTGGAGGAGATAGGCGAATGTCTGGGTACTATAATTTATCGTGGGTTTGGAATTAAAACGCACAAAATCGTTTTTTTTTTTCGACCTTCTATAAATTTACCATCAAAGTCTCTTATGTGATCTGATCATGTTTGCAAAACCTGCAGATATCTACCTGAAGCACGATTGATATCAGAAAGATGCAATTTTTCTTACTTTCCTTTAAAATTGATGCCAAGTTTTTTATTTATGCCTTTCTCAATACAAAAAAAAATGTTTAATTTAACTTCAAGGATATGGGGAAAAATGTCCTTAGCCTTAGCCTAAAAACACACATGTTTCTTATTTCAGATACACACGTACGATCAAAACTGTTACTGTTTTCCTTTTTTCTAAAAATAAACCTATTTTTCACTTACAAGAAAATACGATTAAATTTCCGCAGTTTTTCTTTTTTCCATTTTTTTTTCTTCCATTGACTTGACATATGGTGGTGGCGGGGCAAATTAGGAGTAGTGCAACTTACTTTAGTTATCGTTAATGTTGATCTACTTGACATCTGGTTTGCGTTTAACTATTGGCATTTGTAGGTGTAAGTGTTGCAGTTAGTATCTAGATATTTTTATACCTACATAGGTATGGGTAAGACACTTCAATTTTTTGTTTGTATATAAGTAATAACAACACTATGTGAGAAAGTAGAGAGTAGAGATCTGTTATATATTGTTTGCAGAAAAGCTAGTACAGGGTCATTCATTTTTCGGTTTCGAAAGTCAACCTTAATAAAACACCCACAGTGATACATTTTCAATGAAAATTTTACAACTGTCAACTATGACCACTTTTGCGCACATATCGGTCGGTAACTCGGCCAAAACTTGAGTAATGTTGGTTTTTAATGCGTCTATAGGGATTGTCACTATTCGCGTACCTAAACACGGTCTTTTTCATATCCCCACAGAAAACGATGTCGAATCGCCTGATCTTGGTGGCGTGAAATTACGCGTCCAGGAAACTTTTCACGCAATAGAGCTATAATTTGTCGTGTTGTGTGGCTTATTAGAACCATATATCCTCTAAATCATGATCTTCAATCGCCGGCCAAAAAAAAAATCGGTTATCAATCGACCATATCGCTGAACGCCGTAAAATCGATAAATTCGGATCATCAGCAACACTTGTGCTTGCAGCAACAATACTTTCGACGGAACGTGCATTACGATGATGCACACTGCACAGGCCTTGCGACATCAGTAACTCTTCCACACTCTTCGAATTCCTTCACAATTTTTACCATTCTTGCGTAGTCGGTCGATTAAGACGACCATAGTCATCGCGTAATGCGCGAAAATTGGCTACGTTTAAGTTTTAGGTAATTTTAACGCGTTATCCGATTGGTAAGTGTTCCATTATCGTAAATGGCAAACATTCAACTTATATTTTGACACTTCAGAAGACAGTTAAGTATGACACGAATCAAATGTCAGCGCTACCAAATTAACACCACGAAATGACCCCATATAAGCATTTTTTTGTTTGGTTCTGACAAAATCTCTGATCGATAATGATACTTAGGTGTTTGTACGCTGAACTGTCATTTCTGTCAAATCTCTAATGTCGTTTTCCATTGGTCGTCCAGAAGCATTCGGAAGAGTCCAGAAGCCTTCTGAAACCATTCCATTGGACTGACTTTGACAGACGGAATGCTTCTGAGAAGAGCAGAACTCTTGTGTTTTGAAAACAGAATCGTCCGAAGAACGACACATACATCATAACCCGTTCCATTGGAGGTAGAAAAAGAAATGTCAAAAAAAGACCAATGGAAAACGACATAAAAAATAGCAATCATTTGCTCAACTGAACTGTATCAAAATACTACGTATATTTTACGTCCGAAACTGGATGCAGCAATGTTCAGAAGGACCTTAGCCTATTTACCCAAAGCCGTACCTAAGACGGTTTGTGAGTTTAATTGCTTGATAGAGGTGCACGCTGTTTTTTTTTCTAATTTAGTTAGCGAATTCTGTCTAGGCATTGACAGTATTACACTTTAAAATTTAAATCAATGAATGATTTTAGCTCCTCCAGCCATATTAATAAAAAAACGCCTATTCCACTCTTATTCCACTGGTTTATTAGAATTAATCCATGGGTTAAAAACAATTTGTTCCGGAAATAGTAACGTGACGTTTTCCAAAATTTCCCTTTGGGGTTTTTTTGTTGTTGATACTTTCTAGACAGCCGATTTGTTGTTGTCGTTAATTCATTTTTAGAAATTGATTATAAAGCCATCTTATGAATTGACAGCGAAATATAGGGTGTCTCAGTGAGACTGCATTTTTTAATTTTAATATAAAATTGAGCATTTTATAACAGAGTTGTGATATTTTATTGTATTGCATCCGGCAAATGACCCCCCGGCTCCGATGACAGGCCATTACTCTTTTCATGAAATTTTCCCTGACTTTTGCCCCAGAAATGTGGCTGTATCATTTCCGATTCGAGCTCAGGAATTGTTTCGGTTTTATTCGTATAAGCCCAAGATTTCACAAAACCCCAAAGAAATAAATCGCACTGCGTTAAATTGCACGATCTTGGTGGCCAGTTGACATCAGAGATCAGAATTTCGTGAGATAATGTGTTCTGGAAATCGTTGCTGCAATAAGTCGATTGTTTCATGTGCGGTGTGTCAGGTTGCGCCGTCCTGCTGAAACCACATGTTGTCCAGATTCATGCCGTCCAGTTGAGGCCACAAGAGGTGCGTTATCATATTCCTGTAACAAATGCGCTTCACAGTCACTGTCGAATTGATGTTTTCGGGTTTTCGGCAACACTCTCGTTTAGAGCAGCAATGTTTACAAGAGACCGACCGGTACGTTGACGCAAAGGATTCTTACTATTCATAACTGACCCAGTTTCTTCAAAGTTTTTTACCACTCTTCGAATGGTTGACATATTAGGCGCAGTCTCTCGGCTGAAAATTTGGCGAAATTTGTGAAACGTATCTTTCCCCATTTTTGTAATGAGTTTTCACAATTATAACGTGTTGTTCTTGCGATTTCCTTCCATTTTTAATAATCGGAATAAACAGAGGTGACAGCTGTCAAATTTCAGAATTGCCACCTTCATGAAAAAAAATATTCCAATTTTAAAAAGTGCGCTCTTATTGAGACACCCTATAGTTTTTTATTTATATTTTTATTCCCTCGATAGACTAGCACTAGACCATCCTCCTCGGTGGAATAAGTTAGTAAACGGCAGAAACAGAAACAGAGACATTTTGTTTTACTGATAGAATTTTCCACTTATTCTATAGAATAAGGGTTTATCCCTCGCTATATTCTGTGATTACTTATTAATTTGGCTACTGGTGCTGGTGTATGGTGGAACTAATCTTCTCGGAACACCATGATCAAAAAAATCATATTGTCGCATAAATGTTTATTGCATGTCAAAACTTTTTCTCAAAAATGGTGATTCTTATAGGAGAAAAACACTTTTATCAATTTTTGTAGATAAATACACATTTGTGTCCTAAAACTGAACCCTGAAACCGGATTTCCCATAGCTTTGCTTTGCTCAATGGATCAAAAGGAATATGAATGTTTTTAGTTGTGATATGACTTTCATGTCTAATTTGACCAAGCTACAACTAGGAATTTACGAAAGTTCACCTTATTCCTCCATTAAAAATTATAACAGTCATTCTCATTATTCATACTGTACCGTAAGTCGCCATCCAAAATGCAATGTCAAATGTTTATTTCCATCACCAAGTGTCAAAATATTTCGCTGCAATACTGGATTCGTATTCGGTGATTTGAATATCAACCAACAATAGCTACTGATACAGATATTTCGGTTAAAATTGCGATTTAAATGCAAAACCATCCATATCCATCTTAAAACAACAATTACCCCCAAAGGATGAGGTACTACGCAGTTTTTTTTACACAAAACATAAAATGCACCCGCACAAGAACATGATTTCAAAGAAGAAAACAAGAATTCATTGAACTCTGAATTTTCGTCATTTCCTCCATTTCATCCCAAACTTATGTTGTATACAAAAGTAAGTCTGAATGCGAACGCAGTTACATAAAGTAATAGAACAAAACAAAAAAAAATACAGCAAAAAAGCCTTAGAAAAATTAGGCACACTCACAAAAAAAAAGAATCGGCAGGAAGTTTGGCGGTTTTATTTAAATTTTCACATCAACCATCAACGCGTACGCACTCTTGAAAGGGGGTTGAAATTGGGAAGGAACACAAGAAAGCGATTTTTTTGTTTTTGTTTTTTTGGAAATGCAATCCACACCATAGGAAATAGGAAAGACTCTATTTCATCTTGTAATTTAAATAGGTACCCTTATATACCTACTTATTTTGCCGGTGAATGTACTGCGGGGTAAATAGGAATCGCGTTTTTTTTAGTGTTTTGTTTTGTTTTTTTTTTTCATTTGGCGTTTTGGTATGTCTTTCAAACATTGTGGAGGAAAAAAACAACAAAAAATTTGCTGGCAATCGGCTTTTGCGTTGGGCGCCATGAGCATAGTGTAAACACACGTTGGTATTCGGCATAAATTATTAACTTTTTTGTTTGATGGCGGAAAATGGAAAATGCGACGATGCGTGGTAAGAGGGGTATAGCCTTTAAAGCGACACTCATTTTCATAGGTGCGGATATTTCAAACGTGGTGGTTTTTCGGTCTAACGCATTTTTTCGGTGTTGGGGGTTCAAATGTCAGAAAATAGGCAAATATGTACATTTCACTTTACATGCATACACTACATGTACGTATGTATGCGGAATCGTATTTCTGGATTATGCATTGTTTGTAAATTATTCACCGTGCAAACGCACTCTATAGGTACGCACAATGCACCTTCAAAATGTATTTAATTGGCTGGTTTCCATTTGTTCCAGAATGACCATCGGTTAGTAAAATACTGCATCCACAGCATTTGAGATAAGATAAACTTGTGTATTTACCTACTTCATTTTTCGAAAAGTGTTCAAAAAATATTAGCCTTTTTTTCACTACTCAATAGCAACCACAGCAAAATATCCCTTGGTAAACAACAACAATTTGGATTGCAGTCGATAAAAAGGCCAGTAAAAAAATGACAGTTCTGCCGGCGATAGAGCTTTCAATTATTGAAATGAAGACAGTGCTGACGGCGCTAAGAATGATCTGAGCTTATCTGAGCTTATGAACTCTCTTAGGTTGAAGTATTTGCTAATTTTTGTTTTAATCCCAGGCGCAACCCTCAGGACCATTTTGCGACGTTTTATGTAACAGTTGCTTTACAAATTGAATTTGACAGATAAAGTGAGTTGGGGCGTTTTTTTCGCACTTGATTACTGTTATGGCTACTGAGTAGATTGTCAGCAAGGAAATTGTGGTCACTTTTAGCAGAGTATGAGCGTATCTGGGATGAACACCATTGCCTGTCGGCCTGGCCGATGAGGGTTTGCGTTCATCTGCGCCACAAACCGGATCCGGTCCGAATCTCTTTCGACAAGTTGAAAGAAAAGGTTGCCGCATTCTCATTCGTTTTGTGAAAATGCGTTGCTCTAATTTCATATTTGAAAGATCTCGTGCATTGAGCTGAGCAAAATTTTAGCACACACAACTTTTTAAATAAGTTTTTTTTTTCAATACAAACAAAATATTTCTGACGTTAATAGTTTATTTCATTTTTGTGTTTAGACGACTCCATGAAAAACACCGAATTAATAACCGAACTGGCGCTCAAAAACAAAATCCTATCGTCCTTTCAACAAAGCTTCATCAGAATGGGCGGCCCAACAACAAACGAAGGCCAAACATACTGCCTCCGATGGAATAATCACAAATCAAATTTGGTAGAAATACTGGATGCCCTAATCAAAATAGAAAGCTATGTCGACTGCACTATCGTTGTCGATGATCAAGTACAATTCAAAGCCCATCGTGTTGTACTGGCAGCTAATTCGCCATATTTCCAATCGATCTTGCAAGATGTTCCGATGGATCATTGTAGTATTTTGTTTCCCGGAGTTCAGGCATTTGAGATGCGTGCTCTATTGGAGTACATGTATACCGGCGAAGTGAATGTTACACAAAGTCAAATTCCAAAAATAATGCGAATAGCCGAACAACTGGAAGTTAAGGGTCTCTTTGATATGGCCGATTTGAAGGAGAAATTCAATAAATTAGAAGAGAGCAGTAATAGTCCTTATGCATCGTCAACAGCTGCGGCTGCTTCAATTGCAGCCTCATCTTCATCTTTCCCAAATCATTCCCAGCATGAACGACGTTCGGCAAATGGCAAAGAGTCCAATGATAATGTTAATTCATCACCTGTAATTACAACTTCGACAAATATAAGTCCATCTGCTGCACCAACGAGCAGTTCATCACCAACGTATTCCTATAAATCAGCCTATCCGAATATGTATTCGAAGAGCCCGCAGCCCGTTCCCTTTGCAATGGATCGTCATTCATCTTGGCCAATATCGTCTGTTCCAACTTCACTGCCGAATACAGCATCAATGTTGAGTTCCGTTTATGAAGCTGCACCGGATATGAATCCTTTGAAGCGGAAAAAGCTCTCATCGATTTCTAGTATGCTGATGAATCGTGATACACCGATCTTACGCAATGTCTTGGCTCAAACACATTCTGCAGATTCATCGCAGCCAATGCCATTGGTTTGTCAACCAGTTAAAAGCGAAAAGACTGATAAACCATCGCAGGTTAGTGCGCCCGGAGTGAACTATTGCAACGGAACGGACTATAACGATAAGGTGAGTTTGATTTTGTGTTCTTTTGTGTATTGGATCAGAGATAAGAGGAGATAAGAAACTAAGCTGTCATAATAAGGATTTGCCTACAAGCTCAAATTGACGAACGGTAACTAACATTTATTCATGTAATACACGAAAAGAAAATAAAAATTGCGGGATTGGGTGTAAAACGTAAGTCAGCTTCCGATCTCCTTCTTTCTCTTATCTCTGGTCTGGATATTTTATACGAAATTTAAAGTGGAGACGGCTGTACTTTTTCATTCATTTCTACTTATTGGTTCTTTGAAAAGGGCAGAGGTAAGCTTGCATCGCATTCAAACCTTTGGATTTAGCTAGTTTTTGGGCCTACTTATTTTGTAGTAGATTAGAGTAGATATGAGTAAACTATTTGTCCAGTCCATGACTGGTACTATCGAGATGAAAAAAACTGTGGTACCGTCTCGGGTGCAAAGTGCAGATTTTCTGCTAACACGATGATACCCTTTTGAATGTTCCAAGACCTTACTTCATACATTTTACATATACATGTTGATAGTACTAGATTATAAAGTGTTTTTGACAGTAGTTAACTTGGTACATATTTGAGACTTTTAAAAATTAATAATTCTTCTTTTGTTTTAAAGAAAATAAAATACGATGAACCACATTCTCCATACACTGATCGATCATTCGATGACGATGGCCTGGATAGTCCCCAAACTTATCCGGGAGACAATCGTCTAGGCTCGTTTGGGTCTCAACAACAACAGAAACCCGAATGGAAACGTTATAAACAATACACACGCAGTGATATCCTGCAAGCAATTGAGTGCGTCCGTAACGGTATGAGCGCTCTACAGGCATCTCGTAAATTTGGTGTTCCCTCGCGAACACTTTATGATAAGGTGAAGAAGCTTGGCATTACCACCGGACGCCCAATGAACAGAACCATTAAGCGAAGTCCGAGCACAGGTGGCGGTAGCAGTGCAGCCTTTCCCTATAGCCATGGTTATGGACAATCAGAAACTTTACTTTCGTCAATGCATGATAGTGGCGAGCGAGAGAAAGATCAAGAGCGCCATCTTCCGCCAACAATACCACATCCGGCGGCTGCCCTCTTAGATCCTGCATTTTTACAACAAGCATTTGAAAATCGCGGAGGTGACATTGCTGGACGTGAAGCCTTGCATGCGATGGCCCTAGCTGCTGCTGCTCATGCAGCTGTCAATGGAATGTCAACTAGTCCCGGAACTAATGGTAAAGCTCGTTCGCCTAGTCCTAGCTTTGCCATGAAATATGGTAGATCTCAAAGTCCAGTTGGTAATCAGTATCATGAGAGGAATCTGTTGCTAGAACGAGAAAAAGAACGTGAAGGTGAACGAGAACGAGAACGAGAAAGAGAACGTGAGCGTGAGTGTGAACGTGAACGAGAAAGGGAACGAGAACTAGAACGGGAACTTGAACGTGAACACGAACGCCGCATGATCGATCACGAAATTAAAAAGGAATCATTTCACAGAGAACGAGAAACTGAAATGGAACACGAACAAAATATAATCCCTCATAATCGACATGATAACAATGACGAGGAAAATGATCAAGTTGAAGACCTGTCAATAACACGCAAAGACACTCTTTCACCAAATTTCAACAACCATCATGGCGTCATTGTGCCTCCAATGAGCACCAAGCATACGGCTAATAGCAACGACGACTTCAGGGGGGCGAATGACAGTTCATCCCGTGAAATACCTAGAGATAATTGTGATTAGGCACAAAATAAATAACATATATTTTAACGCAACACATTCTTGTTTCTATGTATTAATTGTATGTTACGGTTATGTTGTAAGTGCAATAGGTTTCCTTAGTACCTCTTTTTCTAAGCCTAAAATTAGAAGTCATAATCTTCAGCTGAAATATCAGTTTGTCAACAGCTTACCTTAAACTTTTCCAGTTAATAACAAAAATGACGTTCAACGTAAAAGCATAATATCAATAGACTTAGCTTTAAAGCAGGCTTTAAAAGTCACAATACAACTTGCTCAATTCTTTAATAAAAAAAAATTAATTTTCTTGTAAATTTTTATAGAAATATAAAAAAAGACAAACCCGTTCAGCTGGAAATTGTAAAAGGCAAGCAAAATATTATTAATTTTATGATACCTCATTTTTTTCAGTGCAAAACTAAGAATTATTGTGTAGTTTTAAGTGTTAGCTTACTAAATGTTAAATGTAGTAAAATTTGTTGTCAAATCACCGAGTGCCTAAAAGTAGAAAACGAAAATGTTCGAATACATATTTTTTTTTTTTTGAGAATTTAAATGTCTTATGTTATTTTGCCATTATAGTTTTATAAATTACTTAAAATTTATATATAAAAAATATATACAATAATATTTTTTGCCATCAATCATTTTATTTAGTTCCTAAGCTACCTAAAATAAAGTATTCGTTTTATCATTAAAAAAATAAATATGTAAGACTGATAATGAAGAAGTAAAAAAAACGTTTTATTTTTCTTATAAGTTTACCATCAATCTGAATTTAAAGTAAACAAAAATGGAAGCTACAACATTGGACCTGAATTGTTAAGAAACAATAAAAGTTCAATAAAACATTTATTGTCTTAGCAGTCGGTAAAAGAAATAAAAATGTGTTAAAAACTATAGAAATAATCAAATAAAAAAAACGCCAGTGATTTCTTTTAAGAACTACCTCCTTAGATTCAATTTTAGTTTTAAATATAAAAATCTTAATGTTAAGTAAAAAAATAATTAAAATACCTCATTCGAAAATTATAAATGTTCAAACAAAACAATGATATACGCACTTATTCTTATTTTGTAAATTGTGTTCATTTTATAATTTTTTACAAGACTGAAACACGTAATAAAATGCCCCTAACAATTGGTTGAAATTCAATGCAACGCAATGCAATGTTAAAATTGACGAACTATTTTTAAATGCAGAATAATTTTGTACAGAAAAACACACAAAATGTTTAGTCAATTTAAAACGATTTGAAATCAGATATAAAAACTAAAGTAAGAATTAAAAAAATATACCTTCGTGCTGGGGCAATGCAATATGCTCTTTTGACTCTAATTCTTTTTTTTTTAATTCTTGTTGATGTACATATAATTAAATTTTAATATTAAGTTGAAACCCTTAAATAACATAAATTTAAAACAATATTATTGTGTTAAGGAAAATTCGAATAAAAATGGCAGCATGAATAGAGCACATAACTTTATAAAATATTTAGTTTTGATTTAATTTTTAGTGAATTGTTTTGTAAAGAAAATAAAATTTATTTTATGGGAGTTAAAAAGCTTCAATTAAAAAAAAAAGTACTATGATTAATTTTAAGTTTCATGTTCCGATTGTGAAATTCATAGAAAACCGATGTTTTCAAACTGACTGAAATAAAAATATAATGGAATCTTTAAAAATACTTGAAGTGATTTTACTGTTTATATTTTCAAAAAATATTAATTTGTTAACCGTATAAGGATTAGGGAATAATGCAAACTAGCATGTTGTGCGAGCATATTCGTTGTTTTAAACTAAACGACGAACATGCCTTATGCATTATTCCCTAAATCAATACATGGCGAACACAGAATTTCCGAACACCATTTCTTATTGATTCTTCAAAAAGAGAAGCAAGTCACTGCTCTTATGATTTTTTTCATAGAAAAAATGAGATTTGCTGGCGAACATCTTACATGGCGAACAACGAAATCGACGAACATGAGAAATTCGAAAAGCTGTGGCAACCCGCGAACAGTGCTTGAACCATCCCCTGTACGACCACAGTGGGGACACTTGTATGGGAGAATGGAAAAAACTCCGTAAAAACCAAACCACTGAACCGATTTTGTTGAAATTTAAAGAAAAGATTGCCTGAAGCAAGGAGAATAAACTCCAGAAATTACCACCTCCTGCCACGCCCACAAGAAGAGAAAATGGTTTTCAACCAAAATCAATCAACAATCAACAACAAAAATATCCAAACCACATCGTTCGATACCAACAACAACAATAGAAACGCAACAAGCAACAATAAACAAAAGAAAAAAAAATGCACCCACAAAAAAGGCTTAAAAATACCCGCTAGCCACAAGAGCACAGTAAGTACCTACATTACCCAACCATCCCGTTCTCCTCGTTTCCCCGTCGTACAATTGACAGCTTATCATATACATTACATTGCATTGAGCTTTTTTTTACTCATTCAATGTGTGCATATGGTGTGTTGTCAATAACAGATGAATAGAGATTAACTGTTTGAATTCCAGGGTCGGATCGATTCACGCTGCCGTTAAGGCATAACACTGACAGTGGCGCTGAATCGTAAAGATTTCTGATATTCAATTCAGTAACTCTTTTAGATCTTGTCTGTTTTGGTCTTTTATTTTTTTAACTTGCAATGATCGATAATTTCAGAGTCGATTATTGCAATATTCGTGGGCTGAGAATTAATTCTCTTGCTGTGTACATTCACACTGTTACAAACAGGCCAGCTGTTTTGGCACTGAGTGAAACCCAAGTAGGTGAGAATACCGACCCTACTGAATTTTTTATTCATGGGTATTGCTTAGTGCCTTTATTCCTCTCCCACCATGGTCTCGCCGTCTACATTAGGGATGATGTCGCTTATCAATTCCTTCCACAATACGGACATTGCTCCGACCCTTTTTTTAATCTTATGTGGTTCAAGTTCACCATAAATAAGCACATCATCCACTATTGTTTCCTCTATCGAAGCCCAAATTTGGACAGAGCTTCAACTTCTCGCGAATTTGATTCTCTGTCTGACTCCATCCAAAGAATTGTTTCCCTGTACCCTCACACTGAAATCGTTATTACGGGCGATTTCAATGTACACAATTCTTCGTGGCTTCTCCATTCGGGCCAGACAACACCCGAAGGAATGTGTGCTGAAATTTTTGCTGAGTTTAACCACCTTACTCAGCTGGTCACTGAGCCCACTCGAATATCGGATATTGATGGCCAAGCGGAAAATACTCTTGACTTGTTCCTTACGTCCGACCCTGATAAATACACTATCAGTGTATTAACGCCTCTAGGCAGATCAGACCATAGTGTAATATCTGCAAATTTCTCGTGCCAAACTAATCCAGGGGCCCTACTCTGTAATGCGTTTCGAAAGCCAATCCGATTCGAATCTGA
The DNA here is from genome assembly GCA_943590905.1 of Sphaerophoria taeniata. Taxonomy (NCBI): domain Eukaryota; kingdom Metazoa; phylum Arthropoda; class Insecta; order Diptera; family Syrphidae; genus Sphaerophoria; species Sphaerophoria taeniata. The sequence goes on from OX016540.1 coordinate 92,280,852, forward strand.
TATTCGATTCGTTTATGAATTCGTACTCTGTAAAAAGTTCGAATCGAATAAAAAAATCATCTAGTACTATTTCTATTTATAGAATAGATTTGCAGAGTCTCGAAGTATTTCTTATTAGATTTGCGGAGTCTCGAAGTATTTCTTATTAGATTTGCTGAGTCTCGAAGTAATTCTAATTAGATTTGTCAAAAAAAATCAAAAGGAAAAAAAATCAAAACAAAACAAAACACAAACAAGGCGAGAATGTTCAAATTAATTTTTAAAGAAAAAATATATAATTCCATAAAAACTTAATAAAATGGCCTCGGTTGCTCTTTGAATGGATGAAGAAAATAGAGAAGAACACCGTCTCTCATTGGTGGTCCTTCTGCATTAAAAGATGGTGATAGCCTGTCCCAAATTGTTGGAAGTGTTTCTCGCGTCCGAGGCGTTCAAACGTCCCTTGGCAAAATCGGGAAGAGCACATTTTTGGCTGATGATTCCCTGTTATGAAATTTATTTGCTTAAATTTTGAATAAAATTATTATTTCCTGACCTACATTTTACCTATTTCACATAACTGAACACAATAGCGCAAAATTATAGTCCGCTAATGAACGATTTTAGTGTGATACTAGCTTAAAATGACGTTTGAGTCGTGTCTGAAACGTCATTTTAAGCTAGTATCACACTAAAATCGTTCATTAGCGGACTATAATTTTGCGCCATTTATTTTCCTTTTGTATCCTTTAAAAACGACCTTCGAATTGCAATCCGTTACCTCTCTTGGTGTAGAAAGAAAATTTCCGTTTTCGAACGCTAATGACATTCGAAAACGCATTGCCAGGTATGAAAAATCCGGATGCGGATTTGTCAATCCGTAAGTACTAGATTTCTTATCCGAATTAGAAATAGAGAGTACAAAATATTCGTTTTCGAAAATATTTGCTTTCGAAACGCATTACAGAGTAGGGCCCCAGTTAAAGAAAGAGCTCCGAAGAGAACCGTATGGCAATACGAGAAAGCCAACTGGAACGGTCTCAATAACTTCTTCCGGATCTTTAACTGGTCACTATGCTTCCTCGATAGTGACGTAGACGCCAGCGCAGATATGATTACTAATATGATTATCTTGGGAATGAAAACTTGTATCCCGAATCAAGGGGCACGGTAGTGCCCAGCCAAGTTCTCTAGCAACTTTGGCACTACACCCTTATTTACAGGAAACAACTCAGGGCATTTTCCACACCCCTCTAACTTCTATACCAAAGAAGCCAAAAGTTTCAAACTCACATCATTTGTTAAGCTAGTCAAGAAGAAGCACCTCAGTAAATTTCAGATATTTAGCATAAGTAGTTTCTAAGATACAATGTTCCAAAAATCACGAAAACCGTAACTGACTGACTCACTGACTCACTCACTCACTCACTGACAGATCATCAAAATTATGAAGCACTTCCCGTTGCCCTAGAAACTTGAAATTTGGCACAGTGGTAGGTCATGTGGCACATACAAAGGAAAAAATCGAAAATTTGAAAATTTTCAATCAGGGGGCGTGGTAGCCGCCTACTTTTACATTATTAATTTAAATTATATGAAGCACTTTCCGTTGTCCTAGAAACTTGAAATTTGGCACAGTGGTAGGTCATGTGGTACATACAAAAGAAAAAATCGAAAATTTGAAAATTTTCAATCAGGGGGCGTGGTAGCCGCCTACTTTTACATTATTAATTTAAATTATATGAAGCACTTTCCGTTGCCCTAGAAACTTGAAATTTGGCACAGTGGTAGGTCATGTGGTATATACAAAGAAAAAAATCGAAAATTTGAAAATTTTCAATCAGGGGGCGTGGTAGCCGCCTACTTTTACATTATTAATTTAAATTATATGGAGCACTTTGGAGTGCAGTAGAATCAAGAAATTTTGCACAGTGATAGGTCATGAAGTACATACAAAGGGAAAAATCGAAAATTTGAAATTTTTCAGTCAGGGGGCGTGGTAGCCGCCTACTTTTAAATTATTAATTTAAATTATATGGAACACTTTGGAGTGCAGTAGAATCAAGAAATTTAGCACAATGATAGGTAATGAAGTACATACAAAGAAAAAAATCGAAAATTTGAAATTTTTTAGTCAGGGGGCGTGGTAGCCGCCTACTTTTACATTATTAATTTAAATTATATGAAGCACTTCCCGTCGCCCTAGAAACTTGAAATTTGGCACAGTGGTAGGTCATGTGGTACATACAAAGGAAATAATCGAAAATTTGAAAATTTTCAATCAGGGGGCTGTGGTAGCCGCCTACTTTTACATTATTAATTTAAATTATATGGAGCACTTTGGAGTGCAGAAGAATCAAGAAATTTGGCATACAAGTACATCGTGCAATAAAACAAATAAAATATGAAATTTATGATTTTCAACTGAGGGGGCGTGGTACCCACCCATTTAAAAATAAATTTTATAAAATATATGGGGCAGCTCTGATCATCGTAGAATATTGTAATTTGGCAAACTAGCAATTCTGCCAGTCAATATAAAGAAATAAAATTAATTTTTAGATTTTTCTGCTTATCAAAAAAAAAAAAAATCTTTGCAAAAAGTAATGATATCACACCAAAAACATAAATGTAAAAAAAGAGCCAAGTTCTCCCGTACAAAAATTCTGCCTAACAAATCAGCCACGAAAAGTAATGAGATCTAAAAGAACGCCAAGTTCTAAGATTCAGCAAGTACTCGTAGGTGCATTGCAAATGTTTTAAGTGGACTTACACCGAATCAACTATTAGTTTTGAAAGTAACTTGTAAACTAATGTAAATTAGTTAATTTTTTTACTTAGCAAGTTTTCCAAACTTTTTTAATAGTAGGTTACTAAGAGAAAACCCGCCAAGTAAAAAAAATTAACTAATTTACATTAGTTTACAAGTTACTTTCAAAACTAATAGTTGATTCGGTGTAAGTCCACTTAAAACATTTGCAATGCACCTACGAGTACTTGCTGAATCTTAGAACTTGGCGTTCTTTTAGATCTCATTACTTTTCGTGGCTGATTTGTTAGGCAGAATTTTTGTACGGGAGAACTTGGCTCTTTTTTTACATTTATGTTTTTGGTGTGATAGAGTTAAAAGCATCAAACCTAAGGAAAAATCATGGTTTGATTCAAGCTGTAAAGAGGTTATCAGGGAAAAAGAAGTAAAGTTCCGGTGTTATAGAGCCAACCCAACTGAGGAAAACCGGAACAAGTTTAAACAAGCCAGGAAGGCCTGCAATGCCCATATTCGACGGACTAAGTTTTTGCATGACCAAAAATTAAGGCAAAAAATACTGCAATGTCCCAAAGGCAGTAAGAATTTTTGGTCTTTTGTGAAAAATATGAAGAATTCTTCTTCTTCCTCGGTCCCTACGCTCGTTGACAATGACACTCCAGTTGTTAGCTCTCTCGCGAAAGCTAACCTTTTTGCTAGGCAGTTCGCCTCCAACTCTTCGCTGCCAGATAGTGTCATGACTCCCCCAGCTCTAGAGCGCGTCAATGATTCCATGGGGCAAATCTTCTTTCGCACTCGTGCTGTGGCAAGAGTCCTCAAAGATCTCAACATACATAAATCCGCTGGTCCGGATGGTATCCCCGCTATTGTTCTGAAGAGGTGTTCTTCCACGCTGGCAAAACCCTTGCGTAAGCTTTTCCATCTATCCTATTCTTCTGGGCTCGTTCCGAGCAGTTGGAAAACAGCATTTGTCCAGCCAATCCCAAAAAAAGGCGTATCTTCTTCTCCCTCCAACAATCGTCCGATTGCACTTACGTCCCTTCTTTCTAAGGTCATGGAAACGCTGATAAACTATCAGCTCAAGAAATATCTCGAAGACCGAAAGCTTCTTAATGACCGGCAGTACGGCTTTCGCAGCAACAGGTCCACTGGTGATCTGATGGTTTATCTCACCGAACAGTGGAACAAATCTTTACATCGTTTTGGAGAAAGTAAGATTGTTGCACTTGATATTTCAAAGGCATTTGATAAAGTCTGGCATCTTGCTCTTTTATCGAAAATGCGTGCCTTCGGTATCGATGAATCCCTTCTTCGATGGATTAGAAACTTTCTTTCGAACCGTTCAATACAAGTTGTATTGGACGGATTCAAGTCTGAAACCCACAACATAAATGCTGGTGTACCCCAGGGCTCCGTTTTGTCTCCGACCCTCTTTCTCATTTTCATAAATGATCTCTTGTCTGTAACTTCTAATCCAATTCATTGTTTCGCCGACGATAGTACCCTTAGCTTTTCATATTCGTTCCCAGACTCACATCCCTCCACTTCGGATGTGGACCTGCAACGGCAAAATATGATAAGCTCATTAAACTCTGACTTAAACAGCATTGTACAATGGGGAATTAAAAACCGCGTCGAGTTTAATGCTTCGAAAACTCAATGCTGTCTTGTATCGTCGAAGCGAGATGTACCCCCCTTGCCACTGTCCATGAGTGGCACTTGCATCAATGAGACCGAACATCTCGAGATTCTCGGTATGTGCATTACAGACCACCTTTTGTGGAGCGAGCACATATGCGATGTCGCCAAAAATGCCGCAAGATGTTTGGGTTTCTTAAGAAGGTGCAAGAAATTTTTCTCCCCTTCTGATCTGGCTATTATCTATAAAACATATATCCGTCCAAAGCTTGAGTACAATTCCCATCTCTGGGCTGGTGCTCCAGCTACTTACTTAAGCCTCTTAGATGGAATTCAAAGAAGAGCTGTAAGAATGATTGGTGATAGAGAGATCACTGACTCATTCACCCCTTTAGACCACCGTCGCAACGTAGCGTGTCTCTCCTTGTTTTACCGTTACTTCTATGGTAATTGCTCTAGTGAAATAGCCAGTTGCGTTCCTCCCCTCAAACAATTCGCCCGTAATACACGCGCTTCTAGGAATGCCCATCAGTTTACCCTCGAGCCCAACTTCGGACGTACTCTCAAGTATAGAGAATCATTCTTTAGCCGTACTACGCGAATGTGGAACTCTCTTCCACACTCTGTCTTTCCCGATCATTGCAATGTACAAGAATTCAAGACCAATGTACATCGACACCTCCTTTCCAACCCCTTCACTTCTTCCTAATGCACTCACTGTGTCTCTGGCATAAAAAGGGTATAAAAAATCCCTTGAGTGGGTGCAAATTATAAAAAAAAAAAAAAAAAATCAAAACATGTTTTTTCTTAAATCCAACATTGAAAAGGATAAATATCATTTGAAATTATTGAAATTTATTTTGAAATTAATGAAATGTTTGAAAAACAAAAAATAAGAAGCATTTTTTTATGTTTTTTTTTTTATTGAAATCTTATTTTTATCTCTAATATATTTGGGGCCCTCAAAAGGGCCGTTTTAAAAGAAATCTTTCTCAGATACTTTGTAATGACTGCTTTGTTTATCATTACATTAACAAGTGTTTAGCTTAGATTTTTCACTCATTCACGTTCACGTGAACGTGTTTAGTAGAAATACAATCATATTTTTTATATATGTATTTTTAAGAGAACAATTTTTGAAGTTACTTAAGAAAATATTAAAAATATGCCAAAATATCAAAACCAGGGCATTAGCCCCTACCCCCTAAGCACCGAAACTACTGCACCTAAAATTCTGAAAAAAAATTGAGTTATACGTCTATAACATGAATATTACCGGAAAAATAATTTGAAGTCACAGTTATTTATGTAACATAGAAAATTTTTCAATACACTAATTTCCAATTTCATTTAATTTTCAAACCATTTTTTTGAAAAGGTGGTAACCCTATTGACTTCAAATTAAGTACAATCATTCATTATTTGCCTGCAATGACAAACATATTTTTTTTATATTTTTAAGACAAATAGTTTTGAAATTAGTCAAGAAAACACAACAAAAAAGGTCGAAAATGCAAAAAACCAAACTTAACCCCCTCCTACTCACCGAAAAAGGTGGGCCTGGAATTTCGCAAAAAAACTTCAGAAAATAGTTTCATATGTATAGATTATAGAAAAACTGAAAAAAAACAACAGTAATAATGTAAATAAGGATATATTTTCAAGATAAAAATGGTTTTGAAGTTATTCCAGAAAACCCAACAAAAAAGGAATATGAAAAACACTCAAATTTACCCCGTCCTCATCTCCGAAAGGGCTGGGCCTATCATTTCCAAAAAAAATTCAAAATTCAAAATGTAGTTAAAATGTATAGATTGCAGAAAACATAAAAGAAATTACAATGATGATGTAAATAAGCACAATTACGAATATGTATTAGGGTTCCGTACACAGAGTGTAAACGAAACCCTTATAACATCACTGCGTTTCCTGTTCATTCGTCTTTCACAAGCGATTTCTTCGAATCTGCTAAGCCGATTGCAATGAAATCTGGTACCCATTTTTTAAGAATTCAATAGTAATCTAAAAATGTTGTTTTCGTATTTATTAGATAAATAGTTTCTAAGTTATTAAAGAATGAGGAAAAAAACTCGAAAACACGTTTTTCACACATTTTTAGCTTCAAATTGCTCTAAAACTCGAATTCGGACGTATGCGGATGAGTTTTTTTTTGGAAAATATTGCTGAGATTCAACACTACCTTATGATATATGTCCGCCTACAGAGGGAAACAGAGGAAATAGTTAAAACCATTTTTGAAGCTAAAATTCCGGAAAATTATAAGTTTTCTTAAAATAAAAAATATAAAAAAAGAATGTTTGAACCAAACTTCCAACTCATATTGTTAATCTGCTTATTTTTAATATATTTACAAACAATTTTTTTTTGAAAAGTCGAAATTTAACCGATTTTATACCATTTAAGAAATACTCATATTTACATCAGTTTTCACTATTTTTCAACTTTGAATACAAATTTTCATGTCTAGAATATTTTTTTGAAGAAAAATTTATTCATATCCTGATTCTACAACATTATTACTATAAGAAATGATTCTAACATGTAAAAAAATCTAACTTTCATAAAAATGAGTTTTTTTCCACTTTTTCCCCACTGTGCGACGTACGTAAAACGTAACGGGTGTTTTTTCGAGGTATAGAACTTTTTCAAGACGGCGACCGATTTAACAGCTGCATCGAGTGATTTATTCTCAGTTTATGGTTTGGCAATTCATCATGAATAGACTCACGCCTGAACAACGCTTGCAAATTGTGCAATTTTATTTCGAAAAGACGAAAATAATGGTTCTGTGCGGAATACGTATCGCGCACTACGTCCATTTTGTCGTCGACGAAATCGTCCATCAGATCAGTTAATTCGATTAGCATGGAACGTTTGCGCACTACATTTACTCTAATTGATAACTCGCATCCCCAGAGACGCGTGCCGTACGGTGCGTACAGAAGAAGCTTGCTACTGTAGAGCGTAGCATTGAGGAAGACCCGAATGAGTCCATCCGCCATCGCGCACAGGAATTGGATCTGTGTCCATCCACTTTATGGAAGAATTTTGCGGAAGGATCTTGGTTTGCGTGCTTACAAAATCCAACTCGTGCAAGAATTGATCATCAAGCAAGGCGTAGATTCGTCGAATGGGCCCAAAACGAGATGGCCGTTGTTCCCGATTTTCATAAGCGAATTTTGTTTAGCGATGAAGCGCACTTCTGGTTGAATGGCTACGTCAACAAACAAAATTGCCGCATTTGGAGTGAAGCTAATCCTCAAGTGTATGTCGAAACACCGTTACATCCAGAAAAACTGACTATTTCCGTACTTCTTCAAAAACGATGATGGCCACAACGTTACAGTCAATGGTGATCGGTAAGAGCCATGATTACTAACTTTTTCATTCCTGAATTAAACAATCATGATGTTCAGAAGTTGTGGTTCCAACAAGATGGCGTAACATGTCACACAGCTCGTGCCACAATCAATTTATTGAAAGACACGTTTGGTGACCGCCTAATTTCAAGTTTTGGACCTGTGAACTGGCCTCCAAGATCTTGTGATTTAACACCGCTAGACTATTTTCTGTGGGGTTATGTAAACTCTATGCAGATAAGCCACAAACGCTTGATCATTTGGAAGACAACATTCGCCGTGTTATTGCCGATAAACGGCCACAAATGTTGGAAAAACTCATCGGAAATTGGACGTCCAGATTGGACTACATCCGAGCCAGCCGTGGCAGTGGCTGTCATATGCCAGAAATCATATTTAAAATGTAATGCCATAAGATTTTCGAATAAATAAAAAATCATGTCAATCGAATATTCCATGGTTGTTTTATTGCAATTAAAAGTTCTATACCTCTAAAAAAAAACACCTTTACAAAAAAGTACTTATACGCCATAGAAACTTACTCTCAAAAATTAATTAAATCTTCGAAGGAATTGCAAGTTTTAGAAACATTTCAATTAACCAAAAAAAAAATTGAAACGATTTTAAATCTATTAAGCTTGTTATGCTAAAAATTCGGACCGAAAGGATACGGATATGGTCAAGGAGGAGGTGCTCTGCAAAGTGAATGCTACTCCAATGGGTAAGTTAAATTGTGGAACTATTCAATTTTCAAGCTGCTTAGTGCTTTTTAAACCTTAAAACATAAGCTAGGTTATTGCTCCACTTTAATTAAATTTGCTGTTTAATTTTTCAATATTTGAAGAACAGTAGTTAGTCCAAACCTTACAGCAGACTTTTCGATTAAATTTTGTTGATAGATCGACAAACTAAGGAAATTCTTGAAAAAAAATCAGTTAAGAATATATTTGGACCTTTCACATTTATGCTTGCTCTTCAAGATCCATTTAACTTCAACATTGAAAAGGTAGGAGCGTTACCGCGTTCCGCAAAATGTCCGTTTGTCATGTTCTTATTTCGTTTTTAAAAGTTTCTTGTGTATTCTTAGTTAAAATTAAACGTACACAAATAAATTAAAGCAAATTTCGACAGGATGCTATGCTCAAAAATTCGGTGCTCGCGGTTATGGTCATCTTGGGATATCAACGATTGGACTTATGTCTGACATAAAAGATTCTGAGTGGCAAAGGTATCTTTTTGTGCGTCTTCATTCATGTCGATTGAATCTGTTGTTTTCGTACTCCCAAAATGAAATATTCGACTTTAATGTAGTGAAGGATTTTGATTTATAACAAATGTCTCGTAACTAATAATTTGGTCCCAATATCAGAAAAAGCGTTGCCATTTTTCTTAAAAATATGGTTTATTTGAGAAGAGCCTCATGTCCATTGAACAATTGGAAGTAAATTCAACAATTTCCTCATATGGTGTAAGAGACAATTGAACAGTGGATCAAAAGAGACTCTGAGATTTCAATAAAATGTCCTTTCTCCTAGCGTCCTGCTTTCCTTTATTACATTAGCGTTCGCATGGCTTAAACGTTTTTGTGACCACTCTTAAAATATAAAATCACTAACACATTTTTTAGCGATATGGCACCAAAAACTGCTGCTATCGACGTGAGCAAAATTCAAGCAAAACCCGGTGAGGGCTGTCCCCGCTGTGGCGGTGTTGTTTTTGCCGCTGAAATAGTCCTATCGAAAGGTCGTGAATGGCACAGGAAGTGCTTTAAAAAGGAAAACTTATATAAAAATGCCTGCCACAGTGGTTACCACCATCAATAACTTTTTTCGAATTCGTGGCTTCCCCCAAACAGTTTGCATGCATTGAAATAGAAAAGTGTAAACTTAATGCAATATTCGAGAGCACGTGTGACCTTTTTTCTCAACCATGATTTGATTATCTTCTCAAGAAAAATAAGACAAAAAAGCAACATTAAATTAGTGCATTATTCGAATTTCGTAGTGCACAAATTTAAAACCACAAAAGAACTAGCAAATGATCAGCGAGCCAACTCTGCTGCGGCTGTACACTTGCATGTATTTAAATATTTTAAGCGTTATCCTCATTCATTTATTAGGTTTCTCGTTTTGATGTGATTTTCGAATTTTTATTTGAACCTTTGTATTCTCCATATTCCTCTTTCCTCTATCCTCTTCCTCTGTCCTGTCTGTTACCAATATTATTATGGCGGTTGAAATTTCTGACAATTCAAATCCGTTTCCCATTTCAAAAAAAAAAGTAACGATCGAAATTTGAAATACAGCCTTTAAGTATGCAACTAAGTTGCGAGCTACTTGCATGATAGTTGCTATTACAGACACAAAAGTTGTGAAATGTTGACAAAAATAATCCTGTAAAATACGCGTAACAGAGACCGAAATAGTTACGTAAAATTTGAATGTCAACGTAACAGGGATTCATCGTGCTGGATTGGGAGGCCTGAGAATAGGATTTTGGGGATTGGTGTAGTGGTGCAACTAGACAAAATACCGCTGAGAGTAAAGCTTCTTTACCTTGGAATTCTCCACCGCTAGGGATTTCTGAATTTTTGGGTAGCTGACAAAGTATAGGCGATCGAAAATTTTATTCTGATCCGACCAGAACAAGAGAGTGTGGTGCCGTGAACGAAGGCCATATGAACTAACGCCATAATGGCTTTAATTCTCATTCAAATGTGAATTAAAGCCATAATCCGATTATGGCCTAAATACACATTGGAATGAGAACTAAAGTAATATGGCGTTAGTTCATTTTAAGAAGTGGCCCAAGTACTCATTTCAATGTGAATTAAAGCCACTCGCAGCAATCAAAATAATTTTAATATGATATTGGAACATAATGTAGGTAGGTAAATATATGGGTTAACAAAAAAAGGATGAACGCTCTATTAGTTAAGGGGGCGTAAACACAAATATTTTAAACACGGGTTACTATAAATCAAATATAAGAACCAATAGTCCCACATTTGCCTTATTCTTAACTTTTTTCGTCACGCTCATAACTTAAAAATTTTGGAAAAATTTCTTTGTTATTTATACTTTCGCGGTCCCCTCAGTTTTTGGCTCCAGAATCAAAAATAATCCGTTTTCGGTGATATTTTTAAATCTTCGTTTTTTCGGCGGAGTTATGCACAAATTTACGAGGATGGAAAACAAATGAAATCGTTTAATTGTTGAAAATGTTTTGCAAAGTAATCGAATGAAGTTGCTTTCTAAACGAATAAAAAAATCAATACAAAAACAATGATTTTTCATATTTGTATTGAATTTCAGAATGAGTACCTAAGTTTCTCAATATTTTCGTAGCTGCTTCATTCGGAAAATTAGTTTTCCACAATTTGAAAGTAATCAAAAAATCGCGTACTGCAGTACTACTAGAAAGCGAGCGGAGCGAGCCGAAATTTTTTTTGGCAAACAGAGAAACAATTTGGGGTGTGAAAATAAAAAAAATCGCGCGAATTTTTTTATTTTCACACCCCAAATTGTTTCTCTGTTTGCCAAAAAAAATTTCGGCTCTTAGAACGCGATTTCTTTTATTACTTCAGAGTCTAGAAAACTAGTTTTCCGAACGAAGCACCTACGATCACCTAATTATTAGGTGTAGCACAATTTTCAAATTTCAGTGAGATTCCTTGAAATTAATATTGTTGACTCATGATTACGTTCAAATGGCTGACCAAGAAAACGGATCAACAAATTTTTTTCTTTCAGAAATTTTAAAAGAAAATATCAGCACTCGCTGAGAGTGAGATCTCTTGTTCCATTTAAATATCTGAGGTCCCTGAGATCTGGATGAGATTTTGTTAGGTAATTACTTTGCTTCAAAGCTCAAAGCATGTTATGGCATCAGTTCTCATTTGAATGTGAACTTACCCCATATGGCGTAAGTTCGCATTCAAGTGATGGCTTTAGTTCTCATTCGACTGTGAATGAAGGCCATAATCGGATTATGGCGTTAGTTCACATTTGATTGAGAACTAAGGCCATTATGGCGTTAGTTCATATGGCCTTCGTTCACGGCACCGAGAGTGTTAGTTGCGAAGTCTTATATAGTCAGTTGAATAGTTCAAAAGAAAAAAAGTTCAATTTCAATAAAAAGTGCAATATATGTATATACATACATGTACATAATTTGATTTTACGACTAATTCAGTCGATCTACCTAATCGTTATCACTCATCAAAGGAAAAATCAAGCAGAAATAAGAAGAAAATCTTATTTTAATGGCCTTAAGAAAATTAGAGTAGTTTGCAATACATTAATGCATACCTATTCATACGTATAAAGTCATACGTATAGAACAAATACATATATACCTAATGTCTATGCATTCATGGATGTGCAATTTTGAAAAGTATTCTTCTAATGCACCATTTTGTTTAAACAAAATAGCTAGCCGATTGCCAATTTCCAATTTCCAATCTGCAATTAAGGAATTTCACTTGCGATCAAAAACCAAAGCATCAGACGGCGGCGGCTCCAAACAAAATCTGAAAAGCCACCGACTTCCTGTACAAGTCTCGGTAGCCTGATCAGTTCAGGCGCCGACAAGAAAAATCAACGGATTTTCCGCCACGGGATCGAATCCCACCCAGATTACACATTTTAATTAAGTTTTTTTTTTGAATTTTAATATCATTTTTGCTATTTTATAATTAACTTTTTTTATCCAAAACTTTTATATAAATTTAATAATTAATTGCTTTAATCTCAATTGACGTTGAAAGAATTCATATTGGCAAAGTTATTAGGTACTTATACAAAATTCTGTTTCGGTTAGTATTCTTCGCGAAACGTACATTGTATACTATCGCAAAGTTACTTATATTAAGTCTAGTCAATCTTACGTAAATTTTGTTTGTGTTTGCATTATATTACATTTAACTAAAAGAAAAAGTCCAGCATCCAGCAGCAGTGGCCACAGCAGCGGAAAGCAGTTAAGAAAAACGGTGAGTCATTTTATGATTCAATATTGGATAAATTTAGGTACATGTATTGAATAGTACTTAATTAAACCTTGAGTGAATTTGCGATTGAGTTAGTTTTGACTTTTTGAGTGTAATTGCTTATTAAGATTAAGTGAAGAAAAAGCAAAAAGAGACATTTTGATCCAATTAGTAATAAATCGAAGACGATTTATATTATACGGAAATAGAATTTTTGGAATTGGCTTAATGATTGCCATCTATGTTGAATTCATACTTTTTTTATTTTTAATACGAATATGTTTAACTGAATAGTCTTCTTTTTTTTGAATTAAATTAATACTGAATACTGAATTTTGAATACTTTTTACTTAAAGTAATCACTCAATCAAATAAAATATGATCTTTATATTTATTTTCCATGAATTTTGAAGTGGTTTTATTTATCATGAATATGGAATAAGGAATTAATGAAAGGAGGATGAGGGGAGTAGCATAGGAGGAATGACGTAAGGAGAAAGACGAAGAAGCGGAAAAAGAGATTGCCCCGATCGAGGGAGGCGATCATGGTAGGGGGGGGTAGAGGCGATTATTCTCGCAAGTCTCTTTCCATCTTGGAGACAATGAACGGCTGGATTTTTTTGTAATCGCCCAAATGGTTCAAGAACCCGTGACTGGAGCTAGTCATTAGGGATCATATCCGGCCAAATTTGAACCGATGGCAAAAGGGGTGGTTACATGTCATAGTCATCATCCATCACATTACAGACTCCCTTTAAAATATAAAATACGGGCGAATAACTGCTAGTGACACTCTACACGAATGCGGAGGCACTCCACCAGAGCGTGCGGCTACTAGGTCTCCATTATACAAAGGTATACTACAACTTGCGCCTTAAAAACAACCAAGGGAAAAATCATTAAATGTAAACTTCAACTTTTCCAATGAACTCCGAAATTCCGAACTGGAAATTTCGTCGGCACCTCGTCAATATTTTTCTTATTTATTTTATGACAATTCAAATAATTGGCTCATTGTATTTCTATCTAGCTAGTACCCGCGACCTGGCAATCGATTGTAATGCCATCTTGAGTTCTAGCGCAGTGCTAACTCTTTTTACATAGGTTTGGTATTGGGATTTTTTTTTTTTGGTTTTGATCTGGCGCAAAAAATCGAAAAACCCATTCTCGATTATACTAGGTGATTTCATATACAATGAATTGGCTCAAACCTGTGTTTGTATGTAGCGATGTGTGTAAATTTATTATTCTTCAGAACAAAAATGCATTTCAAGTTACATACAGTTTTCTAATATCTATTTGTGGAAAATGGACTACCCTATTGAATTAGGTAAAACAAATCAATTGAAACGACGCTGTATTCAAAATAATAACTGCTTTTTTGTTTTCTTCCAGCTCATATACTTTTCGAGGAAGAAATTTACGATATTCTTGCCGATCTAAATACAAATGATGGGACAAGTGAGGTTGCAATGTATTCCATAAAAGAGGAATATCCTTCTTTCAAAAGAAATTACACTTATGAAGAAATCAAGGATCCAACTCTAAGGTTCGTTAAAAATGATCACAATTACATATCGAGTGAAGATAGCTACATATACAAAGATTTGAACACAACTGACAACAGGAAGTAACACGTTTTTTATCCAAATGTCTGCCGAATGTAGTAGATCATCATAGTTTTGGTACTTTTTTGACAGATATGTAATACTACGTTTCTACCTTTTTTAAGGACGAGATTTAGCGAGATTTAGATTTAGTAAAACTCTCGACTTTTTTCGGATTTAAGGGCGTTTTTAATAGGCAATGTGGAAGTTAAAAAAAGCATTCTGAATGTGTTCAATTGGGCAAAAGTAGGGAGCGCTGTTTACGTCCGTAAATAAAACTGATCGAAAATTGACGAAATGGATCCGTCATTCAGAGCACAATACATATATGAATTTCTTTTCCCGCTCAGTTACGGATGGATTCGTCCACGGCATTCCTTTCGTCTGCTATTACACGGTGACTCATGTTTCATGACTCTTCTTCGAATTCTCTTTTGAAATTTTATCCTCTGAGTCGAACACAATTACACCATGACTTTTAAGTCAGGACTCATATTTTGGCAACACTCTTTCATTCAAATTCTTGAAACGAAATGAAAAACATTCTTTCTCACTTTTTCAAATAGCAAGGTATACATGTGAACTGGAAGCAAGCGAATTTAAATAAAGCAGAATCAAAAAATATAGAATGCGAACAAAACAAAATTAAAAATGAGTCGTACAAAAATTTGCCAGCGACTCACCGGGCAAATTATTTTCCTTTTCAGCTTTTCGAATTTTGTATCCCTTTTACACCAACGTAGTTTGAAAAAAAGTCAGACTCATGAGTCACCGTGTAATAGCAGTCTTCATTATAAGTTCTGAAAATTTGACATTTTTATCAAATCTACTTCGCCAAATCTCGTCATTTAGGTGCGTGAAAACGTAGTATTATACTACGTTTCATCAGCTGTTTTAGGGTCAGGGCATAGCTTTCATTGGTTTCAATCATTGGAACAAATCAGTGGAATTTTTTTGAATGTTTTTGACAGGTCTGGCATAGCTCTCATTGAAATGTTATGTCATTGAACAAAAATGTAAGTGAAATGGAAAATGGAACATGGAGTCCTTCGCATGTAGACATTGGAAATTTCTTACCTCTTGTATTAATTTGGTCTCAAATTTTCTAATTTGTGATGATATTTATTTTCTTTTTGTTGTCGATTCATTTTTGTTTATTTATTGAGGTTAAACTAGATCATTGAGAGAACCACTGACAGTCTGGAACAAAAAGAAATTCGAACATTTTCATTGGTCCGCTGGTACTGTGAAACGAGGAATGACAAATCAGCTGATCACTGAAAGCGATTAAATCATTGAAAAAATTAAAATGAATTTTAAGCAAAATATTTGGACTAAATTAAATATTTAAATTGATGAAAAAATTCTTGAACTCTTTACCTTCATTTTGATACCAAACTTAAACATTTTTTCTTGTTTTATTGCTTTTAAAACCAGAATGAAAATTATCAATGACGAAAACCAATGAAAGCTATGCCCTGACCCTTATTTAATAAAATTCCTATAAGCAGAAAACATTAACCCAAAATTAAAGTTAGTTTTCCTTAAAATAGTATAAACACTCACAATTATTTTTTAAGGATTTACTCAACATTTATCCGGATGAAAGGCAACCCTTAACATGAAGTTATTTATTAATCTGCTACATTTCGGACCGGCCCCCATGATTTTCGAAATTGAATTCGAAAATGTCAAAGCAAACGTCACAAAAAAGGAGAACCAACACAACTGCAAATAAAACTTCTCTCTTCAAATGCTTGTTTATTAACCATTCAGAAATTGTAATTTTATCCCAAAATACAAAGTTTCAGCAATGTTGTGGATTTTCTTAAAATAAAATTAAATTCCTTGTGTAGAGTACAAAAATCGAGATATTCAAAAAAACCTAGTCAATTGCAATAGAGAGAGGATGAAAATAAAGCCTTCGCCTACCCAAAAGTCTGCCTGTGCCATGTCATTAACCAATGGAGCGCCTTAAAATTTTCAGGAATAAACGTATCCAATATTCAAAAATGGATAAAGGAAAACCAGCTTCAACTGCTAATTCAGAGTCAGGAAGCCTTTCGGAAGATGAAGATATACTCTGTTGTTCAATTTGTAAATGTTCCGAGGGAAGAATTGCTGAAATTTCTGAAGTCGACGAACTGAAGAGCATTAAAGACCAAATTCTGAAGGTGAGTCTAGTTTGGCTTCCCTTCACTTGCCCTAATTCTACTAACTTGAGTATTTGTTCAATTTTTAGCACTCGAGCATAGTCAAGAAAGTTACACACGCTTGCCTGAACTGTCTGTATAAACTGTACACCTTTATCGAGCATAGCCGAATCGAAGATTACAAGAAATCCCGCAATCAGCAGCTTTTTGTTGTTGGTGATTTGATTGTCGAAAATGGAGGAATACGTCCTTCAATATCCTTATCCTCTGACTCCTCGTCTTCGTCGTCATCAAACAGTTCAATTATTCCGGACGAACAAATTTTCGAAAGAGAATTTGTTGGTGGAAGACACATCCAAATTGAGACCGAGTACAACAACGTTAGCCTAGATAACAATATAACCAATGAACCTGAAACAGAACCAACCATCACCGAAGAGACTGAACCTATTATTGAGGAGGACTCTCAAAATCATCGAACCAACTCTGAAAACTCTGGTGAATTTGATATTTTATTTGAACGTTCGGAATCGGCTCTTATAACCGAGTCTGGTGGCAACCTGGATCAGTATAAACCCGGGCCACAAAGATGTCTGTACTGCCCCAAAACATTTACTCGTCCGAAAATGTATGCCAGGCACGTCCGATCGCACGAAAGTAAAATTCGCACTCGAAGTCGAAGTACTTCCAGAGGCCGAGCAACACCAACACCAGTCATTTTCAAATGCGACAACTGTCCGACGACCTTTTCTAGCCCCCATCTGCTCAAAAAACACGCGAAAATTCATCTACAGCAACATAGCTGTAATTATTGCCATCTGTATTTTTTCACAATCCCCGAACGTGATTTCCATCAGGCGGAATGTTTTGGTAAGGAAATGGCCAAGACAACAATCACACGCCATTCGACGCGATCTGTGACACGATCTCTAGCTGCGCTATCGAACTATGCGCCGTCCGAAAAGAGCCAAGAAACGTGTAGCGTCGTCAGTCGGTTGGGTGCTCGATCAGGCGGTTGTGACGATGATGAGGATGAGGACGACGAGCTTTCAGTGTCTTGTTCTGACCACTTCAGTCTCGTCCAGAGTTGGGTGAACAAAACCAGCAAACTGCTCATATCTGAGTTACTTGACGAGCCACCGCTTGTATTATCCCAGAAGGAATATGGTAAGATTTATGATTGTCTTTACCTATTGGATAGCTAATTGTTGGTATTTACCAGACATTGTAATGCTGGAAAGGCTTATCGAACAGTCCGAGTCATATCAGTACACGTGCACTTTCATTGGATGCGACTACATTACAAATAGCCTCCGCAGCATGTCCTTCCATGAAGTCAAAACACACAAATCCAAGACTTACTATCACTGTCGCAAGTGCAAGGGACGTTTCACATCAAAGTAAGTCATCTGCTATCACAGAAAAACAGTCCTAACACTTTGTTCGTTGCAGATTGTTCCTCGACTATCACTTGTATATGCAAAACTACGGCGAATATCACTGCAACAAATGCCCTATGACATTTATCTACGAGTACAAACTTCAACATCATTTGATTCAACATCAACAGCACGAATCATTTCCCTGCCTTCTGTGCGATTCGAGTTTCATGTCCGAGACGGAACTTCGGATACACGCAATTGAAACTGGCCACAATACAAAGAAGAGAAAAAAAACCATATCAATCGATCGAACAATGACAGTTACAAATATAACCGTTCCCGTACCAACGCCACCGAAGAGAGTGTACCAGTGCGTGGATAAGATTTTAGTACTGCCCAAAACAGAGACCAAGCGGCCGATGCAAATTATTTGGCCCAAGTACACCAAGATATTTCTTGGTGATTTGGATTTTGAATATGAACCGGGCAGGAATTGTGTTCGAACAAATTAGATGTGAGTTTGTTCTTCTGCTTCTCAATTTGCCTTTTTGACTCTGTGTTTTTCTTCCAGGAACCACTTGCTGTTGATCATCCTCGACTAGAATTAAATAAATTATTTTTCTATACAAAAAAATTAGAAAAGAAACACATTTTAAGCTGAAATTTTTGAAAGTATTTAGCCCTTGATGAATTTTCAAAACAGTAGACCGTTAAAATCTTTCATTGAAGGTTTGATTGAGAAACTCCAAGTTCGTCCTGAATGTTTGCGCACCAGTGCATCCATCAGACAAACCTTGCGTGCGTGAGAATGTTTTAATTTGAATAAAAATCTTTGTTGAATATTTAGTTTGTTTTCCAAGATCCTGTTCCGTTTGTTTTCGATGTACTTCCTTACTTAAGGTGGCGCTACAGTCCGGTGTGGACTTGGGCCTCAAACAACAGTCTCCGCCAGCCAGCTCGGTCCCTAGCTAGCTGTCTGCAGTTTTGCACTCCAAGTTGAGTAAGAGTACATATAATCAATAGAAAGACTACTACTACTACTAGGTCTATTGAATAAACTGGTACTCTGGGGTAGTTGGAGCCCCGTTCATTGTGTCTTAGGACCTTTGAACGCCAACTACAGAAGCGGTAGGCCCCCTTGTGGGAGTTTCAGAGGGGCTGTTGGTTGACGAGAAATTCGTTCTCGGTAACTGAGTTACCTTTTTCAAGCTCGGTTATATAGATAGAAAAACATTTACCATTATGGTTTCTTCATGGAAGAAATAAACTGGTACTTGAAAACACAATTGAAATTTATTATATTAAATGCAATGAAGGGATAACATACGCAAAAGTTTGATAACGATGAGTTTCAAACAGTGTGATTAAGGGAGAGTATAAACTCTAACAAACAGATACCAATGTGAATGGTCACACGTCGGATAAGGCTTAATTGCTAGGTGCCGACGTAAAACTGCTCACTACTACTCCAAGTTGATTGATGTCCTCTTCCACTTGTGTGCGCTACCTGAGTCGCGGTCTTCCTCTCCTTCTGCGTCCCTGGGGAATAGTGTCGTAGGCTTTCCGGGCCGGAGCATTGGTGTCCATGCGCTCTAAATGACCGAACCATTTGGGTCTCTGGACCTTGACCCTTCTGGCTAGGTCCACATCGTTGTACAACCCGTAAAGTTCGCTGTTCTATCTTCTTCTCCATTCCCCTTCAATGCACACGGGGCCAAAGAAGAACTTTCCTCTACCGCAAAGTGAAAATTTGGTCGATGGTTGACTTTCCTGGCCTGAAGCCACATTGATAAGGACCAATCAGACTGTTGACGAAAGGCTTCGCACGTTCACATATTACGGCAGAGAGGTTCTTGTAGGCGATGTTAAGTTGGCTGATTCCTTTCTTTAGTTGGCGCAGTTTAGAGGATCGCCCTTTTTCAGGATCGGGCAAACAATGCTGAGGTTCCATTCATCGGACATGCATTCCTCCGACCATAGCTTAAAGATGATTTGGTGCATGCTCCTATCTAGATCGTCGCCTGCTGCGTTGAACAGCTCGGCAGCTAGACCATCTGCTCTAGAGGCTTAGTTGGATTTCAGCCGTGATATTGCCGTTTTCACTTCTTCTAGGTCGGGTTCACGGAATTGTTGGCTGTCATCGTGTACGATAAAAGGCTCCTGCCTGACGGCGGTGTTTTGTTCGTCGTCGCCGTTATATAGTCTACAGAAGTGGTTTTTCCAAATCCCCAGCATTGACTGCGGTTCTACTATGATGTTCCCTTGTTTATCACTGCAGGCATCGGTTCTTGCTCGATGGCCTTGAGCCAGCTGTTTTACCTTCGATGTAGTCTGTATAAAAACTCTGATCACAAAAGGACTGAAGTCATGTTTTCTTTATTTTTAATGAGTATGCAGACCAGCACAACATATTACCAATCAGCCTTCCTTAACTTACTTATTTTGAAGCATCTAATGCTAATTTGTCGAACAAAAATCATGGTCACAACTACACATTTAAAAAATACAACAGACAGCCTTGAAAACAAAACCATAGCACTAAGGACTACTTGTGGACTTAATTGTTATGTTCGATCAATTCTAAAAGAGCTCTGGGAACATCCATTGTTTGGTCATCGACTAGAACTATATCAAAAGCATCCATGTATTTGTTGAGGTTCTCGTCAACCTAATTCAAGATTTTAAATTAGAAAACTGCGGTAACTTTAATTCCAAAGAAAACCTTACGTGATCGAAGAGAAAACCAATTTTAATTATGTGCGAGGAACTGGGAACTCCATCAGCCATGCCGGCGTCACCAATTGAATCTCCCATCACAATGATGTGATCTCTTGAATGCACAAGATCATAATATTCACTGCCTTCGAGGGCTGTTTCGTTTTTATTGTATGTGTGGATCATAGGTTCCTTGAACCCGTTTACCATATCGCCTTTGTATTGAAGGAAATTCGATATAACCTTGACATTTGGATACATTACTTTGGAGTGTTTCAAGACCGAAACAACCGAATTTCCAAGTCCAGCCGAGAAAACTAGTACAGGGACATCTAAGCGATTGAGTGAATGAAATAACTCATGAGTGTGGTCTCGGAGTTTGTCCTTGCAATCGTAGGCTATCTTATCAATCTCATCTTGAGCAAGTGGAAATCCGCTGGAGATAGACAAAACATAATTAATTAATATCACGGGATTCAATCAGAAATTTCGAACAAATAAAACAATAAACAACTAATTTGTCATTGGAATAGTTAAAACTATGAAACTAATCACATTTTTTTCTAATCGCAAAATAGGTGTTTAAACGATAAGATTAACTCACGCCAAGAGATCTCCAGTTTTCCTCCACCATTCGACCATATATTTGACCTTCTCCTGCACCGGTATGTGTGGATCAATTTCGATGGGACGATATTTGTCAAACAATTTGCCAGACTCCTCGACAAATGACTTCGGAAGTGACTTACACGCATTCAATATGCCAAAACTGCTCAACACCTGTGATCCGTCTTCGGTCCTTTGTTTAGTTATGGTATAATCAAAATCAGAGACAACTTGCAGACGATCCACTCCGCCTTGGGCAAATTCATTGATGATTTTCTCAACACGGTCAGGATCCTTCATTTTGCAATGCTTTTGATTGAGCGTCGGAATATCCTGCAACCGCAAGTACTTGCTAGAATCGGGTCCCACCATTTTTGCAATAATTCGCGAGAATCTTGAACGTATTGGCGAAGATGGATACAGGATTAAGAGTTCCTGATGCAGTCAAGTTTGGTTTATTGCTATAGAAAGCAATATGCAACAACAAGCAATGAGAATTAACCTAGCTTTGGTACTCGAGTTGAGAAGTTTTTTTTTTTTTTTTATAAACACTGATGGAATTTGGGTTTGGTTGACGTTATTACTGTTACTGGCCGACCGTTTAATTATGCAATATATTTTTAATATCAAAATAGATATTTCGCACTTTTATTTCGACTCGGACTCGTTTGTTCGAAAGTGTCCGCGGTATGCGTGCGCATTGCACCGATGTCAGAATTGAAAACATTGGAAAACAGCTGAACTTTGATGTTTGCGCAAAAATGTCAAAACACTAGGAACACAATTGAATTGCAACAAAAGTGAAACGTCCCGCTGTGGGAATTGGAATCGGAACTGAAACAGTTGTGAAAAAACCCTATATTTTTGACGTGTGGGTAGCGTGGCTGTTCTTAGACCCTGTTCACACCAGGTAGCACGAATCGTAAATTTCTTGAAGTCCATGCATGTATAATATTCTTGTCTAGTACAAGTTAGATGGCAAACGATTGTAGCACCATTCTTAGGCCCACGCGAAATCCAACTTTCCTGATAGGTTAGATACGCCTTTTTAATGGACGTTTCTTGATCTTGAGAACATTAAAATACAATACCAAAAGTATTGGAATGAATTTTGTATTCAACACATGTGGTTCCATTGCTTCAAAAATTGCTAGTTCGTCGGAATATACCAATGCCGTAACAAAGCCCCATAACAAGAAATCGAAAGGCGTTACCTCACACGAACGAGGGGGATATAGAATTGTCATCGAATTGATGTTACGACTGCGCGCTGTATGGCAGGTCAGTTCGTTGAGTGAGAACCAAATTAATTTCAAAACTAGATCGACTTTGGCACTAGAGAATCGTTCTGTAGCCATACTTCGCGAAAAAAAGAAATGTACACCGACACCTTATTTTAAACCCTCTCTCATTTTCCTGATGCTCGCATCCTGTGCTTTGGAATAAAAAGGGAATTATAAGTAAAACCCTTGAGTGCTTGGTTATCAATTTATCATTAAAAATGATTAATTTCGCACTTCATAAAAAGAGACAACTGTCAGTATATAACTGTCATTAGGCAAGCGTATTTGTTAGAACTGTGCTTAATTTTATCAAAATTTTAAGCAGAAAACACAAAGTTGCTTTTCTGTTAGCACTGAATCCGTTACGCCTTTTTATCAAAAAGTAGAAAACCTTTCAACTTTTGCTACAGCTTGTGTCACGTAACGTTTATGTTACGGGGTTCTCGCAGTATGTCAAATAGAAGGTTAAGCAATATAGCTGCTTTTTGTTAGGTTGATAGCAATTTCTATGCTTTAACTTGACCCGTCACTCAACGCTAACAGAAAAGCAACTATGTGTCTTCCGTTTTACTGTTCAACCGTTCGACTAGGTTCAAAAATTTTGAAGGAAACCCTTTTATTTTTTTTCTATATTTAAGGGATGCATGACCTAACCGATATATTAGTCCCTCTCTCTGAGGACAAATTTCCCAGTTTCTTAAAGGTTGTTCTACACTTGATTATCATAAGTTAAATATAGGTTTTTTTCGGTATGTATATATGTAAAATGTATGTAAAGATCATACATCATACATTTGTCATATGCCAAAGCCAGTGCTGCCACGTTGTTTTTTATTTATCTAATGGTTTTTATAGCATGTGAACAACATGCAGTTTTGCAAAACATTTCAAAAACGTGATGAAAAACACGTGGTTTTCCATACATACATACATACATTTTACAATCTGTTTTGATATAATCAGCCAAAAACGGAAAACTGAAAGCATTCAGCAATCTGTCCTTTATTCAAGATGGAGATGTTTTAAGAGCTGAACTTCGAGCGAAGTTGAACTTTTTTGTCGCCCGACAAGTTTGACATTTTCATACAAATTTCAGGTGTGATTTTCGTCATCGGGCGACTGGCTACTGCACTCTTAAGTTGATTAAGGGCTGCCATATTAAATTTAATATTAAGGCCGTGTGAGTTATGGAGCTAAGCGAGGTCATCGTCAAACCAAAAGCTAACGATGACACCGCAGAGCTCCAATTCACCAAAACCAGCCGGTTCTGAATTTTTCATTTCATGGGAACGGAGATTGCATGAATCGAATTACATTCATTTTCCATTCCCACGAAAAGTGCTGATATGTGTTTAAAGTATAATTAACAGTTTCTATGAATATAATAAAGGAGGTTGATTAGTTGTTTGACCACCGAGGTACACAGTTTGGTTTATTTCGGGGATAGAAGACTGGCGCAGTCGAAACAAAACAAACTGGGAATTAACGCAAACAAAAAAAGTGGAAACGAAGCGGTTTAACCCTGCAGTGCACACGTGGGGCCTGACAGGCCCAAGTGAAAATTAAAATACGTATAAAATTGGAACCGTCTTTGGAAATAAAATAATCTTTCATCTACCTTCCTAGAACGTCGATATGTATCCTCGAACACAAAGATAACTGTAATAAGTTCAGTAGATTTTCACTAAATAGAGCTTCGGGCCTAATAGGCCCAAGGTATACATTCACGTTACTGTTTTTTTTTATTCTCAGATACAAAACGGCATATCTCTAGTCGTTTTCGGATTATTTTCGTGGGTTTTCTTTATTATTTTATGGATATAAGTGAGAGAAGATTGTTTTCTTTTTGGGTTCGTTTCGTTTATCTCGTAAACTTGTAAAAGACCATTTGAAGGATCGTGCTTCAAATAATCATTTTCCACTAGAAACTCGTTCAAATGCGAGAAAATTTTCTGGATTGCTGCCTGTTGAAGAAATAGCATTTTCCAACAATGTAAGTACCAGAAAAGATTGTGCATTCAGTACAAAACGAAGGAAGAGTCGATACTTCTGCGACAAATGCGGCAAATGCATTTGCCTCCAGCATGCGCACTATTGTTGCCCAACTTGCTCTATTTGATATTACTGTACAAAATTTTTATGTTTTATTCTCTGTTTTTGTTAGTTTTAAGATTGATTTTGAACAAATATTATAAACGAATGTATAAAATTTCAGTTTCCTCAATTATTTCTACATTTGCTCATAAAATTGTGTTTACGGGCCTCTCAGGCCCCACGTGTGCAATGGTGTGATTTTTTTTTAGGTGTGCACTGAAGGGTTAAGAAAAATTTACGAACCGTGTAGAAACGAAACTTAAATAAAACAAGTGTTGTATTTTGTTTGTTTGTATTGTTTTAGCTTCTAGCCAAATAATTTCTATATATCAACATCATAATTATTATACTTACATTGTGTACATAATCTTAACATATCTCTGAAATCAAATTGGTAGCGTCTTGCTAATGCGTTTTGTCTTTGCAAGGTGTTCTCTGTTGGCACTTGTTCCTTTCAACATCTGTCTGTCAATATGAGCGGCTTATTCAAGACACATGTTGTATTTTTGTATTCATTTTGTTTTACTAATATGCTAGGACCTTTGTTAATTGTGAGAGATGTGCTGGTTGTCGATTTTTTTTTGTCGGTTACACAAATAAATGATAAAAAGAGGTTTACATTCTTCTGACAGGCTCATATCGGAGTCAGGGTTCGGTTCAGGGGTGATTAAGGTGAGCGAAGGGGAGTGACGAGAAGATGGCTTGAAGAGCGGTGACGACGATATAGCGACGTGTTGTTTTAGGGGGATCCGACCAAAATCAGGCCTTCCGGATTCCGAAGGTGGGGTGGGCAAACGAGGCCAAGCTGCACCAACATCAGCAGCCCTCGAGGTATGGTGACGACAAATGGTGATGGTTTCGTATCGTTTATTTCCGGCATGTTTTATGTTTTTGAGGTAAGAGGAGATCCAGCTGCGGTGGCAAGACCCCCCCCCCCCCCGTGTTCCGACGAGCAGAGCCGAGCCCCGCGAGCATGCCACGATCGCCGCAGTGGATTCAAAGTGTTGTGTTGGTTGTCCGGACTTTCTTCTTCCATCTTTCCTTCTTATTCTTTTCTACTCCTTTATTCTGTCGTCTTCTTGCATTGACATTCTTCATGTCATCTATTCTTCTCTTCTCTAGTTTCTTTTTCTGACTTCTTTCCTCTTCAACTTCATCCAGGTGGTGGCAGATCTGTCAGCTTTAACACTTCTCCCGATCTTGTCTTTCCTTTTTCTTTTACAGCGGCGGACATCCAGCATCGAGACATCTCCATCTATAACACTCTCTCTCTTATTTCAAATGATTCAGGGTTGAGAGATCCCGAATCGCACTAGGCCTAACGCAAAATCGCAGTGAAATCATAATTTTCGCAGTAGAATTGAATTTCAGCAAAAAGAAAACAAAACAAGTCAATCACCCCTGTTAAATTCGTTTTCGAAATTGATTTTCGCAAAGCTAAAAAAACTGTGTACCTAAATTCGTAAGAATTTGTCTTCAATTTTTGACTATATTTCTCTGAAATTATTTACATTTTTAGGGTCAGGGCATAGCTTTCATTGGTTTTCGTCATTGATAATTTTCATTCAGGTTTTTAAAGCAATAAAACAAGAAATAATTGTTAAGTTTGGTACCAAAATGAAGGTTAAGAGGTCAAGAATTTTCTTATCAATTAAAACATTTAATTAAACCCAAACATTTTGTTGAAAATTCATTTTTATTTTTTCAATGATGTTATCGTTTTCAGTGATCAGCTGATTTGTCATTCCATGTTTCACAGTACCAGCGGACCAATGAAAATGTTCGAATTTCTTTTTGTTCCAGACTGTCAGTGGTTCTCTCAATGATCTAGTTTAACCTCAATTCTCTTTAAAAAAATAAATAAACAAAAATGAATCGACAACAAAAAGAAAATAAAAATCATCAAAAATTAGAAATTAGAGAATTTGAGACCAAATTAATACTAGAGGTAAACAAATATCTAGTGTATTGTGTGACGCACAAGGCACAAGTATTTTCCATTTCACTGACATTTTTGTTCAATGACAATAACATTTCAATGAGAGCTATGCCAGACCTGTCAAAAAAATTCCACTGGTTTGTTCCAATGATTTAAACCAATGAGAGCTATGCCCTGGGCCTTAAACTTACGATTTCAAATTCGGCCAGCAAAATCGAAACGAATGAAAAACGAAACATTTAGAACACCTCTGCTTTAAAAACGAAAGTTTTTCTTTCGTAAGGCCTCAGTTATAGCTATCAGTAAAATCCATCAGTAAAAATTGAAACATCTGGAATCTGAAATTTTTGACTGATGAGCGTTTATAGCTATCAGTAAATTTACACCTCCACTGTTCATCTCATCAATAATTTGTTTAATGATGGCACCGGAACATTAAAAAAATGAAACGCCATCAGTAAAACGAAATGGATTTTTTTTTACATTTGGCAGTCTGTTGTTCAGTAAAATGAAATTTCATCAGTAAAATTTATAAAATGGATTCGTTAATAATATTTAACACTAAATGCGTTCTTTTTTTTTTTGAAAAAAATAGTCGAAATGTATTTTCAACTAATTTCATCAAAATTTTCTTCAAAATATGAAATTAAAATATTCAAAATAGCAAAACAAAATTTTTACTGATGGATTTTACTGATAGCTATAACTGAGCCCTAAGATTTATCGCTGTAATGCTACTTTTTGATTGATTTGTTATATGACATGCTGATGCTCATCACCTGCGGTATATATCTAATTGTGGTGTTGGGTAATGGTGTACGAGATGCGTGTGCATTACCACATGTGCGAGTGGAATGGGAAAAGGAAAAGAAAATAAAACAATTATACGCAGCTACAATACAATAACTAGCTTGCATGAAAGTACCTAACACAAATAATTGTTTGTTCTACAATAGTTTCTATGAACAGTTATTCTACCAAATTTGGAATAATCGCATTAGATGCAGGAAAAGCGCAGTGGGGCAGTAGAATTTTAAATTTGGAAAAAAGTGCAGTAGATCCACTGCAATTGCAGTGAAGTCCGAACGCTGTCGGAGCATATTATATTAAAATTAAACAGGATACTATTTTAAATAATAAGTAAGCACTCAAGGCTTTATGATAACCTATCAATGGCAGAGCACACTGCGAGCTGCGAGCATTAGAAAATATAGGAAAGAAAGAGGAAGTTTGAGAGAGATAGTCAGTGAACATTGGTCTCTAATTATGAATTTACAATAACGCAATGTGGAGAGAGCGATTGAGGTAAACAATTTCACATTAGTGTTGTACGGGCAAAGAACAAATCTCTTGGTAGCACGTCTGAAGTTAGGTTCGACTCGACGGTAAACTGATGAAGTGATGAGCATTCCTGGAAACGCGGGCATTACGATTGATTATCTTAAGGCAGGGTACAGAAAAACTCGCTCCCGAGCGCTCTTTTAAGCTCTTTTAGCTCTCAGCTCGCGAGCTGGAGCTCCTTTTTCAATATTTTTGGCTCCGGCTCGCGAGCTCTTTTTGAGCTCGGAGCCAAATAGGCTCCCGAGCCGGAGCTCTTTTTTTCAATATTTTTGGCTCCGGCTCGCGAGCTCTTTTTTAGCTCGGAGCCAAATAGGCTCCCGAGCCGGAGCTCTTTTTTTAATATTTTTGGCTCCGGCTCCCGAGCTGGAGCTCTTTTTTCAATATTTTTGGCTCCGGCTCCCGAGCCGGAGCTCTTTTTTCAATATTTTTGGCTCCGGCTCCCGAGCTCTTTTTCTGCTCGGAGCCAAATAGGCTCCCGAGCTGGAGCTCTTTTTTCAATATTTTTGGCTCCGGCTCCCGAGCTCTTTTCAGCTCGGAGCCCAATAGGCTCCCGAGCTGGAGCTCTTTTTTCATTGGAGTATGTATACTTATTGTAAATAAGGGCAATCATCATCAGCGGATGGCAATGATTAAAACCTAATTTTTCCATTTTTTATGTGTTTTCTAAACTGATTTTCGGGGCAATCCGGTATTTTTCAGAACGAAATATATATATAGCGACCTAGATTCATATCTTACCTTTCTATTGAGCCATTAACATTCAAATTTCATCAGCGGATGGCAGAGATTTTGACGGATTAAAAACCTGGTATTTCCGGCTGGCTCAATAGAGAGATAAGATACAATCTAGGTCGCTAGAGGGATATTTCGTTCTAAATGTTACCGGATTGCGCCGAAAATCGCTCTAGAAGACACTTAAAAAACCGAAAAAATGATGTTTTTAATCCGTCAAAATCTCTGCCATCCGCTGATGAAATTTGAATGTTAATGGCTCAATAGAAAGATAAGATATGAATCTAGGTCGCTATATATATATTTCGTTCTGAAAAATACCGGATTGCCCCGAAAATCAGTTTAGAAAACACATAAAATATGGAAAAATTAGGTTTTAATCATTGCCATCCGCTGATGATGATTGCCCTTATTTACAATAAGTATACATACTCCAATGAAAAAAGAGCTCCAGCTCGGGAGCCTATTGGGCTCCGAGCTGAAAAGAGCTCGGGAGCCGGAGCCAAAAATATTGAAAAAAGAGCTCCAGCTCGGGAGCCTATTTGGCTCCGAGCTGAAAAAGAGCTCGGGAGCCGGAGCCAAAAAATATTGAAAAAAGAGCTCCGGCTCGGGAGCCGGAGCCAAAAATATTGAAAAAAGAGCTCCAGCTCGGGAGCCGGAGCCAAAAATATTTAAAAAAGAGCTCCGGCTCGGGAGCCTATTTGGCTCCGAGCTAAAAAAGAGCTCGCGAGCCGGAGCCAAAAATATTGAAAAAAGAGCTCCGGCTCGCGAGCCGGAGCCTAAATTATTGAAAAAAGAGCTCCGGCTCGCGAGCTGGAGCTGAAAATGTGAAAGAGCTGGCTCCGGCTCGCGAGCGCTCGCGAGCTTTTCCGTACCTTGTCTTAAGGGCGGAATGGAACCTGAAATTTGGCATCATAGAGCGACAAAAATGTCTTGCATCGTTTGAGAAAAACACGTTTGTGATAACAGTTTTGCAAGTTTTTCATTTAATGAAATACAGGGGCATACTAGCGGTTATTTTGTGAGCTTCAGACATTTACCCGTCTAATACCTTTTGTAATGAACGGTGCTAAAGGTTTTTACAGCGAAGGGATTCATCGAGGTGAAAGGCACGCATTTTCGATAAGATTTGACGATGCCAAACTTTATGAAATTTATTTGAAATATTAAAAATAATTACAAAGTAAGAACTTTCTCGTATGATGCCCCAAATGTAATCACCTAATCACCCATCACATTTTCATTGTATTGTCCTTGATAACGTTGTTCGAAATCAGAGGGCACGGTAGTGCCCAGCCAAGTTCTAGCACTACTCCCTTTTTACAGGATCGAACTCAAGCACATTTTTAACCCCCCATAACTTTTGAACCCATAGTTAGAAGCTTCAAATTTAAATTACGTATTAACTTCATGGGCACAGAGGCCCACTTGGCAAGTTTTCGTTTGAAGCGTGATTAGTAACATTTTAAAACTTGAACAGCGAACTTGTAAATTTTCATCCAAACTATTTTCTATTTTCTTTTAATATTGTTGTATTATCTTCTATGATATAAAATATTCAATATATCACTTTTACATGTAAGAACTTGGCGTTCTTTTAGATTTCATTACTTTTGGCGGCTGACTTTTTACACAGTGTTCTTCGCATATAAGAGAACTTTGCCCTTTTTTACATTTTATGTTTTTGTTCTGATTCATTATATCTCGGTGGAAGCGTCCCTCCTGCTCTTCTGAATATTCACCTAAGTTATGTTTAAATTTTTCTAAGTGCGGCTGAAGCATGTGCACTTTAAGTGACATTCTGCAACCCATGACTTTGAAACTTACAAGCTTAGAAATCAGCTCTTTATAATTGTCAGCCTTTTTGTTGCCAAGGAAGCAATTGATTACTCCTTTAAGACAGAGCCACGCTTGTTTTTCATGGCTGCTCAGGAGCTGTATTAAGTTTTCAGACGCCATTATTTTCCTTATTTGTGGACCTACGAAAATACCAGCTTTGATTTTAGCTTCTGAAAGTTTCGGGAAAAATGATTTAAGATATTGAAAGGCTTCAGAGTCTTGACGAAGAGCTTTTACGAACTGCTTCATAAGCCCTAATTTTACGAGCAGTGGAGGCATTAAAACATGTTCAGGCTGTACAATTGGGGTATTTTTGATATTATGTTGTCCGATTTGAAAATCGCTTCATTGAGGCCATGAGTGGTGCATGTAGTGTAATGCATCGGCTCTGCTATCCGCTATCCCATAAAAAAATAAGCTTCATAGGCTTCGCAAAGTGTCACACTTAGGTTAGGTTAGGTTGTAGTGGCTGTCTAGTTGTTGTTGACTCACTTAGACCTCAAGGATGCGTTGTGATACCACAAAATACTCATGGGAGAGTAATGAGCTTAAACAAACCAATTCGTGCTTTTAATGAAGTTTAGAGAGACATTTTGTGTCGATCGTTGCCAGTTCGCTGGTATTATCGAAGAAGGGATTACCGAGAAAGTTATTCCTTCTAATGGAGAGTGCTGGACATGTACATAGAAGGTGTTGGACTGTTTCCTCTTCCTCCTCGTCCATGCAGCTTCTACAGAAGTCATTAGTGTAGACCCCTAGCCTCAGAGCATGTCTACCTATGAGGCAGTGTCCTGTTATTACTCCAATTGTAGAGCTTATATTTTGTCTGCTCAGGGATATCAAGCCTTTTGACCGTTTTAAGTCTATGCTTGGCCATATTTGCTTGGTTGTCTCACACTTGCTCGCTTTTCTTCTTCTTTAACTGATTTTTTAGCGTGTTTTTAGGTATAGATTTGATTGGCAGTTTAAAAAGAGTAAGTTACCACATTAGACCTGACAAACTCTTTGCAAATCACACCAAAACATACGTTCTCTAATGGTAGCTCTGTTATTCTGTTCAAATAGAAGCTCTCGTTCCCAAAAATACTGCAACGTTTTTATCTTCAAACTTAGAGTGTAAGTCCTTTGGCATCCAAATAAAAACGAACCAACCTTAATCTGAAGAAGTAGTAGTTCACATATTTAAGCGGATAATTTTCATGAATCGAGAGCAAGTCAACCTTGTTATTTACACAATTTCGCAAGATTTTATAAGTTGGTAGTTGGTTCACTATTTATTTAGGTTTCAACTACCAAAATTTCTCATGTCAAACTTAAAAAAAACACAGGCGAAATGATTTAGTTTTATAAAATTAATTAATTGATAGCAATGTATTAATAAAACTAAATGCATGAAAAACCTAAACAAAATTATTCACTCAGAAAAATAACAATAATCATGAATATGTGGAAATCAAAAACAAAAAAGAATTTTGAATTCTTTGTTGGTTGATTCCCAAGGTTTGCCTGTGTTATGTGCCTATCTTACATTATTTGATTCATATCACACGTTTATCGGTTTCTAATTTGTTTTCTTTAGAAAAAAAAATATTTTTATGTACACTTAAGATTAAATGGAAT
This sequence comes from Sphaerophoria taeniata, assembly GCA_943590905.1. NCBI lineage: Eukaryota > Metazoa > Arthropoda > Insecta > Diptera > Syrphidae > Sphaerophoria > Sphaerophoria taeniata. The sequence goes on from OX016540.1 coordinate 92,312,914, forward strand.
TTTACATTTTTCCAAATAGATTTTGAAATGAATTCACAGTAATTCCATATGAATGTAATTAAATGAATTTAAAAGAACTTTTAAAACAAAAAAAAATATTCTTTTGAAAACGTATTTTTAAAAACAAATTCACAATAATAACATTAGTTTGATGTTAATTCTAAGAGTATTACTGCGTTTAAGGCACCAGACTCTGCAAAACTATATATATCTGTATAGTATAAAATCAGCTCTCAAAACTTAAGTTTAAGACTAGTACCCTGATTTAGACAAGCAGTTTTCCGAATTCGGAATTGAAAAAAAGATCCATATCAATTTTCAGTTGACAAGTAAAATTACTTACATTGGTTCTCAATCAGCGTACCAGTCTTTCAAATTTCAGTTTTATTCTAATGAATGTTCAAGTCTTATAATAAACGGAATAAAAATTAATCCAGCATAAATGACCTTATTAAACTAAAATATAAAAATAATAGATTCTATTACTCTGACAGATCAATAGAATCGCTAAGTGCTACACGAGTAGAAGAGCTTAGTGGCTTCATTGCTTTTGTTGTTGTGGCAGGAGAAGGTGATTGAGTCGGCTCATTTAAATTTTGTTTATGCTGTTGGATTAAAGTAAGAAAAAAAAATTGTTGTTGTTATTAAACTCTTTTTGTTAATCGCATATACACGAAAAAGACATCAGAGATAATTATGATGTAGGTATTAACCCTAGAAAGGCACTGAATTTTGTCATGCCCCTCAGAGACGCACAATTTCGACACTTACAGCCTGATTCTCCCCCTTTTGAGGAATCACAAGTCATAAGCCCTTGTGACTATTTCTTGTGAGGATCGTTGTGATTCTCCCATAACCTCACAAGAAAAGTCACAACGAAACTCACCACAGTCAATGTGAATATGGAAATGCGTTGCCAGAATGGATTCTTTGTAACTGCAATATGTGTTTCAATGCAACATCCAACATATGATACGATTTCGTCAATATTGGCAACGCAAACAGAGATTGTGTATGGGGGTTGCTTTTATTATTGTAGTGTAATTTCAAAGGCGATGAGCAAAGATCGTTATCAGTTGTGAACAAAGAAAAAGAAAAAAGAAAAAGAGCGGTATGTCTTTTCTCTTTCCTTCCTTTTTGTTCACTATATTCATTCATACTCATAAATCAAAATGTCAAATCTCAAATAATTTTCTAGTTATGACCTGCTCTGAAGGAGATCACAATTTCGATTGTTTTTGTGACTTTGGGGGAGAATAAGAAAAAGTCACAAAATCAATTTCACCTCTTCTTATGACTTGTGTTGTGAGGTATCAGTGATGATGGGGAGAATCGGGCTGTTAAAGTAAATATATTTTTTTTTATAAATTTCCGTTTTTATCATCTTCCTTTACTGTTTGTTTAGAAATATGTACGTTACGGAGACACTAGGCCACTAGGGAACTATAAACACCGTACCGTCCTTTTTTCACATTTATTTATTTATCAAACAATTTCTAATGTTAGCTACGAACACATCATTTTAATATGTCACTGAACTGCTCCTATGGCTGGATCCACTTGATTGAATTTGTATGTATGCATTCATTTATTCATTAATTTCGGCAGTGTGCGAATTGCGTTAAAACTTGACGTTTGGTTAAATTTTGACATTTCGTGGTAAATACAATGGCGCAAAATTATAGTCGGCCTATGTTTAGCTCATTAACGTGATACTACTTAGCAAATTGTTAACTCAAAAATAGTTTTCTTATTTTCCTTCAATAATAGACACTTTTTAGTGCGATGCTATCTAGTGTGAAGCTAGTGTTGTCTTTAAAGAAAGTGTTAAGTGAACACGTCTAAAATTTTACAGTTCTCGAAAGAACAAAGTCAACACACCTAACATTTGACAGTGGGGACATTCCGAAACCTAGTGACTACGTAGTCAATTCGTTCTGATTGGTCAATTAGTTGTTTTGAACCAATCATAACGAGTTAACTACGTAGTCACTAGGTTTCGGAATGCGCTCAGTTCCTTAAAATAAACAATGTCAACATTTCATTTGATTTTATTTTGAATTTTCTTTTCGTATGTGTACAAATTGGAAACGAATGTATTTTAATGAAAGAGTACGTTTTGGAAATGCCTGTCTGTCGAGTTTTTCTCTAATCATCATTTAGGTGCGGAGAAATAGAACTGTGGATCACGATGAACCACCAAAACATATTACGAATGCTTTAAGCCTTGCACTCAGAACTGTGTTTTTGCTTTCGAACCCATTTTGTGATAAGTAAAAAATCGTAGCAATGTAAAACAAAAAGTGTATTAAAACGAACAATATTTCAAAAATAAGTCTTGGATCAGTTTGATTGAAAAAAAAAATTCATATTTTTCGATTTAGGAGATGAAGTAGTCAAGTGAGAAAACCCGACAGATGAAGCAGCGCTAACGTTGCATTAAAAAGATAAAGTAGGGGTTTCATGACTTTATCTTTAATGCAAGTGTTTAGCGATAAAACTGTTCTTTTGCTGACTAAAATTGACTGAAACGTCAATTTAAGCTAGTATCACACTAAATTCTCTTAAAATTGTTCATTAGCGGACTATAATTTTGCGCCAATGTGTTAAAATTAGACAGTAGTATGACAGTAATATGACAGTAGTAATTAAATTTAACCAGTATTTTTAAAGCAATTCATCCAATTCGCACACGGCCTTCAATCATGTTTTTTATGTTTAGGGTCATTCATTTCGTGTTGTCAAGTTGGTACGTTTCAAACTCAACTGTCATCTGAAGTGTTATAAACATAATAGTTGAATGGGTGCCATTTACGGTAATAGGCGTTTTTCTTTTACAGTTCAGAGCTCTGAATTCTTGAGTCTTCAGAGCTTGATGAACAGACTCTGAACAAAGTTAGTTCTGAACATTTTCTGAACGTTCTGATTTAATTTTGAAACACAATTAAGCACTTAATATTCAGGAATAATGTATTTGTATATTTGTATTAATAAATAATATTCTAGACAATTTTTTATCACAAAATGAATATTCTCTGCCATATCAACTTACTTCCTTCACCATTTTAATTATTTTAAACATTTCTTTTCATTTTACCACATCTCAATTCTCACATGCTTGACATTCGTTTGTTCGGGCATTTTGCTCACAATGATCGGTCTTTTTTTCCGAGCGCGTCGGTCGAACTCTCAACACTCAGAATCAGTACTCATTGAACTAAAAAAAGGAGCACAATTTGGGTTTGGCAGTTCAGGCTGTGTTCAGATGTTACAAAGAAAAACGCCTAATGGCTCAACCGAAGAAAGGGCGTTGGAACAACAGACAATAAACACTTAGCGATGAGGCACATTTCTCACTCGGTGGGTATGTAAACAAACCGTGTATGAGGCTCAGAAAACCCACATACGTGCCAGTGCATCAAGAAAAAATACTGTTTTCTGTCCTCCATTATGCGGAAGAGATCATGCGATTTGACACCGTTAGATTTTTCTCTGAGGCTACGCAAAAGACCGTTTTACGCGAATAGGCTTCGAACTTTAGACGCTTTATAAACGAACATTACTCAAGTTTTGGCCGAGATGGTGGGGAAGTGGCTTAGAACCAGAAGATAGTTATACTAGCTGACACAGCAAATGTTATTTACTGTACGTTTTTGTGTCACTAAACGGCTGAATCAGTTTGAATGAATGCGATAAGGTGGTGCCCTAGTTGGCTTAGATTCACAAATAAGGTGTACTGGCTGACCCGGTAAACGTTGTTTTGTCATATATGTAGTTTCTAACAACGGCTACACTGATTTACCCAAAATTGATGTGGAGGTAGCTTAAAACCAGAGGACTGATACTTTTTATTTTACTAGTTGACCCTAGAACCAGGAGACGGCTATAGGATACTTTTTATCCTATTAGCTGACCCGACTACCTACTTTTATTGCAGCAGTTGGCAAATGGAATGGTTTTCCAAGAATTGTAGGTTTTTAGATAATTTTTAACACCCTAATCACCTTACCTCTTCTTTGGGGTATGAATGATTAATGGGTAAAATAAGTAAACAAGTGGTAATAAAAAACTCATTCATCAGATTATCAAGCTTGGTCACGAAACAGTTGGATAAGAGCGCTTTTGGAAATGCCTTCATTTTCGAGTTCATTTATGAATTCTTGAATTTCCATTGTATAACCCATACAATGGAAATTCAAGAATTCAGTCACAACAAACTAGCTTCGGCTTCGTCTGCGTTACGATGCACCCGCTTCGAGTTTGCTTTAAATTACAGTCCACCCTCTATCGTCTTCATCCCTCCAAAAACAAATGAATTTTGTTTTTGTCCTTTTTTTTAACAGCTGTTGAGCTGTCGGATAAAGCAAATGTTCAGCATATTTGAACCAGAGCTTCTGTTTGGAGTCACGTTACGTAATATTACGTACGAAACGTGAAGTCGAAGCTTCATTGCGATAGCATGCATTGAATTCCTATTGCTGACCTCGTAAACGTCAGGCGAAGCCGAAGCTGAAGCGTGTTTGTGATTCAGCCTTAAGATAGTACTGACCGGGCAAAAACAAGGAAATACGAAATTTATCCAGCAAACTTAAACGAGTCAATAAACTGAGTTGAATTTATCGTAATGCTAGTATTGTACGCTAGTATACGTACGATTCACGAGTGGTTTGTAGCCATACCATCAATAATTTAAATCTTTATCTTGTTGCAAGGGGTCTTATGGCTAAAACACAAACTCATTTCGGCCTTGAATACCAGTTCTCTCTACATCATTATCATCTCTCCAAAAGGAAATTATTTTTTGTTATGTTCTTTGTTTAAACAACTGTTGAGCTGTCAGAAAAATTAAATGTTCAGTATTTTTGAACTAGAGCTTCCGTTAGGAGTCACGTTACGTAACATAACGCCGTTCTTTTACTTTTTCGGCAGTTTTTCTAAAAACTGTCAAAAATCGAGGAGTGGGGATGAAATTTTGTGATTCTCCCAAAAAGTAAAAGAACATTTGACATCAGAAATCTCCCAAATGCAAAAAATTATATCAAACGTCAGCAAAATTCAATGTAGATACTTCTTATGGTTTGACAGAACTTACAGAAACTGCCACAAGAAATTTGTGTGGCTAAAATCGTGAGATAGGGGAAATATTTGTCTCCTTCAAAAGTGACAGAACGGGAGTAATAGAACAGTGGAAGAATTTGGGAGTTTTCGGCAGTTTTAGGGAGTAAACGAACAGACCTATAATGTACGAAACGTGAGGTCGAAGCATGCATTGAAATCCTTTGGCTGAACTCTTAAACGTCAGGCACAGCCGAAGCTAAATCGTGTTTGTGTTTCAGCCATTAATGTAACACAAATAACTTATTGTTACAGTTGCCATACGACCGAGGCTCTGAATTATCCAAAAGTTTTTGAGTTATTGGATTTACCAGTCATGCTGCCGCATAATATGCAAATGAAGGTAGGCTCTCCGTAATATGAACACAGCACGGTTGTTCAACGGCACTCGATTAATCATTGAAGAACTAACTAAAACCATTTTAGAAGCCAGCATTTTAAAAGGCACGTTCGGAGGTGAAAATATATTAATACCACGAATCCACCAAAAATGTGTCAGTTGAATTTAAACGTCTTTAATTTCTAATTAGACTAGCATTTGGAATGACTTCGTGACACACTAACAATAAATACCCTACAAATTCCCTAGAAATTATTTTTATGGCAAAACAACGTTTACTAGGTCAGTAAGTAATAAAATACAGCTTAGATTACTCCTTAATATTGTAGTTTTCTGTTATAAGTGAAATAATTATCAATTACCTATTAGTATTTCCGAAGATTAAAGCCTTCAATTCAACAAAGTTAATCAGCCTTATCATCGTATCCGATCGTAACAAAATTGTATCCCATTATTACGAAATACACGAATTTTGTATCATCGTAGGTGTTCCGATTGTTATCTACGATTTAACAATCGGAACACCTAACCTAACCTACGATTTAACAATCGTAGATACCTCAGAAAAAATTTCAAATTTGCGTTGAAATGCCAAACTCAGAGTGAAGCAACGCAATTTCATGCGGTGAAAATCAAAAATTAAATTAACGTTATGCGAATGCGATGCATAGCGATTATATTGTTTTATGCGTCTCCGATTATTCCGACAGCTAAAGTGTGGCGGAACATTTGCGGAAATACATGCGTTGTTACACATTTCCCTTACGAAACGGATACCGCGAACAAAATAAATGTTACGATCGGAGCTTTATTACGATCGTAAGTTTCTCCGAACGGATACGAATACGACGATAGGGTAGAATATTATATTACAGTTGACTCTCCCTAAGTCGAATTCTCGGGCTAAACCAGAAAACTTGAGTTATACGCCCATGTTCCGAATTTCGATCGAAAGTGAATTGAAATCACTTTTCAATTTCACGTGAAATGAAATTGCATGTTCTTCAATTCGATCGATTTCGAAAACTTCGAAATTGTTTCGAACTGTCAGAACTGAAGGATCATCCATTTTTATTTTGTTTCTGAAGTAAAATATTTGCTGTTTTGAAGATGGATGCAATTTTATTGGCAATTTTAAATGAAAAAAGGAAGCAGAATTCAAGAGAAAAAAATAAGACGAATTTTGCGAGACAAATCAAATATATGTATTTGATTTACCTGACACGATATGTATGTGAAAATTATGTAGAATTGTTCTGATAAATAAAGTAAATTCATGATTTCCTCTTTTAAGCTTTCATGGTAATTTTAGATTAAGCAAAGACGCTTTTTTATATGTTTTAAGAGAAATAGAACCTTTCATAATACCTTCATCGATTCCTTCAATTCAATTGCAGGAAGACCAAGAAAACATGCAAACGCCAAACACAATGACAGACAATTCACAAAAATAAAAAAATGTGATGAATGCTTTTAAAAAATGGAAAAAACCGAAATACAGAACATCCATTTTCAAGTTCGAAAATCCAATCCACAATAACGAATTGTGGAACACCCAAATTCACTTTCGAAAAGTGTATTCACAATAAGTGAAATGCAGAACATGGGCGATAGAGAGACATTATTTTCCTTTTCTTCTTCTTAAGTGGTTATTTCTTTAAAACAAAGTACATGTAATGGTTTGAACAAGACATATGTGTGTATGGAAAACTGAAGGGAATGATAAAAAATGATCAAAATATTCGAGTTAGGGAGAGTCAATTGTATTTATAAATTATGTTGCATACGAAAACGATTCAGTTACGAAGTTGTAGGAACTCACTGCCCACTGGCATGCTATTTCTGGTATAAGTTAACAACAGAAAAGGGATGTAAGGTCTGTTGTTCGTTTTTTGTTTGCTGCTTTCCGAGACTAGATGCGTAGCGTTACCGTAACGATATGGTAAGATTTTTTTTTTTTCAACTTGCATCTGTGAAAATTATGATAGCATTACCTCTTTGTTTCGGTCTCCTCTGAGGAAATATCCGAGAGTCTTTGACCTTCCAAGCCCTCACACCACGACAAGGTCGGTAATATAGTGAGAGAATCAAAAGAATCAATTTATTGCTCAGAATCAGAGCCTTTCAATTATAAGTTCCAGAACCAATAATGATCTTGGCACTTAACAGTGTGCAGAATTGTTTACATGGAAACGACCGCCAGGTCAAAATCACATCACGTAATAAGCTATGGGTAGGGAGTTCAAGATGCTTTCCCATTGAAAGATGAGGATAAAAAGGGCAGACTCGAGCTTGTCTCATGATTTCTAACCTTCGTCCAATTCAAGGAAAAAAAACGGCGTGGTTTTCAATTATTTAACGAAGATGACGTGGCCTCGTTTAAAGACAAGAAGTGTTGCCAGAACTTATTTTTTTACATATGTGATGGAATTCCGTATAGCCTCTGTTCATACTACATTGTTACCGGCCCAGGCGAAGGGCAAACACTTCATCGGTCATGATTTTGGTAGTTTTAATCGTAGTCGAACTTACCTTTTGCGTTTTTGTATTATTACTTCCTTGAGTCGCACTTGCACCTGATTTACTGATTCCACTTAATTTTGATCGATCTTGTATTTGGAATGACCATTCCAAGTTTTCGATGTCCTTGGCTGTTTTGCCAAATTTTTGAATCGTGTACCTGGAAAAGGTTTTGAAAAAAAAAAATTGATTTTCTGGTACTGATGATTTACAGATAAATAATACTCACTGGTTCAAATAATTGTGAACTGTCGACAGACCGGCTAACTTCAGTATCCCATTGAAATTAGGTACCTTAATTAGATAATCCTCTCCCACACGCTTGACCACAAATTTCGGCATTCCATCGATATTAGCATAAAAGACTCCATATTCTACATTAGCGTTGGACGAACCCATCGAACTGGCAGTAGTATTAGGAGACGAATCCTCCCCAGTCGCACTAGTCGAAGGGGGAACAGTGTCATTTTTAGAAATGCTAGATTCTTCAGTATTGAACGACGATGACGAATTCGATGAGGAAGTCGTTTCGGGTGCCGCAGGAGTCGATGATATGACAGTCATCTTTTGTGTTGTTGAACCAACAATAGCGAACTTTTTCATCCGCGGCAGATCAATGGGAATGCCTTTGACTGATTGATTTTTCACCGCAGCAGAATCCCCTGGTCCAGACGTAGAAGATTTAGAAGGTGACATTTTCATAATTGGATTTTGAATGGCTTTAACTTGAAATGGAGAAATGGGTGTTCCATTTGCGTTCCTTTTTATACCAACTAAATTTGTTGGCGTCGAAATAATATGCCCTGCAATTGCATTCTTCCTTGCGGGATCAGTAACGGTTTTGATGGCATTCACAACTTTTGATTGAGATGTGATCCTGGCCGCAAGCCTTTTTGTGTTTTCTGATATGTATAGAGGATCTAATTGTGGTTGTTTAGATGACGCAGTTTCTGATTTCCCATAGCTGACATATGTCTTATTTGGTACCTTAACCAGGTAGGCTGGTTCTGGCTTTGTACCATCATTTGGTTTTGATTGTAAAGGGGTTGGAAGTATTTTTTTGAATATCTGAGCAGGAATTGCTGCAGGTTTGTTTTTTCCGGAATCGGTGGGTAGACTTTTTCTAAATTGTTGCTTGGTAACTGCTGTAGCGAGTTGACCAAGTCTGAGCTGTTGCTGCACTGAAAGGCCACTGGAGTCGGGTTGTACTTTTCTTAACGGTTGTTGGACAGAGGTTGAATGCAACTGGGATTGACCGGAATCGGGCATACTTTTTCTCAATGGTTGTTGGTTTGAAATTGTTGGTAGTTGGACACTCTTTCTAATTGTTTGATTGACTGGATTTTGTGGAGATTGAGCCGTGCTTGGAACAGTATTTTTCAATAAGGTCTGGGGAGCGACCGTTAAACGGTTTTGAACGGAATCTGGAAGAGTTTTCGTAACTCCTGTCTGTGGAACAGATGTTGTTGTTGCCAAGTTCTTGGTACTAGGCAAAGGATTCAAAGCTTTTTGCAACCGAACAACTTGACTTATTCCAGTTGGTGTCCGCATACGTACCACTGAACCGATTGCTCCTTGTGCCTGCTTTGCCACTGTTGGATTTCCAGTTGAACTATGTGATTGGCCTCTAATAATTGTATTTATTGTTGATGGCGTTCGAACAATTAATCCACCAGGTCTACGTTGTGGTATGTTTTGTGGGGAAGTAATGATTTTACCAGCGACAATACGCTGTCCCTGTTGAGAAAGTATTATTTGGGGTCTTGGTGGCTGCTGCACCGATTGAGCAGGTTTTGCTTGGGGTCTTTGTGGCTGCTGCACCGTTTGAGCAGGTGTTGCTTGGGGTCGTTGTGGCTGCTGCACCGATTGAGCAGGTGTTGCTTGGGGTCTTTGCTGCTGCTGCACCGATTGAGCTGGTGTTGCTTGGGGTCTTTGCTGCTGCGAGGATTGTTTTATTAATGGCATTCTGTTCCGGGCAGGTACCCAACCATACGGACCCATAACACCAGCCGGTAATTCCTTTATATTCATTATTTCTTTTGTTGGCGGCTCGGCTACAGGTAACTTTGGATTTGTTGGTATTGCAGTAGACAATTTAGTAATGGTAACATTTCTGTGCCATTTTGTCGGAAATTCTGTCGGTTGTTGAGAACTTACCACCGGTTCAGTGATATTTGTCGGTTTCTCAGGTGCAGTGGTGTTTTGTGTTAACACTAAAGTGTCACATGGTTCAGAAAGCACGGTTGTTGATACCGGCGCCTGAATAGTTAAATTGGTAAGATGTTGGGCAGGTATTGACACGTTGGTATTCGGATCAGTCGTTGGAAAAGTGAGAATTATTTCACCAGCATTAATTTCATTTATTGTTTGTGCACTCAATGGACTGCGATTGTCTTGTGATAAATCAAATATTGGCGTGGCACTCAATGGACTGCGATTGTCTTGTGATAAATCAAATATTGGCGTGGCACTCAATGGACTGCGATTGTCTTGTGATAAATCAAATATTGGCGTGGCGTCTTGGGTGTTTTGTTCGATGGTTGGAGCACGGATTTCAGGCAATTCAAATACAGGAGACTGCTGTTCGTTAGTCGTCAATATGGTGAAACTATTTCGTATCGCATCAGGCATAGAATTCGATTGTTCGGAATTGTTTTGGACTACAACTAAGTTAGAGTTATCGCCACCATAAGATATTGTGTAGTTCAATCTGTCTGGATGTGATGTTGCTTCATCAGAACGGGATGTTGTTATTGTAGAAACACATTCGGATGCACTAGAAGTTGGCGCAACATCGTTTTGACGAACTGGAAGAGCGGGAGCAGCAGGTGAAGCCACTCCTAATGGCACCAGCGGTTGATCTTCAACAATCATGCAATCATCATCTTCTTCATCATAATCATCCACGTCATTAAAGTTTGCAAATGCACTTCGTAAAGTTTGTGGTTGCTCTGCAATTTGTGCCCCAACCGCACAGTTCTCTTCAACTGAATGGAACGGTCCACCCTGATAGCTTTCTACACTTTGAGGAACACTGCAAGTGGTATAATTATTCATACTGCTAAGGTTGACCGAAGAAGTCTCGTGAGAAGGAACACTGCCAGTCGTATAATTGTTCATACTGCTTAGGTTAACTGACGGAGTCTCGTGAGATGCAACACTGCAAGCCGAATAATTATTCATATGTCCAAGGTCAACTGACGGAGTCTCGTGAGAAGCAACACTGCAAGCCGAATAATTATTCACATGTCCAAGGTCAACTGACGGAGTCTCGTGAGAAACAACACTGCAAGTCGAATAATTATTCATTTGGCCAAGGTCAACTGACGAAGTCTCGTGAGAAGCAACACTGCAAGTCGAATAATTATTCATTTGGCCAAGGTCAACTGACGAAGTCTCGTGGGAAGCGACACTGGAAATCAAATTGTCAAGACTAGCTGAAGAAGTTTCTTGGGAATCTTTTTCGACAGATGGCCTGACTTCGCTAGTCTCATGTTCAACATCAAGAAATATTCTTCCACTTTTTTGTACAACCCAGAATGCAGTTGTGTTAGCAGTTCTTTTGGCGACATTATGTCTAGACTCGTATACTTCTCGCAACATCATTTGTCCATCAACACTCTGCAATAGAATTAATTTTGGTGGCGTCACACTCTGGCGAAATGGTCCAAAATAAAGTTTTTTCTGTGACCGTGGCGTCACATACGCATTAAACTGCGATTTCGGACTAAATTGCATCTTAACTATTCGATTCTTAGTTTCGGAATAGGATATTACTTTTTGAATTCGATCCAATGTCAGGAGGTCTTTTAATTCCGGTATAAATATGTGGGAGAAATCATTGCTGACATCCAAAACTAGCCAATGATGGTTTGAAGTCAATTTGGTTGGTGGGAAAATTTCGGGCAGTTCATTTTGACGAATTTTTCGAAATGATATATTCGTTCGAACAAAACCATAGGCTTGCGATACCATTTGTTCCAATATCGTGGTAGCTTGATCGGAGATGTTCCTTTGCATTAGCAGAACTTTGAGCTTTAAACTGATGTTTGTTTGATCGAGTTGTGGCTGTGGCGGTTGGATGCTTAGTGTGGAGCTAGTTGGTGGTTTGGACTGCGACGGCGACTGTGCAAAACTATTTGAATCATTTTGATCTGAGTTAACACTTTTGGGTGGTTGTGGTTGTTGTTGTTGCTGTTGATCCTGTTGATCCGTCAAACTAATTGCAGGAGATGATTGCATTGGCATTTGAGGACTTGGCAATGCTTGCGACGTTTCAATTGCGTCTCGGCGTTTTTTGTGTTCGTTAAATTGATTATTGATCAGGAGCCGACATAATATATTGATTTTTCGTGTAAGTAGAGGATGGCTATCGGGTGTTGGTTTTGGACAGATTCGTGTTTTATCAGGTCGAAGGAAGCCTTTAACAATCCAATAGAGCTTCTGACCTTGCATCACCTGCAATGAGGAAACAGATTAACATTCAATCAAATATTTCAACTTCAACTAAGTAGATACATACCACAGCTAGACCTTCTGCATTTGTGCTACGTTTCCTATCAGTCAACATTCGGCCCAATAGTGGCAGTTTATTCCTCGATATAGCTTGAATATTAATAACACTCAGGGCATTCATAACCAATGGCATTATCGGCTTTATCGTCGCCGCTAAAAATGTCAAACTGCCCCCAGTCCGAACTTCCCACAAATATACAAAACCTTCTAAATAAGCTTCCAAGAAATTATTCCAACGAATGATGCACAATATCTCTGCATTAGGAGCGGGAATAGCTTTGCTCTCTCTACGCAATGCCATATCGATGTCTTGCATTTTCTTGCTCACCAGATTATTCATATTTTTAATGACTTGTTGGAAAACGTTTTTGAATGCATCTGTGCTAAATCCGTGAGCCAGAGCCATGTCATCGGTTGGTGCTTCTGACATTTCAATTGCTGAACTTGGTTCGGGATGTGGCGGTATTGGTGCTGCGGTTGTAGCTGGTGTTTTACTAGGAGGTGAATGTATTTCGTTTTCTCTTGGTGTCGTTCCAGTGTTGAGAGAGAATATTTGTGATATTTTCGGAATTTTTATTTCTTCGGGTTGCGCTGGGGCATATTTTGGAGTATCCATAATCTTCCCCGGACTGCCTTTCAATGGTGGTGGTCGGTGTTCTACGCTAGACTCGTCTTTACTGCAAGCCAACAATTGTTTTCCAGCGTCCAGCGCCATACTCATTCGACGCTTTTTAATAGGAATCTCCGGTTGACTGTCATTTTCTCTTTTCAATAAGAGTTTGGTTTCTGGAGTAGAATCCATACGCCCCCCAAACTTTGCACGGACCTCTTGAAGCTTTTCCTTATCTTCGACTTTAACACTGTTGTACTGATATTTATTTAAATCTTTGTGATAGTAAACCGACCTGAGGATATGCTCACTCAGACTCAATCTCGTCTTTTCATTCTCATGCTCTTCAATGTAAAGTTGTACATGGGCTAAACGCTTCTTATTCCTTCTCTTGTAGATGTTTCTGGGGATAGGCACCACACGACGACAGTAGTTAGCCTTGGCATTCATATAAGTATCGACGTAATGATTATCTGAAATTCGGCCACGTCTCTCAGTTTTATTCTTCTCGACGCGAAAACTTATGTCTGAAGTTGTTTCCGTTTCGTCACATGAATCTGTGCTATCATCGTCAGATGTGTTGGTTTGTTTTTCTCCATCCTTGTGACATTCTTCCTTTTCGAATGAGTATAGGGAACGATTTTTCGGTGTCGAGTCATCTACAGCCGCCGCTGTTTCAGTGGTTTCTTCCTGTTTTTCTATAACAATTGGATTTCCCAATGTCGCTTGGCCCTTGCAAAAGCATTTGTATACCATGTGGATCATGCACCACGGTGCCAGGTCTTTGACATCTTTAATCCTTTTTAATTGCACCGAGCAATGTTTGAGACGGGTATAGACTTTATCATTGACCAAGATCGGTTCTAAGGGGAAATTTGGAGTTGGAGTTTCTGTTCGTTTGTTGGACGATTTCGAGTCAAGCGAATCAGGGTCGTCGTGATCAACGAAATCGCCATAATAACGTTTGGGAATTTTGGTACATCGACGTTTTTTATCGTATTGAGATTCGTTAATGAGAAGAGTTTCATTTCCAGTTAGGACAATTGTTGATGTGAATTCCTTTTCTACACGAGCCAGTTTGGCTGTAGCTTGTCGACGAAGCATGAAGGCGTCTTCGGTAGTAATTGTACGTCCCTGAAACGAAATATGCATTAGAACATGTCCTTAGAAATAAAAGCAATAAAAAAAGTACATCAGTTTCGAGATGCATTACGCTTGGACATTTGCATTTGCACTGAAAAACGCATCTTTGTTTGCCGCAATGTTGGCGAATAGTAGTTCCTTCGTTAAGACTGGCACAGAGACAACCTAATTTACAGCATTCCTTGCCACAAGTGGTTCCGCCTGAAAATAAACTTAGTTTTATTCATTGCAGTTTGATATAGAAAAGATTTGTTTTTATGTTAAATGCACACCGAGTTTAAATAAGAATGCAAAATGTGGTTAAAAAGAAATTACATAAATGGTAATGCTAACAGATAGACGTAATAAAGCTACTTGGAAGTCCGAAACGGAAGAAAACTGTTAGTAAAGCTGCTGCAAAAGGAAAACTGTTGAGTACAGAAACTCAGCAAATTCAAGTAATTTTTCGCGACACGGAAATTTTCAAAAACGAATTCGCCATGGCACAAAGGTCGTTGACTGCTGAGTCAAAATAATGTCAAACGATTGTGCTGATGCTGAGGCAAAGTGTGTCAAAGTGACATTGTTGTTCGGTGAAACTGGCCAATACTCTCTCTGATTTCAAATCAGAAATCTGAGTTCTCACATTTGCCGATTGAACAAATTTAGAATCGTTAAACACGATTATAGTTTGCCAAATAAAACCATCCACCATCTTCATGCACCTCCTCGTCACCGCATCCTCTGCATAGATCATCTGAACTGATTCTCATCTTTTTCATATGATAACCTAACAGATTGTGTCCGGTGATTATGCTTACAAGAGATCGAAGTGATCCCTTGTGTAGCTGCATAATTCTTTCCGTTCTTTGTTTGTTAAAACAGGGCCAGATCTTTCTTGTAGTGCCGCAGGTGTCAAGAAGGTTCCACCTTTCATCGGCCTTGATAATTATTCTTTTTGAAATTTCCTGTTTTAAATAACAGGTAGGGGTGCTAACTAGCTGAGCTTGGCTTACGTCAAGCATTGACCCTAATCTTGCTAATTCATCGGAACCTTAAGCTCTTCGCGGCAGCATGAAACAAGCTTTGATTTTACCTCAGTTGCAGTAATCGCTTTTATTGCCGCTTGGCTGTCAATGTAAAAGGTGATATCAGCTCGTGGTATCGCCATCATTGATACCTTTTTAGCAGCTGTTGTCACTGCCAGGACCTCCGCTTGGAAGACGCTACTGTAGTCTGGAAGCCTAAGCGAGGCGGTTAACTTGAGAGATTCAGAATAGAAGCCTGCCCCTACACCAATGTCCATCTTAGAGCCATCAGTATAGATAGTATTGACGACTCACTGGAGTATGGTATATTATCTATCCATACCTCTCTGCTTGGGATGGCAGCCTGGAATGGTTTATGAAAATCAAGTTCGGGTATTTTATAGTCTGTTGTCTGGATCTGGGCATGTCCCATGGAACTGTTTTTCCAGACTTTAGTTTGACTAAGTCTCAGGGCACTTTTGGCCGCAGATTCTTGAACAAAGAGGTCTAGGGGAATTAGATTGAGTATAACTTCCAGTCCCGCAGTTGGAGTGGATCTCATTGCCCCCGTAATGCCAGTGAACGCAAGTCATTGAACTTTTGTCAAAGTTTTCAGGTTCGTGCTCTTTTCTAAAGCTTTCCACCATACCAAATTACCATAGGTTAATATTGGTCTAATTATTGCCGAATACATCCATCTGATAATTTTAGGGCTTGGTCCCCAGGTTTTCCCGAAAATTCTATTGCAGGAGTACAGGGCGATCGATGCCGTTTTGAATCTATCTTTGGTGTTCAGACCTCAGTTTAGTTTTTTATCTAAGATCACACCAAGATACATGGGCCCTGTATTGTCGATTTTTTACCAAAAGAGTACATTAACTTATATCTTCGCAACGCATTCTTCGAGGCAATACAAACGGGCCACTAGCAATTGGCGGAAGTCAGCTTCAATTAAAGGAATAGGGATTTTAAGGCATTAAAAGCAGCAAGTTTAATAAAAGCTCAAATACGCAAACACAGAAAACAGTTCTCATTTCAATAATTATTACTCACTTACTTACAGGAATTGCTTATTGCTCTAAATATATACACATTCACTAAACAAAATACAGAACATCTAAAGTCTTCACTCTGATTGGTTATTTTTGGCTACTATCTGTCATCCTGCGGAACTCTTTAAATATGAAGGTTTGGTAGCAGCAATTTCGATGTAATTAAGGAGTTCACCTACCTTGGAAAAAACATCAATCCCCAAACGACACATTAGTGGAGATCCGGAGAAGAATTACCCTAGCGTACCGCTGCTGCTTCGGTTTGGCCAAACAACTGGGTTCAAAACTCCTCACTCGAAAGAGTGTCTGCTATACAAAAATTTGATTTTACCAGTACTACTCTACGGCCGGCGCGGTGCCGAGTGCTAGACGATTAGTAAGAAAAGGGGACTAGGCACTTTCGACAGAAAAATTCTTCGGCGGATTTTCGGTCCCGTATGCGACGATGGCGACTGGAGAAGAAGGTACAACTGAGAACTGTACGAGCTGTACCAAGATGTAGTCCAGAAGGCCACGAAAAGACGACTACATTGGCTCGGCCACATCGAGCGAATGGACGACAACGCTCCAGCCAAGAAAGTCTTCTCATCCCAGCCTCAGGTTCGAGACGACAAGGAAGACCGAACCTACGGTACAAGGACCAAGCGACTGCGGATGCCAGAGCGCTTGGTTTCGGCGACTGGAGAGTACATGCGAGGGACCGTTTACGATGGAAGGCTGCAGTATCTCAGGCTGAGATCCTTAATAGATTTTGAGCCGGATGAGTAAGTAATAATTAAGAAATAACAGTGTTTAGAAGTGTTTCAAAATTCTTTCGGAGAACTGATGACATAATCTATCGACCAAAGTATACATACACGAATAACTCAAGCTTTTCCCTTAATTTTTCAAAGAAATGGAAAGATTTTTTTTTGACACCTGACCAATTTTTGCCTTAACTTCAAGTGCCTTACGCAGCTGAACCTGCCCATTGTGTATGAAGAGAAAAAAATGGACAAGTGACAAAGGGACTCTCCAAAAGGTCTTAAATGCTTGAAATAAAAATTAGCAATGATTGATGACAACTTAAAAAATATTTAAAACAAAAACAACATAAAACAAAAGTTGGGATTAAACTATTGACAACAATACCTTCTTCCGATTTGGATGTCGCTGCATCAATGACAGTGGCATTAAGACGCCTTAGCTCGTTCCTTAAAGCAAGAAATGAGGATAAACAATTTAATAGATTTTTGTGTTGATAACAAATGTTGTATTAAACTTACAGCAAACGACTTTGTTTTTTATGAGACGTTTGGGCCTGCTGCTGGTGCGGTTCAGTTTTTTTAGACGATTTCCCTTGCATCGAATCCTCATTACCTGCGTATAGATCCATGATATCGGGATCATTTTTAATAAATGAATTTTCACTGCAAGCAATTGCAACGCTATCGAGCATATCACTTAACACATTGGCACATTCAATGGACAATAAATCTTCGTTTACATTATTCTGACCAAGTTCTTTGCGAAATGAATAACTGGAACTATCAAACTGATCATCAAAATCCTCGGAACGGTTGTACACACGCCGAATTATAACATGATTTCGATCATTCGCATATGGCAGCCTAAATGTAAAAGATTTTTGGAACTTAGTAGCAAGCTCATTATTTTGACTATCAAGAAGCGTAGAAACCGAGAATTCCGCCCATTCACGAGAAATCTCATCGTAGGGTAAAATGAGTTGTAGATACCTTTTTGCTATTTCAGGCAATGGCCTTTGCAGTTGCGGAAATACTTCGAGCTCCACCATTGGCATACGAACAATATCCAAACTAGCAAATACTGATTCTTCATCTTGTGCGCGTTGTAAAATTTTGAAAGACAGCGGACACGGCTTGCATGATACTATTTGCGATGAGTTATTGAGCTTGACACGTTTTTCTGGAGAACGAATGGGCCTAAAAGACCGAAACGTCACTCGATCGATGCAATTCTTAGGACAGATCGTTACTTTGTTCTTCTTGACACGGTTTGAATGAGCTTTCCGGAACTTTGTTTGATAATTTCCCCTTCCCCCATATAAACGAACATTTTCCCCATCAACTGTTATTGTTTGACAATAATAGTTGCCCATATCAGTTAAGAGCCAGGCTGCTGCCTTCCAACCCTGTCGCGTCATCGGCACCGAGCTTGAAGAAATCACAGATTCAATAGCTTGTTTATAGATCCGATGTCCTTTGATGTTTTTCTGTAGTTCACGAAAAATCGTTGCAACGTTATTGATGATGCAGTATCTTATGTTTTTGGTTCGTTGTAAGAAAACTCGTCTTTCGGCAACCGTTCGCAGACCTTGTAGACCTTCTGGTAGGGCAGGCATGTCTAGCTTTGGAGGAATAGAGTGTTTTGAAAGTAACCCATCATCTGGACGTCGTTGTGGATAGTTTACAGCCGCTGCACTTTCAAGTGAATTATCGCGCATATAAGCATTTAGAGTTTCACTGACGAATGCAGAATTGGAATCGCGTTTACGGACAAGTGGTGTTGATAACATGCCGGGAAAGTTTCCCAGAACCCGTTCATTATCTTCGAAACCGAAAAAGTCACTGGAACTATTCGAATTTTCCCGTTCTTCTTCCGGATCGAAAGTCTCTTTTTCGTTCGACTTACTGTATTGCTTAGGAGGCTCCATTAATTTTTCTGGAGAAGACGTATCACTCTCACAGATTTCTCCAGTCTTGTGTTTAACTTTGGAGATTAACATATCGAGGAAATTTCCATTGCTACGTTTATTATTCTCTGCTTCAGAAGTAGTTCCATTGAATTCTTCTTCAGTGATATGAACCGCTGTTAGTAGAGGAACTGCTGGATCTCGTTCGTGAAAGTCCCCTGAATCGGAAACGGTTTCAACATCATCACTTTCAGCTATCACTTCAATTGAAGGCAGTCGAATAGAATCTGCTGGTTTGGAACTATTATGCTCCTCCAACAATGGAACTGTTCGTTTTCCACTTTTAAGAAGCTCCAGTTGTTCTTTTAATTGCTCGCTTACATCCCTTCGACTTTGCGATTGTTCTTCTTCGACATATTCAATAACTGAGCTACGTCTCAAATGCATAACTATGCGTTTCGACCATTGAGAGTGAAGGCGTTTTGCATTTCGCCGCTTCTTTAGTTTTGTTGGATCGAAGAGTAACTTTTGTAAATAGTTGTGCTTCAGAAAAACACGATTTCTTCGACGAACTAGTTTACATTTCAATACGATACGAGGTGTGATGGCGTATTGAACGAATTTTAACATGGCAGTCATGTTACGCACTAGAAAATCGCGTGTTACTTTGTAGCGCCGCTGGGCACGGCGGAAAATTAAAGCTGCTTGTTTGGTTGAGAACTTCATTTTGGGGATTTCTTTGTGAATAGTCAACGAATTTATCTATGTTATGCCTCCTTGGGACCTGAAAAGGTTAAATATGGGATAACTTTTGAACAAAGAAATCGGCGAGAGAGGTGTTAGTAGAAAATGGAATTTTGTTTTATGCTGCATAATGTTTTTATAGTTAGTCTCTTGACATAATTTCAGGTTTGTTTTGTTGTTAATATGCGGGGAATACGAAGCGGTACTTACGTTGTTCACATAAAATTTGATGTTAGCAGCAATTTTAAACATAAATCAACTAGCTGACCCAGAGACCTTCGTGCCGCTTATTTATTGTCTTTACATTAAAACGGTCTGTTCTTAAACTAATCAATTCAATTAGTGTAAATTCTTAATTACAACACAAGTAAAGCTCATGTATCTGAATTTTGACCGAGCTCGCATTATCTAGTATAGCCAAAGAATTGAATTGAATTGAATTGACTTGCGTGACTAGAACTTTAGCCGTGTTTTTTTCACTACTCAGTAGCCAGCACAGCAAAATTTCCCTTGACAAACAACAACAATATGGGTTGCAGTCGATAAAAGGGCCAGTAAAAAAACGACAGTTGTGCCGGCCGGCGATAGAACTTTCAATTATTGAAATGAAGACAGCGCTGATAGCGTTAAGAAGAATTATTTTGCTACGCAAATCTAATGAAATGAGCTTATCTGAGTTATGAACTCACTTAGGTTAAAGTATTTGCTACTTTTTGTAATCCGAGACGCAACCCTCAGGTCCATTTTGCCATACAAATTGAATTTGACAGATAAAGTGAGTTGGAGCATTTTATTCGCACTTGATTACTTTGCTGGCTACCGAGTAGTGAAAGAACATGATTTTTTTTCAACTTTGTCGCGCGACGAGTTTGAGATTTTCATAAAAATTTCAGCTGTCATATTTGTCGACTGCCGACTGCCGACTGCATTCTGTTCAGCTCATTAAAATGCGTGTCTATTTTTTTAGCTCCGAGCAGGACATGAACAGAGCGGGCACAGAGCGAACAGAGCTCGCTCAGAACTAAACATAACCTGAGCGTTCTGAGCTATTTAAGGCACACAATTGAGCACTGAACTGTCATTAGATACATAATTTTTGATTCGAATTATAATTTCTACTAGAATAAGCAATTATGAAAGGAGATGAATTTAGTTTATTGTTTGAGTACCCCAGATTCATCCGCCATTTCTATTGTTTTGGTTATTTTATTTATTTTTATGTGTTTCGTACTGTCATTCGTTACAAAAAATGAATGAAGTTAGCCGCGCTCAGCTTTTCTCTCGACGTGCTCGGTCATTTTTAATCGAGCCCATCGAGCGAGCCCCGATCGAGCTGGGGTATAAAAAATAAATACAAATTTTGGGCCTTAAGAGGAGTTCGGTTAAAAAGTGGTTAAAACTTGACGTTTGGTTAAATTTTGACACTTCGCACAGAATAAAATAGGCCAGTTACACTTAACAACATCTCACTGAGATCTCAGAGATTTTTAAAGTGGAACAAAAAATCTCAGCTGAGAATTGATATTTTTTTTCTGAGATCTCTGAGATGAAAATATTTTGGATTCGATTTCTCACTCAGCTATTTTGATGTGACTGACATATGTACAGCAACAATTTGTTAGGTAACCATTTTATCTCAATTCTCTTTACCGGCTCACGATCCATGAAGGGTCACAGCCTAGATACTGCAGTCTTCCATCGTGAACGATCCCTCGCATGCACTCTCCAGTCACCGAGACCAAGCGCTCTGGCATCCGCAGTCACTTGGTCCTTGTACCGTAGGTTCGGTCTTCCTTGTCGTCTTGAACCTGGGGGCTGGGATGAGAAGACTTTCTTGGCTGGAGCGTTGTCGTCCATTCGCTCGATGTGGCCGAGCCAATGTAGTCGTCTTTTCTTGGCCTTCTGGACTACATCCACATCTTGGTACAGCTCATACAGTTCTCGGTTGTATCTTCTTCTACATTCGCCATCGTCGCATACGGGACCAAAAATCCGTCGAAGAATTTTTCTTTCGAACGTGCCCAGTATCAATTCCCCTTTTTTACTTATCGTCCAGCACTCGGCGCCGTAGAGTAGGACTGGTAAAATCAAAGTTTTGTATAGCAGACACTTTGTCTTTCGAGTGAGGAGTTTTGAACCCAGTTGTTTGGCCAAACCGAAGCAGCAGCGGTTCGCTAGGGTAATTCTTCTTCGGATCTCCACTAAGGTGTCGTTCGTGGGATTGATGTTTGTTCCAAGGTAGGTGAACTCCTTAACTACCTCGAAATTGCTGCTACCAACAGTGACGTTTTGTCCTAGGCGGTGGACAGATGTTGCTTTGTTTGTTGATAACATGTACTTTGTTTTGTCCTCATTCACTTCAAGACCAACTAGTTTCGCCTGTTCTTCAATCGCTGTGAAGGCCTCAAGCACAGCTCTCTTGGATCGACCGATGATGTCTATGTCGTCCGCATAGCCTAGGAGCTGGGTGGATTTGTTGAAGATAGTGCCCTCCGTGCTCACACCTGCCTTGCGCACTATCTGCTCCAGGACTATGTTGAAGAAATCACATGACAACGCATCTCCTTGTCTAAACCCTGCGCAAGTTTGGAATAACTCGGATGAGCTGTTACCCATTTGCACACTGCACTGCGTATTGTTTAGCGTCATGCGGCACAGCTGGATCAGTTTGTTCGGGATCCCGAATTCAGACATCGCAATCATAAGCTCTTGGCGGTGGATGCTATCATAAGCAGCTTTAAAGTCGATGAAAAGATGGTGGGTTTCGACTTGAAATTCGTTGGTCTTTTCCAGGATCTGCCTCAGTGTGAATATTTGGTCTATCGTTGTTCTGCCTGGCCTAAAGCCACACTGGTACGTGCCGATTATTGTGTTGCAGAAAGGTTTAAGACGCTCACACAGTACGTTGGATAGGATTTTGTATGCAACATTAAGCAGGGATATGCCACGGTAGTTTTTGCATAACAATCTCAATTAGAACTGAGAATTTTGCTCCACCAAATGTTTTTGCCTCTGTCAAAGTGACATTGAGATCTCAGTGAGATATTGTTAGGTGGAACTGGCCTTAGGTCCGTTCTTTTACTTTTTGGGCAGTTTGTGTAAAAACTGTCAAAAATCATCCCCACTCCTCGAAATTTTGTGATTCACCCAAAAAGTAAACGAACACTTCACACCATAAATCTGCCGAATGCACAAAATTATGTCAAACGTCAACAAAATTCAAAGTAATTCTTATGGTTTGACAGAACTTACACAAACTGCCACAAGAAATTTTTGTGGCTAAATTCGGCAGAAAGGGGAAATATTTTTCTCCTTCAAAAGTGACAGATTTTAATTTAAGTGGCAGTAAACGAACGAAAAAGTGGGAGAATATGGCAGTTTTGGGCAGTTTTATGGGGTAAACGAACGGACCTCTTATGTGTTAAAATTAGACAGGCTAAAATATGGCAATAGTGGTTAAAAATACTGCTTAAATTCATTCAATTCGCGCACGGCCTTAAGCACTCGGAGCTAAAAAATGAACACAGAGCTGTAAACGGTGCGCCGCTCAGCTAAAAAATAAAAACGCCTAAAGTTGGGATTAAGCGAGAATTTTTCTTCCTTCACAACTAAAAAAAAAAAAAAAATAAAGTGGCACGACAGCTCTTGAAGAACCAAGGCCTAAGTGACTTACTCTCATCAAAAATTCTCTAGGTGCGTGTGAAGAATTGAGGGGACAAACAATTCAACGCCGATTCCGAACAACAAAGTTGAGTTTCTATCATGACAGATTGATAGGTACTCTTGGAAGTTTTTTCAGTTCTTCGCAAGAGGCAGTACCCGTGAAAGATGAAATAAAAACTTTAGGTATGGGCAAGAGTAGGACTTGAACCCATGACGTTCCTTTACAACCGTCAAAAATTAAAAAAAAAAGATTTGTACCAACGAAGAACGGACCCATTATTTGGGGTGACTTTCCTTTACCGTATTCTATGGTTTTTTTTTTAAGGATGAAAATGGTCTCAAACGATAGATACGCGTTAATTAAACACAAATCAACTGTTTTTTTTTTGTCGGAAATTATTATTTATGTATTTAATCAATAAAATTATTTCTCCATACAAATTCATAGATATTTTTTTTCACTATAAACTTGAACAGGTTTTTGTGGCAAACAGAAAGTATATGCGGCGGCTTCGCCGCTCAAGGGGTTTTAACCCTCGATGTGGAGTGCACGACTCTGGCTACACGTTCGCCGTACCGGCTCGACAACGACTGGGTATATATGCGATTTTATTTAATTAATTAAAAATAGAAATATTAATTTCCGACAATCTTCAAATTCAGAATCTGGTAAAGGAAAGTAGAGCCAAAAAAAACAATGCATTTGTCATGGGAGAGATTTTTCCGAACTGTAAACCGAAATAAAAATAAAATTACATTCCCCACGAATTTTTTTCGCTGAAAAAAACTTACAATTGTCATTTGGTTTTTCATTTCCTATTTTATTTTTATCAAAAAGAACTGCATACTTAGCTTTAAACAGAAAACATGTGTATTTATGAACACATCCGCACAGAAAATAACACCAAATTTGATACCGAATCTAACTACTAAAAAATTGCATGCGTATATACCTTTATTGATAACGGAAAAAAAGAAAACGTTTTAATTAAGGTTATCCAATTTGTTCACCGGAAGCAAAACAAAATGTCTACAAAACCTTCAAATCACAAAATGGATGCCTTTCGTAACGAAATGGTAACATAACCTAACCCCCAAAAAATAAAGCAACAGCGCACATACACACGAAATGTATCAGTATTTTCTAACCAACTGATCAAAAAAAAAAAATGCAAGAACGAAACAAACCCATCCCCGGGCCAGATAAAATCTTCCACTTCTTCGATGTGCTGGAAACACCAACCGAAATACAGAAAATCTTTAGAACAAACATCTACAACTACTTTTTAAATAAACCATTACATACTTTACTCAAATAAAACCTTCAACATCACATAATGCACAAATCGGATGAAAAAAGAAAATGTTACCTCTGTTATGAACAAATCCACCACCAAATCAACTTGTATTTACTTCATGACAAAAAAAAAAACAAATGATATGAAGAAAATTGTGTGTACTTGACGGCAACAATTCAATAATTTCACAACCGCACTTTTTTAACCTCTTTTCTTGATAAATTATTTGTTAAAATAAATAAAAAATTGTGTGGATTTCCATGTGTGAAGCTGATCAGTTTAGTTTAAGCGATAGCCGGATTTTGACTCTTCAAACAGCGAATGACGTCCAATGTTCATCTTTTCAATGAAGCATGCCATTTCATTTCTCAACGAGGATAAGAGAATGAAATAGAATACTGGTATGGAATGCGTGGAAATGAGTTTGATATTGGGATTTTCTTAGATAATAACATCAAAATGGCGCCTAATTTTCAGAAAATTTATATATGTATGTAAATATTTTTTGTGGATATAAAAATTGGTTTATCAAAAAACAAATAAGAAAAGGAATATTAATAATGTAAAGTATTATTTATTTCAAAATGATTACATATTTTTAGTTTTTTGGAATATGTGTGTAGACAGTCATTTTGATAAGAGGGATATTGTATGACGATTGTACAGTACACTCAATCCATTGTCTGACTCAGCACTAAAAAAGGTGGATGAAACGAGAATTGCCTTGTGCTTTTTAAGGTTAGGTTTTCGGGGTTTGGTGTTTGAGTACCAACATTGAAATAATAAAAATATTGATTATAGTCTTAATTATATTCTCTTGAAGAAATTATTGATGCATCAAAATTAAAGCAAGCAAATTGTATGTGTTTTTTTTTCGATACAAAAAATATCGCATGAAAAAATCTGAAATCAGATAAAAGTGATCAAGTAATTTCAAGAGTTTTGTGAATATTGGCGCCAAACGTGAGAGGAAAACGTGTAGGTTTTTGTGAGCTGCATTGTACTGAAAAACAAAATGGTTGCTTAGAATTGTTAACTAGTGGATGTTGATCGAATGGGCAACTATCAAGATTCCGAAAATAATCACGCGATTTATTTGATGTCTTTCAGAGCCTTGAAAACTGATTCACGGAATGACAACCTAAGTTTTTCAATATTTTCGGGCATGTTCATTCGGAAATTCACGATTATATCTAAAGATCGCGTTTATGGTCGCATTTAAAGTCATAAGACCGTATGAAATCTATTAAACGGAAAACACAAAGCTCCTTTGGTGTTAGCGTTGAGTGACGTATAAAGTTCATACATGAGATTGCTAACAACCTATCACAAAACAGTTTTGTTGCTCAACCTTCAATTTGACACATTGCGGGAACCCCGTAACATAAACGTAACGTGGCACGAGCTGTAGAGTAGAAAAGTTTTCTACTTTTTGATATGTAGGTATGTGCTCACCGATATGTTTTCTTCTGTGTTTGTATGTGTGTTATTACATTCAGACGTTTTTAGAAAGACGCAAATAAGTGCGAAAGAGAAAGTAGGTGAAATAGAAATACTTTAAAAAGTCTCAACCCGGATAGTTGTGGGTTCAGGATTTTCGGATGGTTTTTGACGTTTCTTTTTCTTGTCTTTCTTTGTTTCTTGGCGTTGCTTTATTCTTGTTTCTAGTGTCTTTGAGTAAACAACTCTAACACATCTAACTACATTTCTTCATCGGAACTATTATCCGTATCCATGATGTCAATAATCATTTCTGCAATATCTAAAACTTTATTTAAAACTTCAAATGACATTTTATGAGTGTTCATTTTGGCTCTACTTTAATGATAGGGCTTTGGGTTTGG
This sequence comes from Sphaerophoria taeniata, assembly GCA_943590905.1. Classification (NCBI taxonomy): domain Eukaryota; kingdom Metazoa; phylum Arthropoda; class Insecta; order Diptera; family Syrphidae; genus Sphaerophoria; species Sphaerophoria taeniata. Next base: position 92,339,418 of record OX016540.1, read on the forward strand.
GGCACAAAACTAGTCTCACTCGATAAGTACCTAATCTTTTAAAACACTCTACACAATTAGTTTTATTGGTCGGAAATTGTTAAAAGTATTTTTAATTTAATTAATAAAATTTCATTTTCTCATACAAAAAGTCTGTATTTTTTATTTGATAAACACATGACTGGGTTCAGAATGTCAAATTCTTGGCAGCAGTTTCTTGCATCAGCTGATTTCTTCGTTAAGTGTGGGTAGACTGTAAGTTTGTTTGGGTTTTTTACTGGGATATTCTGGGATTTTTTTTTTTTTGTAATTCGTAAGAAACCGATGCACTATGGAGTAAATGCTTCCAAAAACGAGTCAAAAGTCGATTTTCTAAATTGTAACATTTGAGAGTGAAATTTATACCAAACGATTGTTATATTCCCATAGAACAATAATCTGTATTTTTCTTTTTTTACTCCAACTAGTTTCGCTGCAGCGTAAGTCCAAAGTCAGCGAAAAAAATAGTATTAATTTTTGTTCATCTTTAAGCAAAAAACTGTTGATTTTAATTATTTGTTTGTACTATATATTAACTTATTATTTCCATTTTTTTAAACGAATACTTCAGTTGCAGGTATGTTTTCTTAAATTCATAATTTTTTTAGTTAAAAAAATGTAACTTAAAATTTTTTGTGATTAAATTAAAATAATACCTCTTAAAGTCTATTTTTATGATTTGTATGCATTCTTTGATAGTCGTTTTGTTTATGTTTTCCGTCGAATTCCGTTCTACTTTTTATGGAACATGATTAAGAGCTACGTATAGATTCGATTTAATGAAAAATTTGCTGCAGGTTTTTGCAGGTTTACGTGTTATGCGTGTTAGAAAATGTGGTGTTTTATGCATTTTTCACCCTTTTCAAAAAATTATTTATTATTAAATTATTGACATCTGACCCCTTATTATAACTCTGAGACCTCCTTTTGATAAAAATGAAATGTTTTTGGAGAAATGCGATGGAAATCCGGTTTCCAATAATAATTTAGACATGACTCAGACGATGTTGGCAGTTTTAATTCCGATGGAGAAAGCGATTTTTCCTTATAGCCTAGTATACAGTTCCTCAAGAAAAAAAAATCAATGTATTTCTTATGGGAGAGATTTTTGCCGAAAAAAAATATTTTTCATTTCACCACTGTGTATCCGAGCTGTAAACCTAAATCGAAAAAAAAATTATACTCGCCTCGATTTTTTTTTCACACAAAACAATGTGTAGCTCATTGTTTTGGCAGAAAAAAATTTAAATATTCGACATAAGTTTCACAGTGACAGCTAATTTATTTCTCAGAAATTTTTTCATGAACAAAAATTTTTGTTTCACCTCTTATTTTTTATTTTTTCGCAAAGAACTGTATACTAGGCTTATAACAAAAAAAAAAAACCTTGAAACAATGCTCAAATACACTTGTAATGCCTTAAAACATCTTTTCAGGTGTATATCAAACCATTTAATACAAAAAATAATTTTGTCTCGTTTTTCACCATTTTACTCCATAGTGCGATGGGAAGTTTTTCCTTGTGTTGGAGCTTAATGTTTAACGGTAAAAATGTGCTCTGATACGAAAGATTTTACTAAATTCTTCAAACAACACGCGTATGTCCAGCAATTAACCCTCCGTGCACCACGTGGGCAAAAGTTACGTCCTGCACAATGTGGGGTTTCCTATACCCCAAACTTCATTCTATTTATATATAAAGAATATCTTTTCAAACTTTATTTTTTTGATATTAATATTATTTCTGGACTATGAGGAGATAAAAATAAAACAAATAAGTTAAAAATAGTAAACATTTTTAATGTTTATTAGCATTTTAACAAAAATTGTACGTTTTTAATAACTTGAGGATACCACCTTCCTACTGTTAGCATTATAAACAAAAACTTAACAAAAAACTTCTTATTGCCTTTTATTAAGGGGCTTAATGATTTTGGGAACAAAAAAAATATTAAAATAATTAAACAAAATTTGTCCCATTGAGATCCCAGTACAATCGTTTAGACGACGTCCCGAACCACGTGGGGTTTGTGACACCCTGCCAAACTTTGAGAGCGGCCGTGAGCTGCGCATCCAGCCCTACCTATAAATGACTGTTACTATGCGATCCAGCAATGTCTTTTCTCCAGCTACACGACGTTTCGTGGAATTTGCGCTGCCGTTTAAAAAGATACAACGATTTTTGTTTCGCTGGGGTCTATTAAACCCCACGTGGTGCACGGAGGGTTAACAATAAAAACTGATTATGGCTGAAGAAGTACCAGTTAAAAAACGCTTGACAAGTGCCGAAATAAGGGCAAACTGGTAATTTAGATTACTTTATAATGTTCTTTTTTATTAAATACATACATTTTCAGGAGTTTGTCGGACCTCATCCGGAAAATTTGCACCGAGCAAAATGCAATACAATTTGGGGAGGAAGAGGGCCTTCTTCCAACAAAAAAAAATGTGCCCCAAACATCGATCCCCAATGCCAATTCAAGGCGAAGGCATAGGGTACTTTCGTTGCCAGAAAAGCAACTGCAAAGCAAGGAGTAAGGTGGGCAGGGCTAAGGGCACCTGGTTTGAAAATTCCAGGCTGTCCGTAGCTCAAGTTCTACTCCTGACTTTTTGCTTTGCAAAGAAAGTACTCTATGCCGAAGTAATGGAACAGAATAAATTTGTGAAGGAGGACAGCACCTTGTCGAGTAGGACGATCGCTGATTGGTTCAGCTTCTGCCGCGGGGTGGTGGTAGAGCACTTTTTTTGCGCATCAGGAGGAGGCGCAAAAAATTGGGGGCGTTGGACGCGTCGTCCAAATTGACGAGTCCAAATTTGGACGCCGGAAATTCAATAAAGGTATTGTATAAGTTTTTCTAAAATTATAATCAAATTTTCCTACAAGTTTATTTGGAAAATTGCAGGCCGCCGTGGATGGATCAGAGGACCTCCATCTGGAAGTGTGTCCTGAAAACATCCGAAGTGCGGAGGTAAGTTCAATGATGTTACAAATTATTTAAGTAAATTTTAAATATTTTACTTCTAGGTTCTCATCCCTCTCATCCAAAAACATGTGGAAGTGGGTACCACTATACATACGGATTTCTGGAGAGCTTATGATTGCCTACCTAATTATGGATACGTCCATAAAAAGGTTAATCATAGCGATCCAGAAAATCCGTTTGTTGCACCAGATGGTACCCACACACAACGGATCGATGCTTCACCGCCGACACTTACTCAAATAATTTTGGCAACTGGATAGTGGAGTATCAATGGCGCCGGAACATTGCAAAAAATTTTAAACATCCGTTCGGAGACCTTTTAAAAGCTATCCGTAACGTTTACGGCGATAACCGCACCATTTAACTTTTTTTTTTGTAAATATGTAAATATGTAGATTTAAGTTATTGTAAGTATTATATGTTTAGTTTTACGAATGTAGTTATAAGATTTTTTTATGTTAATTTATTAAAATTAGCATTGTAAATAGACAAAAATTTGAAAAAAAAATAAAAAAAATAATATTAAAAAAATCTTTATATCTTTTTCTTATTCCGCTTGATTTCTGTTTTTGAAAACCAAAATAATTTAAAACTATTACTTTGTCTTGTGAAAATAATTCTGAAAATCAGATGTCATTCAAAGTTCAAGCCGAAGTATAAAAGCGTAACGGAGTCAACGCTAACACAAACGCAGATTTGTGTTATCCGCTATATTATAATATTAAATTTCTAATATTTTTTTCTTAAATCCGACGTAAAAAAAATCATCGAAATAGGATGTTTTTCGATTTTCTAGAGCCAAAAACCGAAGGGACCGCAAAGGCGTGAAAGTACAAATTATCTATTAAGCACTATTCACATGAGCATGAACAACCACCAACGAATGAACGAAAATTCGTCGATTTTGACATTTCTTTCATATGAAAGTTTTTAAATCGCCGTGAATGAACAATCAAAACACAAAGCAAGAATGTATTTTGAGGTTATACGCGCACGAAAATTTTGTTCGTTGGGAGTGTGGATGATGTGGAACGCGAATAGAGTTCGGCAGTTCGTATATCAACTACAAATTCTATCCGCGACGAATAAATTTGTTTTCTCAAAGTTATTAACATTTGAGATTAAAAAGTTTATTTTTGCATCATAAATCAAACATCAACTATACTTTTATCGTTTTGTTGGGATTTTGTAAGGAAGTACGGCTGCAAACGTATCTAAAATCACTTTTCTTCATTCATTCGCAGTTCGTCGGTCGTGCTCATGCGAATAGTGCCTTAAGAGCTAAATCTACTTCTAAATCACGAGGTTTACCATACAAATAAAATCTCCTAAAATCGAAATTTAAAACAAATGTTCTATAAATCTCATTAGCTGAAGCAGGTGGTCATGGCTCAGAGGGTAGCGTTAGAGTAGTTGATTGCTAAGCCAAACAGGTTCAAGCCCCAGCTTCGGCAAAATTCTTTTACTATAAAAATGGCCAGCTTATCTGAGGCATTGAATAAGAAGTACAGGAAGCGCTGTTAGCTACATGTACAGTGTACGTGAGTGAGGCAACACAAATTTCTGATGGAGTCAATTTTGGGAAGTTGTAATGTCAATTTTTGGATTTTGTAGTGTCAAACTTTGACTTGTTGTCATTTTGCCGAGCTGTGATTGGTCAAATGTTGTATTGTAGTTTCATCTGTCAAAAAAAAACAAAAACTCGAGTTCAGGGGCGCATTTATTTTTGTTGGTGATAGTTAGGCGTTACACAATTTCTTGTGCTTTTTAACACTTGATCAAGTTGTTCACAGAATGCGCTTTCTAAAACGACCCGAAAAAGGACAATAAATATGATGAATTAAGGATGAAAAGTGGACAAGTGCGAGATAAACTCGCTCGAGGAGGGTTCCGTACTTGATTATCCGATCCTACTTTCTTTCAGTTTTGAAGGATTTTTTATAGAGGGTTAAGATTTGAAACCAAACATTTTCTTGGAAAATAATTTGAATAGTCTTTCTGCCTATTTCCTTCAATGACTTCGAAACTGTGTATCTTAAAAATCTGGTAGCAGCATTTTCGGATCACTTCTATCTAGAAAATGTGAACCAAATTTAATTGCAATCAGGTTAGCAGATTCTAAGAAATCGCTTGTGAAACAAATAAAAGGAAACCGAACTGATCTTTTAGGTTTTCGTTTTCACCTGTGTAAGAACCCTAAAAAGAAACAAAAATTTTGGCCATCGGCAAACAAAACGAAACACCACAGTAAAGGCTGAACTACATCGAAAAACAAAGTGTAAAAAGTACAAAAAAGTACAAAGCGATAAAAACATAGCAAACACACGTATACTGGTGTGACATCTATGAGCAAAATCTGAACTTAAAAAGCTCAAAAGCTCTTTTTGACTTTGCTCATTTCATATGTAAAAAAAAAAACAATATTGGCTAGGACGAAATTTTTTGAATTGAATTTAAAATTTGATTTGATTTGATTTGTCAAAAAAATGTGTAATCTCCAGGTAAGTAAATTGATAAATTAGAAACAGTGAAAATAAAAGTTTTCAGAATCGCTTAAACAAACTTCAAGACGCGGCAAATGCAATTTTTCAACTGGTGCAAGTTGTGAATGTTGTTGATAGGACAACGAAAATCCAAAGTTGGTGGTGGGTGCATCCTATCAACCAAAATCGAACCACTCAAGGTGACTTCAGAAACTTTGGCAGAATCCATGAAAGCTCAAAGTCTTATTTTTTTGCATATGTATTTGCTAAATGAAAAAAATAAGATTCAAGTGACAAAAATTAGGCTTTGAATACTTCGGGGATTGGACAACTCATTCGAGCTGAGCGAAAATGAATCGGCTCAGAAAGACCTTTGCAGTACAATTAAGGTTAGGTTAGGTTAGGTGATAAGGGGTGTGCACAGCGTGAGTACACGGGGGTCGGGGGCCTACTGGTCCATTGTGATCCCCTACAAAAATAAAGGTTAGCATCGATGCTCCTCAAAATCGATTAAGGTAGACTGGCTCGTTAACGAACCAGCCTGTGCTATCTACAAATTTCCTCATGTTTGCCATTGAGACCTGTGTTAGATCATCCAGTTCTCCAACAAACCTGTTTCCTAAATGACGGAGTCGGCTAGTTTGGAGGTTTGGACACTCACAGAGAAGGTGTTTAATGGTTTCTATTTCCTCCTTCTCCTGACAGCTCCTACAGAAATCGATTGCATTGTGTTGGCCATTGTGCCAATGGCGCAATGACCCGTTAGTACACCTATCAAGATTTTAATGTTCCTTTTGCTCAGGGATAGAATATACCGGTTTTCCATTTCATTTGTGTTAGGCCATACGCTTCTAGAGATTACGCAATCGTCCCTGGATTTCCAGGAGTAATTGATTTTCTCTTTTGATTTAAGGTCTATCTTCCCCTAACTGAATGGTCGCTACTACTTGTGTCTGCATCTGACCCTTTCCTGGCTAATACATCTACTATTTCGTTCCCTTCTTTATTGCTATGTCCAGGAACCCAGCAGAGCTTTACCTGGTTAGTGTGGCAGATTTTTTTAATTCCTTCCTACAGTTTATAACTGCTTTTGATCTTATGGTCTCACTGGCTAAGGCTTTGATAGCAGTCTGGGTGTCCACGAAAAAGTAATCTCCGATTTCAATGATGTGCTGCTTTTTCAATGGCAAAGATCTCGGCTTGAAAGCCACTGCAGGAAACAAACAGCAACAAAGCAAAACAAAACAAAGATCAGAGAAAGAAATATTGAGCCATATGCATAAACGGTAGTAAATGCTTTTACTAGTCAATTTTGATAGTATTTACTTTTTTTCGTATGCATAAACTTCAAGTAAATACTTGAATAAAAGCTTTTACTAGAAGTATAAGTATTTACTAGGTATGGATAAATTTTGGTAGTAAATACTTAAAGTGATATGCATAAAAACCTTTTACTACTAGTATTTACTTCAATTTTTACAAGTTGCTAAAGAGCAACTTGAACATTTGCTAGTAAATACTTTTGGGTGTTTGAAACGAACATTTTCATTTGCAAATCAACATTCAAGGCGATCGGTTCAATATTCTTGTCAAATGGCCGCGTTTTTGCACATTAATACTGAACAAGTTTACAAGGAACGAAGATCTCCAGCAACAAATAATTTCAAAATGCTTTACCGCTTTGAAAAAGTAAATGTTGGTTGGCTTTCTAAATACAGCTTTCCTTCTTGTATTGGAGCCTTGGATTGCACACATGTGGAGACACCTATTTTGTAAAAGAATGTTTTACAAGTGTTGTTTGTGAATGGTCAGGTTCAGTTCATGACTCCAGGATTTGGAAAAACAGTTTTCTTGAACCAATTTTAAGAAATTCGGTTAAAACAGTTCTTTGGGCAGATGAGGGATATGGAATCGCCACTTGGTTAATTACACCATTTATAGAAACCAATCACGATACATAAAAAAGAGAGGGTCATCATAGAACGATGTTTTGGTCAGCTTAAAAGTCGATTCTCAATATCCCAATGTGACAAAACTGTATACGGGTGCAATTAAAAAACGTGGCAACTCTAATAATGGCATGTTTCGTTTTGCATAGTGTTGCAAATTATTTAAATGAAACCCGATGGCTTTGAAGAAGAGGACAGAGGAATTAAAAGCGAAACTACCAACGACCACGGACGCAGTTCTGGATTCTGCTGCACCTAAGATCAGGAGATTGGGGCAGCTGCGGAGAAATGAAATAGACTCAAGCATTTTGACAAAATCTAACGTACAATTATTTTCGTTTTTTTGTCAAGGCTATGAAACAACCACGCGCCGTATGAAAATTTATAATTAAAAAATCAACAACAAATACTTCAGCTCAAAATGATGAAATATAAATACCTAATTAAAGCAAAGTTAAGGTTTTTCTTGTTACTTTTTAAGTCTATAGTATTCCATTTTACTTTATTTTTCAATTGCAGTAAGTAAATGCCTGAGTCTTCCGATGAATATGTAATTTTTACTTGGATGAATCTAGTATTTACTACTAGTAAATGCTTGCTAGCATTTACTTTTTTTTATGCATACCAAATGAAGTAAATACTACGAATCTGAGCTTTTACTTGTTGATCTAGTATTTACTTCAAGTATTTACTACTAGTAATTACTTGATTTTTATGCATATGCCCCATTATATTTTCACGAGCTTTAAGCACAGGAAGTAAGAGTTTGTAGCGCCATCTTGTGGAATACATATAAACTATTGTTTGAGTGTATTCGTTTTGAGAACTTTGTGCACAGTGAAAGCTCGCTCATAGTCAAGCTTTTGTTCACGCTCACTTTAAAAAAATGAGAGGGAGATATTCAGAAATTCATTTGTAGAAGCAGTACAGCACATAATTTCCACTGTTTTGTACTTTTTACACTTTGTGTTTCGATGTAGTTCAGCCTTAAGAAAGGAATAAGGAACTTTATTTTTTCTTCAGCAAATAAACAATTGATTTTATTGCAATATTCAACAATAAAAAAAAAACTAATTATAGCTCGAATAGGTTGTCTCTTCTTATATACCAAACAAGAGTTAAACTTATAATAAAAATTAAGTCTCATTGTAATACGAATGAAAAAAAAAAGAAAAGCAATCCCCCGACAAGATCCGAACCAGGCACATCAAGAGCATCAGGCAAGTACTCTACTATCCAGCTAACACCACACATGTTTTGTCTTGTGACAAATGTTTTATATTTTGGATGAGGGCATACAAATTTTCAAAAAATTATAATGGTATTCAAACTGTACTAGTTGAGTACATTAGGGCCCGTGGTCGAATGGTTAGCGACGTCTGGCATTTGAGTGAAGTGATCCAGGTTCAAATCCGGTGAAACGGTACGAAAATTTTATTCACAACACTTAAAGTAAAAAATCAATACAACAAAAGAAAATCCCATAACAGAGTGTAAGGGGGGGAGGGGCAAAATTTTTCGAATTTTTTATCTTTTCTCTTTAATAACTTCGAAACTATTTATCTTAGAAACATAAAAACAACATTTTTAGATTACTACTGAATACTTAAATATGTGTAGGTACCAAATTCCATTGCAATCGGCCTAACAGATTCGAAGAAATCGCTTGTGAAAGACGAATGAACAGAAAACGAAGTGATGTTATAAGGGTTTCGTTTACACTCTGTGTACGGAACCCTAAAAATGAAGAAAATGTAACGAAAAATAATAAAATAAAAAAAATAAAAATCGTGCATGTACACCTGAACGTTAAAACACCATGTAGTCCAAAAAAAGGATTGAAATTGAAAAATAAAATTGATGCACAATTAATATAATCTTCATTCAATCATATTTCGTTTGGCGCCCCTGAGATTAACTATTCAACTGCAGACCAGCCCTGTTGTAATGCGTTTGTGTTTGTGAAACTCACACTACTTAGAACAATGCTTCACTTCTTTTTCATAAGACCCCTTTCTGTACTTCTTATTCAATGATCTGAGGCCACCTGTGTGATAACATGAGACAATACAAATATAAGTCTCCTCCTCTGAGCCACGTAGGTTTATGTTATGTGTGCTTTCTTTCTATGTGTTTATCTGTCTCTCTCTCTGTTGTAATAATGTCTTGTTCTGTCCCAGCCGATGGCCTCAGACGCCAGCGCTGCTATGTGTCTGTCTCTGTAGTTCTTTACATTCATGTGCGAAGTACTGTGAAATGTCAATGTCATTAGGTGAATGATTCCATGTTCTAAGGGCGTGTGCGAATTGCATTAAAAAGTGTGTTAAAACTTGACGTTTAGTTAAATTTTGACACTTCTTGTTGAATAAAATGTGTTAAAATTACACTAGCTGCGGAGCAGGCTAAGATATGATAGTAGTGGTTTAATTTAACCAGTATTTTTATCTCAATTCGCACACGGCCTAGTAATGAACCAAACATATCTTATTTCTATTTTTTTCTTAATAATCGAAATTTAATTTAATTTTTTTCTTTTTCTCTTGAGTGATGGCCAATTTTATGGCCAAACACAACAAATTGCCAGCTGGGGAAGGCCACTTCTTTGAGGCTTTGGAAGCAGCTGTCAGAGGGACTCAATTCGATTGGACTCCCAATAAAGGATCAAAAAGGCTGAAGGAAGGTTAGTACTTTTATTCTTTAGACAATGATTCGCATTATATACACCAAGATCTTAGGAAATATAGGTATGATGAAAAATCATTATGTTCATAACTCTTACCCGAGGCAAGATAATTACTTTTAAATGTAATGCGAATTACTTAATTACTTCGTACCAATACTTAAAGGTCTGGATATGGAACTTAATGTTTTATTTTCTTTCGTTTAGATATTTGCAGACCAAAAATACCAGGTGAAGGACAAAGTGTCCTTCAACAAAGCTTCCAAAGTGCGAACTGGTGGTGTCCATTCGAGGAGAAATTGTTGACAGTGGCTGATGAGTTAATTTTTTCAGCAGCTGGGCTCTATGTTGCAGTGGAAGGCATTGCAGTTAAACATTTTGGAGTTTCTAACCCGGTAATCACCAACGCATTTGCCTTTCACATCAACTGCAGCTCGTCTAGCTGACACTTTTGAGAACATAAATCCGTTCACGTCACCAAACTCAATGCTCCACGCAGAGCTTTTGGAAATGGAGGACGAATATCTACGAACATCAATCAACTCCGCTGGCTCCTGTCCAAAGCCATCAACAAAGAAAATTAAGTTAAAAAAAAAATTGCGGATCTCAAACTTTCCTTGCTAGAAGAAAAAATAAAAAGTTAATCCATTCATTTTGCTTCCATTTCCAAGAAATTAGACAAGCTTATAGAAATTGAAGAACAAAAACTGAAAATTGAAAAAAAAGACTGAGAATTGAAGAGAGGCTCCTAGAAATCAAGGAAGAAAAGCACCAGGCATTGGGTCTGACTGATTGTTATTTTTAATAAGTTTATTATTTGTATAGAATTTGTGATCTCGATTTCGTAGATGTCTTCGATTAACATGTCGGAAAGGATACGTAATAGAAAACTCTTGGAAATTGTGCGCAGAACGAATCGGGTACAGTAATAAGGCTGATTAGTCAGTTAGAGGTTAGACAAGACCAATATGAACTTAAGGAGCTGCACAGAATTTCGCATATCGTTCGGCGGCGAAAATGACAGCTGTCAGATAATTCGCCTCCAAAATCGCTGAGAAATGTGTGAACAAAAATGCATCGCGTGACGGGCTATAAAATATGTATACATAATTTAATTTAAAAACAAAACAAAACATCAAATATGTTTTTAACTAAGTTTTAAAGCATTTAAATTTAAAATGATTTGAAGACATTTTCAATTTGGTGCATGATGGTAACCATAAATGGTTATAATGGCTGTTTTAAAATTGAAAAAAAGGAAAAGGGAAAATCGGAGATGGTGGGTAGGTACACCCGTTGTACCTACCAGAAACGAAAAGTTTCGTTTATTTGAAATATGTAACTTTCAACTTCATGAAACAAAATGACAAGGACTTTGTTATAACTTATAAAAAACAATGAGAATGAATAAGGAGCAGTTCAATTTCTTATTTGCAATAGCCAAAATAGATTTGAAACAAAATTCATGTTGCAAAGAACAACACGATATAAAAAAAAATTAAATCGTCGCGGGTAAAAGTGGAAGTAAGGGGCCAGTCATAGCGATCATTGAAATCCATCAGGAAAAATGTTTGAATGGATATTTATTATTTAACTAAGTTTTCTTTCGATTACTAATGCAATTTCTATACCAATCGACCGGAAAATATTTAAAGAATTTTTTTGAGAGGAAAATATGTATAAGTTAGCAAACTTTTTTTTCGTTAAAAATGTATTTTTCTATTTTCCGTACGGAAATTCGTTTTCCAATGATTTTCGTTTCAATTTTGTACAATTCCAATTATCTGTGTTTCAACTTCTCACAGTTTTCCAATGATAGAATTACGGCAGGAAAAATATTCCTGACAGAAATTTTCAATGATTGCTATAACCGACCTATCAGAAAAATTCCAATGATGTGTTTCAATGATGAAAACCAATCATGATACAACTAAAACAGATAGCGCATTCGCGTTTCTATTTTTGTTTCGTTCTGCGCATCTACGTCACGAGCACTCAACGAGTTTGACGTTTATTATTTAGTATGTGAAATCAAACCAAAACAATGGCACTTATTTGTTAAGATATTTTGTTTATTTAGTAAAATGTTGATATTTCTAATGTTTTTCATTTAGGTAAATGGTTTTCAATAGTTGATATTTGTGTTTATCCTTAAGTTAAAGAAAATTTGTGTGTTTGAGTGAAGGAAATTAATAAAAAATCGAAGTGAATGAAGAATTGGTCCATTTTTTTTTCATTTTCATTCGGATGCATTTGCTCCATAGAATTTCCTGGCAGATTGTTTTATCAGTAATAAATGGTTAAATAAAAGAAATTACGGTCTTTTGAAAACAGTGGTTTGTCAACTTTTTATTTAATTTATTATTTTTTTGTATTTTCTTTTCCTTGATAGCTTTTTTTCTGTGATTTGTCTGTTCAGTTTACGCATTCGGAAGAACATACGATAACGAAAGAAAAGCTTCATTACCTTCTCATCGCATTCGATCTTTGCTTTCTCGGCAACTTCAACTAAATGCTGGGTGTAGTTTGGACTTATGTAAATGCCTTCACCTTCTCCATTTACTGCATTAAAAACATTTTCTAATGCAGCGAAGTGAGCCATCATTGTGGAATTTGCTTTAGACAAGCCTCCTTCGTCCAAATGATTGACTCAAGAGCTTTCGTCTGGTTCAATTTGTTCCAGATTTGGTATGGTGTTTTTAAAACGATGGCAAATGTAGCCAGCCAAGTTTTCCAAACCGTCGTAAGCAAATGGGAGATTTTCTTCTGGCTCAGGGGCAATAGGCATGCTATTGTCCACTTTGACAACGACAAGGATTAGATAGAGAGATTTAAATTACCTTTAGGAAATGTATGAAAGCTGGAATCTCTCGTGATCTTCTTTCTTTCACTGTTGTTGCAGTCAAAAACTGAACAAACAACCATGTTTATTATCAAATGTTTATTTTTATTTAGTTTTAATTTTAAATTATACCACTTTTAATATTTTTATTGCTCAACACTTTCAAATTTCACTTCCTTTCCAATTCACAACAGAAAATAAAGTGAAATTGCGCCAAAAATACTTATTCTCCTCAGTTGATTGAGTGCTCGTGACGTCACGATAGTTTGACAGGAAAAACCTTACATGCGCAATGCGCTATCTTTATTAGTTGTATCATGAAAACCAATGATAGCTATAACTGGCCTCTAAGGCTGCGCGTAGGGTAGTGCGAGAAAGCGATGCGATGCGAGATAGTGCGCACAGTAAAAGCGATTTTTTGCGACTAGAAGTCTCAAAAAATCGATTCTTGTCATCATTTGAAAATTAATTTGTAAACAAAAATGTATAGTATTTCCGTATGTTGAACAACAGAAAAAGGATGAAACAAGATATTTACTTCCAATAAGGAGAGAACAAATTTATAATTATCTTCATGTCTCAATTCTTTCATAATTAAAATAAACACACAAAACACAAGTAATAAATAAATAATCCATTTTTCAAACGTCACAATCAAATTCAAAACAAACAATCTCGCTTCAACTCGCTCAATCTCGCTTAAAAAACTGGTCGGAAGAGTTTTGAATGAGTTGCTATGAGAGAAACTCGCTCAAGATATCGCTTCACTGTACGCACGCTCATAAGAATCAATGTAAATATTTTTCTCGTATACATCGCTTTCTCGCACTACCGTACACGCGGCCTAAGATCTGAACAGAATGCGTAGCTCGTCGCCCGACGACGAAATGACAACTGAAATTTGTACGGAAATGTCAAACTGGCGCGCGACAAAGATGATAAAAGTGGAGGGAATACAAATTTCATTTTCGTCGTCGAGCGACGGGCGATATATTCTGTGCAGTCCTTGAAAAAAGTTTAATTTTTGAGCGAATCAGCGGGCGATGCGCGACGTATTCTGTTGTCGATTAGCGATTTCCATAAAAAAAATTTGACACTCAATCAAATTCGTCGCCGGGCGACCAGTCGGGCACGAGTAGTCGAAAATGCAGCTGCATTTGTATGGATTCGCGCGATGAAGTTGAATTTTCTCCAACTTTATCGCGCGACGAGTTTGACATCTCCATACAAGTTTGAGGTGCCACTTTCGTAGTTGCCTTGCCTGTGGGCATTGCCTCTTAGGAAACTTGCACAAACTGAAGGATAAAGGTGAGCAAATCTAACAAGTTTGAAACGATTTCTTAGAAACTATTGAATAAATGTACATTCATACATTTTTTATTTGAATTGACCCCAATGTTGTAGGTATGTATGTTTCGTATACCTATTCAGGATGTACTTAGCTTATCAACATAAAAAAATGTAAACTACGCCTAATACTTAGCTATTTGATGAGAATCACACCACCATTATTTCTATTCCGAGCCAGAGATCACGATAAGAAAATAGAATCAAGATAAAGTACATGTACAAATATATGTATATGTAGATAAAAACTACAAAGATGTATAAAAATGTATGTACCTATATATTAATGCATTGTTGCATTAAGGCTAAATGGCAAAGAAACAAAATACAACCATGCCCTCATGTGTGCTAAGAACTTACCCATCCAGGTGCACGAGGGTATATATACACAAACAATTCACTTCATCCGCGACATAAACACACGTCACACAGATTGAGTTCAATTTGTAATATTTTTGATAAGATGGTCTGAAAAATCTTCACTTTCTTTTGTTGAATCTTTTTATTTTTATTCACTTGCTTGCTCTTCTGTTAGCACGTTTTTTATTGTTCTCAAAATATATAAACGAAATGGCGGCACAGCGGACCAAGATTGAAGTGAAATTCAAATGGCAATGAAATGGCAAATGTGGGATATTTTTATAATGGGAAATTTAAAGACGGTTCAATGTGTTTACATGTGACATTGTAGTGTACTGCGTTGGTGAAGCCTTTGTCCTTCAGAAAAAAATGAGGCGTCGGTAAGGAAGTGTTTGTTTTATTAATTATTTTTTAGTAGAAAAACATGGAGACGTTTGTCAAACAGAAATGTCCCGCAATTTTACTAACAAATGATTAAATGTGGTCTTTTTAGACTAAATGCACTGCCGTTATAGTCTCTAGAATTTGCTGGGGTGAAATTTTTGACAGGTAATGTCAACAATATTTGATTAAATATTATATAAGGGCTGTTCCAGACTTTTTGTGCACTAAATTAGGCAATCTGTCAAATTCTGAGGAGTGGGGAGAAAACTCTCGCGGAGAGAAAAAATATCTGAAATTTACAAATTCAAGAAACCAAATTCAAGAAAAAATTTACAAAACTGGATTGTTTTTTTTGTTTGTGCTGTTTGACGTAGGTATGTCAAATTCTCATTTGACAGGGGTGCCAGCACGTAACTTGTTACAATCGAGCTTTGTTCATCGTCTATCAACTCGAAACAAATATTTTCAGGCAGCACGTAACTTGAAACGAGTTTTTGCTTAAAATTTTCATTGTGAATCATTAAATCGAAACAATGTCAAACATTTTTCCATACAAATTTGTAGGTAATTTTTCAAGTCAATACAAAAATTATATTTTTTGATGCTAAATGTGAGGATGATTCATCCTGGATGAAGAAGAGTCCAATGCAATATTAAAGAGAAGATATTCTTGCGACAAAGGCAATCTTTAAGAAATGAGTGATAATGGGGAATGCAGCAGAAAGAAGTGAAGAAATACGGTTTAACAATAAACATTGTCATAAAATGAGTAAAAATACATTTTGATATTTGTTTATGGCTCGATTTGGTTTGGGTTTCATAATTTTTCCTAAAAGAAATGCTTGCTCGATAACTATTTTCTGTCGAGTATTTTTTTCTGTTTCAAACGTCTATTTCAAAGTTGTATGCTGTGAAATCTGACGATACAATCGAGTTCATTCGATTGAAACAAATTACGTGCTGCCACTGCTCGATTGTATCGAGTAAACTCGATTGTATCAAGTTACGTGCTGGCACCCCAGAACTCATATTTCTGCCGGAAGAAATTCCTTGGGCTAAATTTGTCAGGGTGGGGAAATTTTTTACTCTCTCGTGAGCGCTCTCTTCTACACAATTTTTTAAGTTGTGAACAGACTCTGACCAAAAATAACCAAATATTACTAAATTCGGCAGTTTCAAACTGAGTGTGGAACGGACCTATCTCTATGGCTACGTACGTAATGAAACGTAATGCGACTAGAAACAAAAGCTCTATTTCAAGTATGCTAAACATTTGCTTTGTTTGACAGCTCAAAATCTGTAAAAAATTCAACAAAAAAAACAAAATTCTTTTTGTTTTTGGAGGGATGATAATGATGAAGCGAGAAGTGTCATTCAAAGAAATATCGAAGCGAGTTGAATCCTATAGGTAAACTAAGGAATTATGGCTTATGGGTAGGTCTAGGTACCTATATGAATTTAATGCTCGCTATCACAAAGAAGCTTCGTCCTCACGTTTCGTACGTAATGATACGTAATTTGACTCCAAATAGAAACTCAAGTTCAAATATGCTGAACGTTTTCTTTGTCTGACAGCTCAACATCTTAAAAAGAAGTCAACAAACAAAATTCATTTGTTTTTGTAGAGGATAATATTTTGATGATGTTGGAGGGAGAACTGTCATTCAAAGTAAACTCGAAGCGCGTGCATCGTAACACTGACGAAGACAAAGCTAAAGCGTGTTTATTTTTCAGCCATGAAGAGTCTATGTATTTCTCCTAGGCCGTGAGCGAATTCAGTTAAAAAGCGGTTAAAACTTGACGTTTGGTTAAATTTTGACACTTCGCATTGAAAAAATGTGTTAAAATTAGACTAGTTGCAGAGCAGGTTAAAATATGACTGTAGTGGTTAAAAATTCATCCATATTTAACAAAAATTCATCCAATTCGCACACGGCTCTACTCTAAAAGTAAAAGTAGACTGGTGTCGTTTTTAATTGGCAATCTGGAATCGAAAAAGAAGCATTCTGTTTTTGAAATCAGAAGGGAAATTCTCTTCTTTTCAGAATCAGAACTGTCACTTTTGCCAATTGAACGCTTTCAGAATGCTTTTTTTTACTTCCAGATTGCCAATTAAAAACGCCATGACAGTCTGCTTGTAAATTTGTAAATGCACAATTTTTTTTAGTAGCGACGTAGGTACTTTAAAGTTTAAAACAATACCTACTCTACATAATTAAAAGAGGTGCCAAAAATAAATTTTTTAGTCAATCAACAATCATAAATATTTAAATTACATTTACATATAAACTATATAAAATGTATGTCCTAATGTATCCTTAATCCCAAAGAAGTCGATATTTGTAATAAATCTACTTCGCTTAAGCTCTGATTCGGGGTAGGTGAAAACGTAGTATCTATAACAAATATGTTTTGGATTTTAGGGTAAAATTAAGTTTAAATAAATCAGAGACGTAACGAGGATCAGTTTGTAACGCCTTTTTGCGTAGATCTGTCAAACAAGAAAAACAAAAAAACAAATCTTATTTTTGAGGTTCATTTTTTATTTTATCCACAACTAGCAGTTGTCCGCGACTTCGTCCGCCTGTCCCTCGTCCAACGGCCCGATGTTTGTCTTGAGTTGTGCATCATGCGCCCGTCGGAATATTGTTTTGAAATTATTATAAAATTGTATAATTGTCAACTCTTCCTAAGTCGAGATTCTCCTTAGCTCGGAGCCTATAAACGTATAATTTTCCACGTTTTAGCAACGCTTTTCACTCATGCTTTGCTCTTATTATTTGCACCGTAACGTTGTATAGCTTAAAAATTGAAATATTCCATAATTATATTCGGGGAGTCAATGAAGCGAAAAATACGGCCTGACCTCCGAATTTTTTTACTGTGAACCGATTTGCATGAAATTTTGGAATTAGGCTCATCTTACCCTTAACTTTAAAAGTGAAAATGATTTGAACTCCGCCACCACCCTGGGGGTGGTTGCCATATCAGATCGGATATCGGATATCGACAATGGTTTTTTATAAATTGTGATAGCATGAAAATTGAAGGAGTTATGGTCCAAAAACTTATCATTTTTTTTCTACATAGGCCGTGTGCGAATTCAGTTAAAAAATGGGTTAAAATTCCTACCACGATTAAATTTTGACGTTTGGTTAAAAAGGGATCATATTAAAATTTTTGCTGTGCGAATTGGGTTAAAATGGGTTAAATGGGACTTTTTTTGACACTACTTTGATTAAATTTCCCTCAAGATAAAACAAAATTACCCTCAAAAATGGTTCTTTCCATGTTCAATCAAATTAATATTAAATTCAAATGCAACATTATCAAATTAAATTTTCTTTTATGAAAATGTTAGAAATCTCAATTTCACACACAGTCTTTTAATTTTTATCGATAATTTCTCATTTTAATACGATCAAAAATACCATTGCAACTGTTTGTTAATTCAGTCTTCGAACACTACTTATTCATCGTTCACAGCTGTCAACAAAATAGAAAACAGACAATTAATTCGTAATATTTGGTATATATTTGTGTTTCATAATTGTCCGTCTTGGTTCGGATTCGTTAATTGTTGATCAACATGCGACGGATGAGAAATACAATTTTGAGGCAGAAGAAGAAGACAACGATGATGATAGCAGCAAACATTCCGACTTGTCCTAACACTAACACTGATGACACAAAAAAAAAGCAAAGCAAAATGTGTTGTATTTTCAAAAATACCTGATTTTTATTTCTACAATAAAAATAGATTAACTTAAAACACTTATCGTTCTTAATATATTGAATCCACTATGCGCCGTCGGTAAAATAATTCCCGGCATCCTCATACCAATGAAGTTCCTTGATTTCCTTTTTTCCCTGATGAATGAACAACAATTGTGGGGATTCCAGGAAATAACATTTACATATATCACTCTCGTGGGCGTTCTCGCAAGTAAGCATACAAGCTTTTTGTGGAGCAGCTCGACATTCCCAGATACGAATGGTCTTGTCAACAGAACACGATGCCAGTATACTCTTTTGATTTAGACTCCATTGCAAGTCTTCAACGGACTCAACATGACCGACCAGTGGACGCTGGTCAACCTTCCATGAACCACCTTCTAGTGGTGACGAGATGTGTATGTCTCACCTTGAATTTAATAAACAATAAGAAAAGTTGTATGCACAATTTTCGTAAGTAGGGGAGGAGGGGGCGGTTGTGGACAAATTTTATTAAATCTATAATATTTGTCTACAGTAAAGACTTTAAATCAACACTTTTTACCAGCTGATAAACTAAGGCTTCCCCTAAATTGTCCCTAAACATATACTTGATAAGACTTCAAGTTTTAAGGTTTTCCATAATTCAATCAACAAGCTTTTTCTGTCCATATGCCCCCCACCAAGTGGTGGATAAGGACACGGACCAAAATTAATGGGGCGGAAGTGGACAGCTACAAAAATAACCGATAAATAATTAAAAACTAACACAAGATATTTAAAAAAGAACTTTTTTTATATTCCAAAATAAAAACTTCTTATTTTAATTCACAAAAGTATAAAAAACATTTAATAAAGGTGTGTCCATATAGTGTGAACACATTCACCCCGCAAGCACTTTTTGTAAAGAAATTAATGGGGCGGAAGTGGACATCTACAAAAATAACCGATAAATAGTTAAAAACTAACACAAGATATTAAAAAAGAACTTTTTTAATATTCCAAAATAAAAATTTCTTATTTTAATTCACAAAATAAGAAAAATATTATATTAGGTATACAAAAGTATAAAAAACATTTAATAAAAGTGTGTCCATATAGTGTGTCCACATTCACCCCGCAAGCACTTTTTTTTAAAGTAATACATTTATTTCTTAGAAAACCCTCTATTTTAAAAAACAATGATCACCAATGTTATCAAGACACTTCGAAAATATAAAAAACACTTACCTGCATTAATTTCTGCTTTGTTTTTAAAAAATATCTGCGAATTTCTGAGGGAGAATAATTTTACTTTTAGAGTGAAAATCACGAATGAACCTGTTACAATTTTTACACAAGATTGACAGATTTGAAAACTTTAAGGTTTATTCACAATTGAAAAAGGCTATGGATGGCATCGTTGCCATATTCAAATTTTTTAACGAGTGGATTTGAAATGCCGATGTCCACATCCGCTCCTGTCCACATCCACCCCTTCCTCCCCTACTTACTTGCAACCCCGGTGGCTAAGACTCCCTGGGCCACTTGAATCCAATCCATTGCAAATCCTTCTTGCTGATGTCCGGTGAACGTAAACATTGGCTTTACTCCTGCATTGACCAGCTCTTCTTCGTACTGCTTCAACAACTGATCATCCTCCACGGCTTGAAGTTGTTTTGTAAGTTTACTCCATGAAGCTGCGAAAACACTATTGCCCAGCTTGCTTGCACGAACCATATTAACACAGCACAGATGTTTGATGCGAGCGCACATCATTTGGGTTGTTTTAGCCACTTCATTGCCAAGATCTTCATCTTCGTCATCGTCCAGCTCCTCGTCTTCTTTATCGTTATTGCTACCCATGGAAAAGAGTTGCTTTCGTTTTAGCAAGAGTCCAAAAGCAGCAGTTTTTATTTTATTAAAGTCAAGTGATGTCTCTTTGAATTTTTTTTTTTTATTATTGAATTTTTATTGATACTTTTATGTTACAGTTGCTGTCTTGGCTTATCTGAGGCCACCTGTGCGATAACATGAGACAATACAAATCTAAGTCTCCTCCTCTGAGCCACGTAGGTTTCTGTTATGTGTGCTTTCTTTCTATGTGTCTATCTGTCTCTCTCTATTGTATGTCTTGTTCTGTCCCAGCCGATGGTCTCAGTCACCAGTGCTGCTATGTGTCTGTAGTTCGTTACATTTATGTGCGAAGTACTGTGAAATGTAATGTAATGTAATGTAATAATTTTTTCTCTTTTGAGAAACTTCAAAATTTTAACCAGTAGTGTCAAATTTTAACCTGCTCCGCAGCTAGTAAAATTTAATTCACCATGCTAGTGTCAAAATTTAACCAAACGTCAAGTTTTAACCCATTTTTAACTGAATTCGCACACGGCCTTAGTAACTGAAAATTTCGGAGTGTCATTATTGCGAATTTTCAATTGCCAATAACTTGAAAAGTATTGGATTTTTTGAAAAACTTTATAGATGATTTTTTGCTTAAAATTAGGCCTTCTATCGATATCCGAGGTTATTTTGAAAAAAAAAATCACCCCCGAGAAGGGGTGGTAACGGAGTTCAAATCATTTTCACTTTTGAAGTTAAGGGTAAGACGAGCCTAATTACAAAATTTCATGCAAATCGGTTCACAGTAAAAAAATTCGGACCTAAAATGCTTCAATGACTCCTCTATATATATTCAACGCAAAAAGAATTTTTCAATTTGATTTAGCAGTTCATGAGAACAGCGCGTTCAAGCAAACAATAAAAGCCTTCAAAAATGAATATTTTTTGCCGTTTTTGCAACATTTTCCACAGATTCTTCGCTCCAATTGGTTGCATCTTATTGTTACGAAGCCTAAAGCCTTCCTCGATTAATGGACTAACCAACACAAAAAGAATTTTACAGTTCGAACCAGTAGGTAGTTCTGAGATTAGCGCGTTCGAATCAATCGCACAAACTCTTCAGCTTTATATATTAGTATAGATATAGATATATGTAGATATTGGCTTCTCCAATATCTATTCATTAAATTGCTTTTTTCATACAGGTATGGATGATCTTCGACGTAAAAAATAAAAAAATCGAATTCCTTTCAATTGGATTCTCCATTTGTTGAATTTCCAAAAATTGTTTTTTTTTCTGTCAAATTCACTTAAGGCCTTTGTATATGGACTTACCAGGTACTATCAGGAATGGGTTTTCGGCTTGGTTTGACAGTTGTAGCAGCAATTTTTTTTTTACATAAGTTTGTAATGTGTGTTCTCTGCTTGCTACTGTCAAACCAAGCAGAAAACCATTCTTGATAGTACCTGGTAGTTCCACAAACAAAGCTTAAGGCAAAATATAATGAAAGGAACGGCACGGACGGAGCCGTCCGTAATTGAGCCAGAGCGAGGACAAGGCATTCATAATACCTATATTTGCCCTAAATGGCGGGTTGCTCTGTAACGTCAGTTTTCGATCAGTTTTGCTTATGAACGTTAACTGCGCTCCCTTTCGTTTTTTTACGGGCGAAAACTTGACAGCTGACTGGATTTATTGATTTTTCTGAAGAAAAAGTCGATTTTTAGTAATCAATTTCTTGTAAATGTTTATTCATTGTATGGCAAAAAAAAATTCACAAGCTATTGAAAATGAAAAACAAAATTTATATTGAAAGATACTGTCGTGTCGTACCCACACATCTGTCCATTAGATATGGATATGATGGGTAACGTGTTCACTTGACAGTTCGGAAGAGAACGTTCGTTCGGTTCAGACACTATAGGTTCCGTTTGCTTCCGCTTGTTTTAGTTAAGCTCTTTGAGCAATGAGCAAATGAAACCGCACTTGTGAAATTTTCTAAAATTTTAACGAAAATATAACGAAAGTAGCTTAATCACATTTTGGTGTTTCCTTATAAAATTCGTGTGCATTTGTTCGCTCGTTCACTCTTCCCTTATGTTAATGTGAGGATCACCTTTGTATATGGTCTCCATAAACAAAGGCTTAAGGCCCAACTATAATAGACGGACGGGAACGGAAGCTAGCGTCAAAACTGAACGAACCGTTTCTTTCCGACTGTCAATTGCACCCATAATTGAACGGAAAGCTTTCTGTCATTATTCTGTGTTTTTAGAGAAATGTCAAATTTCCGCGCGTAAATTGAGAAAAGAAAAGTGAGTTTACGTCCGAAAACAAAACTGAACGAATCCGAGCAATCCGCTATCATGGCTGTGACATCTGATTTGCATGTATTTGGGAATTTTCGTACGTCAACGTAAGCACCCTTCCGACTATTATAGTTGGGCCTTAATGAGCAAATGAAACCGCACTTGTGAAATTTTCTAAAATTTTAACGAAAATATAACGAGCCTAATCACATTTTGGTTTTTCCTTATAAAATTCGTGTGTATTTCTTCGCTCGTTCACTTATGTTATGTGAGGATATTTGAGCTAAATTCAATTGTAGTTGGGCCTTTATGCTCCATTCTATAGAAGTAAAAGTACAGAATCAGATCGTTCAACATTTTTCTGCAAATTGCAACTGATCGAAGTTGTTACTTCAACTACTTTACGTTGGTCAAATATTGATAATAATGAACATACTTAGTTTATTCGAAAAACTTATTAAAATATTTTTCTCTAAACAAAAACCCCACCATTGACCATTGTTTGATTGTTCTTTGTAGCTCTCATGCTAAGATCTTATTTCTGGGGTTTCTTCATGTTATGTGGCTGGCTCTCAAATCGACACACATAAATAAAAAGAATCGTGATTCGTGAAGCTTTTTTACATTACTTGTGTGGACTTCCCAGTGGCGTATTATCCTAAAGGCAAACGGGGCACGGGCTTGGGGGCGCGCGGGCGCAGTAATTCTTACAAGTGGCAAATAATGCGAGTTCATACGTGGTTGTTAAAAACAAACTTGTGAACTCGAATTGCACTTGCATATTTTGTTAAAATAAAAATCGGTCCTGAGCAATTCCTCTTACTATACTGAGTCAACTCGGTTTGCCAACTCGAAAATCGACTTAGCTTTCTTCTAATTTTGTTTTTGAATAGGATTTAACGATTCACGGTCATTCGCCCGAAAACACCCGCCCGGATGGTCATTTGCCCGAAAGTGAAAAACCCGAAAAATACAAACCCAAATTGTTTTGCCCAAATCTAAATGCCCGAATGTTATTACGTCGAAAGAAAATGATTATAGAACAGTTATTGTTGTGGTAATTCAATGTATTTTTCTTCCGTATTTTTACATAATAATCTCAAGAAAGCAAAATGTTGTGCGAAATGTTTTTCAAATATTCTATAGTTCGACCTTCGTCTTTGTATTTTTGGTACAACCTCGATGTGTAGTGCACGCATTGAATAAGAAGTACAGGAAGCGGTGTAAGCTACACGCACAGTGTACGTGAGTGAAGCAACAAAAATTTCTGATGGTGTTAAATAGGGGGCATTCATCTGTCAAAATACGGGGCACTCATCTGTCAAACTGGGCATGTGCTGTCATTTTGCTGAGCTGTAATTGGTCAAATGTTGTTTTGTATTTTCATCTGTCAAAAAAACAAAAACTCCAGTTCAGGGGCGCATTTATTTTTGTTGGTGATCGTAAGGCGCTACACAATTTCTTGTGCTTTTTAACACTTGATCAGTTTGTTCATAGAATGCGCTTTCGAATACGACTCGAAAAAGGACAATAAATATGATGAATTAAGGATGAAAAATGAAGAAAATGAAACGAAAAATAAAAAAAAATTATAACAATAATCGTGCATGTACACCTTGAACGTTAAAACACCATGTGGTCCAAAAAAGAATTGAAATTGAAAAATAAAATTGATGCACAATCGATATAATCTTGATTCATATTTCGCTTGGCGCCCCTGGGATTAACCATTCAACTGCAGACCAGCCCTGTTGTAATGCGTTTGTGTTTGTGAAACTCACACTACTTAGAAAAATGCTTCACTTCTCTTTCACGACTCTGCCTACGCTAGCAAACAGCGAGTATATGAGTATTGGTACAATGAGGAACAAAATGACCATTCGGGCAAATGACCATTCGGGCAAGTTGATTCGGGTAAAGCCGTTCGGGTAAGTAGATTCGGGCAATTGTCCATTCGGGCATGCTGATTCGGGCGTGTATTTTCGGGCAAATAGGCGGATACCGATTTAACTTATTGTAGGGGCAAATAACCTAATGTTCGAAGCTCATCAGCGGATGGCAAATAAAGGGTTTTCCAATAAGAGGTGTTATTTTGATATTCAAGAAAAATGGCATTTTTTGAGATAAATGATCGCGATCGGATGTTTATTTCATTATAAAGAGGAAGGTATGCCGTTAATAATGGAACACAACATCAGCCAAATGGCAGCCACGACCAAGCTTACAGGACCATATCCTTTTCATGAAATTTTCCATAACCAAATCGCAAAGTGGCTGCCCTATGTCCTCGATAGCCTCACGAATTCCATCTTTGAGGTCTTGAATCGACGCTGGGCTGTTGGCGTGGACCTTATCTTTCACGTGGCCCCAAAGGAAGAAGTCGCAAGGTGTTATATCACCAATCCACCAATTTCTGTATTGCGGTCCGACAAGGTGCTTCACGACGACCCAAAAATGTTAATTTTCACCATTTTTATAGTGAATTTTAATAATTTCAATGCGTTGTTGAAGCGTGTATCGTTCCATTTTTATTAATGGCGTAGTTTCTACTTGTCAAATGTCAAAAAATGACAGCTTCAAAAGTGACAGCTACCGAAATACATAGCGGGCTATTCAAAATAACACCTCTTTTTCTGCTTTTTAAGTTCTTTCTAGACTGATTTTCGGGGCAATCCGATTTGAGAACCGAGTTGCCACTCGATCTGCATAAGAATCAACTCGAGTTAACTTGGTTCACAAAATTTACGGTTCGGCAGATCATTAGTTAACCAAATTCGTAAGATCTTTGGGACAATACTAATAGATCTCATGTTAACTAACAGCCCGATTCTCCCCATCATCACTGATACCTCACAAGTCATAAGAAGAGGTGAAATTGATTTTGTGACTTTTTCGTATTCTCCCCCGAAGTCACAACTTGTGAGAGTCACAAAAACAATCGAAATTGTTATCTCTTTCAGAGCAGGTCATAACTAGCAAATTATTTGAGATTTGACGTTTTGATTTTTGAGTAGTGAAAAAAATGGAAGTTGATATGATTATGGTGCATATTAGAAATTGACTAATGATTTTTTTCGTTCGAAGCTTTATTTAAAAAAATATAAATAAAAAAATTTAATAAAAAAAAAAAAAAAAGTTGTTGGTGAACTAAACTGAAAAAAACATTTTAGTTCATTCAATTCAAAACAGCATCAGTGAAAGCATGATAAAATATTTGATACAAATTTCTTAAAAGAAACTTCAGTTTGTTGAGCTGAGTTGTTGATTGGCAAATTCGAAATCTTTTAATTTTTTTTAATGAGAAGCTGATGAAATTTCCTTCACCTTAGGTGAGTTTCTTTGTGACTTTAGCTGTGATGATTAGGAGAGAATCCGACAAATGTTATCGAATCACAACAATCCTCACGAGAAATAGTCACAAGGGCTTATGACTTGTGATTCCTCACTAGGGGGAGAATCAGGCTGTAAGTCTCTTTTTCCTTGGCCCCTATTTCAACGCCTTTTCCTTAGGCTCGGTGCAGCGATTTCGGTAAAACTATAGTACGAGATATTACTATATAGGGGCGCCAGTGATATGCATGCCTATGGCGCCCTCATTTTTTAATCCGCCACTGGGACTTCCAAGGGCAGATTTGTTGTTATTAAAATCTTGGATTTTTTTATTTTAATGCCTGAACAATATTTTTTGTGGAAAACATATTCAGTGTGTATTCGGATTCGGACGTGCAACAGTTACGAGGTAAACGTGTTGTAATCACAACAAACATTTATAGAAGTAAGAAAATCGTCGGCAAAGGTTAGTCATCCCTACCGGGCTTCGGATTTTATATTACAAAAATTGATTGAAGTGGTTGTATGCTTTTTAAATAAATAGGAGAAAAAGATTGATCGCAGAAATCTTATCAGTTCATTTCGCGATAAAATACTTAAACTTCTGAAACAAACAAAAAACAACAACAAAAGCAGGTGTAGGCACCTATTAATTATTGATAAAAAGTATCCATAACACGAGCTTCTTCCAACGTGAGGCAAGTTAGTAGCTTTAACCATTCCGTTGTGACAAAGTGGGTCTACGGCTATTGTCAAGTAGAGTCAACATAGACTAGACCTAGATTATAAAGTGCAGGAACTTGAAAATTAATGTTTACGCTCAATGTCACTGCTTGTGACAAAAAAAAAATTTGCTTTTTATCATTTTTTTTTGTGGATTCGTCTGTTATGTGCATAATATTTAGTTCGTTGAAATAAATAAATGGTTAAGAAAGTGAGAAATGAAACAGTCTTAGCAATATCGCGCAATCGTTCGTACCTTCGTCCAAAAAAATGCCTTAAATAAAGTGAAGTGAAGAATTTTGACACCTTGAAAATTTATTATCAAAAAAGATTAATTGAAAAGTGTTTTATTTCGATCTTGTTCGGTGTTGCTTGAACTAGTATGGGTGATATTTCTATGTTGGATGTTCGACGTCATCGTCGGAGTATTTCTCAATTAATGGCAAGCATGGGTATAAATGAAATTCTTGAATTAATTCGCTATATGCCTTGTCTAACGATACAAAATATCACAGTTTGCCGATTTGATCACTAAAAGCTTATTTTAATAAGTCCACTCTGTACATAATACAAGCATACCTACATACGTACACAACATTTTTTTTTTCAAGTCGACGTCAGCATGTTGGTAATTTTGTAGTGATTCCGTGTCTTTTTAATTACCTTCCTTTTCAGTTAAGAACATTTTTCATTTATTTGAGTTCAATGATTTGGTTTGAAAATGATGAGTAAGAATACACTTACCTTCCTTAGTTGTTGAATCTTCGCTCTGTTCGTATCTCAATTAAATGTTACTCTCACAATCAATGAGAAGCTTAGATTCAAGAATTAAAGCTTTCAAGATTGGCCATTATGTATTGCAAAAGAAAAAGCACTTTTCTATTTGTTGAGATTGTAGTTCTAATGTGAATGAAATGGCAATAAACAAATCATATTTTTAATGATAAAACTACATTGAGAAAAAAAAATATAAATAAAAGATTGAATTACACATTGACGTAGGGTAACTGCACCAGTCCCCGGCAGGCCCCAGTGTCCGGACGATTTTGCCTTTATGGGGAATAAAAGAGGAACTAAACGCAGAATTTGCAAAAAACATTTTCCACATATACATACGAAGTTTCAAGCCGACGAATGTATAACGGAAAAGTTATGGGTGGTTTAAGGAGCAGCCGCTGCTGTTCGGCTGTTTTCTTAGCATAAAAATAGTGACAGACCTTGGAAAAATATACTGGGAATAGTTGATCTTGTGAGATCTTGCAATCAAATGGAGTTTGTTTCATAGAAAATATAATGAACTTCCAATAACTAAAAAAAATGGTGCGTTTTTTTTAAACGATTGTTTTAAGTGTCCGGACACTGGTATAAAAAATAGCGAAAATCGAGTCTCCGGACAGCTCCAAAGTTTTATTAAATTGTTTTTGTATGTTTAAATTCTTTTTGAAACCCTTAATTTCCTTATCAAAAGAATGCGACGTGCACAAAAAACAGTGCATCAGTTAAGTGTTGAAGGATTCCAAGTGCCTGAAAATGGGTTTGGAAAAAAGACACAACAAATAGTTAACCTTGAAACAAGTAATTAGGTATTTCAGATGCATTAAACTGCCACGGTTTAGTTGTGTAGCGTAGATAGAGAGGACATGAATAGATGATTGAAGATGAATGCATTCAACTTAAAAGTACCTAAGCCTTACACGACATTAGATCAAAGAAATTAGGTGTCAGTCAAGCAGGAATCAAGTATGACAAAGTCGTCCGGAGACTCTGTTTTGATCGTCCGGATACTGGTACCGATATTGGTTTCTTTATATTTCGTCTAAAATAGCAATAACTAGGCAATATTTTTTAAATTAATTAGATGCCAAACAATCAGCAAATAATTATCAAAGCAGACAAAGAATTGCTATACATTCAACACTTAAGAGAAAAGGATATTAAGTTTTTAAGTGGAACTGTCCGGAGACTCCAGTTAAGATCGTCCGGAGACTAGAACAATTGTCCGGCGACTTAAAAAATCGCCCTGTTTTAGAATTCATCCTATTAAATCAATGTTTAAAGTTACTTTCAATTCATTCGTACACCAAACTACTGAGAAATATCTATAGTTTTAGCAAAATATTAAGATTTGAATGAAACACTAATAGAAATAAAGATATTTACATTGAAAGTAAAAAAAAAAGTTATCTGCCGGATACCCCACCTACATAAAAATAAATTAACTTTTGGTTTAAACTTTTTCCCCGATCTTTGGGACGGTACTACATGTTTATATTTGTTTTATTGTGGAGAGGTATTCTTCTGAACTCGCAAACCATATTTCCTTTTCTTCTGAGCTTGTTCCGAGTACTTGTGCACTTCTCAAGCCAATTCCAAAAAAGTAAAATCTTATATACCCTCCTACCGACTATTTATCGCTAGGTAAAAGACTGAAACACAAACAAACACGTTTTAGCTTTGGCTTCGGTTAACGTTTATGGCTGAAACTCGATCACGCTTTAGCTTCGTCCTCGTCTACGTTACGATGCACCCGTTTCGAGTTTGCTTTGAATGACATTTCTCCGTCCATCATCCCTCAACAAACAAAATTAATTTTTTTTTAATGTTAGACAAAGCAAATTATTATGTTCAGCATATTTGAACTAGAACTTCCGTGACTCCATTACGTAACATTACGTTCGAAACATGAACTCGTAAACTTCTGACAAATCCAAAGCTAAAGCGTGTTTGTGTTTTATCCAGTATGAGTTCAGCTATAGGAATGCAATGCATGCTGTCAGCTGTCACAATGAACCTTCAACCTCACGTTTCGTGCGTAATGTTACGTAAGGCCTCAGTTATAGCTATCAGTAAAATCCATCAGTAAAAATTGAAACATCTGAAATCTGAAATTTTTTACTGATAAGCGTTTATAGCTATCAGTAAATTTACACCTTCACGCCACAAACAATTTCGTTTTTACTGTTCATCTCATCAGTAATTTTTTTAATGATGGCACCGGAACAGTAAAAAAATGAAATGCCATCAGTAAAACAAAATGGAATTTTTTTTGACATTTGGCAGTCAGTTGTTCAGTAAAATGAAATTTCATCAGTAAGATTTATAAAATGGATTTGTTAATAATATTTAACACTAAATGCATTCTTTTTTTTTGAAAAAAATAGTCGAAATGTATTTTCAACTTATTTCATCAAAATTTTCCTCAAAATATGAAATTAAAGTATTCAAAATTGCAAAACAAAATTTTTACTGATGGATTTTACTGATAGCTATAACTGAGCCCTAATGGAGTATCAAAATGGGTGCCTTCAGTCTCGTCTTGAATAGGCTATTTTTGAAAAATTGTTTACTCATTTAGCTGTTATTTCAGATAACACCCTATGCTAGGAATTGTTGGATAGTCTAGACGCAGATCTTCTGTCAAGCAAAGAACAAATCTTGATATAACGATCACGATATCACGGCTAGCGTGCCATACAGAGCCTGGGTTTGTTTCTGGTTTGAACCTCTGCTGTTTTTATTTCTTTTA
Source organism: Sphaerophoria taeniata (assembly GCA_943590905.1). Classification (NCBI taxonomy): domain Eukaryota; kingdom Metazoa; phylum Arthropoda; class Insecta; order Diptera; family Syrphidae; genus Sphaerophoria; species Sphaerophoria taeniata. Next base: position 92,369,889 of record OX016540.1, read on the forward strand.
CATGTCAAAGTTATCCAAGTCAAAGTGAACGCGCCCAATGAAACTTCGACCTGACGTTTCGTGATCCTAAACGGAAATTCTATTTCAATAAAAAAAAAAAAAATTGTTTTTGGAAGGATGATCTTTGTATATGGAATTTATAGTATTTTCACCCTCGAGAATTTTTGGTTGGAGAGTCGTCCCGTCTTGGCGCTGTCAGTTTTTCTATATACAAGATTTTAGTTCTGTATCGCGTTCCGGACGTCGGTCGCTGTCGTCGATTCACGAGGCTGCAACTACTATAAATTCCATATACAAAGGGATGATGATGATGGAGTTAAAATTGTCATGCAAAGCAAACTCGAAACTGGTATTAGGTGTGTTTGTTTTTTGTTGATATACTGAGATTTTACGTCTATTTCAAATACGAACTTTTCACTATGGACAAAAGTAGAAGTACATATGTAGGATCCAACTGGAATATAAATGTCAAAATTCTATCCTCTTGAGTATATTAGGTATAAGTTATAGTGACCTTCCGTCAATGTAACAGTTTATATATACTCTTAAAGAGCATGAGAGTCATTTCATTTAAATAATCAGCCACGAGGCTTCTCATTATTCGTTGTTAAAGCAGGCAATATATATTGTTATGCAATGACTTTTGTAAATTTATATTAAAGCCTCAATAAAGAATTCAATTCAATTCAATTCAATTCCTCTTTACTTTTATTGAGAACTAACACCTTTTACCGTTTGCTGCACTTTTTAAGATTTATTGTGGTGTCAAAATTAATAAGAGCGTCGACAGCACTTTCATAAGAAAAACGCAAATAAAGTTCTGTTGAAAAATCCAAAATCACTAAAGTCTGTAAACAGAACTCTTGACTTTGGTTTTGACATAAGTGACAACAAGTGAAGCCTGTTCGTCCACTATTTTACGTTCTAAAAAACAAATAGTTACGATTCGTAACGAAAATAACGTCATCAAGTCGTTCTCTGAAACGCATTGTTAATGTGTCGAATAGTTACGACTCGTAACAAATATTTTTTTTTCCTATTCGTATTTCCCCCACTGTTTCCCCCACTGCCGATAGTACACTACATTGTGGTTTGTGGAACATGAAGAATTAGTTCAGTCAGGGGCCAGTTATAGCGATCATTGGTTTTCACCAGGAAAAATTGGAACAGGAGGAATCTGAAATTTTTTCCTGATGAGCGTTTATAGCAATCATTGAAAATTTTTGTCAGGAATTTTTTTCCTGCCGTAATTCTATCATTGGAACTGTGAGAAGTTGAAACACAGATCATTGGAATTGTACAAAATTGAAACGAAAAACATTGGAACGATTTGTTTCATTTTTGACAAAAATTCATCAGCTGTTCAGGAAAACGAATTTCCGTACGGAAAATAGAAAAATGCATTTTTAATGAAAAATGAGTTTGCGAACTTATATTTTTTTCTCAAAAAAAATTCTCTAAGTATTTTCCGATCGATTGGTATATAAATTGCATAAGTAATCAAAAGAAAACTTAGTTAAATATCCATTCAAACATTTTTCCTGATGGATTTCAATGATCGCTATAACTGGCCCCTCAGATACAAAATCTACAGAGGCGAAAGTTATTGATAGATAACGTAATTGACGATCACCTTTTTGACTTTGATTTTTAGGTGAACATTTTTAGTAGTCACTTTTGACGGAAATATAACCTTAGCCTACTCCACGCTGCGTAGGCTATTTACAAGGACGGGTCAGCCGCAGCACAGCAGGCCGGAGTTCTGGTAATATCAGAAGGGGAGGCACTGGCGCTGGCTGTTGCTCCAAGAAGCCAAGACCAAGACCCAATTTAAATTTTTCAAAAATTCTGAGTGCAAGTGAAGGATTGAAGGACTTACCAGATACCAAACCCTAGATATTTAACCACTTAATTTAGAATTTAGAAAAGCACCAACAAAAATTATAGAGTACGAAAGTAGACGGAAATATCACTCTTCCTCTCTCTATCTCTCTCACCTCTCTCTATCACTCCCGGCATATCTTTAAAATGGTATACTGATTCTAAAATGTTGACATCTAATACAGATGGTAGTAGGGCATCGCAGGGCTCTTACTTCATCTGGGGTACTAAGACAACCGATGTTGAATTTCTTTTCTTGGGGACCTGTCATATTTTCTCTCTGGAAAATTTGGATACTTTATTATATTTTTTTATTTTGCGTTTTACAGAAGAAGCCAGAAATACTGACAGTGGAACATCTAATCCAGGAATGGTGAACGACGATGGAACCATTGTTCAACTGCGTGCTGAGTCTGTCGAAACCGATGAAGGGGACGAAGATAAAGAAGACGAGAACGAAGATGAGGAAAAAAAATCGGGTTGTCTTCCTGAATTTCAATTTTCAATGAATGATTCAGAGTATGATGAAACCCTGGCGTTTCCTGACTCTGTAACCATCTTGTCAAATGTGGGTGATAAGCCTGTTCTTGTCGAACGCAAGGAAACAGACGATGAAGAGGTCGACGGCCCAGAACTTAATTCTGAAATCCCATTTACATCTGTCTATAGTCCAAGTGTGAAATTTAATTCCTTCCAAAGAAAAATATTTATCCCAGGTGTTGAAGTTAAAGTTAATATTATAGATACTGAACGTAGTGTAACGACACATTTTTTGAGTCCAAATTTGTAAGTAAATTTAATATTACGGTGCATTAGAATTTAAAAACAGAAAAAAGTATTTTTCTGCATTAAAGATACACAATAGAGCTCACCCATGGCCCATTTACATGGACAATCAAAAAACGATACAAGCATTTCAACACCCTTCATCAACAACTTATGGTTTTCCGTGCTTCACTGAACATTCCGTTTCCCATAAGAAGTCACAAGGAAAAGAGAGCAACATTAAGAACTGTTGCAATACAAATGGATGAACAATCACCTCAGAATTCGGGAAACAAAAGTACAGACGTTTCAACGCTTGGAGGACAAATGGGCTCAACAACAACAGTGGCACGAAAAATTAAGAAAAAACGTAAACTACCCCGTTTTCCCAACCGTCCAGAATCATTGATTACGGCGGAGGCTATGGACACTCGAAGACAGCAGTTAGAAGAATACTTATCGAACCTTCTTAACATAAGTTTGTACAGATGTCATCATGAAACAGTAAGTTTAAAAAAAGAATTTGGAAAAGAATTAGAAAAAAGTGGGAGCATTGGTTCTATGTATCTGTTGAGACAGTTACAGTTGCACAAGATTAAAGTCTGCTTATGAACAATTTCAAAAGAATTAAATGTGATACTAGCTTAAAATGACGTTTCAGTCATGACTCAAACGTCATTTCATTCATGACTTGAACGTCATTTTAAGCTAATATAACACAAAATTCTCATAAAATTGTTCATTAGCGGACTTTAATTTTACGGGGGCAGTAATTTTATACCGATTCCGAACGGCCAAGTTGAGAAACACATTTCCATAGCAAAATGACACTTTAAAGTTTTGACAGTTCTTTTCAAGAGGCACCTTTTGTATTAAGGCAGAACTATAATGCACAGAATGGCGCGGAGAAAACCGTACTTAACTGAGCCGAGAACAAGAAATTCATATGGTATAGCGGATAGCTCTGTTTCGTCAATTTTCGATCAGTTTTGCTTACGAACGTTAGCTGTGCTGCCTTTCGCTTTTTATGGACGAAAATTTGACAGCTGACTGGATTTAGACTGGACTGGACTGGAGAAAGTCGATTGGTTGTCGATTTTAAGTAATTAGTTTCTTGTAGTTGCTTATTCATTGTATGGCCACCAAAATTCAATAGAAAACGAGAACGTGTTCACTTGACAGTTTGGAAGTTGTTTTCCGTTTGCCCTCTTCTTATAGCCCAGGAGCCCCAATACAAGAAAGCTCAGTCATCGCGCCCACTAAATTTTTTGATGAAAAATAAAAGATAAGACCAAGACGAAGAAGATTCGCTTGGTCGGCGTGAATCAAGTTATCCAGAAAAGTTGCGCATAACTCTTTCAATGTGGTGAATGACCACGGATTCCATTTTTGTTTCTTTCATTGCACGCGCCCTTATGTTAGATGTAAAAATACCTTGGTTTGCTTGCTTTCAAGCTGCCGAAAGTATGGCGCAAACCAGATTTTTCATGAACTAAAGTACTGTACCTAATATCATGTACTTACAGTGAGTGGGCGCGATGACGGAACTTTCTTGCATGAGGGCTCCCTGCCTATTATTATAGTTAGCCCTTTACGTTTGTCCTGTCGCAGATTACACTGCAACTCTCTCATTTTTTGGGGTGACCAGGTTATTTCTTTTATAAGTTTCCGTGTTTAATATTTTAGTATTGATTGCATTGAAATATTTTTCAGCTGAACTTTGTCGAAGTTTCGAACCTTTCTTTTGTATCTGGACTAGGCATCAAGGGAAAAGAAGGTGCCATTCTAAAGCGGACTGGGTCGACGCGCCCTGGTCAGGCTGGATGTAATTGTTTCGGTTGTTTTCAGCACAAGTGCTGCATTCGCTGCAACTACTTCTGTTCCGATGTGGTTTGTGGAAAATGGCGAAATCGATGGCTATTCGTCAAAGAAACACACTTTGGTTATATTCGTCCAAACGATGGTGAAATCAGGTAAGTTTCGTTATCATAGAAGGTTGTGTTTTTGCAAGGACTAAAAAGTTGTCAAGAATAGAGTTGAGTTTCTGTTTTTCTCGAACGCTTTTTTACTAAATAAAACACAAAATTCTGTTCATTAAATACTTTTTTTTTAAATAAAATAATAAACAAAATTTTACTAAACAGAGCTGTAATATTATTTGATCAAGGATTTGATGTATCAACTGGCATCTACCAAACAGGTATGCGCAGGGGCTTGCAAATTCTAACAAACAATCGTCATATTGTCTTGAAATGCTGGACTAGAAGAAAAGCCAAAGATTGGATGGCATTCTTGAAACAAACAGCTAACCAGTACGGTAGGTTAATATACTTCACATAACTTTTCTTGTAATTCCATTAACTTATGTTAGTGGAATCACAGCGTCCTCAATTATGATAACTCTGGGTTTTAAATTCAGCGAGAGATTTTACGGCACCAAATCCGCATTTTTCGTTTGCGCCTGTCCGAAATTCGACACAAGCAAGTTGGTTTGTTGATGGTTCAAGTTACATGTCGGCTGTGGCTGATGCATTGGAAGGAGCAACCGCTGAAATTTATATCGCCGATTGGTGGTTGAGTCCAGAAATTTATATGAAGCGTCCAGCTGTTGATGGCGATTATTGGCGTTTGGATAAAATATTACACAGAAAAGCGGTGAGTTTGAATTTTAAACTATCCCCTGGTGTTTTGATGACTTATCCCATTTCTTAAAAAATAACATAAGCTCATTTCATTAATATAAAGGCTTATCAGGAGTTGATGAAAAATAACCTTGAAACCCTTATTGCTAGTGTAAGAAGGAAGACTGCAGCAGCATACGAAATTTCCGTCAAATAATTATCAAAACTCACAAGTCCACCACATTACTTGATGTTAGCAAATCATGACATGATGAGGAAATTCTTTACTGAATACTCATTTTGCACGCTATCAGGGGGTAGTTTGGTAACACTTACGTGCCATGGACACAGTTGTATACATTCTTTGAATTCAAATCTCCAACCACTACTGACTACTTACTCACTTAAGTAGTCACGCAATTGTTACAACGACGCACGTACAACAATATTAGGTGTGTTTGTTTGGCAACCATCCAAAGTAAAGTAAGATTTTGTACGTATTAAAAAAACAAAACTTCCAACTCTGGATAAAAAGAGAAGTAGGAAGATGAACCTACTGTGGATAGAATTTCTATTTTTTCTTAACTCTCGAATACTGTGTTGGTACAATTGAAAGCTCTTGTGTATCTTGAACACAGATCAGAGAAAGAGAGATCCGAAACTAAAGGTGTTTTTTTTTTGGCAAATCTATCCGCAGTGTAGTAGAATTTACCAAAAAAACGCATCCACAGTTGTTAAATTTTTGTATTTAGAAGTTGGTCGCTGCTATAATTTTAAAGACGATTATTGAATTTTTCTAAATTCTATCCGCAGTATGATTCTACTTCTTCTTTTATCGGCAGTATCGTGTTGTATTTGTAATACATGTAGTCTAATACTGCTTTGCCAAAAACACCTATTGATACACAGATTAATCGATTCCGGATACCAAACGAACATGTTAGTGAAACCTCAAATGCAGATGACACATCCAAATGACATTGGGTGGGTTCAATCACGTAACCAAAAGGTATCGGATAGCTTTTTGTTATTGTAGCCGTGTTTTATTGGGAACTTAGCTTAGCTCAGTAATAGGAATTACATGTCAAACAACAACAACCGAAAACTGAGTAAAAATAGTTTCGGAATTTTAGTTAGGCCGTGTGCGAATTCAGTTAAAAATGGGTTAAAACTTGACGTTTGGTTAAATTTTGACACTTCGCATTGAATAAAATTATTAGACTAGCTGCGGAGCAGGTTAAAATATGACAGTAGTGGTTAAAAATTCATCCATTTTTAATTTTTAACCACAATTCATCCAATTCGTACACGGCCTTAGTAATTTACACAAGATAAAGTACCGGCTACTCGACGCTAGAGTGAGGCTGCTAAGCTGAACATCGTTGGTTGGAGTCCTACTCAGGCCAAGTTTTTATTTCATCTTTCACAGGCACTGCCTCTTGCGAAGACCTGACAAATCTTCCAAGAGTATCAATCTGTGCTTCTCAGCTCTGCCGTTCGGAATCGGCATTAAATTGTAGGTCCCCTCAATTCTTCACACGCACTCAGAGAATTGTTGATGAGAGTAAGCCACTTAGGCCTAGGCTCTTCAAGAGCGGTCGCGCCACTCTATTTATTTTTTTTTTTTACTAATAAATCGATGACTTTGATTTGAATGCTAATAATCGATTATTTTCAATCGAATACTATTAATCGTCATTCAAATACTACTCGTAATAATCGTAATTCGATGTTTTTTCATTCGAATACTAATAATCGATTATTTTCGTTCAAATACTAATAAAGTAATAAGTAGCAGTTGTAGCGGTACTAGTAGGTTTAAGAAATCATTCGAATGATATCGAATAGTTTCTTGAATCAATTAAATCGTTCGAATGCGCCCATCACTTCACATTTGACATTTGTTTTGATTGAGAAATGTTTTGGATTCTGTAAAATACGTCTTATCTTCATTAAAAATGTTTGTGAAGTGAAGTTATTTGGTTAATTACAATATCGTGGAATATTTAAAATGTCTTTGTCATAGTATTTTGCAACGCAAATAATAAAATTCTTAAAAATAAAAATTCTTTGTCCATAGAATTTATTTGTTCTTGGTTTGTAGTTTCCTCTGTCAAAAAAACAAAAACTCGAGTTCAGGGGCGCATTTATTTTTGTTGGTGTATGTAAGGCGCTACACAATTTATTGTGCTTTTTAACACTTAATCAAGTTGTTCATAGAATGCGCTTTCGAATACGATCCGAAAAGGCACAATAAATATGATGAATTAAGGATGAAAATTGAAGAAAATGTAACGAAGAATAAAAAAAAACAGTAAGAATCGTGCATGCACATTGTACACCATGAGCGTTAAAACACCATGTAATCCAAAAAACGAATTGAAATTAGAAAATAAAATTGATGCACAATCGATATATTAATCTTGATACAATCAAATTTTGCTTGGCGCCACTGATATTAACTATTCAACTGCAGACCAGCCCTGTTGTAATGCGTTTGTGTTTGTGAAACTCACATTGTACTTCTTATTCAATGGGTAGAACACTTTTTTTTTCTCTGACAAGTTTTGACAGTTCTTGATTCCAGGGGTAGCAACTTTTCAATATAAAAACGAAACTCAGTTTAAAACTGAGTAAAGCGTTTTATTGGAATTCCTATTACTGAGCTAAGCTAAGTTCCCAATAAAACACGGCTTGTAATCCATAGTAAAAAATAGCAAATACATGAACCATTATTTGTAAAAAAAAAAATCCAAAGGTATCTGAGAATTTTTGGTATACCTCGGGTATCCGAGTGATCAGCTGATCAACACATGATTTTGTGTCTTGTATTGTTTGGCGCGCTATTTTATCAGCTTCCAATTTAGAAGAGAATTGAAAGAAATATAAACAAAATGACTATGGATGCTATTTTTAACAATATTTTTTATAATTTAGATGACTCGGAAGATGTTTGCCGACGAATTCACAGCCATAAAAAATTCCCTATTCTCAAGCGTTTGATTTTTTGTTTTTGTTTTTTGTAAATGACGTTTTCACAGCTATCTGGATACAGGTATCTGCCTCGTCCAAAAAGATATCCCAGGTACGTGTATCTCAGATAGCCTATCCGATAGCATAGGTGATTGAACGTAGCCATTGTTATTTTCATTATTTGTTAACAAGGCAACGAATACTGATGTGCAAGTGTGTGCAAGTCATATTGTTCCAAGTACACGAGTTCAGAGTTTCGTTTTCGTCTACGTTACGATGCACTCGCTTCGAGTTTGCGTTAAATGACATTTCTCCCTCCATCATCATCATCTTTCCAAAAACAAATGAATTTTGTTTGTTGACTTTTTGTTACAGCTATTGAGCTGTCAGAAAATACAAATGTTCAGCATATTTGAACTAGAGCTTCCGTTTGGAGCCACATTACGTAACATAACGTGGTTTATTGTGATCTTTGTATATATATTTGGGGAGTAGGTATAGTCTCAAGATGGCAAACGACGGTGGCGCCATCTTAAGACTTTTTCAAAGAAGCAGTTTTTTTACATAATCTTGTATTGTATGTTCTTTGCTTGGTTTGACAGATCTTCCGTCAAACCAAGCTGAGAAGCAATCTTGATAGTACTGGTTGTTCCATATACAAAGATTGTGAAAGCATGCATTTAATTCCTATTGCTGAACTCGTAAACGTCAGACGAAGCCAAAGCCAAAGTGTATTTGTGTTTCAGTCATTAGAATCCCTAAGAAATTTTAAATCGACCTGATAACAAATGTATATATATTTTTCTTTTTAAAGGTTGAAGGCGTTAAGATATTTGTTATGCTCTATAAGGAAGTTGAGATGGCTCTTGGCATCAACAGTTTCTACAGTAAGCAGAGGCTTAATTCTCATGAGAACATAAAGGTGATTTTTTTTCTTAATTTTAATAAGATATCAACGTTCATAGTTAGCCACAATTCTTAGATTGCAATATGGCAGTTTCTTTTTATATATGATTTATTGACATTTATGTCACTAGCCACTTCAAACGGTTTCAAGTGTAATGTTTCTACCGGATTCTTCTAGGTAATGCGTCATCCGGATCATGCTCGTGTCGGAGTCTTTTTGTGGGCACATCATGAGAAAATTGTCGTTGTTGATCAAACGTATGCTTTCCTTGGTGGCATCGACCTATGTTATGGCCGATGGGATGACTTCAGACACCGATTAACCGATTTGGGAAGCATCTCAACGGCCAGTGTTTCTGGTAGTCTTCCAAAGAAGACCTTTTTCAACGAAGGTGATTCAGCATTTGGATCTAGAAAATCATCTCGCAATGTCAACATTGATTTGCAGGATCATGAAAAAGAGATTGTTCTCAAAGCCCTTGAACCTGGTGATAAGTTGGTTATTCAAAAATATGCAACAGCCGGCGAACCGTTAGAAGAAACATTAAAACTAAACACGCCCGAAATGGAGCGCAAAAATGTTTTGGGGAAATTCAAAGAGAGCGCTGTGAAAAAGGGAAAAGATTTCGTTAATCGTCTTACTCTTACCGAGGGATCTGAGAAGACTATGACCGAACGTCAAAAGGAGTTGAATGCCAAAGATTTGGTATTTTCAGAGGACGAATTGGTTGAAGGGCAGAAAGGTGGCTATGAAGATTACACACCATTTCAGACAAAAATTCTAGGAGAATATTATGGAAATGCGAAATTTTGGTTTGGCAAGGATTATGCCAATTTTATAATGAAGGATTTTGTGAATTTAGAAGCTCCATTTGCTGATTTAGTTGATCGAACGACAACTCCACGAATGCCATGGCATGATGTTGGTATAATGGTCATCGAAAGTTCAGCTAGAGATGTTGCAAGGCATTTTATTCAGCGGTGGAATGCACAAAAACTGGAAAAAGTCCGCGATAATACTGTGAGTCATGTTATTTTTCTTTTTATTGAAACGATTAGTCCAAAACAGAGATTAGAGAAAGAAGGAGATCGGAAACTGACTTACGAACCCCTTAAATCCTTAAATCCCACAACTTTTATTTTCTTTTGGTGTAGGTACATGAAAAAATGTGAGTTACTTAATTGACGAACGGTTAAAATGTATTTGTGAAAAATAAGCAAATCTTTTTGACAGCTTAGTCTCCTATAGGCTGTAGTCCTATCTCCTTTTATCTCTGGTCCAAAAGTCCAACTTATTCCAAAACTGTCAAATTCAATTCCGTATCAAAAACACGGTTTCGAGGCTGGTGTGAACAGGCTATTAAACTAATAACTGATCGCATTATTTAAACGTCAATTTCTAACTATGTTGTTTGAACAACTAACTGTTGAAAACATTTTCAGTCTTTTCCATATCTGATTCCGATGTCATACTCAAACTTCAAAGTAAATCCAAATCTGATCAAGTCAAAGCTTAACAGAGTTACCTGTCAACTCTTAAGAAGTGTTTCTTCGTGGAGCTGCGGCTTTATTGAGCCCGATCTAGTGGAACAGAGCATTCATGATGCATACATTCAAACGATCACAAAAGCACAACATTACGTTTACATTGAAAACCAGTTCTTTATATCACTGCAACTAGGAGTAAGTGGAGCTAGTAACGTCCGAAACCAGATTGCTGAGACATTATTCAAAAGAATTGTTCGTGCTCAAAAGTGAGTTTTGTCTTTGATTTTTCGTGTATTCATGTTTTTACAACTTTTTCTTCTTTTGTATTAAGAGAGCAAAAGACATTCAGGGTTATTGTTGTGATACCTTTGCTTCCCGGATTCGAAGGCGATGTTGGGGGGTCTACAGGAAACGCAGTAAGAGCTATAACACATTGGAATTACGCTTCTATTTCGAGGTAATTCAACTTATTCTCTAGTTTGATCATTAAAGAAACATATTTTTTTTTAGAGGAAGGTCATCAATTTTGACAAGGCTAAAGGAAGTTGGCATTGACAATGCTCATGAATATATATCGTTCCATTGTCTGCGAACTCATTCTCAGTTAAACAATGTCCCCATTACAGAGCTTATTTATGTACATTCCAAGTTGTTAATAGCCGATGATCGTGTTGTCATTTGTGGATCAGCAAATATCAATGACAGATCGATGATTGGAAAGAGGGATTCAGAAATCGCAGCTGTTATCACGGTAAGTTGACTTCACAACACACAAAATTCACTCAATTTTTCAAAAACAAACAAGAATGAGAATAACCTTATTTGAAACAAGACAAATCTTTATCAATTTGAATCAATCTTTGTTGGGCGCCATTTGTGGTCATACAAAAGACTTATTTTATTTTTGGTGGGTGAAATCTTCTTTCATTTATTAAAGTCTAATTTTCTTTAGTTTTATTTTATTAAAGTCTAAGTTTTATGTTAACAATGGTTCTTGCCGGTACAAAAGAAAGAATAAGACTGATTTATATTTCGAAAAAAAAGAAAGAACTCTCTGTCGCAATCGTCAAGCAGCATCGATGACGTTTTACTCTTCGAACATGAGTCGATGATGTTTGACGTTTCAAAATTGAGGGGTAGCTTACATTAGAACCAAAAAAAAATTATAATACATTCAAAGTTTTTTTATTTCTAATGTTAATTTTTCAATAATTTTTATTTGTATAAAGGACAACGAGTTTGAAGATGGACGGATGAATGGTGAGCAGCTTCCTAGCGGTATATTTGCTGGACGTCTAAGAAAATACTTATTTAAGGAGCACTTAGGTAAGCTTCAAACGGGTTCCTTATTAATTTCTCTGAACAAAAAAACACTTTCCAAATCCCATAAAAAGGTCTATTAGAACCAAACGCCGATCGTTTACCCATAGATGTTACCGACCCAGTAATAGATCAATTCTATAACGGCATATGGAGGAGAACTTCAAAACGAAATACAGACTTATACGATGAAGTGTTCAGGTGTGTGCCAAATAACTATGTGAAATCTTTTTCGGAGTTCAGAAAGTACAACGAACAGCCAGCCCTGAGCAAAACAGATCTGGAAACAGCAGCAAACATGGTCAAAAATATTCAAGTAAGTTTTTCGAATACCTATATGTGTTAAGATCGCAAAACTAATTTGTATTATGCTTTCACCAAAAGGGTTTTCTGGTTGACCTCCCCACTGAATTCTTATGCCAGGAAGTTCTTACACCACCAAATGCCAGCAAGGAAGGTCTCATACCAACCGCAGTATGGACGTAGTAGTTTAAGTTTAGAGTTTGGCTTGCCATTTTTTTTTTTTGGATATCGGCTTAAGTGTAATTATTGTGTAAAAATGTAACCGAGTGGCTATTTGTGAATTTTTTATATACCTACGCATATTTTTTTATTAATGTTTGTATCAGTTTGTGGAATAGTAATAGTTTAACAGTATTTTCCATCACAAATAAAAACAGTACATTATATTCTTAAATAAATGTAAAATACTAGTTCAAATTCAAAATGTTTTTTTTTTTTTTAAAAAAAAGGATGTAATTTTATAGAGATCACAGAAGAATTCGAAGACGGCTGATGATAAGAAAGGAGTTTAGCACTATCGCTGCACATGATCAACACTGACCTAGCAACACTCAACTAGCAACAGCAATGTTACATAAGGGATTATCGAACACCTGCATTGTACATAACGATCGGCTTAGGAGATATACCATCGAATGATACTGATGATCATTAACATATTCTGTTAAGCTTAGCTTAACAAGACGAAAGGAAATTAGAGATGCTGCATGTACCATTCATTCGCTCACCAATTTTCACTCGGACCAGTAGCAAGCAGCTTTGTTTAAATTCACGAGTTTATACTTTAGGTATAATTTATAATTTAGAAGTAGAACAAGTCAATAAAATTTATTTTGTCAGTACTGCATGCGAACTTTATTTTATTATTACGACGTTCTACAATTGGTGACCCCGAATTATAATGACGGAGGAAGAAAAAACCGGGAAGCAATTTCCACATGGTTTTCAAGGTGAAACAGCGGGTAGCAGTAATAATCATCGCGATGGTACACATGGTGCTACTTCCGACAACGCTTCTGCCTTGATGACCAATGCTCATGTATTCAACTCGTTTCGAATTAAAACGCAAGAATTACTAACCTCAGATCCCGAGCTATGGTTCTTTTTGCTAGAATCGCAATTTGCCGTCAATCGAATCACTTCGGACACAACGATGTATCATACGGTGATATCTCAACTTAATCAGATGACGGCTGAAAAGATCCGCACATTTTTGCGCTCTCCTCCCCAGACTGGTAAGTACCAAGCCATAAAAACACGTCTAATCAATGAGTTTACGCCAAGCGAACAAGGAAGAATCAAGAAACTCCTCACAAATGGAACTCGGTGACCGCAAACCTTCCCGGTTATTGGAGGAAATGCGTAACCTCGCAAATGATTCCGTCGATGATAAATTTTTGGCAACTCTCTGGCTAGGATGCTTACCAGTTACTCTACAGCGAATTTTGTCGCCTTGGGGAGAGGAAGAGCACGAAAAGCTAGCAAAGATGGCCGGTGGAATTATGGAGAAGAAAAATCTCTCACCGATGGTAAGTGTAGCAGCCTTTCAACCACATAAAGCAGGATCCCAGCTAGAAAAACTTGCTGAACGAATGAACGATTAATGTCAGCGCTTCGAATTACTGGAAAGAAAGTCACGCCGAGATCGATCACTTCAAAGCTCACGACAACGACGAACGAGTAGTCAAAGACGAAATATCATCAAGACTTCTGCTGCCTTGTAATTACAGGGCAGCGGAAAACTAAATACCCATACTCATAGCGAGGCGAGTGAGCTTGGCGTTCCATCATATCGTCTCTTTGTTTATGATAATCTAACTGGTTGCAATTTTTTAATCGATACAGGTGCCGACGTATCAACTATTCCTCCGACGAAACGCAAACACATGCCCTTAGCTTCGAACGAAACCAAAATTTATGCAGCGAACGGAACTGAGATCAAAACCTTTGGCAAGCAGCGACTACTTATTTCTTTAGGCTTGCGACGTAGTTTTTCTTGGTATTTCATCGTGGCCGACGTTCAAACTCCGATAATCGGTGCAGATTTTTTGAATTTTTATAATCTGTCCGTAAATCTTCGCACCCGGAATGATTGATTGATGGCACTACACAGGTTTCTAAATCAGGAAACGTCGACATATCTAATGCACCGAGTGCAGTATTTATCTGGTTTAAGAGCTGAGACAAAAGGAGATAGAACACTAAGCTGTCAAAAAGGATTTGCCATCAAGCTCAAATTGACGATCTCAGACCAAGAAAAGCGACAAGTTAATCAGCTATACAAATTATATACACCCTAAAGAAGCCGATGAAAAAATGTAGAATTAAGCATCCTAACATACCATCTGTTTTATTCGCCACCGTGTCATATGTGATCTGCATTTGAGGTTTTATAAATACGTACGTTCTCGATTATCGCAACTTATTAAAACAAGGGTGGTTGCACTGACCGGGGTTGATGCAATAACCGAGTAAAAAAATTTTACGCTCAATTTGAGATCTAAAGCAAAAATCAGAAAACCAGCAACTATTATGATGTAATTAAAGCAACAATTTTTTATTCAAAAACGTATAAATAATAAAAAACAAAACAAAAATAAGTTAATTCAATAAGATATAAGGTCATATATACATAAGTTAAGTTACATAGCTTTAATTATGTATTATATTCTTTGGAAAAAGTTGGACATATTTGTTTGAGTTTTTTTGTTGCTAAGATTTTTCAAAATCGCCATTTCTCGCAGTTTATGGAGACTCAACATTTGTTCAATAGGAGCTGAATTCTATTCGGCCCATTGGATTGCTGTATTAAAAGCCTGTATTGCAGTTTCAGCCTTTAGTTTAGGAGCAGAAATCTCAACCTCAGGCCCACTTTCATTTGATATTTCGGCAATTTCATTGTTTTCATAAATTTGAACATTGTTATAAGTGGTTTCGAGTACCCAATCATTCATTTCTTCATTCGAAATGGTTTCATTGCCGGAAATTTCATTGCATAGAGTTGATATCGATTCTACGACGGCGTGTTCATTCATTATTTGAGCTCTAACTGTGCTCAAAGGTAGCTCATCCTCATCTTCCCAATCATTATGGGAAGACATAAATACATTCCAACATTTTTTGATTGGATCTGCCTGCAATCCATCCCATGCCGTCATCACTTACTAACTCGCCATCTTTTGGATGACAAGGAGCGTTATTCAAAAGTAAGAGCGCTTTTGTTGGAAGTCCTTTCGAATTTAAAAAGAGTCGTACCTAAAAAAGACCTGTCTATGGCACAAATGTGAAGTGAAACCATTGTTCAAAGAACGCCAATGTCATCCATGAGTTTTTATTTACCTTATATACAACGGGCATGGGATCAACATTTTTAAAAGATCTTGGGTTTACACTTTTACCGATGACGAATAGCTTAACTTTATGTAATCCAGTTGCATTGGTGCAGGCGAGAAATGTAATCCTTTCCTTGCTGGTTTTTCGGCCAGGAGTCTGTAAAACTACCCGGACTCATCAGCATTATAGATTTGATTAGGAGACAAATCTAGCTCTGACTTTTTCCTTAAATTTAATTAAAAATGGATCTACAAGCCACAAATTTTCAACAAACGTATTCCGTGTCTCTTCTTAAAATTTGTTACCCAACCATTGCTCGCATTAAAAGATCCTGGCCTCTCTCTTATTTTTTCATGCAATAAGCACGCCTTTGTTTTAAGGCTAGGTTTCCCATTGAAAATTTCGTTGGTCTTTTGCGTAAAACTGTGTAGCTCCCAAAATATTCCGAATATTTAAATGAAATCAACGGGTTAGATTATAAATTTAATAAGCTAAGAAATTATTTAGCTAAAAAAAATATTAAAAACATATTTCATCCCAAAATGGTCATGCGTAACGAAAAATTATGAAATTTTTGGAGACGTTTGCAGGGGAAAAGTTTTGTTGCCCTAAAAATTTATTTTTTATTCTTTTTATATTTTTATCTATTCTTAAAATGTCTCACGACTCAGTAACGTGGCCTTTTTTTAATATTTTGTCCAGTTTCGTCGAAAAAAAATTAACAAAATCACGAACAATGGGTGAAATTTAGCAAAAGTAGGCCTGATTTATTTGGAATAATTTCTAAATTAGAAAAGATAAAAAATTGAAAATATTTTTTTATATTGTCGAAATATACATAATATCACAATAATTTTTTTAATTTTTTTATAAAATATTTTACTAGATTTTTTTGAAGTGCAAAATAAAAAAATGCATGTTTTTCTTAGAATATTCTACGGCGAACAAGATTCCAGCCCCATTTAGTTTGACTCAACAACAAAAGTATTTTTTTATGAAAATTGAACATCTCTGCGACTCAGTAACGTTTTTAGAAAAAAAAAGAAAAAAATGAAAACATATTTAAAAATGCATTTAAAAAAGTCAATATTTGTGTATCAATTATGAGGAGAATGCAGCAAACAATATTTTCAAAAATATTTTTTTAATTTTTTTTCATATTTTTTATATAGAAATCAGAAATTAAAATAATTTTACGATATCCCGTTTATTTTATATTAATATTCGAAAATGGGTATTTTTTTAGATTTTTACAAGAAAAATCGCGTTTGCTCACACACACTAAGGTACTCAGTTCAAACGAATTGAACTAGGTGGCGTTGTTTTATATTTCATTCTCTTCTCCTTCGTTTTATTTTTATATAGTCCAGACAAATTAAACATAAAAAAGGCAAAACCCAGAAATAATTCGCATAGAGCTGAAAATTGGTACAGAGCATTAGAACATCGATTAAAGCAAAATGTCAAAAGTCCCCAAAAATCCCATGTGTGCGTTGAAAGTTATTCAAGGTCAAATGTCGAAAATGTTGGTTTTCATACATATCTTTGAAACGGGGGAGCCTAGAAGACTTGTACGCCATGAAATTCCCTAAAAAACCATGTTAACATTTTTTTTCTACGAGCAAGCGTTTAGAAAATATTGCGATATAAAAATGTGTCAAATGTCGAAAAAAATGGTTTTTTGCGTATTACTCTTAAACGGTGAGTCCAATTGAAAAAATTTTTATGAAAAACTTGTAGATTATATAGTTTTACATATAAAACATTTTTTTTTTTTTTAAAGCTGTCAGAAAAAAAAAACCTAATTTGGTAAAAACTCAAAATTTCGAAGTTTTTATAATTAGCTCCTAAGCCTTGTACCAAATTCGCATAGAGCTGAAAATTGGTACAGAGCATAAAGACATCTCTCTATATAACATGTCAAATTTCCCCAAAAATCCCATTGGTGCAAAAAAAAATATTCAAGGTTAAATGTCGAAAATGTTGTTTTTTCATATTTAACTCTGTAGATTTTGTCAATAAATGCAAAAACGAAAGTAACAGTTTTCAAACTTTGATTCCCACCCAAAAGTTGTCTGTTGTCCACACTTTTTTCCACACCACCCATGAGGTAGAGTCCTTGGCTTTGTCCTTTTTTTCGTTTTAGTGATCATTTATATGATGTGCACTCAAAATTTCGAAATTTTATAATTAGCTCCTAAGCCCTGTACAAAATTCGCATAGAGCTGAAAATTGGTACAGAGCATAAGGACATATCTCTTTATAACATGTCAAAATTCCCCAAAAATCCCATTGGTGCAAAAAAAAAATTCAAGGTTAAATGTCGAAAATGTTGTTTTTTCATATTAAACTCTGTAGATTTTGTTAATCCCTGCAAAAACAAAAGTAACGGTTTTCAAACTTTGATTCCTATCCAAAAGCTGTCTCTTGTCCACACTCTTTTCCACACCACCCATGAGGTAGAGTCCTTGGCTTTATCCTTTTTTTCGTTTGAGCGATCATTTATATGATGTGCACTCAAAATTTCAAATTTTTATAATTAGCTCCTTAGCCCTGTACAAAATTCGCATAGAGCTGAAAATTGGTACAGAGCATAAGGACATCTCTCTATACAAGATGTCAAAAATCCCCGAAAATCCCACTGGTGCAACAAAAAATATTCAAGGTTAAATGTCGAATATGTTGTTTTCTTACATTTACATATGAAAAAACAACATATTCGACATTTAACCTTGAATATTTTTTGTTGCACCAGTGGGATTTTCGGGGATTTTTGACATCTTGTATAGAGAGATGTCCTTATGCTCTGTACCAATTTTCAGCTCTATGCGAATTTTGTACAGGGCTAAGGAGCTAATTATAAAAATTTGAAATTTTGAGTTTTTACCAAATTAGGTTTTTTTTTTTCTGACAGCTTTAAAAAAAAAAAAAAATGTTTTATATGTAAAACTATATAATCTACAAGTTTTTCATAAACATTTTTTCAATTGGACTCACCGTTTAAGAGTAATACGCAAAAAACCATTTTTTTCGACATTTGACACATTTTTATATCGCAATATTTTCTAAACGCTTGCTCGTAGAAAAAAAAAGTTAACATGGTTTTTTAGGGAATTTCATGGCGTACAAGTCTTCCATACATTTTTTTTTGATAGCTTCCCCCGTTTCAAAGATATGTATGAAAACCAACCTTTTCGACATTTGACCTTGAATAACTTTCAACGCACACATGGGATTTTTGGGGACTTTTGACATTTTACTTTAATCGATGTTCTAATGCTATGTACCAATTTTCAGCTCTATGCGAATTTTTTCTGGGTCAAATGTTTATTTTGTCTGGACTAATAGGATAGAGAAAAAAATGTTCATACCAAACGTTCTCATAGAATTCGTTTGAGAATGAAAATTAATTTTTTTATACTTCTTGAATGTTTATGATATGCAGACATATAAATGTAGATAGGCAATTGTGATCACTACTATGTACTTTGTAGGTTTCGATGAAAAAGTTGTTTTGAATACCTCCCTACATTTGTCATATTTGCAGGCATACATTTCGAATATGTATGTGAATGCGCGTATTTTTTGAAAATGAGTAAGGGCAAGGTAATAATATTCTCTATGTGCAAGGGCTTGAGAAGTAAAATCCTGTTACGCAATGAGGAAGCGATCTTTTTTCGTGGTGGTGTGTGCCATTTCTTAGGATTATGTAAAGGGTTTTGTTTCTTTTTTTGTTTTTGTTTTGCTTTTGTTTTTGTAGCAGTGACATTTTTTTCCTATCGTTTCTCTATGCTGTGCTGGTGGGATCGTAAATCGTAATATTCTTTTTTGAAGAAGAACAAGCCGATGATTTGAATTATGGTTATTTTATTGTATTTCAAATCGAATTCTTGCGAATTCTTTGTTTTATAGAATTATAAAAATCAATCTAGTGTCTAATCTTGACCTAATCTTGTTTTGTAAGATAACTACATAGATGACAAAAAATAATTTTTGATTCCTTGGAATCATTTTTCTTCATAATATTATTACTTGCAGGTGTAGGTAGGTTTAGAAAAATAAATTTTATTATATTATATTATATTCATCAGCCGATGGCCTCAGTCGCCAGTGCTGCTATGTGTCTGTAGTTCGTTACATTCATGTGCGAAGTACTGTGAAAAGGCAATGTCAATATTATATTCCTTGAAACCTTAAGAAAATAAACCCCAATGCATTTGCGAATAATAAAAAAATGTTATAGTTTGAGTAATTTTTTGCCTATTTAAAAAAAAAAAAAAAACAAATCATCCGTGACCCAAATCGGTTAAAGAACAATCGTAGTAGTTGAAGACAATCGGGTAACTTTTGCCTAAATACCCAAGGAAAGACAGAATTGAGGCAATCACTTTTTTGATTTTTCTATCATCATAAAATCATGTTTGATCAAAATATCGTCTTGAACTTTTTTAAATGTTCATACTTCATAGCTTGTCAAAAAGTACCTCTTCGTCTTTTTATAGAGTAATACAAAGATGAAATCAAAGAAAAATTAAAATCGTTCGCCAGGACCCCAAAAAAGAAACAATTCGAACACAAATGTCAGCAAAACTCAAAACCATCATAATCCCAAATTAGAAAATTTGCGTAGAAAAAAGAAAAACAACAATTCATGAATGCTACTCCTACTCTAAGTGCACATAACATAATACGTACATATGCATCTACATTGCATTTTTGTGCATGTCCACACAACAGTCCATAATTCCACATAGTAAATAGATACATGCGAAAATACCTCTTTTTTTCATCCCTATTTTGTGGACCTTCGTAAGCGAAACTCATTTCTTACATATCGCTCACTGAAACTGAATTCTGAGTGAGAAAAAAAAAAACAAAAACTAGAAAACTAGAAATTTCAAGTGGCTATGTGAGACGCAAATAAAAAAAAAGAAAGGGAAATATTCACTAACACTCGTGCATGCTTTTACACGAACTCAGAGAAAAAAGGAAACCCAGTCTTAAGCACCTCGCTTGAAATTGGCACATTCAGCTTTCGTTGGCTTATGAACCACTTATACAAAGACTTTTCCATCTTTGGGTATTCTCCACCTTTCAATGTAATCCTCTTTAAAGGTCCAGATTCAGCATTTGACACAAACTTCTTTATTGCACCCTCTTTTTATTTTACTCTATTGATTGTAGATTTATGGACTTATACTCGCGGCACAATGATTTGATTGAAGCACCTTTATTAACTTGTTTTTGGTGGACAGTTTCACAATTTTTTTAGTTACACCCATTTTTTGAAAAGATACAATGAGTCTGTGCTGGACTGTATTGGACAGAAAAGTACAACATTTTCCTGTTCAATGACACTTTTTCTGTGCTAGAGTGTTCTAGAACAGCCTAGTTTGCTGTTCAATGACTTTTTCTAGAACAGTTTAGCGTAGGTTAGCGTAAAAAAGAACAGGATTTTCTGTACTTGCTTTTGAGGAAGAGTAACCTAGAACAGAATCATGACAACTGTCAAAGTGTTGTTGTTTCTTTTTGTCTTTGTTATTGTTTTGTGTTTTGAGGTTAAGTGAATTAATTCACTTAAGGCAATAATGAAAGATTTTTTGATTTTGCTCATAAAATAGTTAATATTTATTTGCTTGATTTTTTAAAGATCTAATTCCTTAAATAAATTGCATTTTCAAACATGTGTTGTAGAAAACAATGCAGGGAGTTTTTTTTCTGATTTTAGTTTTCACAGCTGACGTTTCGATGACTGTTCTAACTTGTCTGACATTTCTGTGCTGATCTGTTCTGTTCTACACTTTTCTGTGCTGTTCTAACCTACACTTTTTCTTATTGAACAGTCTTATAATGAAGTATATGCCTACAACTTCATCATACCATCACTCAAAAGTAGCGGTAAAATAACTGCCGTGACAAAATATAACGCCAAAGACAAAAACAAACATAGTCAAGAATCTGAGAAAATAGAGATATGAGAATAAGAACAAAAGTTGCACTTATCGAGTCAATTTTGGGGGAAGAGTTGCGATTACTGCGTCAACAATGTTAAAAATTCAGCTGTTGCGAAAATCGAGGAGTTGCGTGAATCGAGAGTTGCGTTAATCGAGAATGTACTGTACATACATAGACATGCAACCATTAGAAGCGAAAAAAGTGTGTTTGCCCGGAATCGCAGAGTTCTGTTCCCATCCAATTCCGGATTAAAAAAAACACACTTTTTTTCGAAGAATATTATTTTTATTCAGAGTTTGTCACAGAATTTTAAGAAATGGCAATAGTCTTGCTTTTGAAACAATTGAATTCGATTGTCTTTCTTTGCTCTGCTATAAATTCGTTCAGATGAACAGCAGCCCAGTAAATGTTCTTCATCTTCATTAAAAGTCATTGGTACATACATACATACCTCCTCAAGACGAGTTTGATTAAGGCCAAATATACTTTCCTTGAATCCACTTAAAGCATAGCGAGTTGTTTCGCATGATGGTTTGTGCGCTGCGTTCGTAACGAAATTAGCTTGCGTACACTGCGTTCGCAACTAAATTTGCAAGTATACGTATACGCTGCCGTTCGCAACGATATTTGCAAGCGTACGCTGTATTCGCAACAAAATTTTCTAGCGTAGATACGCTCAGTGCTGTCGTCTTCGAAAAGTCCAAAGCAGTACATTCCAAAAAATTTTGCATAATTTTTGGACAAAAGCAATACGCATATAATTTTTTTAAAATTCATAATTATTTTTATTTTTATTTTTAACAAAAAATAAACTTATTTACTTTATAAAGCCTTTTAGATCAATTACTACAGTCCGTTGTCTCCGCCAGCCAGCTCGGTCCCTAGCTAGCTGTCTCCAGTTTTGCACTCGTTTCAGGCTAAACCCATTTTTGCCGCTTCTGTCTCAATTCTCACAGGCGCCATTGACATAACGCTGTGTTCTTCCCATTATATCAATATCATCGGCGAACCGAGAAGTTGAACAGATTTTTGGAAGATAGTGCCTCTGGTTTTTGACGGTGGAGTTTTGCACTATCTTCTCAAGAACGATGTTAAAGAAATCGCACGACAGTGCATCGCCTTGTCTGAATCCTTTTTTGACGTGGAAAGATTCCGTAAGCTCGTTGCCAACCTTGATGGAGCAGCGTAAGTTCTCCATCGTCATTTTGCACAAGCGAACGAGCTTGGCAGGGATGCCAAAACTAGACATAGCTATATACAGTTCGTCTCGATGAAAAGTTGGTGGGTATCGATTTGGATTTCATTGGTTTTTTCCAGGAGCTGCCGCAAAGTGAAAATTTGGTCGATGGTTGACTTTCCTGGTCTGAAGCCACATTGATAAGGACCAATCAGATTGTTGGCGAAAGGCTTCAGACGTTCACATATTACGGCAAAGAGGATCTTGTAGACGATGTTAAATATGCTGATTCCTCTGTAGTTGGCGCAGTTTCCTTAGAGGATCTCCCTTTTTCAGGATCGGGCACACAATGCTGAGGTTCCATTCATCGGGCATCGGGCATACATTCTTCCGACCATATATTACAGATGATTTGGTGCATGCTCCTATCTAGTTCGTCACCTGCTGCTTTGAACAGCTCGGCAGCTAGACCGTCTGCTCCAGCGGCTTTGATAGATTTCAGCCGCTATATTGGCGTTTTCTTCTAGGTCGGGCTCATGGCATTGTTGGCTATCATCGGGTCGATGAAAGGCTCTTGTCAGACGCCGGGGGTTTGTTGGTCGTTGCCGTTACATATAGTGTCTACAGAAGTGGAAAGTGGTATTTACAAATCCCCAGCATTGACTGCGATTCTATATGATGTTCCCTTGTTCTTGCTCGATGACCTTGAGCCAGCTGTTTTACCTTCCGATAAAACCTCCGAACTTCATTCCTGTTGTGGGCACTTTCAACATCCTCGATCTGACGCTTCTCATGCTCCCTTGTTTTTTCTCCTGAGAAACCGGTGCGGCGTTCCTCTCTCCTATTTTGTTCACAGAGCTCGGCAGCAGCTCTTGTCCTTCTAAGCAGCGTCACTTTGTATGCCTCCTACTTGGCTGCATGGGCCTGCCTGCATTCTTCGTCAAACCAATGGTTTCGTTTTGGTGGCTGTGTGAAACAGAGCACATTAGATGTGGCATCTCTAACTGTTTTCTGGCAATGTTGCCACTGGTTTTCGATACTTGAAGTTGGCGGCATAAGACTCCTACGGCGATTGTAGCCGTCCGACGTCGAATTTTCTTGCAGCATTTCCTTGTTTTGGACGTTGTCGTGATATTCGTAGCATTACCTTGGCTACGACAAGGTAGTGGTCCGAGTCGATGTTGGGTCCTCAGAAAGTTCGAACATCTAGAATGCTGGACAAGTGCCTTCCATCGATCGCAATGTGATCAATCTGGTTGACGGTTGATTGATCAGGAGATCTCCATGTAACTTTATGAATGTTGAGATGTGGGAACCAGTTGCTTGCTACCACAACATTTCGCCCAGAGACAAAAGGAGATCGGAAACTGACTAACGTTTTACCCTACAGATCTCCCTTTTAAACTCATCTGTGATTTCGCCCCGAAAAAGCAATACAAAAATGAAAAAGCAGTACAAAAAAAAAGTGTGCAGTACGGCAGTACGTACCAAGCTAAAGCAATACAAATATTGCTTTTGCAGTACGTTCGACAGCATTGGATACGCTGCGTTATTTGCTAGCGTACGCTGCGTTCGCAACGAAATTTGCTAGCGTACGCTGCGTTCGCAATGAAATTTGCTAGCATACGCCACGTTCGCAACGAAATTTGCTAGCATACGCCGCGTTCGCAACGAAATTTGCTAGCATGCCATAAAAGTTGCATGCACATGCCGTGAGAGAAATATTGTAAGAAGACGTACCTAAATATTGGAGATTTGGAGATATTGGCAAAAAATATTTATTGGGGATTTTCTCGTAGAGACATTGGAAGTTGTTGGATTTTTTTTTTTTGATATTTTGTTTCCATGGTGATTTTGTTCTTTGGGGATTTCGTACGACTCCCTTGTAGACCTTTTTTTTTTGTTATGTACAATAATATAACAGCTGTCGAGGAAAATGTGAGAAATATCGATTTGAAATTGCGGGAAAATGATAGCGAATAATTTACTTTTTTGCCAATATCTAGACTACCAGACCTCCAAAAATCTTGTCACCCATTTTGATCAATAGAGATTGCTCAAACCTTTCTTTTGATGTTTATCTTAGGCCGTGTGCGAATTCAGTTTGGTCACTAATGTCATATTTTAGCCTCTTCCATAGCTAGTCTAATTTTAACACGTTTTATTCAATGCGAAGTGTCAAAATTTAACCAAACGTCAAGTTTTAACCACTTTTTAACGCAATTCGCACACGGCCTTATATTACGTTTCCACTGAACGATAATCTAGATTATCTTCCAGTTTGATTAAAAATAATCTAGTAGTGTATAGGGAAAAGTCTTTAGCCAAAAAGTAAAAAAAAACACTTTGAGTCGAGCTTGTACAGTTTGACATTTATTCGATTAAGAAGAAAGAAACAGCTAGCGAAAGCTGTATTTATAGCTTTAGGCCGTGTGTGAATTGCGTTAAAATGTGTATTAAAACTTGACGTTTGGTTAAAACTTGACACTAGCGTGGTGAATAAAATGGGTTAAAATTTATCCTGCTGTGGAGCAGGTTAAATGGGTTAAAATTTTGACGTGTATTTTTTTCTCACGAATGATAGAGAAGTTTGCTTCTGTTTTGTTGTTTTGTTCTGTTTTATTTAGTGCTTTGTTATGACTATTTAAAAATTGCTTTGATATTTCAATAAAATAAATAAAATTCTATGAATTCATAATATTTTCAAATCGAAAAACGAAATTATTGTTTTTTCTTTTGAGAATTATAACAGATGTCAGCTGTGAAAACATGTTTTGCAGTGTTAGCAGATGGAAGGAACCAATCATCCAAAAAGGGAAATTTTCGTTTGAAGATATTTTACTGTTGACTCAAATTATCAAATTACCACTGCAAAATCGAGAAAAATGAATATAACAGAGTTTGTTTGTTATCTTAAGTGATTTTCATGAAATTTATTGCTTAAATTTTGGTTTTGTACACAAAGTACAAAAGTACCTAGGTGGATAAAAACATTTTTTGTTGAGGGAAATTTCCTAGTTCTACGCAGAAATGTTGGTTAAAAATATCCCTTTTAACGCAATTCACACAGCAAATGGGTAAATTTCATCCCATTTTCAACCAAACATCAAATTTTAACCAAACGTCAAGTTTTAATACACATTTTAACGCAATTCACACACGGCCTTAGTCATGTTATGTATAATAATTGCATACGGGATAATCATACGATTAGAGCATAGAGATTTGTGTATCGGTTTCTATGTACTCGATAGACGCTGTGACAAATCAACGAATTAAAAGTAACGAGTTACACTACAGGGTGTTTTTTTTAATGCCTACAGCTCGGCCATTCTGACCGTAAAATCGTCCCGATTGCAATTTCTTTCACATTAATCACTTACGAAAATATAAAATACATACATAAATTATTACATATATAATTTAAAAAAAAACTCTTTTTATCTCGATGAGGTAGGTATATAAATTACCTTGATTTTGGAAAAATACATTTTAAATACGATATTACTATTTTAGTAAAAAGATATTTTAAATACACAAATAAATTTTCATTTTCATGCAAAATGGTACAGACAATTAAAATTTAAATAAAATAAAAATTAAGACAATATATTCAAAAATATAAAATAATTTTTAAACATTTTCTTACATAGCAATTAACTCAATTTGAAATTCTAATTTTTGTCTTTAATCGAAAAGTTCATTGCATAAAACTTCATCGACACAGTCAGTATAGGTGCAAGAATACAATTGAATTAAATTTATAAATGTTGAACATTTAAACGAATATTTTGAAACACCGTTTTCATATCCTTCATCTTAAGAGTCAGTGTTCGGAATCGCATATAATTTCATATTGTCAGGTGAACTTATCCCTTTATATGGCAACCTTGTCAACTGCAATCCTTCAATGTCACCTATTGCGTACCTGTGGTTTGGTAAAATCTTTTTTATTTCATATGGTCCACGATACTTTGCTAAAAGCTTTTTATTTGTACCTGGCGTGGTGTCCACGTTTTTAATCATAATATAATCTCCCTTTTTATATTCTGTTGGAATCTTATGGCGATTATCATAATAATTTTTGTTTTTTATCTGTTCTTTTTCAATCTTTCCCTCAGCTTCTTTTCTAATTTCATTCAAATTTAATTGTTCACATCCTTAATTGTTAGCTAAGAACTCTCTAACCTTGTCACAAAATGTTCCCTTCTGATCTCTACCAAAAAGTAAAGTGCTAGGTGTAAATCCGGTACTTCGATTAACGGAATTATTAATAGCAAATTCAACCTTTTCAATGTTTTTGTCCCAACCAGAAGTTGTGTGTGCTTCGCATTCCTTCGCAATCATCGGAGTTATTACGCGGTTTTACCTTTCCACTTGACCATTAGATTGCGGAGAGTGTGTGGCAACCTTAACATGTTGTATATTGTTGTCATGCAAAAAATCGGAAAACTCTTTGGATGTAAAACATGTCCCGCGGTCAGATATAATACGGTTAGGTCTGGAAAAATTAGCGAAATATGTTTTTAAACATTCAATAGCTTCTTTACTTGAAGTACTTTTTGTGGAGTAAAGCTTGGTGAATTTGGTGAAGCCATCAACCATAACCAAGATGTGCTTCTTATTGGAATGTGAACTGGAAAATGGGCCTAGATGGTCAATGTGAAGCGTGTCAAAAGGTAGATTTCCTTTTGGTATTGGGTGAAGAATACCTTCTTTTTTCCCAGATTCAGGAGAAAAGTAAATGCATTTAAGGCATTTTTTAATCACAGTTTTTATTTTCTCCTTAATATTAGGAAACCAATAGATTTTAGCTATATGCTCAAAACACTTGTCAACACCTAGATGACAAAGTGCCTCGTGATGAGTCCTGATTACCTGCTCTTCCATATGAGATGGGACGTAAAAAATTATATTGTCTTTTGACTTTCTATAAATCAGACCATCGACCATTTCATAACATGGTCTTGTTTTTGGGCGGCTGCGAGCACAAACTCAAACGATTCATTGTCAACATAAAATATATTGAATGATATGCTTAGTGAATCGACGTGTGACATTCGATCACTTTTCCTGTGCTCAACAGAATAATCGTATGTTTGCAACTCTAATGCTTATCGTGATATACGAGGGTTTGAGGTTTTTTTGTTTAATGTTAAAACAAGAGCTTGACAATCTGTAACGATTTTGAATGGAATGCCTAATAAGTAAACTCGGAATCGCCTAAGAGCATAGACTATGGACAAAGTCTCAAGCTCATAGCTGTGGAATCTGCTTTCTGCTTCAGTCGCACGCTTAGAAAAATAAAACACAGGATGGAATTTTCCATCGCTCTGTTTTTGCAACAACACGACTCCAAATCCATGTGAGCTGGCATCACAATGCAACTCGGTGGGACAATGCGGACTATAAATTGAAAGTACTGGCGCTGAAATCAGTTTATTTTTTAAAAGGTTAAAAATGGCTAGTTCTTTTGGACCAAAAATAAACGTAGCTTCTTTTCTCATAAAGAGGCTTTGTTATGTTAGCAAACTGATGAGTAAATTTCCTGAAATAGGAACAAAGTCCTAGGAAACTATGGATGTGTTTAGTTGAGGTAGGTAACGGAAAATTTTCAATTGCTTTTAAATTAACCTCGTTTGGACTTACATCGTCTTTCGTTATTCTATAACCTATGCAAGTAATCTCACTTTTTAAAAATGCACATTTATCCAATCTGAGTCTTAAGCCTTTAGTAACGACTATATTATTAACGACTTCTCTAAGTATGTCTATATGTTCCTCTATGGTTTCTGTCGCGATTAGGATGTCATCGAGGTACGTCAAAACTTTTGATTGGGATATCAATTTACCAAATAAATGCTTCATATACCTCTCGAAAACTTCATCGATTCCTGTTCAAGTGGAACATGATAGAAACCATTTTTCAAATCTAGAGTAGTATAAAATTGTTTATTTTTAAGTCGGTCAATATTATCCTCAATTAAGGGCAATGGATAGTTATCGCGCAAAGTTATTTTATTGAGTTCCCTAAAATCAATACAGAGCCTAAGCTCCTTATTTTTTTTTCAACGAGGACGATCGGAGATGCATATTGTGAGCAAGACTCTTGTATTATTCCCTTGCTAAGCAAATCTTTAAGAATCTTCTCTAGCTCGATTTTTTGTGAATATGGTAGTCTTCTTGGTGGACAATTGAATGGAACGTCTTTGGATAAAACTATACTCATTTTAAATTGGTTATCATCAGGAATAAAATCTAAATTTTAACTAAAAGCTGGCTTTACTTCGTTTTTAATACTTTTCTGTATATTATACGGTAAATTTGGATTAATATCTATCTCTAAAGTTTCGTCATTTATATCAATATTAAAAATTTGATAAATAAAATTACACTCTTCACTTGACTTACTTACCTGCGAAAAACAACACTGACCTGAACATAGAGGATATATATTATATATTGTAACGTGTATACACTTTATTTATCTCATACGCTCTGTATCTCCTTCTATTGTAATGTCTAATACTAATGTGTATACTTTATTATCTCTTACTCTCTGTATCTCTTTCTATATTTAATGTACACACTTTTCTTACTCTCTTTACTTACTCTGTATCTCTTTCTATATTTAATGTACACACTTTTCATTACTCTCTTTACTTACTCTGTATCTCTTGTTTATTTAATGTACATACTCTCTTTACTTAATATCGTTTAATTGTAGTAGTAAACACTCGTGAGGGGCAATAATTAATTAAGATTAAGAGAAACTTTTTGTTTAGCATTAAGAACGTTAGCCCCTACAAAAATCCCAGTATTTTCTCTCGACCTTTCAGCTTCCCCAAGAACTAATAGGAACCAATAGTAGTTTCTAGAACCCATCATTTTTGATATAAATAGCCGTTTGGTGGCGAGGCGAATTAATTGATTGTGAACTGCGATAAGTAAAGTACACTGTGTTTGAAAAGTTATAATTGAAAGTGTTGAATAAATAAGTTTGTGAGTGATTTGAATAAAGTGAATTTGTGTTTTATTTAAAAAGTGAATAAGTTTTAATTGTCGGACCAAGCCGAATATTACATTGGTGTCAGAAGTGGGATTAAAACTTATTGAGAATAAAACAGTGAACAGTGATTAAACTATTTTGTGTGAAATAGTGAAGTTAAAAAAAAAAATGATAAGTAAAGTTTTGAAAGACTTAACTGTCGCTGAGCTAAAGGCCGAATTAAGCAAACGTGGCTTAAGTGCGGCAGGATATAAAATCGAACTCGTAAAACGGCTACAGGAATATCTGGAAGAACAAAATGAAGACCCAGATGCGTTTGCTTTCGAAGTGGAAGCAAAATCGGAAGAGGTAAATGCAACTGCCGACTTATCTACCATGATGACACTTCTTCTAGCCAAATTTGAAGAGAATCAAAAGAATGTGCTAGAGCGGTTTGACGCACAGAAGAAAGAGCAAGATAACGTTCGGGAGCAACTAGAAACTCAAAACAAGAATGTTCTGGAGCAACTAGAAACTCAAAGAAACGAGCAGAAGACCGAACAAGAGAATGTCCTCAAGCAACTAGAGGCTCAAAGAAATGACAAAAAGCAAGAACAGCAGAATATTCTAGAGCGGTTTGACGAACAGAGAAACCTTTTAGAGGGCAGGTTTACCGACTTCGAAGAGAGAATCAATACTCTCGACGAGCGCGTCGAAAAACAAAATGCACGTTTCGAGAAAATGGACGAACAAATCGAAACCATCACAAATGAACTAGAAAAAGTGCGAAAGATGAAAGCTCGAGAACCTTTTGGTGAATGCTCAAGAAAGAGAGAAGTGAATCCTCCAAGCTTTGATGGTCAGATTCCGTGGTCGATCTACAAGAAACAGTTTGAAGCAGCAGCATTAACAAACGGCTGGGACGATAACGAAAAATACATTGCTCTTACGCTTGCCTTGAGAGGAGCAGCTGCTGAACTGCTACAAACCATCCCAGCAGGGAAGAGTGGTGACTTCAAAGTTCTGGTAAACGCCATTGAACAGCGGTTTTGGGATAGCCACATGGCAGAAGTCTTCCGAGTTCAACTAAACAACAGGGCACAGAAAAGAGGTGAAACTCTGCAGCAGCTTCAGGCAGATATCGAGCGATTGGTTCACCTGGCATACCCAACAGCGTGCAACGAGATAATAAATCAACTTGCTGTTGAAGCCTTTGTGAGAGCTGTGGGCGATATAAATCTCCAAAGGGCTATTCGCACTGCCGGAAAGCAAACACTACCAGAAGCATTGGCTTTCGCTCTAACAATGGAAGCCGCAGAACAAGCATCCCAAAACGTGCATCGCGTGAGAGAATTGGAAGTCCAAGAATGCTCTTGTCAGAAGGCTACTCTGGAAAGGAGTCAGCGAGACGGACCAGCACGATGCTGGAACTGCAACAAGACTGGGCATCTTCAACGACAGTGCAGATTACCGCGAAGACGAACCTCATGTCAACACTGTGGAAACAGAACTTACTCAACAAGCCAAAGTTACAACTACAACAATGTTGCTTCCCAAGTTGTTTCCCACCCCACCAACTTCGAGGGACAGAAGCTGGCTTCTAGTACCGATAGCTACAGAAACACCATCCAGGTTTCTCAAACGAAACGTGACAACAAGAGCCTGACCGTGGAAGCAAGTATAAACGGCAACAAATGTGTGGCTACCATCGACACCGGTGCCACGGCGTCCATTGTACGGCAGGACCTCGTTAAGAAGACATGGCTCTACAACACCAACAGCTATCGTCTAAGGACTGCAACTGGAGAAGCCGCAAAAGTTTATGGTGAGGTACGTCTTAAGATCCGGATGGCAGAGCTGGAATTCTCTCACCTGTTCCTGGTAGCAGATATATGCGACGAGTGCATTGTCGGCGTCGATTTCATGAAAGATCACGGAGTGATATTGGACATCGGGAACCAAGTCCTGAAATATCGAAACATCGAGATTCCGATGATCTATGGGATCCACTCGTATGAGACCTCGTTATCTGTGAAAACCGTCATCAAAGAAGATCTGACTTTGCCTGCTTCTTCAGAAGTATTCGTGTGGACGAAATTGAAAGGTAAGCCTGGCAGCCATCGATACCTCATGGTCGAACCAGCATCTGTAAAGTCCTCCCAAAACGTCACCATTGGGAAGACTCTTGTTAGACCTGTAAAGAACATGGTTCCCGTACGAATACTCAACATCAAGCCGTACGAAGTTAAGCTTAGAAAAGGTGAGATTGTCGGACAATGCGAATCTGTATCAGCTATAACAAGGATCAGCGAAGAAGAGACAAGGCAAACATTGAAGTCCAAAGAGCTGAACTCCATAAAGACGAACATTCTCGAGTCCTCTAATCTTGGCCAACAACAACGAAGAACTGCAGAAGGTCTCCTCGAAGAATTTGCAGACATCTTTTCATCATCGCAAGGGAAATATGGCAGAACACAACTGGTTCAACATCGAATCAACACCGGGGATGCAAAGCCGATTCGTCAACCTGCAAGACGCCTTCCACTAGCCAAACAAGGTGAGGTTGAAGAACTGATAACCACCATGAAAGAAGAGGGTCTTATCGAAAACTCAAAAAGCCCTTGGGCGTCTCCAGTGGTCCTGGTAAAGAAGAAAGACGGATCAACCCGCTTTTGCGTGGACTATCGAAGGTTGAACGATGTGACCAAGAAAGATAGCTACCCTCTGCCTAGGATCAGCGATACTCTGGACGCAATGGAAGGAGCACAATGGTTCTCAACTTTGGACCTGAAAAGTGGATACTGGCAAGTAGAAATCCATCCTGAAGGCAAAGAGAAGACAGCGTTCTCGACAGGAAACGGATTGTGGCAGTTCAAAGTGATGCCTTTTGGACTGTGCAATGCTCCAGCGACTTTTGAGCGCCTTATGGAATGCGTCCTGCAAGGACTCACTTGGAAATCTTGCCTGGTCTATTTGGATGACGTCATCGTATACGGGAAAACATTTGACGAACATTGTACAAATCTGAGAGCCGTGTTTCAAAGACTTCGAGAAGCCCACCTCAAGCTCAATCCAGAAAAGTGTTCACTCTTCAAAACCGAAGTGAAATACCTGGGACATATCATCTCATCCCAAGGAGTTAAGACGGATCCTGATAAGGTTGACACCGTGAAGAATTGGCCAACACCACAGGACAAACATCAACTCCGAAGCTTTCTGGGTCTAGCCACCTACTATAGGCGCTTCGTCAAGAATTTTGCTGAGATCGCCAAGAGTCTA
The DNA here is from genome assembly GCA_943590905.1 of Sphaerophoria taeniata. Lineage (NCBI taxonomy): Eukaryota > Metazoa > Arthropoda > Insecta > Diptera > Syrphidae > Sphaerophoria > Sphaerophoria taeniata. Next base: position 92,402,878 of record OX016540.1, read on the forward strand.
CATCAGCTAACGGAAAAGGGAAAGCAGTTTAAATGGTCAGGTGAGTGCGAGCGCAGCTTTCAAGAGCTCAAGCAACGCTTGTGTAATGCACCAGTGCTGACCTACCCGACTCCAGGAAAACCGTTCATCATTGATGCTGATGCCAGCAATGTCGGGATTGGTGCTGTATTGTCACAGGTACATGATGGCGAAGAAAAGGTGGTTGCCTATTACAGCAAGGTACTCTCAAAGTCAGAAAGAAACTATTGTGTGACCAGAAGAGAACTTCTTGCACTGATCTTGGCAACAAAGCACTTCCATAAGTATCTCTATGGACAGAAGTTTCTTCTCCGAACCGACCATGGAGCACTAAACTGGCTTTTGAATTTCAAGAATCCAGAGGGTCAAGTGGCGAGATGGATTGAGAGGCTGCAGACGTACGATTATGAAATTCAACATCGGAAGGGGAAGCTTCACTCAAATGCTGATGCACTGTCTCGGAGACCATGTAAGCAAGACTGTAAGCATTGCAGACGCCAAGAAGAAAAAGAAGTGGTTACTGTTCAACGAACCAGAACCGATCCCATTTATGGCTGGAGCAACGACGAGTTGAGGAAGGCTCAACAAGAGGACCCAGATATTGAACCCATCCTCGCATGCAAGGAACACCAGGAAAAACCAGAATGGGCCGATATCTCCGACAGAAGTCCGGCTCTAAAGGCCTATTGGGCACAGTGGGACTCATTGCATGTCCAAGAGGGTGTCCTTCGACGTAAATGGGAATCAGCAGATGGAAAGTCCTATGTAATGCAGCTAGTCTTACCGAGATCGAAGATTGTGGACGTTCTGCGAGAGATGCATGATGGAGTTTCGGGAGGCCATCTAGGAGTAAACAAGACGCTAGAAAAGGTTCGACAACGATTCTATTGGCTACATGCAAGGGAAGATGTCGAGAAGTGGCGCCGAAAATGTGATACCTGTGCTGCCACCAAAGGCCCGAACAAAAAGAATCACAGCCAAATGCAGCAGTATAATGTCGGATCACCCTTTGAAAGGATTGCAATAGACGTGGCGGGTCCATTTCCGGAAACAAATAATGGAAATCGTTATATTCTGGTCGTCATGGATTACTTCAGCAAGTGGCCTGAAGCATACGCCATACCGAATCAAGAAGCCAAAACAGTCGCAGACCAAATTGTGTGCAACTGGGTGAGCAGATTCGGTGTTCCATTAGAACTGCATTCCGACCAGGGAAGGAACTTTGAATCAAACATATTCCAGGAAGTTTGTGGGCTTCTTCACATTAAGAAGACAAGAACAACACCACTCCACCCACAATCTGATGGCATGGTCGAACGGTTCAACCGAACCCTGAAGGAACATCTTTGCAAAGTTGTGGACGACAACCAGCGAGATTGGGATCGACACATTCCACTGTTTTTGATGGCGTATCGAAGTGCAAGACATAGCTCAACTGGCCATACACCGTCTGAGATTTTAATGGGAAGGAACATCAGACTGCCGAGCGAAATCAAATTTGGATGTCCCACGTCGGAACCGCAAGCCGAGGATGTTTACTTGGATGACCTCAGGGAAAGACTCCTTCAGATCCACGACGATACCAGGTCAAAAATTAAGATGTTCAGTGACCGAATGAAGACACGCTACGATATACGAGCGACAACAACAGAGTTCCAAGCAGGAGATCGAGTGTGGCTTTACAATCCCCATCGACAAAAGGGGTTGTCACCGAAACTTCAACGGGACTAGGAAGGCCCATATACAGTGATTAGCAAAATCAACGACGTCGTGTACCGGATACAAAAAGGAGTCAGAGGTAAACTTAAAGTCGTACATCGCGACCGACTACATCGCTACAGTGGTGATGAAGATGATGGATTTGTTCGGGACGATCAATCCTAAGGAGGGGGCAATGTAACGTGTATACACTTTATTTATCTCATACGCTCTGTATCTCCTTCTATTGTAATGTCTAATACTAATGTGTATACTTTATTATCTCTTACTCTCTGTATCTCTTTCTATATTTAATGTACACACTTTTCTTACTCTCTTTACTTACTCTGTATCTCTTTCTATATTTAATGTACACACTTTTCATTACTCTCTTTACTTACTCTGTATCTCTTGTTTATTTAATGTACATACTCTCTTTACTTAATATCGTTTAATTGTAGTAGTAAACACTCGTGAGGGGCAATAATTAATTAAGATTAAGAGAAACTTTTTGTTTAGCATTAAGAACGTTAGCCCCTACAAAAATCCCAGTATTTTCTCTCGACCTTTCAGCTTCCCCAAGAACTAATAGGAACCAATAGTAGTTTCTAGAACCCATCATTTTTGATATAAATAGCCGTTTGGTGGCGAGGCGAATTAATTGATTGTGAACTGCGATAAGTAAAGTACACTGTGTTTGAAAAGTTATAATTGAAAGTGTTGAATAAATAAGTTTGTGAGTGATTTGAATAAAGTGAATTTGTGTTTTATTTAAAAAGTGAATAAGTTTTAATTGTCGGACCAAGCCGAATATTACAATATTATCAGTGGAGATTTGCGGGTGTTTTCGGAAAGGGACGAGGAAAGTCGGGACTCTAGGTAATATTATGTCCTCTATGGACCTGGATGATAAATTCATGCAAACATGCGTTTCTGGACACGGACTTGATGATGACAATGAAACATCTGTAGAACGATTACACTCGACGTCATTTAATGACTCTGACAAATTAACACTTTCTTGAATCTCGGCTCTATTTACGGGTTTCTTTAGCAAAATACCAACTTTGTCGATAAAATTTCGTCCAAGAACTGCTGGATAACTCATTGAATTATTATTGACAACTAAAAGAGATAAATTCGTGTTTAAATTTTCAAAAAATATAAAAGCATTAACACTTCCCAACACTTGGAGCGGGCTGTTGTTGACTCCACAATACGATTGACTATTTTGATCCAACGGTATGATCATCGACGGCGGCAAACACTTTTCTTTTATGAAGCTTATTGGGCTCCCTGAGTCCAAGAGCGTTGTTAGTGCACATGAACAATCGAAATCGTCACCAATGAATCGATAAGAAATCTCCTTCTCAAAGTCGTTGGACTCGCTGCTCTGAGATTGGAAACGGCCGGTCTCTCGATTAAAGCTGTTATCAACATGATCTGAGCGAATTTGTTGCGTATCGTTGTTGCTGCTGTTGTTGGCCTTGAGTGTCAGAACTGGTTTGTTGTTTACGCAATTTTTAGCAATGTGACCACGTGTGCCACATTTAAAACAAGTGAATTCTTTTTTGTGATTGAATCCATTAACAGGTGAATTGGCAGGTTCTCTCACTTGATTTGGATCATTTTTCTTCAATAGCATATTCTTATGCTTGTCTCGAGCGATGTAAGATGAATGGGGCTTTTGAGTAAAATTGTCACGTTCTCGGCTATTGTTCTTAAATTTTTCATATTTTCTCAATGCGCTTTTGAGTTCTTCTATGCTGTTGGCATTATAGAGCATACTTTTGTTAATCTCAGCATCACTTATGCCTTTGATTATGAATTGGATTAAATCCTCCTATTCAATCGGATTATGTGATGCAATTTCTTGCATCGATAAAACATACTGCTGTATAGTTTCATCACGTCGTCTTTTTCTCGCATTAAGCTCATTGAAAATATCGGCTTTTGTTACGACACGTTTAAACTCACCCAAAAGAGCGTCTCGAAGTTCAATCCAGGTTCGTGTTTTCAAGGACCTTATGAAAAGTCTCGCAGTTCCACTGAGGAGTCTTTTTCCAAAAATGAACTTGGAACGATCATTTAAGTGAAGAGTTTCAGAATACTCCTCAAATTGCTCTATCCAACGGTCAATAGGAAAATTGTCATCCCCGGTAAATGGACATAGTAGGTCTTCGAGATCTTTGGAACAATTCGAAACTTGTGGAATTGGACTAGGATTTTCGTAAGCGTCTTCCATCTGTAGCTCCTTAACACTTTGACTGCCAAGCCATTTTACCATTTTGTATCGCGCCAGGCCAAAGTATTTTTTTTTTCTTATTTCTGTTTCTTAGAGCCTAAAAAGTAGTTTTCAGCAAATTCCCACTTTTTTGTCGTCCTAACTGTGAAGTTCTAACGGTTTTTGTGCGTCGCACGTTTTTGTGCGACGTGGCCCTGCAGTAAACAAAATTCGAATTCAAGCCACGTCAAACAACAACAAAAATAAACTAGAAATTTATATTTCACTTAAAAGTAATTCTAGGGCCACGTATGTAAGACCAAAATATTCGGCAGAGGCCAGACAATTTGAATCTCATATAAAATCCCATATACCGTCGCACAAAAACGAGCGACATGGCCTGAGATGAAGTACTGGGTGTCGCACGAAAATGTGCGACGCGACCCCTGGGGAACTATTAAGTGTCGCACAAAATCGTGCGACATGGCAGTCAAAGTGTTAAGCTTGCGCTTGAGTAAAATAATCTCCTCTCTTTTCTTACATGCTTCGCGCAGATTATTTAGCTCCTCATCGATGTCGTCATTTTGCACCTCACCTGGTTCTTCCTCCAACTCGGACTCATGATCTTCAGATGATTCTGACTCGTTTTGACTATTATTCGTGAAAGTCTGTACAAGATTTTGCAGTTCCTCCTTGGCATAACCTTTGACTGCATCTTGCACTCGCAATTTTAACACCGCTTTAGTTCCATCGGTTTTTTCGTTAATGGAACGTACAATGTCTTTAAGTATAGCAACAGTTGCTTTATTAATAAAATTGTCAAATTCTTGCGACATATTCACGAAACGACTTTAAATATTCAACAAAATTACACTTAATTTTTTCTTCAAATACTTAGGGATCAGATCTCACTTCTGAATTTTATAGGGAAAAGTCTTTAGCCAAAAAGTAAAAAAAAAACACTTTGAGTCGAGCTTGTACAGTTTGACATTTATTCGATTAAGAAGAAAAAAACAGCAAGCGAAAGCAGTATTTATAGCTTTAGTCATGTTATGTATAATAATTGCATACGGGATAATCATACGATTAGAGCATAGAGATTTGTGTATCGGTTTCCATGTACTCGATAGACGCTGTGACAAATCAACGACTTAAAAGTAACGAGTTACACTACAGGGTGTTTTTTTTTTAATGCCTACAAATGTTTCCACAGGATTTTGTTAGATTAATTCTAACATTCAAAATCTTTATTACAAAAACTCTCACAATTGAAAGTTCTTTTCGCATAAAAATACAAGGAAGACCACCAATAAAATTAAAATGTTAGTTTTAAATTATTTAAATGAAGAAAAGAGTAAGTTTTTGATGGTGGGCATTGAAATGGATCCGGAAAAATGTTTGAATGGATATCTAACTATGTTTTCCTTTGAACAGAAAGGCAAATTATAAACCAATCGATCGGAAATCAATCCAAGATTTTTTTAACATAAAAAAGGGGGCGACTTTCCTTTACCAGATTCTATGGGTTTTTTTTTTAGGATGAAAATGGTCTCAAATGATAGATACGCGCTAATTAAGCATAAATCAAGTGTTTTTTTTTGTCGGAAATTATTATTTATGTATTTAATCAATAAAATAAAAACACTATTTCTCCATACAAATTCATACAAATATTTTTTTTACTATAAACTTGAACAGGTTTTTGTAGCAAACAGAAAGTATATGCGGCGGCTTCGCCGCTCAAGGGGTTTTAACCCTCGATGTGGAGTGCACGACTCTGGCTACGCGCTCGCCGTACCGGCTCGACAACGACTCGGTATATATGCGATTTTATTTAATTAATTAAAAATAGAAATATTAATTTCCGACAAAAAAAACTGTTTATTTATGCTTAATTAACATGTATCTATCGATTGAGACCATTTTCATCTTTAAATTCAGAATCTGGTAAAAGAAAGTAGAGCCTAAAAAAGTTCAATTGCACACTTTTTTTCATTTAATTGTGTTTTTCCACTTTTCGGTTGTAAATAAACAGATGGAGCAACCATTTTGTTATTTGTTTTTGTTGTTTTTGTTTTTATTTTCTTTTGAGTAACTGACAAGAAACGTTTTTTTCTCTCTTTCTTCAACCTTTTCATTGGAAATAGGAAAGTGAATCCGTTTAGCACAGTCCAAATCAAGTTGATTAATTTGAAATCTCGAATCGAGATTATTAACTTTTGTATGGCAAATCTAGTGATTTCGAAGAGATTTCAAGCAGATTTGAGTTAATCTCAGATTATCGCTCAGTGGCAACAGCATATTAGTGAAGTAGATTTCAACAAATTAGGGATTGTTCGAAATAGGAAGTAGATTTTGCAAAAAGGGAAGATCTACTTCGAAAGAATTAAAGTGGTAACGCGGTAAGAAAGTATGTCAACGAAATTTCCAATCAGACGACTGGAATGACAGCTGTGACTGACACTGAAGTGACAGATCACATCGTGACATTTGTCTTTTTCCATTAAACGCAAAATAAAGCCGGTTCCCAAATTTATTTCAAAAATTCTTAAAGTTTAAGAACTTTTGCATTTATTTATTTCAAGAGTTAACATGGTATTTTACTTCAACACCAATGTTGTCCAACCGCCCTTAGTTTTGTTTATGGGTGCTGATAAATACGAAAGTAAGATTTGGTCATGAAGTTGAGAACAACACTAATGAGCTCATGAACATTTCAGACGAAGAATTAATAAGATGGGGATGGCCCGAAGATGTTTGGTTCCATGTTCATAACTATTCCTCAGCTCACGTATACTTGCGTTTGAAAAAAGTAAGTCATTGTACTAAAAAGCGTTCTCGCCGGCCTGTATATGGTGTTTAATAATTTTAACAGGGCCAGACTATAGATGATATCCCATCATCTGTTTTAGAAGATGCCGCTCAACTGTGCAAAGCCAACAGCATTCAAGGCAACAAAGTGAACAACATCGATGTTGTGTACACAATGTGGGAGAATTTGAAGAAAACCCAAGGCATGGAACCAGGTCAAGTTGCTTATCACAAAGACAATTTGGTGCGCAAAATTCGTGTCGAAAAGCGAATAAATGAAATTGTCAATCGGCTCAATAAAACAAAAACCGAAGAGCATCCCGATTTCCGGGCGCAGCGAGAAGCCCGTGATGCCGAAGAGCGAGAAGATAAGAAACGACTTTTACGCAAACAAAAGGAAAAGGAGAAGGAAGAGGAAAAGAAGAAACTCGAAGAAGCTGAATTGAGGAATTACAAGAGTCTGATGACTGCTGAAAAAATGACCACTAATTATGATGATGGTAATGATTCCGATGATTTTATGTAATGTTTAATAAACTAAGTTCTAGCATGAAAAACAGATGTTTGTTGTGTTAACCTAGAAAAATAACAAGTTCGTGAACAGGGAAATCCCTCCTGTTCGTTAGTTGTCTTAGTAGTAGTGCAAGTGCAGGACTGCATATCGCAGCTCGTTGGATGTGGCAGGCATATAGAGTTCAGTTCTCTTTGTGCATCTGACCAGCAAGGGCGTCTTCCCGAGTTCGTGAAGGATAAAGATGCAGATCCTTATTCGGTCAACAGTTGATTATTGAAAAAGAAATCGTTTTATTGATATTTTCATTAAAACAAAATTATATGTATTTACACTTAGAGAAAATTAATGCAAAATTGATTAATTGATAACTTAAAACCTATCGCAAGTTAAAAGATGCAAATTTACAACCACGGATGCCATGCCGGATCCATTCGGCACAAATTATCGGGATTCGATGCTGCTTGCAGAAGCGAATTGACTTTACTCAAGTCGGCCTTTTCGAAATTTGCGACATCATTGAGACGCAGCATTATCGCTGCCACGACCTTATTCACAATCCTTATGATGTTTTCCATGTCGATTTTTTGTACTGAATCCAAGGAAATCTCACCACTCGGATCGAAAATGGTTCGTTCGTCTTTGATGCGTTTCTTCTGTTCGCCAATTATTTCGTCCAATAGAATTGCTTGCAAGATCGATGTGAGCTTATAGTTTGGCTGGACAAAGCAACGAGCCGTTGCTACAATCGATGCTGAAAGCGGTCCGGATATTCCGATCTTCGTAAGGAATTCGGAAATATTTGGAGTTAGACGGAAGGGAACAGGCCGATTGGCATCGAGATCACCAGTTCCGTCGTCGACGTCGAATTTGTAGTAGGATATGTTCATTAATCCTGAGTCTTGATGAAGGTACATCATGTCGGCGTTCAGTCGGGTTAGATGGAAGGCGTATTCACAGAGGAAGGCAAGTGACAGTTGAAGTGTGAACTGTAAATAAATACACGCGTCAATTAACAAATGAAAAGCAAGATTGTACACTTACCATTTTCCTAAACTGCCAATAGTGTGTGGCATTCTGGAAATTCCTCACAGCCCAATTCATCAACATCGTCTTTGGCACCATTGTTGCCTGCACTTCCCTCAGAATGTCCCTCAACACGGTGTGAGTGGTCTGCGTGCCTCTCGCTTGAACTTCAGCCAGTCTATCGTAGTAACGAACAATTGGAGTCTCATGCTCAATTCCCAACTTGGTGCAGCCCATCTTGTAAATTTCCCTCAGCGAAATACTCGCTGGATTGTCTTGAGCCAGTCTCATCTGTGCCGATATCGGCACAACCCTGGGCACAGTTATATGCAGGAAACGCCTTGAAGTCTCCTTTTGCTTATCCAAATACTGGTTGAGCATTCGCAACAGCTGCAGCACTCGTTCTTCTCTTCGAGCATCCCCCAAGCCCGATTCTATGACAACCAAATAGGGATAGATCTTACCATTGGTTCCCCGAATGTACAGGCGTCTGGCTGCAGTATTGTTCTTCTGCACAATATCAACTCGCGGCATAAACCTCGCTATTCGAATGTGATAGTGAGACGGACCAGGTAAGAGTAGTTCTCCGGGCAATTCGACTTCAGCTGTTTTTTGACTAAAGTTCGAAAGGAATCTGCACTTATCCTCGATCAGGAACGACGTTGGCAGCTTTTTGACTTTGGTTTCTAAAATCTTAATCCACTTTCGAAGCTTCGTTATGAGATAATGCAATTTCATGGCTCCCGGCTGGGAGAAATCAAAATCATTTGTAAATTGTCCCTTCATTATTTGAAAGACCGGATCCTGGAATGTTGTTTGTGTACGTCGTGCAAACGATTCGGAGGCCGCTGAATTTGTCGACGAGGATGCAAGTGAGCCGGAGATATTTTCAATACCGATTCCGAAAGTCGATACAAGTTTCTTGACAAAGTGCAGCGTGTGGGGTGTAATTGTGGCTTTATTTACTGCACTCTTGTTCTCAAATGCGATAGCATAACATTTGATTAAGCCTTGACGCAGCTGACGGAGAACTTCTTCGGTCCAGCTCTCGCGGAACCAAACCATTTGGTCGACAATTCCTTCGATGGAGCTGAGGATCGTTGGATGGATTTCTCGCTGAACGTGCATTACTTTCGAACAACGCCACATTGACGATGTTGCTTTTATGGTTTGCTGCGTGTTTTGCGATGGATTTGCTCTTTCGCCGGATTGTTCATCAGCTTGTTGTTGCTAAAAACAGAGAACACAGTGTTTTAGAATAACACGTCGATAGAGCCATCTGAAAAATACTCACATAGCCTTGCATTTTATTCGCCTGCTCGGTGGCCTTATGTCGCTCCCTTTGCTCAATCTTCATAGTTAAGAACAGCGTTCTTATTGGGAAGTAGACCGCTTGTGGATACATTCTTCCAACCTTAACGTAAATAATAGACACTTCAAAAATGGGATCGATCAAAAAGTTGCAGAAAAACAAACTTACATGACTCAAAAGATTCAGAATGACCTTGCCCTCATATTGGACGAGACAGCACAGCAATTGTGGAATCCACGGCAGCCAATGCAGCGGAGGCACCCCAACAACATATTTCTCCAACGCGTCCATAAGTGAAGCCTTCGCATCATCGTACGAAAGAAGCCACAGCACTTTAGCCAAGTATTTCCTCGTTTTGTTTTCGTTTTGATGCCGACATGCATGCAAGAAACACGTTATCGCACTCACACCAATCATCATCTGCCTTGGCTTAGAAGTGAATATCTGTTCGAGATAATCACCCCACAAGGCCCAAGCTTTGGTGAGACCATCATGCAGCTTAGCTGCAGCACTGAAGGCTTTATTGGCTTCATCGGAGCGTCCCAGCTGCGCGAGCAGCAATCCTTTGAGAGCATACAATTCGGCATTGTTTTCAGAGCTAAAGTATTTGAGATTGGTAGATTCGATGACTTCGAGGGCCTCGTTGAGTTCGGCTCGTCGGCCGACCGATGCCATTTGGATGTTGCATTTGACTTGTTGACGGATTTTCTGAAGGCAATCAACAATTGGAACCGACGGAATCGTATAGATCCTCGAAAGAGACTCCTGACAAACACTGGTCAGGTTATGTTTCCTTGCAATTTTACCGAAATTGATGATCGCCTGCGCTGAGGCATGCACTCCCAACATTGTATTCCCCTGGTCTGTTTGCTGCTCCAAGTGTTGAGTAATAATTTGATAGTGATGCTGACGCCATGTGAAAATGTCACTCCAATGCGACAAGTCATCAGCAATCACTGGCAATCGATTGCGCCATGTCTTTACAATAGCCTTCATATCATGCAGCGAAGAGTTTCGTCCCTGGCCCTGTATAAGCCCTTGATGGATCTGACAAGCTTCCTGCAGTTCCATTATCTGCTGAGCCGTCTGCAGATACTGCAAATGAATGTGAGAGACAATCTGTGGCAGACGTCTCCATTCGCGCATGCACATCCCCGAAGCTATCTCAACATGACGTTCCACATTCGAAAGCTGCTGTTCCTCCTGATTCAAAATTGCCAGAAAGCCTTTGTACAAATTAACTTTGTAGCCATATTGCTTCGGATTGATTTGTTCGACTTTGTTGAGAGCTTGTTTCATCAGTGTCCAATTGGGCACTCGCCAAGCACTTTCCATGATGAGGAGTGGCTTCTTGTCCTTGTTCGATTGGGCGTAGTCCAAGAGAATGTCCCATTGATTAAGTTCTTTGGCACAACGAATCCAATGATTCTCCCACAGAACTAACTCACTATTCATCTCTAAAGCAATGGGCCCGTTGGGTGCTTCCTGTTTGAATTTACACATTGCCAAATCGTAGGCATTTTGCGCTTCTTCAAAGAAGCCCATCTGTTCATACGCAATGGCGGTGTTTGTTTCCGGATATTTGGCATACTTCAGCCAGAGCCCAGCCCACAAATCTTCCTCGTGTAGGGCGGAATACATTTGCGACAGCGAGTCACAAATATTCGATTGGCTGTTTTCGGTGAGATCATATTCACTCAGATCGATGTCGGAGTTCTCTTGGTATTTGTCCTTCTTCGATTGCCAGTCGGTGGCCATGTCCTCGAGAATCAACGACATACGATGCCATAGATTGTGAGCTTTACCCAGATAAGCCAGCAAGCTGGGAGGGATGTAAATTGGAGGTTTGCATTGAATGACAGCCTCGACGAATGTGTTCAGAGCACTTGGATGGCAGTCTTTCTGGATTACATGAGACCCAGACGACAAGAACGGAATCAATTCTCTCATGATCGCCTGTTGCTGGTCTTCATCAAGCATCGACCACAGTCGAGGGAATACCGCTAGCCACATCTTCTCAGCCAGCTGTGTATCCATGTGACAGAGCTGGGAGGTGGCGGCCAACAAGTGTTCAGTCCGCACTTGACGATTCAACTCGAGGAACTCGGATTGTTTTGAAATCAACTCGACCAGTGAGGCTTGTCGATTAGGGACCGCCCGTTCTGAGTCTTCGTGGCGAAAAGCGTTCGATTCTGAACTTATGTCGATGTCAAAAAAGTCATCCTTCTCTTCGAATCCTGTGACTTTTTCAACCGGATCAATTTGCAGTGGGGTGTAGATCACAAAGTGCTTCTTCTCCTCACTGTCCGCCAGATTGATGACCGACGAAATACTCGGAATCAGATGGTTCTCATTGGCATTCTGTATCTGCGTGTTGGTATTCGCAGTCAAAATCAACAATTCTATGCATTGCTTTATCCAATAGTGCGGCCCTATCGAATCCCAGGCCTGAGAGCAAATGATGTACAAAAGACGATCGTGAAGGCGACGCCTCATCGACCCATCGAATATCTCAAAGAATTTGGCTCGAATGCTCGGCTGTGTGCACCGCAGACCGGACAAGAAAGCAACTTCCAGCTTGCTTGTCAATTCGGTCTGCTTGAGATAATCATCGCGGTACATGTAGTTTATCAATTCCAGAAATTGTGCATTCAATTCCAAATCGTCAGCAAAGCGCTTTTCGACATACTGCATCAGCTTGACGAGGAGAATCGATTTCTCACGAATGGATGGCGTCTGAGCCATTGGAAGGTTTTGATTCTTGTTTTTCATCCAGTCTTCGATCATTTTAATGATGCATTTGAGGATCTTTGGATCGTTGCTCTTCTCAATCAGGCCAACAAGAATACCACCGATAAAGAGCTTTCGTATTTCGATTCCCATGACAACGGTTCGATTCTTGATCAAGTCCAGTGACAGAATAAGCAACTCAACGGACAACGAACCACTTTCGATTGGTGGTTGCGCATTGGGGCCGGTGTTGGGAATTGTCATATGGTCTTTGGTGAGTCTGTTGAGGACTCTCATGAACTGCAACATAATTCGATCAATGTAGCTGGGATTGTTGTTGCAGCAGGCTTTCAATATCATGAGGGCTCCGAAGAGAGAGGACGATGTCGATTGTTGGCTCTTTTCGTAGGCGGTGAATGATTCGGTGATCATTGTACTGACGGTTGTGTAGAGGATTTCAAGGTCTTCGTGTTTGTGATGGGAATCGGCTGGATAGAGAGACATTAGGCGGGACATGAGGGCATGCATCAGGCGGATTATACGAGTGTTTTGATTTGTAACACATGCGGAGAGGCCACGTTGGATGGGCCGGATGATTGCAAGGATTTGTTCTTTGCGCAGAACAGTCATGAAGAATGTCAGGAGCTCCAGGCCGGTAGAGATGTTGCCCAGATTGGCTTGTGGGGTTTCAACGGAAGCAAATACTTTGTCCAACCAGGTGAGTTTAAGGTCGAACGGTTGAAGCCATACTTCGGGACGTATGGCAGTTTTAAGAAGCATCACGCAACTGAAAAAAAAAATAATTCCAACATAAGGTAAACTAACAGCCAGCTGTTGTTGTTCTCTTACCGTCTTGAAAGAGTCTCTCCTGGCGACACAACTCCCGGGGTCGATTGCAAATCATTCACCTGGCACGCCAAGCGAATCAAAAAGTTCAGCACATTGTCACATTGAACTTTGTCAATCGGTCGTTCGATTTCATCGACTTTTTGATGTTGAGCAGCTGCCGATGTTGCTAAAATGAGCATCAAAATTAATTTCCTGACGAAAATCACTCAAATTGTGTGAACCTTACTTGGCATTGGTTGTGGAATGGGGACATTTTCCCCGCCAGCAAACTTTTTGCGCACCTCATTCGGATCTTCGGTTGATGATCTCTTCGGTCCGGCATTTTGCATTTGTTCGTCGTCCATGTTTGTGTCACTTTCGGCGGTGGTTCCTTCCTTGATTCGTTGAAGTTCCCAACGGATAATGGTTTCGGCTAGTTCAACCGACAGCTTCCTATTGTCCAGAGATGCATTTGGCGGAAAACCAAGTCGCTGCATATAGTTGATCATGTGTTGGACAAGATGATGCCGCACTGGATAGTAAACCTATTCGGAATCAAGATTGAATTAACAAACAATCGAAACAATAAACACAAACTCACCTTATAATGCCTGACAATCAGCTGCAGAATGTGGAACAGCTGCTGCATTGAATGACCCTCCTCAACAATAATTTTCTTTGTCCAATGCGTCAGCATTGTGTTTCCATCTTCCATCCTCAACGGCATTGCCGGCGTGAGCACTTCCAGCGCCTGTCGAACGACCGGTCGCGCCTCCAAGGCATGCCCCTTCAGCAACGAATGGAAAACTTGCAACACAATCTTCTTATGAATCGCCAAACGAGCTATAATATGCGCCAGCAACAAATGCCCGTGATACCTGGCAGTCGGATCAACACAGTTCTTGCTCAACAAACATGGCCAGGCGAAAGTCATCAATCGCCGCAGTTTATTACTCTGTCGTTTATTGTTCGCATCACCATCGTGAATGTGCGGCGATGCCTTATCGACCAACAGACAGGCGAATTGCAACAGAGCAATCCTCACGGCGTCGTCATTTGCAAACGGCTTCTCCGGATCGAATACTTTGCTTATAAACACCGAAACGATGTTATTGTCATCCTCCTGATAGGGTGTCGGTGGGGCACCGATGAGCTTGTTGCCCTCACCCTTTTCGAAACTCACTGCAAAGCAAGGAATCAGAATCGCGGTAAGGATTTTCGCCTTCAAATCCTCAGACAAGGCGGGGTTATTGAAATTCTCGACAAAGTGGAAAAACGCGTTTCGCTTCCATGACACCGTATAACTCTGAGCCACTGTGTTTTGCAGGAAATCCCGTAGAAAATGAAAATCAGGAATAAAATGCAGACACAGCGCTCGTAACAGTTGAAAGAGCAAATCAATGTCGTTGGTGTTGTGCGAGAAGTAGAATAACAAAATCTTCCCAACCAAATGCCAAAGATCACAAGCTACATTCGTCTCACAAGTTTTGTACAGGCTCGTTTGCCAGAGGTTCTTCAAAACTGCCACAATATCGGTTTGAGTCAGTAGCCATTGGTCGTCCTGCTCCATGAGAGTATAGACAATCAGAACGCCCTGATGGCACACTTCGTATTTCTGTTGTTCGTTCAAGTGTGCGAAAGACGGACAGCTACAGTTGATCAATTGCATCAAACGAACTGATTTGCTGCTCTGAATCGCGTTGCGGAACGGTAGACCGTCTTTGTGCTTCAACATATAGATGAGGAACCGATTCCATTGGTGATTGATAACGTTGATGTCGGTGAGAAACAGATTCACCGAATCGTTTGGATATCGCAGCAGGAATTTCAGCAAGGGTTTTCGATAAGGACACGATTCCATCATCAGATTATTTTCAGTCTTAAGCACCAATTGACACAGGCTCTCGATGTATTTTGGAGTAGCTGCCGAGATTTGGTGGAACATTCCGATTAAAATTGCGATATTCTGTTCGTATTCTTCGACCTTAGCAGCGGCCATGAAATGTCCACCTTGTTTGGTGGTCTTATTGGCATTCACTGATATTTCAATCATTTGCTGGCAGTGCTGCAGAATTTGTTCGCTCAGCTTTTCAGTGAACATCGAGGGGAATAGTTGGGTGAAGTAGGACAAGCGTTTCGTGGCCGTTAGATTAAGATTTCGATGGTCGCCGAGGGTGAGCAGCAATGGCCGCATTCCAGCACGAACTTTTTCTTTTTCAATTTGAAAAACCAGCAGGAACTTTTGCATACACTCAAAAGCAACCTCCTGCAGTTCGGTATTGTTGTTTTCCATCACTTTGAAGAGGATATTGATGATCTTCTCCCTGTAGCTGACCTCATTGATGTAATGGCAAGCAGCCAGAGCGCGAAGCGCGCTCTTTCGCAATGGTATCAAGTTTGTCACATTCTTGTAGCAATCGAGTTTAGTCAGAATTGAATCCTCGGCCTCGCTCAAAATCAGCAGTTCGTCAAAGAAAAGCTTGTGGTAGGAATTTGACAGATCTGTAAGAAATAACAAATATTTAATTAAACTGACGAGAGTCTGGAAAATGTCCTTACTTATAGTGAATAGCCTTGGTTCGAGAGTTGTGCAGAAGGTATTGCCATCCATAAGACCAATTTGCGCACTGGCCGGTTGATGGCGCAGGAAATGTTTCTGTGGTGGAATTATGTCGACCAGGACCTCGCGGTGCGGATCCATAACCTCGGTGACGGTTTTGTTTTGTAATTCTGCAATGAGCCGCAGAGACGACATCGCTTGCTCACGCACGAGTGTGTTTGGACTTGTGACTTGTCGAACAAGCTCATGAATCACCTCGTACATGGTTTTTGTTTGAAGTGCCACTAGTTCTTTGTTTTTGTAATCCTTATCAAGTGGTACCATGCTTATGCGAAGCATATTTTCCAAATAAGTTTTGGCCATGTCAATTGTTCCACTCGACACCTCTCCGCCGAGATCCATAATGACGAAAATAAACGCTCGCAGGAATGCAAACAAATTCTGATACAGCCAGCAAAGCGACATGTGCTGGTAGAGACATTCAATGGCCATGCAACCTCCCATTTTGGAATACCATGGACGTTCGTAGCAGAGGGCAACCATACGCTCGGCCAGGTACTGCATCAGTGGCAGGCGGCAAGCGCGTTCTTTGTTTCCGAGGATGTTTGTTGTTGTCTTGAGGATTAAACTAATGCACAGCTGGCCTGGCTTGCATAGTTCCTTCTCCTCATGACCCATGCACACGGCCAGAGCATCGATCAGTACCAATGGATCGAGACCGGTGTTGTTGAAGTTGTTTTTAAATGGAAAGGGGCCCGATTGTTGTGCGATAGCCACCATTGTGTAGTGACGGACTACAGAGACCATAAAGGGCAGCACGGAATCTCTGAGTTCTTTTGTAGCTGCCGCAACAAGCATTCCGGTGAGGGCGGTCTGATGTGTCTGACGAGCCTGAACCTCGTCTGATTTGTAATACGTTGGCAGTACATTGATGTTGGCTTCCACAAAACTGGGATGCATGAAGAGTTTCTGGAGAGTGTGTTTGTCATCTTCCAAGCAAATCGAAGCGGCTATAAACAGATTATTGCGTTAATGGTTGAAGTTCTTAAAATAGAATTGAAAAAAATACCCAAAAAGCATCTAATGACAACCCAACTCTGTCTGCGATAGAACGAGTCCGTTGCATTCAAATTCAAGGCATTGAAAGCAATCTCAATGACTTTGTCAACTGGGAAATCAATTGGCTTGCGATGATCCTGGAAATTGGCGACAATAGCCGATGTTGGAGTGTCCTTGTCGTTGTATTCCAATTTCTGGGCTTCGATCATCATTTTGCGATTGCCTCCACCGAATTTACCCAAAACTCGGAAGGCGACAAGGGCTGCACTGTCCTGATTGCGCAGAGTACGCCATAGAGCCTGCATTAAGTCAGCTCGAACTGGTTGTATGTGATCGTAGAGGAAATCTGGCTGCAGATTGTCAACGCAGAGTTCTAGTGTGCGAAGGCCCTAATTAAACAAAGAATTGATTAACCTGGGATTCAATGAATGGGTAGAAAGAGAGCAAACCTGGCTGATGAGATTCTGTGATCCATTCAATGCGGAGACTAGTGGATCCATCAGCATTGGCAAGTATGGCAATAAAGATGACAATCTCACTGGAACAGTCAGACACAACTCGACAAACAGATCTTTCATGTGCTGTTTGTGGAAACCACTTTGAAGACGATTCAGACCTTCCAGCAAATTCGGCAGAAGTGGCAGAAATTCTTGATAAAGCAAATCATGACTGCCCCCACCGATCGATCGGAATAGAGCACGCAATAGAAGGAAATAGTTGAAGGGCTCTTTTGCTGTCATAGCGAGTTCCATTGAACGATTGACGATGTTATGCAAATGAGGACGAAGCATTTGTTCATTTTCGATCGGAAATAAACTCACACTGCCGAAGACAAGTTTGAAGAGCCGCAAGTAGAGATTGGATCGTTCTACATTCGATCCCATTTCTTCCATTCTTTCGAGCAAATATTCCACCAATACAGTGGCGAAGAGAGGTGATGTTGAGGGGTTTGCTAGGAAGGAATTAGCAACAACTTGAATCGATGAGTTTTTGTAAATTCGCTCAACCATGTATTCGATTGTGGTGGCAAAGATTTCTTGGAAGTTCTGCGGATGCATCATCAAAAACTAGAAGAGGCAAAATAATTGGTCAAACATTCTTCTCGACTCAACAAAAATGATTGCTTACGATTCCACTGAAGTGCTCGAGGACTTCTTTCTCTTCTTTAGTTCGAGGAATATGGCCCGAGAGTTTCGGCATCTGATTTGCTGCTGCTGGCAGATTAGGAACAACCGTATAGATGTCGAGTGTCTCTAGTGCCCAATAGATTAGGTCTATGTAAATACTGAGTTCGTGTGGAAGGAAAAGCTTGTTTTCGATAAGCATAGGCTGTAAGAAAAAAACGCTTAGTACAATGATGGTCTTACATGAATTGAGTTACCTTGCAGCTCACACAGCCCCAAGTTATTGTCTTCACTCCGCCGACCAACGTTTTGACCAGACTTCTGTACTCGGCCACATTAAGACTATTCGGTCCTGTGATTCCAAACGTATTTGGTTTGGGTGTTTGATCGAATGGGGGAGCATCGAGATTGACTCCTTCCTTGGTTTCGGTATTTGCTGCTGGTGCTGCTTCTTGAGCCGTGCCACTTGTTATAGCTGGAGTGTGCTGGTCTTTTATGCTTTTCCTGTAAACACATTTTTTCAGAGATAACAAGCCTTCCCAAGTGAAAGTACTTACCATTTCTGCATAATCATTGGAAGTTGTATTTTGGCAATACTTTGGAATTTCGATGTGAACACTTTGAGCAGAGTAATAAGCAACTCTCGAGCTTTAACCGGATCCGCTTCACTGTGCTGTCGAATGCAATCGACTAAATTCAAAAGCAATTTACAGGACATCGTCTGGATGCCAGTGGCCAAAGATTCGTCGTGTACATTCTTGGAAAATAGATTTGCAGCTTTGGCCAGGGCCTTAAGACTGAGATTCTCACGAACATGATGAGCCAAGTCGGCCAGAGTCGAATAGGCCAGTGGACGAATCGAATCAAGGGTAACGCCCTTGCCAATTAGGAGATCTTCATCAAACATCCGATCGATGTATGGAATAAATTCTGGGAATAGAAATAAAAAACGTCAAAGATTGGACTTGAACCAGTCGAACGACATTACTCAAGCGTAAATCAGTTGCGAATATGTGCCTCGCAGCGATGAGCAGTTCCTTCCTCAGATTAGCTGCTTCTTTGGGACAGAGTTCCATGAGTCCGAGCATACCCTTGACAACCGATGGAGCATGTGCAACAACCGAATCCTAAAATTTTATTTGTAAATTACACATTCGAATGTTTTAAAATTAGTTCTCACTTGGAAAATTCGGACAATGTAAGCGAGAAAGGATAGAGTCTTGATTTGCGCTCCCATAAAGTCAACAAATATTTCTTTGTTAAAAGCCGGTGAGGTTCTGAAAAGATTCCATAGTCAAGTACTAAAATATCGTGAAGCAAAAGAGAACATACCTCTGGACTAACGACGGCTGCAATGTGATTGTAGTCATTATCAATGGCACAAAGTCGGCAACCTCCTGATGCACGGTATTCTTGTAAATTTGATAAATCAAAACGACAATTATGGGCAATTCTTGCAATACCCTGAGGGACATAAAACCCTTCGGTAGAAATGTGAACTGAAATTAAATAGAACGAATTAGAATGGACGAAAAAGGAATGACATTTGATTCGAACCCCTTGAGTAACTGTTCCAGCTTCAGTCACTTTTTCCACGCAGATAGTTTTTGCAGCATAAGTCTCTTGCAATAGTTTATCGAAGTCGAGTTCTTTCAAGTCTTTTACTCTGATTTGGGGTGCAGATTCGAAGATCTTTGGAACATGCATTGGTAGGTCTGTGTAGACTTTCTTGACGAAAGCAAGGAATTCGCGAATCTAGAGGAAAATTTGATATCAATTGGCTTCGTTTGAGTTGGAGAACAGTTCTTACCTCGTCGTTAAAAGTGGGTCGAAAGTTTTTGTGCAATTCTATGATAACTCTTAGACACACCAGAACGTTCTCTTCATTATCAACTAGTAAAAGTTTGAGCATGAGTGAAATGATTAGTTTAACATGGGGTCGCAGGATTTCGCTTATTGGCAAGCGATGCATCATTTCAAGTATTAGTTTTCGTATCTGAAAAGAGAAGAAGACACCGAATAAGCAGTGGCAAACAACGCTAAAAAAGTCACATTTTGATTCTCAAAACCACTCAATTCGGAAAAAGTTCAACAATTTTTAGTCAATTTGAGAGGTTGCAAGCGTTTTCTCGTAAAACTGGGCAAATCGTTCCAGGCATCACCATCATCTTGGTCAATAGACAAGTTTTCTACAGTGGCTCGATACTTTAGAACACAATGAAAGTCATAAAACGATTACACCACTCAAGATCAAGGGGGTGCTCCATGCGTAACTTTCACAACAAACAAAAATTCCAGACAGCGTTCCTGGAAAATGAAAAAAAAAATGCTCACATGTTGTACTGTATTCTCCGATATGAACTGGGGCTCGCCATCCTGCAAGATTTTGACAAATATCTTCAACGAATGCTCCAAGAACGATGGAAAAGCTGCAGTTTGCACTATAACTTCAAAATGTTCACTTATTTCTTGAGCAGCCTTAAGTTTAATTTCATCCTTGGCCGAGGCATCGCCAAGCATTGTTACAAAACTTCGGAACGTATTCATTTCGGTTGGATCGATTTCATGTGTTCCCATTTTATTTTAAAAGAACGTAAATTTTATACGTGTGAAAAACATTTATGAAATCATTAATTATATTTATAAATAAACAAATTCACTTTCTATATGTATTTACAATCATTTATATGACTTTTAATTTTATAAATAATGAAAAATGTAACACCGGGCGCGTCTTTGAAACTGCGAATCGCGAATATGAATGAAAATTTTACTTCAGAAATGTGCAAGACAGTTTTATTCCAGTGACAGTTTCCAGTGGTGCGTTCCGGGCTAAGGAAAGAAAGAGAAGTGAACATGGCAGCACTTTGAAATGGCGGCGTTCATACCTTTCGAGCAAAGTAGTTTTTAAGTAGTCTTGAGGTTATATTAATTAAAAGCTGATTCCACTGACGCTAATCACGAGATTAAGCCAAGTAGATTAAGAACAAATCTTGACTTTTATGGGATTTAAGGTACATATTTGTAGATCAAAACGTAGAATAGTAGTACGTTTAGTATAATACTACGTTTTAACGACCCTAAATTCCAGAAGAGTCGAAATTCGTTCTTAATCTAATTCGCTTAGTCTCGTGATTATCGTCAGTGGAATCACCATCTTAGCCATATCTCGGTTTTATAGAATTTGAGCTGTACAGCGAAGTGTATTTCACTTTGCTTAATCTCGAAAATTGAAAATGTAACAAATATGAACACACTCCCTAAGGTAATGTGGGATTTATTTGAAAATCTAGAACCGATTTCGACAGTTTAATTGGGCAAAAATGACAGTTCTGACAGCAAATTAAGTTCTGTTCTTTTACTCACTAAAACTACCCAAAATTCACTAAAAATCCTAAATTCTCACAATTTTCTGTTCTTTTACTCAAGTTTCTTGCAAGATCTGTCACTTTTGAAGGAGAAAAATATATCCCCTATATCCCGATTTTACACGCGAAAATTTCTTGCGGGATATTTGTGAGTTCTGTCAAACCATAAGAAATACTTTGAATTTTGTTGACATTTGATATAATTTTGTGCATATATTTAAGATTAAGGCTGTCAAGTGTGCTCTTCCCAAACCTCGAAATTTGACAGATTTCACAAGACTCTTGAAAAAGTGAAAGAACGGACCTTTAATCATGCGGACTTGAAATAAGAAGAAAGAGTAGAAGAAGTATTTGTGATCCATTGGGATTCCGTTTGAGAAGAACTTTGCCAATAATACAGCGTTAATACTTGAAAAAAAGGAATCGAAGTAGATTTAGGAGAAAAGCGAAGTACATTGAGAAAAGGGAAGGAGATCTTAGTGTATTTTATATTGACTCTCTCGATACATTGACCCATAGCGGAACATAGTGAAATACCCTACGTAATAAAAAAAAAATTCATTAGGAAACTAGCTGACCCGATAAGCGTTTTTTCATCTTACGTTATTGGGATCACAACTTCCTTTTGATTTACTCTGGTTCGTGGATCGTGGTCAACAGATCCGTTGACATACTTATGTCAAGGTTATACTCTCCAACCATTCCTAAAGCGTTTTTCGTCAAGACGGCTTCGAAGCTGAAGTGCCTTGACTAAACACCAATGTCAGCCTCACATATCACATTCCACTACAGCCATCCCTATCACATTTTCGTTTGTACGACCACAGGGACAAAGATTTTTTTATCACTGCACAGGGAGGGGACCTTGACCACTAGCTAAACAGTTTCACGAATTTCTGCTTTTTCCACAAGCTGTATCAGCAGAATAGCAGCTTCATTTAGGACAACACTTCTTTTAAAAACAGCAATAGCTGTTGAATTCATCTTTAATAAAAATGAAAACTTTGAATAAATTTCACATACACTACGTAGAAATTTGATTAATTTTTTGAAATTCATATTTTGAAGTACGTCAACTGATTCCGAAATTCGGAATATTGATTCGTGTGTGGTAATGCCTTTATTTATTTCGTTTGGGCCTTATGATCATAATTTATTCGTATTCGTAGCGGAGCTTTACGTTCGGAACTTTGCTACGAGGAACTCGGTGATAGGGGTGAATATGATTTACTTTGAAGGATGAAAAATTCATTGTACAAGATTTTATTCTTCTTCAAATATCTATATCTATATGCTCTCCTTTTCTTCTGAGGCAAAGTACCTACTTCTTAGGTGATTATACCAAACTTAGATACGTCCCTAATAACTGGAATAAAGTTAATGTAGTCTTTATCCCAAAGCCGGGAAACGAATCACTAGACAGCTCAGGATTATAGACCAATAAGTCTCTCTTCGTTTCTCCTTAAGACACTAGAGAAATAATAATAATTGATCTGCACGTTAGAGAACTTCTCAACGAAAACAACTTGTGCAACTACCAACACGCCTACCTTAAGGGTAAATCAGTGGAGACTGCTTTGCATGAAGTGGTTTCACATATTGAGAAAAGTCTCGAACAGAAAGAATATATCCTGGCAACGTAAAAACGGAATCAATCAAAACTACCTTAGTTGAAGTTGGAGTTGAATCAGCCATTGTCGATTGGATCTTCACCATGTTAAATGGCAGAATTATCAACTCTCAAATGGGAGTTAGCACTAAAACGCATTAATGGAAATATCTTCTTGGGAAACTAAAAACGTTCTCGGGGTCAACCCCACCAAGACAGAGCTAGTTTTGTGCACGATAAAACGGAAACTGGAGGGCTTTAACTCTCCTAAACTAAATGGTACTCCTCTAAAACTTTCTAATGAAGCTAAATTTCTAAGAGTAATCCTTGACTCCAAGCTTACATGGAAGCGTAATACTGAGGAAAGAATGAAAAAAAGGACTATGTGCATTCTACACATGCAAAAAGACCTTCGGTGTACGTTGGGGTATGCGAACGTAAGTCATCCAATGGATGTACACAGCGATTGTCAGACCCATTCTTACCTATGGCTCTATTGTATGGTGGAAAGCGGTGGAAAAATCAAGCTTTCTTAAGAACCTGAATAAGGCACAGAGACTAGCCTGTATAGGAATAACAGGGGCTCAAAGATCCACACCAAAAGCTGGGTTGAAAATGATCTTGGACCTCCTGGCTCTGAAGGTGCACGGCAGCCAAAACTTGAATTCGTTTACAAGAAATGAGTTTTCAGAGAGTCGTACTCCCAGCTGATTGTAGTGTCTTTCAGGCCGAGATCTATGCCATTGAAAAAGCATCGAATTGGCACATCATGAAAAGCTAAACTCCTCGGAGATTACTTTTTTCATGGACAGCCAGGCTGCTATCAAAGCCTTAGCCAGTGGGACTATAAGATCAAAGGCAGTTTTAAACTGTAGAAAGGAATTAAATAGAATCTGCCACACTTACCAGGTTAAGCTCTGCTGGGTTCCTGGACATAGTAATATAGAAGGGATCAAAATAGTAGATGAACTAGCCAGGAAAGGGTCAGAAGTAGATACAAGTAGTAGCGACCATTCAGATAGGGAACCACACGTCCCGATTGGGGTACTCAAGAGGAAGATAGACCTTAAATCAAAAGAGAAAATCAGTAACTCCTGGAAATACAGGAACGATTGTGTAATCTCTAGAAGTTCATGGCCTGACACTAATGAAAAGGAAACTCGGTATATTCTATCGCTGAGTAAAAGGAACATTACACTGAACCAAAAAGGTACGTAAATACAAACAACAAGTTTATTGGGACAATTAATTTAGTGATGGAATTTGTCCAATAAACAGGTTTATTGTGACAATAAATGGCCGTTTATATTTTTTAATTTCTGCAGAAACCATGGTTGGAAACTTTACTAACCCTTAATAATTTTCGTTTATAACCACAATAAACAGAGTTAATTGATTTTAATAAATCCGTTTGTTAATACAAAAAACCGTTTATTATTTTCGTTTATTATATGTATTAAGTAATCCGTTTATAGCACCAATAAACAGAATTTATTGATTCTCAAAAAAAAAAAAAATCAGAGAATTCTGTACCTATCTATTTACTTCTCTGGTTTTTATTCTTATTTATTGATGTTTGTTTTGGTTTCTTCTGCAAGTGTCATTGTGTGTATTTTCTCGATATATACAGTCTCTTTCTCTCCGATACTGCGCCGCCGGGCGCCTTAACTTTTGCTTGATTACTTAAATCCCTTGAACTACTAGCACCTTGAGTTGTTATTTAAGCAAGCAAATCCATTCGTATTTATACAAGCACAGTTACGAACAAAAATCTGTGAACTCTAAGAATCACAAGAAAATGATATATAGATAAATAAACAAGATTTTTAAGATGGTCTCTAAAAGATTTTATCCCAACCTTCATCCAATACCACAACCAAATCTAAAATTTACAAGTAGTTGATTATTTTTGATGAAATAATAAACGTTGGTAATTAAAATAATAAACCGTTTACTGTGTGTAAACCACAGTAAATGGTTTATTATTTTAATAACCAACGTTTATTATTTAATTAAAATAATAAACCGTTTACTGTGTGTAAACCACAGTAAACGGTTTATTATTTTAATTACCACGGTTTATTATTTTAATTACCAACGTTTATTATTTATAATAAACGTTGTTAATTAAAATAATAAACCGTTTATTGTGTGTAAACCACAGTAAACGGTTTATTATTTTAATTACCAACGTTTATTATTTCAGTGAATAAAGTTATTAAAAATAATCTTGTAAACTTGTAAATTTTAGATTTGGTTGTGGTATTGGATGAAGGTTGGGATAAAATCTTTTAGAGACCATCTTAAAAATCTTGTTTATTATCGCAATAAACGATTAATTATTTTTAATAACTAAAATATTTGTGGCAATTAATAAAGTTTCTTATTTTAAAAAACGGTGATTAAGTGCTTTATTTTTCATTTAATAAATGGTCATTAATAGTATTAACAAACGATTATCAAACGCTGACATAATTTTTAATAAACCGTTTATTGTGACAAGAAAAACTTTATTGTGACAATAAATAACAAGTCAATAAACGTCGTTTTTTATATTAACGAACGTTTGTTTTTTCAGTGTAAAGTCTTGATAGGTGTACTAACGGGTTATTGCGCCATTGGCACATGACCAACAAGATAGGAGCATTTGCACCCGATTTCTGTAGGATCTGTCAGGATGAGGAGGAAATAGAAACCATTAAACACCTGCTCTGTGATTGTCCGAACCTCCAAACTACAACGGGAACAGGTTTGTTGGGGAACTGGATGATCTAGCACAGGTCTCAATGGCAAACATGAGGAAATTCATAGATAGCACAAGACGTTCTCGATATAACTCTAGTCTCCGACTCAATTCATCACATGATTTTGGACTGGATGGTATCCAGAGAACACTCATTCTCTGACCACAGATACATCCAATTCAGAATCAATGTTGATGAAATTTCGTAATTACCGAAAAACCCATTGGACCACTTATAAAACTACACTTCAAAGTTTAATTAAACCAGGAATCCTAAGTCCCTCTCTTAATGCTAGTGAACTTGACAACAAAGTCAAGGACTTAACCTTAGCTATGAACAAATCGTTAGAGATTGCCTGTCCACCCGTATGTGTAAGGGGAAAAAAGAAACCACATTGGTGGACCTCGGGTCTCGATTCGCTCAGGAAAGAGTGTAGAAAACTCTTTAACAGAGCTAAATATACAAGACAGGTTTCCGACCGGGACTCATACAAAAGTTCCCTGAACAAATACAAAACGGAGCTAAGAAGATCTAAACGATCTTCCTGGCGATCCTTTTGTGATAAAATAGAAGAAACCTCCGGTGCCTCTAGGCTACGAAAAATTCTTTCAACAAATCCAGTGATGCCCAGCTGTCTAAAAAGAGCAGATGGCTCCTGGACAGCCTCAAGTGAAGAATCTCTTAACTTGCTACTAGACACTCACTTTCCAGGTAGCTCTCAAAATGTAACCTGTAACAATCAGTTGCACTCAATTACTACTACATCACTTCCACAAGGTCTAATCACAAGGGATAAACTGCGATGGGCTATCAACACCTTCGAACCGTACAAATCAAATCAATTCAATAGCTGCTTGCATCTGGCCCATATCCCCTCAATATGGAGAGAAGTGAAAGTTGTTTTCATACCCAAGGCGGGAAAATGTTCGCAAGTTAACCCTAAAGATCTCAGACCCATAAGTCTATCATCGTTCCTTCTTAAGACATTAGAAAGACTGATAGATATACACCTCAGGGCAAACATTGATACAAGACTCATGTCTAATTCTCAACATGCCTACTGTAAGGGAAAATCGGTTGAAACAGCGTTACACACCTTAGTACGCACTATCGAATTCTCCCTCCATCATAAAGAGTATACTATGGTTGCATTCCTGGATATTGAAGGCGCTTTTAACAACGTGGACACATCTGCAATCACATCTGCACTGTCATCTCTGAATGTGGAGAGTTCGCTTGGAGAGTTAATTCATTTAATGCTTAATAGCAGAATAATTAACTCAGAACTCGGCGGCTTTTCTGCAAGAAGATCTGTCAGCAGAGGTACGCCGCAAGGTGGTGTTCTCTCCCCTCTACTCTGGAATCTGGTAGTCAACGAAATTCTTACCTGTCTGGATAGAGAGGGATTCAGAGTGATAGCCTATGCTGATGACGTTGCTATAGCCGTTTCAGGAAAGCATCTAAATACCTTAAAAGAACTCTTACAAAACGCTCTAAATAAGCTATCACTTTGGGCAAATCGGTGTGGTTTAGGCGTTAATCCACACAAAACCGATTTGGTCCTATTCACTAGGAAATATAAAATTCCGCACATCGACCCTAATTTTATAAACGGTGTCCAATTAAAGTTTTTAGATGAAACTAAGTATCTGGGTCTTATATTAGATAGAAAACTGAATTGGAAGAGCAACATACTTGAAAGAATAAGAAAATCTACGTTAGCTCTTTTCACCTGCAAGAAGGCCATTGGTAGCAAATGGGGTTTGCAACCCAGAATCACTCACTGGCTATACACATCGGTAATCAGACCGATTCTTTTTTATGGTGTGCCAGTATGGTGTACTGCCTTGGACGTTAAAATGAACTGCGATAAGCTTAGTAAAGTGCAACGCTCAGCATGCCTAAGTATAAGCGGATCACTCCGTACGACCCCATCTGCAGCACTAGACACCCTACTCTATCTAACACCTCTGGACATAATCAGCAAACAAATAGCTGCTAGTTCTGCTATTCGCCTAAATGCCTCTTCACAGTGGACTAACAACAACATTGGCCACTCTGTTATTCTTAACTATTTAGAATAAATTCCTAAGCACACAGACTATACCATTCCTCAACTACAGTTCGATAGAAACTTTCAAACTTCTATCCCTCCCCGTTCCTTCTGGGAAAATAAAATATTCCTGGAAGACGAGGCAATCCACTTCTATACAGATGGATCGAAAACTGGTGATGGGGTTGGTGGAGGTGTGTACTCCGAACGACTAAAACTAAGTCTCTCCTTCAGCCTTCCAAATCATTGTAGCGTATTTCAGGCAGAACTTTTGGCGATTAAGGAGGTCCTGTCCTGGCTCAGAGAAAACGTGGTATCCACATCTGATATCCGGATCTTCTCAGACAGTCAGGCAGCTATAAAATCCCTGGACTCTGTCTCTACAAACTTGATTACGGTCCAAAACTGTCGATCGTCTCTAATGGAGATGGCACAACAGTTTAACATTCACCTTCACTGGGTGCCGGGCCATAGAGATATTCCAGGAAACTGCAAAGCCGACGAACTCGCCAAACATGGTACAACATTACCCATTAAGCCACAAATGGCTAATGTTGGTATACCAATCGCTACATGTAAACTTTTGCTACAACAAGATGCTATTAAGAGAACTAACATCACACCAAAAACATAAATGTAAAAAAAGAGCCAAGTTCTCCCGTACAAAAATTCTGCCTAACAAATCAGCCACGAAAAGTAATGAGATCTAAAAGAACGCCAAGTTCTAAGATTCAGCAAGTACTCGTAGGTGCATTGCAAATGTTTTAAGTCGACTTACACCGAATCAACTATTAGTTTTGAAATTAACTTGTAAACTAATGTAAATTAGTTAATTTTTTTACTTAGCAAGTTTTCCAAACTTTTTTAATAGTAGGTTACTAAGAGAAAACCCGCCAAGTAAAAAAAATTAACTAATTTACATTAGTTTACAAGTTAATTTCAAAACTAATAGTTGATTCGGTGTAAGTCCACTTAAAACATTTGCAATGCACCTACGAGTACTTGCTGAATCTTAGAACTTGGCGTTCTTTTAGATCTCATTACTTTTCGTGGCTGATTTGTTAGGCAGAATTTTTGTACGGGACAACTTGGCTCTTTTTTTACATTTATGTTTTTGGTGTGATATCATTACTTTTTGCAAAGATTTTTTTTTTTTGATAAGCAGAAAAATCTAAAAATTAATTTTATTTCTTTATATTGACTGGCAGAATTGCTAGTTTGCCAAATTGCAATATTCTACGATGATCAGAGGTGCCCCATATATTTTATAAAATTTATTTTTAAATGGGTGGGTACCACGCCCCCTCAGTTGAAAATCATAAATTTCATATTTTATTTGTTTTATTGCACGATGTACTTGTATGCCAAATTTCTTGATTCTACTGCACTCCAAAGTGCTCCATATAATTTAAATTAATAATGTAAAAGTAGGCGGCTACCACGCCCCCTGATTGAAAATTTTCAAATTTTCGATTATTTCCTTTGTATGTACCACATGACCTACCACTGTGCCAAATTTCAAGTTTCTAGGGCGACGGGAAGTGCTTCATATAATTTAAATTAATAATGTAAAAGTAGGCGGCTACCACGCCCCCTGACTAAAAAATTTCAAATTTTCGATTTTTTTCTTTGTATGTACTTCATGACCTATCACTGTGCAAAATTTCTTGATTCTACTGCACTCCAAAGTGCTCCATATAATTTAAATTAATAATGTAAAAGTAGGCGGCTACCACGCCCCCTGATTGAAAATTTTCAAATTTTCGATTTTTTCCTTTGTATGTACCACATGACCTACCACTGTGCCAAATTTCAAGTTTCTAGGGCAACGGGAAGTGCTTCATAATTTTGATGATCTGTCAGTGAGTCAGTGAGTCAGTGAGTGAGTCAGTTACGGTTTTCGTGATTTTTGGAACATTGTATCTTAGAAACTACTTATGCTAAATATCTGAAATTTACTGAGGTGCTTCTTCTTGACAAGCTGAACAAATGATGTGAGTTTGAAACTTTTGGCTTCTTTGGTATAGAAGTTAGAGGGGTGTGGAAAATGCCCTGAGTTGTTTCCTGTAAATAAGGGTGTAGTGCCAAAGTTGCTAGAGAACTTGGCTGGGCACTACCGTGCCCCTTGATCAGGTGGAATAACATAACCACCTGTCAGGCAACGAAAAACATTTGGCCAAATTTGGACTTAAAGAGATCCAAATGCCTGATATCTCTAAGCAGATTGCATATAAGCTCCTTAATTGGTGTCATTACCGGACACTGTCTAATTGGAAGACACGCTGAGCGACTGGGCGTATTTTCTAATGACTTCTGCAGAAGCTGTATGGATGAGGAGGAGGAAGAGACAATTCTTCACCTCCTCTGCACCTGTCCTGCTCTTGCTCATAAACGTAGGATTCACTTAGGAGAATACTTCTACAATGATCTAAACGATCTCGAACGCATTAACTTAAATAATCTTCTACGTTTCGTAAGGAACTCTAATTGGTTTCAATGAGCTTCGAAGAATAGCCTTCCTACATTCATGTGGTATCACAATGGGCCTTTGATTGGCCTAAGTGTGTATTTTAACATCCATGACAGCCACTTTAACCTAACCTAACCTAACAGGCTGGTTCGTTTACGAGCCAGTCTACGTTAACCGGTTATTTTGAGGAGCATCGATGCTACCTTTATTCTAATAGGGCAACACAATGGACCAGTAGGCCCCCGTATACGCAACAGTTTCACGCTGTGCACACCCCTCATCACCTAACCTAACCTAACCTAGGTGAATATGGTCACACGATAGAAAAAGGATCGCACGATCTCTTCCAATTATAGCAGTTTAATATAGATATTTGCCTCTGTATTTTTATGACCTGGACAGTATCGTAAAGTGTTATTTTCTGAAAATTAAACAAAAACAGTAGTTTGTTTGTTTCCTTAATTTATTACTCCTCTTAACAGTAAACAAATTCATTAGACAACAAATTAAGGTAAGTCGGTTTTTTAAGATCAACATACAAAAATAAATATAGGTAATAAGAAAAGCGCACAATTGGATGTGTTTCGATTAAGTTGCTTATCAAATTTTCTAACAATAACTGGATATGTGAACAATAACGATAATCTATAGTCCATCGATACAACCTAGCATTGGCAGTATAAGCCCAAACTAGCTTAAGTCTACAATTATATTTGCTTCTATGCTAGATTCTATCGATTTAATCTCTTTTGTTTGTTTTCACTAAAAAAGTGTTTTTGTCAAAAAATTAGACTTATCAAGTGCTTAGCTTAAACACTAAGATGTACCTAAATCGAAGTAGAAAAAATAGCAATTATCGATTGTCTTAAACACTAAATTAAATTACACATGTCTGTCTTTCGTTTAGGTACGCTTGAAATGTCAATCCTTGTGTAACAGTCATTTATACCTTTTTCTAACCTTAAAACTATTATATCTTGATGAGCCTAGTTCTGAGTTTATAAACCTTAATCGCTATACTTAATCATAATCGATTTTCGATTCGATTTCATCACGGTAATTCTTCGATCGTATTTTTTTAAACATTTTATACGTTTTTGTATTTATATACAAAAATAAATTGAAAATAAATAAATAAAACTAAATTAGATTAAACCGAAAAAAATTACGCCATAGTTAAGGTTCCAGCACCTAGACCATAACCAACTCCTTTGGGGCCAAAGTTTCGACCGTAGCAGCTGCGACAGTAGATATCGCCATCGGGACCGTCATTGAGGTTTGTCGAATCAAGTGATTTTCGGCAGTCAGCGCAGTGGAAGCATCTCTTGTGCCAGACTCGGCTCTTGCTGATCATACGTTCTGCTGCATACACTTCGAAACCACAACGAGGACATCCACCTGATGATTTAGCTCCGTGCAAGAGACCTCCATCAGGGCTGAATCAACAAAATGGTAGATTAAAAGATAAAAAAATAAAATCTCCAGCTTACTAGCTAATAGTTGCTTGTCCACCGGTTGAGACCAAAGTTGGGGTGTGGCCATAACCAAATCCTTTAGGTCCAAACAGTTTTCCGTAGCAAGCCCTGCAGTGGATTTCCTGATCGGGTCCATCACATGCACACATCGAATCTAATGGCCTATGGCATTCAGAACAGTTGAAGCACTTCTGATGCCACATTTTGCCCTTGGACAATTGCTGCTCGGCAGCAAATACCATACCGCCACAACGAGGACAACCCTCACCTTCGGGAGCTTTGATTGATGTTGTGCTTGGAGCAGCAAAAGGCCTCTGAGCAGAAATCTGATCTTCACTAAAATTAGATTTCCAATTCAAAATAAATTTTTAACAAACAAATATATTCTTCAAATACTAACGTCAAACCATCGGTCTGCAAAAATCCAGATCCACAAGCGAATCCATAACCGTGTGGACCCCATTTTTTGCCGTAGCATGTTTTGCAGTAAACCTCCTTATCAGGTCCATCGCAAGCAATGATTGAATCCAGTGTCTTGGTGCAGTCGTTGCACTTAAAGCACTTCCTGTGCCATTCACGACCTTTCGAGAGGACCATTTCAGCGGCAAAAACAACACCGCCACAGCGGGGACATCCCTCACCGGGCTTTGCTTGAATTTTGCTCACGTCGATAGCAGCAGTTTTTGGTGCCATATCGCTATAAATAATTCATGGTATAAATGTGTTAGTGATTTTATATTTTAAGAGTTTTCACAAAAACGATTAAACTATGCGAACGCTAATGTAATAAAGGCAAGCAGGACGCTAGGAGAAAGGACATTTTATTTAAATCTCTGGAGTCTCTGTTGATCCACCGTTCAATTGTCTCTTAAACCATATGAGGAAATTGTTGAATTTACTTCTAGTTGTTCAATGGATATGAGGCTCTTTTCAAATAAACCATATTTTTAAGAAAAGTGGCAACGCTTTTTCTGATATTTCAATTGGGACCAAATTGATTAGTTACGAGACATCTGTTATAAGTCGAAATCCTTTACTACATTTAAGTCGAATATTTCATTTTGGGAGTACGAAAACAACAGATTCAATCGACATGAATGAAGACGCACAAAAAGATACCTTTGCCACTCAGAATCTTTTATGTCAGACATAAGTCCCATCGATGATATCCCAAGATGACCATAACCGCGAGCACCGAATTTTTGAGCATAGCATCCTGTCAAAATTTGCTTTAATTTATTTCTGTACGTTTCAGTTTAACACTAAGTTAAATACACAAGAAACTTTTACAAACGAAATAGGAACACGACAAACGGACATTTTGCGAAACAGTTAACGCTCCTACCTTTTCAATGTTGAAGTTAATGGATCTTGAAGAGCAAGCATAAATTTTTTTTTTTCAAGAATTTCCCTAGTTTGTCGATCTATCAACAAAATGTAATCGAAAAATGAAACAGCAAATTTAATTAAAGTTGAGCAATAACCTAGCTTATTTTTTAAGGTTTTAAAAGCACTAAGCCTTTTCTGTTTCCAGTTTGAGCGTGGATACCCTGGCAGCTTATTTCAAAAACCTCATTTGTCCAGGTACTAATCCCACTTCCTTCTACTATGCTCTACCAGATTACTACATACCGGAAATGGATGATGAATGAAAAACAACAAAGCAGTAGGTGTTGATGGAATTTATTTTATTTTTATTTTTATTTATTTATTTATTTTATTTATTTGTATGCTTACACATTAAGAAGATAATTCTTATAAATTAGTGTTAAGCTAATATTTATAAACAAATTATAGTTACACTTATCGTAAAAGAAAAGAAACAAAAAAACAAGTTTTTAGAAGAAAAACAAAATTTAAACAAAATTAATTACAAAATTACAACATTTTATTTAAAGAGAAAAAGAAAAACAAAATATAAAACAAACACCGTATCTCTAAGTTCATTTTCTAATTCAGATTTATCAGTTCAAATTCTCATAAAAAACTCGAAGCGCCCTTCGAAATTGACTTTCATTGCTAATTTGTCTTAAGTGAACAGGAAGTGAATTCCAAAGGCGGATGACACCGACAAAAAACTGTCTTTCAGAAAGAAGGCAACTATATCGTGGATGGATGAGTTGAAAAGATCTATTCGAAGAACAAAATTCTATCCTGTTGTATAAACTGCAGGGTTGTTGAGATTGGATGATTTTGAATAACAGCATAAGACAACGAAAACGCAAAAGTTGGTCAAAGGTCATGTTATAGATTTGTATTGAATAAGTCGATATGTGGTCAAATCTGCGTAAGCCATATATGTACCGTGCAGTATTATTGAAAGCTACGTTAATCTTCCTCTTACTTGCTGAGTCGCACTCACGGAAAACTTCACATCCGTACGTCAAGACAGGTAAAACCAAGGTTTTCGCAATTATGAGACGAGTTCTCATTGGAGTAAATTTTTGCGACGACCAAAGGAGTCGAAGAATACCATATACTTTGCCGATGGTTGAGGTAATATGGGTATCCCAAGACAATGTTCGGTTAAATACCATTCCGAGGTTTTTAGCTGTGGAGACGTATTCAATTGCTGCATTGTTCAAATTCAGTGTAGGGAAATACTCAAGATTCAAAACTTTTCTGCTAACGACTATACACTTTGATTTAACCGGATTTAGGAAAAGCCCATTACAATCAGACCAGCGTGCTATATTTTCCAAGTCATTATTTATTTTAAATGCACAGTCCTCAATTAACCCAAGAGGGCAGCTTTTATACAATTGCACATCATCCGCATACATTTGTACAGAGCAGTCTTTTAGAAGAGCAGGAAGTTCATTGATATATAGGGAAAATAGCAATGGACCCAAAATTGAACCTTGGGGAACGCCTCTAAGAACCGGTAGAAGAGAGGATAGCTCATTTTGGCTTGAAACCGCTTGTTTCCTGTCCTTAAGGTAAGAAGCCAGTAAATTAACTGCAGATGGCAGGAAACCATACATAATTGAAAGCTTATGACATAAATTATTATGATCTACGGTGTCGAATGCTTTCGAAAAATCTAACAGGACCAAGAACGTTACTTCGTCACTGTCAAGAGCTAGCCGTATATCTTCGACCACATTAATGATGGTGGTCGTACAACTGTGATGTTGACGAAAACCTGCCTGCTTCCGAGAAATAATCTTTTGCGACACAAGATGTTCATTTATTTGCCTCTGCATAACACGTTCAAATACTTTAGACAAGTACGGAAGAATAGAAACTGGTCTAAACTCGTCTTTTTTCCCAGGTTTTGGTATTGGCAAAACTTTAGCCAGTTTCCATTGAGAAGGGAATGAACTTTTGGTTAAAATTGTGTTGAAAATGTGAGTAATATATGGCAGTATGAGGGCTAGGATAGATTTCACAAAAACAGGATGTATATTGTCCATTCCAACGGCATTTGACTTAACAGATAAAATGCTCTCCACGACATCTAGGCTCTCTACACACGTAAAAGTAAAACTTGCGTCAGTAAAAAAAGAACTTTCATCTACGGGCGCGTTTTGAGAAAGGGTGGGAAACGGAAGAGAAACGAAATCATTGTTTAAGGAGTTTACATCAATTTTCTCCTCTACTCGGTCTAACTGTTTTCCTATACCATTTTTCTTCAAGTTCTTCCATAATTGTCGTCCACCTATAGAGGGGTCTAGTTGTTCACTATAGAACTTGATTTTAGCTAACCTAATTTTTCTTACCGTTTTGTTACGCAGCTGACGATATCTTAACAGAAACAAATCCAATCGAAAACGTTTCCAAAGAGAATAGGCCTCATTGCGTTGCAAAATGAGTGACCGAATTTCGTCGGAAAACCAACGTGGTCTCCCAGCCTTAGACGAACAGGATCGTAATTTAACATTGCTATCAAATAAGTGCGACACGTTCTGGTTTAAAAATTCAACTTGTTCATCCGGTGAGAACAAGTAATAAATTCTCTCCCAGTCGATAGATCGAGTTTCATTTTCTAGGCGTAAGTAATCAATATTTTTAAAATCTCTATATTTATACGAGGTGTGCGAGTTCACAAACGTAAAATTGAAAGCCATGAAAATTAAATCGTGTCTCGAAAACGCAGGAGCTGATAATTGGTCGTACAATAGGACATCATCGAGGCTACTCACAAAATAAACATCAAGAAGTGTTTGAGATTCACGACAAAAATGAGTAGGATAGGTAGTATTCACCGGAAACAAGTTAAATGTTCTCATGCCATCAACAAGAGAAGAATCCTCCAACAAATTACTGTTAAAATCTCCACAAATTATAATTTTAGTAGCACCAAGAGAAATTGTTTCTAGTAGCGAGAAAATGGTACTAAGATTAACATTATTATTAGGTCTATAAACAGCACCTAGGAGAAGTCTTTCCTCATTGTTGATAACATCTAAAAATACATATTCAATCTCACATCCTAATGCCGATCTACAATTCACTTTACAAGCTATACCGTTACGTACATAAATTGCTGTACCACCCCCTCTCCTGCTTATCCTATCACCACGAAAAAGTTTGTACCCATGTAGTCCATACAACACATCATCATTTTTGTCTGAAAACCAGGTTTCAGTAACACATATTATGTCCAGCATCGATTCCTCAAATATATCCCTAAACTCATCCATTTTGCAAAATAAACTTTGAGCGTTGAAATGACTTATCCTAAGTCCATCCTTCTGTTTACTTAAAACTCTGATCATAGAGTGAAGATTTATGTTGGCCCCAACAGCTGCCAAGGTCACACTATCATCTCCCATTTGAATTAACAATGAACGAAAGGGAAAGGCAAAAAAAAAATAAATAAAAATAATAATGAAATTTTAGAGATATTGTGTATAGAATTATTGTATTATTATTATTATACTATAAAGAGAGAAAGAAAAAAAAAGATTTACCTATATATAATCAATAAATAATAAGTAAAATAAAGTAAGAATATAAAATAATAATTAATTAGTTGCATTAGGGAGGTTGGCAATTCCATTTAGTGTTTCGATATCGCCCACGTACGTTCCTTTCTCATCGGTTGTTTGACGTTTCACATACACGAGACCTCGTATCGTAAAAGCCGTAGCTATTTTGTGCTGCTTTTTAAGTTGAAGCGCCGCTCTATAAATCGCGTTATTTTTGTTTGTTAAACATTCGCGGAAATATATTAGAGACTTTCCATTAAGCCCTACTTCATTCAGTGTAAGTTGATTATTCCGTTCCTTGCGAAATTTTGATATAGAAGTGATCACATAGTTTTTATCGTAAGCCGAACGGAATTTCACTATGATCGCAGTGTTTGTGTTTGTGTTTCCATTTATTCTTGAATTGGAGCGAGTGCGAAAAATGTCAAGTAAGACAGGTGGTTTGATGTTTATATTGTGGCATAAGAGATTAAACATGGATCGTAGATTCTCGTCAATGGTGTACGGTATGCCAAACATCACTCCATCAGCAGCAATATGTTTATTCTCTGCTTCTTCTTGATTGATTAGTGATTGATTAACCATATCTGTGAGATCAGTGATTTTATGTTCCAATTCGTTGTGTTCCTTGTTATTATTTTTAATTTGAGTTAAGGTTTCGGTGATATTTTTTTCGGAAGATTTTAATTTGATGACGTCGGATTTAAGAGCATCAATATCGGCAATGGATTTAGAGAAAGAGAGTTCAATTTGTGCAACGCGCCCAGCGACGTCATTGAGGTTCGTTTTGATTTCGGCGAATTGAGTTTCGAGTTTTTGTGCGAGTGATTCATTTTCATCTTTTATTTTATTAGAAATTAAATTTATAATCGATTCACTTTGTTGTTTAAGCCTTTGATCAATTTTATTAAAAAGAGTTTCTTCACAAGACATTTTAATACTTTTTTGGTACAAGGTCTTAGAATGGGTACTCACTGGTGTAGTAGGTGAGTCTTTGCAATTTGATGTTCGAGATTTAGTTGGGTTGGTTTTACGATTACTCATTTAAAGTGTTTGAGTTTGATATGAACAATGTGTTAAGGTTTGAAGTGACACAAAGAAAGTTAATTTTAAGAAAATTTATTAATTGTGGAAAATGATTTCACTTCTTTATTAAACAGTAAATGTTAGTGCAAATATCCAAAATAAATGTTTGTATTCGGATAATCGTGCCTTTCAACAGCGTACAGACTATTTGATCACTTCAATTTGATAAAAACAAAAAATTAAATTGCCCGCCAACAAAAAACACGTCTAATCAGTAGCTCTCTTCATTACGTTTCCTATTGAATTTTTCAAATATGCAACACCTTAAAAGAATAGTAAGAAATTCTTTTGACATTTTTTAATAAAATTTTAAATAAAGAGACAATTCCTCAATCCTTTTTGAAGTTTTTGTTTTTGTGCAATATTTAAAAAAGGTGACTGTACTCTTCAAGAGAATTATAGAGGAATTTCCATTTTACCGGCTTTGAGAAAGATATTTACCAATATTCTATACCATAGGTTGGGTAACTGGGTAGAAACAAATAACCTCCTTAGCTGTTGTCAAGCAGGCTTCCGTATAGGTCTATCAACGGCTGATCAGATATTTGCTCTATCTAGCATTGCTAAGCGATATGTGGACAACAACGAGCAGGTCTTTTCGTTTTATGTAGATCTTAAGGCCGCGTTTGACACTATTAATAGAAGTTCCCTACTTTATGAACTTTCAAATATCGGTCTTTCATCTAAGTTCCTTAGAATATACAAGCAATTGACCACCAACACTTGTTCCTCAATATGTAATGGCATCACCATGTATGAATTTTTTGACACCACAACAGGTGTTCCACAAGGATGTGTCTTAAGTCCAATTTTTTTTGCTCTATTCATTGATGATGTAACTAAATTCTTAGATGGCGGAGTGAGGATGGGTGATGAACAAATAAGGATGCTGCTTTACACAGATGATCTGGTCTTACTTGCCGAATCCCCTTCCTCACTTCAGCTCCTTATTAATCGACTTAGAATCTATTGCGACCTATGGGATCTTCAAATTAACACAAGTAAGTCGAAAATTATGATTTTTGAATCCATAAACAGGAGGATTTTACCTCAAAACAAGTAGTTTCTTGGTTCAGAACCCATAGAAGTTGCGAAAAAATATAATTATCTCTTTCTTAATAACAAGCAACTTGGATTTACGTCCACATATTGAGGAAAAGTGTCTGGTTGCTAAAACTGCTATTAATATAATGTGGAGCAGGTTCTTTTGTAATCAAAAAGTAGATTCCTCTTCCAAATTCAGAGTCCTAGACGCAACGATAAACACCTGTCTTTGCTATGCAAACCAAGTCTATGGGTTCAGGTTTGTCGAAGAATTTGAAGGAGTACAGCGTTCCTTTTTTAAACGTATTTTTAGGCTCCCATCGACAACACCTACTTATGCTTTGCATGTAGAATCAGGTATACCACAAATCTATACGAAAAACTTGAAAGCGAATGCTGACAACATAGTCAAAGTAATGCTGCGACCAAACACGAAAAAGAAAATAATGATGCAAAAGTAGACGACCATTTTTATCTACAATGCATTCATAACGCACAATCTTCTTCAAGTCGGCTGATTTACAGAGAACTGAACCACTCCCTAGATAATAGAAATTACTTTAATAACTATTTGTCCACCTACGAAATTAGTACCATATTCAAACCAAGAGTTGAAATCTTATGACTTAACTTCAAACCACACTTTCCAGAAACTTCACCAACAAGTAATACAAAGTACTCTATGTAATAGAAATGAAAACGAAAACATCTTTCACTTCTTAGCTATCTGTCCGATTCTGCAAGAATTAAGGAGACTTTACTTTCAAAAGAGCTTCTTATCTTTTTCTGAAACCAAAGATATTTTAAACGGTAGAGATGGTTGGAGAGTAATTTTTAATTTCTGTGATCATGCTCTTAGATATCGAAGAAGTTTTGACCTGTAATCTGACTTTGAAACTTATTTTTTTTATTTGTAAGCCATCCTTAGTGATAACTTTAAATCATTGTTATTTATATTAAACTTGAATTAATTGAAATAAAAATCCATGGTTATATGAATTAAAATATAAAAATTCGCATTATCAAAAAAATTTATATCAATATTTTCGACAGACGGCACCCGTTGCCATGTTATATTTTCTTTTGAATAACTCTTTGTTATTTATATATTCTTAAATCTAAATAAAGAATTTTTAATAATAATAATAATAAAAGCACTAAGCAGCTTGAAAATTGAATAGTTCCACAATTTAACTTACCCATTGGAGTAGCATTCACTTTGCAGAGCACCTCCTCCTTGACCATATCCGTATCCTTTCGGTCCGAATTTTTTACCATAACAAGCTAAATAGATTTAAAATCGTTTTGGTTAATTGAAATGTTTCTAAAACTTGCAATTCCTTTCCAGATTTAAGTCATTTTTGAGAGTAAGGAAAGGGTTTCTACGGCGTATACGTACTTTTTTGTACAACAAAGTTAATATTCATTAATTTTACCCAGACATATCGCTTTAGAATTTAAATTTAATGGTAAGAAGGTGGTAAGTACTTACATTTACAGTAGATGTTCTTGTCTGGAGCTTCACAACAGTTGACGGAGTCAAGGCCCTTACTACATGTTCCGCACTTGAAACACTCCTTATGCCATTGCTAAAAAAAAATATTAATCACATAGTCAAACACAAATACATATTAAAGATGTTTATGAGAGTTAAAAACAAAAATGCCTGACAAAAGGAACCCAAACAAATTAAAACCTTCACATCTTAAACTAAGGAAAATGTTTGACAAGAGGAAACATTAAGAAAAAGAAACAAACATAACGAAGAGCAGATTGTACATGTAACATGGATGGATACCTCTACAATAAATATCCTTGTCAGGACCATCGCAATGCATTGTAGAATCCAATGTTCGATTGCATTGAAGGCATTTGAAGCATCTTCGGTGGTAGCCCTGTTATTTATGATATGAATTATTTTAACTTTTTTTGTATTCGAATAAGTTTTTCTTCTAAAAATGCAAAACAATTGTCGCAGTTTCAAGCGAGAAATCATTTAGAACGCTCAATCGTTTCAAAAATAAATTTAACGGAGAAAATTTAGAGGTTTAGGTTTTTCCAGTACACTCTAGAGGCTAGATTTTTCAATTTATTGTAGCACTAAGCGTACTTTTTGCATCAAACACCCTAATATCCTTTTTTCCCTAATTAAAGTTTAGTTGACTAGCTGTTGATCTTGATTTAACGTAGAGTAAAGGAAGTTATGTAAAGCATATTTACCCGTCCGCGTGCCAACATTTGTTCTGCTGCATAGACATAGCCACCGCATCTTGGACAACCTTGACCTTCTGGAGCTTTAGCGATAACTCGGGGTTCCAATCGTGCACCATTTCGAATTTCGTCTCTAAAATTGTTAAAAAAAAAAGTTGTCTTGGTTAATTTATGTCTGCCAAATCATTTGACTCTACAGAAACTGAATAGGTACACAAATATTTTAGTTTGATCTTTTCATTAAGGTAGCAGTAGCGTATGAGTTAAAGAATGTTTTTCGACCACCGATTTTGAGAACCCTAAACACGGAAAATAACGAAATGGATTTATCTTTAAAAGTCTCGCACGACTCCACAGCAAATTTTACTATTGAACACAGAATCAAAACAAGGGATCTCGATGCTAATATGTAGTTGAAGAACTATGCGGGACGATGTTTAGAAAATGAATATTCCAACATTCTTTTTTTCCGCATCGCGAAGATATAATAAACATATAATTTCAAATCAATCTTATTTGTTTCAAATTTTCCAAATTTATTAATTTTAATAATTCAGAACGTTATTTAAGATCGAATGTATATAATATTCATACACCCACTCAACTCTCAACTGAATTAAGAATTCTTTGAAAATTTAGGCATTTTGTAAATGACTTTGGAGTTCAAATCGAAACCTAGCTTCGCCACTTAAAGCTTTCAAGTTTCTAGGGAGAAGATTCCATACACGAATAGTGTAAAAACAATTGTTGTTCAGAAGTACGACAGGAATATTGAGGGTGTATAAGCATTCAGCAGTGGCGTGCGCAGTATGGGTGCCATGGGTCTTGAAGGGGCCGGGCGCGCAAAAAAAAGGCGAAAAAAGAGAAAAAAAGGGGAAAATAGTGACACAAACTAATTTGAAGTTGAAATGTCTAAAATCGCTTTCCAAAACTCGTTAGGCTTGTCTAGCTGAAGCAATCGCGGTGGTCAGGACTCACTTTAAGTCCATTATTGAAACTCTCGAAGAAATAATACAAAATACAACAGATCCAAAAGCAAAAGCCAAAGGTGCAGGCATCTTGAAAGTAATGAAACATTTTAATCTCATCGTATACATGGATATCGTCCAGCCAATATTGCAATTGATAGTTCTAGTGAGTCGGACACTTCGATCGCCGACCATCGATTTAACACAAGCCATGGAAGACGTTTCTGCATTTGCGCTCTCTTTAAAACAGATGACGATTTCCAATACTATCTATGATGATCGGTGACTACCTACCTGCGATGAATTCAGCATTGACATTCCCACACCAAACCCTAAAAATCGCAAAGTATAGAATTGACGAAAATCCAAACAGTGCATTTGTGGCTGCAAGCGTAATATGTGAAGTTCAATATAGTCTTTGAATAAACGTTTCTATCAAGAAACAAAAAAAGCTGATAAGTGCTGTTGGAAAAATGGTATCCTAAGGTTCAAATGACTACAATATTCAACCGGAAGACATAACATTTCTATCGAATCAGTTTAAATTAGATTCAGATTCATTTGAAGCCGAAATAAGGTTGTTAAAAACAGAAGAAATTACGTTTTTACTCTTCAGAACACTTCAGGTTGATTGGAGTGGCTGTCGAAAAACGAGCGTCAAGTAACATACGAAAACGTGTACAGGTTACTCGCGCAGTTTGCGACTATTCCTGTGACGAGCTGTAGATACTTGTGAGTGGAGTTTTTCAAAACTAATCTTCAATGTTGCAGGATCGTTAAAATAACCTAATGCTTCCATTTATCGCGCAAAAATTGTCTGCAAAGGCAGAAGAGGAAAAGATAATTGAAGAATTCAAGAAAATTGTTGCATTTGATAGGAGGATGGAATTATGAGTTAATACTTCATGTTTTTTTCTTAATATTAATAAAAAGTTTTATACAACATGCGAGTTGTTATTGTAAATTAATTAAAATAAGATGGAAACACTTAATTAAAAAAAAAAAAAAAACAAGTGGGGAATGCATGTGAAAAAGGCGCCATTTATGATAATGGCACCCTCAATTTTGAAAGTATGCGCACGCTGCTGGCATTAAGGATCTATTTGAGGAACTGAATCGTGTCCTATTATACAAACTAGAAGGTTGTTGCGTGTTTATTATGTTACAGAGTGGGAGCAGTCTTGTACCGGATGAGATGGTCAAAGGAAAAGTTGTAAATTTGACGAATTCCGATATACGACGTAGACCAAAAATGTAGCG
This sequence comes from Sphaerophoria taeniata, assembly GCA_943590905.1. Lineage (NCBI taxonomy): Eukaryota > Metazoa > Arthropoda > Insecta > Diptera > Syrphidae > Sphaerophoria > Sphaerophoria taeniata. The sequence goes on from OX016540.1 coordinate 92,446,001, forward strand.
AGCTGTGTTATTGAAGGTGACATTCAATTTTCTTCTACTATTGGCATTACAGTTGTCAAATACCCATAACCATATGGTTAAGTGGAAATTACAACCGTTTTGGTAAACTTCTCCGAATGTTCAAAGGCGTAAAATGTTGTGACGACCACAAAATTCTGAGAACTCCATATACCTTACCCACCGCCCGCATTGAAATGGCTTTCCTAAAAAAGCTTTCTGTTGAACAATATACCTAGTTTCCGCCTATTCGATGTAAATTCAATTAGCATACCATTCAAGCAGATACTTGGGAAATACTCCAAATTAATTACTGTCTTACGGATTAAAACACATTTAGATTTGATAAGATTAAGGAAAAGACCAATTTTCTGAGACCATCTGGATTTTGCGAGGTCATGGTTGATAGTATGTGCACCATCTTCTATTAGCCTCAGGGGCTAGGGGACAACTATAAGTCAACTTTACATCATCAGCAAATATCGCACATCTCGAAATCTGATTTTGGATTTCATTAATGTACAGAGAGAAGAGAAGGGGCCCAAAAATAGAAACCTCCTCGGACTGTGGGAAGGAATGTTGACATCTATCTTTCTTTCTATCTTGCAGGTATGTTTTCATTAAGGTTACCGCCAAAGGAGACTTGAATTTTGAATTTGAATTTTATTAAAGACTTAGTCCAAGCCACAATAAATAGATCTTAAAAACTAAAAAATAACAATTTTTACAATAAAAAATATTTAATTTGTAATTCAAATTTGGTTTAAAAAAGAAGAATAAAAACAGGAATAATTTAAGTTAGAAAAAACATAATAAGAAAATAAAATAAAAATATGAAGTCAGGATTAAGACGGAGAGTGTCGGGGAGTGGAGGTAACTAGGAGATTCTTCAGGTTGGTTTTGGATGTATTAAGGTCAAAGACGGGTGAGTTATTACTATTAGCTTTAGTCATCATTCTGGTTAACGGTTCGTTTCGACCATAGTCAGTTCTGTGGAATGGGGTTCGAAATAGAGGGATAGATCTGAGTCTTCGTGAATTTATGAATACAGGGATCCTTGAAAGCAAGTCTGGGCAGTCAAAGGAACCAGTTATAAGCTGATGAATGAAAATAACATCAGCGTTATCCCTCCGTATGTATAATGGCTGCAAGCCCAATAGTTTAAGACGTTCTTCATAAGGAGGGAGGTTGAAGGGATCATCCCATCCTAAGCCACGTAATGCAAATAAAATGAATCGGCGCTGCACGGCTTCAATACGTTTAATGTGAACTTCGTAATGAGGACACCAAACCTGCGACGAGTATTCGAGGGGAGGCCGAACAAAAGTCAGATACAAAGATTTGGTTATATATGGGTCAACAAATTCCTTAGACCATCGCTTGATAAAACCTAAAGTGGAATTTGCCATATTGATAATGGTATCGATATGAGAAGTGAAGTTGAGTTGAGTGTCACAGAGCAGTTCTAAGTCATTAATAGAATGAACAACAGTGATTGGTTGAGAGTCAAGAAAGTAAGATCTTTGAGGTAATGGAGGTCGCTTTCTAGAGAAAGTAATAGCTTGACATTTCTTAATATTGAGCTCAAAGAGGTTTGCGTTGCACCAAATAAAAAATTTGTTTAGGTCGTTCTGAAGTAGTTCAGCGTTTTTAGGGGAAGGCAAGGAGTTTGGAGTCTGAAAAGATTTGATCGACGTCATTTGTGGCCAAGACAAAAATAATTGGGCCGAGGCGGCTACCTTGAGGAACTCCAGAAGATGCAATAATTGAATTAGATACACAATTCCTGAAGAGAACGTTGTATTGTCGATTCGAGAGGTATGACTGTATCCAGGATATGAAAAAACGAGGAAACTTTAGTTTGTCAAGTTTAAAAAGAATTAAGTTATGCGATATCTTGTCAAAAGCTTTACTGACAAACCAAATTTACTTCCAAGTTTCTGGCATAATACGTGATAGGTCACCGTATCGAAGGCTTTTGAAAGGCTAAGTAATACATAGTAGAAAAGATACCAATTTATCTTCTAACGCCAATCTAATTTGTTCAACTACATTATAGCTGCCGTACAACTGTGCTTCTCACAGTTCCAAATGTTAAGACCTGTTAAAAGAAAAAAACGTTTAAATTCCAAATACTCGTTACCAAAATATCGTTATTAATTACTTTCGTTAGTTTAGTTATTTTGATATTTAGGTACGTTAAAAACGTATATAGTAGGTAGTAGGTACATTTAAATTGTGTTTGTGTTTATGCAACACAGTGAACGTTTTTCTTTTAATTTCATATTTTGTATATAGTATTGAGCTCTCGAAGTTAAAATAAAAGAGTTGTACTAGAAAATACTTATTACATTTTTTTTTATCTTTGGGCACAAAACTACACTTCCAAAAGCAAAAAAAAAATTCGAAAGAACGCGCATTATAAACGAAAAAAAAACCTTAAACTTGGCACGACTTTGTCTACATTTTATTACTTTTTAGAGATAAACAAGCGGCTCCATCGAGACTTGGCTAGTTTCTTACATCAGAACGTTTTTGGTGGGATCAAAGTATATATATTATTACCTGAAAAAAAAGTAACAAGATCGAACCGTTACTCAGTACAAAATAAACAAACCCGTTACTAAGTAACGAATACACAAGATTGCAAAATTTTATTTTTGTCTGTAAATTGTGAACACACCTTTTCTAATCATCGGAGTGAACATGTCCAAATCAAACATTTGTAACAGAGAATGACAGCTTCCAAATTTTCAACTACACCAGACAAATTTTACACCATTGTATTTTCCTGTTGCAATTTCGAGGTGGTTAAAGAGTTCATCTACCTTATAACAAACATCAATCCCACAAACGACACCTTAGTGGAGATCCGAAGAAGAATTGCCCTAGCGAACCGCTGCTGCTTCGGTTTGGCCATCAACTGGGTTCAAAACTCTTCACTCGAAAGACAAAGTGTCTGCTATTCAAAACTTAGATTTTACCGGTCCTGCTCTACAGCGGCGCCGAGTGCTGGACGATAAGTAAAAAAGGGGAATTGATACTGGGCACTTTCAAAAGAAAAATTCTTCGACGGATTTTCGGTCCCGTATGTGACGATGGCGAATGGAGAAGAAAGTTCAACGGTCGAGAACTGTATGAGCTGTACCAAGATGTGGATGTAGTCCAGAAGGCCAAGAAAAGACCATTGCTTTGCAATATCGAGTAAATATTTCTCCAAGCTCAAGTGCGGAAATACCAACCTCCACGCTGGTGCAGGGTGGAAACTAGACTTCGGTCTAGGCGAATGGTTTACGCTAAGGTCATGTAGTCTTCCAGCTCTGTTCAACCGCCCGGCAACTGGCAAGAGGCTACATGACAGGGACACCAGTGAATCCTTGTTAATCCATGATAAGAACTAAGCTGGAAAGAGACCTATAGAAAAGTGTAAGAAGTGAATTTATTCACAGGAGTACAATAAAAACAATAGACACCGAGCAGGTGTTTAGAAAATAATTGTTACTCTGGGGTAGTTGAGCGCCCCATTCATAGTCCCTATGCTATGAATGTCAACTACAGTCGTGGTAGGCCCCCTAGTGGGAGCTTCAGAGGGGCTGTGGTTGACGAGAGATTTGTTCTCGGTAATTGCACTGATTATTCTAAGGCCAACAAAGGACCAAGTGACTGCGGATGCCAGAGCGCTTGGTTTCGGCGACTGGAGAGTGCATGCGAGGGACAGTTCACGATGGAAGGCTGCAGTATCTCAGGGTGAGATCCTTCATCAATTAGCAAGCAAGCATTTTCCTGTTGCGATAGGGCTAGGTAATAGCAAAAGTGCAAAAGTGTAGCAAAATAGTAGTGTTTTAGTACAAGAAAATGTTACACTTTTACACTTTTGCAACGATACAAGACCATTTGCATCGAATCGTGAATACCCCTATTATTTTTGACACCCCACTCTATTCTAAAAGCGTAATATGGGAAGTGGTGTAGAACTGTAGAAGATCGAAATTTTTCACCCGCTGATTCAATTCCAAATTCGAATAGTATAAACCGAGAATTGATTTGCTATATTATACTTTCGATGCTCGTGCTGAATGCCCTTTTCTGCACCCCATCTCATCTAAACTAGCACAGCTTTTGATTTATCTTCAGCATCTTTTTCTTACCACATATCATTTCCATCATTAAATTAATTTATAAACAAATTATTAAACGTTCATAGACATGGCTACCGCTGCTATTATTATATCAACAATGTCAAGTGGAAAATTTGCATTTGGCTCCCCTTAGGCTATTTATTTTGGAATGACTCAACGCCCAAACATCATGGTCATTATATTTTTTTGCCTGCTAAACTCATTTCCTCGTACTTATTTTTATAAAATGGAACAAATTTAGTTAGTTTTGACTAATGACTAATTACTTCCCCGTGTAAACGTATCTAAACATCAAGTTAATTTAAGGCATTCTTGAATTGCGTCTTCCACTCAAAGTCATATCTCACCTCAAAAGAATTTAGAGCTACACACTTCAAAATTATGATTCGAAAATTAAATTTAAATCAGCGAATCATTAACTTAAGTCAATTGTGTGTCGTTTTGTAATTAAAAAAGAAAAAAACAACATAAATAAAATGAGGGTAAAAATAAAAAAAAAATCATCAAAAGAAATAAAAAAAAAAAACAACAAAAAATAAAATAGAACACTTGCCATGCGCTTGAGAAATAAAATGTAAAAATGTTTAACCATGTCATTGCACATACAAACCTAATAACATAAAAACAATACAACTGTGGTCGTTCACTTTCTCTTTTCGTTTTGCTATTTTCCTTTTTTTTTGTTTTTTAATAAATAAAAGTATTAAACTTCAATTTTGTGTGTACCTACAAAGTTGTTTTATTTATTTTTATTTTGTTTGTTTAAATTTATAATAAGTATATAAGTATGTTATATATATGTACTAGTGTGTTGGTGTTATGCACTTTTCGGCTCATTAGGGTTTTATTATTTTTGTTTGTTTTTTTTTTTTTTTAATAACAATTTTATTTTTGTATTTTTAAGTTTGAAATGTTTGATTATAGGAAAATTAATTAAAAATTGTGTAATTATTTTGATAAAATTATAATTTCAAGAGCCGTCTTCAAAATATTGAAAAAAAAACTATAAAATCGGAATAAAATTATGAATTTTTGTTTTTTTGTGTTTGCATAGACATTTATATTTAATAATATTTATGTTTTGTTTGGATTTGTTATAAAATATTTTTTTTCTTTAAAAAACTAATTTTCACGTAGATATTTTTTGGAAGAACTAGATTATCCTCAACTCCAGCAGGATTTATCTTAAGGTGTTGAACTAGTTGCTGCGATGGAATAAAAAAATAATATAGTTTATTCCAAGAAAATATGTTTTTTAAATTATCATCATTCGGTTTTTAATGATATTAAATTCATCGCCATATTTTTTTTTAGAAATATTGTTAATAGAAGCTTTTTGAAGTTAGTGTTGTTTTCTTTTTTAATCCAAGCAGCATTTTTTTTTTAATGAAAAAAAGAAGAAGATTCAGGAAATTTTCGCTCAATAATGTTAGAAGGAAATAGGTTTTTTTGTTTTTTGAAAAATGCTCCAAAATTATAACTTTTTAAGAAATGCAAAGCAGTTTTAACGTCTAAGAAAATATGAACGGCCCTCGACCAATTAAGGAAATTGTATCCAAATATATATATTTTTTTCCATCAACAGAAAACATGAAATTTAATATTTTACATAGTATATCTTCAAGCACATGGCGGTACACACAGTCACACACAAACACTTACAGACATATACGAATATTTCTTGTACATATAGACACATATATCTTTTTACGTTAAATTTGTACATGTGCAAATGTTTGTGTGTTGGTTTTTGCATTTTTTTGAAATAAAAATATCAAAAATATGCATTTTCCTTGCTTGGAATAATTATGGTTGTTTGTACTTACTCTCTGTTCAAATGCGCTCCGGTGTCCATGGATAAACAACCAGCACCACCACCGAAACCGTATCCCTTAGGACCGTATTTACGGGCATGGCAGTTTTTGCAGAAGAGTTCTTTTTCGTGCTCGGTGCAGTTCGTCGAGTCCAAAGCTTTGTTGCACATTCCTGAATATTGGAAAATTATTATTTTTCGGAACTTGAAACAAAATGAAATGCATTTTTTTTACCGCATTTGAAACATGTCTTGTGGTATTTGTAACCTCCTGCGACGCGCTCTTCAGCTGCATATACAGATTTGCCGCACTTTGGGCATTTTGGAACTTCAACTGGTGTAAAAGGCATGTTTATTTAATTTCCTGCATGAATCAAACAAAAAAAGGATTCTCTTTACTGATCGTCAAAGTCGAAGAAATTATTAAAAAAAAAAAACCAAGCGCAAATTTACGTAACAGATTTTTCTTTAGATTGAGAAGAAAAAAGCGATAATGATTTTAAAAAGCAGGAAATCAAAACTATCCACAAATATGCTTTAAGGATAAAACTTCAGACAAGATCACTGTTCAGTTTTTTTTCTCTTTTTTTTTTGAAATCTTAGGTTAATTTTTTTTTGCAAACGAAAAAATCTTTTTCCAATCTCACAATAATTTAGTGTCGAAGCGAACAAAAAAATTGTATATACCAAAAGAAATTTTTCGAATAAATAATTTAAATTTTAGCACTTCTTCCCAATTAGCACCGATATCGAATGAACTGGAGGGTGGCTGCTCGCAGGTAGTCTATATTCCTGAGTGCACACGGCACACACATTATACGTACTATAGTAATCACAAAAATATCGTTATAATCGATGCATAGACAAATGTATACCACACCGTTATATATACACTTAACACAGAAATGGGCAAATGTTACGATTAGAAAAATTAAATTGAAAACCCACAAAAAATGCATATTCATATTGAAAAAAGGACGTACACTCTTCTTGAGAACAAGCAAAAACAATCGAACCGAAAACGTTTTTAATGTATATTTTCGAAAAAAATCAATTGAAAAAACAACATTTACAACGAATTAGAAAAAAAAATCACTTACAGATGGATGTATAGATTGAGATACAGTATCTTTTTATACGACACACCTACACTTTTCTGCTTAGATACAATTTTAAAGTGAGATCGAATCGAACGACAAGACAAAATTTTGTTCTCAAAACTGAAACAAACTTCTTATTATAAATTTTGCAGAGGAGACCAGAGAGAAAATAAATCATCTGTTGTGTAGAAAGAATCTATTTCGACCAAAATCAGTCATAGCTTGTTCGTTGGATATCCTACAGAAATCTATATATGAATAAAAATAGGCGTTGTAGAGACTCTGTATGTAGACACGGAGGATCGGAGAATATACATATATATGTATGAGAGTCTATAAATATAGAATGTGTTTGCCAGCAGGAATTTATAAACAAATTGAAGCTTTTAAAATTTATAAATAGACAAATGTGTAGAGATATTACAAATAGTATATCCAAAAATATAGATGACGATTTTGTTACAAAATTAATATTCCTTCTTTTTCTGTTCGTTTGTTCACACTGGCAAATCCTCTCCTATCGATATGCATTTTCGGGAGAAAATAAGGAACAAAAACAAAAAAGTTTTCTGAGGTATTACAAACCAAAAATTATCTTGAGACCTAAAACTTTGTTCAGGCCAAAAACTCAGTGCTACATCAAAGGAATGATCTAGCTTTTTGAATGCGCCGTCACTCTCAATTTCCAGAGGCAGTGTAAGCTGATAGCACAGATAATAAATTTATACAGATGTCTCATCCCTTCAGAAAAAAATGAAACATATTTTGCTCTTAACAGACAACGCCTTAACAGACAAGGAGCTTTTTGAAGCTTTTTTCCTTGCCTTAGTATTCATTTATGGGCAATGAGGCGAGCAAAAATAGATTTTTAATGCATTAAGTGAATGCGTTTAAGCTTTTGGAAAAAGCTTTTTTTTTGGTAGCTTTCAGTTTCATATATCATTTCTCGCCATAAGGGTGAGACATCTGTATAAATTTATTATCTGTGCTGATAGTTGATAGTGGACAGTCAGTGTTCTTTTCTTTTCTTTCCTGAATTTGACTGTCAACTATCAAAAATCAGCTTACACTATTCCATCCCAGTACATTTCAATTTGAGGTCTCGTAAGTCGTAACCGAGTTATACCCTTCAACGCAACTATCGCGGTATTCGATCAAAAGCCCTAATATGCTATTTCCATTGACGCTAATCACGAGATTAAGTGAAGTAGATTAAGAACAAATTTCGACTTTTCTGGGATTTAGGGTACTTATTAGTGGATCAAAACGCTGAATAATAGTACATTTAATATAATAGATGAAAACGTATCTACGCTAAATCCCAGAAAAGTCGAGATTTTTTCTTAATCTACTTCATTTAATCTCGTGATTAGCGTTAATTGACAATCTGGAAGTTGAAAAAAGCATTCTGAATGGGCCAGCACACACGAGACTAATTCATCCGGTCTAAAATCAGTTTAGTGGGCAAGGGAAGCGATGTTTGCAGTATGAAACGGACTGAAATTTTCAACCCGAAATTTGGTGGATGAAAAAAAGACTAAAACTAACACATATAGAAAAGCTGACAGTTTTGGTACGAAATATATACATACTCACAAATCAAAAAGAGGTTCAAATATACATTTTTCCCCCAGTCTGAAATCATCTCGTGTGTGCTTTAACTAAATCCTAAAACCTATTTCAGACCAAAAATTATTCATCCCGAGTGTGCAGGCCCAATGCGTTCAATTGGGCAAAAGTGACAGTTCTGATTCTGAAATGAAGAAAATTCCCTTCTGATTTTAAAACTAGAATCCTTCTTTCCAGATTGCCAGTTAAAAACGCCATTAATCTCGTGATTAACGTCATTGGACACAGCATATTAGAAAGCATTTGCAAATTTGTCTTCACAAAAAGAATCTCGGCAAGGAGAGCTAAAAAATTGAGTTTTGTGTTCAAATATTTAGGTACACAGTAGAGAAAATCAGAACAAAAACATAAAATGTAAAAAAAGAGCCAAGTTCTCTAATGTGCGAACAACACTGTGTAAAAAGTTAGCCACCAAAAGTAATGAGATCTAAAAGAACGCCAAATTCTTACATGTAAAAGTGTTATATTGAATATTTCAAATCATAGAAGATAATACAACAATATTAAAAGAAAATAGTAAATAGTTTGGATGAAAATTTACAAGTTTACTTGGCAAGTTTTCGTTTGAATTTGATTAATAACATTTTAAAACTTGAACAGCTTTAACGCATTCACTTAATACATTAAAAATCTATTTTCGCTCGCCTCATTGCCCATAAATGAATACTTAGGCAAGGAAAAAAGCTTCAAAAAGCTCCGTGTCTGTTAAGGCGTTGTCTGTTAAGAGCAAAATATGTTTCATTTTTTTCTGCAGGGATGAGACATCTATTATTATCTGTGATTTTATGTTTTTGTTCTGATTTCACATCTTTTTGCAAAGTTTTTTTTTATGGAAGCAGGAACCAAATTTTAACAATACCTATGATTGCTCTGCCAATTTATAAATAAATAATAGGTAGGTTAGGTAAGAGTGGCTGTGTAGATGTCACATTTAGACATGAAGGGTCCATTGTGAAACCACTAAGGAGAGTTACTCATGGAGTTTTATGAAGTTAAACAAACCAGAATTCTATATTTTAATGCTCCTTTAATGAAACTGCAATTTTGTACTTATATTTTCACTAATACTCAACCGAAACCCTATCAGAATTTCGAATTTAAACGTTTTCGACTATTTTAACAAAGTGGGCGGATGCCACACCCCTAAATGGAAATAGATTTTTTTTTCATTTTTTTCATGTTATTCAACCAAAACCTTACAAGAATTCCAAATTTCAACATCCTACCACCGTTTTAAGATAGTGGACGGAAACCACGCTCCTAAATGAAACCAAAATATTTTACTTATATTTTTCCTTATATTCAACCAAAACCCTATTGGAATTCCGAATTTCAAGATCCTACGACCAGTTTAAGAAAGTGGGCGGATACCACGCCCCCTGAATGAGCAAATTGGAATTTTCGATTTTTTCCTTTGTATACATCCGAAAACTTACCTTTGTACCAAATTTCACGATTCTTCTATTGTTAGAAGTGCTTCATAATTTTGATGATCAGTGAGTCAGTCAGTCAGTGAGTCAATTACGTTTTTTGAAATTCTTTCTGTTCAATATCTCACGAAGTAGTGGTTCTACAAAATTTATTTTTTGACAGGGCCTTTGTCTCATTGAAGTTAGTATGCTATTCAAATTTGAAGCTTCTAACTCAATGGGTTCAAAAGTTATAAGGGGTCAAAAATGTGCTTGAGTTCGATCCTGTAAAAAGGGAGTAGTGCTAGAACTTGGCTGGGCACTACCGTGCCCTTTGATTTTGATTCCCTTATAATGATGAATGATCAGTCAAAGCAATATGAAGGCAACCGTTATTTACAATCTTTTTTATCACTTTGTAAAATGATTCCTGTTTGCTGGTGAAATAAAATCTAAAAGGGGAAAGTCAAAGGCGGAAATTCGTGTAAAAATAGTCCAATTAAGAGTGTTTATTTCATAAAGTTGTTTGATTTTTTTTATTGCAAGTGGTAGGAAATCACTTGTGTGGCATTACAAAGGTCTTAGCATATATTTTTATACAGAATCTCATAATGCCATGTGAAAGAATTTTAAGTGCGGAAGAAAAGTCAAAAATCACTGCATACGAAGATTGTATACCCTTCCCGATCGCGAAATTGCCAGAAAAAGTGGGAGATCCAATATTCATAACTTTTTAAGGTTAGGTGAAAGTTATGGTAAAATTGCACACGCATAATAAAAAGCTTATAACACGTTAAGTTCGAATGATATCGGGTAAAGCCATTGAAGACAAGCTGTTTGCCTCACAAACTAAGGCCTAACTTGACTTGCCTGTTTCAACCCGAAACGTCAGGTAAATTTTAAAGGCAACTCCAAACTTGTGTACAAAGAAAGATCCAAAAAGCCACATAAATCAGCAAGGCTGTGACATAAGATGGACCAAAGAGTGGTGAAAAGTTCTGTTTAGTGATGAAAATAATGCAATTTGGATGGTCAAGATGGATTTCAGTCATATTGGCATGTCAAGCGTCTTCAAAAATGTATGCAGCAAAAAAATAATGCGAATTTCTATTTTCTCTATTGAAAATTTTAAAATTTTCGAAATCTATTTATATTTTTTATTTTTTGCTAGATATGATGAGTTAACTCCTTGCCATTTTATGTGGGAAAAATAAGAAATTGTCTGGAAAGCTATCGAGTGATACATCAAAAGAAAGGACTCAAGCAGCTTCATTTGCATAGTGGAGAAACGCCTTGGACGCCTGGTTGACAAGATATTGGCATTATTCTTTTTCAAAGAAAAATATGTTCCCGCTTTTTTAACCCCCTACTCGCGCTTTTGTTCTCAAATTTCTCAGACAGTCCATATAAGACCAAATTGCAATTGGTCTCGTTACTGGTTTATGGCCTTTCAAGGCATCTATTACAGTTTTTGGTCCCAAACCCCTCAAAAGACCTTTAAGGCAATAGAAATCAGCTCTATTCTGCTATTCATCGGGGGGAATTTTTCTTTAATTTTCACTTCACACTATTCTACTATCCATTCGAATCGAATCCGGACTCACCTCGTGAACGTCGTCGCGTCGGTAACGTCGATAATACGTCGCGGTATTCTGTTATTCGTGCGAACCCGTTCATTCTATACAATTCAAATCCGCACATTAAATGTTGCGGGTTTTTCATTCAATGGATTTTCTATCTGGTTGGTGGTCAATAAAATGCAATTTATTGTTTGCTTACTTGTATAAACTAAGATTTTTAACTTTTTCAGGGGTAGAACAACGAATAGTGACCTATTTATGACAACAATTTGCGCAATGAAATTACGTTCAAACATTACTAAATGTAATGCTAAAAGCCATCCTTACGGCCTTAAAGGTTTTATGAATAATGTAGTTCACCCGATGGATAGCAGAATGAAAAGGCTGTGTTCGAGGGAATCGAATGGGTGAATCGAATCTACGATTCACGTGGATAGCAGAATAGCGCTGAATGTCTCGGAAACGAAAGCCCAGAATTGTCACATACAGAGCTTCATTCAAACAAGACGCCTCCTGACGAGATATTCCGCCCTATCATCGTATCCGTTCGGAGAAACTTACGGTCGTAACGTTTATTTTGTTCGTGGTATCCGTTTCGTAAAGGAAATGTTGTCGTGTAACAACGCATGTATATCCGCAAATGTTCCGCCACACTTTAGCTGTCGGGACAATCGGAGACGCATAAAACAAAATAATCGCTATGCATCGCATAACGTTAATGGAAATTTTGATTTTCACCGCATAAAATTGCAAAGCGGTCATAGCCGTATTTAGGGGGAGGGTTACGGGGTTTAACCCTCCCCGAAATAATTTTGTAAAGCAAAATCAAATAACTATTGATTAATAACTTTATGATTTTTTTTCGTCTTGCTAACACTGAATTTATAACTTTTCCATTGAAGCTTAAGGGTATTTTTCTATTTTCTTCCAGAAACTTTTGTATATTTATTCGGTTTGGTATAATCAAGATATTTACCACTCTCGCCATCTAGTTACCTACAAGCAGAGATAACCATATTTCTTTTACATAAGCCGTTACATGACCAAAAATTAAGGCAAAAACTACTGCAATGTCCCAAAGGCAGTAAGAATTTTTATTCTTTTATAAAAAATATGAAGAATTTTTCTTCTTCTTCGGTAAAAAAACTCCAGTTGTAAGCTGTCTTGTGAAAGCCGCTAGAGGGTGTCATGATTCTCCCAGTTCCTGAGCGCGTCAATGATTCCATGGGAAAAATCTTCTTCCGCAGTCGTGCTGTGGCGAGAGTCCTAGAAGTTCTCAACATACATTAATCTGCTGGTCCGGATGGTATCCCTGGTATTAATCTAAAGAGGTGTTCTTCCACGCTGGCAAGCTTTTCCATCTATCCTTCTTATGGGCTCGTTCCGACTCCGAGCAGTTGGAAAACAGCATTTGTCCGGCCAATTCCAAAAAAAGGCGAATCTTCTTTTCCCTCCAATTATCGTGCGATTTCACTACGTCCCTTCCTTGTATGGTCATCGAAACGCTGATATACCATCAACTCAAGAAATATCTCGAAGACCGAAAGCTTCTTAATGATCGGCAATACAGTAACAGGTCCACTGGTGATCTGATGGTTTATCTCACCAAACAGTGGAACCAGGGGCGAACGCAGAAAAAAATTTCGGGGGGGGGGGGGTTTCAAAAAATATTTGCTACGTAAAACAAATTTAACTATAATTCAAATAGAAGTCGGATTCCTTAATAGTCGGCCCCTTAAATTCCAGTAGTCGGCCACGGGAGTTGTCAGTAGTCAGCTCCCTTTAGTAAATTAATTATTTATAATTTATAAGCCGTTGTTAAATCTTAAATGTATTAACAAACCTTTTTTAAAAAATTTCTAAATAAATAAAAGACAACATACAACAAATAATTAATTAAAAACAATCTTGTATTATGTGTTAAATTGGGTAAAAGAGCGTAAAAGATGATTTCGTTAATACACAGAAGTCGCTTGATTCCTTTGAAAGGAGGGATTTGTGGCCATCGACCTAAAGCAGTCCTGAGCTTTTTATATTACTTTCCATAATCCGTTCGTTGAAACTATATTGGCCACATATTGAAAAAACGTGTCGGATTGTATCCACCTACTTTCAGATCTACCTAAGAGGTAAGACCCATTCATCCGGCACACTTTTTGCAACAGTTTGAGGAGGGAGCACATAGAGAAACACAAGCAAAGGTGTCGTCACTGAAGTGAAAAAGTACAGTGATCGTCTCATGTTCGTTTCCATGTTGTACAGTATAAAGATTTTTCCAACCTCTTGGCGTCCACCAAATGGCTCGACCAACCATAGAATTCATAGGTTAAATTACTTTTTCAGAAGTTACAATACTTCAGGGTATCACAAGGGATCTACATTGATCTATGTGTGACGGTAACAAAATCAACTGTCAGCCCATATAACCTAACCTAACCTAACCTCTGTGCGACTCCTGGTTTTAGAGATAGGCTGAATGATGTTTCATCTCCATTAAGAATCTTGAGGGGTCTTCTAAAATACCGGCTGCGTCAATCTCTTGTAAATACTCATACGTCCCGATTGCTCGTCCTCTGCTGTTCTGAGTCCCTCAGTTCATAATGTAATGTGACATCTTGAAAAGGCCTAATAATACGTTTTCCATTGTAGGCTATCTTTGAAAGCAGTCCTACGTTTGTCCTTAAGATAGACGTTTGTCACCAAGAGGTCTGTCCGCTTCTGAGGAAAGCCACACTTGGCAAGGTATATGAGCCACTTAACAAGATTGTGTTCTCCGGCTAAGCTAAAGACAGTTTCCGGTCCCATTTTGTTTGCTTCTCTACAATTCTACCATGGATACGATCTTGTAGTCGCTACCTCGAGGGACCCTGTATGCTGCTCTGATCGGCCAATTGTGCTGTTATTTTTACTAATACGTTCGAGGTACTTGTGGAATTCGCGTTTTACTTTCTGTTCGGAACTATCCATTTTCAGAGTGCTGGAATGTTAAGATATTTTTTGAAACTAAGCTTTTCTTCACAGTACCTATTTATGTTGTTAAAGAAACAAATCATTTGCTAATTTTATCTTCTTAAGTCGGCCCTTACGTTTATATAAGCAGCTGACTACTGAAAATACATTTAAAAAAAAAACCCTTTTTCTTGCGCCAATCAAGAAAGAATACAATTTCCATTAAAAATTAATAAGAAATAGAAGGTTTCAGCCTTGTAGGGCAACGGCACACACACAATATGCTCGTTTGCATTATTCCCTACACGGCGAATACAAAATTGGCGAACATCATTTCGTAATTCGTACGTGTTGATTCTTTAAGGTGTGTGTGAGGATGTGTCAAAAAGAGAAGCTTTGTAAGTCACTGCGCCAATGGTTATTTCATAGAAAAAATTAGGTTTGCTTTCGACTATCTCCCTACATGTGAACAACGAAACCTACGAAAATGAGAAAATCGAAAATGTTTGGCAACAGCGAACCATCTACCTATTATGACGAATTTAAGGCGAACACGAGCATGTTCGTCGTTTAGTTTAGGGCTTCCTTTAATTATGTGTGCTTTGGTGTGGCTATGATGAAGGTTTTTTTTCGTAGATTTTGTTCGCAACCCCCGTTAGATTCGAAACGACCGATGCAATGTATTTGCGAGCAGATAAGTGAATTTTTGTAAATTTTCGTCGCAGCTCCAGTTATTTGGAACCCACCAATCGTAACAGATTAAAAATTGTCGGTTAACATAGTTTGAGAATTTGAGTTGGAAATTTATTTTGTACCGTTTCTGTACTTTTTTTCTTTTGAACAATAATGGATATTTGTTTACTGCACATTATTCTCACATTTCGGGGGGGGGGGGGGTTTAACCCCCAAAACCCCTACCTGCGTTCGCCCCTGAGTGGAACAAATCTTTCGATATCGGTGAATCCCTTCTTCGTTGGATTAGAAACTTTCTTTCGAACCGTTCACTACAAGTTGTATTGGACGGATTCAAGTCTGAAACCCACAATATAAATGCTGGTATAACCCAGGGCTCCGTTTTGTCTCCGACCCTCTTTCTCATTTTTATAAATGATCTCTTATCTGTAAGTTAGCTTAGCTTTTCTTATTCATTTCCAGACTCACATTCCTCCTCTTCGGATGTGGAACTGCAACGGCAAAATATGATAAGCTCATTTAACACTGAATTCAACAGCATTGTACAATGGAGAATACAAAATCGCGTAGAATTTAATGCTTCGAAAACTCAATGCTGTCTTGTATCGTTAAAGCGAGATATACATACCTCCCCTGCCACTGTCCATGAGTGGCACTTGCATCAATGAGACCGAACATCTCAAGATTCTCGGTATGTGCATCACTGACCCCCGTTTGTGGAATGAGCACATATGCGATGTCACAAAAATGCCGCAAAATGTTTGGGTTTCTGAAGACAGTGCAAGAAATTTTTCTCTACGTCTGATTTGGCCAAGATAAGGGCCTTATATCCGTCCAAAGCTTGAGTACAATTCCCATCTTTGGGCTGGTGCTCCAGTTACATACTTAAGCCTCTTTGACGGCATACAAAAAGGAGCCCTACCAACTCATTCACCTCGTTAGACCACCGTCGTAACGTGTCGTGTCTCTTTCGGTTCTATCGTTACTTTTATGGTAAGTGCTCAAGTCAAATAGCCAGTTGCATTCGCCGGTTATACTCACGCTTCTTGAAATGGCTATCAGTTTACCCTCGAGTCCAACTTCGGACGTACTCTCAAGTATAGAGAATCGTTCTTTAGCCGTACTTCAAGAATGTAGAACTCCCTTCCACACTCTGATTTTCCAATTCAATGCAATGATCAGGTATTTAAGACCAATGTACACCGGCGGTCCGGCACCTCCTTGCCAACCCCTTTCCATTAATAAAGGGTAATAGATACACTCAAGAACAAATGAATTGGCTTCGGCGAATTGAAAAAAATGTGATAAATTTGATAAATATGTTTCCTTTTTTTATTAAAAATTTGAAAAAATTATCATTTATCTTAACCCCCTCCGAAACAAAATCCTAGCTACGGCTATGAAAGCGGTACTCTGAGTTTGACATTTCAACGCAAATTTGAAATTTTTTCTGAGGTAGCGTAACGGGTACAATGGTTGTCACCCCTAAGCATTTTTTCACTTTTAATTTTGAATAACTCACGATATAAAAGAGTTTGCAATATGTTTTAAAATAAAAAAAAAAATAAAAGATACACGAATTCAAAAGAACAGAAAAATAAAAAAAATTAAACTTTCCTTAAAATTGAAAAAAAAAGTGTTTTGTAAGTTTGATTGATCGAAACAGAGAAACGGTTAATCGTATTGATGCGAAATTTTCACCAAAATCAAGGAAATTTTATGAGCTTTAATAATCAAGCCTCAGATTAGTTGTATCACTGAAAACCACAAAATAACGGTAGTTTTTATGAAAAAGTTGAAAATTCGTATTTTGGACCTTTTTTTAAATTGATAGAAAGAATTGAAAAAAAGCAATATTTTTGTTTTTTCAAAATGTTTTTGTGTAGAAAATTTAATAAATTTTCCAAATCTGCCTTTATTAACTTCCCAGAGGAAGTTATTGTAATGGGGCCGATTTTGTGAATCTCCAATTTTTGCATATCTTCATGTTTCGAGGTCACTAGAATCCGAATCAAGCGTTTTTATGATGATGTCTGTGTGTGTGTATGTGTGTTCGTATGTCCGTATGTGCGTTACGTTTTTTCAGCTCGATTATCTCGCGAACCACTCATCGTATTGTCGTATTCGACGCGGTGTTGTGTTGTTAAGAGCTAATTAGATTTTAAGCGAAATCCACTTAGCGGTTTTTTAATGGCAATCAAATATCTAAGACAACCCTAATATAATGAAAATTATGATAATTTCTGCAATAATTTCAACAATAGTGCAAAAAATCTTATAGTTAATGTGAAAAAACAGTATTCAGGAGTATCATAGACTATATTTGATTACTAGCTGACACACCAAACGCTACTTTGCCGTATAAATATTAATTTTCGGAAATACTAATCGGATTAGAAAAATTGCTTCAATAATAGAAAACTACAATATTCAGGAGCAATATAGGCTGTATTTTATTGTGCAAAGTAGTTGTGCATGAGTCCACGAGTTGGTACGATCAACTTTTGACAGATGGCACCACTTAATGTCTTTCATAAAATCATGTTTTATGCAATTTGACTTTGAACGGACGAGCGTGTATTACTACAACGGGATGCATCGGCTGAATATTTTGCAAAACAACTAATGTTTTTACGTATTTTTCTACTCTGGGAAGTTAGTCGTGTGGACTCCATGGGTCGCACTCATATTTTTTCTTGATTTTATAAAGTAAGTTTCTTGTAATCCACGTCTTATTTTTTTGTAAGTCTATATTTAGCAGAGTTATTAGGGTCCAAAGTCAAAATTGTGTTTTTGCATGTAAACCCATTTTTTTATTTAAAAAAAAAAAATCGTAGCGATCTGAACCAAACAGTGAATTATAGCCAACAAAATTCGCAAGTTGAATCTTAGATTGGTTGGATTGAAAAAAAAAATCCGCTCATTTTATGACAAATCAAAGTTTATTTTTTTTTCGATTTTGAAATTGAGTGAACATTTTTTACGCTCAAGCGAAAACAACTAACGGTACTTTCTTAACTCATACTCATACTCATTATAAAAAACCACTCAATTTTTTAGTTTTTTTTGTCAAGTGTTCCTTTAATTGTTTTGACTAGTGTATAAATTAGAAACATAAATAAAAATTTGTAATGGATGAGGGGTATAAATGTTGGCAGTCTTAAAAGTACAATTATTGGCAGTGCCGATAATTGTAGTCCCAGTGCATGAATTATTGGCACCCCCTGCCAATAATTATACCACTTCTTAATATGGGACCAATTTATTGGCAACCCTTTTTTAATAATTTAAACAACTTTTTTTACGAAAAAACTTATAGAAATATTTAATTTATTATATTTTTATATTAAAAAAAAATCATCTAAAAACTCAAAAAATTATCAAAAACGGACACTTACCAAATCTAGTCTTCTTAGCAGGAACACTGTATTTTTAACACTTTTTTCACTAATTGGAAACAGCCTCACTCTTTCACTGCCAAAAACGAACTGAGAATGAAATAAACCTAAATAAAAATGTAGAATTCTGGAGAATTGATAAAGATTTTGAAAAAACACAATTTTTAATTCCTGTACAACGTAGCTTTGAGAAATCCCTTATTGCATGAAGGGTGCCAATAACTAGTACTCAAATTGGGGGTGCCAAGCATTGTACCCGTTACGCTATCTGCGATTTAACAATCGGAACACCAACGATGATACAAAATTCGTATATTTCGTAAAAATCGGATAGAATTTTGTTACGATCGGATACGATGATAGGGCTGATTGGCATTAATCGTTTTTAGGGACAAATATAACTCCTGCTTCTTCAACTCGCTGCCACTCCTTTTTTCCCAGTCAGCAAAAGGCGAATTTGATGACCAGTTATAGTTTCGATGTCTGATCACAAAGTAATGCACTTCAACGCAACTGTAGCAGTTTTTGACCCAAAGATCTCTTGTAAAATCTTCTTTCAATGCAAATATGAGGCATCTTTGGACATATTTCTTGTCAAAAATGTGCTTCGACAAACCGACACAAATAAAATACAACAGACGCTTCAATAATAAATAATATATATTAATCAATAAAAAATAATATTACATTATATAAAACTTATTTCTTTTTTTTATGTAAATTAATTTTCACTTTGAATTGAATTACATTCTTCATAATTCCCATGTTCACACTGAAGGATATGATGTGGCTGATGTTGTCGTCGATCACGTTCGACAAACTGTCGCATTTTCTTCTGATAGTCCTGTTGAAGTTTTACAAACGAACTCAAACGATTCAACAGAAACTGTTTATCGTGACCCTCCAAAACCAATTGATTCCTTAACACCTCAACCATGTGTTTGTTTGCATTCGATACGGCATGGTAGTAGTACAAAAATAAGACCAAAACTATGAAGCACGGAATAGCAAAACCAGCTGTACCCAGAAAGAAAATGCTACTTTTAACAATCGAAGGTATCTGATTGAATGCTGTTGTTGCAGCATCCCAAACCGAGTTTAATCCTCTGAAAGGACCACACGATCGTGACGGGTAGATTTCGGCAATAGCATAGACAACGGGAATCAGAGCAACGGCATACGAGACAAGCAGAATGAGCATGAATAGGGAGTTAGATCCGGAAGCACGATATAGTATTGCTGAGGGTTTCGAATTGACCAAACACTGGAATTTCTTTATGTAGAACATGAAGAAGATCAATACAGTTGCTATGGCTGGCAAGAAGGGTGAATAGAAACTGCCTAACCAACATATCGTCTGCGAGTACACAATGTCCAAAACGTGTTTGGGCAGCTCGAATTCCTGCTCGCCAATCAAGCGAACAAATCGGGTTTTGATATGCCGAGCCATTATTGCACGAGGGAAATTGACAAAGAACGTTACGCCAATATTGGTCACAAAGTCGGTTATTAGCAGTTTGTAGAACTGCTGGCCAATGTAGGTCTCCCAGCATTGTGGGTTCTTGAATTTATCATCGAAACATTGTGGAACAGTTTTGGGAATAATCAAATGATAGAATCGACTCAGAAGGACAGCCAGTGAGGCCAGACGCAGGAATACAGTCCTAAAGAGATTAATTTTCACAACAAACATTGGCGAGTACTGTTCGAATTCACATAAATAGTTGAATAGATTTGGCACCAACAGATTAAGACAAACAATGGCGATGTATGGTAGGAATTCGAAAAACAGAATTGTAAACTGTTCTTTGGGCTGTTCGATGGCCGTCGAGCCAGCAGCGATATCAGCAGAATACGTGTCATACGACGTCTGATCAAGCAGAACCATCGAACGACTACTCTTGAAATTTGGTTCGAGATATTTGAGACTCACATTGAAGAGGAAATAAATAAACAGAGCCGAAAGGAGCAATATAAAAGCGACTGCACAGTTGACCACAAACCTAACTAGGACTAATTTGTACATGTGGTCTCGTGATCGATTGCTGCGCTCGTAGTCAATTCGCTTGGAATAGAGCAGGCCCTTGATTTCATTGTGCAGTGCTTTGTGCTTTATGTCTGCCGATTTGCCGTTGTGTATACAAAAATCCCATCCCCCAAATACTAGATTACAATACTGATAAAATTGACCCTCGCCATCGACTAGTCTGTCTTTGAATTCACGCGACGCACCTTTGACAATTGCCGCTAAGGAAATTAGAAAGTATAGCACGGTTATGCTAATGTAAGCCAGAGGTAAGTCGTAACTGAAAACTGTGTGGCCACCACCGCCACCGCCACTTGGCGCATCTGTATTAAGACTAGACTTATTATTATTGATGTCGTCAATGACTTCATTTTGGTATTGATGTGATGGAATTTGGTCAGATATTTTGTTGGTATAGACTCCATAGAAGAGGAGGGTGTTCTCCATGAAGCCAGTGCCTTGGATTATATCCAAGATATAGAACTCACTCGATGTGTTATTCAAGTAGAATTCCCTACAACATTGTGTTGAGTCGTTTGTTGTGATCTGATCACAAGATTCTTCAATTGGATGAACTAGAAATGCATGCGGTACGATGATAAATATAAATATTAAGAGAAAAATAACTAAGTTTAGAAACATAAGCCATCTGAGGAGCAAGAAATATGCCACAACACCGGTTCCGAAGCTGCCTTCAATTTTCTTGAGCGAACTACGCCATAGTTCAATTTTGGTGAATACTTCAGCGCATTTGGTTTGGAGCTGTTGCCAGACTTTGCGTCGTTGCCATTTGAATTGATCGAATCCTTGAAGACGAAGTTTTGTTGCATTCTGAAATAGAATTTTAGAAGAACTAGACTTTTTCTTGAAATAAATGTTGAAAAATTACTTGTAGTTTGGCTTTTAAATCCTTTTTTTGTGTCATGGAGACGGGCATGGATTTTATTTCTTGAATTTCCTCCCATATTCGTTCTTCGTCTGTTAAATCTTGTGACAAATCGGGCAGTGTGGCTCCTTGAACGTCCTGATACTGGATTTCACGTCGTGCAATCGAATGCGATCTTGTATTGAACTGGGTTTGACGTCGCTTGACTTGTGTATCATGCTGATTGTTCCGTATTCGTCGTGATGTTGCTGAGCAAGAACAGAAAACAATTTTGAGAAGTTACAGAGGGAACCGCTTGGAATTCCGGCTACTTAATTAATGGACAAGTCATTGAAACGAGCTTCCCACTTACGCAGGAAGTTATGCTTCCAATAACTCTGATTTAACTTTTTTACGTATACATTTCAGGCATAGTTAATTTGATAGAAAGGATAACACTCAAACTTGTTATTGATTTATATACGGAAGTGCCACACAACGTAAACAAGTCCTTTGTGGACTCGAAAAAGTGTTCGGACATGAATTTGCAAGAAAATTAGACAAAAATTACGTTCTTACCGACTCGATTCTGTTTGGAGGGCAAAAGAGTAGCTATTGCTGCTGGATCTCGTTGAAAACCTTCCCATTCGGCTGGATAACTTTCTTGATAAAATTCACCACCAGCCTCCTCCCAACCTTGAGTATTGTTTTTTCGGCTTTTAGCATTAGACATAACGCAATTAGTTACTTTTTTCTTAACTTTTGCACCACTTTAATCCGATTAATTCGGATATGATACCGATTTAAATGGAAATAAATTAAACACCATGCAAGTAAGAATCTTCTTATTAGTTATTTATTATAGCACGGAGGATTAAAGATCTTTCCAAGGTTTATTTTTTTCTTAATTCTAGGTAAATAAACGTCAACACGAATTTATCTCCATCCTAAAAACGACTGCAAATTTTATACACAAGACGAGAAAAGTGTAGACAACAGACTTGTGTTGAAAATTCCAGTTTAGAAAACACCAACCTTGCGAGAAGTTTCCAGTCTGAGATGAAAATTTCCCTCAATTGTCATTTGGGGAATTTGACGGATTTAACATGTTTAACAACAACAAATTCCTTGACGGTATTTTCACTGGAAATCGCCAGTTCGGAACAGTTTTCCTAGAGGAAACGTATTTTTTTCCATTATACTTGACTCAAAACAATAGATAAAGATGATTTTTGAAACTTATATTACGTTTCCACTAAACGATATTCTAGATTATCTTCCTGTTTGATTTAAAATAATCTAGTAGTGTTTCCACTGGATTTTGTTAGATCAGAGCTGTCAAAATTACAATGCCTACAAGCTGTGGACTATAGTAACTGCGATAGTATGCGTGTTTTTACCAATACTATCACAGTAAATATGGTCCTACCACTGATCTCTATATTACACTGGATAGCGTATTACCTACAAAGTATAACAGTTTTTTTGACTCCATTTGAAGATGACAGTCAGTGCCCCTTTTCGACTTTTTGACGTCTAACAGGTCTAACTAATGATGTCGATGTGTTGATATATTTTATCGATATTTAATTTTTCGTTATATCGATATAAAAATCTGAGTATCGAAAAGGTATAAAAAATCGATATTTTTTATGACTAAGGCCGTGTGCGAATTCAGTTAAAAATGGGTTAAAACTTGACGTTTGGTTAAATTTTGATACTTTGCATTATTTGACTAGCTGCTGAGCAGGTTAAAATATGACAGTAGTGGTTAAAAATTCATCCATTTTTATTTTTTAACCACAATTCATCCAATTCGCACACGGCCTAAGGCCATGTGCGGATTGGATGAATTGATTATTGAATTGGATGAATGATTAAGGCCGTGTGCGAATAGGATGAATTGTGGTTAAAAATGGATGAATTTTTAACCCCTACTGTCGTATTTTAACCTGCTCAGCAGCTATTCTAATTTTAACACATTTTATTCAATGCGAAATGTCAAAATTTAACTGAATTCGCACACGGCCTAAGAAAAACCTTCAAAAGAAATACCACACACTACACTCAATTAGTGTACGTAAATAAATCTGAGATCATGAAACATCAATTATTTGAAAACACAAGTGATTTGTCGCACCATTTGCACACAAAACATTCTCAACAATTTGCTCTCTCGCATCATTCACACCATACAAGCATACTTTCATAGTTCACAAGTTTTTCAGCTCGTACGCAAAATACAAATCCTTTTTGATAGCTTGGTTTCATCTTTAGGCGTTTTTGTTTTTTAGAACTGAACAGAGCCTGAACTGCCAAACTCAAAATTGTGTTTCTTTTTTCGTTCAGAGTGTTCAGAGCAACAAAGTTTTGTTACTTTTTTTCGTTCAAAGCACTGATTCTGAATGTTCAGAGTCGAACCGACGCGCTCGGAAAAAAGACACCGAGCATTGTGAGCAACATGTCTAAACAAACAAATGTAAAGCTTTAGGTTGGGGGAAATAAAAAGAAATGATAAAAGTAATAATTAAAATAGGCAAAATTATTTTCTTGTCATATTTTACCGATATATCGATATTTTTTTAATAAAATATCAAAACCGATATTGATATTTTTAAAAAATATCGATACGATACTTTTTTGCATTTCGACATCCCTATGTTAGATAGGCTTCCAGAGATTAAAGTTGTTTCTAAGAGAAGATAGAAAAAATGAAATTCAGAGATAAGTAATGTGGAGATCAGTGGTTCTTTGACGTATATTTTTGTTATACTGTTATACGAATTTTTCCCTTTTCGACTTTATAACAATGTTCAAATGGAGTCACTTTTTCTGTATGAATACACTATCCAGTGTATTATAGAGATCAGTGGGTCCTACCACCTCATTTTTGTTGCTGTTTTTTCTCATTTATTCACAGACACGAAGTTACAGTAAAATGAAATTTGCGGTATCCGGAGGGTAAGACGTAAGTCAGTTTCCGATCTCCTTTTGTCTCTTCTTTTTTTTGTCTTTTCTTCTATCCTTCTTCCACCGATTCCTTGGAAATTGGAAAATGAGTCCGTTCAGCACAGTCCAAATCAAGTAGATTAATTTGAAATCTTGAATCGAGATGATTAACTTTTGTATGGTAAATCTAGTGATTTCGAATACATTTCATGAAGATTTGAGATAATCTCAGATTATCGTTCAGTGGAAACAGCTTATTACTTTACTTTCGGTGGCGCTCACAATCCAAGATAGATCTCGGCCACCCGCCAACAAGCCTCTCCAGTCACACGCTCCACATGACCCAGCCATCTTAACCGCTGAATATTTAGCTCTCTGACCAGGTCAATGTAAAGAGCGTATAGCTCCTTCTCCACTCTCCACCGATGCACACTGGACCGAACATCACTCGAAGAATCTTTCTCTCAAAGCAACCCAGAAGGTTCTCATTCGCTCTTGTCAATGTCCATGCCTCCACCCCATACAGCAGGACTAGGATGATTAAGGTCTTATATAGGGCTTCCTTGTTCTCAAGGAAAAATGGATTGGTCTGCTCTACAACGGAATTGTGGTCATCTTTACCGTTTAGCAGTGTGGACAAATTGGCTTTCCAAATCCTAAGCACTATTTGCGTATTTCCTACTACATTCCTGTTTTCATCACGATAGATTGTTGCACCTTTCTATAGAATTTTCTGATGTTACACCCTGCCGTAACATCCCTCGATAGACTCGACCGCTTCTTTTTCATACCGTCTCTTCTTCCGTCTTAAAATTCGGTGTGCCTCTCTCCTTCTTTGGATATAAATCTCACGGGCTGCTCGCTCTGCTGTTTTGGTTCTTGTCTGCAGCATGGATTTATAGGCCTTGTGCTTAGCTGCATACGCTAGCCAAGGTACATTCTTCATCGAACCAGGGGTTTCGGTTTTGTCGTCTAGTGCTGCACTTCTGATGGCCTCTTGACAGTATTTCCACTGGTCTTCTACAATCGGGCCTGGTGGTGGGCTTTCCGAGAGGTTACGAGAGAAGCGGCCAGCAAAGGTTCTGGGGCCCTATTCTTGAAACCATGCGATAATTTTCGCATACGTAAATTATCGAATACTGGGCTGGAATCACGTAACGCGATAAGCGATAGTTGATAATCAAAATCAGGGTTTTTGCTCTATGTAAGCTGATTATCAAATTGATAGTCAGTTATTTGCGATAATTTCATTCGACACCTATTTAGGTGCGGCCACACGAGCAAGTTCTGGCCAGCAAGTAGCGTACATATATTATTTGTCAAATCTCTATCGGTGTACTTGGTGTGACGTAGGTGGCAAAAAACTTGCTAGTCAACTTGCCAGCAAGTTCACATAATTTTTACAAGCTTACCTGCTTTTAACATCCAATTTTGAATTTCCAAGATGTCGCCAGCAAAAATAGAAATAAAAATCCTCGTTTCAACTAATTTTCTAATTTAATTTTGTTCATTTTGATATATTTGGCAAAACCTGTCAAATTACTTGCCGATTTACTTGCTCGTTTTACTGGCTGGAAAATTTGCTAGCCAGTTGACCAGCCAGTACTAAAGCAAGTACTAAAAGTTTGAATGTGTGAGTAAAACATTTGATTGTATGCCAACTTGCTAGCCAGAACTTGCTCGTGTGGCCGCCGGGTAAGAAAATAACGCTGCTAATGTAGACGTACGCTTATGAAACCTAACTCAGCTCTTTAGTGTTGAACACACTCATTTGTCATTTCCTTTCCTTTTTCCTTCGAAGACGAGCAAAGAGGAATTCAGAAAAACCCAACAAAAAAAAATACATGAAGAAAAACTATACTTTTGTAGGTGGTGACGTTCCTGTCATGTCGTCCATAGAATTTTATGAAAAAGTCCGCAATTTGTTTACACGTATTTAACAAATAAACTTAATTTAATTGTTTAAAACAATATTTTAAACTCCACTGCATTGTGAAAAAAAATATCAACTAAATAAAAATCTCACGGACTTGTGATAGCAACGTGTTTCTCTCTTGGTAGAAATTTCCATTTTTAATTTTTTTTTGTTGCAAAAATGACACGAAAATGGAATACCCTATCGTCGTCGCTGTCCATTTTGTTGATGGTGCTCCTTCAACAAATCGACATTAGCCATCAATTCTATCTGCCCGGATTGGCTCCAGTGAATTATTGTCGGAAATCAGAATCATCGGGACCCTGCAAGGTGAGGATGCGTTCATTTGCTTTGACTTTAAAATAAAACCGTGTCATTTATGTCCGAGACTCCGAGTGTATCAAGTACCATTTATTTAATACCAACCGAGCCAACTTCAAATGAATTCTCCAAAATTTTCGGATTGTCGCCGCAAAGAAAGAGAGGCGAATGCCCTGAGGAAGTGCCTTATCTTCCCACACGCGGACACAGTGCCGATGCTGTGTGGCTAGTTAACAAATTAATTTGTGATTCATGCAAACATTTTCGTTTATGCCGACAAATTTACATTTTGTTCTTTTATTCATGTTTTCGTTACATTTTCAAGGTTTGGTTACTTAATGATGCGCCATTGAACAAGTCTGCAGTCTTTTTTTTTATTTTTATGAACGAAATCGGAATCCTTCTTCTATCTTCTCGGAATTCGATCTTATGCGCTTTGTTTAGTACAACACATTTGTTCAAACAGATGATGACACAATAGCCATCAAGTGTTTGTCAACAAGATGTTCCAACTTTACACTGCTATAAAATAGTAACTACAAAAGCAAAAAGATTAGTTTATCTAGTTGGTAGTTGGAGACCTCCTTATCTTTAAAAGTAAAGAAACAAAAACTCATGTGCTCATTATTGAAAAACAGGTTTACTTAGTGAACAATCAAATACCAAGCATGGAGTTAGTATCTTTTCTGCATGCCCGTTCTTTAATGAATTAAATCTTGACTAATGAGCGTATGAGCAACCTTGTACGCCTTGGTGTAGTGTCTTTGAAGCAACTTGTAGTCGGGTTAGGTATCTTAGCTTCAAATTGTTTTAGTCTAGAGATGCTTGAATTTGGAGAATTTCTTTCGCTGGAGAAATACTTACTTACTTATCTGGCTCACAATCCATGAAGGATCTCAGCTTGAGATACTGCAGCCTTCCATCGTGAACGGTCCCTGCCATGCACTCTCCAGTCGTCGAAACCAAGCGCTCTGGCATCCGCAGTCACTTGGTCCTTGTACCGTAGGTTCGGTCTTCCTTTTCGTCTCGTACCTGGGGGCTGGGACGAGAAGACTTTCTTGGCTGGAGCGTTGTCGTCCATTCGTTCGATGTGGCCGAGCCAATGTAGTCGTCTTTTCGTGGTCTTCTGGACTACATCCACATCTTGGTACAGCTCGTAGAGTTCTCGGTTGTACCTTCTTCTCCAGTCGCCATCGTCGCATACGGGACCGAAAATCCGTCGAAGAATTTTTCTCTCGAAAGTGCCCAGTATCAATTCCCCATTTTTACTTATCGTCCAGCACTCGGCGCCGCGCCGTAGAGTAGGACTGGTGAAATCAAAGTTTTGTATAGCAGACACTTTGTCTTTCGAGTTAGGAGTTTTGAACCCAGTTGTTTGGCCAAACCGAAGCAGCAGCGGTTCGCTAAGGTAATTCTTCTTCCGATCTCCACTAAGGTGTCGTTTGTTCCAAGGTAGATGAACTCCTTAACTACCTCGAAATTGCTGCTAACAACTGACGTTTTGTCCTAGACGGTGGACAGATGTTGCTTTGTTTGTTGATAGCATGTACTTTGTTTTGTCCTCATTCACTTCAAGACCAACGAGTTTCGCCTGTTCTTCAATGGCTTTGAAGGCCTCAAGCACAGCTCTCTTGGATCGACCGA
Source organism: Sphaerophoria taeniata (assembly GCA_943590905.1). Classification (NCBI taxonomy): domain Eukaryota; kingdom Metazoa; phylum Arthropoda; class Insecta; order Diptera; family Syrphidae; genus Sphaerophoria; species Sphaerophoria taeniata. The sequence goes on from OX016540.1 coordinate 92,474,428, forward strand.
TGATGTCTATGTCGTCCTCATAGCCTAGGAGCTGAGTGGATTTGTTGAAGAGGGGTTTTTTCCGTGCTCACACCTGCCTTGCGCACTATCTGCTCCTAGACTATGTTGAAGAAATCATATGACAGCGCATCTCCTTGTCTAAACCCCGCGCATGTTTGAAACAGCTCGCATAAGCTGTCACCCATTTGCACACTGCCCTGCGTATTGTTTAGCGTCATGCGGCTTAGCTGGATCAGTTTTTTCGGGATCCCGAATTCAGACGTGTCGCCATCATAAGCGATAGCATAGATGGTAGCACCAAAGATGGTGGATGCTATCATAAGCAGCTTTAAAGTCGATGAAAAGATGGTGGGTTTCGACTTGAAATCCGTTGGTCTTTTCCAGGATCTGCCTCAGTGTGAATATTTGGTCTATCGTTGTTCTGCCTGGCCTAAAGCCACACTGGTACGTGCCGATTATTGTGTTGCAGAAAGGTTTAAGACGCTCACATAGTACGTTGGATAGGATTTTGTATGCAACATTAAGCAGGGATATGCCTCGCTAGTACATCGGATCGCCTTTTTTGTACATGGGGCAAATGGAGCTTATCGAACAATCAGTGGGCATGCATTTTTCCTCCCACACTTTGGTGATGACCTGGTGCATGCGGTTCATCAGAACACCTCCTCCATATTTAAAGAGTTCCGCAGGTATGCCATCCGACCCGGCGGACTTGTTATTTTTTTAGCTTTTGGATGGCTCTTTCTACCTCTTCTCTGCTGGGGGCTTGGACTGAGTCTTCATTGACTGGTCTTTATTCTCTTTCGTCATTAGCTCGCTCGACATTTTGCGCAATCAGGAGCTGTTGAAAGTGCTGCTTGAAAACATCTACAATTACCTGTGCTTCGGTGACTAGGTTCCCTTCACTGTTTTGAAGAGCCTGTGTCCCGGTTCTGAAACCAGAAGCTAATTGCTTTGACCTTTTAAAGAAATAACAGCTTCTTTTTATTTGCAGTCCGAAGTAAATCTCTACGTCAACCGTTTGAACACAGAAGAATCAGTTATTCCCTATGAATACCATCACTTCGATTTCTGTACCATCGACGAGGGTAATTCGCCAGTGGAAAATCTCGGCCAAGTTGTCTTCGGTGAGAGAATACGCCCTGGCCCGTACAAAATTGAATTCCTCAAAGACATCGAGTGTGAAAAGGTAATTAAAATAAGAATTCCTAAACCTTGTTAACTGCTATATATAAAAATACAAACAATTCCAGGTCTGTATGAAACAATACACAGGCGGCGACCCCGACAGCGACCGCCGAATGATGGTGCTAAAGAAGGGCATGAGCCTTAACTACCAACACCACTGGATTGTTGACAATATGCCAGTCACATGGTGCTATCCCCTTGAGAATGACAAACAGTACTGCAGCACTGGCTTCCCAATGGGTTGCCTTGTCAGACATTTGGTCGATGGCGATGAAAGTTGCCCCATCAATCCGAGTTACAACAAACCGGGCGTCTACTATCCATTCAATCATGTTGATCTGACAATAACCTACCATAGTGGCGCTACCGAAGAATGGGGTGTTGGCTTCGGCGCCAATGGCGGACGTATTATTTCTGTGAAAGTTATCCCTCGTTCGGTGAATCACAAGAACCCCGACAAACCTGACTGCAGTTCACCCGAACCAATTGAAATTCCAGCCAATAGTTTGCCGCGCAATACTAAACTGCAAATCACTTACACCTACTCGGTCAAGTTTATCATGAACAACACTGTAAAATGGTCGTCGCGTTGGGATTACATCCTCGAGTCCATGCCGCATACGAATATTCAGTGGTTCAGCATTCTCAATTCGCTGGTTATTGTCCTCTTTTTGTCGGGAATGGTTGCCATGATCATGCTGCGCACTCTGCACAAAGACATTGCTCGCTACAATCAAATGGAGAGTGGCGAAGATGCCCAGGAGGAGTTCGGCTGGAAATTGGTCCATGGTGATGTCTTCCGTCCACCACGAAAGGGAATGCTGCTGTCGGTGTTTTTGGGCTCTGGTGTGCAGGTTACATGCATGACATTGATCACTCTGGCTTTTGCTTGCTTGGGATTCCTTTCGCCGGCGAATCGAGGTGCCCTGATGACTTGTGCAATGGTGCTGTATGTATCGCTCGGCACTCCGGCTGGATATGTCTCGGCGAGGATTTACAAGAGTTTCGGTGGCATCAAGTGGAAGAGCAATGTTATGCTTACATCGATAGTTTGTCCAGGGTATGTCTTCTTTTGACTTTCATTCGTTTGCGATTCAATTTAATGGCTTTTGATTTTCAGTGTCGTATTTTGCTTGTTCTTTATAATGAATCTTGTTCTCTGGGGCGAAGGAAGCTCAGGAGCAGTGCCATTCAGCACTTTAGTTGCTTTGTTGGCCTTATGGTTTGGCGTTTCTGTTCCACTTACATTCGTTGGAGCCTACTTTGGTTTTAGGAAACGCGTAAGTTTACGACAAAACCTTACTGTTGAATCAAATGCAAAGCTCGACTTTTTTTCAGGCATTGGAACACCCCGTTCGAACGAATCAAATTCCCCGACAAATACCCGACCAATCAGTCTACACACAACCGATACCCGGAATCATCATGGGCGGTGTTCTTCCTTTCGGTTGCATCTTCATTCAACTCTTCTTCATTCTCAACTCCATCTGGTCAAACCAAATGTACTACATGTTTGGGTTCCTCTTCCTCGTTTTCCTTATTCTTGTCATCACCTGCTCAGAAACCACAATTCTTCTCTGCTATTTCCATCTTTGTGCGGAAGACTACCACTGGTGGTGGCGTTCCTTCCTCACATCCGGTTTTACCGCTGCCTACTTATTCATCTATTGCTGTCACTACTTTGCCACAAAACTCTCCATCAAAGATGGAGCTTCGACATTTTTGTACTTTGGATACACCGCCATTATGGTGTTCCTTTTCTTCCTTCTCACAGGAACAATTGGATTCTTTGCGTGTTTCTGGTTCATTCGCAAAATCTACAGTGTCGTCAAGGTGGATTAAATGCCGTTTTAGCGAGTAATTTCAAGCTCACGTTCGCGCAATATAAATTTAAATAAGGAAACAGAAACAAATATAAGAATTTATGTATTTTCTTACGTAAAAATAAATAATTAATTCTAACGAACACGAAGATGAAATGTGAGCGAAAGTATCTAAAAAAGATCATTATGCAAATTTATTATTAAATATTGTTTATTTTATTTAAATATTATTTTTCTCTAATTAGTTTAAATGATGTTTTGTGTAATATATTTTCGAGTACTTCGCCTTAACACTAAGAATAGACATTCTCATTGAATAAAAGCTGAAGAACTTGAGCTAACGTCGGCATCATTTTTCTTAACAGACATTTATGTAGATGGAGACAAATTATGCCATGAACTAAACAAGAGCACAGTGATTAAATGTTAAACCTACTTTTCGTAATTACTTGAAGAACATGTAAAAGAGAATCTGTCTGTCCTAGAGGTCAGATGAATAACGTCTTAATAGAACTTCTGTAAGTGATTTAAGAACAAAATGTTTTCTTTTCTTTTTTCTATTACTCAACACAATGTATTACTCTATTATGTAATATGTGAATAAAACTTTGTTTTTAAGTATACTAAATAAGGAAAATAAATTTAAAAGTATGATACTTAAAAAGTTGTCGTTTTCGCTGCAATTGGTAAATCTGGATACGTTCCAGTTGTAACAAAAGTAGTGAAATCCCAAAGCTGTCCATGGTTTACCCAACAAATCAAGATTTTAATTCAAGAAAGAGAACATTTTTACAGAAACTATAAAAGAAACCCTACGGAATACAATCGTCAACAGTTTATTTTTTCCCGAAACAGAGTGACCACCTTGATTCGCAATGCCAAATGTTTTTTTTTTTATAAAACGCCTCGATCCCCAACTAAACTCTAAAACCCTATGGAAAAATCTCAAAAATGTTGGTGTAATTGAAAATGAAATACCTAAATGCCCTTTTAGTCCTTCAGCTATGTGTTCGGTTCTTGTGCCAAATTCATCTAATGCGGTGACTATGGTGAACCCTACTCCTCTGATTGCTTTGAATTCTGGTGCGTTAATGACTTGGATGTTGGGATAGCAATTTGCTCTGTAAAATCTAATTCGACAGGACTAGATGAGATTTCACCGAATTTTGTAAAACTTAACAAAACAAAAAAAAAAAATTAACAAGTTAATCTGTTAAGGAGAACAAAATTTGTGGTCTCGATTATGTTAGAATTGTAGAAGTCTCTTCCTTATTGACCGCAAAAATGATTGAAGAAAAATTAAACAAAAACACAAACGAAGTTTAATTTAGTTGTCATTTGTTTATTTTTTCTAAATACCGAATGCATTTCGGAAGGCAATTGGCCTACCATCATCAGCGTAATACGCGTGAACAACTGAAAAGCTTAAAGTTGTAATACAATTAAAGCAATAACAATTTTTTTTTTTTTAAGTCAGAGAGTAACATTGAGATTATTACATGTACAAAAATATAACACATACAAATTATTTAGCAAGAGCAAATAAATTAGAGTTTATCGGACTTTCTTCTATGTTCATCAAATTCTCGTTAATGCTAATGTAGATGGATTCATATGCGTCTAATTTCGATGAACAGGTACACTTTTTATGAGCTTGTAGTTGTCGAGGAGAGGTGTCAAGTGGTGAGGTTCTGTGTGGGTCAAGTCAAATGCATGAGCTGCAACTGCTTTTTGGATGAAAAAATTTCGATGAACAGGTACACTTTTTATGAGCTTGTAGTTGTCGAGGAGAGGTGTCAAGTGGTGAGGTTCTGTGTGGGTCAAGTCAAATGCATGAGCTGCAACTGCTTTTTGGATGAAAAAAGAGCAGTTGCAGCTCATGCATTTGACTTAACCCACACAGAACCTCACCACTTGACACCTCTCCTCGACAACTACAAGCTCATAAAAAGTGTACCTGTTCCATCGAAATTAGACGCATATGAATCCATCTACATTAGCATTAACGAGAATTTGATGAACATAGAAGAAAGTCCGATAAACTCTAATTTATTTGCTCTTGCTAAATAATTTGTATGTGTTATATTTTTGTACATGTAATAATCTCAATGTTACTCTCTGACTTTAAAAAAAAAAAATTGTTATTGCTTTAATTGTATTACAACTTTAAGCTTTTCAGTTGTTCACGCGTATTACGCTGATGATGGTAGGCCAATTGCCTTCCGAAATGCATTCGGTATTTAGAAAAAATAAACAAATGACAACTAAATTAAACTTCGTTTGTGTTTTTGTTTAATTTTTCTTCAATCATTTTTGCGGTCAATAAGGAAGAGACTTCTACAATTCTAACATTTGTAAAACTTATTCTACCGGTACTTCTTCCTTTTCTAGTTTACATGTTTAACTATTGCATTCATAATCGACAATTTCCAGAGAAATGGAAGAATGCCAAAGTAATTTCTATTCTAAAAAACTCAAAGCCAGCTTGTCCATCGGAGTTTAGACCAATCAGTTAACTTCCTTTTCTATCCAAAGTTTTTGAAAAGATTTTGGCTCAGCAGATTCAGAAAGATTTGGTTAGGCATAATAAATTATCTAAGTGGCAATCAGGGTTTAGGAAAAATCATTGATGTGAAACAGCTGTTATCAAGGTCACCTCAGATTTAAGGGCCGCAATGGATCGTGATGAAATTTGTGTTATGGCGATGCTCGCTTTCTCTATTTAAAAAACTCAAAACCAATTTTCGTTACTCACATTCTGCTCTTGAATTAATCCATAATTATCTAACAAACCGTTTAATAATTGTTCAAACCGATAACGGAATCTCTAGTCCTTATCTTGTCAATAAAGGTGTCCCTCAAGGTTACGTTTTGGGACCAATGTTGTTTAGTGTCTACATTAATGATCAGCCAGATGTTATTAAATATAGCCAAATACATATTATATGCAGATGATGTGGCTCTATACCTTTCAAGAAAACCTGGGCTGTTGGAAGATTGCATCGCCAGAATTAATGAAGACCTGTCTTATATTCATGTGTGGGCTGAGTTGAATAAAATTCTATTAAATCCAACAAAATCACTTGGTATAGTTTGTACAAGACGAAATATATCCTTAAATGACGTCCCCAAGCTCGATTTAAACGGAATTATCTGCCATGAAAATGAGTTGTTGTGATGCTACTTTGGATATTAGAAAAGTCAACGGTGGATTTCATTTTCGGCAACAATAAGCTTAATGATGTTCTTAATGCACGTAACATCATCAAGCTTATTGTTGCCGAAAATGAAATCACACCTAGTAAAATCGTTGCTAATGCCATTCTATCCCTACAATTGTCTGGTATACCCTTGTTTAGATTATGAATGTAGGCATAAAATTAATGTTGCATTCAATAACTGTCTGCGATATATTCATAACATACCAAGGCATACGAGTGTTTCGCGTTTTAAAAATACACTCATGGGAATGAACTTGCATGATTTTTATAAGTATAAGTTGGTTCTGAAACTTCTTGATATAATATATTGTAATGTGTATACACTTTATTTATCTCATACGCTCTGTTTCTCCTTCTATTGTAATGTCTAATGTGTATACTTTATTATCTCTTACGCTCTGTATCTCTTTCTATATTTAATGTACACACTTTTCTTACTCTCTTTACTTACTCTGTATCTCTTGTTTATTTAATGTACATACTCTCTTTACTTAATATCGTTAATTGTAGTAGTAAACACTTGTGAGGGGCAATACCTAGTGACTAAGAGAAACTTTTTGTTTAGCATTAAGAACCTTAGCCCCTACAGAAAACCCCAGTATTTTTTATTTGTAAATAGAGAGCTTCTCGAACTTTCAGCTTCTCCAAGAACCAATAGGAACCAATAGTAGTTTCTAGAACCCATCATTTTTGATATAAATAGCCGTTTGGTGGCGAGGCGAATTAATTGATTGTGAACTGCGATAAAGTAAAGATACTGTGTTTGCAAAGTTATAATTGAAAGTGTTGAATAAATAAGTTTGTGAGTGATTTGAATAAAGTGAATTTGTGTTTTATTTAAAAAGTGAATAAGTTTTAATTGTCGGACCAAGCCGAATATTACATTGGTGTCAGAATAAGGGATTAAAACTTATTGAGAATAAAACAGTGAACAGTGATTAAACTATTTTGTGTGAAATAGTGAAGTTAAAAATTAAAAAAAAAAATCAGTAGTTTTGAAAGACTTAACTGTCTCTGAGCTAAAGGCCGAATTAAGCAAACGTGGCTTAAGTGGGGCAGGATGTAAAAACGAACTCGTAAAACGGCTACAGGAATATCTGGAAGAACAAAATGAAGACCCAGATACGTTTGCTTTCGAAGTGGAAGCAAAATCGAAAGAGGTAAATGCAACTGCCGACTTATCTACCATGATGACACTTCTTCTAGCCAAATTTGAAGAGAATCAAAAGAATGTGCTAGAGCGGTTTGACGCACAGAAGAAAGAGCAAGATAACGTTCGGGAGCAACTAGAAACTCAAAACAAGAATGTTCTGGAGCAACTAGAAACTCAAAGAAACGAGCAGAAGACCGAACAAGAGAATGTCCTCAAGCAACTAGAGGCTCAAAGAAATGACAAAAAGCAAGAACAGCAGAATATTCTAGAGCGGTTTGACGAACAGAGAAACCTTTTAGAGGGCAGGTTTACCGACTTCGAAGAGAGAATCAATACTCTCGACGAGCGCGTCGAAAAACAAAATGCACGTTTCGAGAAAATGGACGAACAAATCGAAACCATCACAAATGAACTAGAAAAAGTGCGAAAGATGAAAGCTCGAGAACCTTTTGGTGAATGCTCAAGAAAGAGAGAAGTGAATCCTCCAAGCTTTGATGGTCAGATTCCGTGGTCGATCTACAAGAAACAGTTTGAAGCAGCAGCATTAACAAACGGCTGGGACGATAACGAAAAATACATTGCTCTTACGCTTGCCTTGAGAGGAGCAGCTGCTGAACTGCTACAAACCATCCCAGCAGGGAAGAGTGGTGACTTCAAAGTTCTGGTAAACGCCATTGAACAGCGGTTTTGGGATAGCCACATGGCAGAAGTCTTCCGAGTTCAACTAAACAACAGGGCACAGAAAAGAGGTGAAACTCTGCAGCAGCTTCAGGCAGATATCGAGCGATTGGTTCACCTGGCATACCCAACAGCGTGCAACGAGATAATAAATCAACTTGCTGTTGAAGCCTTTGTGAGAGCTGTGGGCGATATAAATCTCCAAAGGGCTATTCGCACTGTCGGAAAGCAAACACTACCAGAAGCATTGGCTTTCGCTCTAACAATGGAAGCCGCAGAACAAGCTTCCCAAAACGTGCATCGCGTGAGAGAATTGGAAGTCCAAGAATGCTCTTGTCAGAAGGCTACTCTGGAAAGGAGTCAGCGAGACGGACCAGCACGATGCTGGAACTGCAACAAGACTGGGCATCTTCATCGACAGTGCAGATTACCGCGAAGACGAACCTCATGTCAACACTGTGGAAACAGAATTTACTCAACAAGTCAAAGTAACACCAACAACGTTGCTTCCGAAGTTGTTTTCCCACCCGGGAAACGAATAAGAACCAACTTCGAGGGGCAGAAGCTGGTTTCTGGTATCGATGGCCCCAGAAACACCATCCAGGTTTCCCAAACGAAACGTGACAACAAGAGCCTGACCGTAGAAGCAAGTATAAACGGCAACAAATGTGTGGCTACCATCGACACCGGTGCCACGGCGTCCATTGTACGGCTGGACCTCGTTAAGAAGACATGGCTCCACAACACCAATAGCTATCGTCTGAGGACTGCAACTGGAGAAGCCGCAAAAGTCTATGGTGAGGTACGTCTTAAGATCCGGATGGCAGAGCTGGAATTCTCTCACCTGTTCCTGGTAGCAGATATATGCGACGAGTGCATTGTTGGCGTCGATTTCATGAGAGATCACGGATTGATATTGGACATCGGGAACCAAGTCCTGAAATATCGAAACATCGAGATTCCGATGAACTATGGGATTCACTCATATGAGACCTCGCTATCTGTGAAAACCGTCATCAAAGAAGATCTGACTTTGCCTGCTTCTTCAGAAGTATTCGTGTGGACGAAATTGAAGGGTAAGCCTGAAAGCCATCGATACCTCATGGTCGAACCAGCATCTGTAAAGTCCTCCCAAAACGTCACCATTGGGAAGACTCTTGTTAGACCTGTAAAGAACATGGTTCCCGTACGAATACTGAACATCAAGCCGTACGAAGTTAAGCTTAGAAAAGGTGAGATTGTCGGACAATGCGAATCTGTATCAGCGATAACAAGGATCAGCGAAGAAGACCCAAGGCAAACATTGAAGTCCAAAGAGTTGAACTCCATAAAGACGAACATTCTCGAGTCCTCTAATCTTGGCCAACAACAACGAAGAACTGCAGAAGGCTTCCTCGAAGAATTTGCAGATATCTTTTCGTCATCGCAAGGAAAATATGGCAGAACACAACTGGTTCAACATCGAATCAACACCGGAGATGCAAAGCCGATCCGTCAACCTGCAAGACGCCTTCCACTAGCCAAACAAGGTGAGGTTGAAGAACTGATAACCACCATGAAAGAAGAGGGTCTGATCGAAAACTCTAAAAGCCCTTGGGCGTCTCCAGTGGTCCTGGTAAAGAAGAAAGACGGATCAACCCGCTTTTGCGTAGACTGTCGAAGGTTGAATGATGTGACCAAGAAGGATAGCTATCCTCTGCCTAGGATCAGTGATACCCTGGACGCAATGGAAGGAGCACAATGGTTCTCAACGTTGGACCTGAAAAGTGGATACTGGCAAGTAGAAATCCATCCTGAAGACAAAGAGAAGACAGCGTTCTCGACAGGAAACGGATTGTGGCAGTTCAAAGTGATGCCTTTTGGACTGTGCAATGCTCCAGCGACTTTTGAGCGCCTTATGGAATGAGTCCTGCAAGGACTCACATTTAAATCTTGCCTGGTCTATTTGGATGACGTCATCGTATACGGGAAAACATTTGACGAACATTGCACAAATCTGAGAGCCGTGTTTCAAAGACTTCGAGAAGCCCACCTCAAGCTCAATCCAGAAAAGTGTTCACTCTTCAAAACCGAAGTGAAATACCTGGGACATATCATCTCATCCCAAGACGGATCCTGATAAGGTTGACACCGTGAAGAATTGGCCAACACCACAGGACAAACATCAACTCCGAAGCTTTCTGGGTCTAGCCACCTACTATAGGCGCTTCGTCAAGTATTTTGCTGAGATCGCCAAGAGTCTACATCAGCTAACGGAAAAGGGAAAGCAGTTTAAATGGTCAGGTGAGTGCGAGCGCAGCTTTCAAGAGCTCAAGCAACGCTTGTGTAATGCACCAGTGCTGACCTACCCGACTCCAGGAAAACCGTTCATCATTGATGCTGATGCCAGCAATGTCGGGATTGGTGCTGTATTGTCACAGGTACATGATGGCGAAGAAAAGGTGGTTGCCTATTACAGCAAGGTACTCTCAAAGTCAGAAAGAAACTATTGTGTAACCAGAAGAGAACTTCTTGCACTGATCTTGGCAACAAAGCACTTCCATAAGTATCTCTATGGACAGAAGTTTCTTCTCCGAACCGACCATGGAGCACTAAACTGGCTTTTGAATTTCAAGAATCCAGAGGCATAGCCGTAGCTAGGATTTGGTTTCGGGGGGGGTTAAGATAAATGATAATTTTTTTCAAAATCTCTATATATATAAAAATGAATGTATATACTACGTTTGTTTGTTTATATGTCCTTTATGGACTCCGAAATGGCCAACTAGATATTTGTGAAATTTTAATGGTTAATACTGTTGTATTCAGTGATGCTTTCTGTGACAAAAAATTTAATTGAAAAACCTCATGGAAGAGTAGGAAAACTGGAAAAACCAAACAAAGGTCGGAAATTTGATTTTTTTTTGCTTGGAATTTTTTTAGTTTTCAAAATGGGTTTTCGAATAGAAAAATAGAAAGTTTTTGATGAAAAACTCGGAAAACGCATTGGTTTTTAAATGGAAAACTGCATGGATTTGTATCTATGTGCATTGGTTTTCAAACGGAAAACTGAAAAATTGGTGATGGGGAACTTGGAAATCTCTGGGAGAGCACAATATCAAACTATTGCATGGAATTTAAGGTGCAATTTTGGAAAATTAAGGAAAAGAGCAACACGTTTGATTTTGTTTATAACATTTAGGATTTTGACTGTGTTGGAAAGTTCGTTGTCAAGCTAGAAAAATTTCATATCTTTGAAATTGGAAATATAGGTCTTATAATCATTTTAGAGCTTATCTCTGAAGGCGCTTAATGGTGGTGAAACGAGGTTAGCTAAAGATTAATGTAAACAATAAAATGGATGCATGTTGATTTGTTTGTGTGACCGGTAAAGACTCTTAAGTAGTCCAACGCATTGTTATAAAATTTTGACTGTAGGCAAAGCTAACACGAGCCAGGGTTCCTGCGAAAACAAATTTTGGGAATAATTTACGGGAAAATTAAAAAATGGGAACAATCAAATGGTGGTCGAAAATTATACTTTTGTATGGGATCATCGCTGCAATTGTTCAAAAATTAGTAGGTATCTAAAAAAACTCAGAAAACTTCGCAAAACGAGAATTTTTTAAATTATTTTTAGTTTTGATTTGATCTGGTGGCAGGCGAGACGAGGTTCGCGGGGTCGGCTAGTTTTTAATAAAAAAGGAAACATATTTATCAAATTTATCACATTCTTACACTTCCTATCAAAAACAATTTTTGATGGAAAGTTTAAAAATATTTCTTGAGTGTATCTTTCACTTTAATATTAATCTTTAATATTAATCATTGTTATTTATGCAGTATTTTTAAATATATTGTAAAACACATAATAAAGATTTGAATTCATATGAAAAAAATCATTTCTCCTACAAAATTGAAGTCTAACTGAAGATATTGGCTTCAAAGCTTCAGAGTAGATGTTTTTGCATGGTGTATTAGATATATGAATCTTAAATTAAGTTAACTTACCTTTATTGGAAGTCAATAACATTTTTGTATTATTTTGTTTTGGAAAAAGTAGGAGAGAACTATTTTCATAAAAAGCATTATTGTTTATTGAGGGACGAATAAAAACAAAAGCAGAAGAAAAACAAAATAAATACATAAATATAATATTTAACTATATAAAATAATTCTTTTTTCACACAGATCATCACAATTGTGAATTAATTATATACAAATAAATTCTTTGAACAAAAAATAACACAGTATGGCATTATTTATTATTATTTTAACGAACGAATAAAAACAAAACCAAAAGAAGAATAAACACATAAATAAAGTATAACATTATATAAATCTTATAAATTTATGTTAAGAAATTTATTTGTATACATGTTATTTATTCACAAGAGTGATTATCTGTGTTAAAAAAGTTTATTTTATATATTATAATATCATATAGATTATTAAATTCAGTCAAAATGCCATTAGTACCTACGGAATAACGAAGGATTATTTCTTATTCTGTGGACATGGACTAAGTGCAAAATGCTATTAATAAAAGAAATGTATCTAACAGGCGTTTACAAACTTACTCCACTGTGGAGGGTGGTTTAGCGAAGCAATAAAAAAATGTAAGATAAAAGTTCATTAGATGGTTTATAAGTATCAACAACAACAAATTTCCCAAAGGGAATTTAAGCTTAACGTCACTAACTTTACTACTCCGGAAACAAATTATTTTTTATTAATTAGAATTTTTTTGACGTTTGGTTAAAATGGATTACATTTTTAGTCCGAACTGCGTCAAAGTAGGATGGGTTTAATTGGATTTTTTATGTTAAAAAAACTGCTTCCCTCTCAAGATGTCACCAAAATAGATTGCCATTTTGCCTCTACTACCCAAGAATATATATATACAAAAACTTCTCATGAATGTTCGGCTGTTAAATGACGAATGTCAATTAGATATTAAATGCGTCTCGAAAAAATTTGAGCGCTCAGAACACGTTCAGTTAAAAGTGTGTTCAGAGCTTTGTATATTTATTTGACTGGTACTATCAAGATGGCGGTTTTTACTGTATCCATCTATTTAACGGCTTATTTAAAAGAAAACCCCGTAACCCCCCCTAAATACGACTATGGCTCTAACAGACTTTTATTCTGAAAGAAAAATGCCTTTAAGCCTTAATAGAAACTTATAAATTCAGTGTTATCCAAAAAATAAATTTATTAAGTTGTTAATCAATAATTATTTGATTTCGCATTTCGTGGGGGGGTCAGTAAACCCCATAACCCCCCCCCCCCCCCCCTAAGTACGGATGTGCTATCAAGACGGCATTTTTAAATATAGTCATCTATGTAATGACTTATGTACTTTTAACTTTAATGGAAAATGGATGTAAAAAAAATTTCGGGGGGGGTTAAACCCTGTAACCCCCCCCCTAAATACGGCTATGTCCAGAGGGTCAAGTGGCGAGATGGATTGAGAGGCTGCAGAAGTACGATTATGAAATTCAACATCGGAAGGGGAAGCTTCATTCAAATGCTGATGCACTGTCTCGGAGACCATGTAAGAAAGACTGTAAGCATTGCAGACGCCAAGAAGAAAAAGAAGTGGTCACTGTCCAACGAACCAGAGCCGATCCCATTTATGGCTGGAGCAACGACGAGTTGAGGAAGGCTCAACAAGAGGACCCAGATATGGAACCCATCCTCGCATGCAAGGAACACCAGGAAAAACCGGAATGGGCTGATATCTCCGACAGAAGTCCGGCTCTTAAGGCCTATTGGGCACAGTGGGACTCGTTGCATGTCCAAGAAGGTGTCCTTCGACGTAAGTGGGAATCAGCAGATGGAAAGTCCTATGTAATGCAGCTAGTCTTACCGAGATCGAAGATTATGGACGTTCTGCGAGAGATGCATGATGGAGTTTCGGGAGGCCATCTAGGAGTAAACAAGACGCTAGAAAAGGTTCGACAACGATTCTATTGGCTACATGCAAGGGAGGATGTCGAGAAGTGGTGCCGAAAATGTGATACCTGTGCTGCCACCAAAGGCCCAAACAAAAAGAATCACAGCCAAATGCAGCAGTATAATGTCGGATCACCCTTTGAAAGAATTGCAATAGACGTGGCGGGTCCATTTCCGGAAACAAATAATGGAAATCGTTATATTCTGGTCGTCATGGATTACTTCAGCAAGTGGCCTGAAGCATACGCCATTCCGAATCAAGAAGCCAAAACAGTCGCAGACCAAATTGTGTTCAACTGGGTGAGCAGATTCGGTGTTCCATTAGAACTGCATTCCGACCAGGGAAGGAATTTTGAATCAAACATATTCCAGGAAGTTTGTGGGCTTCTTCACATCAAGAAGACAAGAACAACACCACTCCACCCACAATCTGAAGGCATGGTCGAACGGTTCAACCGAACCCTTAAGGAACATCTTTGCAAAGTTGTGGACGACAACCAGCGAGATTGGGATCGACACATTCCACTGTTTTTGATGGCGTATCGAAGTGCAAGACATAGCTCAACTGGCCATACACCGTCCGAGATTTTGATGGGAAGGAACATCAGATTGCCGAGCGAAATAAAATTTTGATGTCCCACGTCGGAACCGCAAGCCGAGGATGTCTTGATGACGTCAGAGAAAGACTCCTTCAGATCCACGACGATACTAGGTCAAAAATAAAGATGTTCAGTGACCGAATGAAGACACGCTACGATTTACGAGCGACAACAACAGAGTTCCAAGCAGGAGATCGAGTGTGGCTTTACAATCCCCATCGACAAAAAGGGTTGTCACCGAAACTTCTACGGGACTGGGAAGGTCCATATACAGTGATTAGCAAAATCAACGACGTCGTGTACCGGATACAAAAAGGAGTCAGAGGTAAACTTAAAGTCGTACATCGCGACCGACTACATCGCTACAGTGGTGATGAAGATGATGGATTTGTTCGGGACGATCAATCCTAAGGAGGGGGCAATGTAATGTGTATACACTTTATTTATCTCATACGCTCTGTTTCTCCTTCTATTGTAATGTCTAATGTGTATACTTTATTATCTCTTACGCTCTGTATCTCTTTCTATATTTAATGTACACACTTTTCTTACTCTCTTTACTTACTCTGTATCTCTTGTTTATTTAATGTACATACTCTCTTTACTTAATATCGTTAATTGTAGTAGTAAACACTTGTGAGGGGCAATACCTAGTGACTAAGAGAAACTTTTTGTTTAGCATTAAGAACCTTAGCCCCTACAGAAAACCCCAGTATTTTTTATTTGTAAATAGAGAGCTTCTCGAACTTTCAGCTTCTCCAAGAACCAATAGGAACCAATAGTAGTTTCTAGAACCCATCATTTTTGATATAAATAGCCGTTTGGTGGCGAGGCGAAGAATTATTGATTGTGAACTGCGATAAAGTAAAGATACTGTGTTTGCAAAGTTATAATTGAAAGTGTTGAATAAATAAGTTTGTGAGTGATTTGAATAAAGTGAATTTGTTTTACTTAAAAAGTGAATAAGTTTTAATTGTCCGACCAAGCCGAATATTACAATATTATAGTTGTCCCGAGTATTTACATGAACATCTTAATTTTATACAATCGCCTAGAGAACTTAAATTAGTGATACCGCGTTTTACACATACCATAGCAGAACAATCTTATTTTGCTATTGCAATTAAGTTGTGGAATAACCTTCCACATTGATTGCAAAGAACCATATCATTACGGGGGTTTCGGGAGGAGCTGCTTAAACACATATCGGGAAGAACCTAATGATTATATTAATTCCAATAAATTGAACTATTTCTTTTGTTTTTTATGTTTATATTTTACTTTTAAGCGTAAATAAATTATAAATTGTAATTTTTTCTGTATTTCTTTTTTTTTAATTTTTAACTGTTAAGTTTCTTTACAACTTTGTAAAAAAATCAATGTATAGCAAATTTACTTTTAATTTCATCATTTGTAAGAACCATTTTCAAGTGTATTCCAAATTTTGAAACTTATTTATGAGATTTATCTCGAAATTCATTTTAAAATCTTATTAAGGAAATATGTAAATGAAAAATCAAATGAAAAGGACAATATTGGTTTATTTCTGAAATCAAGCTCTCGTTTGTCGCAAGAGGTCCTCTTGGAGAAATTTCTTACGAAAAATATTAAATACTTCAGAAGTCTCAAGACTCAGGAAAATTCTATCAAAAAGTCCAACAACATCCAGAGCTTTAATGACTGAAGCGGACTCGTAGACTTCCACAGGGGCCTGATTATGGGATTCGCGGCGGATCGTTTTGCTAGCGAGTTTGACTTGACATTTTTCAATTATTGCTTTCGCCTTTTTCGTTTTGAATTCGACAAATTAATTAATTCGAAGGCGAATTTGTAATGTCATAACGTTTGCTGGCGAGTTGAGATCCGACACCTTTTTTTTTGGCGGATTCACAGGCGAATGAGTGTTTATTCAAATTACTGGAATATTGGAAGAAATAGTCAAACCAAAACTGTCAAATCACTGGAATGTTTTAAGAAATATTTTCGCTCTGCCGCGAATTCTTTTATACGGAAATACGGAGCGAGTCGAATATGAAAGGTCGAATTGAAAACGATCAGGCCCAGTGTTCCCAGATTGGTGGTTTTTCCAACCAAAATGGTTTGGTGGGATAAATAGTGGGAAAAAAATCATGGTGGGATTTATGGTGGGAAAAAGTTTTAAATGCTGTTGTTTTAGTACAAAAAATATTTATATCTTTTAACATTTTATTCTCAAAACATTCCAGTTAATTCGACCTACCCATCAGCCTTCATTGCTTTATACTCCTTTGCACTTCATTCATAACAATAAAATAACAAAATATTTCGGTCGGCTAATGCCGACCCATTAAAAATGTTTATGGATTTAAATGGATTATTATATTTGGTATTAAATATGATTATTCCACCAGCTAGATTGCAAAGCGGACATTACTTTTTGCAAGCCAGCGATCTGGTTAACAGGGGAGAGCTGTTAGTATGCATGGAAACGTGCAGAGAGTTTCATATTGTCCTTTGCGAACAGCTACAATCAAGAATTCCAGATAATATTGACATCCTTGAAAATATGAGTATTTTTTCACCGGAAATAGCAAGCTCAAAAGTAAAACCAGACATTCCAGTGAGTGGAGTATAATTCACAGATCCAATTGGCCTGACCTTGACACTGCAGAACAGTTTTGGGCTGCAGTTTCAAGCAAGAAAACTGCAAGCGGAGAAAAAAAATATGGCAACATTTCCACTCTCGCGCTGGTACTTTTGTGCCTTCCAATCTCAAACGCTTCAGTGGAAAGGGCGTATTCCATAGTTAACATAGTCAAAAACAAACTAAGGAATCGACTGAAAATAGGAACAGCCGACGCATATTTGAGGGTTCGGTATAGCTATAGGCACCGAAGGCTGTGTCAATTTCAAGCCTTCAAAAGCTATGTTGGCGAAATTCAATTCCGAAAATGTTTATGAAATAAAGCGTTCAGAAACATGAATTTAATTTAATGTCTAATATAAATTTAACCTTAACATTCTACTTTTTTTTCAAAATACATACTTTTCTATTTACCCACAAATGCTTTGATTTATTTGTAAATAAAGGGTATCTAAAGTAAGAGAACGACATGGTGGTTTTTTGCTTTGTCTAGTACAAATATAGTGGTTTCTTTTTGTTGAATTGGTGGGATTTTCGAAATCTCATCTGGCATCACTGATCAGGCCTCAGATGAAGAATCTCTAAATCTGTTAGTAGACACCCACTTTCCAGGTAGTTCTAACATTTTAAACGACTTAACATCTGAGTCTCAAACCATTACAAACTATATAGTTGATGTAATAACTCGGGAAACACTGCAATGGGCTGTAGATAGGTTTGATCTATAATTCTATATAAATCTCCAGGGCCAGATGGAATTATTCCTGCCGAATTACAAAATTGCTCAAAAATGACCATTCCACCATTGGAGATTATTCTGTCTAGCTGTGTAAGGTTGAGTAGATGAGTAGCCTTCATTCCATAAGCAGGAAAACCCTCCCGCGTTAACCCTAAGGATCTAAAACTTAAAACCCAGGAAAGGTTTATTGAAATTCACCTCACACATAACTTGAAACCATGTCTCATTTCCACAGCTCAACATGCATACTCTAGGGAAAAATCAGTATAAACAGCACTTCATTCGCTGGTGCTTTGTATTGAATATTCCCTCAAATACAAAGAATATAACCTAGTAGCTTTCATAGATATCGCAGGAGCATTCAACAACGTCAGCTACGAGGCGATCAGCAATGGACAAGCTGCAAATCGAGAAAGCACTCATTGATCTAATAAGTCTCATGCTTAAAAGCGGCGCAATAACTTTCAGCATGAGGAGTTTTACTACAACCAGATCGGTGGATCGAGGTACCCCCCAAGGTGAGGTCCTTTCACCTCTTTTATGGAATATAGTAGTAAAAGACCTCCTAGCATCATTGGAAGCAGAGGGTTGAAATAAGAGCAGGGAGAAAAGAGGAAGATGAAGAAGAAGAAAGTAAAGAAAGAAGAAAAAAAAGATGATGTTCATTGAGCCGGCACTCCTCGCTGTCACTACCGATGTCAGTGCAGTAACAGTTCTTCTTGGGCTGGAACAGAAAGATTTGACAGGTGTCAGAAACGAGAAAAAGAAGCAATAGAACAGAGAAAGAAAATGATAAAGACTTGGCAAAGACCAAGGACTTGAAAGAAAATGGAAAAAGAGAAGGAAAAGATAGCAAAAGAAAGAAGACCTAAGACGATGGGAGAGAATGCGCAGCCGTCCGCTGCGAGGGTCACGGCATGCTTGCTGAGCCCGGCTAGCTCAGTCGGTAGAGCATGAGACTCTTAATCTCAGGGTCGTGGGTTCGGGCCCCACGTTGGGCGCCATTTGAAATATGAGCTGAGTGTTGAGTTGTCAAAGTAGTCTTTTTTTCCTTAACGATAGGATACTTTATCAAGTGTTGCGAAAATCCCTGGTAAACAAAGAAATTAGGAATTACAACTAAAACTAAACTATATGTTCTGTGAAAGGGGTGAAAATTCTGCCAACGACGACGAACGTCCATCCAAAGGTAGCCGTGGGCCTGAGACCGTTCGGCCAAGAAGAAGAACGAGCATTTAGCCCGTGAGTCTCCGGTTGCCAAGTAAGGGTTCCGGCGCCAAGCCGCAGAACGTCACCCCTTTCGTTTTTTTTTTTTTTTTTGATATACATATAGTTTTTTTTGTGGTCCAAACACGAATTTTTGAGAAACCACCTCATTACGAAGTCCGAGCCGATTTTGACCGAAGATTCACTATTTCGCACCGAAGCCGCACAAGATAATAGTTCTTCAAGCTCAAATCCTCAAGCCAAGAAGCTCAAAATCCCCTTCAAAAGCGCAATAGGAACCTCAGTCAAGAGCGCTGGGTCGAGCGAAGCGACGCGCAAGTGCGTTCGAACCATTTTTTTTGTGTAACAATTTCATTCGTCAAGCGAAATATTAACGTCCATTGTGGTATTGTATTTCTTTGTATAATATTTAAAGTAATAGTCTTATTTTTATTTTTTTTTGCGTGCCACAAGAGAGTGTGGAAAATTAATTTACCGGCAATCTCGCTCGTGGGAGGCAAGATTTTGCCCCTAGTAACGAACCACACATACAGCTCTATTCTATTTGTAGGTAGGATACCAAGGGTTTTCGCCTTGTTTTTATGGTTGTGACGTGATACACCAAACAGCGGGACTTTTGGGGAGGGTTTTGTCTGCCAAGGAAAACCGGTAGATTTTCCAGATTTTTTTTGGCGTTTTTTTTTGTACATTTTGATTATTGTTTAAATAACCTTTTCATATTGTTATTTTTTAAATTTTGCTTTTTTTTATTGTATTCACATAAGTTTATTTAAATATCCAAATTTCTTGTTTATTAAATTTATCTTTTTGTGTATAAACAAGCAAATTTCGCTATGATTATGAATTTGTCCATCAATAAATGAGTAATTTTGACGACTTTTATGTCGAACAAAGCCGAATTTTTGTCATTAATTTTTGGTTGGGTGATACCCCAATGGAGACTTGAAGCGGTATACTTAGGGGGTGATTAAAGGTAAGCTAGGGGAAGTGATGACCATTTAAAGGAGTTACAGTCAAGTCCGGACTTCCAACGGCCTGCCGGATACCACGGAGGGATGGGAATATTAGGCCAAGCTGCGCAGTGGTGGTATCGCTTTTTTTATTGTAGATCTCTCAAACACTGCCTCATAGGAAGATATGCTAAGAGTCTGGGGGTCTACACTTGTGATTTCTGTAGAAGCTGCTTGGACGAGGAGGAAGAGGAAACAATCCAACACCTTCGATATACATGTATACTAGGGTGGTCCTTAAGATAAAATTATTGAAGACATCCGCTCAATCGTCTCCAAATAAATAAAAAAAAAATGCTCTAATTTTTTCAGATTTTTATCTATACCCAGGGAAATTAAAACACAAATTTTTGGTATGCAACATTATTAAGACATTGCATATCAACGTGTTGACGAAATTTCTTAAAAAATGGTTGAGCCGTTTTTGAGAAATCTAGAAAAGAGTGTAATAAACCCAGAAGGTACTACAAAAATGGACTTCTTTTCCGATTTTTTTTTGTTATTCAAGAATATATTTTAAATAAAATCCTGGAATGCAATATCACTAAGGGTAATGTTAAGTATAATTGTGCAAAATTTTAACAAAATCGGTAAAGCCGAAATAGAGATGTACGGGAATAATCAAAAAATCAGCCGCAAAGGCCCTAGTATTAGAATTTCACTTCGCAAAAGGGCCAGTAAGGGGTATAGATAAAAATCTGAAAAAAATAGAGGATTTCTTTTTATTTATATGGAGACGATTGAGCAGATGTTTTCATTAATTTTTGAAAAAAAAGCAAATAAGAACCACTCTAATGTATACACTTTCCAATAAACGGAATAACTATCTCGGTAATCCCTTCTTCGATAATACCAGTGATCTGGCAACGATCGATACAAGATATCTCTGTAATTTCTAATTTCATTAAAAGTACAAAATGGTTTGTTTCATTACTCTACCATGAGTAACTTTTTTAGTGGTATCACAATGGACCCTTGAGGTCTAAGTGAGTCAACACCATCTAGACAGCCACTCTTACCTTACCTAACCTAGTTGGAATAGATACCAGATATTTGAAGTTGTCAAACAACTAGTTCCATGATTTTCCATTTCCGGTGCCTTGCCAATGAAAACAATACAATTTGAATGGATGCTTTGTATTTTATTTATGTGAATAAAATAACATTACATATAGATTAAAATACAATAATAATGTTTGTAAACAACATTCAAACATATTTTTTGTTTTGTTTTTGTTTTGGGGTTTGGTTTTAATTTTTCATAATACACGTTTCCATTTTGTTTGTTTCTCATTTTGCTTTTTAATTTTAATTTAAAGAATAAAATTGTAAAACAGTCTATATTCTGTTTTGTTTATGTTTTATGTTATAATTTTTGTTCTTGTGTTAAATAACAATTTAAAATGATAAATAAGTTATTTGTTTTTTCAATTAAATTGTTTTGGTTTTAATATTTAGAATTAATTTTATGAGTTTTTTATTTTTATTTTAAATATTTACTAATTGTTAGTTTAATAAAAATATTTTATTAATTTTGTTTTTTGTTTTTACTAAATGCCTTTGTCTTTGTTTTTTTGTTTGGTTTTTATTTTGAGGCAAAACTAAAATTTGTTCACATCCATTTAGTTGCTAATTCAAACTTCTACTTTACTTTCTTTTCGCATTCATTCTTTCTCATTTCAATTAAGTTTTTAAATTATATTCGTGTATTGCAGTTGAGATTTAAACACAATTGATTAATTTTAATGTTAATTTTCGAATCTTACAGAAGCTCTTTCATAGAGTTTGAAGCTTAGAAAGAGCTGATATGAAATTTCAAAATTGTATAATTCCATTTTCTAAACTTTGGGACTACATATTTTATTTTACAACAAAGCAACTGGAAAATAGAGTTCGGTTCAGATCAGTTAGTAATTACCTGGATAACCCTAATAGATTTAAACACTTGGGTGAGTTTTAACTGTTGAGTAAGCCATAGAGAAGAAAGACCAATAAATCTCCTTAGAGAGGTATCCCAAAGGTGATCCGAGACCGGTAAATATTGGAAATCCAGAGAGTTTAGAAGCAAGTAACCAACGCTTATACTTGATAGGGACAGATTTCGATTGATTCAATAAATAACCTCGTGAATCTGAATGCCAGAAGTCCATCAGGACCATCAGAATTCAGAACTGCAACAACCATTGAACCGTATCTCTTCAGACCGATGAGCTTTTCTTTTTTGTCGTAATGCGTAACGTCTGTAGCAGTTCATAACTAATATTAATATGATAGGTCTCAACTAAGAATCCATTAACTGCAAACAAGCACCTACCAGCTTTTTACCAATTATAAGTCCTCATGCAAGACATCATGAGAGAACTCACACCGTTCGACCGTGATAAGATCTGTTTTACAACGTTCGACGACATTAATCTCGGTAAAATTTGTGAAAACTCACACTGCAAATACTCAGATACGACGACCAAATCAAGACAATTGGAAGAACTTAACGTGATGTATGACGTGAGTGTTGCGTTTGTGAGCAAATGAAATGCGTTTAACACGTAACGAGTGTAAGACGAAGTTAACGCTGTCAACAAGAAAGGAATATTCAATTTCTCTGACAAAACTTTGAGGGAGTATAGGAAGTTGTATATTTAGGTAACGACACCAATGTTAAAATCAAACGAAGAATCACTCTTCTCAATTGATGTTGCTTTTGATTTAAAAGCCAATCCTATAAATTAATCCTCTCTAGCAATTAAAGTGTCACTTATAAACTCTTATGTTACCGGTCCTTGACACAAACGGACACCCTAGTGCAGAGATTACAGTGAATAGCAAACCTGTGAGCATAGCAAGAGAGTAAACCTCTCAGTCTACATCAATGTAATGTGTTCCAGGCAGAAGTAATGACGATAAAGGAGGTACTATCATGGCTCAAAGAAAAAGTTATAGCTTTGCAAGATATACGTATCTTCTCGAACATCCAAGCCGCTCTCAAATCTTTCGCGTCTGGCTCCACATACTCTCTTATAGTCCTTGACTGTCGATCACCTCTGAATGAGATGACAGAACAGTTTAACATTCACCTCATTTGGGTGCCGGGCCACAGGCATTCCGGGAAATTGCAAAGCTGATGAGCTCGCTAAAACCGGAACACTTCTGCCAACTATTAAACAAAGACACACCAAAGGAACACCACTTTCTACATGCAAACATCTTCTCAAACAATATGCTCTAGAATCAACAAATGCTAGATGGTCACAGGGCAGGACACCACCTGCCTAGCAACCAAACAAATATGGCCAAGCATAAACCTGAAGCGGTCAAAAGGCTTGATTTCCCTGAGTAGATAAAGTATAAGCTCCTTAATTGGAGTCATAGTCATAGACACTGCCATGAGGGTCTACACTACTGACTTCTGTAGAGTCGGCTTGGACGAGGAGGAAGACGAAACAGTCCAACACCTTCTATATACATTTCCGGCATTCTCCAATAGAAGAAATAACTATCACGGTAATCCCTTCTTCGACCAGTGATCTGGCAACGATCTATACAAGACATCTCTCTAATTTCATTAAAGGCCCTATTATGGATCACAAGTCAACTTAGTTGAGTTGTAATCAAGACAACTCAATTTGAAGACAACTGCAAACAAAAATCGTTTTATGGTAGACAACTACCAAATACGTTGCATACTTTTCTGTGCTTGTTTTGTGTCAAAACAAAGGAATTGACGGAAAAAGCCATTGGTGGAAGCACCTCTAATAGCGTTTTTTTTTGGTAATCCGGAATTGTACACAGAACTGTCCGATTCCGGATTCCAAACGAACAGGCAAACACATTTTTTTGCTTCTAAGGGTTGAATGGTTGTGTATTTGTGCAGAAATGCAGATGACATGACATTGTTTTTATTTTCTTTATTTGTAAACATGGCAGCGAGTACGTATGTGCGAGTGTGTGCATGTATGCGTGATTCTGTTTTTGATTCTGACTTCAAATTCGGAATCGTTTTTCTGTTCTATTCAGAACAAGAACTGTCATCTTGTGCCAAGTGAACGAGTACAGAACTGTTCGGAACAGTTCCGGACGACCAAAAAAAAACGCTATAAGTTGCTATCGTTTTCAACATACATAAAAAGTATTATTTGTAAACAAATTCTTAGATGAGAAGTGTTGATTTAATGTCTCCGTTTTGTTGCAGATTTCTAAGTTATTTTTGACTCAACAAAGACGCAAAATGTGCTAAATGTGCGTTCCTCCGCAGTCCCACCAAATCTCAAATTCAGCCCTGCCCAACGTTTCATGGCAGAAGGAAGTTGCCAAAAGTGCAGCGGTAATGATTCTAATCTAGGCCTTGCTCAGCCAACCGATGGGAGATGCTGAATATCCTTAAGAGTAACATTTAATGACTCAATTTCGATTGGCAGAAAGTGGGAGTCCAGCATCTTGTCTCAATACCATACATGCACAAAGAAGAAACATTATTGAAAGAACGATTGGCGTGATCA
Source organism: Sphaerophoria taeniata (assembly GCA_943590905.1). Classification (NCBI taxonomy): domain Eukaryota; kingdom Metazoa; phylum Arthropoda; class Insecta; order Diptera; family Syrphidae; genus Sphaerophoria; species Sphaerophoria taeniata. The sequence continues at coordinate 92,499,122 of OX016540.1, forward strand.
AAAGTTTCACGTGCCTTCTATCTGCTTTTGGTTTGGTTTCTGCTGTAGAATTTCAATCAACCTCTCGAATTTGGCAGGTTTTGTGATTTTTAGACTAAAAAAATTATTTGCTTGCAAATGTTTTGATTATTTTTTCTTAAACTTGCATTTTTTTCTCCATTTTCTCAATAAAAAAAAAAAAATTTTGAACACAAAAATACAATACACAACTGGTTTATACCAGTTGTCTAATTTTGCCAACAATCACAACTGAGAGACAACTCAACTGGCTTACATAATACCCCGAACACAACTAAAAAGTCAACCATTTTTTAGTTGACTACTGGTTGACTTGTGAGAGTCAACTAGTTGTGATCGGTAATACCGATTGCGGGATTATAACTCAACTTTCTTCTTAGTTGTCTTACATAATAGGGCCTTAAAAGTAAAAATGGTTTGTTTAAGTTCATCACTCTCCCATGAGAAACTTCTTTAGTTGTATCACAATGGACCTTTGAGGTCTAAGTGAGTCAACAACATCTAGACAGCCACTCTAACCTAACCTATCCTAAATTTCTAGCCACAGAATCATCGGGAACTGAAATGTTATTAATCGCCAATTGAATTGGTAGATACCTCATAGAAACGTCCTCCGAACGTTGGAAGGATAAAAAGGGTTTCAATTTCATTTCCAGGAAGTATGAGACCCGCAGTAGTTTTGTCTTTACTTCCTAGAGAAAGGTGTTTCGAAGTGTCTTCCATTTAGCTCGTACAACATTCTCTACACGTTTAGAGTGATAGACTCTCATAGTAACTTTCAGTAGAAATTATCCGACTATTTTGTATTTTTTTTTAAGCTTCGGTTTCACCTTTCAAAGCAAGTACAGTTGGTTGGAGTTTCGTTTTGCATGTTTGATTTCTACGCATTCCTCCGTGCTGTTGCTTCACTGTTTGTACACTTTGGTGGTTCCGGTTCCCTTCCATACATGATGAATTTAGACGGACGTTTGACCAAAAACGGAACGGGCAGTAAAAGTGCACAACAATACACTTATCTAGCCAGAAGAGTGATGGTCCAACGCCTTAGATGGCTTGGTCATGTATGACGAATGGACAACTCTTTTAGAATCTTGAATGATTTTCTTCTTCTTCTCGCTTAAAAAAAAAAAACACAACTTTATAAAAATAAACACTAAAAACTAGCTGTCACTTAAATAATGTTGGTCCATTAGTCTTCTAGGCGTGCAAGGCGGCTTTTAACCATTTCGAACATACCAAGTGACGACGACATCGGTTCAAAAACTGGACACAGAATTTTTATAATAACAAAAATTTCTAAAAAAAATTGTAATTCCAAGAAAAAGAAATAATAACCCAACCGAAATTAAAGCGGAATATAAACAGAAAAACACATCGTTTACTGATTCTGAGAAATAATATATTCAAACAAAAATAGTAAACAAGAAAAAAAAAATTGTCGAAAGATAATATTGTATTAAAATGTTTTGATCTTAATTGAAAATATTTACATTTTCCATAATTTTGTTTTCCTTTTGTTTTATCTTTAGAGACACATTTAGAAATTAAAAGAAAACACAAAGAGAGGAATAAAATGCAATTTGAAATCGAAAATTAATCTACCATTTACACTTAAAATTTTGAGTGAATCTCAGTTAATAAATTAGCCATTTGAATAAAATTGATTCATTTAATGAATTACAATAGCTAAAAACACCATTTTGTTGCAATGAAAAAACACTTAAAAATTTCGTGGAAGGACAAACACACATACACATAAAATTTGTTTAATTACGTTCTTTGCCTAAGCCACTGATCAAAAATGACAAGATTGGAAACCTACCTTCGTTTTAACCTCGAAATACCTCAAATTTCATTTTTTTCATACACACATACTTTTGCAGCAAACTTGCGTTTGTTACATTGGGTCGTATGCAAAGAGATCAAACTCTTACTCACTTTTTTGAGCACTTTCTTAAAGTGGTATGCAAAAGAAAAACTACGGACCGAGTTAGATCTCAATTTGTGAGTCCAATCTCTGAGGGATGAGATCGATCTCACAATGAAAGCTCGCCATGAGATTGAGCTCGTTTTCAAATGCAAAAAGATGAGAAAACACTTGGTTACATGAGATCGATCTCACAAATTGTTAAGCATGGCATTTCTCGGACTCAATTCACACAAAACCGTAAGGATGGCCGAGTTTATTGTTAATTACGTTGGACAATGAATTTTTTAAAAAAAGGTGTCCATTTTCGCCGGTGATGATTTTCGCCGGTCTCGGTTGTATCAGTGTACTGAAGGAGAAGTGCGATTGTTGACGGAAGAATTTTTGAGGCCGAGCACGTGGTTGTCCTCTCACAATCCAAGAAAAAATAGGAATCTTTCTGCGATACATAGGAGACCGCAAGATCCAAATTGGAGTTGGTGGAGACGTTGGAGTTCATCAATCAGCAGTCTCTAAGGTGGTGCAGCAAGTTTCTACAGAAATAGCAAGCCAAACACAGAATTGGATTTATATTCAAATGAAATACAAGAACAAGAAGCGCAAAGGTTATGGAGCAGGAAGTACGAGTTTCCTTATGCAATTGGTGCTCTACATTGCACTCATGTCCGTATAAGGAAACATTTGACCTGTTATGAGGAGTACATTAATCGTAAGGGATTCTAATAGTGATGTGCCGAACCGTAAATTTTGCAAAAAGAGTTAACTCGAGTAGCTTTTTTTTTGCAAACCGAGTTGAACGAGTCAACTCGGTTTGCCAACTCGGTTTTCCAACTCGGTTCGCCAACTCGGTTTGCCAACTCGGTTTGCCAACTCGGTTTGCCAACTCGGTTTGACGACTCGGCGAACCGAATAGGTAAACCGAGTTGGACCGTTCAACTCGAGTTGGCAAACCGAGTTAGCTAACTCGAAAAAAAAAACAAACCGAGTTGACTCGAGTTAGCGAACCGAGTTGACCCATCACTAGATACTACTCCATCAATGTTCAAGCTTCATGCAATGCGAAAGATAAGTTTACAAGTGTTGAAGTTTGCTGGCTAGTTATTTGTTTGTTGGTGATGTCAGTTCCAAATTGGCTTTTATAGGATCTAATTATTTTGAGCACAGCATCACACTTCTTCGTCTTATGAATAGACAACTGCGATTTTTCTAACAAAATTTTATTGGCGCAAAATTATAGTCCCCTAATGCACAATTTTAAGATAATTTAGTGTGATTCTAGCTTAAAATGGCGTTTCAGTCATGACTCAAACGTCATTTTAAGCTAGTATCAGTCTCTTAAAATTGTTTTATATCGGATTATAATTTTGTTCAATCGACAGTTCTGATTCTGAAAAGAAGAAGTTCTGATTATAAAACCAGAATGCTTTTTATTCAGATTCCAGATTGCCAATTAAAAACGCCATAAGCCACGAAAAGAGCTTTGAGATCGATCTCAATTGCAACGAGCAGTAGCTGTAGAGCTTGAACTCGTTTTTTGCATACAAAACTCAGTCTGAGTTCCAAAATCGAATTTACGAGGTATGACAATAAAGTAATGAGACTGATTATATTGCCGCGATTGTAGTAACCCTGCGACCTTGAAATTCCCTTTCCCTTCTTCGGGTATCCTTCCCCTCTCCATTGATATATTTGCCATCGCTCTAGCTTGTTTAGTTCGCTGCTCTGTCGTGTTGAGTAAACGTGTGTTCGTGGTGCTCGTTACGAAAATGGAAAAACGAAATCAAGAGCAACGCGTCGCGATAAAATTTTGCGTCAAATTGGGCGAAACAGCTTCGGAAACGTACGCTAAAATTGTAAAAGTGCTCGTAGTCGTGCCCAGGTGTTTCGATGGCATAAAGAGTTTAAGGAGGGGCGTGAAAGCGTGGAAGACGAGGCGCGGAGCGGGAGACCAGTCGAGGTGCGGACTGACACGAAAGCGCAGCGTGTGCGCGCCCTGATCCGTGAAGATCGGCGTATAACAGTTCGAATGTTGGCGTCGGAACTGGGTATGAACCGTGAAACAGTCAGACAAATTTTAACCGACGATTTTGGGATGAGAAAGTTGTGCGCGAAGATAGTTCCAAGGAACCTTTCCGAGGAGCAAAAGCAGTATCGAATGACCGTCCCAATATTTTGCCTCTAAAGGGATCGCCGTGTTGCAACAACCGCCTTGTTCGCCCGATATGTCACCCTGTGACTTTTTTTTTGTTTCCTAAAACAAAATCGGTGGTCAAAGGAACCCATTTTAAGTCGATTGAGGACATCCAGGCGGCCGTGACGAGGGTACTCGCGGGCAGTCGAAGCATTTCAGAAATGTTACGAAGAATGGAAAACGCGCTGGAATCGTTTATTAGCTGCCCAAGGGGACTACTTTGAAGTGGATGGCAGAGTTGTAGAATAATTTTGAAATATACGGTTTTTATGGAATCAGTCTCATTACTTAATTGCCACACCTCGTATTGTGAAAGTGTGATAGAACTTATCATTTCACAGTTTCACAGATCGGGAATTGACCCCCTGCTCGATCGATCTCACAGGTGAGTTCAAGCTCGTCAGCTCAGACTCTTTTAGAATATGACCCATTATTACAATTACACGCATACTCTTGCAGCAAACTTGCTTTTTAGTTTTAGGAAAATGTCATTTTGACAGAAAGCTTTCTTATCTCGTTATAACTGATCAGTGGCCTGAACTGCGTTTTCTTGTTTGCCTTTGCTTTTCTAATCATGCTTCTTTGATTTATAAATTTTTTGTTTCATAATGAAGTTGAATATATGTATAATAATAATAATAATAATTAATACATAGACATATGCATTTGTTTGTTTTTCTTCTTTTTTTTGTTTTTAAGTAAATCACATTATTCTCTTAATAAAAGTTTTAGTACACATTTAATAAATTTTAAAGAAGAAAATGTATAACAATTATTATGAGATATTTAAAAAGTGTTTTTAATTTTGTTTTTTTGTTTAATGTTTTTAAATTTAATTTAAAATTCTTTATAACTACAATTTTTGTTTTTAATAAATCAGAAAATTAAAAACACAAACGTTCGTCCTATAACAACAATATAGAGCCATTTGCAAGTGTACTAATAAAAATAATAATTTTGATTTGTAGAAAAAGGAAAAAAACTTAAATGAGGTCTCAGAGCATAAATGTAATTTGTTTTTTATTATTTTTAAGCCTTTCTTTCTAATCGAATAAAGTTTATCTTTTATGTACTAAACGGTAGTTGTATTTTTTGCTTAAATACATTTTTGTTTTAAAAAGATGTTTATGTGTGTGGAAATAATAGAAATAAAAACGTAGTTTTGGAATTTAAGTTTGAAATTGATGATGCGTCTACACGGCTTGATCGGGAAGTGTTTCTTTAAACTTAAGGGTCTCTTCGAAAATGAGGGTTTTTAGTGTTTCACGTGGAAGATCATCGAGTTCCATGCCGATGCGGAATGGTTCATCAGCAACAGGCTTAAAAAATACAAATACATGATGAAGATGATTAAGACAAGCCGTGTTTTATTGGGAGCTTAGCTACGCTCAGTCATAGGAATTCTATGTCAAACAATAACAACCGAAAACTTAGTAAAAAAAAGTTAGGAATTTTAGTTAGTCACTTGCACAGGATAAAGTATCGGCTACTCGACGCTAGAGTGAGCAAAAGATGTTTTTTTTTATCTAAATGTTGGCAGACACAAATGAGATTTTTGAGGTAGTGGTGAGCATAATGGAATGATTTCAATGTTCGAGAAAAATTATTCGATTGATTTGAATAATCGAGTGATCATTCGAATTACAAAATGTTTGCTTAAAATTTTAAATTATAAACACCAAACTTGATATGTACTTTTTTTATAATTTGCACCCACTCAAGGGATTTTTTTTATACCCTTATTATGCCAGAGACACTGTGAGTGCATTAGGAAGAAAGAAAGGGGTGAGAAAGGAGCTGTCGGTGTACATTGGTCTTGAATTCCTGGACATTATAATGATTGGGAAAGATAGAGTGTAGAGAGTTCCACATTCACGTAGTACGGCTAAAGAATGATTCTCTATACTTGAGCGTAAGTCCAAAGTTAGGCTCGAGGGTGAACTGATGGGCATTCCTAGAAGCGCGAGTATTACGGGTGAATTGCTTGAGGGGAGGAATGCAACTGGCTATTTCTCTAGAGCACTTACCGTAGAAGTAACGGTAGAATAAAGAGATACATGAAACGTTACGACGGTGATCTAATGATTGGAATGACGCAGTGATGTCTCTGTCACCGATCATTCGTAAGGCTCTTTTTTGTATACCGTCCAAGAGGCTTAAGTATGTTACTGGAGCACCAGCCCAGAGATGGGTATTGCACTCAAGCTTTGGACGGATATAAGTCTTGTAAATAATAGCCATATCAGACGGGGAGAAAAATTTCTTGCATCGCCTTAAGAAACCTAAACATCTTGCGGCATTTTTGGCGACATCGCATATGTGCTCGTTCCACAAGAGGTGGTCTGTGATACACATACCGAGAATCTCGAGATGTTCGGTCTCATTGATGCAAGTGCCACTCATGGACAATGGCAAGGGGGGTATATCTCGCTTCAACGATACAAGACAGCATTGTGTTTTCTACTCGATTTTGTGTTCCCCATTGTACAATGCTGTTTAGATCAGAGTTTAATGAGCTTATCATATTTTGCCGTTGTAGTTCCACATCCGAAGAGGAGGGATGTGAGTCTGGGAACGAATAAGAAAAGCTAATGGTACTATCTTCAGCGAAACAATTTATTGGATTAGAAGTTACAGACAGGAGATCATTTATGAAAATGAGAAAGAGGGTCGGAGACAAAACGGAGCCCTGGGGCACACCAGCATTTATATTATGGGTTTCAGACCTGAATCCGTCCAATACAACTTGTATAGAACGGTTCGAAAGAAAGTTTCTAATCCAACGAAGAAGGGATTCATCGATACCGAAAGCACGCATTTTCGATAAAAGAGCAAGATGCCAGACTTTATCAAATACCTTTGAAATATCAAGTGCAACAATCTTACTTTCTCCAAAACGATGTACAGACTTGTTCCACTGTTCGGTGAGATAAACCATCAGATCACCAGTGGACCTGTTGCTGCGAAAGCCGTACTGCCGTTCATTAAGAAGCTTTCGGTCTTCCAGATATTTCTTGAGCTGATAGTTTATCAGCGTTTCCATGACCTTAGAAAGCAGGGCCGTAAGTGCAATCGGTCAATAATTGGAGGGAGAAGAAGATTCGCCTTTTTTTGGGATTGGCTGGACAAATGCTGTTTTCCAACTGCTAGGAACGAGCCCAGAAGAATAGGATAGATGGAAAAGCTTACGCAAGGGTTTTGCTAGCGTGGAAGAAAACCTCTTCAGAATAATAGCGGGGGATACCATCCGGACTAGCGGATTTTTGTATGTTGAGATCCTTTAGGACTCTCGCCACAGCACGAGTGCGGAAGAAGATTTGTCCCATGGAATCATTGACGCGCTCAAGAGCTGGAGGAGTCATGACACTCTCTGGCAGCGAAGAGTTGGAGGCGAACTACCTAGCAAAAAGGTTAGCTTTCGCGAGAGAGCTAACAACTAGAGTGTCATTGTCAACGAGCGTAGGGACCGAGTAAGAAGAAGAGTTCTTCATATTTTTAACAAATGACAAAAAAATTCTTACTGCCTTTGGGACATTGCAGTATTTTTGGCCTTAATTTTTGGTCATGCAAAAAATTTGGTCCGTCGAATATGGGCATTGCAGGCCTTCCTTTCTTGTTTAAAATGTTCCGGCTTTCCTCAGTTGGGTTGGCTTTTAGAGCCACACCGGAACTTTACTTCTTTTTCCCCCGATAACCTCTTTACAGCTAGAATCAAACCATGTTTTCTCCTTGGGTTTGATGCTTTTAACCCTATTCGGGATAAAAGTTTTCATTCCCAAAATAATCATGTTAGTCTTAGTAATCATATCTGCGCTGGAGTCTACGTCACTATCGAGGAAGCATAGTGACCAGTTAAAGATCCGGAAGAAGTTATTGCGACCGTCCCAGTTGGTTTTCTCGTATTGCCATACGGTTCTCTTCGGAGCTCTTTCTCTTACTGGATTGTACTAGTTGTTTTTCAATCGAATACTATATCGAATACTACTCGTAATAATCGTAATTCGATCTTTTTTCATTCCAATACTTACAATCGATTATTTACGTTCGAATACTAATAAGAAGCGGTACTAGTAGGTTTAAGAAGTCATCCGAATGATTTCACAGTGCATAATCGAATGATATCGAATAGTTTCTTGAATCGATTAAATCGTTCGAATGCGCCCATCACTAGATGTTTCACATTAGACTTTTTTTTTCTCTGACAAGTTTCGACAGTTCTTGATTCCAGGGGTAACAACTTTTAAATATAAAATAGAAACTCAGTTTTAAACTGAGTTAAGCGTTTTATTGGAATTCCTATTACTGAGCTAAGCTAAGTTCCCAAAAATACACGGCTACAGAAAGCAAAATACTCACTTCATCACCAGGATCATAGTATTGTTCCAAGTAGGGATGTGCTAGCGCTTCTTCGACTGTTATTCTATTGTGGGGATTGAAGGTCAGCATTTTGCCTAAGAGATCCAATGCCAACTGATCGGCGCTGTGGAATAATCGTACCCAGGGAACTTTTGGCTTAAACGGCAAAGATTCCAAATAATTACGTGCCTGCAAACAACGGAGCACGTGAATTTCATAATGGATAAACGTTTTTGTAAAAAAAATAACAAACCTTATCGTTGATAATACATTCCAAATCCTCTTGTGATGGCGATCCTAGAACACCAAGAATATGATTTAATTGATCTAGGTAGTGTTTGCCGGGGAAAATTGGCCGGTTGCTCAACATTTCGGCCAATATACAACCAACTGACCACATATCAATTGATTTTGTGTAACCCTTTGAAAAGGAAAACATCGTTAGTTAACATTAACATAAAAAAAAAAACAGCAGCAAGGAGAAACTTACTTTTGAATTCAACATTATTTCTGGTGCTCTGTACCATCGCGTTGCCACGTACTCCGTTAAGAATCCTGTATGATCGTGCTCTGGGTCGGCAACACGCGCCAAGCCAAAATCACAAATCTATAAATGAGGGATTTGATTAAATTTTGTTGGATTTTAAGAAGAAGAACGCATTAACCTTAAGATCGCACGTTGTGTTTAGCAGTAAGTTGCTGGGTTTCAAATCCCGATGTAAGACATTTGCCGAATGGATGTATTTTAAGCCACGAAGAATTTGGTAGAGAAAATAACATATGTGATCATTACTTAGCCTCTGTGTGAAAAGAAAGCAAAAAGAAAATTGTTATTGAAATTTTAATGTAGAGAAATTATCAGTAATTATCAATCAAGGCAAGGATTGTCCTTTCGACCGGTAGGATGAAGACCACCGTTTTGCTGGGATTCACAAGATGTGATAACACATCGACTACTTAGAGAAGAGCGAATCGGCCACACGGCTGTACCATACCAAATTATTGGGCCTATTCGACGCCGAATTAAAGCAAAAACGTTCCCACTTGGCGAAGAAAAAAGGCTAACACCATATGACTCGGGTGGAGACCATGTCATGGTGATGTCGCGTGATTGTCGGAAAGCAACGAGGGAGCTGATGGGCTGGTGAGGAAATATACAACATTTGTCCATCTTTACGATTTCTTGTTGGCAAACTTACAACCTATAGTTCTAACTTTCAATGAGTATGCGGCTCACATCACGGCGAGGAGCAAGTCCATCTGGCTAACCATGCCCAATATTAAATGTTAAAAATTCTATTCATTAATTTCGCCTCCCATCAGATCAACTCCAGAATAATAATGGAACACAGATTTGAATCCAATTGATGATTATGATACACTGTCGCCTTCTACGCCTGCAATAAAACTTTCGGCAAAAAGTGGGGCCTCCAGTCAAAAATGATAAAATGGACATACACAGCGGTTGTAAGACCGATACTGGTCTATGGTTCCATTGTGTGGTGGCCCGCTCTCAGCAAAGCCTACATAGTAAACAAGCTTACAAAGGTGAAGAGAAATGCTTGCGTAGGGATATCAGGGGCAATCAGGTCCTGTCCAACGGATGCACTCAACGTCATCCTGGACCTTCTTCCGATTGACCTCTTTATTAAAGATCAGGTGTCCTGCAGTATCTTGAGACTCAAAGAAATAGGCTGCTGGAAACCTAGATCTTACGGGCACTGCAACCAAACAAACCTGATACCATCAGACATCCTATCCACAACCACCGATTACTGCATCCCTACCTTAGACACCTCAAAGAAGTTTAGAGTCTTGCTCCCGTCAAGAACCGACTGGGAGGAAGGCGTTGTGACGGAAGACTTCGACACAACTATCTTCACGGATGGTTCGAAGATGGAATGCGGTGTCGGTGCAGGTGTCTTCTGTGAATCTCTTGAGATTTCAAAAACCTATAGACTTCCCGATTTTGCCAGCGTATTCCAGGCAGAATTGTTAGCGATAAGGGAAGCTTGTACAGCCCTTAAAAATATCCAACAGAACCAAAATGTAGCTATACTAACAGATAGTCAGGCAGCTATTAAAGCCATTGATTCAGCTTTATCATCCTCTAAACTGGTCCAGCAATGTAAAGAGGCCCTAAAGCAACTTGATATGAGCGTCACTCTTATCTGGATACCGGGCTATAGGGGCTATGAGGGAAATGAGAAGGCAGATGAGCTAGCTAGGCAAGGATCAGCCCTTCACAACTCTCTGGCAGTGAGAGTATATGCTCCTCTTGGAGTTGTGAAGGGCAATATCCTAACCAAATACACATCAGAAGCAAACCATAGGTGGAGTAGTTTAACGAGTTGCGTTATATCCAGGAAAATTTGGCCCGCCTATAACAAACCAAAATCAATCAATTTAATTTCCAAACCAAGGCATGATATAGACAGGATTGTCGCTACCTGCACAGGGTATTGGCCTGTAGGGGAGCATGCGGCAAAATTGGGCATACCATATAACTCTTTCTGCCGTAGCTGTGAGAACCGGGATGAAAAAGAAACAGTCCCACACTTTCTATGCCATTGTCCGGCCCTGGCCAGGAAAAGAGCACTCCACTTGGGTAAGGAATTCTTCTTCCTCAATACCGAACTCTCAGAATTCAAGATCAAAGATTTGATCTCATACCTAAATAGCACAAAGTGGCTTTAACCCCCTCCCCCCCTCATCTCTCCCTCACTAAATGGTACTATGAGATAATAGGCCGTAGGGTAGGAGAATAAAACAACATTTCATATTTTACATAGGACTGTACGTGCGGAACATACACCATCCATAACCCATTTTCAAATCCATTTAGAACCTCACGAGGTATGGTATCAAAACGGCGCACTCAGCGCTAATTGTGTCCTGCGCGAAGCAGGACAGCCATTTCTACCTACCTACCTATGATACACTGCGGCGTATGAGTACTTTCTTTTTATTTGTTTTTTTTATCATTGGTAATGTGAGTTTTAAAATTTCATATTCTACGTTGGGTTTGGATAAATGTTTAATTTATTCAATGATTTTCAGTTTCATATCATACACTCACTTTTGTATAGGTTGTCCTCAACTTCTAAGGGCTTTACTTTGATTTCAATCGATTTAGACCATATCTCTTTGTTCCGCAATGACTGTTATATTTTTAAGTTTATCATCAATATTTTTTGCAGCTCGTAGAAATTATTTATATGATAAAACAACGTTTGCCGGGTCAGCTAGTAAGATAAGAAAGTATCATATAGGCGTTCCCTGCTTCTAGCTACCTACCCACCAATTCTGAGCTTAATCAGTACACCCGTTCTTAGAAATTATTTATATGGCAAAACAACGTTTATTGTAGCAGCTAGTATGGCTGATTAATGGTTGTAAACCATCTAAGGCACCACATGAACGTTTACAAAAACAAATCATTTAACTCGGTCCAGCGGTTTAGGAGGAATTCATTGACATACAGCCGTTCTTAGAAATTACTTATACGGCAAAATAATGTTGGCTGGGTCAGCTAGTAGGATAAAAGTATTATATAGCTGTCTCCCGGTTCTAAGATACTTCCCGACCAATTTTGAGCCAAATCGGTTCAGCCGTTCTTAGAAATCATCTATATGACAAAACAACGTTTACCGGGTCAGCAAGTAGAATAAAAAGTATCATAAATACACAAAATGATTGAAATGAATGAATGAATGCATAAAAAAAGATTCATCCAAGTCGATCCAACCTTGTATAGTTGCATTATATATACCGACTGCAGCGCCACCTGCCGGGTTGATTTGCGAATCTAAACCATCTAGGGCACCACTTGAACGCATACGAAAAAAAATCATTTAAATCGCTCCATTTAGAAGGAGTTCAGTGACATGTAGTCGTTTTTAGAAATTAATTGTGTGGCAAAATAATGTTTGCTGGGTCAGCTAGTAGGATAAAAAGCAGCCTATAGCCGTCTCCCGCTTCTTCTAAACTACCCTCCTATCAATTCCGACTCAAATCAATTCAGAAGTTCGTAGAAATTTATAGGATAACACAACGTTAAACGGCTAAGCTTGTAGGATAAAAATTATCCTATAGCCATCCCCTGGTTCTAAGCTACCTCCTTATCAGTTGGGGAGAGTGTTTCCCACTGAGGAACTTCTTTTTTTTTCATGCTGCAGCGGATTGCCGAGATGGTGTCAACGAAGGCGTCTTCAGTTCCAGTTAGGTTCAACTACTCAGTGAACATCTACATCGATATATTCAAAACTCAGGCCTCTAAGGAGCGGTTTATCGAGCTCTTTTACCTGGCCCTCCAGGCTGGGGGTCGTTAGGTTAGGTTAGGTTGTAGTGGCTGTCTAGTTGTTGTTGACACACTTAGACCTCAAGGATCCGTTGTGATACCACAAAATACTCATGGGAGAGTAATGAACTTAAACAAACCAATTCGTGCTTTTAATGAAGTTAGAGAGACCAGTTCGCTGGTATTATCGAAGAAGGGATTACCGAGAAAGTTATTCCTTCTAATGGAGAGTGCTGGACATATACAATATACATAGAAGGTGTTGGACTGTTTCCTCTTCCTCCTCGTCCATGCAGCTTCTACAGAAGTCATTTGTGTAGACCCCTAGCCTCAGAGCCTGTCTACCTTTGAGGCAGTGTCCTGTTATTACTCCAATTGTAGAGCTTATATTTTGTCTGCTCAGGGATATCAAGCCTTTTGACCGTTTTAAGTCTATGCTTGGCCATATTTGCTTGGTTGCAAGGCAGGTGGTACCCTGTGACCATCTAGCATTGGTTGATTCTAGAGCATATTGTTTGAGAAGATATTTGCATGTAGCAAGTGGTATTCCTATGTTATGTTTTTGTCTAACATTAGGCAGAAGTGTTGCGTTTTTGGCGAGCTCATCGGCTTTACAATTCCCCGGAATGTCTCTGTGGCCCGGCACCCAAATGAGGTGAATATTAAACTGTTCCGTCATCTCATTCAGAGACGATCGACAATCGTGGACTATGTGAGAGTTTGTGGAGACAGACGCGAGATTTGAGAGCGGCTTGGCTGTCCGAGAAGATTCGTATATCCTTGCAAGATATAACGTTTTCTTTGAGCCAAGATAGTGCCTCTTTAATCGCCATTACTTCTGCCTGGAATACACTACATTGATTGGGAAGTCTGTATGATAGACTGAGATTCAGTTGTTCTGAATAGATACCACTTCCAACTCCGTAATCGGTCTTTGAACCGTCTGTATAGAAGTGTACCGCATTGTCTTCCAGGGGTCTCCCTTCTTCCCAGGAGGATCTTGAAGGCATGGAAACATGGAAGCTTTTACCGAATAACATTTTTGTGGTGGTATAGTCTAAGCGATCTGGGATAGATCTGAAATTGTCTAGAATAGTAGTATGACCAGTATTGTTACTGTTCCATTGAGAGGTGGCTCTAAGCCTAACACATGAGTTGGCTGCCACCATTTTGGAGAAGATGTCGAGAGGTGTTAGGTTTAAAAGTACTTCCAGGGCTGCGGTTGGTGTTGAGCGAAGTGCTCCTGTGATGCACATACCTGCTGACCGCTGAACTTTGATGAGCTTATTTAGATTTACCATCTTGTCCAGTGCGGTCCACCATACGACAACTCCATAAATGAGTATCGGTCTGATTACCGAAGTGTATAGCCAGTGGGTTATTTTTGGGGAGAAGCCCCATTTTGATCCTATGGCCTTTTTACAAGTAAAAAGCGCTACGGTAGCCTTTTTAACTCTTTCTTCAATATTTGCCTTCCAATTTAGTTTTTTGTCTAAAATGAGGCCTAAATATTTAGCTTGGTCGGAAAAGCTTAATGGTATTCCTTTAATCTTGGGTGGGCTAATTTGAGGAATTTTGTACCTTCTCGAAAAGAGTACAAGTTCTGGAGTACAAGTCAAGGCTGGGGGTCGTGCTGTGGGCTGACTTGATAATCGTGTAAAGAAAGTTTAGTTGAACGCAACAAAAAGCTTCGGATACGGACGGATTTACTGATGGCAAACGAGGCCATCGAAATAAGGACAACAAGTTTCGGATCTGCACGTGGAATGTCAGGTCCCTTAACAGACCACGTGCAGCCGAACAATTAGCGGAGGCCCTAGACCGTTATAAAGCGGATATAACCGCCATCCAGGAATTGCGATGGGATGGGCCGGGCAAAAGGAGGATGAAAAACTGTGATATGTATCTACAACGGCGACTGCTATCGAGAAGAATAACAGCGTCTGTTTGGATGTGGCTTCGTGTAGGCAGCATGTCCTCAGTTTAAGAGCAGTCAACGAGTGCCTCAAGACAACCCGCATCCAGGCTGAATTCAGCGACATAATATGTGCTCACACCCCACACCAGAGAAAGATGACGACACCAAAGACATGTTCTACAAGCTCCTCGATAGGACACACGAGCAGTGTCGTAGCTTCGACGTTAAAATTGTCTTGGAAGATTCGAACTCCAAGCTAGTTATACAGCTAAAATAGTAAAGGGTCCGCTATCAAACGTTTTTTTTCACCTGGTGCTTGTTTCGTGAATGGTAACACTTAGCTCATGTCTGATTTGACAGATAATTAGTTTTATCCTTCCGCTGAACGAATATGGTTGTGTATACGCTTGAACAACGCTGGGAAATATTGCGACATTACTTTGAAAATCATGGTAATGTTGCAGAATTTGTGCGAAAATTGCGTACGGATTTTGGAAGAAGAGAAGCACCGTCAGCTCCGTATGTTCATTATCTTGTGAAAAAAGTGAAAGAAACTGGCATCCTCATCGATAAACCAAAACGTGAAAAGCCAAAAACAGTGCGTACACCAGAGAATATTGCTGCTGTTGCAGAAAGTGTGCGTGAAGCGCCGTCAACATCAAATTTAATTCAACTAATTCGGCCATTTTTCTTCGAAAATGAGCAAGGAGTGGCCGTTACAGTCAATGGCGATCGTTATCGGGCCATGTTCAACGAATTGTTGTTCACAAAAATTGAAGAGGATATTGGCATTTAATTTCAACACGTGCCACACAGTCGAAGCTACACTCGATGTTTTGCGCCCTGTTTTTGAAGATCGCATCATCAGACGTTTTGCCACCTCGGAGCTGCGATTTGACACCGTTGGACTATTATTTGTGGGGTGCCGTTTACGATAAGTGTTACGCCGACAAGCCAGAGACAGTTGACGCTTTAAAGGACAATATTCGTGAAGCCATTGGTGAAATACAGCTGCACACAATCGATAATGTGCTTAACAATTGGATCGATCGTGTAGGCTACTGCATGGCCGGCCGCCGAGGCAGCCATTTGAATGAAATTATTTTCCATTATTAACCGGAAGGATGGTACTTTCCAATAAAAAAAGAAATTTGAGAATAGTTTTTTTTGTTATAGCATGGACCATGACCATGCCATTGACCATGATACGTCATATCTTACCTACGCATGTTCTTATCACTTTGCATGTGCGTAAACCTTGCGATAAAAATTATCAAACCATAATTTATATGAACCTCCCCCGAAGGCCTTCAACACAACTTTTTATTTTATTTTTTCTCAAACTGTAAATGAAATTCTGCTTTCTAGCATTTATTCTTTGTAATTGCGTTAATAATTTTTATGATTTCATGGCAATTAAACAAGCTATAAAAAAAGAAGCAAACAAGCAAACGAAATTCGCAGTGATTCACGTTTGATAAACAATGCAAAACACACGAGTCTGTCCCTCGTTCCCGTCCTGACTTCTCGACCCAACACCGATCAGCTAGCCACTTCCAGATTCATACTTAAAAAAAAAATCAGTTTGATGTCATATTTTAATTTAACTAATTGATGAAGAAATTTCATATTTTCACAACGCGCCATGATTACGAGAAATTTTTCGCAGCCAAAGTCAAACAAATTGATGCATTGTGTGTACCCCGCATCGCGCACCTCACTGTGTCTTCTGTCTGTTGGGTGGCGGCTGGCTGCCATATTCTTTTACGTGCAGTGACTCAAATATGTCATCAAAGTGTTGATACTTTTTTTTCTGCTTCGGCTGCCACTTATGATTGTTTGTTTTGTGATAAACTTAAATGTACATAAATGGGGGAAGGAAGATTGTGAAGAGGTGTGTTGATGTTTACTGCAAAGCCTTTTGGAGTTGTTCATATTGCTCGATAAGCTTCGAAGTGAGAATAATAATAATTTTAAGTTGGTTTAGTTTTTATTTTTTTACTTCTCAATAATCTAGGAATTTTTAAGGTAAACGGAATTACATAATGTTGTTATCGTTGTCTGTTCTTTAGTGACATTTTTGTATGACTATTGGCAGAGACTTGTATCCTTTGGTACTAGGTTAGGTTAGGTAAAATGGGCTGACAGTTGGTTTTGTTACCGTCACACTTAGATCAATGTAGATCCCTTGTGATACCCTGAAGTATTGTAACTTCTGAAGTGTTTTAACCTATGAATTCTATGGTTGGTCGAGCCATTTGGTGGACTTGACAAAGTTCAGTAGGCGATTGCCAGGGAGTTCAGATAGTTCTTCTAGTTCATTAAAGAAATAGTAGGGCAGAGCGCTGGACAGTGGCATAGGAAGTGAGCCGTGTTCTCGTGCTCTTCTTCATTGCCGTAGCCTCTACATATGTCGTCTATACATATATACTAAGCCCCATCTTCTTTTTGTGGTAGCCAAGTAGGTTATGTCCCGTTATCTCGCTTATGAGGGACGGTTTTTTAAGAAGTAGAATCCTATCGAATTTTTTCTTGTCGAAATAAGGCCAGTTTCCTGGTTTTACCGCAGGTTTCTTGTAGGTTCCATCTATCATTTGCTTTTTGAATGATAGTTTTACTAATGTTTCTTTTTAATTCTTATTGAGGGATTCTATACGAGGTCTATGAGAGAGGGATCAAGTACCGAGCCTTCTCTTGCAAGCTCATCCGCTTTTTCGTTTCCCGGCACACCACTATGACCGGGAACCCAGCAGAGTCTTACGTTATCCTGCATACCAAGAACCCTTAGCTCTTCGCGACAGCAAGAAACAAGTTTTGACTTGATAAGAGTGGCAGAGATCGCTTTTATTGCTGCTTGGCTATCAATGAAAAAGGTGATGTCAGCGTGTGATATCGCCATCATGGATATTTGATTAGCAGCGTTTTTCACTGCCAAGATCTCGGCTTGGAAGACACTGCTATGGTCGGGAAGTCTGAAGAGCAAGGCTAAGATTTTCCGAATAGAAACCTGCCCCTACTCCAGTAATCATTTTCGAACCATCAGTAAAGATGGTAAAGTTCATTCATTATCATTAGTGTAAGGTACACTGTTTTCCCAATCAACTCTATTGGGGAAGCTAGTAGTAAAGTTTTTATTGAAGTCTAAATAAGGGGTCATGTAATCTGTACAAACGTTGTTGCCAACGTATTTCGTAAGGATCGTGGTATGGCCGTGTTGACTAGTTCTCCAAATATTGGTTTGACTCAGTCGAAGAGTGCTGCTTGCTGCCGATTCTTGTACAAATAAGTCTATAGGGGTGAGATTTAGGATCGCTTCAAGACCCGCAGTTGGGGTAGTCCTCATCGCCCCGTAGTGCTAATGCATGACATTCTTTGTACTTTGGTAAGGGTTTTTAAGTTCGTGGATTTCTCCAGAGCTTGGCACCAAACCAAACAACCATAAGTTAGAATGGGTCTAACAATGGCTGTATACATCCACATGAATATCTTAGGATTTGGCCCCCAAGTTCTTCCCAGAATTCTATTGCACGAGTAGAGTGCAATTATGGCCTTCTTGTGTCTTTCTTGTATGTTTAGACCCCAGTTGAGTGTCTTAACCAAGGTATCTCGCTTTTTCTGAGAGTTTAAATGGGGTGTTATCAATTTTTGGTAATTCGAAAGAAGGGATTATCCTTCTATTGGTGAAAAGTACCAGTTCTATTTTCAGGGGGTTAACTTTAAGACCGCATTTCTTGGCCCAGTTACTGACCGTAGTTAATGCATTTTCTAATTGTTCGCTTACAGTGGTTAGGCATTTACCTGTCGCCAGAAGCACTAAATCGTCGTCGGCATATGCTACAACTCTGACACCACTGTCCTTGAGTTTGATGAGAATTTCATTCATCACCAAAGTCCAGAGGAGAGGTGAGAGGATTCCGCCTTGTGGAGTCCCTCTAGATATGTACATCTTTATATCAGAGTTACCAAGAGTTATCCTTTGGCACACGGAATAGTGGAAACAGTTCTGAGATTCACTAATCTACTATTTTGAGAAGGTCAAAACGGTTCCACTTGGCAAAGAAAAAAAGTGCTCTTCCAACATGAAAACACTCCGGCTCACACCTCAGCCATCGCCACCGCCAAATTATTCGAAGTGGGCTACAATCTGCTACCCCATTCAATTTTATGTTTCCAAACTTCTAGAAGCAACTCAACGGGCAGACATATCAGTCAAATGAAGAGGTCATCCGTGATCCTTACTCTCTGTTTATTCTCACAAACAATTTACACCCAAGAATGATCTATTCAAATTGTTTTCCTTAAAGACAAAGGGATTCAATACTTAATTGTTTTCCAGCAACAACTAACTATCGGCAATTCCTATTGCATTCGTCATTTTTAAAGCAAAACCTTCATAACTTTTAACGAGCCATTTTCATTACAAGCCAGAATACACCACTGACAAGTGTGAAAACTTGTGACTTGGGCATTGTTATCAGTTTTGATTGTTTTCATTTCAAAGGAATCATTTATCTATCTCCGATTGATGGGACAATTGCAGTCCATTGTGTTTTGAAACAAAGAACGACTACGTGGACTCACTGACAGATGTCGACAGTTCGAAAGGGCTCCATTTCATTTGCAACTTATTTTAGAAATGAAAGAATACAAACTTTTACAAATCTTTTCTGTTTCTTTTTGTAATGTTTGCAATGGGAATTCTTAGGTTAGGTTAGGAAAATGTAGATGGACCAGCGGCCGGCGGTTGATAAGTTGTTCGCCTCCGTAATATGTCTTTATTATACTTGTATTTATTCTCTTTATCCTTCACACACATAACTGTTGGGAATTTTTGATAAGTTAGATCCAGACCTAAGACTTGTCACATCCGTTGCGTCAATGCTAGGTTAGGTTAGGTTTAGTGGCTGACAATTGGTATTGTAACCGTCACACTTAGATCAATGTATACTCAATGTATAGGTAGATCCATTGTGATACCCTGAAGTATTGTAACTTCCTAAAAAATAATTAACCTATGAATCATGTGGTTTGTCTAGCCATTTAGAAGTCTTGACAAAGCTCAGAAAGCTTGTGCCTGGCAGTTCGGATAGCTCCTCTAGTTCGTTAAAGAAGAAATAAGTTTTCTTTCTAGTAAGACAGAGAGTGAAGGATAGTGGCAGAAAAAATGAGCAGTATCTTCATGCTCGTCTTCATTACTACAGCCTCTACAAAGGTCATCGGTACTGAGCCCTTTATGCCCTGTTATTATTCTAATAAAGGATCTTAAAGATGGTTTATTTATTAAGAATTAAAATCCTGTCGGATCTCTTCTTATCGTATCTTGACTATAGTTTTCTGGTATTAACTCAGGTTTCTAGGAGATTCCATCTATTGTTGGATTTTTGAAGGACAATATTACTGATGTTTTGTTTCAGTTCACATAGTGGGATTCCTATATGATGGTCTATGAGAGAGGTGTCCAGTGCTGAGCATTGCAAGCTCATACGCTTTTTCGTTACTTAGCACATCACTGTGGCCAGGAACGCAGCAGAGTCTTACATTATGCTGTGTACCAAGAACTTTTAGCTTTTCGCGACAGCAAGAAACAAGCTTCGACTTGATTTGGGTGGCAGAGATCGCTTTTATTGCTGCTTGGCTATCAATGAAAAAAGTGATGTCCGCTCGTATATCGACATCATGGATATATGTTAAGCAGAGTTTTCCACTGCCAAGATCTCGGCTTGCCATGGTCGGAGAGCTTGAAAGAATTGGCAAGGTTGGGGCTTTCCGAGTAGAAACCTGCACCTACTCCAGTATTCATTTTAGAGCCATCAGAGTATAGGGTAAAATTTTTTTGTCCAATATAACCCACATGTATCCAGTTACTGACCCTTGATAATGCGCTTTCTAATGATTCGCTAATAGTAAGGTATTTTCCCGTCGTCAAAAGCGCGAAGTCATCAAGATCTCGTTCATCACAAAGATTCAGAGAAGCCGTGAAAGAATTCCACTTTGCGGGGTTCCCCTAGATGCGTACATATTTTTGCGTTACCAAGCTCGCTATGTATCTGTCTATTTTTCAGCATACACATGATCCATTTGATAACTACTTCTTCTATATTGAGATCATTAAGTGCTTTCTCAATTGCACTATTGTGGGCGTTATTGAAGCTCCTCCAATCCCCATTTTAGGCTGTTTTGGAATATGTTTATCAGGTGGGGAGTGATGGCCCAGTTTAACTTTTCTCAATATTGCTACAGAAACTTTTCCACGAGCTCTGTTTAGCACTTTGAGTTTCTAGCTTATTTATTAGCTTCATACCATCACTAATTTCCGTGTTGAAGACACTACAGTCTGTACGCCTATTATTTCTAAAGGGATTGTGCTGTCTTTCAACGTTACTTATAGTGGAGTCAATGAAGCTTTTTTTCAGAAAGTCCTCAGCTCGGATTTGGAAAAAAAAAATTCCAATTTTTTTGTTTTTTATATTGTTTAAAATCAGGAACATTTCATTTGGGTGAAATAAATGCTTATATTGTTTAAACAATTTTTATATTGTTTATAAAGGGTGGTCCACGAACGATGTTTTTGGTAATTGGAGTGTATAGGTTGCATTAAGACAAGAAAAAAATCATATAGAAGGGGTTGTCTATTGTCCCCCGTTTAGCCGGGAGGGGCGATCTTATAACACAAAAACCCTATTTTTCAAAAAAAATATTAAAAATCAACGGCTTTGTCCACAATGCCGTGTTATACCTTCTTGCAAAGCTAAGTAATGCCTCTTTCATTTCGCATTTAAATAAAACTATTTTCAGGAATAGTTTTTGAAAAATTCATCTTCAAAGTCAAAATACCGAATTTTTCAACTTTTCTTAATCCTTGTATTAAATATCCTTCAAAACTGAAAAAAGTAGGGTCGGATAATCCAGTACGGAACCCTCCTCGAGCGAGTTTATCTCGCACTTGTCCACTTTTTTTTAACTTCGAACTAATTTTTTTCGAAATTGTATGTAGTTAAGTACTATTTTACTATTGGTATGGGGTTTTCTGGATCTCACTGAGAACTACTGACAGCATTTAATTGTGAACAAAAATAGTACTTAACTACATACAATTTCGAAAAAAAAATAGTTCGAAGTTAAAAAAAAAAAGTTGAAAATTTTGATATTTTGGCTTTGAAGATGAATTTTTCGAAAACTCTTCCTGAAAATAGTTTTATTTAAATGCGAAATGAAAGAGGCATTTTTTAGCTTTGCAAGAAGGTATAACATGGCATTGTTTACAAAGCCGTTGATTATTAATATTTTTTTGTTATAAGATCGTCCCTCCCGGCTAAACGGGGGACAATGGGTGCCCTTTCTTGATGACAGCGTATACCGCTTAACTTATTTTTGTAGCCTCTTGTTGTATGCTCACAAATGCAATATTGACATCACGCTGAGCTCTCCCAATAATATCAATGTCATCAGCGTACGCGAGTAGTTGCAAAGTCTTCTGGAAGATAGTGCCTCTAGTGTTGATGCAGGAGTTCTGCACTATTCGTTCCAGTTTATAATCAACGCGCACTCAAGGGATTTTTTTCATTACCCTTTATATGCCAAGAGCGCAGTGCGAGTATTAGGGAAAGGATAGAGGATGTAAAAGGAGGTGTCGGTGAATATTGGTTTTGAATTCTTGAATATTACAATGACTGGGGAAGACAGAGTGTGGAAGAGAGTTCCACATTCGCGTAGTACGGCTAAAGAACGATTCTCTGTACATGACAGTACGTCCGAAGTTGGGCTCAAGGGTGAACTGATGGGCATTCCTGGAGGCGCGGGTATTACGGTTGAATGTCTAAGGGGAGGAATGCAACTGGCTATTTCACTAGAGCATATACCGTCGAAGTATCGGTAAAACAGGGTGAGACATGAGACATTACGTCGATGTTCTAGAGATGTAAATGACTCAACGATGGTATTGTCACCAATCATTTTGAATGCTCTTTTTTGGGTACTGTCCAGAAGACTTAAGTTCGTCACTGGAGCACCAGCCCAGACGTGAGAATTGTACTCAAGCTTAGGACGTATGTAGGTTCTGTAGATCAGAAGGGGAAAAAAATTTCTTGCATCGCCTTAAGAAACCTAAACATCTTGCGGCATTTTTGGCGACATCGCATATGTGCTCGTTCCACAAGAGGTGGTCAGTGATGCACATACCGAGAATCTCGAGATGTTCGGTCTCAATGATGCAAGTGCCACTCATGTATAGTGGCAAGAGGGGTATATCTCGCTTCGACGATACAAGACAGCATTGAGTTTTCGAAGCATTAAACTCTACGCGATTTTGTATTCCCCATTGTACAATGCTGTTTAAGTCAGTTTAATATCATATTTTGCCGTTGCAGATCCACATCCGAAGAGGAAGGATGTGAGTCTGGAAACGAATATGAAAAGCTTAGGGTACTATCGTCAGCGAAACAATTTATTGGATTAGAAGTAACAGACAAGAGATCATTAATGAAAATGGAGCCCTGGGGCACACCAGCATTTATATTGTGGGTTTCAGACTTGAAACCGTCCAGTACAACTTGTATTGAACGGTTCGTAAGAAAGTTTCTAATCCAACGAAGAAGTGATTCATCGATACCGAAAGCACGCATTTTCGATAAAAGAGCAAGATGCCCAGACTTTATCAAATGCCTTTGAAATATCAAGTGCAACAATCTTACTTTCTCCAAAACGATGTAAAGATTTGTTCCACTGTTCGGTGAGATTAACCATCAGATCACCAGTGGACCTGTTGCTGTTGCTGTTGCGAAAGCCGTACTGCCGGTCATTAAGAAGCTTTCGGTCTTCGGGTATTTCTTGAGCTGATAGTTTATCAGCATTTCCATGACCTTAGAAATAAGGTATGATGTTTTCTTAGAAAGGTACGACAGCATCTAACTGATGAGCCCAACTGTCGTACCTGGGCGAAACGCATTGAAAAACAATTTTATAAAGCCTTTTTTGACATCGGTGAGGTCGTTACCGACTTTAGTGGAGCATTGTCAATCTGATCAAACGAATGAGGTTTGTAGGGATGCCAAAACTGGACATGGCTTTATACAGTTCTTCTCTATAGATTCTGTCATATTTGGCCTTAAAATCGATAAAAAGATAGTAGGTGTCGATTTGGTGTTCTTGAGTTTTTCCAGGATCTGCCGTAATGTGAATATTTGATCGTGGATTGTGGACTTTCCTGATCTAAAGCCACACTGATATGGACCTTCCTATCAGTTTGTTGACAAACGGCTTCAGGAGTTCACATAGTACTGCAGAAAGGTCTTATAGACTGATGCCTCTATAGTTGGTGCAGCTTAGAGGGTCTCCTTTCTTCAGGATCGGGCAAACAATGCTGAGGTTCCATTCATCGGGCATGCTCTATTCCGACCATATTCTGCAGATGAGTTGGTGCATACTCCTTACCAAGTCATCGCCGGCTGCTTTTAAGAGTTCGGCAGTGATGCCGTCAACTAACGCGGCTTTGTTGTTTTTAAGCTTAGATATAGCTATATTCACTTCTTCAAGGTCGGATAGACGGAAATCTTGGTTTGCTTCATCTATCAACGTATTGCGTTAATGCTAATATTTTTTATTAAAAAATTTTGTATTAGAGTCGCCAATCGGTCGTCAATCATGAATTTAAAATTTTCATTTGCCAGTGATTGATATGCTTCTTACAACAATTTCAAAAGGCCCTCTGACACTCCAACTATTCCATAAAATTAGGCTTCTCCATACAGCCTTATAAATGGCCATCGAAAGCCCACATCATAGGCACAATTCTTTTCATCTTGGCATTTAAAGCTTAAAATAACAGAAAAATCCCATTTATAATTGAAATATATCTTCGTTATTTGTTTTATCGATTTTGCCAGCTGCTCTTGCCGAATATTCAATTTTCGCTATTTGTTTTTAATTATATTTTCGTTTGTTTAACTTTCTTGTTTTCTTTTCATTTTTGTTTTTTTTTTTTGCTCTGAGTTTCCAATGAAGCCAAAGAGTCAGGTCAGATAAAATAATACATATCGCCATTACCAAGTCCCATCCATCTTATTTTATTTTTAAGCCTCTATAAGGTGTCCAAGTAGGTTGGATTCAATTGCTTGAGAGTTCGTTGACATAACACCAATAAATTCGAACTTCTTCTAAGCAAGTCCTTTTGCTACGACGAAAAAACGTGCCTAAAACAAGATTTTGGGGTTTTGCAATTTGCAAAAAGTCACCACCGAGTGCCTACACTCCCAACCCAAACCCACCAGAGATCTAAAGAATCCTACTCAATAATTCATAAATCAACAAGTAGAAGAACTACTTTAGCCGCAGTAAGACACGGCACCAAAAAAAAAAAAAAAACATCAAGAACTTGAAGAGAGAAAAACATACATACCTGAGTTTTGAGTAGTTTATATAGATCAGTCTCCATTAAACACTGTACAATATATACATCTTTCATTTGTTCTATGCTATCTACCCGCAGGATGTCTCTTATATCGATTATCTGCAAATATGTCCAGCGAAGAGCGGGCGCGCACCAGAGAGAAGGTATAAAGAAGAGAAAGAGAGAAAACAAAACAAATCCATCAATGTCTCTCTGAGGGCTGTAGCTAGAGCAACAACAATATACAAACTTACATTCTCATGCCTAAAGCGTGTTAAAATCTTTATCTCTCGCAGTGTCCTCTGACAATAGGTCTGATGTTCGAATGGGGAGATTTTCTTAATTGCCACCTTGGTGTTTGTCATAGTGTCCAAAGCAGATCTAATTAAATAAGTTCTAAAGAAATGACCTTTAAAAGAAGAAGAAAAATAGTAAACTTACACAACCATTCCATAAGCTCCTTCGCCTATGTAAGCGAGATCCTTGTAGCGCGGCCCAACTTCGAATATTTGACCTCTTATCACTTCGGCATTGGGATTCGATGAGGCAGCAACACCGTTATTGTTCGTGCTATTCGCCGTCGCCGATGCTGATGTCACACATGCTTCTGCCATGATAGTTTTTTTGAGACTAGTGTGCAGCTCTGCCCTTGCGAATTATGCGAATGTATTTTTTGTTTTTAAGGACAATGAGAACGATGGAAAAAAAGAAAGAGTTTAGCAGGTTGAGGAGAGATGACGATGACAATGACGATGTAGATGACAACTACTCACAACACGATGTGTATATATTTATATGTACGAAACAGCACACGATAGAATTTCAGTGGAGCACCAACAGGTCCTGGATGTATATCGTGTGGGGCGCGTCTCTCGTTTCACTTTCTTTGCTTCGATTTTAGTTCTTTTTTTTCTTGTTTTGCGTGCTGTAGGTATCCTATCTATACCGCAGTACACACACACACGAATAAAATGCCAGTAAGAGGGCTTGAGGGGGGGTTCAGTTGATGGCACCTTTTTTATGCTTTTTTTTGTGCGTTTTCCTCTTCAATGCATTTAATTAATTCCCACACCACTATTGTCTTGCACTCTCAAAGGTAAGAAAGACCGAATCGAAATCGACGGACCAAAGCCGGAAACTGATGAGACAACGACGACGAAGACGACCGACGACAATGACGAGAAGCAAAAACCAAATTATATTCACACAACAGCAAGAACAACAAAAATTGTATGATAATTTGACTCGCTACGAAAATATCTTTTAGCTGAAGGATTTTTGAGATTTTTTTTTTGCGCCCTTGTGTGTTTTTTTTTTTTTTTAATACTGCGGCGATAAAATATTGAATTTTTTTTTTGCTATGCCGTTTTCAGTGGTGGTTGTTTCTTGTTTGACTTTTTGGCTTTTGTTGTTTTTTTTTGTCTACTTGTTTTTTGTGTTTTTATTGAATCCTTTAGCGATGGCTCTTTTCAAGACTCTCTTAAGCACGCACCTTCAAATAAAGTGTGTGTTCGTGTTGAGTTGAATTTTCTCTCTTGTTTTCTTTACTTTTTTGTTAGCTGTTGTTGTTGTTGTTGTTTTTTGGGGAGGCTGGTTGCTGGCTGCCTGACTGGCTGGTTGGCTTTTCAAGGTGTAGTGAAAATTTGTGTTGGTAGATACATTCCTTGTTGTTGGGAGGTGGTGGAGCGGCGCGCTGTCACTTTTTAGCCTTGTTGTGTTCTATAGAAGTAGAGTAAATAAAATCAACCCCCCAAAAAAAGGCATTAATAGGGTAGCAAAAAGCAAAATAAAGGTGTTGCTGAGTGCGAGTTGTAAAGGAGTCAAGTTTGTTGTTTTGTAGGGGAATAAAAATGTAATTTTGAATAGCGATAGAGTAATTTTTTTTTGTTTCTTTCAATGTGGTCAAGTTGAAAATGAAGAAAATATCGGTTCTTAACGGTTTTAGGAAGATAAACGCATTTTCATTCTTTTGTATGAATATTTAAAAGTGGGTACTGTGGCGTATACTTACTCAAAAAAAATCAGAAAAAGTGATTTTACTAAGAAAACAGTGAGTATATATGCAACACTTTTGAGCAGGCTCCAGGTCAGTGAGTAGTGCTTTTTCTTCTTTTAAGTGTCGACTAAGTCTTTTTTTTATCAACCCCTGGTACTGCTACCTTTCACCTAATTCAGCTCCTATCGATGTAGGTACTTAGCCACTTAGGTACAAATTGAAGCAATAGACGCCTACACCACTCTGTTCAACGACGCGCTGAATTATCCAGTGAAAACAGCCGTGGTCTATCCTCTCCTGAAAAGGGGAAAGACCAACTTCAATCCGTCAAATCTTCGGTCGAAACCAAACTTCTAGCAAACTTCATCCATTGCGCTCTCTCTCTGACAAGTGGGCTGCGGACAACACGATAATTCCGGATAACCATGGGTCGGGTTCAAGATCATCAAAAAACAAACAAAAAATACACGGGTGCAGTTTTAGTTGATTTGAAAAGGACTTTTGTCAGCATAAGTAAACCATTGGTGTTATGCATGACATGCTTTGATTAGTTTCAAAAGTGGCAATGTGACTCCTGCCATAACTTTGAAATAAAACATGGTCCTCATTAGGGAATGGTCTTTGGTAATTACAAGAGTGATCTGATAGGTGCCTTACTCAGGCAATTGCATATACCTACATACATTTGCGGGATTTGCCAACGATCTATTCGCGTAGAGGCACATTTAAACACTGCTATGACAACGGCCAGAGAAGCCATGGCTTTGATGACACGGCTGTTTTGCAGCAGTTGGCTTATCTAGTTAGAGAACCAGTGGCAACACTGTCAAGCAGCCATCAGAGATGCCGCCTCTGAAGTGCTAGGGTTTACACGGCCACCACAACGAAACCCCTGGTTTATCGATGAGTGCTGGCGAGCACATGCAGCTTAACAAGAGACAAAGTGGCGCTGCAAAGGAGGACTAGAGCCGCTCTCGAGCTCTACGAGCAGAAAAGGAGAGAGGAGCACAAACTTCTCTCCCTGAATGAGAAGCGCACGATCGAGGAGACAGAGGGATGTCACAACAGGAACGAGGTTCGAGGTAAAACAAACCACCATGCGTTATACACTTCGAAAAGAAGCCTGTAAAGACCATCATGGGGACATCGTAGTGGAACCACAGTCAGTGCTGAGGATATTGAAAGACCATTTTTCCAAGCTGTATAATGGCGATGACGAGCAAAATTCCTCAGCTAGCTATACATAACCATTCAATTTGGGTGGAGCAGACCACAAATTCCACCCACCTGATATTGAAAAAGTGAAGATAGCGATATCTAAACAAGTCTAACAAAGCCGCTGAAGCAGACGGCCTGGCCGCCCAACTGTACAAAGGAGCTGGAGATGATTTGGTAAGGAGTATGCTCATCTGCAAAATTTGGTAGGAGGAAAGCATGCCCGACAAATGGAACCTCAGAATGCCCGATCGTCATGAAAGGAGATCCCCTGAATTCCACCAACTACAGAGGTATAAGTCTCCTTAACATCGCCTACAAGATCTTGTCTGCCGTGCTGTGTAAACGTTTGAAGCCTTTCCTCAACAACTTGATAGGTCCTTATCAGTGTGGCTTCAGAACCGGAAAGTCCACCATCGCTCAAATATTCACTCTACGCCACGGACGCTTTTAATGTCAAAAAAGACAAGGCGATGCGCTGTCATCCGATTTATTCAACATAATTCTTGAAAAGATTGTTCAAAACTATAACGCAGACGACATCAACATAATTGGAAGAACACAGCGTGATGTCAGTGGAGCGTTCGTGAGCTTCGAGACGGAGGCCAGAAAGATGGGTATAGCGGTTAACGAGGACAAGACCAAGTTAATGCTGTCAACAAGAGAGGACAACCAACATCGACGTATTGGAGCCAACGTCAGCATAGACAGATTTGACTTCGAGGTAGTAATGTCTACCTAAGGATCCGCTATAAGCTCAGACAACACCAGCGTTCAAATAAAACGCTGATTATTTGGACTTAGATGGCAATTGAGTGGTAAAGTCCTCCCTCGAGCAACTTAAGCGTCACTGTACAAAACCTTCATCATCCTGGTTATAATGTATGGTGCAGAGGCATGGACATGGACCGTGACAACATCTGATGAAAACGCTTTGGGCTACTTCGAGAGAAAAATTCTTCGAGTGATTTTTGGTCCAGTCTGGACTTTTCTAGCCAGAAAAGTTAAAGTTCGACGACTTAGATGGGTCATGTAAATTGTAAAGCGAATGGAAAATAATGCTCCGGCTCGTTGAGTCCTCGAATCCAACCCGGAAGGACGTCGCAGAAGAGGAACCAATTTGACGTGCGAAACTGGAGGCAGCTAGCTAGGGACCGAGCTGGCTGGAGACGTTTGTTGGATGAGGCCCTGGTCCGACCTGGACTGTAGCGCCACAACAAGCATATAAGAAGTAAGTAAGTAAGATGGAGAAAAATTAATGAGCGCAAGTGAAGTGAAGTACCTCGGTATCAGGTTGGATCAGTATCTTTTTTTTTTCTTGACAGTGACATATTTTAACCTAGAAATTCCCAGCGATGCTCCAACTTCTTTAACGCTTAAACGTTTACTCGAGGTTACGAAGTACGCCTATGTGGGAGCAATGCCTTCCGCTTTCCGCATTCGACGTTTTTAAGTTAGGAAACAAAAAGAAGTCGCGTGGAGCCAAATTTTATAAAATATGGTCGATGGGGTAGCAATTCGTAGCCCAATTCGATCAAACACAGAAACGCTCTCGGATTGCCCTTAACCAGAGTCAAACAATGCTCTTGAGAAGTCTGCCGTGGTCTAAGCTTTTTGTCCGGAATGAGCAAACGCGGTGGTTATTCCTGATTCCCGCTTTCACACGCCGTCAAAACAAAACAACGAAATTTCAATAGTAGCCTACACGATAATAAATTGCTCTTACGATACTGGCACCTTCAGTGTGAAATTGATCATCAGCCCTAAAACAAAATTAATGTTTTATAGCCTATCAAATTTGAACAATCCAGTTCCTGATTTCTATTATCATTCTCCTGGCTGTCAAAAATTCAGACTTAATAGCTGTACCTGTTTAGGATCACCAAATGTTGACACTTTTCTGGGTGATTTTGCTTGTAGTCCAGATTGTTTTCAAATTGAAATAGTAAATGACATAAGGTATTTAGGTCTAATAAAATTGATTCTAAAATGTGTTTTTCTACCCATATAGATACTTTAAAACTGCATTTCCGTTCAATTCTCAGACAATTTTTTTATCTGCGTAAGGTGTGTACTACTGACCTCTTAACCAAGATTTACTATGGAATTATCCATTCCAAATTCCAATATGGGATAACTTGTTGGGGTGGTGCTTACTGTAACAAAACGTTGCCTTTATTTATATTACAAAAACATTTCATAAGAATAATATGCAAACAAAATAGATTGGCTAGCAGTTTTCCTTTGTTCCTATGTTTGAAAATTCTTCCGTTACGACATTTATATTGTTATAAAGCGCTTAAGATATTTTATATAAGGTCTGGAAATCGTAATTTTAGAATCTTAAATAATTATAACGTTCGTGGAAATCTTTTGTCTTTGGTAAATATTCCTAAGTTCCGCACCACCGCCTACCGGAACTTTTTTAATGTATCGTCATGTAGATTATTTAATAAACTCCCTTTATCTCTAAGAACAGAAGGTTCTCTTATGAAGTTTTTAAAAGGTTTAAAATTATGGCTCTTCAATTATGATCCAACATGTTTAGAACGTATTTTAAGCTCAAATGGGTAAAATGATGTACCTACTTATGTAAAGTTTCTTCAAGCTTCTAGCATTTAGTGGTTTCTTCATTATTGCATTCTTTTAACTATCTTCGATTTGTCTCTTAAGATACAAGTTGTACTAATTTGTAAATAAACATATATTTTCTTAATTTTTTCGTTATACGATGCTGTTTTTAACTATACTTCGTCCAAAACAAATCTGCAGTACAGGCCTTATGGGAGAGCTTTTTTACTCCAAAGGGTGCCTGTCTAGGAAAAAAATCTAAAATCCCCTTAAAAAAAATATACTACAACACTGTTTCCTCATACAATTTGTTTTGATTTATTTTGAAAAGCAAGCGTACATCCCCCTATGACCTGCTATTCGCACGGCTAACGCCATACTGATTTTGTGCTCGTTTTTTGCAAAGCTCTTTCTGTTTGACAAAACAAACATATAAATCAGCGCTGCCAGGAAATAATAATGCTTTCTTTTATTTCGATTCTGTAAGGGAGCTTTCAAGAATAGTAGCTTTTTCTTAGGTAATCATTGCCAGAAATTCAAATTTATTTCATGTTCGTATTAAATATTTTTTCTGAATGAAAAATTTTGTTAAAGACAATGCTAAAAAAATATAGAAGGCAACTCTTTCGATTTTTCGGAGAGCTTTTTACAGTTTTAGTATATAACCTACGGTAGCCCTTGCCAATTTTTTCTTTCACACAACGTAATGAAATTCCTCTACAGAAAGAGTGAGAGATGAATGTCCTATCTTCCCTGTACTGCAGATTTGTTTTGGACGAAGAATAGCTTTTTTTTTTGATAGGGTCACCCCACCCACTATCGTTAATTATTATTGTACTAATCAGGGTTGATAAAAATCATGATTTTTTTGTTTCTGACAGATTTTTTTGATTTTTTCAAAAAAATCATGATTTTTTTGATTTTTTTCTGTATTCGCAAGATACCTGTCTAATTGTTCATCGTAAATGATAGTTTTAATTTAACTAGCTACTCCGTACTCAAAATATGACTTTTCTTATTCAAGACGGCATTTATTTGTATAGATTGAGAGCTGAAGAAGACAACACAGCCCTCGAGTATACCCAAGCAAACCTTTAAAAAAAAGTTTTATATTCAAAATTTAAGAACTACAGTGGTGGAAGTCTCAGTCGGGTACAAAAACAAATGATGAGCATGACCAGTTTATGCCTTACTTTGACCAGTTGTTTAACATCATCTGCGTCTGTGGAAAGGATATTTTCTACATTTGGCTTGGTTCTGTCTTAGCTACGAAACAAGCTGTGGAATGAAAAGACAGCAAAAATGGTGTTCTTTTAAAGATTTTAACAACAAATTATTTATTTTCAATTTGCTTTGAAGTGTGAGTTTTCAGTTTTTTAATTTATTTTTTAAAGTTCCTAAATAAAAAAAAATGATAATTTTAAGCCGAGTTAAAAATAAGTTTCTGTCTAAATTTTGTTTAAAAAAATCAATTTTGATTTAAATCATGATTTAAATCAATTGATTTAAATCAATCAACCCTGGTACTAATGTTTTGAAGGGGCATTTAAATCAATTTATCTTTAAATTACAAATGCTCCTAACATTTCTTTAACTTTAGCTATTATTGTACCATGATTGAATTAACTTACAAATGTATAGCAATATTGTTTAAAGAAATAGATTCTTAATAAATAAAAAATAAAAAATAATAAATAATCTTCATACAAATTATAAGGAAAATGTTTTAATAAAACAGTACACAGAAACAACAAAATGTTCTGATTATGAAATTGTTAAACTTTTTGCGACGGCACGTATATTTACTAAAACGATACAAGATAATAAGCTTGAAGACATAGGTACTTTCTTTCCACCTGGAAACAAAAACAACAAAAATTACATTTCAAGATAAGATTATAGCACCACTAACTAGAAGTCATTTCACTCCAAAGGGGATTCTTGGACGTCTATAAAAATAACGATAATTACTTCCATTCGTCATAAAAAAAAAACAAGTATGGTTCCTAAACACGTTGTTTACATCTTTAAACATTTTATAACAATCATTAACTGAAAAATGACGCATGGGACTGGGAATGTAAATTCAATTGAGAAACTACTACAGGTTACAGGTATCTAGAAGTCATTTGGAAATCAATGGAAAATGAAATCATTGTTTTAATTGTCCATAACCTTCAATACATGCATGTGCCTGCAAATTTTAAGTGCTTGTTATCCTTAAATACTCTTCCAAAGTCAATGAAACTTCAAATTACAGATGTTTGACATGCGTCAGATAATAGAACTGCAACCTGATGTCGTTTTCCATTGGACGTCCAGAAGCATTCGGAAGAGTCCAGAAGTCTTCTGAAACCGTTCCATTGGGCTGACTTTGACAGACGGAGTGCTTCTGAGAAGAGCAGAACTCTTCCGTTTTGAAAACAGAATCGTCCGAAGAGAGACATATAAAGGGTGTCCCAACAAGAACGCAAGATTTAAACATGGCACCATTCAAAGTGTCATTGTTTGACATTTGAACAATTATTATTGTTTGTTAGTAGAAGGTATAAGGTTAATAAAAATGGAGCGCTACACGAATGAACAACGCATTCTCATTGTGAAATTGTTTTACCAAAATGGTGAAAGTTTTGGGGTACAATAATGCTCCAAAAAGTCAACTGTAAAGCGATTGATGGAAAAATTTGCTGAAACTGGGTCTGTCACTGATGTAAAGACAACAACGCGCCTTCGACCAGGCCGATCGACCGAAAATATCGCAGCAGTACGTGATGATGTCGCTCGAACTCCATCCACCTCAATTCGACACCGAGCTCAGCAAATTGGTGTTTCCAAATCCACTATGCAGCGAATTTTGACGAAAGATTTGCATCTTCATGCATACAAAGTTCAATTGACTCAGTAACTGAAGCCAGCTGACCATGCACAGCGAAGGAAGTTCGTTAATTGGGTATTGGAGAGACAACATGAAAATGCTGATTTTGCCGAAAAAAATCATCTTTAGCTTCGTCAATAGGCAGAATTGTCACATTTGGGGCGAGGAAAATCCTCGAGTGATTCACGAGAAGCAAATGCATCCTCAACGCGTCACTGTGTGGTGTGGATTTTGGGCTGGATGAATCATTGGACCTTTTTTTTATAAAAATGAGTCAGGTCAAGCGCAAACACTCAATGGTGTTCGGTATCGTGAAATAATAACCAATTTTTTCGTGCCTAGAATTGAAGAAATTAATTAATGAATTTATGCAAAAAGCAAAACGGTCATTGAAAATTTCATTAAAAGATCGCGTATGTGGCAGCAAAGCCGCGGCGGCCATCTGGCCGATGTGTTCTTCCATACATAACCTCATCCTGTCTACTTGATGATATAATAAAGAATTCGCGATTTTTTTATAAATATCTGCGTTCTATTTAAAATTTAAATCTTGCGTTCTTGTTGGGACACCCTTTACATCGTAACCCGTTCCATTGGAGGTGGAG
Organism: Sphaerophoria taeniata; assembly: GCA_943590905.1. NCBI lineage: Eukaryota > Metazoa > Arthropoda > Insecta > Diptera > Syrphidae > Sphaerophoria > Sphaerophoria taeniata. Next base: position 92,533,478 of record OX016540.1, read on the forward strand.
GAAGAAATGTCAAAAAAGACCAATGGAAAGCGACATGAGACTTGATATCACAAAATCGCGAGTGTGACAATTTTTCACAAAAGCAAAACTGGCTTTCTCGTACCCTTCCACAAATAACTGTCCAGTTTTCCTACTTTTCAAGAAAATAAAAAATAATACAAAAAATTAAGAAAAAAAGCTAAGACTTCGTTGAACCCTTCATTAGGTAGTGTTAAATAGAAATATTAAGTTTCTTGTAAGCCTTAAAGACTTTTTTTAGTGTGCATATTTGAAATGCAATAATCGCAGGGACAGTGGACACTGGACAGAGAGATAATGTGTAACTCAAAACCCAAAGTCGCCATAGGAATTATTGACACAAAAAAAAGAGATTAATTCAGGTAGGCAATTGGCAATCGACAATACAGTGTCAGTTGCATAAGTATCCAATCTTCTTAAGTGGAATTAAAGTTTCGGGCTCCAGCGTTTAATAGGCTTTATAACAGTTCTTGAATTGCAAATGTGTAATCGGTATATTGGCTATTCCTGCTGAATTTTTTTGTTTGTTTCAAAAAAAAATAATCAATGAATAATTACGACATCTTAATTCGGAAGCAATTGAAAGCTTCCTTTTTTGATGTTTTCATAATGAAAGTGATCACGTACGTTGGCCATTTTTGTTGTCCGCATGCATAATTCTTTGTTGAGTTGGTTTTTAAGAATAGGCAGAAGGAATAGATAAGCAATTGGTGTTTGCTTGGGGGTTCATTGCACGTCTGGTGACGCATTTGTGACAGCGAAAAAATGGTTTTGACTCTAATGAGACATCTTTGATGTATTGTAGTGTTTTGCAAGATGGTGAGTTTTAAAATGAATAAGAAGAGTAATCTTGCTGTGTTTATTGGAACCTCGACAGATGAATTCTTACTTTTTTTCTATTTCCAAGTATAAGCTTGGTGATGTTTGATGGATGAATGCATTAAAAATGACCTCAAACTTCAACAGCAAAGAATGAGTACCGAAGATTGGGTTTCAAACCTAGTAAGAAGGCGTTGGTGGGTGCAAAGGCAGGGAGAGAAATAGAAGGATGTATGCGACCTGCACTCCCAGTCAATGAGTCAAGTGAACATTTACGACACATTCGAAGCCCAGACCTTTAAGGAGCGGTTCGGCCAGCTTCTTTTCTTTGAATATCTAGGTTGTGGGGTCGTGATTCGGGGTAACTGTCCACACATAAAAAACATGGTTATCCGCCATCAAAAAATGCGGTGAGAAGAAGCAGAACGGCCTAACTTCCGAACTGTACAGAGCCGGATATGATTAGGTTAGGTTAGGTGATGGTTAGGAGTATAAACCACCTCAACTGCACCAGCGACATCTACAACACGTTGTGAACGTTTATAGCAATTCCTTAACAATCCGATTGGTCGTTATCAGTTTCATTTCAGATCCGGAAAGTCCTTCATCGATTATATTCGCTCTTCGGTAGATCTTTGAAAAGTCCCACAAACTTCAAATCGATACCTAGGCCAGCCAACTATAGAGCAATGACAGAAAAAACCTCATGGAAGCATTTGATGTCAAGAAAGGTTTAAGACAAATACTGGGCAAAACTTAAACGTCAGTACCAGTGGTAGTCTTTTAAAAGTACGTCCACCTACAAGGATACGCAGACGACATTGACATAAATGGAAGAAGACAGCGTGATGTCAGTGGAGCGTTTGTGACCCTTGAGACAGGTGGATCGCGAAACACCCCGTTTTTAACTAAATTTGAAAAACAAAATTGCTAATTTAAGTGTTTTATATTTGCTTTTTATGTACCGAAAAATCAAATTTTGTGCTCCATTGCAACATTGTTTTTTTTTTTTTTTAAACAAAAATCCGGGGTGTAGCACGATATCGATTCAAACCCTGCATGGTGAAGGAACTGAAAAAATTCATCAAGAATAGTATCAAAATTATGTGCTATTTATGTGCTTGCGTAACAGCAATAATAAATCATGTATCTACATTTATATAACATTTTTCGCGTGATTTTTGAGACAGGTAGCAGGGACCAAGCTGGCTCAAAACGAAAAACTACCTAATGATTCCTTCGCACACTTACAGCCATTTTAATAAAAATGGCACATTCCACTCTTATTTCAAAGATTAACTAAAGGTAGTGCTAAACGACAAACATGTTCGACGAACATGCACGTAAAAAAAAATAAATAAATAGCTTACTCTCATCAACAATTCTCTGGGTGCTTGTGAAGAATTGAGGGGACCTACAATTTAACACCGATTCCGAACGGCAAAGTTGAGAAGCACTTTTTCATGACAGATTGATACTCTTGGAAGTTTTGTCAGTTCTTCGCAAGAGGCACCTAAAAGATGAAATAAAAACTATGGGCACGAGTAGGACTCGAACCCACGACGTTCTGCTTTGCAGCCAACGCAATTAACCACTAAGCCACGGACACTACCGATGTACGATGGACGTGCTCGCCTTAAATTCAATGTGTAGGAGATGGTTCGCTTTTGCAAGATTTTCTCGTGTTCATCGGTTTCATTATTCACCTTGTAGGGAAATGTTGCCGAACAAATCTCTTTTTTTTCTATGAAATAATCATAAGCGCTTGCTTCTCCTTTTGACACATTCTCCAACTTTGAAGAATCAACACGAAATTATGTTCGCTAATTCTGTGTTCGCCGTGTAGGGAATAACGCAAACGAGAATGTTGCGCGATGTTTGCGTTTATGGCTATACCTTAACGCTTAACCCATAGAAAAATAGTTATTCTATGGGTTAAAATTTCTCTTAGAGCCGATTTTTCAATCGTCAGATAAACAAGCAGATAGTGTTTAACTGTTTATTCGACAGATAACAAAATATTGGATTTTTCAATCGTCAGATAGACTTTATCTGACGAATAACACTCTTATTTATTCGACCGATGAATGCTCAGATAAATTTATTTGCCAGTTTATTATTTGTAGATTTTTTCGATGAATGAAAGATCGGCTATTAAAACAAAATAATTTGTTCCTGGAATATTTAAGTGACGTTGACCAAAAAATTCCTCTGGGCATTTTGTTCTTGTTGATAATTGATAACCGATTTGTTGTTGTTTTTGCTACATGCTACATATATATAGCAATCGGTTGTGATGCCATTTAAGGCTAAAACACACACCAAATCAGACAAGACATCTTTTTGTGTTTCGACAAAAATCGTGTCGGATAACCCAGACCGAGGCCGACAAAGACAAATAACTTGTCTTTGTCCATTTCGGTGTGTGTTGCTCCTATACAACCTATACATTTATGTCGATTTATGTTTGTTTGTCTTGTTCACCGTGGTGTTTGTAACTTTATAAGACGGTGTGTAATTTTAGGCGTTGACATTTTGTTCCGGACTTTTTGTCTTCCCCTATACAACCCCATGTATTTACTGCAGCCGACGAGCGGACAAGACTTTTTATCGTGTCGTGTCTTTTTCGGTGTATGTTGCCTCATAAGAGCAATGGACTTGTGTACGGGGAAGACAGAACAAACGTTTTGTCTGATTTGGTGTGTTTTTAGCCTAAACTTTTTTTTTATTCCTTCGCTAAACCACTCTACGCCGCACAGTTGTCCAAAATGACTTATCTCGTTGCAAAAATCATAACTTTTGAACGGATTGAGGTAGCGGTACAATTTTTTTTTTATTTTGAAGGAAATTTCCAGGGCTGTTACACCAATGAATTTCAGGAAAATTATTTCACAGGGTGTTTCGGAATCATCGGCCGAAAATAGATTTTCTCAGAAAACTAAATTTATAGAAAAAAGAATTGAAGTAAAACTTCAAAAATTGTCTTTTGTTTTGCAAGTGTTGATAAAAACAAAATGATGGCCCCCTTAGTGTTTATAGGGTGTTCTTAAATAAAATTCATCACAACAGTGAATGCGAAAATTTGGCAAAGGAACTTTTTTTTTTTGCTTTAAGCGGTCAATAATAAGGGTTTATACCTTTTTAAGTGACATATTTTATGTGAAACAGTAAAGGGAAAAAATAAACGGACCAAAAAAAAAAAAAATCAAGTTTAATTAAAAACATATAGGTAGGTATACATATTAAATAAAAAAAATATACATAAACTATCTTAAACAATAATTATAAATTTTCAGTAAAAAGTTCACTGCCATCATCATCACTTTTAATATTTAATAGACTAATCAGCTCTGGACAGTAGCTTTTTTTTTGGGATCTAACGTGTCTTAAAGATGAAACAAGTGGATCTGATGATATGGATAGCATATTAAATAAATCTTCATTTTGTCGTTTCCTTGAAACCTTGAGAGTATTGGATAATCGATATCGCTTGTAATCTTTATTCCTTGCTTCCTGTGCTTCCTCTGAAAGTTCCCCTATTGGTAAAATTTGATGGCTTATTAGTTCTCCACCGTGATCCAAATTCTTGTGAAGTGTTGGGGTCAAGAGTTTGTGACTATATTTCGATTTTTTTTCGCATCCCCATTTGCTTAACAAATTTAATTGTGTTGGTAGTGCTTGTAGTTCCCTGTTGTCTAGGCTGTTTATTATCCTCTTTGCTGTATGGTCCACCAAATCTTGAAGATTCACTCCAACAGAAGTTTCTGTTATTATCAGGTTTGATGGAGTGGCCTCTATATTAGCTTCCATTAACTCATTATAACTTGGAAATACGTCAACGTTATGGCTTCGCAATGATTTTCGCATCAATTTGTGTTTTTCCTTAGAAAGTCCCATATCCAAGAACAAGGCAAGTGCAGTCGGACCATCATATTTTATTGGATCCCTTTGAGGTGTAGGAATACTCGCTTTAATCCGCTGCACTCGTAATTCGTAATAAAATCCAAAATAATATTTTTTTTTTATTCTAATGCAAAAAAAAAAAAATTAAAATTTCATCCGTTGCTGGTTTTTACAAGTATTATACATTTTATGATACTTGTGGGTTTTTCGACAACCCTATGAATAACTTTTTTATTCATTATTATTATCATTATTAAAATAAAGTAAGAAAATGTTATGTTTACGACGCATTTTTCGAAAAAAACTGACATCAAAGTCAAAAATTATCACGGACAAGAACAACGGAACTCCTTAAAAAAATAATATCTGACCAATAAAAAAAAATAAAAAAAATTTGTAAATGCAGTTACAATGGATAATATTTCTTCTAAAAATTAAAACCTTAACATCGTTGCTAGCATTACTATTAACAGAGAACTAAGCGTTTACGTGGATCAAGGTATGCCAAAGTAAGCGTTTTCTCAAGCCTTTATTTTTTTTTCAAAGTACAAAATCTCGGCAGTGCGCAAGTATGCGCAGCTAAATATTTTTCTTTTGGCTCAACAATTGGTTGATACACATACCCTATTCGGCTTAATGCATGGACTTGGATGGATTTTTTGTAGCTCTATTCAAACTCGTGTAAATTGTAAAAAAAATGGTGTTTTTTTGTTTCATTTATAAAAACCTTAAAAATTATTTATTTTTTTTTCAATTTCAAATTTAAATTTACTTATAAGTAACTTAACCAGGAACTATTAACAAAAAATAAGATTTTTCATTCAATATGCCATAATCGCAAAAATGAAAATAAGGAATTTTGTTTTTTTTTTCTTTTTTTTTTCTCTAGAAAAAAATTAACTAACTTTGAAGAGCCCTATAAATTAAACTAGTGATCAAAAAATTATTTTGTTTGCTGTTTTTGAAGCTATGTCTATATTTCTCTTAGAAATAAAAAACAAAACAATAAAAATAAAACATCAGATTTTGTATTTTTGCCACGACTTTTCCCTTTTTGGACAACTGTGCGCCGCCGTGGAATAAGTGAGTATGAGTAAAGGTCAGGGCATATGTAGCTTTCATTGGTTTAAATCATTGGAACAAATCAGTGGAATTTTTTTGAATTTTTTTGACAGGTCTGGAATAGCTCTCATTGAAATGTTATGTCATTGAACAAAAATGTCAGTGAAATGGAAAATAATTGTGCCTTGTGCGTCACACAACAAACTAGATATTTTTTTTACATCTAGTATTAATTTGGTCTCAAATTCTCTAATTTCTAATTTTTGATGATTTTTATTTTCTGTTTGTTGTCGATTCATTTTTGTTTATTTATTTTTTAAAGAGAATTGAAGTTAAACTAGATCATTGAGAGAACCACTGACAGTCTGGAACAAAAAGAAATTCGAAAATTTTCATTGGTCCGCTGGTACTGTTTAAGGGGCCAGTTATAGAGGCCGGTTATAGCTATCATTGGTTTTCATCATTGAAACACATCATTGGAATTTTTCTGATAGGTCGGTTATAGCAATCATTGAAAATTTCTGTCAGGAATTTTTTTCCTGCCGTAATTCTATCATTGGAATTGTGAGAAGTTGAAACACAGATCATTGGAATTGTACAAAATTGAAACGCAAATCATTGGAACGATTTGTTTCATTTTTTGACAAAAATCCATCAGCTGTTCAGGAAAACGAATTTCCGTACGGAAAATAGATAAATGCATTTTTAACGAAAAATACGTTTGCGAACTTATACTTTTTTCTCAAGAAAAATTCTTTGAGTATTTTCCGGTCGATTGGTATATAAATTGCATTAGTAATCAAAAGAAAAAAGAGTTATATATCCATTCAAACATTTTTCCTGATGGATTTCAATGATCGCTATAACTGGCCCCTAGCTTTCATTGAAATGGATCCGGAAAAATCTTTGAATGGATATTTAACTATGTTTTCTTTTGAATAGAAATGCAAATTATATACCAATCGATCGGAAAACAGTCCAAGAATTTTTATTGACATAAAAAAGTTCAATTACATAGGTACACATTTATTTTTTCATTAAAATGTTCTTCCATTTTCCGGTCGTAAATTCATTTTCCTGAACAGCTGATTGTGTTATGTCAAAAAATGAAACAAATCACTCCAATGATTTGCGTTTCAATTTTGTACAATTCCAATGATCTGTGTTTCAACTTCTCACAATTCCAATGACAGAATTACGGTAGGAAAAAAATTCCTGACAGAAATTTTCAATGATTGCTATAAGGGGCCAGTTATAGCGATCATTGGTTTTCATCAGGAAAAATTGGAACAGGAGGAATCTGAAATTTTTTCCTGATGAGCGTTTATAGCAATCATTGAAAATTTCTGTCAGGAATTTTTTTCCTGCCGTAATTCTATCATTGGAACTGTGAGAAGTTGAAACACAGATCATTGGAATTGTACAAAATTGAAACGCAAATCATTGGAACGATTTGTTTCATTTTTTGACAAAACTCCATCAGCTGTTCAGGAAAACGAATTTCCGTACGGAAAATAGAAAAATACATTTTTAACGAAAAATAAGTTTGCGAACTTATATTTTTTTCTCAAGAAAAATTCTTTAAGTATTTTCCGGTCGATTGGTATATAAATTGCATAAGTAATCAAAAGAAAACTTAGTTAAATATCCATTCAAACTTTTTTCCTGATGGATTTCAATGGTCGCTATAACTGGCCCCTAAACGCTCATCAGGAAAAAATTTCAGATTCCTCCTGTTCCAATTTTTCCTGATGAAAACCAATGATCGCTATAACTGGGAACTGGCCCCTAAATGGTCTCAAAAATCGCGTTCCAATTCTATCTTATTCCACTGACAGATTTGTTAGTACATACTTACTCCAAACTTTTTTTCTAACTTTTAAATCAATTTACAAAATATATTTTTTCATCAAATATCGTGGCTGTATTTCACTCTGAACTATTTAAATTTTAATTGTAAAGTATAAAAATAAATAAAATCTAAAAAGTACTTACAATGCACTAGATTTCACAAATGAATGTCATCAAATTGGCAACACTGTTTTTAATTCCTGTCCTGTAACAAGCCCAGCAAATGGCAAAATATAACCCGAGGGCAGAGGGAAGCTGTACAATCAAGAAAACAAGACGGAAACAAACACGAAATCCGTGCTTTTCTTCGATTTCTGTTTTTTTTTGTAAGGGAAACTTTATGGAGGAGATATTCACGACCGGAGACAAACGCGAAAAGGAGTTCAAAATTGAAAATGATAAATCCACAAAAAAAAAAAAAACAATTTTATTCCGATCAAAAACACAAACCTTAATTTTAGGTTAAAATCGAAATTATCCTTCGGTTTTGCTGCTACTGTTGTCGACGAAGAGTACCAAGAACCGACCGAGGATTAAGTAATAAAGTGGTAAGAATAATGGAACACCGCCGCAATAAAACACTGATAAAGGAGATGACGCAGGAAGATTGTGCGATGAGAAGAGAATTATTTTATTTCGATTTTAATTTTAATCCAAATGGGCGGATTCGCCTAGCACAAGTGTTGCATGCAAAAGACGAGGAATGCGACGACGATTTTTTTTTCTGCTTTGCTGTTGTGTTGCTTTCTTGCTTGTTTGGTATGTCTTCTTCCTGTGTATATATGTAAAATGTGTGTACGAAGGAAGAGGAGGTAATTTTCTTTGCTTATATATACTTTTCTTTTGACTAAAACTCAAATAGAACCAAGACCACGATTTATTTTCGATTTTAATTCCACCCGGAGACGAATAAACGCACTTTGGAGTTCTTTATTACTTTTTTTGCTTAAAATCTAGCACCAGGCAGACATCATCCGTCTGTCGTCGATGAGCAAATTCCGAATTCTTGGAAAAGCAATGCACAGGCACACGAAGTCGTCACACAAGAACCACAAGAACTCAACTCGACGATAATCGAAATCGACGAGATAGGACAATTGCGATAAACAGCCACCGTCGCGGGAGACGCACGGTAGAGTCGGTCGATGTGAAAAAAAAAGAACTTTTTATCTTGTATATTATTTTTTTTTCTTGTTTAATTTTTTTTTTGCACACCTCACTTTTGACACTCACGGGGCACTTATGGTGTGGTGTAGCACTTTCTGGTTGATGGGAAACTTCAAATGGGTTTTTATTAATTTCTTACGATCGGCAATTTATTGAAGATTGAACTTGATTTGATTTGAGAAAAAAGGATGTTTTTTCTTTCTTTTTAATTTGAGAAAATCAATCACTACATCGCAATATGTCAACCAACTCAACAACTTGCTAAACTCGTTCACTTCTTGACTGGTTTCGTTTCCAGGGTGTTTTTCGTTGAAATTAAAGACAACGACGAAACATGAAAATGAGGGAATGCGAGAAAAAGTGCGTTGAGTTTTTGTTGATTTATGCGGAATAGAATGGGAAACGAAAAGAAATTGGAATAAAAGTACCGCAGGGATGTGTTCGGAGATAAGTATTTGTTTTGCCGGTTAAGTGTGCGTTCACACCACAGCATCTTTACACATAGGATTATTTTTTTACCTGAGAAGGTTAGAAGAAGAAGAGATGATCGTTATTAGACATTTTCCATTGAATAAGAAGTACAGGAAGCGGTGTTAGCTACATGTACAGTGTACGTGAGTGAAGCAACAAAAATGTCTAATGATGTCAATTTTTTGGGCCTGTGCTATCAAACTTTGCCTGCGCTGTAATTGGAGCAATGTCCATAGAAAATTATTATTTGTTCTTGGTTTGTAGTTTCAACTGTCAAGAAAATAAACAGGGGCGCATTTTTTTTTGTTGGTGATCGTTAGGCGGTATACAGTTTCTTGTGCTTTTAAACTAGAGATGCCGCGAACAGTCATTCGGCCGAATACCGAATGTTCGGCCAGACTAATCAGCCGAATACCGAATATTGGGCAGCCGAACATTCGGCCAACGAAACGATGTGTTTCTCTATCTCCTATATGTCTTTTGACATTTTACTACCTGTCTTATTGGATTGCATTGCATTGGTCAACGATTTGTGTGTAGTTGTAGAAATGAAGAAAGGAAGTTGCCAAATACAACACGAAAATTGACAAAGATTTTGAAAAAAACTTCTGTTGAAAGCAAAAGGGAACTTTATTTAAAATCTATTCGCCAAGATTGGAACAATTGGTGGTCAGCAAACACAAACAGTATCCCCATTTGACATCAGTTGCCAAAAGCTACCTCTCGGTACTAGTGTACACTGTATATAGTGAAAGACTTTTCAGAAGCTGGAATTGCTTACGAAAAAGTAATATCTATTCACCACAATTTACCATTGGTAGAATTTCAATACTATCGCCCATGTTCCGAATTTCGATCGAAAGTGAGTTGAAATCACTTTTCAATTTCACGTGAAATGAAATTGCATGTTCTTCACTTCGATCGATTTCGAATACTTCGAAATTGTTTCGAACTGTCAGAACTGAACGATCATCCATTTTTATTTTGTTTCTGGAGTACATTTTTTGCTGTTTTGAAGATGGATGAAGAGAAAAATAAGAGGACGAATTTTGCGAGACAAATCAAATATATTGGATTTACCTGACCTGTGAGTGTGTGAAAATTATGTAGAATTGTTCGGATAAATAAAGTGTGTTTTTTGTGTGATAAATAAAGTGTGTTGTTCCATTTTGGAGCTGAATGATTAAAAGATGTACAAAAAGTGGAAGTCCCTTTGATGCCATCAATAACACTGTAAGATACCCGTACCTAAGTTTTGCAATTCCATCTTCTATGGCAGAAATTGGAAGAACATTATTTTCTCCTACACCTATTGCTTTAGCTTCCCTTTTGTTGTGTGCGAGGTTTTTGCGTATACCTATTGGATTTCCAGTCGGACCATACCTGGAAGATGTTTTGAACGATAAATAAATAAAAAAAAACACGATGACAGGCAATTCACAGAAATAAAAAATGTGATTTGAATGCGTTCAAAAAATGGAACAAACCGAAATACAGAACATCCATTTTCATGTTCGAAAATCCAATTCACAGTAACGAAATGTGGAACACCCAAATTCACTTTCGCAAAGTGTATTCACAATAAGTGAAATGCAGAACATGGGCGTTATATTTATTTTTAATAAAACGAAGACATTTTTATAAATAAATCAATCTTTTTTTCTCCATTTTTTGATATTCAACCGAATATTCGGCCGGCCGAATATTTGTCGCACTATTCGGCCGAATACCGAATATCAAAAAATTGGCCGAATAGGCCGAATACCGAATAGTTGCCGAATATTCGCGGCATCTCTATTTTAAACACTTGATCAAGTTGTTCTTAGAATGCGCTTTCGAATACGACCCGAAAAAGAACAAAAAATATGATGAATTAAGGATTAAAAATGAAGAAAATGTAACGAAGAATAAAAAAAAAATAAAAAATTAAAATCGTGCATGTACACCTTGAACGTTAAAACACCATGTAGTCCAAAAAAAGAATTGAAATTGAAAAATAAAATTGATATGCACAATCGATATAATCTTGATTCAATCAAATTTCGCCTGGCGCCCCTGAGATTAACCATTCAACTGTAGACCAGCCCTGTTGTAATGCGTTTGTGTTTGTGAAACTCACTCTACTTAGAAAAATGCTTCACTTCTTTTTCATAAGACTCCTTCCTGTATTTCTTATTCAATGACATTTCCCAAGCACATATCATAGGAAATATGAATTTATAGCAAAGATTAAATAAGTAACAAGATGGGAAACTGACTTACGTTTCACTCCCTAGATCCCGCAATTTTCATTTGCTTTCATTTTATTTTCTTTCATTGTACATGAATAATATAAAAACAAAAACAATATGGTAGGACCATATTTACTGTGTAAAAACACGCATTCTTTCACAAAAAAACTATGGTCCAAACTGTGATAGTATTGGTAAAAACGCTTTAAGGCATCTGTCATTTTGACAGCTTTGTTTCCCATCTCCTTACCTTATATCATCTCTGATTTATAGTATGGTAGTGCGAGAAAGCGATGCGATGTAAGAAGCGTTATAAGGTGCGAGATAGTGCGCATAGTAAAAAAAAAAAAATGGATTCATGTCACAGAAAGGAATTTTTAAACAAGAATTTATGTTTCAGGATTTTGAAAAGAGGAATATGGATTCAAAAAAAAAAAACACTCGCTTCAACTCGCTCCAACTCGTACTCGATTGTAAGGCTGCGCGTACGGTAGTGCGAGAAAGCGATGCGATGCGAGAAGCGATACGAGAAGCGTTTTAGATGCGAGATGGTGCGCACAGTAAAAGCGACTAGAAAGTGTCAAGAAAATGGAGTCTTGTCATTAGAAAATTTATTTTTAAACGAAAATTTATACTTCCGGACGTCGAAGGAAAGAAAAAGGATGCAAAAACATATTTACTTCCAATTAAGAAAGAATAAATTCATCATTTTCTTCACTATTTCTCAACTTGTAAGAAACTCTCAAGTTGGCCAACTCTAGAGTTGAGAAAAACTTTAGTGTTGAGGGACAAGTTGAAAATCGTTTTTCTTCACAACTTTAAATCTCAACTCGAGAGTTTAAATTCAAAAGTTGGATTCTCTCTTTTTTTCAAAATTTCCCTGGGTTATTTTTGACAATTACGTTTGTTTCAACTTTCGATTTGAGTTTATGTCAAAAAAATGTTTACATATCGGGAGTAATTGTCATTAATATAATTTGTTTGTACGTGTAACATGTACATGGAAGACGCAACATTTTTTACTGGGAAAGAAGCAGATGCAAAGATGCGCTAGAATTCTATGCCTAAGCCGCGGCCGGAACAAGCATTCAAGAATATAATTGAAATGTAATTCTTTCTTATTGGTAGTTTGGTAGAGGAAAATTTGTTGTGTGCAGTGTGTGTGTGCAGTTAAATTGCTAGTGGTAAATACTAGTTTTTCCCGCAAAATTCTAGGCTGCAAATAATTTCTATTTAGAATGAAATTTTGACAGGGGATCAACAGTTTTTGAAAATTTGAATTTGAGAGAAAACTCTCATGTTTGCCTCTCAACTTCTAGTACAGTAAAATTAGAAATGTAAATGGAAAAAAATAGAGGCAAGCTGAAATTTTGCAGGTCGTTTCTGGTATATGTAGTGAACTTAAATCCAAAATGGCGACCACCTACCCCTTGCAGCAGCGTAGTTAGGGGTGGATTTGCACTGTCACGCCCACTTTTGCTCTATTTGCGTTTCTTGGAAACGGCTTGAACGATTTGGATGAACTTTTCTGTATTCATTCTTATAAGCAAGGAAAAAATAAAAAAAAAATATATTTTCTAAAATCCGCCCACTGAAACGCCCACTTTTCTTAAATCTTTGTTTCTCAGAAACGGCTCCAACTACTTGAATGAAATTTTCAGGGTTTGTTCCTTTAAGCCAAAAAAATATTTTAAAAATTCTTTTTGTAAAATCCGCCTACTGCCACGCCCACTTTTTTAAATCTTAGTTACTACTCAGCAATGGCTCTAACGATTTGAATGAAATGTTAAGAGTCTGTTCCTTTAAGAGAGAAAAATATGAAAAAAGTGCTTTTAGTTATATTTGCCCACTGCCACGCCCACTTTTCTTAAATCCTTGTTTCTCACAAACGGCTTCAACGATTTTAATGAAATTCTCAGGGTTTGTTCTTTTAAGCGAGAAAAATGTAAAAAAAATTCTTTTAGTAAAATCCGCCTTCTGTCACGCCCATTTTCGCTATATATTTGCTTCTCAGAAACGGCTCTTACTAAGGCGAAATTTTCGCAGTTTTATTTTGTTAGCAAGAAACAAATTTAAGAAGGCCTTTTTAGTCAAATGTGCCTAGTGCCACGCCCATTTATATGTTATATATGTTATAAAAGTATATTGTATTTGACTTCTTTCATGGCACACGAATTTTTTTCAATTTCGTTCTCTCGAAATATTAAAAATTTGGCGTCATTTGGTATTTGCTTTTTATATCAGAAGGTTTATTAAATAGGAGTACCTACTAAAAAAAATTGGTTTGCTTATAATCAGAAACCCCGTCCTCAATAAATAAATTGTTTCTTGATTAGAATTGGACGAATTACGTACACTTCAAAATGGAAAATGTATGTTTTTTATGCGAACAAAATTTAAACAAAGGAAGTATCACAGTTGTGAAAGAAATAGGGGTGGCTTCGCTTTTAGCAGCAAGTATCAGCAGAGGCGATGAAGGAAATACAAATTATTCAACACGCTCGGGTTTCCCGCTTCCTTTTGTACACTGATGTATTATATAAAAAGTCTTAAATCTTTTCTCACTCGTAAAAACAAAATCTGAAAATTTTACTCAAATAAAAAGAGATGTCTTTTAGAAAAGATGTACAAAATTAGGGGTGGCAGTGGGCGGATATATCCAAAAGCTCTTTTTTCATATTTTTCTCGCTTAAAGGAACAGACTCTTAACATTTCATTCAAATCGTTAGAGCCATTGCTGAGTAGTAACTAAGATTTAAAAAAAGTGGGCGTGGCAGTAGGCGGATTTTACAAAAAGCATTTTTAAAACATTTTTTTGGCTTAAAGGAACAAACCCTGAAAATTTCATTCAAGTTGTTGGAGCCGTTTCTGAGAAACAAAGATTTAAGAAAAGTGGGCGTGTCAGTGGGCGGATTTTAGAAAATACATTTTTTTTATTTTTTCCTTGCTTATAAGAATGAATACAGAAAAGTTCATCCAAATCGTTCAAGCCGTTTCCAAGAAACGCAAATAGAGCAAAAGTGGGCGTGACAGTGCAAATCCACCCCTAACTACGCTGCTGCAAGGGGTAGGTGGTCGCCATTTTGGATTTAAGTTCACTACATATACCGGAAACGACCTGCAAAATTTCAGCTTGCCTCTATTTTTTTCCATTTGATCACTAGAAAAATTGCTCTATTTACTGGACTATTCTACTTTTTTCCGAAGTTGAGTAGCTTGAGAGTTGAGAATCAAAAGTTGAAAATTTAAATGTTCAACTTTGAGTGAAGAAATGTAAAATCAGGAGTTGAGAAAAAATATCCTCAAGTTGACTTCAACTTCGAGTGGAGAAAACGGCTCTAAGTCGATTTCCGAGTTGGCAAACCGAGTTGACTCTGTACTGTAAGAGGAACCGATGTTTATTTTAACAAAAGATGCAAGTGCAATTCGAGTTCACAAGTTTGTTACTTTAACAACCACGTATGAACTCGCATTATTTGCCACTTGTAAGAATTACTGCGCCCTTGCGCCCCTTTGTTGCCGCGCCCCTAGGCATGTTTGCCTTAAGGATAATACGCCACTGGTTGGGGCCTTATTTCTTTTCGTTGGGGCCTTTCTTCATTGGGGCATAGTTTCATTATGAAAATAAACCCCAATTTGGGCCAATTTGGGGCCTCATTTCGCACAGCCGAAATTAACGTTTTTATTAATTTATTTACTCTCGACTATGCAAGTGGCTCTTAAGGTTCGACGGTTTGCCTCTCTTATTGATTTTTTTGGATCTTCAAATGAAGACATGTGTAAAGTCACCAAAATTCGTTTATTCCCACATTCGTAGTCCGTCTGAGCGAATGGTTTATTTTACGTTTTACGCTATGTTTTCACCTTTCGTAAGATCAACTTTCAAACGAAGTAGTGTTCTTCTGGTTTCAACCGTCAAATCTCATATTAACAACGATAGATAGGTGAAAAACAAAGTAGATTTTAAATGAATGCGAAAGTTTTTTAACTCGCATAAAGTTAAGTTTTAAGTTTTATGACAACTGTCATTCTTGAGTGGAGCTCGAAATTTTCCCAAATGGAAACGATTTTGCATTTAAACGACACGACTACAAGAAATGAATGGAATATTATACTCAAGGATTCTCATGTAGTTTTTTCGCGTTGAATTTCTTTCCAAAGCTTTTCACAGATGGAGCCAAGTGTCGTGTCAATACTTTCTGGTTCTTGAAAATGCTAAGGCATAGCGGGCATAGCTTATACAGTTTTATTTAAGTGTGGTTGCATGTCCGTTTCCGTTTAAAGCGTTTAAGATTAATTTTATACAAATAAGAAAGTTTTCGTTCAAAGAAAAAATAAAATAAAATTCATTCGAACGAAAACTGTTTATTTGATTTAAACACAGGTTGAGCAAACTTACCGTTATGGAATCTTGAGAAAAAACTGCTTGTACCAAAAATAGGTAGGTATATGACTGTATCTAGCCGACAAATTGAGGGTGTGCGAAGAGGTCAGGTTTTACGGAAATCTGAATTTAGTCAGGTCAGTCCCTCACAAATACATAAACCAGAAGCAAACGACACAGTTTGTTCAGATCTGTCATTTCGCAATCACCTGACTGACTTTAAGGCAGCAAATGTCAAGCACATATTCATACGAAAAGTGCAACATTTTTCCCCTTCCGCATTTTTCTGTTTCTGCGCTGAGAAACGACCACTCGCTCCACCCATGAATGCTCAAAACCAATTGGTTGACTAATTGGAAAGCAAAGTCATGTTTTTATTAAACCAACTTGTTCTAGAGTTAATTTCACATCAAACATTAAACTTTTTCAAAAATGCTATTTCCAGTTCAGTTCAATTTTGTTTTCCCCTCCGAAACTTGTAGGAGCAGTCGGGAATTCCATATCATGTGTTGGTCCCACTTGTAAGAAGAGGTGTCCCCGGCGACACTATACAAGGAATTTCATTCAATTTCCTTTGGCAAGAAAAAATAAGAAAATAAAATAAAATGTGAAACTTGAAAGAACCATATCCAACTTTGTAGCGTCGTCTTTTGGGGGAAGTGTGGATTGACTTTTTACCTAGCAAAGACGTGTGATAAACTTCTCAGATAAAGTTGTTCATATGAAAGTTTTGAGATGACTTTTTATTAGCTTGTCGCTGTTGATGTGTGAGTTCTTTGAATTGTATCACTGAGTGAACATAAATGAGACAAACAAAAAAGAAACAAACCACAGGTGGCGTTTGAGGAATTAAGGGCTCTTTTCTTGTACCCGATTATAAGAGACGTACACATTTCTCTTTTTATTGAATTATACTTCAAAAGTAATTTTTTGCTTCTCGTTTTTTTTGCGGTATGAAAAGAAATTTACAATTTTTGGCGATCTCGGTTTTCGGCGGATATCAGACCTTTACAGGAATTTCTTCATCCTTGAAAACGACAAACCACAACAAACCAGAAATTGTCACTTTCACAATTCTGTTAAAGCTAGATGAAAGTGAGATCTAAGGGGGCTTAAGGTTGAGCCTTGATGAACATATTCACTTATATGCATGTGTATCCTTGAAGTTTAGGTTTCGGTTGCCAGTTGTTGTTAATCAGATTGACTTAGAGGATAAATTATTCCGTCCCCTTTTCTGGCAGTTGGTAAAATGTTTTGGGTATGAATTTTCAGATGGAAACATTTTCCTAAGTCCCACATCTTGGCAGGAATAATAGAATTTGCATAAATCCTATCGTGTAGGCATGGACTTCGAGAAATGCATTTCAAATTAATTTTTGTGGATACATCTTAATGCTACAAGTCCTTTACAAAGAGTCAAAACCATTAGGTACTTGAAAGTATGAAATAAGATTAAATTGAAGAACCTTTGGCTAAGTTCTTGGTGTTGTATTGATTTTTAACTCGATTGAATTGGTAAAAGGATTTAGATTTCTAGAATTGAATAAAATACCCGAGAGAGATTAAGGTACAATTGAATCAAGAGATTAAATTGTAAATTTGTTTATAAAGAAACAATTATTGTTATAAAGTTAAAACTTAAAGGATGGAATCAAGCAGTTAAGCTGATTAAGAACGTCAGTTGTGTTGTGGTTGTGTTGGTTGGATATTGTAGGATCTGGGGCATATGCTGTATCTTTTCCTACACCAAGTGCTTACTTTACCTTCAAGCGGTAACCACCGGGTACTGGTTATACACTAGATATAAATTGCGGAACTTGTAAGCGCGAGTGCAAAACGGAGAAACAAATGCACTTAAGCAACGGCCTTACAAATTTGGAGGTAAGTGCAAGGGGCTAACAACCCCTCCACAGTAAAAAACATGAAGTTATGAGAGAGATATGCAGAGCCTCGGATAAATACCCCCCTCTTATGGTAACCAGACCCGGAACGACAACCGACTACGCATTTAGAGTTTGTACCTGGAATGTAAGAACACTCTACATACACTCCGAGTGCAACTCAAAAACTTAAATCTGTCCTCACGCAGTAAAAGGCAGACATTACTGCGATCAGGGACAATGAAAAAAAAAAAAATTGCGACATTTATAACAGCTGTCATCAAAGAATCCACATTTTATTTGGATGCGGATTCGTCGTGGGAAATCGGCTAAGATCGAAAGTCATGGATTTCAAGCCAATTAGTGATCACCTGGCTGTAATCCGCATCAAGGCCACACTACGAAACATCAGTCTAATATGCGCACACGCTCCTATACCGATGATGCTGAGGAGTCTAGCAAGGAGGACCTCCTGGATAGAGCCTACTCGGAGACTTCAATGCAAAAATCGGGAAGAGGACATCTTTGGCGGATTAGTTGGAAAGCACAGCCTCCACGACATTACAACAGATAACCATCAGCTCCTACCCTGTGCGGACGACATAGACATCATGCGTCGCTCTCAGAGAGCTGTGCTTGAGGCCTTCACAGCGATTGAAGAACAGGCGAAACACGTTGGTCTTGAAGTGAATGAGGACAAAACAAATACATGTTATACAAACGAAACAACATCTGTCCTAGGACAAAACATCACTGATGGTAGCAGCAATTTCGAGGTAGTTAAGGAGTTCACCTACCTTGGAACAAACATCAATCCCACAAACGATACCTTTAGTGGAAATCCGAAGAAGAATTACCCTTGTGAACCGCTGCTGCTTCGGTTTGGCAAAACAACTGAGTTCAAAACTCCTCACTCGAAAGACAAAGCGTCTGCAGCTATTCCAAACTTTGATTTGACCAGTCCTACTCTACGGTGCCGAGTGTTGGACGATAAGTAAAAGAGGGGAATTGATACTGGGCACTTTCGAAAGAAAAATTCTTCGAGGGATTTTCGGTCCACTATGCGACCATGATGAATGGAGAAGAAGGTTCAACAGCCAACTGTACGAGCTGTACCAAAATGTGGATGTAGTCTAGAAATCCAAGAAAAGACGACTCGGCCACATCAAGCGAATGGACTACACCGCTCCAGCCAAGAAAGTCTTCTCATCGCGGCCCCCAGGTTCGAGACGACAAAGAAGACCGAACCTACGGTACAGGGACCAAGTGACTGCGGATGCCAGAGCGCTTGGTTTCGGCGACTGGAGAGTACATGCGAGGGACCGTTCCCGATAGAAGGCTGCAGTATCTCAGGCTGAGATCCTTCATGGATTGTAAGCCGGATAACAACAACAACAATAGAAGATAGAATTATCAAACTGACGCACGTCAGCAATAAAGTAAATTAAAAATAGATTCCAATAACACGGCGTGATTGCAGTGGTTGGTTTAGGTATGGGGCTTTGAAGGCAATGAAAAAGTAATGGGGTCCGACTTGTATTTGATAAGTCTTTTCCATAACTTACCTCAATGTGAACCAAGACCACAATAAATTGGCAAACCACAGCTTCGTGACCGTTTTGCCCTTCTTCAAAGAGTCGATGACGATGACGATGACGAACACATCTCATTCGAAACCCAGAAATCAGATTGATTCGTGTACAAAAAATAAATTTTTCTTAAACGAACGTAATATTTCCAAGCTTTTGCTTCCAACTTTTAAGAAAAAAAAGAAAAACACTTTGAATATCAAAAGTATTCTCATTACTCCACAGCTTCGGAGATTTCCATCTGTTGAAATGAAGTGACACAATTCTGCATACGAAACACAAACATGCATACATGCAAATGCAAAAGAAGACCATGGCAATATAGCCACTTCAAAACTTAGTTCTTGAAACTTTCTTAGAACAGAACGGAAATGCATCAAAAGGAATGTCTGAAGAATGTTTTGTTGAATAGGAATAGAAAGAACATTTGAAATATTTATGTAGGTACTCTACGCTCTTTGAGAGTTGTCATTGTCAAGAGAGTGTTTTATTAAATCGCTAGAATTTGGAATTCTGATGTTTGAATTCAATTTGATAAACGCACTTCAAACTTCAAAGTGAATGAGTTTGAATAGTTTCTTGTTGTCACCTTTTCATTTTGAACTTGATTCAGATTCCAGGCAAATACAAAATTCAATAAAGTAAAAATCTCCTTCGAAAACGATGTGTTTGTGGATTGTCAGTATTTTCAAATAACATTTTTACGAGTATGTCATTGTTAACCCGGAGTACACTTCTTTCAAGCTTGATTTCTGCTTTGCGTATGATAGTAGTATTGTTCGACATCCGAGCCTCTCCTCCTCAAAATTGGATACAAAGTGAAAGGCATTGGAATTAATTCGTTTAGATGAACCAAGGAAACACTTTCCACCGGTCACCGTCCGAAAATGTTTAACTACGAAAATGGCAACAAAGACAAAGTTCAAATTCTTTCTATACCGATTGTGTAATCAGAGTAAATCACTTCAATTTGGTTGAGGTA
Source organism: Sphaerophoria taeniata (assembly GCA_943590905.1). Lineage (NCBI taxonomy): Eukaryota > Metazoa > Arthropoda > Insecta > Diptera > Syrphidae > Sphaerophoria > Sphaerophoria taeniata. Next base: position 92,553,835 of record OX016540.1, read on the forward strand.
TGTAGAAATACCTTTCTCTCTTGAATCGATGAGAAAGTTCAACTATTTTCGTATCCGTTAAATTGCAAACATTCGATCCATCATTTTTTGTCTAACTGACATAACAGATTTTTACAAGAGTAGACGGTTAATAGCGTACCTACACACTGACCCGAGTACCTACGATTGATTGGTTGACCATTCGATCATAAATCATTAGGTGCGGGGAAATAACTCCACGGGAACTAACTCCACTGAGGGATTTAATTCCCACTAAGTGAGAACTTACTCCACTTTTGTAAAGTGTAGTTAGTTCCCATGTACAGTGGGAATTAAATTCCTCAAATAATTAGTGGATCTAGTTCCCTTCGAATTTGAAATAATTTGCCACTTTAATTGAGAAAAAATTAAAATAAGAATTCAAGTATACTGAGCAATTTTGTTTGTGAAATTAAAATAAATGTCTTTTAGAAACGAAGTCATTCCTAAATTCAGTTTTTAAGACTGAAAATAATTGTAAAAATCGCATGCACAAAAATATTGAGAAACTTAGAGGAAACCCATTTTTAAGAATCTGACCCCCTATATGGTAGTTCATTAGTCCAGAAATCAAATTCGGGGTTTCTGACCTTTGCTATAAATTTTAAACATTTTCTAAAACGGTATATAACAATTGAAATATACCGCATGCTGTAAGTTTATGTGACATAAAGATAACTTTTTCCAATGCAAACGTTCTTCTGAAGTTTGGTGTTCGGTGAGAGTAGGGCATAATTCTACAAGCACACTGTACTTGAACCCAGTTTCATCTTGTTGTATCTTTTTGTCCCCTTAAATAACTGAGCTATTTCAATAACATTAAAAGTTCCATGAGAAAGACATTTTTTTATTGACTCTATTAACTCTACAATCCTTCTCAAATAGTTAAACAAATTGTATTATTAAGGATTTGGAGCTTGAACCAAAAATTGCAAGCGAGCGAAGCGAGCGGAAAAAATTTTGCCCAAAAGAGAATCAATTTGGGGTGTGAAAATAAAAAAATTCGCGCGAATTTTTTTATTTTCACACCCCAAATTGATTCTCTTTTGGGCAAAATTTTTTCCGCTCGCTTCACTCCCAATCAAACCAAATTGATTTTGAGTGTTACAGATAGTCATCATCCACCAAGGTGAAAAAAGATGCTCAAAATGAATCATTGCAGTGCAGCACCTGCTATCCAGACACTAGCATGCTTTTCCAAATTAAAGGAAACAGCAACAGCTTTGAAAATGAATTGCTCTATCCATTTTGTCGACAAATAGGTAGTAAATAAAAATGATCTTATTTAATTATAGGACATTTTGGGGTTGTTGTTATGACCCACCATAGTGAGTCATTATTAGCTCCGAAACCCATTTTCGGGACTTCTGACTTCCGGACCAGTTTCCCTGCGCCATGTATAAATGTGTGAACTTAGTTCCCATTAGAAAGTTAACTAAGTTCTCACCGTACATGGGAACTAACTACACTTTACAAAAGTGGAGTAAGTTCTCACTTGGTGGGAAGTAAATCCCTCAGTGGAGTTAGTTCCCGTGGAGTTATTTCCCCGCACCAAATCATTAATGATAATAATTGTAAAGTCCAATTTCACTGATGAACTGTGAAATTTGAATTCTTTGGGTGAGGTTTCAGGTTTAACAATTCAAAACAGACCATGAGCAAAACTAGAAAAAAAAAATTAAAGGATTGCTTGACTGAGTCAAACTATGGTTATTTTCGGTGTAAACTCTTTAATAACCATAGTCGGCGGTTTGGAGTTATCGCAGACACCAACAAATGGTTTTTCAACATTTCGTTTCGGGACGACATGTAGACAGGCCCGTAGCCAGAGTTGAATTCAACGTAGGGCAACAGTAGGGATTGCAATCCCGGAATGATTTTTCAATCCCGGGTTTTCGGGATTCAAAAATTTGGATCCCGGGATCCCGGGATAATCCCGGGATTTAAAGAAAAAATAAAAGAAGCAACATCCGGAACCAATATCTGCAAGCTTTTCTGAGTTCAAAACCATTCATAGAATGCGGTCCTCATATTTTGCACACTCAACTCCCCATAGCGCCTGCACTAATAAATTATATATATATACAAAATAAAAAAAAGTTCATACGAAAAACAAAAAGTGATAAAATATTATTATATCACCTTAAAATACATAATTGAATTTTCCAATTGTTAATTTTATTAAACACTCGAAGTACTTCTATGAGATCAATTGATTAAGTTCTGTTTTTTTTTTTTCAAACGCTAGAAATACAAGGTTAGCCATTTTCTCATGTCCCATTGACATCGTTTGAGGCCTATTGATGGCAGTTAGAGTTGAGAATTTGGATTCACATACTGCTCTGCTACATGCTAAAGACGCTACAGACGCAAACAGTTCGTAAGTATCCTTAAACGCCTTTTGGTGCCTGTGCAAGATCTGCATTTGGTTTTCGGATTTATCTTCGAGTTTAATCAAATAATTTTTGACCACAGTAGCCTCCTCCCTTATTGGAATTGTTAGACCTGAAAAGTTAGTTGATATTTGCATTTTTTCGATATGAACGGACTAAAATCCCTGTACTGAAGCGAAACATAAAAAAATAATGTGTTTATGTTAAGTTAAGTTAAGTTTATAAGACGACAAATTGGATCGTATAAGTTGAACATAATAATGATTCATTTATAATTCGTTCAATTTGATGAATGAATTGCATTTTCAAAATGTAGTTACATTATCGGTTTAGATTTTTTGTTAAATACTATAGACGGAGGATCAATCTTAAAGTATATGCGCTGAAATCATTAGCTTTTAATGAAATATAAACGTCAAATTTCGTCTGAAAAATCTCATAATTAAATCGAAAAGTTTGAAGAGAAGCAACTAAATATTCTCTAGTTACTGTATCGATAGTATTTTTAAGACTTTCAATGAAGTTTATATGACCGTTTCTTAAAAAGGATAAGCACAATACGAAGATTATCTTGAAATTTAAATACCTTAAATTTTCAAAAAGTTCACTTTTATAGAACCTCATTCCTAAACACACATGATATTTTTGAAGGTAGGGCATTTACAAGGCAAGCTGGAAAAATGTTGGAAGGTAGGGTAGGACATTTTCATAAGAAGTGAATTTTTAAAGGTAGGGCATTTTTAGGCAGGGTATATTAGGTTGGATAATTTTTGAATGTATCTATATACGGCTGTTTTGTAAGCAGGACATTTTTGTAAGTAGAGCATTTTTGAAGGTAGGGCTATTCTCAATTTCTGAAGGTAGGGCATTTTATATTTAAGGTAGGGCATTGCCCTACTTTGCCCCCCCCCCCCCCCCCTGGCTACGGCCATGCATGTAGAGTGGGATTGAGCAGCCGGCTCTCCTACTATAATTCTGCGCATGATCGCTCTAAAATGAAGGGGAAGAGGAAGTGTCCTCAGGTGTTAGGAAAAAGGAAAATTAGCGATATCGGTCAGTGATTGGGTTCGTTTTTGGAAGGCAAATTGCGCAGCAAAATCAAAAAGTGTTTGGATGCTGTATGCTATGCATGAGAAAGTTGTCGGCACGATGGATGCCGCATTTTTTCACTCCCGAACTAGCGAAGGTGAAGACTGCCCGAAGGAAATGTATACCTAGCTGTGTCCAGTTTCGCGCACCGAACTGGATGAGATCATCTTTATTAAGCGCGCCACCTTGGTTTTGCTCTACTGCGTCGTCTCTTTGGATTGGATTCGAGGACTTTACGGGCCGGATCATTGGTGTCCCTCCTCTCCACGTGACCAAGCAATCTGAGTCTTTGAACCTTCACTCTTTTAGCTTGGCCAGTGTCGCTGTATAGCCCGTATACAGTTCGTGGTTAAATCTTCTCCTGCATTCACCGTTTATGCAGACAGGACCATAGACAGACCCCTCTTTCCCAGTGGGCACTTTGGGCAGGTGCCCAGGGCCCCACGATCGATTAGGGCCCCTTCAGATCAAATACAAAGTCTCTTGTTTCTGTCTTTATTTATTTATTTATTTATTTCCAATCTACGAAATTACACTCAACAGATTTATAAATTTAGATACATAATATATGCTGCCCATACAAAGTGCGATGTGCCTCAATTGCCAGCAGCGAGCGGTCTAGTTCTTAAAGAAGTTGATGGAGCATACAAGTGTACACAGCAAAGTAAACTCTCAGAATCTATAGTTCCAGACAAAATGTCACGAACAAACATGAAAATATACATTTTCCTTCTCGCTTCTAGGGATTGAATGCCAAGAAATAAGCATTAAGATTTGTATGAAAGATTACTAAAATTATTGTTTTCCAATAAACCCCGAAGAGCAAATCTCAAAAATTTCTTTTGTACATTTTCAATTCTTCTTACATTATAATCGGTATAGAGCTCCACACTACGCAATTGTATTCAAGAATCGGTCGAACAATGCTACAGAACAAAACTATCAAGATCCTTTTGAAAAAGTTGGGAATCATTTAAAGATGTACCTAACTGTAGAAAAAAAATTTGTATCATCTGCATACAAGAGGCAGTGAGAATTTTTAATAGAACTTGGAAGATCATTAATAAAGAGTAAAAATAAAGAAGCACCTAAATGACTGCCTTCCGGAACTCCAGAAGTCACTTTAATTTCTTTAGAAGAAAAGTCTCCAATTCTCACATATTGCTTTCGTCCAAATAGATATGAAGAAAACCATTGAAGAAGTGGCCCATGAAAACCATATGCTTTAAGTTTTCAGTGTATACAACATGCACCTATTTTCTACTATCTACTTTGTCAGTTCACTAAACGATAACCAATATTAATTACCAAAAACCATTTTTTTTTTATTATGGCCCTATGCTGTCAGTCCAACTGAATAGAAGACAGAAATTTAAAATAAAAACCTTTCTTCCCATAATTAATACCCTCACCGGTCATTTAAAACAGCGTTTAAGTTCGTATTAGAATATCAGTAAAATTTTTGATTTATTTTTTCGCTCGAAAGTTCTGAAAAGATGAGACAAAGTTGCAAGGAATTTGAAGATGTTAATGAAAAAGAGTTGGAAATAGAATGTTCGCACTTTGACAGAATACTTGAAAATTGTTAACAGTGAAAATAAAGATTGCATATTAAAAATATATCATCTTTTGATTAATTTCAGAATGAAGAAATCGCATTGAAAACCTTTTTAAGCATGACAAACTAACTGCAGTGGGTGTGTGCATGCGCCTTAGGTCCTTATTGATTATCCCTCAAACAGTATTGACATATGAAATTGGTCGCATTCAACGCGGAATTACTTGATTGAGAACTGATGACGTTTCCGGCTAAATCAGTTTAGACTTTTTTGTTTTTTTGAAAGGAATGACAAATCTGAGAACAGTTATAATTTGTCATTTATGCTTGAAAATTAAGATTATTTCAGCATAAATTGGAACAATTGCTAATAAAATCTTATTTTACAACAATTAAAAATTGAAAATAAGCTTAAGCGGTTATATTTTTGTGATTTCAAGGGAAAACGGTCTATGGGTAGTATAAGTAGGTAAAGTTGATAACAATTTTATTGAAATTACATTTTTTTTATTCTTCTCCGGGAAGTTAGTCCTGTGGACCACAGGGTCACACTCATAGGCCATAGGGCCCCACTATCCTAGTATATGCCCAGGGCCTCCAATAGATCAAAGACGGCACTGACCATAGATCTTCCGGCTTAGGTTGCTCTCCTCCGTTTTTGACAGGGTCTATGCTTCTGCACCATTTAGCAGAACGGGGATGATGAGCGTATTATAGAGCGCCACCTTAGTTGTTCGGGAGAAGGTTTTACTACTCAATTGCTTTCTTAGTCTGAAGAAACAGCGATAAGCAAGTGTTATTGCGTTATATGCATTGTAACGAAGCGTTACACTAAGCAACCATAACGCCAACAATCCCATCCAAAAAAACCCACAGCCAACAGAAGTATGAATGAGCTTAACGTCAGTACCTGACAACTAAGTCTTACCTGACGGTGGAGCTATCCACACTATCGCCGTGCAATTTCCAACCGAAGTTGGCATTGTCACTATGCTTCTTTTAAGAGGGCACTAAACCTCTTCCTGATGATCCACCAGAATACAAAAGAACACCTCAACTTTCAAAAGAAAGAAGCGGGTACCCTGCATCTAGATCCACACCAATACCAATTGAATTAGTGCCAGCTCTTATTCATCTTGGTTTGATTCTAGACTACTATTCATGCAACACACGGAACTGCACTCAACCTTCAGTCACGCGAAAGAAGAGCCGTTGTCCGGACACGGAAAAACTGCTCAACCCTCCGTTACAGGAAGAGCCGTTAACCGTGCTTTGCGAATAGTAGCTGAGGCCAAACTCAGACAACCACAACCCCCGCGAAGGTCCATCCCACTAGTGAGTTGCTAAAGCTCACTACCCGCGGTACCCAATTGCCCCTGGGTGGAGGGTGGTCACATATATTTTTGTATAACAATTAGTTATACATATTTTGTTTTCGTGACATCTTTTTTGTTTTTGCTGCTTTTGTCCTACTGGCGGACGAGGGGCACTGCTCACCCTCTGTCAAGTATATCCACATTGATCGGAGGAATGGACCAGCCAATCAAGGGACACACCCAACATTTTGTCTAACTTCCTTGGCGTTTATCCACGTTCGGTACTCGTTAATCGTATTTTCCTCCTTTACTATGCTATGGGTCACATAGTATCTGTTAAGGATCGTATTAATCTTCATTGTACTTCCTGCTTCAATTCGCCAATTCCATTAGACTAAAGCTGTCTACGTTCGCAAGTTCAAGCCAATAAATTGACAAGAACCTCTCGGAGGCCCCACGAGAAGGTGTAGATCAGCACGTTCACTTCAAATTGTCACAATATTTACTTGGAAACCGTGTTTCCTTTCTAAATCGTCAAGATCCATGATTTCACCCCCACCCACAGCCAACAGCAATCATCAATGCAATACACAAAACACCGCCACAGCCATATAAAAAACATCAAGTACAACAACCAACAACAACAACCGACAACCGCCATGCCAAAACAATTCATCCACACACCACACTGAACACCGCTGCCGCCACCAACAATTTACCGAACATCGCCGTCATCAACCAAAAAGCAAAGCAACAAAAATATAAATATTTTTCCACTTTACTTATATAAAAATTCACACCCAGTTTTTACTACAAATGTTATAAGTAAAAGGTAAAAATAGACGACAATCCGAAGCTTGCTACCGAAGTAATATAGGTTTATTGCCTTAGCACTGAAGTACTTGTTTCCCTCGATATTCCCATCCGTGGGCTTGTTATAATATAACATAGCGTGCTGTGCGATAACAAAAATCCGATATTCCCTCGCACTCTTCTAGTCGTGGGCACTTTGATTGATATTCCCTCGCACTCTTCAAGTCGTGGGCACTTTGACCGATATTCCCTCTCACTTTTCAAGTGGTGGGCACTTTCCTCCGTTTTTCCCTCGCACTCTTCAAGTCGTGGGCACTTTGACCGACCGATATTCCCTCGCACTTTTCAAGTGGTGGGCACTTTCTCCCGATATTCCCTCGTACTCTTCAAGTCGTGGGCCCTTTCCTCCGATTTTCCCTCGCACTTCACAGTGGGTGGGCACTTTTACACTAGGCTATTATTATTTACCTTATATAAGTATTATAATTAAAAATGTATTAGATTGTAAGCGTTATGAATTAGTAGTAAGAAGAAAATAAATTGAATTAATAATAAATCAAAACTCTTCTTATCAATTAAGTGGTTCGGATTTTTCTCCTCTACATTCGAGTTTCGTGCTTTCTCGATACGACCCCTGGTTATCTGGCGAGCTTACCTCAGTCTTAGTTAAAGAAGCATCACAGCATCTATCGTGATTCTGTCCAAGACTTCGGTGTTTAGTGTCCTTTCTTGTTTTGCCCTCATTGGCTGCTTAACTCAGAGTGCCTTCAGTCGATCGCAATATAATCAATCTGGTTTACAGTTTGATCTGGAGACCTCCAGCTCCAGGTCCCCTTTCGGATATTACTTCTATGTTTCGCCCCCCTGAAAAATCGATAAACCTGAATCCGTTATCGAAGTTTTTTTTCGTGCAGGCTGTGTTTTCCAACTGTTCCACCAAAGATGTCCTCACTTCCCAGTTTGGCGTTAAAATCTCCGAGGACAATTTTAACGTCGAAGCTAGGGCATTGCTCGTCTGTCTTGTTGAGAAGCTCGTAGAATTTGTCTTTGGTGTCATCAATATTTTCTTCTGTGGGGGCGTGAGCGCATATTAGGACATGCTGCCTAAGCCTGCCTCCAACAACAAATCCACTTCCAAACAGACGCTGTTGTTGTTCTCTGTAGCACTCGCCGTTGTAGATATCGCAGTTTTTCATCTTCCTTTTGCCCGGCTCATCGCATTTCCTGGATAGCGGTTATATCCGCTTTATAACGATCTGGGGTCTCCGCTAATTGTTCGGCTGCACGTTGTCTGGTAAGGGACCTAACATTCCACGTGCAGATCCGAATTTTGTTGTCCTTATTTCGTTTGCATGGTTTGTCATTAGTATCCGAGGCTTGTTGTTGCTTCGAAACTAGCTTTTCGTTATGTGATTGGGAAGTCACGCCAAAGCACGACCCCCAACCTGGAGGGCCAGGTCCTTATTTTAACTTCAAGGGCAAAAAGCCGAATAAACCGCTCCTTATCGGCCAAAGACATATGTCGAGGTAGCCCGTATAAGGTGTTCACTGAAAAGTTCCCCTAACTGGAACTGTAGACGCCATCGTTGACTCCATCCAGGGAATTCTTCCACTGCAGCCTGGAAAAGGGAGTAGTGCCTCAGTGGAAAACACTCTCACAGCCCTTTCTCGTTAGCTGTCGCCAACAAACTTCCATAGGGGTTTTACCCTATCTCCAGCTAAGGTACTAGACATCCGTTGGTCACCAGGTGGAGGTACGAGTAGGACTTGGTAGACAGAGGTTGTTGAGGACGCTAGGATCCTCATAAGTGCACTGATGTCTACCATTTGACGGACTATGACAACGACCTTACGGCGGCGTGACCTTAAATGCTTGAAATGCTTGTATGTTTAAAATTGAAAAAAAAACCGGTGATTCCCAACTGTTTTCCCTGATTCATAAGTAAACCAAAGTGAATAGCAATATTATTCTGACAGATGAGATATTAAAAAGAGCTTCACAAACATCTAAAACAAGATCCAATTCTAGTCGAATCGCTATCAGTCGCTATTCCAATATTCATAAAGATATCAGATACAAACAGTTAAGCAATAGTCTTATTTTTTTGTTGCTTTCTACTTTTATGGCCTTGCCCTTGCCGGCAATAGAAATTGACGATAGCTTAAAATTGAATGTTGCAGTCAAAGAGCTTGGTTTCGTGGTTCGTAGTTTATAATTGACAAAATTTAGCCGTTTGTATTTTTAGAAGCCTCCAAGAAGTGAGCTCAAAACCTACAATTATTGTCATTTGAGGCCCTTAATTGAAGACGAAGTACTTTGAGTTCTGTGATTGTGATTACTCTATTGTCGAATATTAGATGCTTAAAGTATGCTACTGGGCATCCATTCATCTGAACAATTCTCATGACATCTTAACTAACGCAATACACAAAGACAAACACGAAACACTGCCTTTTTATCACACACAGTGAGTGTCCAGTTGGCACAAAACTAAAAAGGACCTAACAACAATTTTCATGCGATAAAAAGGACAAGCTTTGGAAAACATAACTTTTGTTGTAGTTACTTCTACTTAAACTCTTGATGCTGTTGCCTTTTGTTTAAGAAAAGTATTTGTGAATGCGGATGTCCGGAACTACAGACTGAGATTGTGGCAAAAATGCAGATGCAGATGCCGACGAGGCTACACATTTCAAAAAGTAAAGCTCAGTAATTCGGAAAACAATGCACTAATCTGCAGGAAAAGCCAGCAGCATGGTTAGCAGAGAACAGAGAAATAAAATTTACGACAATTTTTGGAATTGGAAGTGAAACTTGTGTCGTTTTTAATTCACTGCATTTTTTGGCTTCAAAGTTATACACAATGAAATTGGCAAATTATAAAATTTGAAATGAGCTTTCGGATGGGCGAGTGAATTAAAATGGAATACGAACGTTAACCAAAAGTGCTTTAAGTTCGTTTTGGAACTTCTGGGACTAAGTTGTCAATTTTTGAATCTTTTCAGCCAGTCAACAATAATTTCCGAGCATGAATATTAAAATCCTCGTATTAAATTTAATTTTACGCTATTAATAACGCAAAGTAATAATATGATCAGCTTAAGTAAGCAGCAACATCTCAATTGCCAATGTCATGAGTACGATTTAACCATCCATAAACGCTTGGCGCATCAATTTTTCATTTGGCAATTAAATAACAATAAACACAAAAATATGAAAGATAAAAGATGATTCTGCAAAAGAGAAAAAACCGATTGCACAAGCTCCGAATGGATAAACATTAAAATGAATAATCATTGAGCACTCACTCCGACTGGGCACTCGGAAAGAATTAAAAATTAATAAACGTTAAATGAGCAATTGAAAAAAAGTAATTATTGTTTGTTGGCGTTGCGAGTGTACTCTCTTGTACTCGTTATGCTGTGTGCCGAAGTTGACTTATGTCAAACACAAAGGTGTCACTGGCAGGCCCGTAGCCAGGATTTCGGTTCGGGGGGGGCTTGTTCAATTTCGAAGAAGTAATTCTTTATACAAAAATTTTAAAAAAAAAACTACATAATGTAAATGTTTTATTTTTGTTTGTATTTTTTTTTTAATTTAATTAAATAAATAGTTTGGATTTTTACAGCAATAAACGCCTCGTCTTTTTTTAGACATAATGTAGATCACTTCATCTGGATCCACATCAATACCTGAGTGAACAGACAGCATTGCAAGTGCGCTTAGTCTTGGATGGCCCATAACGCTTCGGGATACTGTTTTGATCCTTTTCATCGTTGAAAAGGTTCTTTCAACGATAGCTGTTGTAACTGGTAGTAAGGCCAAAATTGTAAGCAAGTAGCTTATGCTCCTGAAGTAGGTCTTGTCACATATATCTAGCAGTTTCAGAACATCGGAAGAGGGATCCTTACTTACTTTACTTACTTACTTAAGGTGGCGCTACAGTCCGGGGTGGACTTGGGCCTCAACCAACAAACCTCTCCAGCCAGCTCGGTCCCTAGCTCGCTGTCTCCAGTTTCGCACGCCGAGTTGGTTGAGGTCGTGTTCAACTTGCGCGCGCCACCTGAGCCTTGGTCTTCCTCTACTGCGTCTTCCCTCTAGGGTGGATTCGAAGACTTTACGGGCCGGAGTATTGGTGTCCATCCTCTCAACGTGACCGAGCCATCTGAGTCTTTGGACCTTCACTCTTTTAGCTAAGTCAGTGTGGCTGTACAGCCCGTACAGTTCGTCGTTAAATCTTCTCCTAAATTCACCGTTTATGCAGACAGGACCATAGATCTTACGTAGAATCTTTCTCTCAAAACGGCCAAGTGCGTTCTCATCCGTTTTTGACAAGGTCCATGCACCATATAGCAGGACGGGGATGATGAGGGTCTTATAGAGCGTCACCTTAGTTTTTCGGCCCGAAGAAACAGCGATTAGCAAGAGTTATTCTTCGTCTGATCTCGGCGCTGATGTCGTTGTCCGTATTGATAGCGGAGCCAAGGTATACAAAGTCCCTAACTACCTCGAAATTATATGCGTCTATCGTGACGTTTTGTCCAAGACGTCGGTGTCGGAATAAAACCTACAAAATTTTCCCGAAGCATACTTTTCGTGGGCTCTATACAGCAGTCAACATATCGGACACATATTGAAAGTTGCTCAGTGCCAGGAACATCCATTGTTTCATCAGCCAGAATGCTAAAACAACTCGATCTTATAACCCGGTTAGATATTTTTCTGGTGATAATAACAGAGCATATATCCAAGATTTCGTTTTGGATATCTGGGCTTATATAGGTTGCATTTTTTAAACTGGTTACGATGTGGTTACATAAGTAGTGAGGAACTAATAAGAGAATATACAAACTTTTGTTCAAATATTTTTTTTTTAAATCATTTCGGGAGGGGCTTGAGCCCCTCTAGCCCCCCCTCTGGCTACGTGCCTGGTCACTGGTCAAGAGGCAGTGTCTGCACAAACTGGGTTAAGCGACAACGTCAATAATTACAACTTGAAGTTTAACGATGACAGTCTGCTGAAAAGCAAGACACGTCAAGTGTGGGATTTACGGTCTTGAAGCTTCATTAAAGAAGTAGTTAAGATGTGGAAACAGTTTACGTTTGGTTTGGAGATTTGAAGAAAAAAATCATTGGAGTGGAATTAAATTATGAAATATTTTGTAACACTGCTTGCTGGATGAACGTCTTTTGACGTTTAAAGTTATTGGTACATGCGAACTTAGACTATTGGTGTTTTTGGCTTTTTTTTTCTTTTCGTCTTTCACTGTTTGGGCTTGTAACGAAGTGTTACATGTTCTTATACAAAAATTTCAATTCCCTAATAAATACCAAATAAATGGGTCAGTTTTTGCATTTCGCATTCATAAAAAGCATATATATACAGGCAAGACTCATTCTAGCATGGACTAACATACATTTCGATTTGGCCTTGAATGCATACCAGACAATCCATAAGCAAAAATATCCGGTATGACTCAATTACCCGGACAGTGTTTGCATTCATCATCAATACCATTCACAGCGTCATAAAAAACATCGCCTAAGCAATTTAAATCGAATCACAGGAAAGTTTAACATTCGCATTCCGTTTCAGTAGTAAAATTCATATGAGGGTCAGTACTTTCGTAGGAAAGGCACCGCTACCACTACCTTTCGTTACTACTTTTGTTGTCATTTCAACTTTTGGCTTCGAATCGAGTGTTTTTGGTCACTTCCGCAGCCGACCGTGCAGGGTGCAGCAACCGCCATTTATTAATTAAAGCTTCCCCCACCAGTGGTAAGGGGCTTTAATATCGAAGGAAATTGTCCTGAGTGCCACCAGGGGCCTTAAATAAACCTGCTGATCGACCAGAGCTATTGCCTGCCGTGCCGAGTGCCACCAGGGGCCGTAAATAAACCTGCTGATCCACCAGAGCTATTGCCTGCCACGCCAAGTGCCACCAGGGGATTTAAATAAACCTGCTGATCCACCAGAGCTATTGCCTGCCGTGTTGTGCCACCAGGGGCCTTAAAATGTAGCTGCTGATCCCAGAGAAATAAACCCGTCGAGTAAAGAATTTACCGATAGAGACGTCAAATAACCGGACATCCGAATAAACGGAAAAAGGAACTGATGCAAAGTAGAGGCGATTATAAAGCATTCCGGGATTGTGTATTGGTAGAGATGCTGTTAATGCCTGCCCAATGTAGATGTTACAATCATCACTTAATGTAGATATGGCAGCATTGAAGGACATTGTCGTTGCGATTACCAGGTTCCCACGTAAGAATATCCACAAAGTCAACTGGGTATCACCTGATCAAGGAACTCGTGATACGTTCGAATCTTGTTACCAGCGCTTGTACTCATGTTCGAAGAGCTCGATAAAGAGGAAAGAGTAAGTCCTGAAACCAGAGTGCCGGGTGTGGAAGAAAAGTGGACAGGCGTACATCATTTTTTAGTATACCCTATAAGATTTTACTTCATCCTATGAGATCGGAAAGTCAATTAAATAGAGTACAAATGTACAAAACCAACACGAGAGAAATCGACATCCCAGTTTAACTGATAAGACTAAGACGGTTCTACATTTTAAGTCAAGTATCCTGTATCCATATTACTATCCAGACCCGTCAACATTTTCAATGAATTCCGACAATGGGATGGACTTGCCCGAGCCCTTCCCAAACTAGTGTTGGAAAAAGCAATTTGTAACATCTACAAAAGGGACCTTCGTCCTCTTGACATCTTTGGAGGGAGCCCACAGGCTGGACAAACAAAAATGAAGTAGAATATTAAGCTTGGTATAGAAGACAGTGGGCTGGACCCCTAGCTCGTATGATTAAAGAGGAAACCGACGCACGGAAAGTAACTTGCTGTAGTGTTTGGAGATAGCACGGCAAACTAAATTTGTGCGGGAAGGATATCGTAGATCAGGACACTCGAAGTACTGGGGTGCGAAAGTGGGCCATGGAAGAACCTGCTGAATGAGCCCGGACGGGATACCAGTTTGAAGAGCAGATGAAGGCAGAATTCTCATCGGCCAGGCCGGCGCGCGCGGTGGTGATGGCGATAAAGAAAAAAATAGAACATGGTTTAGTATTTTTGCTTTTGCTTTTTACATTTATTTCAAATGAAAAAAAATACACGTTTTCGAACGTTTAAAAACGGTGTACGAAGTTTAACCCGCCGTAGTATTGGGGCTGGCTGTTTCCCCATGGACCACCTAAATGTTGCCCATACCTAGCTATTCCATCAATGTAATTTTGACCATCACTACTGGTCCAAATAGGAAATTTTGAATTTAGATATACATCATATCCCTGAGGACCTGACCCACCCATGCTAGATCCATCTAAACTGAATCGGTCCTGTTTTGGAAAAGATTAGTAAACATTTTGAAAAATTTCTTTATATAATTACCGATTGAGGATAGGCCACAACAACGCCCAAACACACGATGAATGAAATGATAAGTTTTGGATTCATTTCTAAACTCAAGAATGAAATAATATAATTCTTTGCGGAATTGCAGCGAACTGATAAAACATTTGAATCTCTTTTTGGTATTTATAGTCGAGAAAGATGATAAAAATTTAGCTGCAGGAAGTTTTGGGGATTTTTCTGCCTAATTTTTTAATGAGGGTTGTATCTTAATTTCTAAATTGCAAATCATTTTTCTATTTGTGTTATTTATTTGTTAATTCAACAAATATTTCTGTTTAGATAAGTTTTCTTCAAAACAGATCATTCTCTGAGATAAACGTTTCTGTCAAACTTCAACGGCAAATAAAATTGCATTCGTTTCTATGGAGATGGTGGTACGTGCTAAATGGCAATCATAACACTCGATCAGTATTTCATTTGTGCTTTCAAGAGGTGGAACCAAGCCTGCTTCAGTTTTTGCCTGAAACCAACCTCTAACTATCAACTCTCCAAACCTGCATTGCATTTGCATGTCCTTTGAGGACGATGAGGTCTCAGCTTCTTTCGGAAGTTGTAAGTGACAGTACACAAATATTGGAGAGGTGCATACATCCATTTCTCAACTGTCGTGTACACAATCCCTTATTGGGGTGCTACCATATATGTACCGATTATAGATTATAGGAGCTTAGATGGACTGGCGCTGTCTCTGGAGTCCAACTTAAAACCCTCCATCTTGAAGTGATGTATTCTGATAAACAGAAAAAAAGGGTGAACATAAGCGCTATCAAGGTTATTCACGTGCAATATGGTTTGACAATTCCGTCGACGTCGAGGATTTTAAACCTGAACAGAAGCCAGCGAAGATGATCTGGGAAATGTCGTTTTATATTACTTATGTAACTTAAAAAATGTGTACTTCATTTAAATAACAACAAAAACTAAAAAATATATTGAAACTGGCCAATTTTTTTCTTATGCAGTTCTCTCATTTGCTCAACAACAAGCAAGTGCTTCTGACGAGCACGAGCATTTGCCTCCTGTGGGTAAAGCAATAGCTGGTCGTCCAAAATTAACACCTTTCTGGCATGCTCCGTATACAACACATGCAGATCGGCTGCGTAAGATGTACCTTCATCAATTTGACTGACACGAGAAGTGATCACATCAGCCTTTGTTGATTGTTTCCTTGGTAGCTGCCTCAAATTGGAGTTGGAGAGTAGGTAAGCGTCTTCGAAAATATGATTTCTGCTTGATGGACTGCCATCTACCAAGCACCAGTGCTGGGTTACTCTTACTGGTGCTTGGTAGTCCATCATGCTCCTCGATTGCAGATGGAAGGAACTCAGAATTACTGTCAATACAGATAGAATCCTTTTCGAGCTGTTCACATATCATATCTTGAACAAAGGTATCGAATGGATCACAAACTGGAAGAGGTACAGGGTTGCTGATGAATATTGCTTAATGTAGCAAAATAAATTTTTTTTGAGTGTTTGGAATTCATTTTAATTTTGTTCATATTAAATTTTATTGTTCATTAAATTTTAATAAATATAGATTAGTTAGTTTTAAAAATAATGGATTTTAAATGTCCCCCCCACCCCCGCTCGTTGATGCAAGTTCATTCAAATTTGTTGGTTTTGACTTGTAGATTTCCTGTTTGCAATAACCCCACAAAAAAAATCAGGTTGTCAAGTAACGGTCTCCAGTAACCGTAACGGTGTGACCGTTCTTCGAAGAAATACGGCCCGGCAATGCATCATGACGAAACTGCACACCGTACTGTGACACGAAGTTGATGCAATTCTGTCTCATGGAGTATCTGTGGGTTGGAAGTACTCCATATTCGACAATTTTGTTTGTTGATGTTGCCGTTTAAATCAAAATGAGCTTCGTCAGACATAAAAAGATAGTTCAACATGTTTCCGTCCTCTTCCACCATTTAGAGCATCTTCTGGCAAAATTCCAAGCGAATCGGCAAGTCTACTGCATTCAGTTTGTTGGCCATTTAGATTTTATAGGGGAATAAGTCCAAGTCATTTTGCATAATTGACTGCAATGACTGTCTGCTTATACCCATTTCAGCAGATAAGTTTCTAGTCGAAACTCTTGGATTATTTTGTATGGCAGCAGCTACAGCAGCTTTAGCTGCGTTTTATTATTACAATGATCTGATCCGGATCAGATCATGAAAATAAAACAGCTTCTATCATCAATTTACTAATCACGTCACGTTTGGAAATTGTTTGAAATTTATTCATTCTGTCAATTACATCGGAGTTGCCCTACGATAATTTTGTTCAACGATTACTCTGTTGTTTTTTAAGTGAAAAAAGCTTTTGCTATGTAATTGAAAAATATCTCATTCCCGGATAATAAATGTGTGAAAGTGGCAGCCCAGTTTTTATTGAAAATATACGCCAACATTTCAACTTGTGTGCGGAAGAAGAACTAATTTTTGGATCACAAAAATTGATCCAAGTAAAAAGTAGGATTTCGATTTGTTGTTGTTTCACATATAAATTAATGATCTGATCTGGATCATTGTGATAATAAAACACAGCTTTTGTTTCCTCAGTCCGAACTGAAGGATTTCGATGGTAAGACAAATTTCATTATAGTCCATCTGCTCGGAGGATTGCCGCCAAACGTGCGCCTATATTCTCTTTGAACCAAAATTACGGATTCCAGTGCATAATAACGGCGGACAATCCAAATTCTTGCTTCAGTGCCCCAGTTATCCGTTTTTATTAAATCTAAGAATCAATCTGCAAAAAAAAAAAAAACTAGATTCATTAAATTCAAAAAAAAGTTATTTTCTTTTTTTTGTAGCAGCTTTCGTCAGCCACCCTGTACTGTATTGCCCGTTACTCTGTTTGCCTTTTTTGTTTCTGTACGATTCACTATGACTATATAGCTGCGTTTTATAGCTGCGTTTTATTATCACAATGATCCAGATCAGATCATTGATTTATATGTGAAACAACAAAAAACCGAAATCCTACTTTTTACTTGGATCAATTTTTGTGATCCAAAAATTAGTTCTTCTTCCGCACACAAGTTGAAATGTTGGCGTATATTTTCAATAAAAACTGTGCTGCCACTTTCACACATTTCTTATCCGGGAATGAGATATTTTTCAATTACATAGCAAAAGCTGTATATTTTTAACTTCCCAGAGGAAGTTATTTTAATGGGGCCGATTTTGTGAATCTCCAATTTTCGCATTTCTCGATGTTTTGAGGTCACTAGAGTCCGAATCAAGCGTTTTTAAGATGATGTCAGTGTGTGTGTATGTGTGTTCGTATGTGCGTTACGTTTTTTCAGTTCGATTATCTCGCGAACCAATCATCGTATTGTCATATCGTTATTGTAATGGGGCTGATTTTGTGAATCTCCAATTTTCGCATTTCTCGATGTTTTGAGGTCACTAGAGTCCGAATCAAGCGTTTTTAAGATGATGTCAGTGTGTGTGTATGTGTGTTCGTATGTGCGTTACGTTTTTTTCAGTTCGATTATCTCGCGAACCAATCATCGTATTGTCATATCGTTATTGTAATGGGGCTGATTTTGTGAATCTCCAATTTTCGCATTTCTCGATGTTTTGAGGTCACTAGAGTCCGAATCAAGCGTTTTTAAGATGATGTCAGTGTGTGTGTATGTGTGTTCGTATGTGCGTTACGTTTTTTCAGCTCGATTATCTCGCGAACCAATCATCGTGTTGTCATAAAATTGGTCTCATTCCACGCGGTATTGTGTTGTTAAGAGCTGATTAGATTTTGAGCGAAATCCGCTTAGCGGTTTTTAATGGCAATCAAAAATCTAAGACAACCTTATAAAAAATTAATTATTTTGTTATTATAAAGGGTTTTCCAATAAGAGGTGTTATTTTGAATAGCCCGCTATTTCGGTAGTTGTCACCTTTGAAGCTGTCATTTTTTGACATTTGACAAGTAGAAACTACGCCATTAAATGGAGCGATACACGCTTCAACAACGCATTGAAATTATTAAAATTCACTATAAAAATGGTGAAAATTTTGCAGAGACGGTTCGTAAAACTAAAACATTTTTGGGTCGTTGTGAAGCACCTTGTCGGACCGCAATACAGAAATTGGTGGACAAACTCGAGCTGTTGGTTGGGACAATTTAGTGATGTGAAGAATAAAACCCGTGCACGTCGCTCAAGAACAACTGAGAATATTGCTGTTGTAGCCCAAAGTGTTGAAGAAAACCCAGGTTTGTCCATTCCTCGTCGTTCTTTGGAATAAGGCATTCCACAAACGCCATTACACCGTATTTTGCATAAAGACTTGGGTCTTAACGCTTATAAAATTCAGTTAACACAAGAACTCAAGCCGGCTGATCATCAACAACGTCGTGTCTTTGCTGATTGGGTCCTTGAAATGCATGAAAATGATCCGGAATTTCATCGAAAAATCATCTTGACTGATGAGGCCCATTTCCACCTCGGAGACTACGTCAACAAGCAAAACTGTCGCATCTGGGGCTCGGAAAACCCAGGAGTTATTGTTGAAAAGCCTCTCCATCCTCAAAGCGTGACTGTTTGGTGCGGTTTATGGTCCCGCGGGGTCATTGGACCTTACTTTTTCGAAAATGAGGCTGGAGCAACAGTTAGGGTCAATGGATTGCGCTATCGAGAGCTGATTAATGATTTTAACTTCCCAGAAGAAGTTATTGTAATGGGGCCGATTTTGTGAATCTCCAATTTTCGCATTTCTCAATGTTTTGAGGTCACTAGAATCCGAATCAACCCTTTTTATGATGATGTCTGTGTGTGTGTATGTGTGTTCGTATGTGCGTTACGTTTTTTCAGCTCAATTATCTCGCGAACGACTCATCGTACTGTCATAAGATTGGTCTCATTCGACGCGGCATTGTGTTGTTAAGAGCTGATTAGGTTTTGAGCGAAATCGGCTTAGCGGTTTTTTAATGGAAATCAAAAATCTAAGGCAACCCTAATACAATGACAATTATGAGGTGACGTGAAATAACGCCCGACGAAATAAGGCCCCATAGGGCTTTATTTCCATTTCTTATGGAAATAAAACCCCTACAAGGGTTGGGGTCTTATTTCCATTGCAACTTAGAAATAATGCCCGTGGGGCCTTATTTAGGTTTTTCTGTTTTGATTAGAAAGTTGGCGCAGGGAAACTCGTCCCGAGATCAGAATTCCCGAAAATTGTTTTCTGAACTTCTGATCTACTTTAGAGGGTCATAAGTGCCGACTTCGATTTAGGGATTATTAATCCACTATGGTGGGTCAATAGTCCAAATTAGGTTTTACTTTTAATGGGACAAAAGTCCAAATAAAAAAAAAGTGAAACAACGAATGCTCATGCTACGAAAATAAATAAAAACCCTAAATTCCTGTATGTAGGTATACAACGCTACAAAAAAATCTTACAAATAATTAGGACCACGTTTCTTTATTAGCCGTCGACAAAATGGTCAGAGCAAATCATTTTTCAAAGCTATTGAGGTTTCCTTTTATTTGGAAAAGCAACCACTACACATCCTGTAATGCAAAGATAGATTTTAGCAAGAAATTCAATTATTAATTTTCAGCATCTTTTTGAATTTCGAAGAAAAATTCAAGATCGATTTGATTTAATTGCGAGCGAAGCGAGTGAAAAAAATTTTGCCCAAAAGAGAATCAATTTGGGGTGTGAAAATAAAAAAATTCGCGCGAATTTGTAGAATGCCGTACCCTCACAGAACTTTGACATCCCAGAGTGCAGAAGAACGTTTGCATTGGATAATGTTTTCTTAACGTCACATAGACTTAAAGCATGCGGTATCTATGTTTCAGCTGTATGTACAGAAAAAACCTTAAAATGTAATAAAATTATTTATTATTTTACAAAATGTTAAAATTAATCGCGAAGGTCGAAAACCCTGAATTAGATTTCTGGACAAATGAACCAGCATAGTTATTCAGTAGTCGCAAAATGAAATTCGGCACTTATCACCCACAATAGTGGGCCATTATTTTTATCTTCTGGAAATGCGGCCTTATTTCCATGTAAAATGTGGCCTTATTTCCACAACTCAATTGCAATAAGACCTGTCGGGTGTTATTTCGATTTCTTCATGGAAATAAAGCCGCATTTAAGGTGGGGCCTTATTTCGTTGGGCGTTATTTCACGTCACCCAATTATGATAATATCTGCAATAATTTCAATAATAGTGCAAAAAATCTTATAGTTAGTGGAAAAAAAACAATATTCAGGAGTATCATATACTATATTTGATTACTAGCTGACCCACCAAACGCTGCTTTGCCGTATAAATATTAATTTTCGGAAATACTAATCCGATTAGAAAAATTGCTTCAATAATAGAAAACTACAATATTCAGGAGCAATATAGGCTGTATTTTACTGTGCAAAGTAGTTGTGAATGAGTCCACGAAATGGTACGATCAACTTTTGCAGATGGCGCCACTGTTATTCGATAAACTTAATGTTTTCATAAAATCATCAGTTTTATGGAATTTGACTTTGAACCAACGTGCGTGTACAACTACAACGGGATGCATCGGCTGAATATTTTGCAAAACAACTAATGTTTTTACGTATTTTTCTACTCTGGGAAGTTAGTCGTGTGGACTCCATGGGTCGCACTCATATTTGACAAAATGATTTTTCACTTAAAAAACAACAGAATAATCGTTCAACAAAATTATCGTAGAACAACTCCGATGTAATTGACAGAATGAATAAATTTAAAACAGCTGAAAAACGTGACGTCATAAGTAAATTGATGATATAAGCTGTTTCGGATCAGATCATTATAATAAAAAAACACAGCTAATGTTCATTATGCAAATTCGCGTCTAGAGATTCGCGACTTTGCGATTTTTCGAAATTTTCACAACAAATTAATTAATTTTAAATAAATTGTAGATTGTCAGTTGTCACTTTGACTTACTTAATTTCAAATGATTAGGTTTGTTTGCTTTGTTTTTTTCACGAACTGTCATTTTTTGTACGGGTTCAGATTCACCATTTTAATAAAAAGGAATTAGTAATTTACTAGTTAGTAAAACGATTAAAAAGGATTAACATTTTCGAACAGCTACTAAATTACTGAATATCTAGCAAATTCTTAACTAGTAATTTGCTAAGCTCTTAACATTTAAAATTTTGCGCCATTCACTTTATTAAGTGAAAATCTGAATTAAAAAAAGCCAAAACCAGGAAAATATTTTCTTGGGTTATTCAGTTAAACGAAGCAAGGAAAAGGACATTTTCATTATCATAAAAGGGTACCATAACAGAATTAAATAAAAATTAGAATTGCAAATACTTTTTCAGTGGAAGCGCTTTGTTTTTATTTGTTGATTTAGTTGCATTCAAATTTAAAATAAGGAAAGGACAATTTTTCGTTGAGGAAGAATTCTAAATCTTATAATTGAAACAATAAGGACCCTAAGCTTTTGTAAGCTTTGAGTTTGCCATTTGACATGTTGGCATTGTTTCAAAATTGAATTTTGCATGTTTTAAATCTATTTGTTATTTGTACAAATTAATTGCCAGGTATCCTTTTTTTCTTCAATTTCATTGAGAAGGTGAAATTAAAACATTTATCACTAGAAAGATACCTCAAGTTAGAAATTCGAATAACTGAGTAGGGAAATTCCGTTCGTCTTTTTGGTTGTTCATCTGATTGCCTATATGACGTTCTTCTGCAACGAAGTCAAATGCTTTATCATCATATTTTCCCATACAGAGCTGAACTCTATTTATACAATTCACACTCACCCCTTTCGGTAAATATTATATGTACACTAGTACTATCGTACTAAAATCGCCTCTACTATAACTCCCGAATGATACAATAGTATCAATTTAGTAATATTGGTCAAAGTTAGCCTGAAATACTCCGTCCATTTCATCATCAGAATTCTCCCAGTAGGCGGTTGAGGTATTGGATCTCGAAGTCATTTCGTCTCTTTTGACTGCTATCAAGGGCTTTGGTAGCTGCTGTTCACGGTAAGTGCTACCTCTGTCCGTATTAATATCCACTAGGGGCATTGTTCCTTCTGATCCCTACCACCAGGGTCATTGTTCCTTCCGATTGTGCCACCAGGGTCATTGTACCTGCCGATCCGTTCCACTAGGGGCATTATAGTTGCTAATCCGTGCCACCAGGGGCATTGTACCTGCCGATCGGTGCCACTAGGGGCATTGTACCTTCCGATCCGCAGCCGCTTAGAGAGCATCGTTCCGATCACCACACCATACCGATTTTGTCCGAGGACCTGTCAAACATACCGGAACAGCAACCAAGGGCCATTTTCTAGCTATAGCTCTGATCAGATCGTATCACCAGAAATTATGCTTATTCATTTTTGTATATTAAGCTTTATTATTGTAAAATATGGTGTATTCTTATTAAAGGTTTTATTTGTCAAAAGGTTTATAGGTAGAAGAAACGTGCCGAAGAGCTAAGGGCTACTATAACCTGGCGTTGAGGCTAAGTACTTTTCGGACCACCCTGATTTTAAATTCTAACAAACAAGCAAAATCAAGCAGTCAATAAGTAGCCACTTATCCACCAATAAAATAAAAAACAAAAACAGTTGATATCGTCTCAATTTATCGCCAGCTTTATTGCATTTTTTATGAACGACAAGTAAATAAACCAATATTTCCAGTTACGATACAAGAAACACAATTTTCGCTGCGTCGGTAATTCTCTGCAGCAAAGCTAATTTGCCATATCGTCCGCTCTCAACAGCAGCACGCAGCACATAACAGCGAATATAACTCGGCAAACTAAGGCCATGGATTATCAAGTCCACAGAACTTCTCGACCCAGTGAAAAACTCAACAATCCCGTATTCCATAGACTTTACAGCCTTGCTAATTTGCCTCTTCTTCGAGTCATCCGCATTGAGACCCAGGCCGGACAACTCCAAAATCACATCTGCAATAACTTCATGAACTTTTTGACCAGTATCCTCGGCCTCCTTCAAGAATATATCCTTTGCTGATAAAGGGTCAGCATCAGCCAAAGCTTGAGCACGAGCAAAGAAGTCTCTAGCATCCACTGTCAATTTCGCAAAATCACACACCGAGCTTATAAGTTGTTCTTTCAATCTGTAGACTTTGCCGCTTTCGGCTCCACTTTGAAGTGCATCTTCAGCAGCCTTGGTGATTTCCGATATGGCAGCTGCAATATCAGGATCATTGGCGCCAACTTCAGCATATTGATTCACAACTGGTTCATAAGATGGAGCACTCGCAGTGGCAGTTTCAGCGAGTGCTATCGCTGCTTGCTGATGTGAAAGTCGAAGAACATCGTAATCTGTCGCAAAAACGCCTTCAATCGCATACCGTGCCGCGGTGATGGCTTGTTTTGCTGGAGCTCCGCCAATATTGATGCCTTGATATGAGGAGCTCATGAATACATTCATCTGGTGAAGGATTTCTGAGCCGGATTGTTGAAGCATTTGACTGGCGGCTCGAAGAGCTCGTTTTGTGTTTCCATTGGAAAGGATCATAGCTTCTCCCAGTGTCTCGAATATTGCTGTTCCTTGATCGTAGAGTGAGTTTTGGGCCACTTCATTAGCACGCCTGATTGCTGCCAAAGCAGCTGTTGGTTTGTCGGTTAGGAGCTTCTGAGCAGCATCAAACTCATCAATCATCTTAAGTTCAATCTCTGAAACTGCGTAGGTGAAGTTCACGTAACCGTTTCTAAGACGAAGGTTTGCGTCAATAAAATATCCATGTTTCTGGTTGTCGTTGAAGGCTTGTTCAATGCTGTTGATTGTATTTTGAACTCGCTCGCTTTGGGGGACGACCGGATTGCTAAGCGGCTCCTGCCAGCTAGGTGCATACGCCGATATGTACGATAAGGACAACAACACGCCTACAAAGATCTTCATGCTTGATTTCAACAAAATATTGCGATACTGTTAGAAATGATATATCTTAATCGAAAACTTAAATTACACTGCAGAGAAGTGACCCCCAAATGGCCTTATAAATATTTTGCAGCCATAAAACTTCTTTTTTTTTCCAAAAAAAAACATGTTAGATATTTAATTATTTAAATTTTTTGTTTACATTAACGCCATAAAGACAGTCGTTAAATTTAGGAATTGCTTAAAAAAATTGTATGCGTCAGCCTAGCATCAGAGAAGGATTAATTTCGAATTGAAAAAATGCATTAGCTGACCCGATAAACGTTGTCTTCTCTGAAAGTCTATTCTTTTTTTATTATGGTTTCAAGGTGGCATTTCTCCTAAGAAGAACCAAATGCGTGTAAGGAACGTAGGCGACCCTCAATTTTTTTGCGATTCCAAACGGCAGATTTCCGCGACAAATGATACTCTTGGAAGCTTTGTCAGTACTCCGTAAGAGGCAGTACCATGAAAGATGAAATAAAAATCCATTAGACAAGACTTCTACATTACAGTCAACATCCATTACCATCACGCCACGGATCCTACGTGAATTGCTTTCAGAAAGTTCATTGAAATAAAACTCTGTTGTGGATTTTATTGTTGGGTGCAACTTTTTGACTGAGATTGTTTGAATATGAACTAATATTTTGTTTATAAGTTTAATCATTTCTCGTGCTGTCTGGTCGTTGTTCTATTTGCGGAATGCATACAATAACTTGAATCCAACGAAACCGGTTCTGAATTCTAGAGTCATTTTAAGTCGACAGCAGTGTGACACTTAATCTCTGATAAAAAACAGCTTTATAAGTTCAAAGCACTCCCAATAGATTGCAAAAAAAACAAAAATAATTAAAAACATAAACAATACTGAATTTCAATGATTCTAAAGAGGAGAAAAGAGAACTCAAGAATTAAATGCTTTCTTAATAAAGGGTGGTCCAACCCAAACACACGATATCAATTGTAAATAGAACAAAAAGTTTCTAGCGAATTGTCTTAGCATTTTTTGTTATGATAGAAAGGTTCCATGACAATTATATATGTGCGGAACTTCGGTGGCATACTTCTTTCCGATGGTCCATATACTTTGAATGACTCTGAGGTTCAATGACGTTAATGTGCTGCAATATCTCTCCCTAAAGCTTATGAATTGATCTTGCCGTATTGACCTACAGCCCAGGTCGGACCAGGGCCTTACCCAAAAAAAGTTAGGTTAGCTAGCTGTCTCCAGTTTCGCACGCCAAGCTTCTCTTCCACCTGTGTGCTCCCCCTAAGTCGTGGCCTTCCTCTTCTGCGACGTCCTTCCGGGTTGAATTCGAGGTCTCTATGAGCCGGAGCATTATTTTCCATTCGCTCTACATGACCCATCTAAGTCGTTGGACCTTAACTGTTCTGGCTAGGTCATTCTCGCTGAACAGCTCGTACAGTCCTTGATTGACTCTTCGTCTCCATTCTCCATTTGTGGAGACTGGACCAAAAATCACTAGAAGAATTTTTCTCTCGAAGCAGCCCAAAGCGTTTTCATCCGATGTTGTCATGGTCCATGTCTCTGCACCATACATTAGGACCGGAATGATGAGGGTTTTGTACAGTGACATTTTAGTTGCTCGAGAGTGGACTTTGTCACTCAATTGCCTTCTAAGTCTAAAGAAGCAGCGATTGGCAAGTCTGATCCTTCGTTTGATTTCAGCGCTGGCGTTGTTGTCTGAGTTGATAGCGGATCCTAGGTAGACAGTCTTTTTGTCCTTTACTACCTCGAAGTTAAATCTGTCTATGCTGACGTTGGCTCCAAGACGTCGATGTCGGTTGTCCTTTCTTGTTGACAGCATTAACTTGGTTTTGTCCTCGTTAACCGCTAGACCCATCTTCCTGGCCTCCGTCTCAAAGCTCACGAACTCTCCACTGACATCACACTGTGTTCTTCAAATTATGTCAATGTCGTCTGCGTTGGAGTTTTGCACAATCTTTTCAAGAATGATGTTGAAGAAATCGCATGACAGCGCATCGACTTGTCCAAAACCTTTTTTTTACATCAAATGCATTCGTTAGGTTTAGGTTATTTCCGACCATGATGGAACAGCGTGAGTTTTCCATTGTCATCTTACACAGACGGACGAGTTTTTCAGGGATGCCAAAACTAGCCATTGCTCTATACAGTTGGTCTCTAAAGACACTGTCTTACGCGGCCTTGAAATCGATGAAAAGGTGGTAGGCATCGATTTGAAGTTCCTAGATCTGCCGTAGAGTGAATATTTGATCAATGGTGGACTTTCCGGGTCTGAAGTTACTCTGATAAGGACCTACTAAGTTGTTGACGAATTGTTTCAAACGTTTACACAGCACGGCAGACAAGATCTTGTAGGCGATGTTTAGGAGACTTATACCTCTACCTCTGTAGTTGGTGCAGTTCAGGGGATCTCCTTTTTTGAGGATCGGGCATACGATGCTGAGGTTCTATTCGTCAGGCATGTTTTCCTCCGACCAAATTTTGCAGATGAGCTGATGCATACTCCTAACAAAATCATCTCCGGGTGCTCCAGCGGCTTTGTTCGACTTAATCTTAGCCTTAGATATCGCTATCTTCATTTCGTCAATGTCGGGTGGGTTGAATTGGTGGTCTGCTCTATCCAAATTGAATGGTTCTGTATTAGCTGGCGGAATTGTTCTCGTCATCTTCATTATACAGCTTGGAGAAGTGGTCATTCCTTATCCTCAGCACTGACTGTAATTCCACTACGATGTTCCCATGATGGTTTCTACAGTCTTCGGATCGGGGTGTATAGCCCATTGTTGTTTTTTTTTATGTTTTTGTAATACTTTCGAACCTCGATGGCACGCTTCTCATGCTCAATCTGGATAGCAATCTGGACACACATAGCTTTGCAGATGAAACGTTTTTTTAAATTCTACATTTTCCCACCGTCTACCTTAGAGTGTCTACTAACGTCTTTTTTAATTTATTACTTTACGATGTGATACTTCATCTCTTATGTATGGGACGTGTGACTCCGTTCTGCTGGATTAGTTGACGAAGTGATGATGCTGCACATTTCATCAGCTTGACTAGTATGCCATAACCATAAGCCATCGGCATCTGCAACTTTCCTTCCGTCAAGGTTGTCGAATGGTGGGGTCGTCATTTCTTAGGTAACCTATTTATTGAACAGTGCACTTCCCATCGTCCCAGAATGCTTTTGGGATCGGTCATCAGATTGCCATCTCTATTTTTACTGTTGGTGCAGGGCGGTGTGTATTGCGTTACGTTTTGGACTGAATGGTTCAACTTCTTTGCAGACCCTCGCATTGTACCCGTGGTCGTTACTCTTAAGTCCTTTTCGGTTTAATCGTTTTCATACGAGGCAGGTTTTTCTTGTTGAGGTTGTTGGCCTTATCCTTATGCCTAACCTCAATTCGAGGAACTGTTCCAGCTTAACCAATTCGAGGTTAAAACAGCGTTTCAACCCGTTATATTTGGTAGGCAGCTGTTCGTCAGAGATTGCTAACCAGTTAAACGAAATCAACCAGTACAACTGTAAAAGTTCAATTTGTGGACTATCCCGTGAATCCAATAAATGAGTGCAGAAATGTCAAATAAAATGAAAACAATGGAATCAGTGCCTTGCGTCCTTGACTTAAATGGTCACACTCATTCCAATGACTTCATTTAAGCTTCTAAATAAAAAACCTATCCCGAAGATCCAAAAACTCATAAATCTGTCAAAAACAAGTTTAATCCCATTTAAACTCATTCTGTTTGGTTATTTGCAAATTGATTTACTCGAGAATAAGTAGAAAGTTGAATGTGCATTAAAATTAAAACAACGAGTTTGCCTCTAATTGTTTTAGTTTGCTGTTTTCTTTTGAAGAATATAAAACTTGGACTTGACTCACTTTGGCATCAGTTTTGGTCAATAAGTTCTAGAGTCAAGTACTCCCACTGTCGAAATGTCGAATCTGAGATATTTTGTGTTTTCACTTGCTGTAATTTTGATTTCGTTTACCCAACAATCAAATGGGGTTCGTCCTTGCGAAGAACCAGTGGACTATGCGAAGACCACGCAAAGCCAACTGGCCTTGCACTACATAGAGGTCATCATAAACGATTTCAAGGAAAATGAAAAGTACGGCGGAAATTTTGCCGACGCGAAAGTCATTGTCCGGAATGGATTCATCAATTCGCTGATTGCGTTTTCGGCCGTTGAGAATCGAATAATCGATGGATACAACATCGCCGAAAAGCAGCTTAACCAACACAATGCTGAGGCTGCTTTGCAAGCAATTGACAAGGCCAACGTTGACAATGAAGTTTCGATAATTATTGGTTCACGCTACATATTCCAGGCTCTGGGTGAAGCTTTGGCGCTTTGCAATGGTGGAACGAGGTCCTCGTTCTCCGGCACGAATGTAGTTCTTCAAAAGACCGGGCTGGAGGTAATACGTCAGTTGACCGTTTTGAGTGTTTCAGCGAGTCGGGGAATCAGGCTGCGAGGACAATTGGCTGTGAGCACAATTAACGCTGCGCGTCAAAATGCGCTTGCACTCTTATCGTCGGGTTATGAACTTCTTCGAATCTCACATCTGCAAACCTTGAAGGATATCAGTAACATTGGTGTTGGTATTGGTGGAGGTGTGCTACTTGGAGGTCAGGTTATTAGAAAGCTTAACGCCGACGATCCAGAGGCTATTGCTGCTGTTTCCGAAATTGAGAAACTCGCTATTGATGCAATTAACAAGGGCGCTAGTGCTAAGAGGGTTGACATTTTGAAGGAAGCATTCATTAGTTCTCTGGCAAGTCTCTCGCAAGTAACCTCTGACGCAAGGAGGTCCTTTGCCAATGTAGAGGCTCTAGCAGATAAAAATCCAGCAGCAGCTGAGGCCGAGCTTTTGCGTGGACTAAAAGAAGTCTTTGAGAGAATCCAACTAGAAGTTTCAGAAATGTTCTTGAATATAGCGCCAGCAGGACTAAATTTGGATTGCACTTCGAGAGAGCAAATAGGATTGGCAATTCGAAATATCGAACATGGAAAAGTTGATGTGACGTTTGGCGATAGAATGGTTGTCGACTTGGCAATTTTCGGACTTCAATTGCCGCCGAAGATTCGAAGTGGTGTTTTCAGTGCGGCACTGGTTAATGCCAGAGTTTCCAAGACCGCTTGGTATAGGAGAATAATTGAAGCTGCCAGGGTGTCTTTCGACGTGATGTATGATACGTATTTTGTGGCTAAGCTTGCTTAGAGTCCAATTGAACATTTTAATTGCGGCGGCGATGAGTGATTCTTTTATAGCAGGCGAAAAACTCTATCTAAGTAATGGGTGTTTTTTAAGAGCTTAAGAATTTTGAATAATAAAACAAGGTAGGAATATTTTTGAATAACTCTTCTTATTTTTATGGTATTGTGTTTATCTTTAAAATCTGATTTCACTCATATTTTGAAGTAAAACTTCTTCATGTGTAAAATAGATTTCTTCGAACGGAAGTGCAAACATTAAATCAAACTACACTATCCAACCACTCTCGCTCTTTCTTTTCCAAAGATAAGGATCGAATCATCAACAAAAATTAGGTTCGTTCCATGTACCCCGCCCTGAGATGCTCCGGTGCTTGTCACTGCTCTGAACTGAAAAATTTTGCTGGGTTTGGTTTCACATCGAACGCAGTAGCAAGTAGCAGTACTCTGTCTTTTAACTCTTTGTTGTATAGAAACAGCAGTTTTGAACAGCTCCGAAACTCTCTTCCCGAAAAAAAACTTAGGGCAGTTCAGTGCGCTCCCTTTGCGAGCACTAAATACACATCACACCGGCTGAAAAAAGAACTACATTGAACGGCTCAATGCGAAATCAGAGAGCCACAGAGCTTACATCGAACAAACCTATTATTTTCCGCGGTTTCATCACATAAATTTATTTAAAAAAAAACCTTTAGAAATGTGCAAATCAATTGAATCTGAAAACAAATGCCAGCTACAAACACTTAACACCAATATGTAGATGTTTTGTATGTCGCAATCATGAAACAGCCATTGACATGTCAACACGACTTTGGTGCGTTCTGTTAATAACAATCTTTGACTATCGTTGGTTTGTCAAAAAAAGAAAAAAATCGTTGAAGTGTTATTTTTATAATCCGAAATTGTTGTTTTCGTTGATCTGTCAAAAAAAGCAACAGATCCACTCGCTATTCATAAAATGGAATGTCCTTTAAAAGTATAACCTCCATTATCATTCAATACGGGAATATATTCCATTTTGATGTTGCTGTCACAATAACTTTGAACTAAACACGGGTTCTTGATTTCAAAATGTATACAAAGAAATCACTTTGGCAGGTGAAGAGAAAAGCATAGTAGAACATTTGTGTTTGAGTCTATTGAAGATGTTGCAAAGTCTGGATAGCAATCTGGACACACATGGCTTTGTGTTGTAGGTGGCTGTAGTCTATAAGAAGATGGAACGTCGTTAAATTCTACGTTTTCCCACCGTCTAATTTAGCGTGTGTAATAATGTCTTTTTTAATTTATTTCTTTACTTTGTGATACCTCATCTCTTATGTATGGGACGTGTGACTCCGTTCTGCTGGATTAGTTGACGAAGTGATGATGCTGCACATTTCAACAGCTTGACTAGTATGCCATAATAACCATAAGCCATCTGCACATGCAACTTTCTTTCCGTCAACGGTCGTCATTTCTTGGGTAACCTATTTATTGAATAGTGCACTTCCCATCGTCCCAGAATGCTTTTGGGATCGGTCATCAGATTTCCATCCCTATTTTTACTGTTGGTGCAGCGCGGTGTGTATTGCATTACGTTTTGGACTGAATACCCTTTTGCAAGGCTGCTTTGTCAACTCGGCGTTTTATCTCTTCTTCCTTCTAGAACCCTTTAAATTCCTCCAAGTGCTGGCGTTCAATGATCATTATCAAATCAGTTGCTCCGATTCTACGACTTCTGCAAAAGATACTTTTAACGACCAAGTTCTTCGCTCTTACGTTCAATTTGAGAATTTTTAACTGTTGTAGTTGTACCCTTTGTCGTTACTCTTAAGTCCTTTTCGGTTTGATCGTTTTCAAACGAGACAGGTTTTTCTTGTTGAGGTTGTTGGCCTTATGTCTAACCTCACTTCGAGGGCCTGTTCCAGCTTAACCAGTTCGAGGTTAAAACAGCGTTTCAACCCCTTATATTTGGTAGGCAGCTGTTCGTCAGAGATTGCTAACCAGTTAAATGAAATCAACCAGTACAACTGTAAAGTTCAATTTGTGGACTATCCCGTGAATCCAATAAATGAGTGCAGAAATGTCAAATTAAATTAAAACAATGGAATCAGTGCCTTGCGTCCTTGACTTAAATGGTCACACTCATTCCAATGACTTCATTTAAGATTGTAAATAAAAAACCTATCCCGAAGATCCAAAAACTCATAAATCTGTCAAAAACAAGTTTAATCCCATTTAAACTCAATCTGTTTGGTTATTTACAAATTGATTTAGTCGAGAATAAGTAGAAAGTTGAATGTGCATTATATTAAAACAACGAGTTTGTCTCCAATTGCTTTAGTTTACTGTTTTCTTTTGAAGAATATAAAACTTGGACTTGACTCACTTTGGCATCAGTTTTGGTCAATAAGTTCTAGAGTCAAGTACTCCCACTGTCGAAATGTCGAATCTGAGATATTTTGTGTTTTCACTTGCTGTAATTTTGATTTTGTTTACCCAACAATCGAATGGGGTTCGTCCTTGCGGAGAACCAGTGGACTATGCGAAGACTACGCAAAGCCAACTGGCCTTGCACTACATAGAGGCCATCATAAACGATTTCAAGGAAAATGAAAAGTACGGCGGAAATTTTGCCGACGCGAAAGTCATTGTCCGGAATGGATTCATCAATTCGCTGATTGCGTTTTCGGCCGTTGAGAATCGAATTACCGATGGATACAACATCGCCGAAAAACAACTTAACCAACACAATGCTGAGGCTGCTTTGCAAGCAATTGACAAGGCCAACGTCGACAATGAAGTTTCGATATTTAGTGGTGGACGCTATATATTCCAGGCTCTGGGTGAAGCTTTGGCGCTTTGCAATGGAGGAACGAGGTCTTCGTTCACCGGCAGGAATGTAGTTCTTCAAAAGAACGGGCTGGAGATAATACGTCAGTTGAACGTTTTGAGTTATTCAGCGAGTCGGGGAATCAGGCTGCGAGGACAATTGGCTGTGAGCACAATTGACGCTATGCGTCAAAATGCGCTTGCTCTCTTCTCGTCGGGTTTTGATCTTCTTCGAATCTACCATCTGCAAATCTTGAAGGATATCAGTAACATTGGTGTTGGTATTGGTGGAGGTGTGCTTTTTGGAGGTCAGGTTATTAGAAAGCTTAACGCCGACGATCCAGAGGCTATTGCTGCTGTTTCCGAAATTGAGAAACTCGCTATTGATGCAATTAACAAGGGCGCTAGTGCTAAGAGGGTTGACATTTTGAAGGAAGCATTCATTAGTTCTCTGGCAAGTCTCTCGCAAGTAACCTCTGACGCAAGGAGGTCCTTTGCCAATGTAGAGATTCTAGCAGATAAAAATCCAGCAGCAGCTGAGGTCGAGCTTTTGCGTGGACTTAAAGAAGTCTTTGAGAGAATCCAACTAGAAGTTTCAGAAATGTTCTTGAATATAGCGCCAGCAGGACTGAATTTGGATTGCACTTCGAGAGAGCAAATAGGATTGGCTATTCGAAATATTGAACATGGACTAGTTGATGTGACTTTTGGCGATAGAATGGTTGTTGACTTGGCAATTTTGGGACTTCAACTGCCGCCGAAGATTCGAAGTGGTGTTTTCAGTGCGGCACTGGTTAATGCCAGAGTTTCCAAGACCGCTTGGTATAGGAGAATAATTGAAGCTGCCAGGGTGTCTTTCGACGTGATGTATGATACGTATTTTGTGGCTAAGCTTGCTTAGAGTCCAATTGAAAATGTTTATTGTAAATTGATACTAAAAACAAAAGCGTCGATGAGCCACACAGGTGCAAAACTCTCTCTAAGTAAAGAGTATTTTTTTAAGCGCTTGAGAATTTTGAAAAATAAAACAAGGTAGAACTATTTTTGGAATAACTCTTCTTATTTTTATGGCATTGAGTTTTCCTATAAAAAATCTGATTTCACTTATATTTTGAAGCTAAACTTCAAACATTGAACTAGAGTACACTATCCAACCGCTTTCGCTCTTTTCTTTTCAAAGATAGGGTTCGAATCTGCAAATAATATTAGGTTCGTTAGGAGCTGTCAAAAAACGGAAACATTTCGCTGGTTTTGGTTTCACATGGAACTCATAAGAAGTGCTCTGTCTTTTATCTGTTTGTTGTACTGAAACAGCTGTTGTGAACAGCTCCGAAACTCTCCCCCCGAAAAAAAACTTGGGGCAGTTCAGTGAGCTCCCTGCGCGAGAGTTACATGGCAACACTGGCACATGCCTTCTAAATTGCTAACAACGAGAGACATGAAACGAATCGAGCGAAGCATTCCAATGCACATCTCAGCTGGAAAGCCAAAGCCTGGAATATCGGAGAGCAGACACGAAAACAATCGAACAATACGAATAGAATCGAAAGAAAGCAAAGCCTGGAATATCGGAGAGCGTCCCAAGCTACCGTTTAATATGTTTTTTTGCAACGGGTTTTTCAACTCAACCGCAAGAAGAACTCGAAGAAGAAGAATCTGCACAGTTATAAAATCGAATCGTTAGAGAAAAGTAAAGTATTGCAACTGTAAAGTCTTACGAAAAAGAATAAAAATTTAATACAACACGCATTTATTTATAAAACCAAAATTAATCTACAATCTTATTTATTTAATTATAACCTTTATATAAGAAAAGGAAATAATAAATCAATCTCATATAACTCGAGCACTGAATACACATCAAACACGGTGGAAATGCACCGGACGAAAAAGGAGCTACATTGAACAGCTCAATGCGAAACCAGAGAGTCACAGAGCTTACATCGAACAAACCTATTATTTTCCGGGGTTTCATCACATAAATTTATTTAAAAAAAAGCCTTTTGAAATGAATGACTACCGTTGGTTTGTCGAAAAAAGAAAAAATGGTTGGAGTGTTATTTTTATAATCCGTTGGAAATTGTTGTTTTTGTTGATCTGTAAAAAAAAGCAACAGATCCACTTGCTATTCATAAAATGGAATTTCCTTTAAAGGTATAAGCTCCATTATCATTTATCATTCAATACGGGAATATATTCTATTTTGATGTTGCTGTCACAATAACTTTGAACTAAACACGGGTTCTTGATTTCAAAATGTATACAAAGAAATCACTTTGGCAGATCAGCACTTTTAACTCACCTTCTAAAGATGAATTCGGAATAGTTACGAAAGGGAACTATTTGACTCATTAACAATGCTTTTAGAACGATTTGAATAGTTAACGATCATTACCCATTGTTGAATATATCGTTCAGAACGCACGTTCAAAAAAACAGACTCTTCAGCCAACGCCTGACGCCTCTTCAAAGTGTGCCGTACATACATCCAAACGGCTACTGAATGGAAAATTTAAAAACAAAATAACTGCTTGATGCAAAAAATACTTTTCTATTTTTGGGAGTCCCCGAGGACAGATACAATATTTTTGATTGGAAATCCGAGTTCGCAAAGTATTTTCAGACATTGTTTATGGCTAAAACACAAACACGCTTTAACTTCGTCTTCGTCTGGTCTGCGTTACGATGCACCCACTTTGAGTTTGCTTTGAATGACAGGCCTCCATCATCATCATCCTTCCAAAAACAAATAAATTGTGTGTGTATAATTTTTTTTTAATCAGCTGTTGACCTGTCAGACGAAATAAATGTTCAGCTTATTCGAACTAGGGCTTCCGTTTGGAGTCACGTTACGTCACATTGAAGCTTCATTGAGATAGCATGCACCATTGTATTTATATCTAGCTAGTACCCGCGACCTGATAGCCCTCTATCTGCCACTAGAGTAAGAAAAAGAAAGATATATCTGTAAATAGAAAAAGAAAGACTCAATAAAATGAAATGAAAATGAAAAATGAGATAGCATGCATTGAATTCCTATGGCTGAGCTCGTTAACCTTAGGCGAAGCCGAAGCTAAAGCGTCTTTGTGTTTCAGCCTTTATAGATTCACATTTCCTTTATTTTTGTGGATTCATTCTTTGGTGTCCATCGTTAAACTTTAAGTCCTGATTTCTAATATTCACAGAGCTTCATTTAAAATTTTTTTCACCTCTTTCAAGTTTTATTTCCATCCATTTCATTCTCAAAATTGAATATTTCAAATATTAAAAGTCCCCATTACATTGTAAGTCGAGTAATCCGACTACTTCCACATCTTGGATATACAAAAATGTTTTTAAAATGCTTATTGTCATCCCGCCCGTTTCAAAAATCAAATGAGTTGACAATCGCATTACACATCTTTGCATTACCTCCATTCCAGTGTTGTAGCAGTTGTGGCGGTTGTCATGAAAAAACTCCTCCTTATAAATTTTCGGTTTCACAAACAACCATTTCGGGTTTCTTTGTTCCCGAAAATCTTTCAAAATTTCAAAAAAGAGAGTAAATAACATCACAAACACAATGAACATAGTGATAACGAGAACGAATTAAATAAAAAAAAAAAAAAAAACAAATGAAAAGAAAAATTGCGAATTGCAGTTGACAGTACGAACAATTTGAAAAAGCTAAAATTCATGGAGCACTGAAAGTCAGGGAACTAAAAGGATAAGAATACTCCTGAAAGCTTCTAACACCCTGGATCGTTTTATGTCATCAGGCAATAGTGTTTTTGGTTAAGGTCCTAGAATGGTTTAAGGAATATTAAGAACTTTCTTGAAAACCAATTGCTTCAATCAAATAGCCTGAAGTGTAAAATTTTGTTAGAGTGCACCCAAAGATAAAGGATCCGTTTTGAACAAAAAGTATTTTCAACTCACAAAAAAGTGTCACAAAGAAGCTGTAAATTTATAAGAAAAGATAAATGTTCCACTCAAGTTTCAGCGGAGCTTTTTTTATTTCTTAATTAGTAGTTGCTTGATGCTTTCTACTTTGTATTGTACTAAGTGAACAATTATTATTTTTTTTTTTTTTAGAAATAAAGAGACAAAAATTAATACGATAGGATTTAGAGCGAAAAACGAAAGATTTGGAAACAAAGTTGACTTTGAACCATTTGGTACCTTTCTGGATTTTCCCCAGAACTTTAAAAGAAACACTCACGAGTTCACAACTAGGGCAAATTTGAATCATTGAAAATATTTTCAATTTTAAGGATTTTGAAAAATGAATACATCTTCAAAGTAGCAAAGGTAAATGTTCATAACTTCCTAAAATGCCACCTGCCACTTCCACATAAATCTTTCAACGTTTGTCTTGTCGTTAAGAGGGAGGAATATGAGTTGACGCGACATCATCGCACACAAACGTAAGTAGAGCTTGTAAAGTCGTAAAGTTGTTGAGATGATACTTTTCTATTTTTGCGTATAGAATTTTGATAAATGTGGTGTTGGCAAGAAGCAAGATTGATGTCATAGGAAGAAATTGTTAAAGAGCTCTGGGATGAATTTCGAGGAAACCCCCACCAACAATGTGTAGGTACCTGAAGTGGGGACCATGTTACAGTTTTGACACATCAATTAGATAGGAAAGGTTAGAAGGATTATCTCAATATTTTTGCTTGTAGGTGATGAAAACACGTAGCTTGTTTGGCTTTTGAGAGATATTGCATTTTAAAACTTCTTCTTCTTAGAAATAAAGTTAAGTAGTAGAGACATGTAGAAACGAGATAAATTCATTTTCTCTAAGCGGCGCTAGAGTTCTGGTGGAATCTCGCGTCATCCAATAAGTATCAAGGATTCGAAGACTGTGAACTAGGGTACTGTAAACTGTTGTTCATTCAGACTATAATATTAATATGATCCAGCCATCGAAGTGATTAGACCTTGACTCTTCAGGCGTTAGGTTAGGTAGGTGACTAAGCGCATCTTTTTGTGACGAATTCGGTCTCGCCCCCCCCCCCCCCCCCCCTTTTGGCTGACGGAATCTGAAAGATAAATGTTTAGGAAATCGATTTGGAGTTGAAGAGCAGCCATGTTTTCGGAGCAATCGCCTTTCAGAGAAAGATCCGTAGTCGCAATAAATCCACCGATACACCAGTACGAACCAGACCGTTCCCAAAGATGTCCGCTCTCTTCAGCCGACGACTCCATTCCCCATATTTCTTAAACAACGAACCCACAGTGAATAATCTGCATAATCCGGCTCACACACTAGAATGTCTTTACCCTTGCTAGAGCGTCTGCACCACTACTACGAGGCCAGGAAGCGGGTTTTTGACATCGAGAGCACGGTACTTCTCGGATAAGGTGGTGAGACTGAAGTAATGTTCAGGAGAAGAAGAAGATCAACATTTTTTACTTCCGTCTCAAGACTAACTAGCGCAGCTTGTTTCTTCCAATTTTATCATTTTATCGTCAAAATATTCGAATAGTTTGACGTCCTCGTATTTTTGAAAGAAATAATGATTGAATCAGCCGCCTGAAAGCGTTTCGACTTCTTTTAACCTTTTTGTACATCAAGGGCATTCCACATTGTTCTCTCGTTTCTCATCGTCTCTACAGATGATGTCATATGCAGCCTTGATATTAACATAGCTTGAAAAACGTTCTTACGTAATTATTCAAAACTTATCACTGCCTTACAAAGTAACATTTAAAACGTAATGAAGTCTTTAAAAATCAATCTACAGCCAATAAACAAATTTTATGATTTTCCATTATATACGTATCAACAAATCAGTTAAAATGCCATCCAAATTTAATGACTAAATGATCAGTCCCAAGCTCAAATCCAGAGTTTAGTGCTTTCTGTCCGATAACTAAGATTCACATAAAGGTGTTAAAACATATTACCATTCGGGAAACAAAAAAATGTTAACCATCTTCACGATCGAAAGTAAAAGCAATGCAGGTAAAACTTAACACCAACACTTAATTGAACTTGCTACTTGGAGAAACACTTCAAGTCAAATTAGGTTTTTACCACCTTTGCCATCTAAAGTGCAATAAATCAACATTGGTGGAAAAGGTTATTACACGACATCGCATCACCCTCACCGTCATTGGTTCATGAGCCATAATTATCTCCTCTTTCTCTCTGTTTTTCTTTCGTTAAATTCGAGACATAAACTATCATGCTACCAACGTGATCGGCTAAAAAGATTAGTATCAGCTTTTTTGGTTGTGTAACCATTATAATTGCTATTTGATGCTTCACTCATCTATCTAAAAGTGTATTTTAAGCAATTTTCGAAGATATACATACATTTTATTATAAGTTTATGTTTATGACTCACTTTTTTACCAGTCAGATTTGTAGTTTAGTTCAGTTAGATGAAAATTTAAACCCTGCAATCTTACACTACCGCACTGCCTCGCACGTGATCTCCAGTTGTCGAAACGTGTGTATAGTTTACGGTTGCTATGCTCTTCCTTGTCGTCAAACCCAGAAGCGGCGGTAATTTACTTGGGAAATTCTTCATTGGTTTTCCACTAATATATTGCAAGCAAACCAAGTGAGCATGTAGGTCACTAAAATATAGAAAATCTCCATTCGTATTGAGTTAATGGTAACTGTGAATTTTCGACATTATACCTGAGACGAAAAACAATGAAGCTGGATCCGGCAACCTTTGAAAAATTGAATAAGTTTATCCTTTAATCTGCGCCACTGAAATAGGGACACGCTAGATGATGGTTGATGGATAAACTTCTTTCTACCACGTCATGTTGAAAGTTGAATTTATTGTAAGGCACTGATGTCTTTTTTGTAAGAAGAAAAAAAAAATGTAACCCATCCCTTGGGAAGTGTTCAGTCGACATTGTAGACAAGAACTCTTTTGACGAAAAATATCGTTAACTTGAGTGTTTTTGTGTTTTTTTCTTTGTTTTTTTATTTTTAAAAGTTTTGAGAACACACATATTACAATTCATGAAAGTTAGTCATGCGACGACACCTTACTTGACGCTGCTATAATAGGTCTTACGGTGTGCCTTTTATCTGTTCACTTTATCATTACATACTACACACCCTGCTTGTTGTGATGTTTAAATTTTCCATAATTTTTCTTGTCTATAAAATACTCTAAAAATTGACCACATACAATGTTGATCATATTTTTGCTCGACACCCAAGTAAACTTAACGAGGCTATAAAAGTGGTCAAGAAATGACAATGAAGTGTCTAGACATTGGATGTTTTCTTTCGTCAGTTGAGCAACAGTTTGTGCTATGTTCCGGGTCAAACCAAGTTCGAGAACAATTAAGTTCGAATCGAAATTCAGAGTAGGTAGATGTAGAACAAATCTTCAACGACTACGAAAGGAAGCAGAATTGAGACATCTCGCAATGAACTTCCCATGGCTGGAGTCGTAGTTCTCCAGTGTCTGGTGTCTGGCTTAACCCTGTATAATGGGAGTAAATGAAATGGTTATGGGGACTCGAATCAAAAGATTTCGAAAAGTCGTGACAAAATCTGCAGAGCGCAGGGTCGAATTTGTTTTTGAGTATTTCGTAGCCGCATTGAATTCTGATTACTCAGCGAGAAAACAAATTGGGGTGGCTATGAATGCTGCCGAAAGGGATTATGTTTAGATGACTTCTGGCAGTTGACTGTTCTACATGCCAAGCTGCCGACAATGACGACGAATTGATGTCGGTCTTCAAGTGCACTGTCAGTTACAGCTGCATGCTGGATGCGGTCTTCCCAGTCTTATGCAACCTGGACTCAAATTTAAGAATGGTGTTGGAAAAAGTGGTTTCAGTTGCTCGATTATGTGCACCGTAAGTTCCTCGAACCTCACAGAACGTTGACTTTCGTAATACAATGACTTGCTAAATAATATTGAACAAAAATGACAAAGCAGTTTGACAGGAATGACGGGTTACCTGTCAAAAAAGCCTATATCAAAGGTCAAACTACACGCTTAAAAGCCCATTATAATATATATTTGTTTAAATAAATGTTTGAAGCACTAAATATAATTATTTCACACGAACACAAAGCTCTAAAAAATAAAAGTAAAAGCTTTAATTTCTTACGCTACAAAAGAAAAAAAAAATTGCCTCCAGAGTTGAATAACATAGCTAGAAGTCTAATGAGAGTGGTTTAATTTATGGTGTGCCCCAGGGCTCTATTCAATCTCCCGTACTGTTTTTTTTGTTTATATAATCTCATGCTGCAGCTCTCAGTTTTTCTTGAATAATTTTGCTTGAATGTGGAACATGTTGGTTAATTAAGTGTATTGCACTCTCTCATCTTCACGTGTTTCGTTTTTAGGCGCAAAAGGGTTTTCGGACAGGTTCTTCTTCGCCGATACGAGACATGCATGATGATATATCGTATGATTAATGTTCTCTCCTTCACAACAAGCACCGCAACACCAGTGATACTTACTATAAAGGAGAATCAATTCGAAAATAGTTGATCAGACTTTTAATAGTGATCATTATTTCTTAAAAAACTTGCTAACTCGACAAATTTGTTCCATTCCGAAAACCATTAAACTCAGCCCAATCAAAACCAAATACCATGTAAAGACACCTTTCAAATGATGATAGCACAATGCTCTTTCCACTATAACTGTGCTGTACTTGACATTGTTTCGTAAAACACTGATATGATTTATTTTAAGTGGCAACAATCCATACGACGCCATCCGCTGGATCTCTCTATACATCCGAAAGTTCAAAAACCCATTCTTTTGCGTATAGATGCACTGCAAGGACGACATCAATTTCTCTTTGGCAATAATCAATCGTAAACCGGTATTTTTGTACGAGAACAAATATTGTTTAGCGATAATCCATGCGTATTTCCCCTTCAACCTAGAAAATTCACGATGCATATTGTTCGCTCCAAATTCAATCATATAATTTTGAAAATGTTTCATTCCAGAGTATATGCTTTTATGTGAAACAACAAATTGGTAGCCCTCATCGATTGCTGCTTCGATATTTCTGGGGATCGTATTTCGAACTCGATTGTGAAGAAACTTGAAAAGTGAACCTTCATATAAACTCCGCAGCACCATTATGGATAAGAACCAACAGATTAAAAATACTCTTATTCCGAAATTGGAAAGGTGATTGCTTCGCCAAACTGCTAGTCGTAAAATCAAATTAACAACGTTGACAATCGATATCAGCGTCCAGGTTGCAAAATCGAAGGGCAAGAAAAGAATTTCCTCCGGGGTGTACTCTGACGGCACCTTAAACACAATCAGTTCTTTTGAGAATCCATATGAAACGCCCCCAAAAGTGGTACACATGTCAGCAGTGCACCAATGGCCAGAAGTCAAATCTGCTTCTTCATTAATCAACTGCGAAAGAAAAATTCATCAAAGCATTTATTGAAAAATACATATGTGTAACTTACAAATTTGTAATCATTTTTGAAAAACACTTCTTCATCGGACGACAAAACGTATTCAATTGAAAAGTTCATATGTTTAGACAAAATTGTAAACAGCACATGGTCGTAAACGGCCGGCAATGTTGGATGCATGAACTCTTCTATCTTGTATACAATTATCCTTATGGGACACAAGTTAAAATTTTTAGTTTTTCGCTCAAAGAGCGGTCGCTCAAGTTGGAAAGTTCCATTTGAAAATATATTTTCAAGTTTTGGCATTGCATTTCGACAGTTATTTTCGATAAACGGGTAAAAAGTGTAGAGGCCTACTTGCCCAGTGTGATGGTCTTCATGGAGTGCCAGAACATTGAGAATTGATTTGCGAAAACAGAATCGAAAAATCTGCTCAAGAAATATGAAATCTAGTGGATGGAGTGACGGTGGTAAGATTATCAGGTAGTAGGGATGACGGTCTATGGACAAAAGGATCTTCTCATTAGGCTGGGTTTTCTCCACTAGAAACCTGGAAATTTTGAGATTGAGCTTAGAAACAAATTCTTCAACATTTTTTGGTGGGACTACGTGGCGTATACGTACTTTTT
The DNA here is from genome assembly GCA_943590905.1 of Sphaerophoria taeniata. Classification (NCBI taxonomy): domain Eukaryota; kingdom Metazoa; phylum Arthropoda; class Insecta; order Diptera; family Syrphidae; genus Sphaerophoria; species Sphaerophoria taeniata. The sequence goes on from OX016540.1 coordinate 92,596,405, forward strand.
TCTCTTCATAAAAAAAAAGAATTACTACATAATTTTACTCACTCCAAAGACCGCAATGAGTCGATGAACAGGAAGAAACAATTAATATAAAATCCTTCATTTCCGTCCGACATTAGGCCCACAATGAAATTCTTATATTTAGACCGAAATTCACTCACAATTTGCTCAAAATCGTTTCTGACACTTGAATTTTGCGTTTTAATTGAAATCTGAATTTTCGGAGAAAACGGTAACTGGCTTTTGCAAACAATTTCAAGCAAACATTTCGCCATGTTGTTCTCCCTTCGTTCAACAACTGGAACGATTTTATTTGAACCATTTCCTGAACAGTCAGAAATTAGTAATACGAGAAAAAAAGTTTACAAATCCAATTCATGGCAGAAGCTGGTATTATGATTCGCAAGAGGACTTGTATCCAACTGAATTGAAAAGTGTTCGTAATGATGGAAAAACTGAACTGAAGTGGCGCCCAGCAGCTGATTTTATCAGGACAAAAAACAAATCAAACAAATCGGAGGAGCTATTCGATTCAATTTTTTTAATTGTCGTTGGAAATGATTTCTAATCGTCAAAGCTAATAGCAGTTGTTGAACAATTTCGATGGAAGGAATTTAGTCGAAATACAAACAACAGGATGTTTAAACAAAATATACTCCAAGAGCCCTTACAGTTTTGACAGATCCTTCCATGTGGGTTGACAGGAAAAATTTAGAGCAACAACGATTTGAAATAGAGAAAAAATATTGCTTATTTTTTTGGTCCATTAATCTGCTACACAAACTGAAAACTGTCCAGGTGCAAATTTATCCACCTATCACGATTGTTGCCCATACGCCACACCGACCGGCCTGGATCTTCCTAGTCTACGCTTTCTTGGTCTGCCGTATTGTTTCCCAGCATGAATTGTACAGCAAGTGACTTTGTGGGCCGGTTTCTCTTCGTTCACTCAAGCTAGGTCACTAGCCTTCTGGAGTCTTGAAGCACTTTTTCATGGCAGATTGAACTCTAGGGAGCTTTGTCAGTTCTTCACAAGAGGCAGTGCCCGTGAAAGATGAAATAAGAACAATGGGCACGAGTAGGGCTCGAACCCACGACGTTCCGCTTAGCAGCCAACACACCTAACCACTAAGCCACGGACACGGTCTTGCGATTAAGTTTACATAATATTTTGCGTTTTTGCTTTTTATTAAAATTGTTTAATGGAGTTATTTCCTTTTGGCTTGGGAAATAACCCCTGCAAGGGTTATTGCCGTGGGTGTTATTGCATTACACCTTGATATTCATTGGATGTTTTCTTTCGTCAGTTGGATTAGTTTTGCTTATTTCAAGTCAATTGTTTATGCCATTTTCCGAGTCAAAGTTTGAATCGAAATTCAGAGTCAGTAGATGTAGGACAAAGGAATCGAGACATCCCGCAATAAACTTCTCATGGCTAGAGTTGTAGTTCTCCAGTGTCTGGGCGATATGGTTTAACCCTGTATAATTAGAGCCAAAGAACCTGTCTTGGAGATTCCAGTTAATTGCTTCAGAAATGGGGACTCAAATAGATGTGTCATATCCTAAGATTGCGAAAAGTCGTGACAAAATCTGCAGAAAACAATGTCGAATTTGTTTTTGAGTATTTCGTCGTCGGCATTGAATTTTGATTATTCAGCGAGAAAACAAATTGGGTCGGCTATCAATTCCGACGAAAAGGATTATGTTAAGATGACTTCTAGCACTTGACTCTTCTACATGCCAAGCTGCCGACAATGACGACCAATATTTGGTGAAGGTTTTTAAGTACCCTGTCAGTCACAGCTGCTATAGTCTGACCACTGAATGCTGGATATGGTCTTACCAGTCGAATTTCAGCCACTCATGCAACCTGGACTGAAATTTGAGAACGGTGTTGGAAAAAGTGGTTTCAGTTGCTCGATTATGCGCACCATAAGTTCCTCAAACCTCACAGAATGTTGATTTTCGTAATACAGCTGAACAATTTGCACACACTTTTGAAGTATGAGTTTTTCCATGATGACTTACTAAATAATACTGAACAAAATTTACAAAGCAGTTTGACAGGAATGACCAGTAATCTGTCAAAAAAGCCTATACTAAAAGTCAAAGTACACAATAAATGTTTTGAATTTTGTTTAAGATAAAATAAGCACAAAATTTATTTATTTACAGTGTGAAATAAGTACAAATACAAATTCTTAATGCTAGAAACAGAAATATTGTCACCCCTATCACAGGTCCCGACGTAGTAGATTCGTATTACGAATCCCGAAAATAAGTATCATAGCTCCCGTCGTAATAAAAGTAATTGCTACGAAATTCGGAGTTCGGGAAATTGACATCACTAGCCCCGAACGAATAGGAAGTTTCCTAGTTTTTTCTACGAACTTTTTTTCTTATCGGAACTATACATAAATTCAAATTCTAATTGACATAAAAATTCAAACTTTTGCATCGATTGCATAAAAAATTAATACAATATAGAAATGTTACTTTTAAATCCAGAGTTATCGTGAAAAAAATTGAATTTTTCTTTTTGGTAGGTCAAATTAAGTTATAACTTATAACTATCAAGACCCTATACGAAAGGTTAATAGAAGTATCCGGCGTCATTTAAAATTAAATGTTTTGTAGATATTCATATTGCATGTACATACATTGTTGACCGAATTAGGATCTGCATCTTTTTCTTCGCGAACTCGGGAAGATGCTCTTCCTGGCCAGATGCACAAAGAGAACTGAACTCTATATCCTGCCACATCCACCGAGCTGCGATATGCAGTCCTGCAGTACTACGAAGACTAACACAACTAACGAACAGGAGGGATTTCCCTGTTCACGAACGAACATTTGATGCTTGTTTTTTTTTGTCGGTTAACATCATGCACATACATATGTATATAAATGCAATATATTTGTACATTACAACAATCGGTCTGCACGAAAAATCCGAAGAACCATGACCAAAGTAGGTTATACTCTCCAACTATTCATGAAGCGCATGTGAAGAATTGAGGATACTTCAGATTTATTTCAGTTCAGCTCTATTCCAAACTTTATCAGTTATTCTCAATACCCATAAGAAGAAAATGAAGAAAATACCACCTATGCAATTAGCCGAAGCATAGGTATATTTTAGCATAGCAACAGTTTGTGCTATGTTCCGGTCAAACCAAGTTCGAGAACAATTAAGTTCGAATCGAAATTTAGAGTAGGTAGATGTAGAACAAATCTTCAACGACTACGAAAGGAAGCAGAATTGAGACATCTCGCAATGAACTTCCCATGGCTGGAGTCGTAGTTCTCCAGTGTCTGGTGTCTGGCTTAACCCTGTATAATGGGAGTAAATGAAATGGTTATGGGGACTCGAATCAAAAGATTTCGAAAAGTCGTGACAAAATCTGCAGAGCGCAGGGTCGAATTTGTTTTTGAGTATTTCGTAGCCGCATTGAATTCTGATTACTCAGCGAGAAAACAAATTGGGGTGGCTATGAATGCTGCCGAAAGGGATTATGTTTAGATGACTTCTGGCAGTTGACTGTTCTACATGCCAAGCTGCCGACAATGACGACGAATTGATGTCGGTCTTCAAGTGCACTGTCAGTTACAGCTGCATGCTGGATGCGGTCTTCCCAGTCTTATGCAACCTGGACTCAAATTTAAGAATGGTGTTGGAAAAAGTGGTTTCAGTTGCTCGATTATGTGCACCGTAAGTTCCTCGAACCTCACAGAACGTTGACTTTCGTAATACAATGACTTGCTAAATAATATTGAACAAAAATGACAAAGCAGTTTGACAGGAATGACGGGTTACCTGTCAAAAAAGCCTATATCAAAGGTCAAACTACACGCTTAAAAGCCCATTATAATATATATTTGTTTAAATAAATGTTTGAAGCACTAAATATAATTATTTCACACGAACACAAAGCTCTAAAAAATAAAAGTAAAAGCTTTAATTTCTTACGCTACAAAAGAAAAAAAAAATTGCCTCCAGAGTTGAATAACATAGCTAGAAGTCTAATGAGAGTGGTTTAATTTATGGTGTGCCCCAGGGCTCTATTCAATCTCCCGTACTGTTTTTTTTGTTTATATAATCTCATGCTGCAGCTCTCAGTTTTTCTTGAATAATTTTGCTTGAATGTGGAACATGTTGGTTAATTAAGTGTATTGCACTCTCTCATCTTCACGTGTTTCGTTTTTAGGCGCAAAAGGGTTTTCGGACAGGTTCTTCTTCGCCGATACGAGACATGCATGATGATATATCGTATGATTAATGTTCTCTCCTTCACAACAAGCACCGCAACACCAGTGATACTTACTATAAAGGAGAATCAATTCGAAAATAGTTGATCAGACTTTTAATAGTGATCATTATTTCTTAAAAAACTTGCTAACTCGACAAATTTGTTCCATTCCGAAAACCATTAAACTCAGCCCAATCAAAACCAAATACCATGTAAAGACACCTTTCAAATGATGATAGCACAATGCTCTTTCCACTATAACTGTGCTGTACTTGACATTGTTTCGTAAAACACTGATATGATTTATTTTAAGTGGCAACAATCCATACGACGCCATCCGCTGGATCTCTCTATACATCCGAAAGTTCAAAAACCCATTCTTTTGCGTATAGATGCACTGCAAGGACGACATCAATTTCTCTTTGGCAATAATCAATCGTAAACCGGTATTTTTGTACGAGAACAAATATTGTTTAGCGATAATCCATGCGTATTTCCCCTTCAACCTAGAAAATTCACGATGCATATTGTTCGCTCCAAATTCAATCATATAATTTTGAAAATGTTTCATTCCAGAGTATATGCTTTTATGTGAAACAACAAATTGGTAGCCCTCATCGATTGCTGCTTCGATATTTCTGGGGATCGTATTTCGAACTCGATTGTGAAGAAACTTGAAAAGTGAACCTTCATATAAACTCCGCAGCACCATTATGGATAAGAACCAACAGATTAAAAATACTCTTATTCCGAAATTGGAAAGGTGATTGCTTCGCCAAACTGCTAGTCGTAAAATCAAATTAACAACGTTGACAATCGATATCAGCGTCCAGGTTGCAAAATCGAAGGGCAAGAAAAGAATTTCCTCCGGGGTGTACTCTGACGGCACCTTAAACACAATCAGTTCTTTTGAGAATCCATATGAAACGCCCCCAAAAGTGGTACACATGTCAGCAGTGCACCAATGGCCAGAAGTCAAATCTGCTTCTTCATTAATCAACTGCGAAAGAAAAATTCATCAAAGCATTTATTGAAAAATACATATGTGTAACTTACAAATTTGTAATCATTTTTGAAAAACACTTCTTCATCGGACGACAAAACGTATTCAATTGAAAAGTTCATATGTTTAGACAAAATTGTAAACAGCACATGGTCGTAAACGGCCGGCAATGTTGGATGCATGAACTCTTCTATCTTGTATACAATTATCCTTATGGGACACAAGTTAAAATTTTTAGTTTTTCGCTCAAAGAGCGGTCGCTCAAGTTGGAAAGTTCCATTTGAAAATATATTTTCAAGTTTTGGCATTGCATTTCGACAGTTATTTTCGATAAACGGGTAAAAAGTGTAGAGGCCTACTTGCCCAGTGTGATGGTCTTCATGGAGTGCCAGAACATTGAGAATTGATTTGCGAAAACAGAATCGAAAAATCTGCTCAAGAAATATGAAATCTAGTGGATGGAGTGACGGTGGTAAGATTATCAGGTAGTAGGGATGACGGTCTATGGACAAAAGGATCTTCTCATTAGGCTGGGTTTTCTCCACTAGAAACCTGGAAATTTTGAGATTGAGCTTAGAAACAAATTCTTCAACATTTTTTGGTGGGACTACGTGGCGTATACGTACTTTTTTCTCTTCATAAAAAAAAAGAATTACTACATAATTTTACTCACTCCAAAGACCGCAATGAGTCGATGAACAGGAAGAAACAATTAATATAAAATCCTTCATTTCCGTCCGACATTAGCCCCACAATGAAATTCTTATATTTAGACCGAAATTCACTCACAATTTGCTCAAAATCGTTTCTGACACTTGAATTTTGCGTTTTAATTGAAATCTGAATTTTCGGAGAAAACGGTAACTGGCTTTTGCAAACAATTTCAAGCAAACATTTCGCCATGTTGTTCTCCCTTCGTTCAACAACTGGAACGATTTTATTTGAACCATTTCCTGAACAGTCAGAAATTAGTAATACGAGAAAAAAAAGTTTACAAATCCAATTCATGGCAGAAGCTGGTATTATGATTCGCAAGAGGACTTGTATCCAACTGAATTGAAAAGTGTTCGTAATGATGGAAAAACTGAACTGAAGTGGCGCCCAGCAGCTGATTTTATCAGGACAAAAAACAAATCAAACAAATCGGAGGAGCTATTCGATTCAATTTTTTTAATTGTCGTTGGAAATGATTTCTAATCGTCAAAGCTAATAGCAGTTGTTGAACAATTTCGATGGAAGGAATTTAGTCGAAATACAAACAACAGGATGTTTAAACAAAATATACTCCAAGAGCCCTTACAGTTTTGACAGATCCTTCCATGTGGGTTGACAGGAAAAATTTAGAGCAACAACGATTTGAAATAGAGAAAAAATATTGCTTATTTTTTTGGTCCATTAATCTGCTACACAAACTGAAAACTGTCCAGGTGCAAATTTATCCACCTATCACGATTGTTGCCCATACGCCACACCGACCGGCCTGGATCTTCCTAGTCTACGCTTTCTTGGTCTGCCGTATTGTTTCCCAGCATGAATTGTACAGCAAGTGACTTTGTGGGCCGGTTTCTCTTCGTTCACTCAAGCTAGGTCACTAGCCTTCTGGAGTCTTGAAGCACTTTTTCATGGCAGATTGAACTCTAGGGAGCTTTGTCAGTTCTTCACAAGAGGCAGTGCCCGTGAAAGATGAAATAAGAACAATGGGCACGAGTAGGGCTCGAACCCACGACGTTCCGCTTAGCAGCCAACACACCTAACCACTAAGCCACGGACACGGTCTTGCGATTAAGTTTACATAATATTTTGCGTTTTTGCTTTTTATTAAAATTGTTTAATGGAGTTATTTCCTTTTGGCTTGGGAAATAACCCCTGCAAGGGTTATTGCCGTGGGTGTTATTGCATTACACCTTGATATTCATTGGATGTTTTCTTTCGTCAGTTGGATTAGTTTTGCTTATTTCAAGTCAATTGTTTATGCCATTTTCCGAGTCAAAGTTTGAATCGAAATTCAGAGTCAGTAGATGTAGGACAAAGGAATCGAGACATCCCGCAATAAACTTCTCATGGCTAGAGTTGTAGTTCTCCAGTGTCTGGGCGATATGGTTTAACCCTGTATAATTAGAGCCAAAGAACCTGTCTTGGAGATTCCAGTTAATTGCTTCAGAAATGGGGACTCAAATAGATGTGTCATATCCTAAGATTGCGAAAAGTCGTGACAAAATCTGCAGAAAACAATGTCGAATTTGTTTTTGAGTATTTCGTCGTCGGCATTGAATTTTGATTATTCAGCGAGAAAACAAATTGGGTCGGCTATCAATTCCGACGAAAAGGATTATGTTAAGATGACTTCTAGCACTTGACTCTTCTACATGCCAAGCTGCCGACAATGACGACCAATATTTGGTGAAGGTTTTTAAGTACCCTGTCAGTCACAGCTGCTATAGTCTGACCACTGAATGCTGGATATGGTCTTACCAGTCGAATTTCAGCCACTCATGCAACCTGGACTGAAATTTGAGAACGGTGTTGGAAAAAGTGGTTTCAGTTGCTCGATTATGCGCACCATAAGTTCCTCAAACCTCACAGAATGTTGATTTTCGTAATACAGCTGAACAATTTGCACACACTTTTGAAGTATGAGTTTTTCCATGATGACTTACTAAATAATACTGAACAAAATTTACAAAGCAGTTTGACAGGAATGACCAGTAATCTGTCAAAAAAGCCTATACTAAAAGTCAAAGTACACAATAAATGTTTTGAATTTTGTTTAAGATAAAATAAGCACAAAATTTATTTATTTACAGTGTGAAATAAGTACAAATACAAATTCTTAATGCTAGAAACAGAAATATTGTCACCCCTATCACAGGTCCCGACGTAGTAGATTCGTATTACGAATCCCGAAAATAAGTATCATAGCTCCCGTCGTAATAAAAGTAATTGCTACGAAATTCGGAGTTCGGGAAATTGACATCACTAGCCCCGAACGAATAGGAAGTTTCCTAGTTTTTTCTACGAACTTTTTTTCTTATCGGAACTATACATAAATTCAAATTCTAATTGACATAAAAATTCAAACTTTTGCATCGATTGCATAAAAAATTAATACAATATAGAAATGTTACTTTTAAATCCAGAGTTATCGTGAAAAAAATTGAATTTTTCTTTTTGGTAGGTCAAATTAAGTTATAACTTATAACTATCAAGACCCTATACGAAAGGTTAATAGAAGTATCCGGCGTCATTTAAAATTAAATGTTTTGTAGATATTCATATTGCATGTACATACATTGTTGACCGAATTAGGATCTGCATCTTTTTCTTCGCGAACTCGGGAAGATGCTCTTCCTGGCCAGATGCACAAAGAGAACTGAACTCTATATCCTGCCACATCCACCGAGCTGCGATATGCAGTCCTGCAGTACTACGAAGACTAACACAACTAACGAACAGGAGGGATTTCCCTGTTCACGAACGAACATTTGATGCTTGTTTTTTTTTGTCGGTTAACATCATTCACATACATATGTATATAAATGCAATATATTTGTACATTACAACAATCGGTCTGCACGAAAAATCCGAAGAACCATGACCAAAGTAGGTTATACTCTCCAACTATTCATGAAGCGCATGTGAAGAATTGAGGATACTTCAGATTTATTTCAGTTCAGCTCTATTCCAAACTTTATCAGTTATTCTCAATACCCATAAGAAGAAAATGAAGAAAATACCACCTATGCAATTAGCCGAAGCATAGGTATATTTTTTCCTTCTTCAGAACTGTTCAACCTCAAAAAAGGGAAAAGGTTATTATATTATCAATGAGGCCGACAAGACGGCTTCGAGATTAAAGTGCTCTTGACTAAACACCAATGGTGCAAAATTATAGTCCGCTAAAGAACAAGTTTAGTGGGATTTTAGCTTAAAATGACTAGCTAGTATAACACTAAACTTGTTCATTAGTGGACTACAATTTTGCACCAATGCAATGTCTTGAATATATATTTGTTATTAAATGATCCAGCCTCACATTCCACTTAATCATCCCCATCACTTTGTCGTTTGAACGACCACAGGGATAAAGATTTTTCATCTCCTGACCACTAGCTCGACAGTCTTATGAATGTCTACTTTTTCAACAAGCTGTAACAGTAGAATAGCAGTCCAACGTTTAATTAGTCCAACGTTTCTTTTAAAAATAGCAATTACTGTTGAATCCATCTTTAACAAAAATGACAACTTGAAAAATATATTTCACATTCACAACGTAGAAATTTAATTAATGTTTTGAATTTTATATTTTGAAGTACGTCAACTTATTCCGAAATTCGGAATATTGATTTGTGTGTGGCAATGCCTTTATTATTTCGTTCGGGCCTTATGATTGTAATTTCTTCGTATTCGTAGCGGAGCTTTACGTTCGTAATTTTGCTACGAGGAACTCTGTGATAGGGGTGTGTAACTTTAAATTGCCTCTTAACCAGTGTTGAATTGCATAGCTCCAAGTCTAAAATGAGTGATTTAATTCATGGTGTGCCCTAGGGCTTCATTGAATATCCCATACTTTTTCTATGTGTTATTAATCTCATGCTGCAGTTCTCAGTTTCTCTACCGGACTCTACGAAGCTTTATATTCGTCATTTGCCATGATTCGCAATAGATTTCATATTACATGATCATAAGTTCTATGTAGTCCTTCCTCAAAGTGATAGTCGTACTTAACATAAGGTTTAAAGACTCAGTATAAAGCAAGAGACTCAGTATAAAAATAGTGGATCAAGCTCTTAATGGTGTGATGATTATTTCTTAAAAAACTTGCTAACTCGACAAATTTGTTCCATTCCGAAAACCACTAAACTCAACCCAATCAAAAGCAAATACCATGTAAAGGCACCTTTCAAATGATGATAGGATAATGCTCTTTCCATTGTTACTGTACTGTACTTGACACTGTTTTGTAAAACACTGATATGATTTATTTTAAGTGGCAACAATCCATACGATGCCATCCGCTGGATCTCTCTATACATCCGAAAGTTCAAAAACCCATTCTTTTGCGTATAGATGCACTGCAAGGACGACATCAATTTCTCTTTGGCAATAATCAATCGTAAACCGGTATTTTTGTACGAGAACAAATATTGTTTAGCGATAATCCATGCGTATTTCCCCTTCAACCTAGAAAATTCACGATGCATATTGTTCGCTCCAAATTCAATCATATAATTTTGAAAATGTTTCATTCCAGAGTATATGCTTTTATGTGAAACAACAAATTGGTAGCCCTCATCGATTGCTGCTTCGATATTTCTGGGGATCGTATTTCGAACTCGATTGTGAAGAAACTTGAAAAGTGAACCTTCATATAAACTCCGCAGCACCATTATGGATAAGAACCAACAGATTAAAAATACTCTTATTCCGAAATTGGAAAGGTGATTGCTTCGCCAAACTGCTAGTCGTAAAATCAAATTAACAACGTTGACAATCGATATCAGCGTCCAGGTTGCAAAATCGAAGGGCAAGAAAAGAATTTCCTCCGGGGTGTACTCTGACGGCACCTTAAACACAATCAGTTCTTTTGAGAATCCATATGAAACGCCCCCAAAAGTGGTACACATGTCAGCAGTGCACCAATGGCCAGAAGTCAAATCTGCTTCTTCATTAATCAACTGCGAAAGAAAAATTCATCAAAGCATTTATTGAAAAATACATATGTGTAACTTACAAATTTGTAATCATTTTTGAAAAACACTTCTTCATCGGACGACAAAACGTATTCAATTGAAAAGTTCATATGTTTAGACAAAATTGTAAACAGCACATGGTCGTAAACGGCCGGCAATGTTGGATGCATGAACTCTTCTATCTTGTATACAATTATCCTTATGGGACACAAGTTAAAATTTTTAGTTTTTCGCTCAAAGAGCGGTCGCTCAAGTTGGAAAGTTCCATTTGAAAATATATTTTCAAGTTTTGGCATTGCATTTCGACAGTTATTTTCGATAAACGGGTAAAAAGTGTAGAGGCCTACTTGCCCAGTGTGATGGTCTTCATGGAGTGCCAGAACATTGAGAATTGATTTGCGAAAACAGAATCGAAAAATCTGCTCAAGAAATATGAAATCTAGTGGATGGAGTGACGGTGGTAAGATTATCAGGTAGTAGGGATGACGGTCTATGGACAAAAGGATCTTCTCATTAGGCTGGGTTTTCTCCACTAGAAACCTGGAAATTTTGAGATTGAGCTTAGAAACAAATTCTTCAACATTTTTTGGTGGGACTACGTGGCGTATACGTACTTTTTTCTCTTCATAAAAAAAAAGAATTACTACATAATTTTACTCACTCCAAAGACCGCAATGAGTCGATGAACAGGAAGAAACAATTAATATAAAATCCTTCATTTCCGTCCGACATTAGGCCCACAATGAAATTCTTATATTTAGACCGAAATTCACTCACAATTTGCTCAAAATCGTTTCTGACACTTGAATTTTGCGTTTTAATTGAAATCTGAATTTTCGGAGAAAACGGTAACTGGCTTTTGCAAACAATTTCAAGCAAACATTTCGCCATGTTGTTCTCCCTTCGTTCAACAACTGGAACGATTTTATTTGAACCATTTCCTGAACAGTCAGAAATTAGTAATACGAGAAAAAAAAGTTTACAAATCCAATTCATGGCAGAAGCTGGTATTATGATTCGCAAGAGGACTTGTATCCAACTGAATTGAAAAGTGTTCGTAATGATGGAAAAACTGAACTGAAGTGGCGCCCAGCAGCTGATTTTATCAGGACAAAAAACAAATCAAACAAATCGGAGGAGCTATTCGATTCAATTTTTTTAATTGTCGTTGGAAATGATTTCTAATCGTCAAAGCTAATAGCAGTTGTTGAACAATTTCGATGGAAGGAATTTAGTCGAAATACAAACAACAGGATGTTTAAACAAAATATACTCCAAGAGCCCTTACAGTTTTGACAGATCCTTCCATGTGGGTTGACAGGAAAAATTTAGAGCAACAACGATTTGAAATAGAGAAAAAATATTGCTTATTTTTTTGGTCCATTAATCTGCTACACAAACTGAAAACTGTCCAGGTGCAAATTTATCCACCTATCACAATTGTTGCCCATACGCCACACCGACCGGCCTGGATCTTCCTAGTCTACGCTTTCTTGGTCTGCCGTATTGTTTCCCAGCATGAATTGTACAGCAAGTGACTTTGTGGGCCGGTTTCTCTTCGTTCACTCAAGCTAGGTCACTAGCCTTCTGGAGTCTTGAAGCACTTTTTCATGGCAGATTGAACTCTAGGGAGCTTTGTCAGTTCTTCACAAGAGGCAGTGCCCGTGAAAGATGAAATAAGAACAATGGGCACGAGTAGGGCTCGAACCCACGACGTTCCGCTTAGCAGCCAACACACCTAACCACTAAGCCACGGACACGGTCTTGCGATTAAGTTTACATAATATTTTGCGTTTTTGCTTTTTATTAAAATTGTTTAATGGAGTTATTTCCTTTTGGCTTGGGAAATAACCCCTGCAAGGGTTATTGCCGTGGGTGTTATTGCATTACACCTTGATATTCATTGGATGTTTTCTTTCGTCAGTTGGATTAGTTTTGCTTATTTCAAGTCAATTGTTTATGCCATTTTCCGAGTCAAAGTTTGAATCGAAATTCAGAGTCAGTAGATGTAGGACAAAGGAATCGAGACATCCCGCAATAAACTTCTCATGGCTAGAGTTGTAGTTCTCCAGTGTCTGGGCGATATGGTTTAACCCTGTATAATTAGAGCCAAAGAACCTGTCTTGGAGATTCCAGTTAATTGCTTCAGAAATGGGGACTCAAATAGATGTGTCATATCCTAAGATTGCGAAAAGTCGTGACAAAATCTGCAGAAAACAATGTCGAATTTGTTTTTGAGTATTTCGTCGTCGGCATTGAATTTTGATTATTCAGCGAGAAAACAAATTGGGTCGGCTATCAATTCCGACGAAAAGGATTATGTTAAGATGACTTCTAGCACTTGACTCTTCTACATGCCAAGCTGCCGACAATGACGACCAATATTTGGTGAAGGTTTTTAAGTACCCTGTCAGTCACAGCTGCTATAGTCTGACCACTGAATGCTGGATATGGTCTTACCAGTCGAATTTCAGCCACTCATGCAACCTGGACTGAAATTTGAGAACGGTGTTGGAAAAAGTGGTTTCAGTTGCTCGATTATGCGCACCATAAGTTCCTCAAACCTCACAGAATGTTGATTTTCGTAATACAGCTGAACAATTTGCACACACTTTTGAAGTATGAGTTTTTCCATGATGACTTACTAAATAATACTGAACAAAATTTACAAAGCAGTTTGACAGGAATGACCAGTAATCTGTCAAAAAAGCCTATACTAAAAGTCAAAGTACACAATAAATGTTTTGAATTTTGTTTAAGATAAAATAAGCACAAAATTTATTTATTTACAGTGTGAAATAAGTACAAATACAAATTCTTAATGCTAGAAACAGAAATATTGTCACCCCTATCACAGGTCCCGACGTAGTAGATTCGTATTACGAATCCCGAAAATAAGTATCATAGCTCCCGTCGTAATAAAAGTAATTGCTACGAAATTCGGAGTTCGGGAAATTGACATCACTAGCCCCGAACGAATAGGAAGTTTCCTAGTTTTTTCTACGAACTTTTTTTCTTATCGGAACTATACATAAATTCAAATTCTAATTGACATAAAAATTCAAACTTTTGCATCGATTGCATAAAAAATTAATACAATATAGAAATGTTACTTTTAAATCCAGAGTTATCGTGAAAAAAATTGAATTTTTCTTTTTGGTAGGTCAAATTAAGTTATAACTTATAACTATCAAGACCCTATACGAAAGGTTAATAGAAGTATCCGGCGTCATTTAAAATTAAATGTTTTGTAGATATTCATATTGCATGTACATACATTGTTGACCGAATTAGGATCTGCATCTTTTTCTTCGCGAACTCGGGAAGATGCTCTTCCTGGCCAGATGCACAAAGAGAACTGAACTCTATATCCTGCCACATCCACCGAGCTGCGATATGCAGTCCTGCAGTACTACGAAGACTAACACAACTAACGAACAGGAGGGATTTCCCTGTTCACGAACGAACATTTGATGCTTGTTTTTTTTTGTCGGTTAACATCATTCACATACATATGTATATAAATGCAATATATTTGTACATTACAACAATCGGTCTGCACGAAAAATCCGAAGAACCATGACCAAAGTAGGTTATACTCTCCAACTATTCATGAAGCGCATGTGAAGAATTGAGGATACTTCAGATTTATTTCAGTTCAGCTCTATTCCAAACTTTATCAGTTATTCTCAATACCCATAAGAAGAAAATGAAGAAAATACCACCTATGCAATTAGCCGAAGCATAGGTATATTTTAGCATAGCAACAGTTTGTGCTATGTTCCGGTCAAACCAAGTTCGAGAACAATTAAGTTCGAATCGAAATTTAGAGTAGGTAGATGTAGAACAAATCTTCAACGACTACGAAAGGAAGCAGAATTGAGACATCTCGCAATGAACTTCCCATGGCTGGAGTCGTAGTTCTCCAGTGTCTGGTGTCTGGCTTAACCCTGTATAATGGGAGTAAATGAAATGGTTATGGGGACTCGAATCAAAAGATTTCGAAAAGTCGTGACAAAATCTGCAGAGCGCAGGGTCGAATTTGTTTTTGAGTATTTCGTAGCCGCATTGAATTCTGATTACTCAGCGAGAAAACAAATTGGGGTGGCTATGAATGCTGCCGAAAGGGATTATGTTTAGATGACTTCTGGCAGTTGACTGTTCTACATGCCAAGCTGCCGACAATGACGACGAATTGATGTCGGTCTTCAAGTGCACTGTCAGTTACAGCTGCATGCTGGATGCGGTCTTCCCAGTCTTATGCAACCTGGACTCAAATTTAAGAATGGTGTTGGAAAAAGTGGTTTCAGTTGCTCGATTATGTGCACCGTAAGTTCCTCGAACCTCACAGAACGTTGACTTTCGTAATACAATGACTTGCTAAATAATATTGAACAAAAATGACAAAGCAGTTTGACAGGAATGACGGGTTACCTGTCAAAAAAGCCTATATCAAAGGTCAAACTACACGCTTAAAAGCCCATTATAATATATATTTGTTTAAATAAATGTTTGAAGCACTAAATATAATTATTTCACACGAACACAAAGCTCTAAAAAATAAAAGTAAAAGCTTTAATTTCTTACGCTACAAAAGAAAAAAAAAATTGCCTCCAGAGTTGAATAACATAGCTAGAAGTCTAATGAGAGTGGTTTAATTTATGGTGTGCCCCAGGGCTCTATTCAATCTCCCGTACTGTTTTTTTTGTTTATATAATCTCATGCTGCAGCTCTCAGTTTTTCTTGAATAATTTTGCTTGAATGTGGAACATGTTGGTTAATTAAGTGTATTGCACTCTCTCATCTTCACGTGTTTCGTTTTTAGGCGCAAAAGGGTTTTCGGACAGGTTCTTCTTCGCCGATACGAGACATGCATGATGATATATCGTATGATTAATGTTCTCTCCTTCACAACAAGCACCGCAACACCAGTGATACTTACTATAAAGGAGAATCAATTCGAAAATAGTTGATCAGACTTTTAATAGTGATCATTATTTCTTAAAAAACTTGCTAACTCGACAAATTTGTTCCATTCCGAAAACCATTAAACTCAGCCCAATCAAAACCAAATACCATGTAAAGACACCTTTCAAATGATGATAGCACAATGCTCTTTCCACTATAACTGTGCTGTACTTGACATTGTTTCGTAAAACACTGATATGATTTATTTTAAGTGGCAACAATCCATACGACGCCATCCGCTGGATCTCTCTATACATCCGAAAGTTCAAAAACCCATTCTTTTGCGTATAGATGCACTGCAAGGACGACATCAATTTCTCTTTGGCAATAATCAATCGTAAACCGGTATTTTTGTACGAGAACAAATATTGTTTAGCGATAATCCATGCGTATTTCCCCTTCAACCTAGAAAATTCACGATGCATATTGTTCGCTCCAAATTCAATCATATAATTTTGAAAATGTTTCATTCCAGAGTATATGCTTTTATGTGAAACAACAAATTGGTAGCCCTCATCGATTGCTGCTTCGATATTTCTGGGGATCGTATTTCGAACTCGATTGTGAAGAAACTTGAAAAGTGAACCTTCATATAAACTCCGCAGCACCATTATGGATAAGAACCAACAGATTAAAAATACTCTTATTCCGAAATTGGAAAGGTGATTGCTTCGCCAAACTGCTAGTCGTAAAATCAAATTAACAACGTTGACAATCGATATCAGCGTCCAGGTTGCAAAATCGAAGGGCAAGAAAAGAATTTCCTCCGGGGTGTACTCTGACGGCACCTTAAACACAATCAGTTCTTTTGAGAATCCATATGAAACGCCCCCAAAAGTGGTACACATGTCAGCAGTGCACCAATGGCCAGAAGTCAAATCTGCTTCTTCATTAATCAACTGCGAAAGAAAAATTCATCAAAGCATTTATTGAAAAATACATATGTGTAACTTACAAATTTGTAATCATTTTTGAAAAACACTTCTTCATCGGACGACAAAACGTATTCAATTGAAAAGTTCATATGTTTAGACAAAATTGTAAACAGCACATGGTCGTAAACGGCCGGCAATGTTGGATGCATGAACTCTTCTATCTTGTATACAATTATCCTTATGGGACACAAGTTAAAATTTTTAGTTTTTCGCTCAAAGAGCGGTCGCTCAAGTTGGAAAGTTCCATTTGAAAATATATTTTCAAGTTTTGGCATTGCATTTCGACAGTTATTTTCGATAAACGGGTAAAAAGTGTAGAGGCCTACTTGCCCAGTGTGATGGTCTTCATGGAGTGCCAGAACATTGAGAATTGATTTGCGAAAACAGAATCGAAAAATCTGCTCAAGAAATATGAAATCTAGTGGATGGAGTGACGGTGGTAAGATTATCAGGTAGTAGGGATGACGGTCTATGGACAAAAGGATCTTCTCATTAGGCTGGGTTTTCTCCACTAGAAACCTGGAAATTTTGAGATTGAGCTTAGAAACAAATTCTTCAACATTTTTTGGTGGGACTACGTGGCGTATACGTACTTTTTTCTCTTCATAAAAAAAAAGAATTACTACATAATTTTACTCACTCCAAAGACCGCAATGAGTCGATGAACAGGAAGAAACAATTAATATAAAATCCTTCATTTCCGTCCGACATTAGGCCCACAATGAAATTCTTATATTTAGACCGAAATTCACTCACAATTTGCTCAAAATCGTTTCTGACACTTGAATTTTGCGTTTTAATTGAAATCTGAATTTTCGGAGAAAACGGTAACTGGCTTTTGCAAACAATTTCAAGCAAACATTTCGCCATGTTGTTCTCCCTTCGTTCAACAACTGGAACGATTTTATTTGAACCATTTCCTGAACAGTCAGAAATTAGTAATACGAGAAAAAAAGTTTACAAATCCAATTCATGGCAGAAGCTGGTATTATGATTCGCAAGAGGACTTGTATCCAACTGAATTGAAAAGTGTTCGTAATGATGGAAAAACTGAACTGAAGTGGCGCCCAGCAGCTGATTTTATCAGGACAAAAAACAAATCAAACAAATCGGAGGAGCTATTCGATTCAATTTTTTTAATTGTCGTTGGAAATGATTTCTAATCGTCAAAGCTAATAGCAGTTGTTGAACAATTTCGATGGAAGGAATTTAGTCGAAATACAAACAACAGGATGTTTAAACAAAATATACTCCAAGAGCCCTTACAGTTTTGACAGATCCTTCCATGTGGGTTGACAGGAAAAATTTAGAGCAACAACGATTTGAAATAGAGAAAAAATATTGCTTATTTTTTTGGTCCATTAATCTGCTACACAAACTGAAAACTGTCCAGGTGCAAATTTATCCACCTATCACGATTGTTGCCCATACGCCACACCGACCGGCCTGGATCTTCCTAGTCTACGCTTTCTTGGTCTGCCGTATTGTTTCCCAGCATGAATTGTACAGCAAGTGACTTTGTGGGCCGGTTTCTCTTCGTTCACTCAAGCTAGGTCACTAGCCTTCTGGAGTCTTGAAGCACTTTTTCATGGCAGATTGAACTCTAGGGAGCTTTGTCAGTTCTTCACAAGAGGCAGTGCCCGTGAAAGATGAAATAAGAACAATGGGCACGAGTAGGGCTCGAACCCACG
Organism: Sphaerophoria taeniata; assembly: GCA_943590905.1. Classification (NCBI taxonomy): domain Eukaryota; kingdom Metazoa; phylum Arthropoda; class Insecta; order Diptera; family Syrphidae; genus Sphaerophoria; species Sphaerophoria taeniata. The sequence continues at coordinate 92,614,939 of OX016540.1, forward strand.
ACGTTCCGCTTAGCAGCCAACACACCTAACCACTAAGCCACGGACACGGTCTTGCGATTAAGTTTACATAATATTTTGCGTTTTTGCTTTTTATTAAAATTGTTTAATGGAGTTATTTCCTTTTGGCTTGGGAAATAACCCCTGCAAGGGTTATTGCCGTGGGTGTTATTGCATTACACCTTGATATTCATTGGATGTTTTCTTTCGTCAGTTGGATTAGTTTTGCTTATTTCAAGTCAATTGTTTATGCCATTTTCCGAGTCAAAGTTTGAATCGAAATTCAGAGTCAGTAGATGTAGGACAAAGGAATCGAGACATCCCGCAATAAACTTCTCATGGCTAGAGTTGTAGTTCTCCAGTGTCTGGGCGATATGGTTTAACCCTGTATAATTAGAGCCAAAGAACCTGTCTTGGAGATTCCAGTTAATTGCTTCAGAAATGGGGACTCAAATAGATGTGTCATATCCTAAGATTGCGAAAAGTCGTGACAAAATCTGCAGAAAACAATGTCGAATTTGTTTTTGAGTATTTCGTCGTCGGCATTGAATTTTGATTATTCAGCGAGAAAACAAATTGGGTCGGCTATCAATTCCGACGAAAAGGATTATGTTAAGATGACTTCTAGCACTTGACTCTTCTACATGCCAAGCTGCCGACAATGACGACCAATATTTGGTGAAGGTTTTTAAGTACCCTGTCAGTCACAGCTGCTATAGTCTGACCACTGAATGCTGGATATGGTCTTACCAGTCGAATTTCAGCCACTCATGCAACCTGGACTGAAATTTGAGAACGGTGTTGGAAAAAGTGGTTTCAGTTGCTCGATTATGCGCACCATAAGTTCCTCAAACCTCACAGAATGTTGATTTTCGTAATACAGCTGAACAATTTGCACACACTTTTGAAGTATGAGTTTTTCCATGATGACTTACTAAATAATACTGAACAAAATTTACAAAGCAGTTTGACAGGAATGACCAGTAATCTGTCAAAAAAGCCTATACTAAAAGTCAAAGTACACAATAAATGTTTTGAATTTTGTTTAAGATAAAATAAGCACAAAATTTATTTATTTACAGTGTGAAATAAGTACAAATACAAATTCTTAATGCTAGAAACAGAAATATTGTCACCCCTATCACAGGTCCCGACGTAGTAGATTCGTATTACGAATCCCGAAAATAAGTATCATAGCTCCCGTCGTAATAAAAGTAATTGCTACGAAATTCGGAGTTCGGGAAATTGACATCACTAGCCCCGAACGAATAGGAAGTTTCCTAGTTTTTTCTACGAACTTTTTTTCTTATCGGAACTATACATAAATTCAAATTCTAATTGACATAAAAATTCAAACTTTTGCATCGATTGCATAAAAAATTAATACAATATAGAAATGTTACTTTTAAATCCAGAGTTATCGTGAAAAAAATTGAATTTTTCTTTTTGGTAGGTCAAATTAAGTTATAACTTATAACTATCAAGACCCTATACGAAAGGTTAATAGAAGTATCCGGCGTCATTTAAAATTAAATGTTTTGTAGATATTCATATTGCATGTACATACATTGTTGACCGAATTAGGATCTGCATCTTTTTCTTCGCGAACTCGGGAAGATGCTCTTCCTGGCCAGATGCACAAAGAGAACTGAACTCTATATCCTGCCACATCCACCGAGCTGCGATATGCAGTCCTGCAGTACTACGAAGACTAACACAACTAACGAACAGGAGGGATTTCCCTGTTCACGAACGAACATTTGATGCTTGTTTTTTTTTGTCGGTTAACATCATGCACATACATATGTATATAAATGCAATATATTTGTACATTACAACAATCGGTCTGCACGAAAAATCCGAAGAACCATGACCAAAGTAGGTTATACTCTCCAACTATTCATGAAGCGCATGTGAAGAATTGAGGATACTTCAGATTTATTTCAGTTCAGCTCTATTCCAAACTTTATCAGTTATTCTCAATACCCATAAGAAGAAAATGAAGAAAATACCACCTATGCAATTAGCCGAAGCATAGGTATATTTTAGCATAGCAACAGTTTGTGCTATGTTCCGGTCAAACCAAGTTCGAGAACAATTAAGTTCGAATCGAAATTTAGAGTAGGTAGATGTAGAACAAATCTTCAACGACTACGAAAGGAAGCAGAATTGAGACATCTCGCAATGAACTTCCCATGGCTGGAGTCGTAGTTCTCCAGTGTCTGGTGTCTGGCTTAACCCTGTATAATGGGAGTAAATGAAATGGTTATGGGGACTCGAATCAAAAGATTTCGAAAAGTCGTGACAAAATCTGCAGAGCGCAGGGTCGAATTTGTTTTTGAGTATTTCGTAGCCGCATTGAATTCTGATTACTCAGCGAGAAAACAAATTGGGGTGGCTATGAATGCTGCCGAAAGGGATTATGTTTAGATGACTTCTGGCAGTTGACTGTTCTACATGCCAAGCTGCCGACAATGACGACGAATTGATGTCGGTCTTCAAGTGCACTGTCAGTTACAGCTGCATGCTGGATGCGGTCTTCCCAGTCTTATGCAACCTGGACTCAAATTTAAGAATGGTGTTGGAAAAAGTGGTTTCAGTTGCTCGATTATGTGCACCGTAAGTTCCTCGAACCTCACAGAACGTTGACTTTCGTAATACAATGACTTGCTAAATAATATTGAACAAAAATGACAAAGCAGTTTGACAGGAATGACGGGTTACCTGTCAAAAAAGCCTATATCAAAGGTCAAACTACACGCTTAAAAGCCCATTATAATATATATTTGTTTAAATAAATGTTTGAAGCACTAAATATAATTATTTCACACGAACACAAAGCTCTAAAAAATAAAAGTAAAAGCTTTAATTTCTTACGCTACAAAAGAAAAAAAAAATTGCCTCCAGAGTTGAATAACATAGCTAGAAGTCTAATGAGAGTGGTTTAATTTATGGTGTGCCCCAGGGCTCTATTCAATCTCCCGTACTGTTTTTTTTGTTTATATAATCTCATGCTGCAGCTCTCAGTTTTTCTTGAATAATTTTGCTTGAATGTGGAACATGTTGGTTAATTAAGTGTATTGCACTCTCTCATCTTCACGTGTTTCGTTTTTAGGCGCAAAAGGGTTTTCGGACAGGTTCTTCTTCGCCGATACGAGACATGCATGATGATATATCGTATGATTAATGTTCTCTCCTTCACAACAAGCACCGCAACACCAGTGATACTTACTATAAAGGAGAATCAATTCGAAAATAGTTGATCAGACTTTTAATAGTGATCATTATTTCTTAAAAAACTTGCTAACTCGACAAATTTGTTCCATTCCGAAAACCATTAAACTCAGCCCAATCAAAACCAAATACCATGTAAAGACACCTTTCAAATGATGATAGCACAATGCTCTTTCCACTATAACTGTGCTGTACTTGACATTGTTTCGTAAAACACTGATATGATTTATTTTAAGTGGCAACAATCCATACGACGCCATCCGCTGGATCTCTCTATACATCCGAAAGTTCAAAAACCCATTCTTTTGCGTATAGATGCACTGCAAGGACGACATCAATTTCTCTTTGGCAATAATCAATCGTAAACCGGTATTTTTGTACGAGAACAAATATTGTTTAGCGATAATCCATGCGTATTTCCCCTTCAACCTAGAAAATTCACGATGCATATTGTTCGCTCCAAATTCAATCATATAATTTTGAAAATGTTTCATTCCAGAGTATATGCTTTTATGTGAAACAACAAATTGGTAGCCCTCATCGATTGCTGCTTCGATATTTCTGGGGATCGTATTTCGAACTCGATTGTGAAGAAACTTGAAAAGTGAACCTTCATATAAACTCCGCAGCACCATTATGGATAAGAACCAACAGATTAAAAATACTCTTATTCCGAAATTGGAAAGGTGATTGCTTCGCCAAACTGCTAGTCGTAAAATCAAATTAACAACGTTGACAATCGATATCAGCGTCCAGGTTGCAAAATCGAAGGGCAAGAAAAGAATTTCCTCCGGGGTGTACTCTGACGGCACCTTAAACACAATCAGTTCTTTTGAGAATCCATATGAAACGCCCCCAAAAGTGGTACACATGTCAGCAGTGCACCAATGGCCAGAAGTCAAATCTGCTTCTTCATTAATCAACTGCGAAAGAAAAATTCATCAAAGCATTTATTGAAAAATACATATGTGTAACTTACAAATTTGTAATCATTTTTGAAAAACACTTCTTCATCGGACGACAAAACGTATTCAATTGAAAAGTTCATATGTTTAGACAAAATTGTAAACAGCACATGGTCGTAAACGGCCGGCAATGTTGGATGCATGAACTCTTCTATCTTGTATACAATTATCCTTATGGGACACAAGTTAAAATTTTTAGTTTTTCGCTCAAAGAGCGGTCGCTCAAGTTGGAAAGTTCCATTTGAAAATATATTTTCAAGTTTTGGCATTGCATTTCGACAGTTATTTTCGATAAACGGGTAAAAAGTGTAGAGGCCTACTTGCCCAGTGTGATGGTCTTCATGGAGTGCCAGAACATTGAGAATTGATTTGCGAAAACAGAATCGAAAAATCTGCTCAAGAAATATGAAATCTAGTGGATGGAGTGACGGTGGTAAGATTATCAGGTAGTAGGGATGACGGTCTATGGACAAAAGGATCTTCTCATTAGGCTGGGTTTTCTCCACTAGAAACCTGGAAATTTTGAGATTGAGCTTAGAAACAAATTCTTCAACATTTTTTGGTGGGACTACGTGGCGTATACGTACTTTTTTCTCTTCATAAAAAAAAAGAATTACTACATAATTTTACTCACTCCAAAGACCGCAATGAGTCGATGAACAGGAAGAAACAATTAATATAAAATCCTTCATTTCCGTCCGACATTAGGCCCACAATGAAATTCTTATATTTAGACCGAAATTCACTCACAATTTGCTCAAAATCGTTTCTGACACTTGAATTTTGCGTTTTAATTGAAATCTGAATTTTCGGAGAAAACGGTAACTGGCTTTTGCAAACAATTTCAAGCAAACATTTCGCCATGTTGTTCTCCCTTCGTTCAACAACTGGAACGATTTTATTTGAACCATTTCCTGAACAGTCAGAAATTAGTAATACGAGAAAAAAAAGTTTACAAATCCAATTCATGGCAGAAGCTGGTATTATGATTCGCAAGAGGACTTGTATCCAACTGAATTGAAAAGTGTTCGTAATGATGGAAAAACTGAACTGAAGTGGCGCCCAGCAGCTGATTTTATCAGGACAAAAAACAAATCAAACAAATCGGAGGAGCTATTCGATTCAATTTTTTTAATTGTCGTTGGAAATGATTTCTAATCGTCAAAGCTAATAGCAGTTGTTGAACAATTTCGATGGAAGGAATTTAGTCGAAATACAAACAACAGGATGTTTAAACAAAATATACTCCAAGAGCCCTTACAGTTTTGACAGATCCTTCCATGTGGGTTGACAGGAAAAATTTAGAGCAACAACGATTTGAAATAGAGAAAAAATATTGCTTATTTTTTTGGTCCATTAATCTGCTACACAAACTGAAAACTGTCCAGGTGCAAATTTATCCACCTATCACGATTGTTGCCCATACGCCACACCGACCGGCCTGGATCTTCCTAGTCTACGCTTTCTTGGTCTGCCGTATTGTTTCCCAGCATGAATTGTACAGCAAGTGACTTTGTGGGCCGGTTTCTCTTCGTTCACTCAAGCTAGGTCACTAGCCTTCTGGAGTCTTGAAGCACTTTTTCATGGCAGATTGAACTCTAGGGAGCTTTGTCAGTTCTTCACAAGAGGCAGTGCCCGTGAAAGATGAAATAAGAACAATGGGCACGAGTAGGGCTCGAACCCACGACGTTCCGCTTAGCAGCCAACACACCTAACCACTAAGCCACGGACACGGTCTTGCGATTAAGTTTACATAATATTTTGCGTTTTTGCTTTTTATTAAAATTGTTTAATGGAGTTATTTCCTTTTGGCTTGGGAAATAACCCCTGCAAGGGTTATTGCCGTGGGTGTTATTGCATTACACCTTGATATTCATTGGATGTTTTCTTTCGTCAGTTGGATTAGTTTTGCTTATTTCAAGTCAATTGTTTATGCCATTTTCCGAGTCAAAGTTTGAATCGAAATTCAGAGTCAGTAGATGTAGGACAAAGGAATCGAGACATCCCGCAATAAACTTCTCATGGCTAGAGTTGTAGTTCTCCAGTGTCTGGGCGATATGGTTTAACCCTGTATAATTAGAGCCAAAGAACCTGTCTTGGAGATTCCAGTTAATTGCTTCAGAAATGGGGACTCAAATAGATGTGTCATATCCTAAGATTGCGAAAAGTCGTGACAAAATCTGCAGAAAACAATGTCGAATTTGTTTTTGAGTATTTCGTCGTCGGCATTGAATTTTGATTATTCAGCGAGAAAACAAATTGGGTCGGCTATCAATTCCGACGAAAAGGATTATGTTAAGATGACTTCTAGCACTTGACTCTTCTACATGCCAAGCTGCCGACAATGACGACCAATATTTGGTGAAGGTTTTTAAGTACCCTGTCAGTCACAGCTGCTATAGTCTGACCACTGAATGCTGGATATGGTCTTACCAGTCGAATTTCAGCCACTCATGCAACCTGGACTGAAATTTGAGAACGGTGTTGGAAAAAGTGGTTTCAGTTGCTCGATTATGCGCACCATAAGTTCCTCAAACCTCACAGAATGTTGATTTTCGTAATACAGCTGAACAATTTGCACACACTTTTGAAGTATGAGTTTTTCCATGATGACTTACTAAATAATACTGAACAAAATTTACAAAGCAGTTTGACAGGAATGACCAGTAATCTGTCAAAAAAGCCTATACTAAAAGTCAAAGTACACAATAAATGTTTTGAATTTTGTTTAAGATAAAATAAGCACAAAATTTATTTATTTACAGTGTGAAATAAGTACAAATACAAATTCTTAATGCTAGAAACAGAAATATTGTCACCCCTATCACAGGTCCCGACGTAGTAGATTCGTATTACGAATCCCGAAAATAAGTATCATAGCTCCCGTCGTAATAAAAGTAATTGCTACGAAATTCGGAGTTCGGGAAATTGACATCACTAGCCCCGAACGAATAGGAAGTTTCCTAGTTTTTTCTACGAACTTTTTTTCTTATCGGAACTATACATAAATTCAAATTCTAATTGACATAAAAATTCAAACTTTTGCATCGATTGCATAAAAAATTAATACAATATAGAAATGTTACTTTTAAATCCAGAGTTATCGTGAAAAAAATTGAATTTTTCTTTTTGGTAGGTCAAATTAAGTTATAACTTATAACTATCAAGACCCTATACGAAAGGTTAATAGAAGTATCCGGCGTCATTTAAAATTAAATGTTTTGTAGATATTCATATTGCATGTACATACATTGTTGACCGAATTAGGATCTGCATCTTTTTCTTCGCGAACTCGGGAAGATGCTCTTCCTGGCCAGATGCACAAAGAGAACTGAACTCTATATCCTGCCACATCCACCGAGCTGCGATATGCAGTCCTGCAGTACTACGAAGACTAACACAACTAACGAACAGGAGGGATTTCCCTGTTCACGAACGAACATTTGATGCTTGTTTTTTTTTGTCGGTTAACATCATTCACATACATATGTATATAAATGCAATATATTTGTACATTACAACAATCGGTCTGCACGAAAAATCCGAAGAACCATGACCAAAGTAGGTTATACTCTCCAACTATTCATGAAGCGCATGTGAAGAATTGAGGATACTTCAGATTTATTTCAGTTCAGCTCTATTCCAAACTTTATCAGTTATTCTCAATACCCATAAGAAGAAAATGAAGAAAATACCACCTATGCAATTAGCCGAAGCATAGGTATATTTTTTCCTTCTTCAGAACTGTTCAACCTCAAAAAAGGGAAAAGGTTATTATATTATCAATGAGGCCGACAAGACGGCTTCGAGATTAAAGTGCTCTTGACTAAACACCAATGGTGCAAAATTATAGTCCGCTAAAGAACAAGTTTAGTGGGATTTTAGCTTAAAATGACTAGCTAGTATAACACTAAACTTGTTCATTAGTGGACTACAATTTTGCACCAATGCAATGTCTTGAATATATATTTGTTATTAAATGATCCAGCCTCACATTCCACTTAATCATCCCCATCACTTTGTCGTTTGAACGACCACAGGGATAAAGATTTTTCATCTCCTGACCACTAGCTCGACAGTCTTATGAATGTCTACTTTTTCAACAAGCTGTAACAGTAGAATAGCAGTCCAACGTTTAATTAGTCCAACGTTTCTTTTAAAAATAGCAATTACTGTTGAATCCATCTTTAACAAAAATGACAACTTGAAAAATATATTTCACATTCACAACGTAGAAATTTAATTAATGTTTTGAATTTTATATTTTGAAGTACGTCAACTTATTCCGAAATTCGGAATATTGATTTGTGTGTGGCAATGCCTTTATTATTTCGTTCGGGCCTTATGATTGTAATTTCTTCGTATTCGTAGCGGAGCTTTACGTTCGTAATTTTGCTACGAGGAACTCTGTGATAGGGGTGTGTAACTTTAAATTGCCTCTTAACCAGTGTTGAATTGCATAGCTCCAAGTCTAAAATGAGTGATTTAATTCATGGTGTGCCCTAGGGCTTCATTGAATATCCCATACTTTTTCTATGTGTTATTAATCTCATGCTGCAGTTCTCAGTTTCTCTACCGGACTCTACGAAGCTTTATATTCGTCATTTGCCATGATTCGCAATAGATTTCATATTACATGATCATAAGTTCTATGTAGTCCTTCCTCAAAGTGATAGTCGTACTTAACATAAGGTTTAAAGACTCAGTATAAAGCAAGAGACTCAGTATAAAAATAGTGGATCAAACTCTTAATGGTGTGATGATTATTTCTTAAAAAACTTGCTAACTCGACAAATTTGTTCCATTCCGAAAACCACTAAACTCAACCCAATCAAAAGCAAATACCATGTAAAGGCACCTTTCAAATGATGATAGGATAATGCTCTTTCCATTGTTACTGTACTGTACTTGACACTGTTTTGTAAAACACTGATATGATTTATTTTAAGTGGCAACAATCCATACGATGCCATCCGCTGGATCTCTCTATACATCCGAAAGTTCAAAAACCCATTCTTTTGCGTATAGATGCACTGCAAGGACGACATCAATTTCTCTTTGGCAATAATCAATCGTAAACCGGTATTTTTGTACGAGAACAAATATTGTTTAGCGATAATCCATGCGTATTTCCCCTTCAACCTAGAAAATTCACGATGCATATTGTTCGCTCCAAATTCAATCATATAATTTTGAAAATGTTTCATTCCAGAGTATATGCTTTTATGTGAAACAACAAATTGGTAGCCCTCATCGATTGCTGCTTCGATATTTCTGGGGATCGTATTTCGAACTCGATTGTGAAGAAACTTGAAAAGTGAACCTTCATATAAACTCCGCAGCACCATTATGGATAAGAACCAACAGATTAAAAATACTCTTATTCCGAAATTGGAAAGGTGATTGCTTCGCCAAACTGCTAGTCGTAAAATCAAATTAACAACGTTGACAATCGATATCAGCGTCCAGGTTGCAAAATCGAAGGGCAAGAAAAGAATTTCCTCCGGGGTGTACTCTGACGGCACCTTAAACACAATCAGTTCTTTTGAGAATCCATATGAAACGCCCCCAAAAGTGGTACACATGTCAGCAGTGCACCAATGGCCAGAAGTCAAATCTGCTTCTTCATTAATCAACTGCGAAAGAAAAATTCATCAAAGCATTTATTGAAAAATACATATGTGTAACTTACAAATTTGTAATCATTTTTGAAAAACACTTCTTCATCGGACGACAAAACGTATTCAATTGAAAAGTTCATATGTTTAGACAAAATTGTAAACAGCACATGGTCGTAAACGGCCGGCAATGTTGGATGCATGAACTCTTCTATCTTGTATACAATTATCCTTATGGGACACAAGTTAAAATTTTTAGTTTTTCGCTCAAAGAGCGGTCGCTCAAGTTGGAAAGTTCCATTTGAAAATATATTTTCAAGTTTTGGCATTGCATTTCGACAGTTATTTTCGATAAACGGGTAAAAAGTGTAGAGGCCTACTTGCCCAGTGTGATGGTCTTCATGGAGTGCCAGAACATTGAGAATTGATTTGCGAAAACAGAATCGAAAAATCTGCTCAAGAAATATGAAATCTAGTGGATGGAGTGACGGTGGTAAGATTATCAGGTAGTAGGGATGACGGTCTATGGACAAAAGGATCTTCTCATTAGGCTGGGTTTTCTCCACTAGAAACCTGGAAATTTTGAGATTGAGCTTAGAAACAAATTCTTCAACATTTTTTGGTGGGACTACGTGGCGTATACGTACTTTTTTCTCTTCATAAAAAAAAAGAATTACTACATAATTTTACTCACTCCAAAGACCGCAATGAGTCGATGAACAGGAAGAAACAATTAATATAAAATCCTTCATTTCCGTCCGACATTAGGCCCACAATGAAATTCTTATATTTAGACCGAAATTCACTCACAATTTGCTCAAAATCGTTTCTGACACTTGAATTTTGCGTTTTAATTGAAATCTGAATTTTCGGAGAAAACGGTAACTGGCTTTTGCAAACAATTTCAAGCAAACATTTCGCCATGTTGTTCTCCCTTCGTTCAACAACTGGAACGATTTTATTTGAACCATTTCCTGAACAGTCAGAAATTAGTAATACGAGAAAAAAAAGTTTACAAATCCAATTCATGGCAGAAGCTGGTATTATGATTCGCAAGAGGACTTGTATCCAACTGAATTGAAAAGTGTTCGTAATGATGGAAAAACTGAACTGAAGTGGCGCCCAGCAGCTGATTTTATCAGGACAAAAAACAAATCAAACAAATCGGAGGAGCTATTCGATTCAATTTTTTTAATTGTCGTTGAAAATGATTTCTAATCGTCAAAGCTAATAGCAGTTGTTGAACAATTTCGATGGAAGGAATTTAGTCGAAATACAAACAACAGGATGTTTAAACAAAATATACTCCAAGCTCCAAGAGCCCTTACAGTTTTGACAGATCCTTCCATATGGGTTGACAGGAAAAATTTAGAGCAACAACGATTTGAAATAGAGAAAAAATATTGCTTATTTTTTTGGTCCATTAATCTGCTACACAAACTGAAAACTGTCCAGGTGCAAATTTATCCACCTATCACGATTGTTGCCCATACGCCACACCGACCGGCCTGGATCTTCCTAGTCTACGCTTTCTTGGTCTGCCGTATTGTTTCCCAGCATGAATTGTACAGCAAGTGACTTTGTGGGCCGGTTTCTCTTCGTTCACTCAAGCTAGGTCACTAGCCTTCTGGAGTCTTGAAGCACTTTTTCATGGCAGATTGAACTCTAGGGAGCTTTGTCAGTTCTTCACAAGAGGCAGTGCCCGTGAAAGATGAAATAAGAACAATGGGCACGAGTAGGGCTCGAACCCACGACGTTCCGCTTAGCAGCCAACACACCTAACCACTAAGCCACGGACACGGTCTTGCGATTAAGTTTACATAATATTTTGCGTTTTTGCTTTTTATTAAAATTGTTTAATGGAGTTATTTCCTTTTGGCTTGGGAAATAACCCCTGCAAGGGTTATTGCCGTGGGTGTTATTGCATTACACCTTGATATTCATTGGATGTTTTCTTTCGTCAGTTGGATTAGTTTTGCTTATTTCAAGTCAATTGTTTATGCCATTTTCCGAGTCAAAGTTTGAATCGAAATTCAGAGTCAGTAGATGTAGGACAAAGGAATCGAGACATCCCGCAATAAACTTCTCATGGCTAGAGTTGTAGTTCTCCAGTGTCTGGGCGATATGGTTTAACCCTGTATAATTAGAGCCAAAGAACCTGTCTTGGAGATTCCAGTTAATTGCTTCAGAAATGGGGACTCAAATAGATGTGTCATATCCTAAGATTGCGAAAAGTCGTGACAAAATCTGCAGAAAACAATGTCGAATTTGTTTTTGAGTATTTCGTCGTCGGCATTGAATTTTGATTATTCAGCGAGAAAACAAATTGGGTCGGCTATCAATTCCGACGAAAAGGATTATGTTAAGATGACTTCTAGCACTTGACTCTTCTACATGCCAAGCTGCCGACAATGACGACCAATATTTGGTGAAGGTTTTTAAGTACCCTGTCAGTCACAGCTGCTATAGTCTGACCACTGAATGCTGGATATTGTCTTACCAGTCGAATTTCAGCCACTCATGCAACCTGGACTGAAATTTGAGAACGGTGTTGGAAAAAGTGGTTTCAGTTGCTCGATTATGCGCACCATAAGTTCCTCAAACCTCACAGAATGTTGATTTTCGTAATACAGCTGAACAATTTGCACACACTTTTGAAGTATGAGTTTTTCCATGATGACTTACTAAATAATACTGAACAAAATTTACAAAGCAGTTTGACAGGAATGACCAGTAATCTGTCAAAAAAGCCTATACTAAAAGTCAAAGTACACAATAAATGTTTTGAATTTTGTTTAAGATAAAATAAGCACAAAATTTATTTATTTACAGTGTGAAATAAGTACAAATACAAATTCTTAATGCTAGAAACAGAAATATTGTAACTTTAAATTGCCTCTTAACCAGTGTTGAATTGCATAGCTCCAAGTCTAAAATGAGTGATTTAATTCATGGTGTGCCCCAGGGCTTCATTAAATATCCCATACTTTTTCTATGTGTTATTAATCTCATGCTGCAGTTCTCAGTTTCTCTACCGGACTCTACGAAGCTTTATATTCGTCATTTGCCATGATTCGCAATAGATTTCATATTACATGATCATAAGTTCTATGTAGTCCTTCCTCAAAGTGATAGTCGTACTTAACATAAGGTTTAAAGACTCAGTATAAAGCAAGAGACTCAGTATAAAAATAGTGGATTGTAACGCAGCGTTACATGCTCTCATACAACAACATCAATTTTTCCCATCAAATACTTAATACACAGGCCAATTTTGCATTTCGAATTCATATGATTCACGCTCGCTTTAAAAATCCCATATGCAGGCAAAACTAATTCGTGCATATATTGCATACATTTCATTTGGCCTTGAATTTATACCAAGAAATGCATAAACAAAGCGTATCGTATGATTCATTAACACATGTCGTGTTTACATTCATCATCGATAACATTCTTATTGCATGGCAGCAAGTTACACCGAAACACATGAAAGTTTAACTTTCATGTTCATACAATTCACATTCATGTTTTGTAGTAAAGTTTATATGGTGATGAGTACTTTCGTACTAAAATCACCACTACCACTACTTTTCATCACTACGATAAGTTGTCATTTCAACTTAGGTTTTGAACTGAGTGTTATTGGTCATTCCCGCCGCCGACCGCAATTTCGTTGTTGAAGCTTCCCCCCACCAGTGGTAAGGGGTTTTAATAGCGAAGGAAATTGTCCTCATTACCGACCGTGCAGCAACCGCAATTTCGATTTTAAAGCTTCCCCCCACCAGCGGTAAGGGGTTTTAAATATCGAAGGAGATTTGTCCGTCGTGCCACCAGGGGCCATTCACGTACCTGCTGATCCACCAGAGCTATTGCCTGCCGTGTAGTGCCACCAGGGGCCTTAAATAAACCTGCTGATCCACCAGAGCTATTGCCTGCCGTGTAGTGCCACCAGGGGCCTTAAATAAACCTGCTGATCCACCAGAACAATTGCCTGCCGTGTAGTGCCACCAGGGGCCTTAAATAAACCTGCTGATCCACCAGAGCTATTGCCTGCCGTGTAGTGCCACCAGGGGCCTTAAATAAACCTGCTGATCCACCAGAGCTATTGCCTGCCGTGTAGTGCCACCAGGGGCCTTAAATAAACCTGCTGATCCACCAGAGCTATTGCCTGCCGTGTAGTGCCACCAGGGGCCTTAAATAAACCTGCTGATCCACCAGAGCTATTGCCTGCCGTGTAGTGCCACCAGGGGCCTTAAATAAACCTGCTGATCCACCAGAGCTATTGCCTGCCGTGTAGTGCCACCAGGGGCCTTAAATAAACCTGCTGATCCACCAGAGCTATTGCCTGCCGTGTAGTGCCACCAGGGGCCTTAAATAAACCTGCTGATCCACCAGAGCTATTGCCTGCCGTGTAGTGCCACCAGGGGCCTTAAATAAACCTGCTGATCCACCAGAGCTATTGCCTGCCGTGTAGTGCCACCAGGGGCCTTAAATAAACCTGCTGATCCAACAGAGCTATTGCCTGCCGTGTAGTGCCACCAGGGGCCTTAAATAAACCTGCTGATCCACCAGAGCTATTGCCTGCCGTGTAGTGCCACCAGGGGCCTTAAACGTACCTGCTGATCCCCCGGAAATAAACCGGTCGAGTAACGAATACCACAAGCTCAAGCGGAAACAGGAACAGGAAGCCCAGTAGTGAAGCCATACCAAGACGACCAGGAAGCCCGTCACTCTACAGGCGGCAGCAATATCTAAGTCCGATCGCAATACCGGAAGTGACGTATTAAGAAGAACCAAAACCAAAAAACTATTGAATTTACGTTAATATTAATAATTGTAGTTACTAAGTGTTTCGAATAAAGAATTTGTCATTAGGTTCGAAAGACCTATCATAGAAGTTTCGTGTTTTCTTCATCAGACCTTGGCACCGACGAGCGAAACCTCGGCTGGGAAACAAAAAAACACATCACAAATTGGCGCCCGAGCAGGGACCTACAGGTCCACACCGCAAAGACAAATTCAAGAAACACTTAACCGGAAACACAACCGAACACACCGCCATGTCTGAAACGGAAGAAGGATTTGACTACATCGCTAGCCTAGGAGCCATGTACCTTCTCCGGAAACAGGAACTGATAGAGAAAATGGATCGTCTGGGATTAGACACCAGCGGTACTTTAGACGCTTTGAGGGCGCGTTTCAGCACCCACGTTAAAGAAGCCAGACAGAGGAAGTCTACGCAAAATTTATGCGAAGAAATCGCAAAGACCGCGAGTGAGAGGGAATATAAGGAAGAAACCCGAGGCATGGGTGAGGAAAAACAAACTCCGCAATCTCAGAATGAGAAAGAGGTAAACCTCCACGTTCCTACCCTATCAATTGCTATTCAGACGACCGACCTACAGCCAACAGACAAATCCGTCAATAACCAAAATCGCATTTTCACACCAGAGCCTTCCATGTTGGAAAGGTCTACCAATAATGTTCACCGTCATGACGCAGAGGTCATGAACACGGTTAGAAAATGGAACTTAAAATTTGACTCCTCCGGAAACGCTTTAGAGTTCCTGGAAAGAATCGAAGAATTAGCTACATGCTACGACATATGCTTCGACGACCTTTTAAAAACACTACCAGAAGTCATGAGGGGTTCTGCCTTGGAATGGTACCGAATTAACCGAGACAGGTTGAAAGATTGGACTGATTTCCGCAATCTATTCATGAGCCATTTCCTGCCACCCCGTTTCATCCATAAACTGGAAGATGAAATCCTGAGAAAGAGACAAGGGCCCAGAGAAAAAGCCCGTGACTACATACAAGCTACGCAATACTTAATACACCGTCATCCGACCATGAAGGTGGCAGAAAGTGTGGACCGGATCTACGACAGTCTCAGGCCGGAATATCACCTGTACATAAAATGGAGGGACTTCGAGAGCCTGGACGAACTTTTGCAATTGGCGGAAGAATATGAATATATTCAAAGCCAAGACCGCAGTTTGAGGCATGCTTCACCGCCGCCGTCGTCGCCAGCTCGATCCCCCATCATCGGTAACAGAATGACGTCAAATTCACAAAGAGTATCTTTTGCGCATAACGCCGACCGATCAATTTTTCCACCTACCCAGTATGACAGGTCCACGCATTGCTGGAATTGTAAGCAGCGTGGACACTCGAAGAAGAATTGCCGCCGTCCGTTCCGTATGTTCTGCTCGTACTGTGGTCAGGATGGTCGCCTCACAAGCGAATGTGATTGTCACAGAGATCGCGCCTCATCGTTAAAGACTACATGCCTCCTTCCGCAATGTTCCTGCCGCCCCAAGGAGACTACACAGTCATTTACTGCCGTAGGTCCATTACGAACCGAAGATCAACCGGAGAAAACATCATTTAAGCCCGAATACCCCGAACCAGCAACTTCAGAACTAGAAGAAAATCCCGAATCCCGAACCGACCCACGATGTTTTCTACCAGTCACAATCGGAAGCAAGTCTTTAAAGGCCTTACTTGACACCGGAGCCACAAGGTCATTCATTAATTTCTCGACACGTCGATATCTCCTAGATACACATACACCGTTCCGACAACGAAGGCAGTTGATCCATCTGGCAAACGGAGCACTAGCCGAAAGCGAAGAGCACTACTCCGTTACCGTATACGTCGCTGGACATTCGGTCCAAGGGGAGGTTACTTATATGCCACAACTCAGTGAAGAAATTGTGTTGGGCGTAGATATCCTACTAAACACCGATTTTAAAATGACTTTACAAGGAAGGGAGCTTCCACTGTCAAATAATTTTGACGTACTGGGTGGCAAGCACCTGTCTTGCCATCAGGAAGAACGACTAACCGACCTGCTTAATTCAGAATTGCCAAAATTTGAGCACCTGCCTAAGACCACTAATGCAGCCGCTAATTGCATAAAGTTAAAATCCGACCAGCCTTATACACAAAGAGGTTACCCTAACCTGCAAGGTGCTGCACAAGGACAAGTACATGGGTATAACTTGCGACGAAGACCATGGAGGTCTAGTAAAAGAGAACATGTAAAAGCAAACAGAAACGAAAAGAGAAGTACCGTAATATCACACGTTAAAGATCTCAAAGTTTTCGAAAATACGAGCCATAATAAAGGGGAAAACTCTCAACTAGTCGTCATTTCAAGTTCAACCGCCGCCGAAGTCAGACCGATGACCGACCAACGAGGACCAGCATCCCAGCCATGGGAAAGGCAGCCAACACGACCAGCAACAACAAAATCAGAGATTAGATCCGTGGTGTTTTTACCGAATTTACCGCCAGCTTCGGCTTTATCCTCGACTGGGAGTCGAAGAGTAAGAACTAAAGCCATGAAGGAAACAACGGACAGAGCCGCACCGCCGCACAGTGGTTCCATTCTATGGACATTATGGAAAAAAACCTATAAAAACTTAATGGATGGACCGATTTTGTTGAAATTTGAAATGTTCAATAAATATTGTGAATTTTAATTATTGAACTTAAATTTTTTTTTTTTTTTGTAATTTTGATTCAAAAAAAGCTAATACAAACGAACGTTGTATTTATAAATATATACATTAGGATGGTCCTTAAGATAAAATTAATGAAGACATCCGCTCAATCGTCTCCAAATACATAAGAAAAAATCCTCTAATTTTTTCCGATTCTTATCTATAGCCTTTACTGGCCCTGTATCGAAGTGAAATTCTAAAACCAGGGACTTTGAGGCTGTTTTTTTGGATTATTCCCGTATATCTCCATTTCGGCTTTACCGATTTTGTTCAAATTTTGCACAATTATACTTAACATTATCCTTAGTGATATTGCATTCCAAGATATTATTTAAAATATATTCTTCAATAACAAAAAAATCGGAAAAGAGATCCATTTTTGTAGTACCTTTTGGGTTTATAACACTCTTTTCTAGATTTCTCAAAAACGGCTCAACCAATTTTTTGGAAATTTCTTCAAAACGTTTGTATGCAAAGTCTTAATAATGTTGCATACCAAAAAATTTCATAAATGTTTTAATTTCCCTGATTTTTTCACAAGGAAATTAGACATCGTGATTTTGCACTCAAAACTTTCTCACGATCAAAGTGACTAAAAGTGACCGTTAGTTTTAACAGGGTTGTTACGTTATTAAACAAGGAAACAAAAAATGTAAGTACCAAAAGTTAGCAACGCTTAGCTCTATGAAAATATGTCCAATAAACAACTTTTAAGCCTAGTTCTCGAAGTACCTTGATTAGAAGCTATTAATTTTTTTTATTAAAAATCAAATTAAGAAATATTGAACGGATTATGAATGCAAAATGTTATATTCAACATAAAAAACACTTTTTGTTTGCCTAAAATTGATTCTCATTCAAAAAATTAGACATAAAAACCGCTTCCATTTTTTTCCGAATTCTGAAAATTATAATAAACTCAACATTGAATTGATGGTATGGAGAACCAGAGTGAGAAAAGAACATAATTTTCTTTTTATTTCGCATTTGTATATTTGTACAATCGAAATATAGGATCAAAATTGCTGAAAGAAATATTTCACTTTTGGGGGTTTTTTCCACTTTGAAACCACTGTGCGCCGCCGAACAAAGAAACCGAAATTCAGCCGAAAACCAGCAGAAGGAAAGACGTCTCAAGAAGCCTGCTCCTGAGGAAAAAGGAAGCACCCGGAGACAGCCAACAACCAACCACGCCCGCCTCAGCCTCCATAGCCGCACGACATTCACCACCGAAGAAAACACACGCCACTTCCTATGTACTTACAAACCGCCGATCACCGCCACCAGCTAAGAAACGCCGATCAGACCGACCATCCACAACTTCAACTTCAAGTAACCATCCAACCGCCGCCGCCGCCGTACAAGTGGATGCCGTCAACCATATCGCCGCTTGCTCCTCTACCGCCGCCGTCGTCAACACGACCAGGATGACGAACGACCAAATCAGGTTTCTGGCCAGTTTAACTGTAGCCGTCCCTCCCATAGCCGAAAACAACAAGCAGCCTGTTGATCCTTTCCAAGGCATAAACATCACCGGGCATTCGCGCTACATCAAGAAGCTTCGGCGTCAACGACTGAAGTTTACGAGGAGGCACGGCAATGTTATTGCCAGAGTGATTAAGCCAGGGGAAGCCATCTTGGAATGCCGTGGTCTGAAGAAAAAGATCTTCTACGAACCGTAAGGAAAAAAAAAAGTTATATTTTTTTTGATATATTTTATTTTTTTTTTCATGATATTTTTTTTTTTAATTTGGGTATTTTTTTAAAGAAATTTTTTTTTAGTTGTACTATGATGAAAGAAAAAAATAATTTTTTTTACTCGTTTTAAAAAGAGAGTTTAGACGAGAAGGTTCTCGTCTCCGAAAGGAGGGGGGTATGTAACGAAGCGTTACATGCTCTCATACAACAACATCAATTTTTCCCATCAAATACTTAATACACAGGCCAATTTTGCATTTCGAATTCATATGATTCACGCTCGCTTTAAAAATCCCATATGCAGGCAAAACTAATTCGTGCATATATTGCATACATTTCATTTGGCCTTGAATTTATACCAAGAAATGCATAAACAAAGCGTATCGTATGATTCATTAACACATGTCGTGTTTACATTCATCATCGATAACATTCTTATTGCATGGCAGCAAGTTACACCGAAACACATGAAAGTTTAACTTTCATGTTCATACAATTCACATTCATGTTTTGTAGTAAAGTTTATATGGTGATGAGTACTTTCGTACTAAAATCACCACTACCACTACTTTTCATCACTACGATAAGTTGTCATTTCAACTTAGGTTTTGAACTGAGTGTTATTGGTCATTCCCGCCGCCGACCGCAATTTCGTTGTTGAAGCTTCCCCCCACCAGTGGTAAGGGGTTTTAATAGCGAAGGAAATTGTCCTCATTACCGACCGTGCAGCAACCGCAATTTCGATTTTAAAGCTTCCCCCCACCAGCGGTAAGGGGTTTTAAATATCGAAGGAGATTTGTCCGTCGTGCCACCAGGGGCCATTCACGTACCTGCTGATCCACCAGAGCTATTGCCTGCCGTGCTGCGTGCCACCAGGGGCCGTAAATAAACCTGCTGATCCACCAGAGCTATTGCCTGCCGTGCTGCGTGCCACCAGGGGCCGTAAATAAACCTGCTGATCCACCAGAGCTATTGCCTGCCGTGTAGTGCCACCAGGGGCCTTAAATAAACCTGCTGATCCACCAGAGCTATTGTCTGCCGTGTAGTGCCACCAGGGGCCTTAAATAAACCTGCTGATCCACCAGAGCTATTGCCTGCCGTGTAGTGCCACCAGGGGCCTTAAATTAACCTGCTGATCCACCAGAGCTATTGCCTGCCGTGTAGTGCCACCAGGGGCCTTAAATAAACCTGCTGATCCACCAGAGCTATTGCCTGCCGTGTAGTGCCACCAGGGGCCTTAAATAAACCTGCTGATCCACCAGAGCTATTGCCTGCCGTGTAGTGCCACCAGGGGCCTTAAATAAACCTGCTGATCCACCAGAGCTATTGCCTGCCGTGTAGTGCCACCAGGGGCCTTAAATAAACCTGCTGATCCACCAGAGCTATTGCCTGCCGTGTAGTGCCACCAGGGGCCTTAAACGTACCTGCTGATCCCCCGGAAATAAACCGGTCGAGTAACGAATACCACAAGCTCAAGCGGAAACAGGAACAGGAAGCCCAGTAGTGAAGCCATACCAAGACGACCAGGAAGCCCGTCACTCTACAGGCGGCAGCAATATCTAAGTCCGATCGCAATACCGGAAGTGACGTATTAAGAAGAACCAAAACCAAAAAACTATTGAATTTACGTTAATATTAATAATTGTAGTTACTAAGTGTTTCGAATAAAGAATTTGTCATTAGGTTCGAAAGACCTATCATAGAAGTTTCGTGTTTTCTTCATCAGACCTTGGCACCGACGAGCGAAACCTCGGCTAGGAAACAAAAAAACACATCACAGGATCAAACTCTTAATGGTGTGATGATTATTTCTTAAAAAACTTGCTAACTCGACAAATTTGTTCCATTCCGAAAACCACTAAACTCAACCCAATCAAAAGCAAATACCATGTAAAGGCACCTTTCAAATGATGATAGGATAATGCTCTTTCCATTGTTACTGTACTGTACTTGACACTGTTTTGTAAAACACTGATATGATTTATTTTAAGTGGCAACAATCCATACGATGCCATCCGCTGGATCTCTCTATACATCCGAAAGTTCAAAAACCCATTCTTTTGCGTATAGACGCACTGCAAGGACGACAGCAATTTCTCCTTGGCAATTATCAATCGTAAATCGGTATTCTTGTAAGAGAATAGAAATTGTTCAGAGATTATCCATGCATATTTTCCCTTCAACCCAGCAAATTCACTATGCATTTTGTTCAATCCAAATTCAATCATATAATTTTGAGAATGTTTCATTCCAGAGTATATGCTTTTATATGAAACAACAAACTGGTAGCCTTCATCGATTGCTGCTTCAATATTTCGAGGGATCGTATTTCGAACTCTATTATGAAGAAACTTGAAAAGTGAACCTTCATATAAACTCCGCAGCACCATTATGGATAAGAACCAACAGATTAAAAATACTCTTATTCCGAAATTGGAAAGGTGATTGCTTCGCCAAACTGCTAGTCGTAAAATCAAATTAACAACGTTGACAATCGATATCAGCGTCCAGGTTGCAAAATCGAAGGGCAAGAAAAGAATTTCCTCCGGGGTGTACTCTGACGGCACCTTAAACACAATCAGTTCTTTTGAGAATCCATATGAAACGCCCCCAAAAGTGGTACACATGTCAGCAGTGCACCAATGGCCAGAAGTCAAATCTGCTTCTTCATTAATCAACTGCGAAAGAAAAATTCATCAAAGCATTTATTGAAAAATACATATGTGTAACTTACAAATTTGTAATCATTTTTGAAAAACACTTCTTCATCGGACGACAAAACGTATTCAATTGAAAAGTTCATATGTTTAGACAAAATTGTAAACAGCACATGGTCGTAAACGGCCGGCAATGTTGGATGCATGAACTCTTCTATCTTGTATACAATTATCCTTATGGGACACAAGTTAAAATTTTTAGTTTTTCGCTCAAAGAGCGGTCGCTCAAGTTGGAAAGTTCCATTTGAAAATATATTTTCAAGTTTTGGCATTGCATTTCGACAGTTATTTTCGATAAACGGGTAAAAAGTGTAGAGGCCTACTTGCCCAGTGTGATGGTCTTCATGGAGTGCCAGAACATTGAGAATTGATTTGCGAAAACAGAATCGAAAAATCTGCTCAAGAAATATGAAATCTAGTGGATGGAGTGACGGACGGTGGTAAGATTATCAGGTAGTAGGGATGACGGTCTATGGACAAAAGGATCTTCTCATTAGGCTGGGTTTTCTCCACTAGAAGCCTGGAAATTTTGAGATTGAGGTTAGAAACAAATTCTTCAACATTTTTTGTAGGGACTACGTGGCGTATACGTACTTTTTTCTCTTCATAAAAAAAAAGAATTACTACATAATTTTACTCACTCCAAAGACCGCAATGAGTCGATGAACAGGAAGAAACAATTAATATAAAATCCTTCATTTCCGTCCGACATTAGGCCCACAGTGAAATTCTTATATTTAGACCGAAATTCATCCACAATTTGCTCAAAATCGTTTCTGACACTTGAATTTTGCGTTTTAATTGAAATCTGAATTTTCGGAGAAAACGGTAACTGGCTTTTGCAAACAATTTCAAGCAAACATTTCGCCATGTTGTTCTCCCTTCGTTCAACAACTGGAACGATTTTATTTGAACCATTTCCTGAACAGTCAGAAATTAGTAATACGAGAAAAAAAAGTTTACAAATCCAATTCATGGCAGAAGCTGGTATTATGATTCGCAAGAGGACTTGTATCCAACTGAATTGAAAAGTGTTCGTAATGATGGAAAAATTGAATTGAAGTGGCGCCCAGCAGTTGATTTAATCGGAACAAAAAACAAATCGGAGCTATTCGATTGAATTTTTTAATTGTCGTTGGAAATGATTTCTAATCGTCAAAGCTAGTAGCAGTTGTTCAACTTTTTCTATAAAAGGAATTTAGTCAAAATACCAACATCAGGATGTTTAAACAAAATAGACTCCAAGAGCACCGATAGTTTTGACAGATCCTTCCATGTGGGTTGATAGGAAAAATTGAGAGTGGCAACGATTTGAAATAGGAAAAAAAATATTGCTCATTTTTTTGGTCCATTAATCTGCGACACAAACGGAAAACTGTAAAGGCGCAAATTTATCCACATATCATGATTGTTGCCCATACGCCCAACCGACCGGCCTGGATCTTCCTAGTCTACGCTTTCTTGATCTGCCGTATTGTTCCCCACCATGAATTGTACAGCAAGTGACTTTGTGGGCCCGTTTTTCTTCGCCCTCTGGAGTCTACTCAGTTTAATTTTTGCCATAATTTTGTTACACAAATGACTTTATATGCATACATCGTAGCTCATAAAATATCGGCCCAAGTATTATGTGCAAGTCTTTTTTTTCGAATGCGGCAATTAGTTCAGAGTGCCTTGCCCTTGGCTTAGCGACCAAGTCCGGATCCGTAAGTTATTATTGGTAAGGTTTTCGTTTTATGCATCAGTTTCGAAGTGGTAAGATTTTTGAATTCCGCCGAATTCTAAAGGTCTAGTTTTCGATGACTTTAGCTGAATTTGACCGATTACTTTAAGGGCCGAGGTGGGTTGCAGCTTATTCGCATGAACCTGCGACTTAAGAAAGACTGACAAGAAAAAGTTTAAAGGGATCAAATTACACGATGTTTGCGGTCAATTCACGTTGCCTCGGCGCGACGCTATAGATACCTAACCATGCCATGAAACCGCTCTCGTGGAGAACATCGACTGGACGAAGCACCATACCGGTGAAACCAGATGTCTGCGGAGTATACATCATCCAATTTAGACTACTAGCAGTTGTTGATCATCGACCCGATCGCCGTTGACATTTGAAGGGCTGGCCAGCATCAGTTTAGAAGAAGTACGAAAGACGGCTCCAGTCTAAATTCCACACCAGTCTCGTGATTATTGCGTGAATTAGTTTCTTCGCAAACACGGCAATATTATTTATTCACGAACCCGCGTATGTACGGGTCTGTAAGGTCTTGCATTGGTTTTTCTTGCGTCGTAGGTGTTTTTAAAGTCTATAAACAAACATGAAAGCCTGTGGGTTTATAGTCCTTAAGCTGGTTGGTCAATTCAATGCTTCCTGGCTGTATTTCGTCAAAGAATGGTGGAGCTATTGATCCAGAACAACTATTTTAACAAGTGGTGTAATGACTCCGTCAAATGATACCAAGGTGGTTTTGGTTTTGTGAATGAGATAAGTTGAGCCTACTCAAAATATAAATAAAAATCATCCAGATCACCAAACCATTGTAAAAGACCTTCTTAATTTCCATACGCGGCAACCTGTTACTCAAAACGATTTAAAATGGATTAAATTTTGAAAGGTCGATCTCTGAAGCATGACAATTTTAATCCGAGGTTTTCATGTTTTTTAACTCCATACTTAAATTAAAATACTCGGTCAGAAAAAATCACCTCCGCATTTTTGCTTAATTAACAAGTGCATAGCTTCATTTAATCCAGTAAAGCATTCAAATATTTGTTTGGGGTTGGGGAGGGGGAATGCAATCTTCTTAGTATCACTAATGGTTAACCATATTGATTCTGATTGATAAAAGGTGGGAATGGAATTTTTGCACGAATAATTGAACTTTATGTGCATACCAATCGCCCCACGAAATGCACTGATTCCGTTTCCTTTTAATTACTCCATAGCGCGCGGCGTATAATTATTCCAATCGCTGATTCTGATTTTCTGTTTGAATGATTTTCCACAATTTTGCATTTTCAATGTGAAACAATTTTTGCTATCATTGTGTATACCTACTGCAATTAACCTATTTGATGAAGAATGGAAAGAACAGAGAAAGCATTAAAGCGTGCATTTGCTTTTAAAGAAGAAAATCAGGCGATTCTGAGGTTGATGAAAACATTCCTCTTTTATCTCTAATTGTTCGTAAATTGCGGTCCATGTCTCGTCGAATCTTTTGTTGATCTTGAAAGATAGCGGAACGCATCCAATTTTCTTGGCTTTCTCTCAAACTACATATTACCGTTTGTGGTATCTCTGTAAATGACAGTCTTGTTATCCTCACCAACAAAAGTTTTAGAAAATAAAATGCCAATTTATTTTTATTGCATTTTTGTGCTGTAAGGAAACCAAACAACAAGGAATCTACAAAATGACATGCAATAATTCTGCCGTCAACGGCCGACCGAGGACGACAACACGGACGACAACGACCACGGAAATCACACGATAAAATAAAAATAAGCCCCAAATACAAACTGAAATGGCCAATTGACACGACCATTAAATTGTTGAGTATACTATTTTCAGGACATTTATGGAAATTCAGTCTCGATGAATAAAAGAAAGCAAAAATCCTTTGGTAATATAAGGAGGGCCCCGGATGCGGAGAGGAATTGTAGTTCTTCTATTGTTGGGAAATTTCCCTGGAAGAATTTTTACTTATTGATTATATTCAAAATGGGGGACATATTCTTATTCCACAAAAAAATCAAGAAGGATATTTTTAAACGGATGAAAGAGTCAAACATTTTGTGCATTCATGAGGAATGTTATTTTTTTTTTCTTAAAATTATGAAAAGATTTAAACCTTTTCTGTTCGTGTATAAATAAATTAAGAAGAATTCATTGGTTTCTATGGCTGGGTTGGTTTATATGATGAGTGAAATTTTCAAGGGACAGAGAAAAAAATAAATCAGAACAAAAACATAAAATGTAAAAAAAGAGCCAAGTTCTCTTATGTGCGAACAACACTGTGTAAACAGTTAGCCACCAAAAGTAATGAGATCTAAAAGAACGCCAAGTTCTGACATGTAAAAGTGTTATATTTAATATTTTAAATCATAGAAAATAATACAACAATATTAAAAGAAAATAGAAAATAGTTTGGATGAAAATTTACAAGTTCACTGTTCAAGTTTTAAAATGTTATTAATCACGCTTCAAACAAAAACTTGCCAAGTGAACTTGTAAATTTTCATCCGAACTATTTTCTATTTTCTTTTAATATTGTTGTATTATTTTCTATGATTTAAAATATTAAATATAACACTTTTACATGTCAGAACTTGGCGTTCTTTTAGATCTCATTACTTTTGGTGGCTAACTGTTTACACAGTGTTGTTCGCACATAAGAGAACTTGGCTCTTTTTTTACATTTTATGTTTTTGTTCTGATTTCACATCTTTTTACAAAGTTTTTTTTTTATGGAAGCATTATGCAAACTTTAACAATATAATTGCTCTGTCAATTAATAAATAAATAATATGTAGGTTAGGTTCGACTGGCTGTCTAGATGTCACATTCAGACGTCAAGGGTCCATTGTGAAACCCATAACTCATGGACTTTTATGTAGTTAAGCAAACCATAATTCTAATTTTCAACATCCTATGACCATTTTAAGAAAGTGGGTGGCAGCCATTCCCCTTAAATGAAACTGCAATTTTGTACTTATATTTTCTCTTATACTCACCCGAAACCCTATCAGAATTTCGAATTTAAACATTTTCGAACATTTTAACAAAGTGGGCGGATACCACGCCCCTAAATGGAAATAGATTTTTTTCTCATTTTTTTTGTTTTTCAACCAAAACCTTACAAGAATTCCAAATTTCAACATCCTACGACCGTTTTACGATAGTGGGCGGAAACCACGCCCCTAAATGAAACCAAAATATTTTCCTTATATTTTTCCTTATATTCAACCGAAACCCTGTAATAATTCCGAATTTTAAGATCCTACGACCAGTTTTAGAAAGTGGGCGGATACCACGCCCCCTGAATGAGCAAATTGAAATTTTCGATTTTTTCCTTTGTATGCACCCGAAAACCTACCACCGTACCAAATTTTAAGATTCTGCCATTGTTAGAAGTGCTTCATAATTTTGATGATCAGTGAGTCAGTGAGTCAGTGAGTCAGTCAGTGAGTCAGTCAGTGAGTCAATTACGGTTTTTGAAATTTTTGTTGTTCAATATCTCAGGAAGTAGTGGTTCAACAAAATTATTTTTTTTACAGGGCCTTTGTGCCCATGAAGTTAATACGTAATTCAAATTTGAAGCTTCTAACTCTATGGGTTCAAAAGTTATGGGGGGTTAAAAATGTGCTTGAGTTCGATCCTGTAAAAAGGGGGTAGTGCTAGAACTTGGCTGGGCACTACCGTGCCCTTTGATTTCAATCATTCAAGTTTTGATTTCTTAAAAACTTCCTCATGAGAATTGTCTTGAAATATTGCTGCAAGTGTTTGATAAGGCAGTTGACAGTTTACATTTATTTTATATTTCAATAAATAAATTTAAAAAAAAAACTGCAGCTCCAGTAATTCAAAAACCCAAAAAACTCGAAAACTCAAAAATTCATAAGACAAAAAACCCGAAAATGAAAAAAAAAAACACAAAATCTAGAAACTCGAAAACTAGAAATCCCGAAAACCCATTATCTCCAAAAACCCAAAAACCTGAAAATCCCAAAAACTGAAAAACTCATAGCCCCGAAAAAAAAAAAACAGATATCAATGAAATTCCTTATTCCTGTGAAAGTACATTCGATGCCATTATGTATGGAACTCGTTTTTTTTGCATGGCCACCATGCGCACGCTTGCAGAATTCCAGACGCTGAACGCAATTTTCGACGGTTTTCAAGCATAAATCAGCGATACTGCTGCAATTTCACGTTCGATATTCGAACGAAGTTCATCAATCGTAGCTGGGTTGTTGGCATAGACCATAGACTTGACGTAGCCCCACAGGAAATAGTGTAACGGCGTCA
This sequence comes from Sphaerophoria taeniata, assembly GCA_943590905.1. Taxonomy (NCBI): domain Eukaryota; kingdom Metazoa; phylum Arthropoda; class Insecta; order Diptera; family Syrphidae; genus Sphaerophoria; species Sphaerophoria taeniata. The sequence continues at coordinate 92,642,707 of OX016540.1, forward strand.
AATGGCACGACCGAGGCGGCCAAGCGACTGGAACATTTCGTAAGATAACACGTTCTCCAAACTTGGTTTCCAATGAATTGATTGACATTCGCTGTGTGGCTTGTGGCGCCGTCCTGTTGGAACCACATGTCCTCCAAGTCCTTATCATCCCATTGGACCATTGGGGCAAAAAATATTCGGTTATCATTGAACGGTAGCGATCCCCATTTACAGTAACGTGCCGGTCTTGATCATCACGGAAGAAGTAGGGCCCAATGACGCCGCCGGCCCATAAACCACAACAAATCGTAATTTTTTCGGGATGCAATGATGACTCATGGAGTACGTGTGGATTGCTGCCTGATCAATACCGCGTATTTTGTTTATTGACAAAGCCATTCAGCCAGAAATGAGCCTCATCGCCAAAGATGATTTTTCGATGAAAATCCAAATCATTTTCAAGTTGTTGCTCAGCCCAATTCACGAACATACGACGCTTCTGGTGGTCAAGTGGCTTCAGTTATTGCGTCAATTTGATCTTGTAAGGATGTAGGCCAAAATCTTTTCGCAAAATTCGCCACAACGACGTCACACTGATGCCCAACGCTTGAGAACGACGTGTGAGAGACATATTTGGGCTTTCTGTAACTGAAGCCCCAGTGGCAGCAATATTCTCGACACTACGGGCACTTCTTTGTCTCACTGGTACGAGTACTGTGCCTGTGGATTCAAATTTTTCCACTAGACGCTCAATTGCTGATCTGCTAGGACGATTATGACGACCATAAATTGGACGGCAAACCTTACTGAAGAGAAATGTCAAAAAAACGGCAAGAAATATGGCGTCGTTTGCTGTCCCTGTCGCTCTACTTTTGTAGCCTCCCTGTTGAAAATCCCTTGTCAGACCACTTCGTATTTCGTTCCAATTAATATGAATGTAAATAATAAATATCAACTTAATTACGAACACATTGTATCCCATTTCAGTCAGAATTAATCACGGTTCTGCGTTTAAATTGTTTATCCATCCCTTCATGTTAACAGGCCAATAATGATAATTGAATTAAAAAAAAAGTCATGGTTCCTTGTGAATTATTTGATTGAATTGAGAAAAAATGCAAACTTTGTCAATCTCTGCTCTGTTTTGTTATTCTGAAGAAAGGTTTTGATTAGCATTGAAAAAGATTGATTTATAGTTACTTGCTATAATTACAAAATACATTTAAATATGACATTGACATTACACTACTTCGCGATGGAAATACTACGTTGGTACAGTTTTCGGCGAACATTGATGTTCTAGAAAAGAAATAATTAATATAAGCGGCGAAAAGAGTGTACTAATTAGTAATAAATATTGTGTGATCTTCCATTTTGTTACTAGGTAGGTTAAATTGACATTTATGTTCACATCCAGTAGACTCGTTGCACCCGCGATAATTTAATGTTGCACCCGCAACTCTATAAAAAATGGCTTATAATATAATTTTAATGCATTACAATTATAAATAGATTCATAAGCTTTTTGTCAGTTGTGTGTCGTTGGAGCAAATATGTTGCACCCGCAATGACAATTACAACCTTTCTCCTGGCTTTTAAGACATTATTTTATAAATCCTTCCAAGCGAATGTTAAAAGAACATTTAAAAATGTTACCTTTCAAAGATTAATCCAATTTAAAATGTTTTTTATTTAATTACACAAAACTCAAAGTTTTGTCAGTTCGTGCTTTTTTTTATAATTTACACCCACTCAAGGGATTTTTTATACCTTTTTTATGCCAGAGACACGGTGAGTGCATTTGGAAGACAGGTTTCGGTGTACATTGGTTTAGAATTCCTGAACATTATAATGATACAGAGTGTGGAAGAGAGTTCCACATTCGCGTCGTACGGCTAAAGAATGATTCTCTATACTTGAGAGTACGTCCGAAGTTGGACTCGAGGGTGAACTGATGGGTATTCCTAGAAGCGCGAGTATTAGATACGGTTGAATTGCTTGAGGGGAGGAATGCAATTGGCTATTTCTCTAGAGCACTTACCGTAGAAGTAACGGTAGAATAGAGAGAGAGACAAGAAACGTTGCGACGGTGATCTAATGATCGGAATGACACAGTGATGTCTCTGTCAGCGATCATTCATAGGGCTTTTTTTGGGAATACCATCCAATAGGCTTAAGTATGTAGCTGGAGCACCAGCCCAGAGATGAGAGTTGAACTCAAGCTTTGGACGGATATAAGTCTTGCACCGTTTTAAGAAACCTAAATATCTTGCGGCATTTTTGGCGACATCGCAAATGTGCTCATTACACAAAAGGTGGTCAGTGAAGCACATTTCGAGAATCTCGAGGTGTTCGGTGTCATTGATGCAAGTGCCACTCATGGGTTTAGATGCTTAGATTCCAACGAACAGTTTTTTTGTTTTTTTTGATAATCGAGTACATACATATTTCGATGAGTATTCTTATTTTTCGTTTAAAGATTCTATAAAATTTAAATCTATCAATCCATATTTTATTCTTGATACGCCACTGGTCTTTGCTTAATCAGTTTTCTAGTTTTTGATGTAATTCAATTTATTTGGAAAAACCAATAATTCTTAGGAAAAGTATAATCTTCTAGCAGTGAGGCGAGGCTATAAAAGTCAAAAACTTCAGCGCAGTCCTAAGCTGAGTTAAATTTCCAGAATGTTTGTCTTTAAATACTTTTTTGTTTTCGCGTTTTTATCACTGGCTCTCGGTTTGTCAGCATTTGTTGAAAAGCCTAATGATTTGTTACTTGGTGATCCCTTCCAAAAGCTGGAGGTTAGTATTGGAGTCAATATTGCTTTATTTTAGAACTGACCTATGTATCTCTATTTCCAGCCTATTAAATGGTTAAGATCTAAGAGGCAAGTTAAATGCCCGATTAAGCCCGTTTTCTTTCCTGGGTTTGGTTACATGATGCTCCCGATGTGTGATTAGAACTCAACCATTTGCAGCCGTCAAAAAAAATATTTCATGTTGTAAAATGTTAATGGAAATAAATAAATATAGTTACATAGAAGCTAGTTTATGTATATGTGTTCTAGTTGTGGGAAATTCCAAAACAATCAAATGAATAAAAAAAAAAATAGCAACAAAGACTATGGAAGATCAATAAATTACAATCATTTATACATTTGCCTATTCATTTAGCTTAGTAATGCTATGCATGGAATTTGTTGTTATACACTCGTTTGTATCTGTTAATATTTAACCATCTAATTAAGTGCTGTTCTCTTCATGGAATTTGTTAAGTCAGAGTACAGCACAATTTAAAGTTTTGGATTATTTATGGCTTCTAATTTGGTTGTTTAGGAGAGTCTACCATATTTCCACCTAAAAGTCATCCAACGGCCTCTTAAAAGGTCTATCCCAGTGGCAAATTTCCCAATTTTCACCAAGGAATCACCATGCGATTCACCAAGGAATGGAAGCTTCACTCATGAATTTGAAGGTGAATCATTTGGTGAAATTAACACGGGGCTGTCATTGGAGTTCACCAAGTGAATATCTTGGTGAATATGCATCAGTGAAATCATTGAATAAAAGTATTCAGTGTTTTCATTTGTTGTCTAACTCCAATGAAATGTTAAATGATAGTTCATTGGTGAACTCATCTCATTTTTGAAAATTGAATTTTCCACTACTTTTTTCATGAATGAAAAATATCATGAAAATGCAGCTGTGAAATCTTTATATATTCGAATATAAGATGGTGAAACCTGCCAAAATGCCAAAACACCAAATGTAAATATCAAAACAAATTTATAATTTTTTTTTTATTGAAATTTTTCTGAAAAGAACACAATATTGTTGTAAATAATGATAGGTATATACAAAAACAATTAAAGGGTGGATCTTCTACTTTTTTCTAAATTTTTACCGCTAAACGACTCCTTTTGGGTTGCTCCACATTCCAGATTCCAGAATACCTTTAAAAAAATGTTAAGATACTTATTTAATTTCATTTCTATACAAGTCGAAAACGAATATTTATATTTGAGTACCTGGTAAATATTTTCGAATACACTCATGTTTTCTTCTGAGGTGTTTGTCATTATTAATTCACTTTGAAAAATTACTAACACATTTTTCACATCAACTGTCCTTAACCAAGATTGTGATTGCACTGATTTAACATAGAACAAAACATTTTTTTAACGATCGCAGTCGCAGACAAAAAAAGATAGAGGAAAAAACCAAAACCGTTGCGTCGTCATCGGTCGTCGCGTCGTTCAAGATCAATAAAGGTAGAAAGTAAATAATAAGTCTGTTCAATGAGTCTGTGCTGGACTGTATTGGACAGAAAAGTACAACATTTTCCTGTTCAATGACACTTTTTCTGTTCTAGAGTGTTCTAGAACAGTCTAGTTTGCTGTTCAATGACTTTTTCTAGAACAGTTTAGCGTAGGTTAGCGTAAAAAAGAACAGGATTTTCTGTACTTGCTTTTGAGGAGGAGTAACCTAGAACAGAATCATGACAACTGTCAAAGTGTTGTTGTTTCTTTTTGCCTTTGTTATTGTTTTGTGTTTTGAGGTTAAGTGAATTAATTCACTTAAGGCAATAATGAAAGATTTTTTGATTTTGCTAATAAAATAGTAAATATTTATTTGTTTGATTTTTTAAAGATCTAATTCCTTAAATAAATTACATTTTCAAACATGTGTTGAAGAGAACATATCCACATCATTGCTCTTGATCTCGTCCAGAAATTGTCTTCATCTTCAGACATTCGTTCAGTACTCTCCTCGTATTCCTCCTCATCGCTGGAACTATCGTCCAACTTCGATTGCAATTCCTTAATCGAATGCATCAGCAAATGGAAATTCTTTTTCCTATAGTCAAGTTTCCGATTGAGACGAATTTCCTCTTCTTCGAGATTCTTCAGCTCGTTCTTGAGTGTTTCAAGTTGCTTTGAAGTCTCCTCGCGATCTGGTTCAGTTTGGATGACTCTGGCTAAGACGTCATACTCCATGCGATTCTTGCGAATATTCTTGGCCAGCACCAATTCGGATTTGTTCGTTTCGATTTCTTTGTTGGCCATTTCAATGCTAGCCTCAATGCTATTCGATAGAATTTCGTAGTTTTTAAGTTCTTGTTGGATCATTTTTTCGATCGTTTGGGATTTGATTCCGGCAAAAGTGCATTGGGCCAATTGTGCGTGAAGACGATCGTAAATTATTTGGCTGTGGGGAGGAAAAAACACTTTATTTCTTTATTTTATAAATTATTTAGGACGCTTACTTATTTTCGGGGGTATCATTAAATTACATTTTCAAACATGTGTTGAAGAGAACAATGCAAGAAGTTTTTTTTCTGATTATAGTTTTCACAGCTGACGTTTTGATGACTGTTCTAACTTGTCTGACATTTCTGTGCTGATCTGTTCTGTTCTACACTTTTCTGTGCTGTTCTAACCTACACTTTTTCTTATTGAACAGTCTTAATATTTATATACACATTCTTGCAGGATTCTTGCAGGTCATTCCCACCCTTAAAAGAAAACAAAAAATTATCAGCTGCGCTAGTAGATAGAAAATATTGTGTTTCTTTTTTGTTCGTTTATTCTTCTTTTATGAAAACAACACACAGCGCTCAATGCCAATTACGAACTCGTGAAGCTGTGCAGGACTTTTCCTTACTGAAATCACAACGTTTTGGTATGCGAAGAAACGAAAGCGTTAATAGAATAGAGAAAATGTACAGAGGAAAAAGGGCATTACTATTTTCCTATGAAATCATTTCCTTATTTTTCCTCTTAAAAGTGTGGAATGAATTCCTTGCTCTTTTCACCAAAATTTTTCATTGAGGATGAAATTTGCCACTGGGATATGACAGCACATACAGGGACGAACAAAATAGAAAAATACTTGGTTTTGGCACCCTTGCGAGACTAGATCATTTGTGTTAGGATAACGATGGGATTCTAACGAATAGGGCTTTAGACAAGGCAAAGCACTAACATGCTAGTTTTTTATCGTCATAATAAGGTGGCAGAAAAGGTCCGAAGAAGCAAGGCCTAAGTGTCTTACACTCTTTAGAAATTCCTTGACTGCGTTGTTAAGGAATTAAGGGGACCTAAAGTATTATTTTGTTATTCTTTTAAGATAAAGCCGATCGATGCATAAGAAAATAGTTCGTCAAACGGCTACTATCGACAGACATCACTTGCTATCGTTGAAGTGAAGAGAATAAGTGATATTATTTCTGATCAGCCGTTGGGATGATTGCGCCGCAAGGAAATATTTCAGCTGCTCTAGTTGCAGTGTACTTTAAAGAGCCGAAGATGCTTGAGTCTATACGTGGCCTATTTTCGAATTCCAATAACTCGAAAACTTGACCTTAAAATTTTTTTTTAGTTATCTAATGGCCTATTAAATTCTCCAAGAACTTCGTAGTTTTGAATTGGTTTTTTTGGAAAATAGAGAATGGCGACAATCAGTAACTCGAAAGAACAATTTCTCAATAAGCAAAGCAGTTACCGTGAGTGGTTTTCGCTATCATGAAATGATAATGGATTTCCTGTGGCCAGAAATTGGCTATCTGAACCTGAAAGATGTGGACTGTCACCATAACGTGCGTCGTCGTCGTGCCGATGAATATTGGTTGGTTTTACTCTGTTTAAGCTCTTTCTGTCTTTCTGTGAATATTGAAAAAAAGGGTACGTCAGTAAGCCAAGAACAATTCAAGAGCGAAAGGATATTATTCGGCACATTAATGACATTGAATTCCAATTAAGCTTCAGAGCCATTGAATATATGGACCATCGAATAGAAGAATGTTCCCGATTAATTGATACAGATTCGTCTATCAGAAAAAAAAACAATGTTTAAGATAGTTCAATCTCTGAACGCATTTTATTTGATTTACAGTTAACATCTTGAGTTTTGGCTGGACTCAGACTTAAGATTTCAGACTCTTTGTAAAGGAATTGAATACAGGAACATAAATATTATGCACTCCACTCGTATAGATTCGCTACATTCGCTTTATTTTATTTTTTGTTTTTTGTGAGAGGTTTTAATCAAATATGCACTTTGATCCCCTTCCTACGTTTCTTCACCATAATTTTTCATATTCTCGGAACACCTAATATTGACAGAATAGAATATAGAATAATAGAAAGAATATTGTTTCTTGAGAAATTAATGTTTATATACTTTTTCCAATGTAGAGAAATACGTAGTTTCAACATGAGGCAAATTGTTGTAATTGTTTTTATCTCAAAAAAAGTCGTCTTAAAGGCATTTATAGCTAAAACTGATTAATTTCAATCGGGGATTTTCGAATATTTGCAATACTGCAATTAGTTTTCTATAAAATCAATGTTTAAAACTCCTGCTAGTCAGTCAGTCGATTAAATCGAAAGAATCAACATGTTGCTAGTAAAATTGTTATTAGTCTGTTTGTTGGCTACATTAGCTTTTTGTGTGCCAGTAGTTTTCGACGATTATAAAGAACAAATTGTTGTGATTCCCATTGATGGAAATATTTCTAATTCCAGCAATTATCAGGTACCTATCTACTTATTTCTTAAGATACATTTTTATTCCAAAATGTCAATGATATCGTTTTTTGTTCAACTAACAGAATAAAATTGATGAACAGAGTCAAGAACGTCCAGCACATGTGAGAACCAAACGCAATCACAATTGTCCATTGAAGCCAGTTTTAGACGGAAAACATGTAATTTTTGTTCCTAAGTGTAATTAAAAATCAAATAAGTGTTAACGGTGTAAAATTTTAATACATACCGTTCCTGTTTCTGCTAAGTGTTTTATTTTTACTATAACCAGTTTCTTTCCAAGGTTTTATTCCGTTTATTTCACAAAAACAAAATAGTAGGAATTTTCATTTTGGAAGGTTATTTATTTAAAAACCAAAAAAATAAAAAATAAAACAAACCTTATTTTCATTCAAAACAGCTCGATTTAATTGCTTCCGGCCTCGTACAAAAAAATTATTTAAATAGCTTTTTCTTGCATCCGCTATATCCTGATGAACGAAATGAAACGATGCATTCATTCTACAAAAGGTGGTCAGTGATGCACATACCGAGAATCTCGAGATGTTCGGTCTCTGTGATAGGTGACGTGAAATAACGCCCAACGAAATAAGACCAAAATTCGAAAATTTGGTCTTATTTCGTTTTCGAAAACGAAATAAAACCAAATTAAAAATTTGGCTTTATTTCATTTGCTAAAACGAAACTAGGCCATTTTGGTCTTATTTCGTTTTTAAATTTATATAAACTCCTGTTAAAATATTTGTCAACACTTAAACTTTGTTTGCTTATAGAAGAATTCGCGCAAATTTTCTGATTCGCCAAATTGGCCCCTTTGCAATGGCTTGGTAGCTTTTTTCCCCTTGACATCTGATCGGGAGCTTGCAAAGTTTTGTTTCATAAATCTACATCCTTTTTCTTTTGTTACTTAGGAACAATAATTTCATATGCAATGTATGTCAATTGAAAAACCTTGTTTACTTATGTGTTTAATTGGTACCGTGTCATATGTGAAACAGTCATATTTCCATATATATGTCCATTTTTAACTTTTTTAAAGTGTCAATCTACCATATGATGGCAATAATTAACATTGTAAGAGTCAGATGGCCATATTTACTTGCTACTTTTTGGAATAAATGGTCAATATAGAAAAGATTTTGAATTTACAAGAATAGACTTTAATTTATTAAGGTACTTGATAAAAAATTTGAATTGAGAGAAAGATAATTGTCACTTGCGCAAGACGTACCGAGCGGAAAAAAATGTTTTGCCCTAGAGAGAATCAATTTGGGGTGTGAAAAAAACTTCGCGCAGCGGAAATTTTTTTTTGCCCCAGAGAGAATCAATTTGGGGTGTGAAAATAAAAAATTCGCGCGAATTTGGTCTTATTTCGTTTTCGAAAACGAAATAAAACCAAATTTGAAATTTGGCTTTATTTCAATTGCTAAAACGAAACTTAACTAGGCCATTTTGGTCTTATTTCGTTTTTAAAATTAAACTCCTGTTAAAATATTTGTCAACACTAAACTTTGTTAGCTTATAGAAGAATTCGCGCGAATTTTCTGATTTGCCAATTTGGCCCCTTTGCAATGACTTGGTAGCTTTTTTTACTGTTGACATCTGAACGGCCGGCAGCTTGCAAAGTTTCGTTTCATAAATCTACATCCTTTGTTCCTGTTAATAATTTCATATGTAATGTATGTCAATTAAAAAACTTTGTTTACGTATGTGTTTAATTGGCGCCGTGTCATATGGCCATGTGTCATAAGGCCATATTTCGAAATATGGCTATATGACACATTGTGAAATAGTCATATTTCCATATTTGAACATATGGCCATTTTTTACTGTTCGAAATTGTCAAACTACCATATGATGGCAATAATTAACATTGTAAGAGTCAGGTGGCCATATTTACTTGCTACTTTTTGGAATAAATGGTCAACGTTTTGAATTTACAAGAATAGACTTTAATTTATTCAGGTACTTGATAAATAATTTGAAATGAGAGCAATATAACTGTCACTCGCGCAAGGCGTAGCGAGCGGAAAAAATGTTTTTCCCCAGAGAGAATCAATTTGGGGTGTGAAAAAAAAATCGCTATTATTTTATTATATATTATTTTTCTCTTAATTTAAATTTTGTATCAAGTAAATAATTTAAAACCTTTTTTTTAAATTCTTGATTGCTTACTTTCATGTAGTTCATGTAGTTTTTCTCTGTTCTGTAAGTTTTGTATTAAATTTCCGTTTATTTATTTATATTCAAAAAATTTAAAATAACTCCTTTTTATTATAGACGAAAACTCAGTTTAAATTGTTTAAAATAGTGCTTTTTATTATATGTAACAAACAACAAAAAACATGTAATAAGTTTCAAATCAAAAATTTTGTAAGTGCAGTTTGTTAAATAAAATGTTATCCTCAGATTTAATAAAATTCCCCTGAAGAAGTCGAGAAATTACGACGAAACGTAGGGAAAAAACATGAAATAAAGTTTTTTATTTGCATATATGGATGAAGTGACCAAAAAAGCCCGATTTCTCATAAAAACAAACATAAAAACAATTTAAAACCTATCTTTGGAATTCATAATTTTTTCAATAGAAAAACTCATGTAAAAATAACAACGCAATTCTCTGCAAAATTTGCAGAGGAATTGTATAAAACACCAAATGTGTTTAGAGTTGAAATACATGTTAATTTACTTATATTAACTTCATTAATGTTGATTACATGAACGTTTGTTTAGTTTAAATTCTTTTTTTAATTATCATTTCTCGTTATATAGAAATCTTTTTTCATTTAAAAAAGAGTATTTGAAGTTTTTTTTTTTTAGGAAAAAAAAACATTTGAAAGTGTCATTTGGCCCTATGTTCAAATATGTCCTTGGGGCTTGGGTGTACAAAATTTTTTTTTTCAAAGAATTATTTGGCTTGAATTCTTTTTTAAGATTGCTGAGAAGCTGAAAATTTTGGTCTTATTTCCATATTTTTTTTGGCGCAATTTCCAACTGACCTAAGAATTAAAGCCAAATTGGGGTAGTTTCATTTTTGAAATGGAAATAAGGCCGAATTTCAAATTCGGTTTTATTTCGTTGGGCGTTATTTCACGTCACCTCCATGTTTGCTCTTTTATGTATTTTTATGTTTATTTTTTTAATAAAAAAGTTATAATTTACTTTAAAAAATTAACAATTTATTTTAAACTTTATTTTGCAAACAATTAATATTTTAACATAAACAAAATCGACGACGTGTTCCAGAACCCTTGTTCTAAAGAAAATGTAAATCTATCAATCCATATTTTATTCTTGATACGCCACTGGTCTTTGCTTAATCAGTTTTCTAGTTTTTGATGTAATCCAATTTAGTCGGAAAAACCAATAATTCCTAGGAAAGGTATAATCTTCTGGTAGTGATGCGGGGCTATAAAAGTCAAACACTTTAGCGCTGTCCTAAGCTGAGTTAAATTTCCAGAATTTTTGTCTTAAAATACATTTTTGTTATCGCGTATTTATCACTGGCTCTCGGTTTGCCAGCATTTGTTGAAAAGCCTAATGATTTGTCACTTGATGATCCCTTCTAAAAGCTTGAGGTTAGTATTGGAGTCAATATTGCTTTATTTTAGAACTGACCTATGTACCTATCTCTATTTCCAGCCTATTAAATCTTTAAGATCTAAGAGGCAAGTTAAATGCCCAATTAAGCCCGTTTTCTTTCCTGATTTGGTTACATGATGCTGCCGAAATGTGATTAGAGCTCCACCATTTGCTGCTGTCAAAAAAGTATTTCATGTTGTAAAATGTTAATGGAAATAAATAAATATATTTACATAGAAGCTAGTTTATGCATACGTATGTGCGTTCTAGTTCTGGGAAATTCCAAAACAATAAAATGAATAAAAAAATAGCAACAAAGATTATGGAAGCTCAATAGATAACAATCATTTATACATTTGCCTACCTATAAAGGCTTAGTAATGCTATGCATAGAATTTGTTATTATACACTCGTTTGTATCTGTTAATATTTAACCATCTCATTTAGTGCTATTCTCTTCATGGAATTTATTAAGTCACAGTACAGAAAAGTTTAAAGTTTTGGAGCATTGATAACCTCTAATTTGGTTTTCAAACGGTCCATATGACGGCACATACTGAAACGAACAATATAGAAAAATACTTAGTTCTACATCCTTGCGAGACTAGTTCATTTCTCACGCTGATTGGCAAAGAGCATATTGGTTGTCGAATAGGAGTAGTTTTTTAACGTTGTAATAAGGTGGCAGAACAGATCCGAAGAACCAAGTTCTTGGGTTGCACTCTTTGAAAATTCCTTGAATGCGTTGTTAAGGAATTAAGGGGACCTACAGTATTATTTTGAGAAGTACTTTTTCGCGACAAATAATGCTCTTGCAATTCTACTTGGACCAAATTCACATAAATAGGAGAACAGTGTAATATCAGTTATTCGTTTAAGATGAAGCCGATCGATGCATAAGAAAATTGTGGGTTGGGGTCAAAATTCTGCCGGGGTCAAAATTCTTTTGTCAAAATTCTGCTTTCAAAATTCTGCTTTTCAAAATTCTGCTTTCAAAATTCTGCTTTTCAGAATTCTGTTTTTCAAAATTCTGCTTTTCAAAATTCTGTTTTACAAAATTCTGGAAATAATAAAAATAAGGTTTGGTAAATGTTAAAAAGCGCGTGCTCTGAGGCTGGGGGTCTACACAAATGACTTCTGTAGAAGCTGCATGGACGAGGAGGAAGAGGAAACAGTCCAACACCTTCTGTGTACATGTCCAGCACTCTCCATTAGAAGGAACAACTTTCTCGGTAATCCCTTCTTCGATAATACCAGTGAACTGGCAACGATCGACACAAAATGTCTCTCTAACTTCATTAAAAGCACGAATTGGTTTTTTTAAGGTCATTGCTCTCCCATGAGTATTTTTGTGGTATCACAATGGATCCTTGAGGTCTAAGTGAGTCAACAACAACTAGACAGCCACTACAACCTAGCCTAACCTAACCTAGGCAGAAAAGTTAGAAAAAGAAAAGAGAACAAAGAAAAAAGATAAGAAGAGTTTAGGAGAGAAGATAAGATAAGCTAAGTTAAGTTAGTTGCTTTGGTTCGAAAAGAAGATTTTAATACTACTTTGGAAAATGCGCACATCACTAATATCCCGCAGATGAGTGGGAAGTGAGTTCCAGAGGCGACATGCAGCGATGAAAAACTGCCTTTCTGAGGTCAAACACGAAGAGCGTGGCAAAATTACTGATGTTGATCTGTTCGATGTTGACATTCTGATTTTTTCGAAGAGATATGTTGGTTCACGTGTTTTCAAAATTTTAAAAAATAATATCAATGTTCGAAGCTTCACACTGAACCAAAAACAGCAGTCATATTGATTATTTTTTACATTCAACTGACAATTTTGTTGTCAATTTACAACCAATGACCGCAGTAGTAAATATGACAATTTAAAATTTTCAATTTAGTGATTCGAAACCGGGATTGTCACATTGATAATTTGCGTTGGCAAATCGAAAACCATGGTTGTCATATTGAAATCTATGACAGTCGTAGTAAATACTGCAGTAGTCATTTGGAAAACCCAAATTATCAAATTGAAAACCGAGGAAGGCTTATTGAAAATCATTACTTTTAAATTGAAGACCACGGTAGTCAACTTGACAACCGTAGTAGTCACGGTAGTTAATATGAAAACTACGGTTGTCAAATTGAAAGCAGTAGTTGGTAGATTGAAAATCATTCTTGTTAATTTGAAAACTACGATTTTCAAATTGACAACCGCAGTAGTCATATTGAAAAATACAATTTACTAATAAAATACCACGGTAGTTAATATGAAAACTACGGTTGTCAGAATGAAAACAGTGTTTGGTTGATTGAAAATCATTACTGTCAATTTGAAGATCATGATTTTCAAATTGACAACCGCAGCAGTCATATTGAAAAACACAGTAAATCAATTTAAAACCATGGTATTTAATATGAAAACTACTGTTGTCATATTGAAAACTGTGGTTGCTAGTTTGAAAATTTAAAAATTTGTTTGGTTTGCAATATTACAATCATTATGATACACTTTAAAATTTCGATTTTCAATAAGATTACCGCTTTCGTATCCAGGACACCCCTTTTTCTGAAATACGAGTTGCAAGAATTGTTTAAAATATAAGGCAGATCTAGTTTTTTGGAATATGTTTAATTATTCATTATTACAGTTAAGTCAACGTACAAATACAATATACATACATATAATTCTTATGAAAATACTTACATTATAATTCTTAATAAAATATGGTTTTGGATTTGAACTTGGTTTTTGCAAATGTTTTGGTTTTTTAGTAGAAATTGATGTTGGAGTTGGTGCTGGTGATGGTGCTGGTGTCGGTTATGGTGTTGGTGCTGGTGTTCGTCTTGAACTTGGTTTTTGTGATTGCGTTGGTAATGTGATTGATACTGAAATTGGTGTTATTATTGATGGTTTTATTGTCGTTGGTACTGGTGTTGGTGTTGGTGCTGTTGTTGGTGTTGGTTTTGGTGCTGGAGTTGGTGTTGCTTGGTGTTTGTGTTGATGTTGAGGTTGGTACTGGTGTTGATAACTTCATCTACATATAATAATTTTAGAAGAAACAATTAGAATTACTTCTGTTAAGAATCAATAAGTAGTTTACCTTTCTCAAAATCCGCTTCTTTTGTGTTTTTGAGTGTCCAATACGTACTTATCTGTAGTTGGCCGTAGCTTAGTTGGTAAGTGCGTTGGCTGCTAAGCAGAACATTGTCGTGGGTTCGAGTCCTACTCGTGTCCAATGTTTTTATTTCATCTTTCACGGAAAGAACTGACAAAACTTTCAAGAGTATCAATCAGTCACGAAAAAAATGCTTCTCAAACTTACCCGTTCGGAATCGTCGTTAAATTGAAGGTCTCCTTAATCCTTCACACACACCCAGAGAATTGTTGATAAGAGTAAGCCACTTAGGTGGCTCTGCAAGAGCTGTCCCGCCACTCGCTATTTATTTATTTAATAGGAACAGGTTTGTATTAATTACCTTACCTATAACAATATTCTGCTTGGGATTAATTTGTTTAAGAGTATTTAATTCTTGATTATTTAACTCTTACCTTACCTGTAACAATATTCTGCATGGGATTAAATTGTTTAAGACGACTATTTAACTCTTGATTATTGAACTCTTGATTCAGTGGCGTAGATAGGGGGGGGATCAGGGGGATATATCCCCCCCCATTGGGATGCATAATTGTTCAACATAGCCAGTCAAGCCAAATAAGTTAAAGAAACGCACTTTGAAATAAAGTACCTACTTCCTACGTGAATCAAGTCTTATTAGTTAGTACTCACAGGATTCCTAGAGGCATTGTAAATTGTACATTCTATTTCTATACCTACTACGGGGAAAACACAAAGTCAACTTCATCTGAAAGAAATTATTACTTCGGCTATTATATCGATTTTTAAAAAGTATTTTTTCTCTCACCAACTGATAATAGGTAAACGCGCAAGAAAAAGAGCTTAAATCCAGCTTTCCACAAAAACCCACACCGACACAAAAATTGAAAGTTATTTAGATTTCTTCTCGCCGTGTGTCACATTGTTAATTTGGTGTAAGAAACCGCTCCAAACACGCAACACACTCATCCACACGAACACAAATGTTCGCACAACTTCGGTGAAGTTAACGCGAATCCTAACGGTAACGATAACTCACAATAATTCATTTTTACCAGGAAGCGAAATGCGCTATTACACATTACATAAAGCATGTCTAACACAAGCGGCAGATTGACAATCATTCGTCGTAATTTTGCGAGTTATTTTGAGTGGTTTTTTTTTTAATTAATTTTTTATATATAAAATTTTTCGAAAATTTCCTAAAATTAATTTGAGTATGCAGCGTTCAAGAATATGTGAATCTGCATTTTGTTAGTGAATTTCGATTTTAAATATTGATCCGATTTCGAGATATAGAATTTTTAAATAAGTTTAAAAAGGTTTTTAAAAAATACAAAAAACAAATTTTAATTTTTTTTGTATTTTGGATGAAGTTAAAAAAAAATCGTTTTTGAGAAAATTGAAACTTTTGGTTTTTGGCCAAAAAAAATTGTATGGTGGCTTCCCTTAATTTTGATCTTAAAAAAAAATAAAATAAAAAAAAGACCACAGCGAACTCGCTCAAACCTCAAATTTTCAAGTTTTAAGTCAATCGGACCAGTGGTTAAAGTTGCAGGTGCGTTTACAGCATGACAGACAAACATCCAAAACTTTTCATATATTCTATACTAGCAGTTGCCCGCGACTTCGTCCGTCTCTCCCTCGTGCCCCGGCCAGAGGTGCGTCTTGTGCATCATGCGCGTGAATTTGATTGCAAAGTTATTTTAAAATTGTGTATTAGTCCACTCGCCCTAATTCAAAATTCTTCTTAACTCGAAGCCTTCAAATATGTATTACTTTCCCCGTTTTAGTAGGTAAGACTTTTAACTGAAGCTTTGCGATTATTATTCGCAGCGAAACTTTGTATAGCTTAAAGCCTTTCTGGATACTTGGACTATTCAACACAAAAAGAATTTTTCAATTTGATTTAGCAGTTCCTGAGATCAGCGCGTTCAACAAAAAAAAAATAATACTTTCTTGCCGTTTTTTTCCACATTTTACACTGATTCTTCGCTCCTATTAGTCGTAGCTTAATGTTATGTAGCCTAAAACCTTCCTCGACTATCCAACTCAATTACAATTCGAACCAGTAGTTTCTGAGATTTGCGTTCGAACAAACAAACAAACAAACTCTTCAGCTTTATATATTAGTATAGATGTCGGAAGTAAAAATGAGCGAACTAGATCCATCCCCCCCCATAGCGAAAAGCTATCTACGCCAATGTCTTGATTTACTTGTATATTTACCACTTTTTTACACTTCACTCACGAACGTCTGATAGACTTGATGCACAACTACTAAATGAGGATTATATTAGGTACTTGTTGAATTCAAGATAAACTCGATTTTCTTATTGAAAACAATAATTGCCAATTTGATGACCATAGTTTTCAATATGACAACCTTATGTGGTCGATCATCGTACTGACAGCAGCAGTTGTAAATATGATTTTTAAAAACGGTTAAAGCATCACATTGACTACTGCGGTTTCAACTTGACAATTATGGTTTTCAATACAATTATTTTGATAACGGCATAAGCAATTTATCGTTTGTTTTTGTTTGTTCTTGCTCAATTCAAGATTAAATCGATTTTCGTACTAAAAACAATAATTGTCAATTTGATGACCATATTTGACAATATGACAACCTGATGTGGTCAATCATCTGATTGACAAACGCAATTGTAAATATGATTAATTTAATTAAAGATTTGAATTTTTCAAAACTCGACTTGGAAGGCTTTGCAAATAATAAAAAAAACTTCTAGTTTTTGATTTTTTGCAAGGCTTAGGTTAAAGTGTCTGTCATGGATATTAAGAGACACACTTAGGCCGATCAAAGGCCCATTGTGATAAGGCTTTCAAAGTCAAGTTTTGAAAAATTGAATTAAAAAACAAAAACTCGTCATTTATGCATTAAAATTATGATCATTATCATAATCATAAACAACAATAGTTCGAAAAATCCTATTAATTAATGTTAGTTCCAATTTTCTAAAAACATCCTTGTAATTTTTTTTTCGGAACACTGATGTTTTTAGTATAAACAAATTATTTTTGTATTACTCCAAAACGGTTCCTATCATAGAACCGTTTTTCAACGTCCCATAGGAAGTTATTGTAATGGGGCTGATTTTGTGAATATCCAGTTATTGCATATCTCTATGTTTCGAGGTCACTAGAATCCGAATCAACCCTTTTTATCATGATGTCTGTATGTACGCATGTTCATATGTGCGTATGTGTTCGATTATCTCGCGAACCACTCAGCCTTATTAAAGCTGATTAGATTTGAGCAATATCGGTTTAACGGTTTTTTGATGGAGGTCAAAAAACTAGGACACTGACATCATGATAAAAGGATTGATTTGGATTCTAGTGACTTCACAAAATCGGTCCCATTACAATAACTTCCTCTGGGAAGGATGTGGTCATTTTTTTTTTTTTGTAAATATGGACTTATTTCCTCCAAGTAAGATGCGGCTTTATTTCCATAAATTATTCCAATTTCGTCTTGAAAATAAAGCCCCATTTTAGATCACGTCATATTTCGATAACGAAAAAAAAACTCCATCATCATATCGACAACATGGGTTTCAATACGAAAACTTTGTCAACGAAAAGTCTTCGCTAAGGAACTTATTTATTTTTTGTTTACTTCTATTTATTTTGATTTATATTCTAACAATCGAAATTATCAATATAGCAACTCTAATTTTTTATTTGATGCCGGTAAAATTCACTCATCACATTAACAACTGCAACTGTCAATTTGATGATTTTATTTTCAATGCACTTGTTGCATTAAGGTAGTAATCATATTGATAATCATTGTTGTACAAATGATGATTGTAGTTCTTACTTAACTGACGGACAACCTAAGGTTTTCATATTGACAACCATAATCTTCTAATTGATCATCTCAGGTATTAAAACGACAACTTTGATTTTCAAACTAGCAACAAGATATTGAAAATTTCAAATTGTCCCATTTACTATCAAGTTGTTAGATTTTGAGACGACTTTTGAAAATTTACATCACATTGAAACTTTTTTTGATCAATATGACAATTTTCGGTTAACAACCAGTAATTGTCAATATGACAACGGTTATTTTTTTCAGTGCATGAAGTCATTTAGAGACATATTAAGGAGAGTCCTTTGCAAATGTGAAACATGGTCGAATCTTCTTAACCCAAAGATGTAGCGAATAATACTATTGAAGGCTATGTTTAATTTGTTTTTGCTGATAGAATCGCAGTTGTAAAAAATTTCGCATCCATGAGTGAGAACAGGTATTACTAGGGTCCTTGCAAGCATTAGTCTGGTTTTAAATGGAGTGATGGCTTGGGCGGTCCACAGTGTTCTAAGCGTTCCATACGTTTTACCTACCAGTTGGTTGATGTGATCATTCCAGGTTAATGTTCTATTAAAAATTACACCTAGATTTTTAATGGAATTCACGAATTCTAACGAGAACCCTTTAGAATTCGTGAATTCCATTCAAAATCTAGGTGTAATTTTTAATAGAACATTGACCTGGAATGATCACATCAACCAACTGGTACGTAAAACGTATGGAACGCTTAGAACACTGTGGACCGCCCAAGCCATCACTCCATTTAAAACCAGACTAATGCTTGCAAGGACCCTAGTAATATATGTTCTCACTCATGGATGCGAAATTTCACAAAGGTGAAATAATAAACGATAAATAACCTGTAAGTAGCTTGAGTCTATACGTGGCCTACATGTGAATTCCAATAACTCGAAAAGTTGACCTATTGAATTCTCTAAGATCTTCGTAGTTTTGAATTGGTTTTTTTTTTTTTTTGGGAAATTTAGAATGGCGACAATCAGTAACTCGAAAAAACAATTTCTCAATAAGCAAAGCAGTAACCGTGATTGGTTTTCGCTATCACGAAATGATAATGGATTTCCTGTGGCCAGAAATTGGCTTTCTGAACCTGGAAGATGTGAAGTATCACCATAACGTGCGTCGTCGTCGTGCCGATGAATATTGGTTACCACGATTGAGTGGTTTCACTCTGTTTAAGCTCTTTCTGTCTTTCTGTGAATATCAAAAAAAAAAGGGTACGTCAGTAAGCCAAGAACAATTCAAGAGCGAAAGGATATTATAATTGGGCACATTAACGACATTGAATTCCAATAAAGCTCCAGACTCATTGAATATTATGGACTATCGGATAGAAGAATGTTCCCGATAAATTGATATTCATTTGTCTATCATAAAAATAAACAATGTTTAAGATAGTTCTATGAACACATTTTATTTGATTTACAGTAACATCTTGACTCTTGAGTTTTGGCTGGACTGAGACTACAGACGTCTGACTCTTTGAAAACGAAGTGAATATAGGAACACAAATATTATGCACTCCACTTGTATTCCTTTTTTTTTTTTTGTGAAAGGTTTTAATCAAATATGAACTTTGATCCCCTTCCTACGTTTCTTCACCAATTTTTCATGTTCTCGGAACACCTAATATTGGCAGAATAACGGGACGGTAGGTACTAAAGAATATTGTTTCTTGAGAAATGTTTATACTTTTTCCAATGTAGAGAAATACGTAGTTTCAACATGAGGCAAATTGTTGTAATTGTTTTTATCTCAAAAAAAGTCGTCTTAAAGGCATTTATAGCTAAAACTGATTAATTTCAATCGGGGATTTTCGAATATTTGCAATACTGCAATTAGTTTTCTATAAAATCATTGTTTAAAACTCCTGCTAGTCAGTCAGTCGATTAAATCGAAAGAATCAACATGTTGCTAGTAAAATTGTTATTAGTCTGTTTGTTGGCTACATTAGCTTTTTGTGTGCCAGTATTTTTCGACGATGATAAAGAACAAATTGTTGTGATTCCCATTGATGGAAATATTTCTAATTCCAGCAATTATCAGGTACCTATCTACTTATTTCTTAAGATACATTTTTATTCCAAAATGTCAATGATATCGTTTTTTGTTCAACCAACAGAATAAAATTGATGAACAGAGTCAAGAACGTCCAGCACATGTGAGAACCAAACGCAATCACAATTGTCCATTGAAGCCAGTTTTACAAGGAAAACTAGTAATTTTTGTTCCTAAGTGTTAACGGTGTAAGCTTTTAATAAAGACCGTTCCTGTTTCTGCTAATTGTTTTTTTTTCTTTTTGCTATAAACAGTATCTTTCCAAGGTTTTAAATTCCGTTTATTTCACGAAAACAAAATAGTAGGTATTTTCATTTTAGAAGGTTATTTATTTAAAAACCAAAAAAAAAAAACCTTATTTTCATTGAAAACAGCTCGATTGAATTGCTTCCGGCCTCGTACAAAAAAATTATTTAAATAGCTTTTTCTTGCATCCGCTATATCCTGATGAACGAAATGAAACGATGCATTCATTGGTCAAAGGCTGCATGCATGAATGGCCCTCATCGCATCGCATCGAACGGAAACGTAAAAATGTAACAATGGATTTCACGATTGAATGGTGGATGTTAGTAGTCATTTTGTTTGCATTCTGTTTTTTGTATATTCTTCTTTATTTTTATATCTCTTTCAAATTAAAAATGGGAATTTAAACATTATGTACTTAAAGGTTAATTAAATGTTAAAGGCTTGTCGAAATTATTTGTGTTCACCAAATATTGTTTGCGAAGTTCACTTAACATACAATAGTTCAAGAATGAATGAACATTTTTTTCCCTTTTTGAAGGCAGTCATTTGGCTTGAAATTATGAAACGGATATAACTTTTTTGGATCGAAAATTGTGATTCAAGTGAATCTTACCTAATTATGATGAAATAATTTGCAATGGACCGGATGTTAAGGATAACAGATGGCTTGAAAGGGAATCCATATTAGATCTGTTTAGCTATTGGGATATTCCAAACTAAGTCAAATATCGAACCTTTCAAATTGTCTTTTAAAATTTTGCTATAATCCCAGTTGCTTTTCTCCCTAAACTTTGATAAGTCGATATTCCTTGTACCTAGAAGCTGGAAATCAGACTAAATGATTTCAATACAAGGCTAAAGCTTTTTCTTAAAATTGTAACGAAGTGTTACATGCTTCTATACAAAAATATCAAATTTTCTAATAAATACCAAATAAATTACATTTCGCATTCATACAATTCACGCTCGCATTAAAAAAAAGGCAAAACTAATTCAAGCATGTATAAACATACATATCGATTTGACTTTGAGTCTATACCAGGCAAGGCATCGATTCACAGGAAAGTTTAACATTCCCATTCCTACAACTCACACTCAGTTTTAGCAGTAAAATACATATGAGGGTCAGTACTTTCGTAGAAAAATCACCGCTACCATTACCTTTCGCTACTACTTTGGTTGTCATTTCAATTTTTGGGTTCAAATCGAGTGTTTTTGTTAATTTCCGCCGCCGACCATGAAGCAACCACCATTTCTTTATTAAAGCTTCCCTCCACCAGTGTCCTGAAGTGATTGCCACTAGGAGCCTTGAATAAACCTGCTGATCGACCAGAGCTATTGCCTGCCATGCCAAGGGCCACCAGAGGCCTTAAATAAACCTGCTGATCCACCAGATCTATTACCTGCAGTGTATAGTGCGACCAGGGGCCTTAAATATACCTGCAGATCCTCCGGAAATAAACCGATCCAGTAAAGAATTACCGATAGAAACGGCAAACAACCGGATTATCCAAACGGAAACAGGAACTGAATCCCAGTACAGTGGCGTAGCGTGGGTTTTTGCCGCCCGGGGCAGATCAAATTTTGCCGCCCAAATTTTGTTTGTCAAAGTTGGTGAACACTACCATTTCTTCCATAATGAATCATACTTACAGAGCCATTTATTTGTAGGTGATGTTTGATGTATATCGATTATAACCATATTGAAAGTAACCACATTTGAAGGAACCTAACATTCAAATTTGGTTAATGTTTTAAATTGCATTCTCACTATAAAATAAAGCTCAAAAAATAAATTAAGATTAAGAAATTATATTTAATTTTTTAAATCACTTCATTTTGGTTATTACTAGTACATATAAAGCAAACATTTAATTTTTGTATTCATTTTAATAAGGAAAGTTTCGTATATTTTTATTTTTAAATAAATTTGATTTTCTTAATTACATTGTGGCCAGGGGCGATTCCTCATAGTAACCAAGTATATCGGCGGTAAACCAAGAATTTCAAAAAATAAATGTATTTTCAGATATTTAATATTCTTCCGCAAATCAACAGTTCAAAAATTTATAGTTTCAAACACTTTAATAAATGCCTGAACACAAAAAAAAAAAGTTTAGCGCAAAAAAAAGCGATTCCCTTTGAACCAGAACGTGGCATACACAAGAAATAACTTGTGCAGAAAATCTATTTGATACACCGCTTTGCTACCGTAAACAATTGCGGTTACTATTTTCATACAATCTTTAAAAACAGTAGACACAAACATTCCAATAAACGCATGTAAAAATAAAGAGAAGGTTAAGCGCAAAAAAAAAGCGATTCCCTTCCCTTTGATGAGAATTTGGCATACACAAAAAATCTCTGATACCGTAAAAATTTGCGGTCACTATTTGCATACAATCTTCAGAGAGAGATAGACGCATACATTCCACTAAACGCCTGTAAAAATAAAGAGAAGGTTGAGCGCAAAAAAAAGCGATTCCCTTCGACTGAGAAGGCACACAGATACACATTTTTAACTCTTAACTTAAGCAACTTTCGTGGTCGTAGTTGTAGTGTTTCTAATGTTTCTATATCAATTAGCACGACGACGTACGATGACGCACGTGTTCGCCAACACGAAACAATTATGCTCATAGTCGCTGTTTTGATTTAGGTAAATCAATTTCTTCATTTTGAGTATTTAGTACATAATTCCTCTTATTTATGTACCTATACTCAAATCTTAAATAATATATTAAAGCCGATTGTTTACGGATTTATTTAGATGACAAATTTTCAGTTTTTGACGTTTTTTATGTTTAAGATTTTTAAGACCTTGAAATATGTATTTTAAGTATACTTAAGAATAGTCATAAAATGAAAACTTACCGTCAAAACAAAGCGGTAAACAAACCAAATATTAAAGATACCTTTAAGATTTGATAATAAATAAGGCGAATTATGTACATTCTAATTAGATATTCTTATTCGGGTCGCACGTACTTGCCCATGTCTTCAACAGCGGGGTAATAATATAAAATATTAAGAAACTCAAAAAAGGTTTTGTTCTTAAACTGAAAATTTCAATTGAAAAAGAGTTTTCTAGTCTAAAATTTAAATTTATGAAAAATTTTTGTTTTGAAAATCGTTAGAGCGATTTTGTTTTTTTTTTTTTAATAATTTTGTATTAATCAAATTTTTTGAAAATTATTGAAAAATAAATTTGGCATGTCAGTTTTTAGGTTTTATAAAAGGCGTGTTTTTTCTACTACTCATTTTATCAACTCACTTTAAAAATAGAAAAAAACAGTTATACTCACTTTATACACATTTTAAAATATTTTATTTAAACTGTCATTGAAGAAATCCAATTTTATACACTCCGCTTCAACTGAATAAGCACACAATTTTCTGAAGTTTGTTGTACATTTTTTCCTAACTTTGAACGTTAATGCATCATTTGATGATGCTAACCGATAGCTTATGATTTTGAGAAAACAAATCAAAAAGAATAATTTAAAAAGGGCCACTAGTTTTTCCCTGGCTCTCATGTAAAGCTTTCCAGATTGAAAAACTCAGTTTTTTTGGAGTTTACTCCTTTAGAATCGATTCATATATAGACCCCGGTATGGAAAAAATATGGATAGGAAAATCAATCATTGAAAAAAGCGTTACAAAAAATTGACTACTAACGCTTTTTTTAACTCTTAATAACTTTTAACCTACTGGATCGATTTAGATGAAATTTGGTAGTAAGACAGACTAGAATCTGGAGAAGGGCACACGGTGTTTTTTAATGCAATAAAAGAGGTCGAAAAGGTCACAAGGGGTTGAAATGTTAGGTCAAAGTTTGTATGGAGGTCGATTAGGTTAGAAGTTTAAAACTCATTTTTATGGCTTTTGACTAAACATAAATAAGTATGACATTCAAAGTTTAAAAAAAAATAACCGAGTGGGGGTGAAAATAGGGGGTGAAAATTTTAGTGCCACACCGAATCTATTTTATTGAACAGAGATTTCAACGTAGAACGGTGAAATTTTCACACATGATACAGAATTTCATGCTCTTCAATTTATTATACTTTAATTATAACGGTAACTCATTAATATGGCCAATTAAGACATTTTCACATAAATTGGTATATAAGTTTTAATCCTATAGACTGGTTGTTGAAATTTCCATATGTCTAACCTACGTGAAATAACGGTGATTTTGATACCTCATTTGTAAGGATACGTCTAGTACCTCACAATCTCGATTTTAAAATAAATATAATTGCACACAAAAGACCTGCTTGGTTCGTACAAAATGACACATCACCTGTGGGAGAATCCCGCTATGGCCAAAATTCGATTGTTGTTTTTCGATTAAAAGCATCCTAGCGTGCGTTCTAATAATCGGATCTTCAAGATTAAGATCTCTTAAGAAGCACAAGGCTTCAGGCTTTAATTCAATGTAGAATTTATCAACATTCAATTCCATTTTGTATGCAATAATGCACGATAAAAGTGGACCCATTTGAATTTTCATCATTAATTAATGAAAAGTTGATAAGAAATGTAAATGTTCTGAAAATGTAATGATGCAGTTTTGTAGATTTTTTCATTATTCACAAAAATGTTTGTAGAAGTAACTACATTGATTTATTAAAAAATACGTAAGAACGTTTTAAACAAAGTTTTTGACATTCATATTGCTTACCATAAGTATTTAAGTATAATATATTTTATCAAATTATTATGAATAGATGTTTGAATATATGAATTCAATCCTTTGCGTATTATATATTTTAAGGTAATCAAATCATTCTTATTGAGTGAACTCCAGTCGCGCGTCGGAGCTGACACGTACAATTTTTTTTGCTTCAACTGAATAAGCACACGATCTTTCACTCTCATTATCTTCATTGGTTCTTAGAGTTTAAGTTAATTGGTATACCAAATCAAAAGTTGAAGTGTTCTAAGTGACATTTAACCGTTTATTTAAAATTTAAGAAAATATGGTTAGATCAGAAGCTTTAATAGTCTCGGATGAGTTAAGATGGATTCGTTAAAAGAATAAAGACTGGCCGTGCGTGCTAAAGCAACCAACATTGATCGGAGTCTTAGTGTTGTCTATTCGTACCTCAGAAACAAAAGTTTAAACGAGAAAAACATGAAAGGTGTAAAAAAAACGGCAACATTCGAGGTTGATCGACGAGCAATTTTGAGATGTGCTTCCAGTTCATGTGCCTCCGCGGTAAAAATTAAAAAAAAAGTTGGTGTGTTTTAACAGTCCACAGAGTACCAAACCACGCAGATCATTTTAAACGATTGTAACTCCAAAAGAAACCACCACTAAACGAGCAACGAAAAGATATAAACTTTAAAATTCGAAAAGATATTCGTTTAAGATTTTCTAGACTCGATGTGAGTTGGAAAAATGTGTGGCACAACGCGGTTTTTTCAGATGAGAAGAGATTCAATTTTGATGGCCCTGATGGTTTTAATTATTGCTTTCACGATTTGAGAAAAGAAGAACGATTTTTAGCGCGGCATCATAGTCGAGAAGGTGGATTTATGATATGGGGAGCAGTTAGCTACTATGGGACTATTGAGCTTTAGTTTTAAACGTCGAAAAGGAGTGCAATTACCTGCAAAAGAATATTGAAAAGAAAGTTTCCTTCATTTTTGGATATTTGTGGATGGATTTTCCAATAGGGTAACGACCCTATCCAAACGTAAGGCACTGTCAAAAGTGGGAAACAGGACCAGAATGTTAAATTGCTTCAATGGTCGCCCTATTTACCTGACCTGAACCGTATAGAAAATGAATAGGGATGGTTGGTACGTAAAGTTTATGAGTCAGGCCGTCAGTTTGAGGACAGAGAATCGCTTATTGCAGCCACTAAGTTACCATGGAGAGAAATTTCGCTGGACTTCTTAAAGAGTTTACACGATTCCATGCCAGCCCGAATTTATGAAGGAATCAAGAATAAAGGTGGTAGTACCCAATACTAGAAATAACCAATAAAAAAAATATTTAAGGAAAATTTTGTTAATTTCTTTCCGTTTGATTTTATTTGCATTTTTAAAAGTTGTGCTTATTCAGTTGACGCAAAAAAAAAACTGAGTTTTTCAATCTGGAAAGCTTTAACAACAAACTTCAGAAAAATTGTGTGCTTATTCAGTTGAAGCGGAGTGTATTTCCTACTACTTCACTCTTCAATTTAAAAAAAAAGCTTAAAATACTTTTTTCGTTTGACATAAAATTTCTTTATTGATTCGAGCGCTGCCTGGATTTCAATATAAATATCTTATACTAAGTATTCGTTTACTGAAAAAATATTACACAGTTTCGTTTGTTTTTGTTTCTCGATGAAAATAAAAAATGAGTAGCTACTAAGTAATAGAAAAAACACGCCTAAAGATACATGTGAAATCTGGAATTTTGAAAAAAAGCAAACAAAATTTTTTAATATTGTGAAGTAAAAAAAAATATTTTTTTTCGTTGATCAATCAAGAAGAACATAGAGAACAAAAAACGAACATTGTCGATTTTTGCTCAACAAAATTGAATGGCTACTAAGGTTAATTTTGACTTAAAAAAAAATAATAAAAAAAAACATCCGTCATGAATTCGCTAAAAACACTAACTTCTTCTTTTAAGAATTTTTTAAACATTTTATTTAGAAGAAGAAAAAAATTCTTTACGAAAAAATAGCTCTAAGGATTT
The DNA here is from genome assembly GCA_943590905.1 of Sphaerophoria taeniata. NCBI lineage: Eukaryota > Metazoa > Arthropoda > Insecta > Diptera > Syrphidae > Sphaerophoria > Sphaerophoria taeniata. The sequence goes on from OX016540.1 coordinate 92,669,800, forward strand.
TACAAATCTTTTTCTTTTTATAACTTCAATTTAATATTTAAAACTGAATATAAATTGTAATTTCAATAATTGTGAAAGCAGTTTTTACTTTACCTATATTTAAATTTTCACTAAAAATATTTTTCGAGTTTCTTAATTATTTTGATTTTTGTATTTTAATATTTGTTTTAAATCATAACTGTCGGACATTATGTGTTGTTATTTTATTTTATTTTTTTTTGAAATATATAAAATTAACATTTTTCTTTACTAAAAATTTTATCATAAATTAAAAAAAAAACTTTTGAACAACAACAGTTTTGAGTTTTTTTTTATTATTGTCTTAACTTTTCCGAGGGTCGTAGGTAAACCAAGGATGAGGACCAGGAATCGCCACTGATTGTGGCAAGCAACTCAACTGACATTGACTTATGTACGTTTGTACGTTACCCATATTTAACAATTTATAAAAGGTAGAAAATGTTTAAATTATTTGTCTTCTTTGTTTTTTACACACAAATTCTTTTACTATAGTTTCGGTGTCAATCGCATCAGTTTTTTGCATTTCTATGGCTAGAATTCCTAGGTTACTTAACCTTAGAGTACTCATTGTTGACCTGAGATAGTTTTTTATTAGTTTTAGTTTTGAAAAACTCCTCTCACATCCGGCATTGCTTATTGCTATTGTTAAAAAAATACGCAGCATAATGATAATGTTTGGCAAACTTGTTTCTAACTTCGACTGTACTATGAAATTTAATATTTCAAGCGGGTTTGTTGTTTCAAGATCGTTAAGTCTTTCCAAGGAAGATGCAAAGGCAATTAATCGACCACGTTCTATTTTGAAATCATCGGGAGATACATCATGCTCATTGAATGCAAGTTCCGAATCGTAATCAAAATTTTCAGCCAGTAGCTTGGAAGCTGAAAGAAAGTCGAATTTTTTGGCCAAACTTTGCAATTGGTTAAATCTATCCTTGATTTCGACGATGATTTTATCTAAGGAAGAAAACAATTTTCTTCTCAACTCTTCGTCATGAGACAGACCAACATCTGTGCTTCCATCACCAAAGATGTGCTTCCTTTTTTTCCTTCTGGGAGGATCCAAGGAAATGCCTTGCGTAAACAAGAGCACCATTGACTAATTTTTCTCTTGTATCTTCAAGAAAAGTCAGTAGAGCACTGATTTTAGCTGCACACTGATAAAGGTCAAGACCTTCGGTTTGTAAGTAAATTTGACAATCATTTATTTCATGAAGAACAGATTTCCAAAAGCCCAAAAAGCAGAGAAAAGAAAAGGATTGCATTGCTATAAGCAAAGGTCCTGCATCTGTTCTCGTATTTAAGCTTTTGCCTGTCTCAGTAAGCTTTTCTATAGAATTTAAAATATCCTCATAGTAAGAGTATGTGGTCTCCACAGAATCCGCTCTTGCACTCCATCTTGTTTCTTGAATCCTTTTCAACGATTTACCAGTAGTCGCAATCAGGACGTCCCAACGAAGTTATGATTGTGGATGCGTTCCAAAACTTTAGGCCGAAAACCTACTTGTGCCTTAGAGGCCAGTTATAGCTATTGTAATGTGTATACACTTTATTTATCTCATACGCTCTGTTTCTCCTTCTTTTGTAATGTCTAATGTGTATACTTTATTATCTCTTACTCTCTGTATCTCTTTCTATATTTAATGTACACACTTTTCTTACTCTCTTTACTTACTCTGTATCTCTTGTTTATTTAATGTACATACTCTCTTTACTTAGTCTGTATCTCTTGTTTATTTAATGTACATACTCTCTTTACTTAATATCGTTTAATTGTAGTAGTAAACACTCGTGAGGGGCAATAATTAATTAAGATTAAGAGAAACTTTTTGTTAAGCATTAAGAACGTTAGCCCCTACAAAAATCCCAGTATTCCTTATTTGTAAATAGAGAGCTTCTCGAACTTTCAGCTTCTCCAAGAACCAATAGGAACCAATAGTAGTTTCTAGAATCCATCATTTTTGTTATATAAATAGCCGTTTAGTGGCGAGATGAATGAATTAATTGTGAACTGCGATAAAGAAAAGTACTCTGTGTTTGCAAAGTTATAATTGAAAGTGTTGAATAAATAAGTTTGTGAGTGATTTGAATAAAGTGAATTTGTGTTTTATTTAAAAAGTGAATAAGTTTTAATTGTCGGACCAAGCCGAATATTACATTGGTGTCAGAAGTGGGATTAAAACTTATTGAGAATAAAACAGTGAATAGTGATTAAACTATTTTGTTTGAAATAGTGAAGTTAAAAATTAAAAAAAAAAAAATGAGTAAAGTTTTGAAAGACTTAACTGTCTCTGAGCTAAAGGCCGAATTAAGCAAACGTGGCTTAAGTGGGGCAGGATGTAAAATCGAATTCGTAAAACGGCTACAGGAATATCTGGAAGAACAAAATGAAGACCCAGATACGTTTGCTTTCGAAGTGGAAGCAAAATCCAAAGAGGTAAATGCAACTGCCGACTTATCTACCATGATGACACTTCTTCTAGCCAAATTTGAAGAGAATCAAAAGAATGTTCTCAAGCAACTGGAAACTCAAAGAAACGAGCAGAAGACCGAGCAAGAGAATGTCCTCAAACAACTACAAGCTCAAAGGGATGACGTTCGAGATCGGTTTGATGAACAGAAAAATCTGCTAGAAGGCAGGTTTGCGGACTTCGAAGACAAAATCAATACTCTCGATGAGCGTGTCGAAAAACAAAATTCAACGACTAATGCACGTTTCAAGAAAATAGACGAACAGATCGAAACCATTACAAGCGAACTAGAAAAAGTGCGAAAGATGAAAGCTCGAGAACCTTCTGGTGAGTGCTCAAGAAAGAGAGAAGTGAATCCTCCAAGCTTTGATGGTCAGATACCGTGGTCAATCTACAAGAAACAGTTTGAAGCAGCAGCGTTAACAAACGGCTGGGACGATGACGAAAAATACATTGCTCTTACGCTTGCCTTGAGAGGAGCAGCTGCTGAACTGCTACAAACCATCCCAGCAGAGAAGAACGGTGACTTCAAAGTTCTGGTAAACGCAATCGAACAGCGGTTTGGGGATAGCCACATGACAGAAGTCTTCCGAGTACAACTAAACAACAGGGCACAGAAAAGAGGTGAAACTCTGCAGCAGCTTCAGGCAGATATCGAGCGATTAGTCCACCTGGCATACCCAACAGCTGGCAACGAGATAATAAATCAACTTGCTGTTGAAGCCTTTGTGAGAGCTGTGGGCGATATAAATCTCCAAAGGGCTATTCGCACTGCCGGAAAGCAAACACTACCAGAAGCATTGGCTTTCGCTCTAACAATGGAAGCCGCAGAAAAAGCTTCCCAAAACGTGCATCGCGTGAGAGAATTGGAAGTCCAAGAATGCTCTTGTCAGAAGGCTACTCTAGAAAGGAGTCAGCGAGACGGACCAGCACGATGCTGGAACTGCAACAATACCGGGCATCTTCAACGACAGTGCAGATTACCGCGAAGAGGAACCGCATGCCAACACTGTGAACACAGAAATATGTCAACTGGTCAAAGTTACACCTACAATAATGTCGCTTCCCAAGTTGTTACCCACCCCACCAACTTCGAGGGACAGAAGCTGGCTTCTAGTACCGATAGCTACAGAAACACCATCCAGGTTTCTCAAACGAAACGTGACAACAAGAGCCTGACCGTGGAAGCAAGTATAAACGGCAACAAATGTGTGGCTACCATCGACACCGGTGCCACGGCGTCCATTGTACGGCAGGACCTCGTTAAGAAGACATGGCTCCACAACACCAATAGCTATCGTCTAAGGACTGCAACTGGAGAAGCCGCAAAAGTCTATGGTGAGGTACGTCTTAAGATCCGGATGGCAGAGTTGGAATTCTCTCACCTGTTTCTGGTAGCAGATATATGCGACGAGTGCATTGTCGGCGTCGATTTCATGAAAGATCACGGAGTGATATTGGACATCGGGAACCAAGTCCTGAAATATCGAAACATCGAGATTCCGATGATCTATGGGATCCACTCGCATGAGACCTCGTTATCTGTGAAAACCGTCATCAAAGAAGATCTCACTTTGCCTGCTTCTTCAGAAGTATTCGTGTGGACGAAATTGAAGGGTAAGCCTGGCAGCCATCGATACCTCATGGTCGAACCAGCATCTGTAAAGTCCTCCCAAAACGTTACCATTGGGAAGACTCTTATTAGACCTGTAAAGAACATGGTTCCCGTACGAATACTGAACATCAAGCCGTACGAAGTTAAGCTTAGAAAAGGTGAGATTGTCGGACAATGCGAATCTGTATCAGCGATAACAAGGATCAAGGATCAACGAAGAAGAGTCAAAGCAAACCTCAAAATCTGAGGAGCTGAACTCCATAAAGACCAACATTCTCAAGTTATCTTATCTTGGTCACCAACAACAAAAAACTGCAGAAGGTCTCCTCGAAGAATTTGCAGACATCTTTTCGTCATCGCAAGGGAAATATGGCAGAACACAACTGGTTCAACATCGAATCAACACCGGAGATGCAAAGCCGATTCGTCAACCTGCAAGACGCCTTCCACTAGCCAAACAAGGTGAGGTTGAAGAACTGATAACCACCATGAAAGAAGAGGGTCTGATCGAAAACTCTAAAAGCCCTTGGGCGTCTCCAGTGGTCCTGGTAAAGAAGAAAGACGGATCAACCCGTTTTTGCGTGGACTATCGAAGGTTGAACGATGTGACGAAGAAAGATAGCTACCCTCTGCCTAGGATCAGTGATACTCTGGACGCAATGGAAGGAGCACAATGGTTCTTAACGTTGGACCTGAAAAGTGGATACTGGCAAGTAGAAATCCATCCTGAAGACAAAGAGAAGACAGCGTTCTCGACGGGAAACGGATTGTGGCAGTTCAAAGTGATGCCTTTTGGACTGTGCAATGCTCCAGCGACTTTTGAGCGCCTTATGGAATGCGTCCTGCAAGGACTCACATGGAAATCTTGCCTGGTCTATTTGGATGACGTCATCGTATACGGGAAAACATTTGACGAACATTGTACAAATCTGAGAGCCGTGTTTCAAAGACTTCGAGAAGCCCACCTCAAGCTCAATCCAGAAAAGTGTTCACTCTTCAAAACCGAAGTGAAATACCTGGGACATATCATCTCATCCCAAGGAGTTAAGACGGATCCTGATAAGGTTGACACCGTGAAGAATTGGCCAACACCACAGGACAAACATCAACTCCGAAGCTTTCTGGGTCTAGCCACCTACTATAGGCGCTTCGTCAAGAATTTTGCTGAGATCGCCAAGAGTCTACATCAGCTAACGGAAAAGGGAAAGCAGTTTAAATGGTCAGGTGAGTGCGAGCGCAGCTTTCAAGAGCTCAAGCAACGCTTGTGTAATGCACCAGTGCTGACCTACCCGACTCCAGGAAAACCGTTCATCATTGATGCTGATGCCAGCAATGTCGGGATTGGTGCTGTATTGTCACAGGTACATGATGGCGAAGAAAAGGTGGTTGCCTATTACAGCAAGGTACTCTCAAAGTCGGAAAGAAACTATTGTGTGACCAGAAGAGAACTTCTTGCACTGATTTTGGCAACAAAGCACTTCCATAAGTATCTCTATGGACAGAAGTTTCTTCTCCGAACCGACCATGGAGCACTAAACTGGCTTTTGAATTTCAAGAATCCAGAGGGTCAAGTGGCGAGATGGATTGAGAGGCTGCAGACGTACGATTATGAAATTCAACATCGGAAGGGGAAGCTTCACTCAAATGCTGATGCACTGTCTCGGAGACCATGTAAGCAAGACTGTAAGCATTGCAGACGCCAAGAAGAAAAAGAAGTGGTCACTGTCCAACGAACCAGAACCGATCCCATTTACGGCTGGAGCAACGACGAGCTGAGGAAGGCCCAACAAGAGGACCCAGATATTGAACCCATCCTCGCATGCAAGGAACACCAGGAAAAACCAGAATGGGCTGATATCTCCGACAGAAGTCCGGCTCTGAAGGCCTATTGGGCACAGTGGGACTCGTTGCATGTCCAAGAAGGTGTCCTTCGACGTAAGTGGGAATCAGCAGATGGAAAGTCCTATGTAATGCAGCTAGTCTTACCGAGATCGAAGATTATGGACGTTCTGCGAGAGATGCATGATGGAGTTTCGGGAGGCCATCTAGGAGTAAACAAGACGCTAGAAAAGGTTCGACAACGATTCTATTGGCTACACGCAAGGGAAGATGTCGAGAAGTGGTGCCGAAAATGTGATACCTGTGCTGCCACCAAAGGCCCAAACAAAAAGAATCACAGCCAAATGCAGCAGTATAATGTCGGATCACCCTTTGAAAGGATTGCAATAGACGTGGCGGGTCCATTTCCGGAAACAAATAATGGAAATCGTTATATTCTGGTCGTCATGGATTACTTCAGCAAGTGGCCTGAAGCATACGCCATACCGAATCAAGAAGCCAAAACAGTCGCAGACCAAATTGTGTTCAACTGGGTGAGCAGATTCGGTGTTCCATTAGAACTGCATTCCGACCAGGGAAGGAACTTTGAATCAAACATATTCCAGGAAGTTTGTGGGCTTCTTCACATCAAGAAGACAAGAACAACACCACTCCACCCACAATCTGATGGCATGGTCGAACGGTTCAACCGAACCCTTAAGGAACATCTTTGCAAAGTTGTGGACGACAACCAGCGAGATTGGGATCGACACATTCCACTGTTTTTGATGGCGTATCGAAGTGCAAGACATAGCTCAACTGGCCATACACCGTCTGAGATTTTGATGGGAAGGAACATCAGATTGCCGAGCGAAATAAAATTTGGATGTCCCACGTCGGAACCGCAAGCCGAGGATGACTACTTGGATGACCTCAGAGAAAACCTCCTTCAGATCCACGACGATACTAGGTCAAAAATAAAGATGTTCAGTGATCGAATGAAGACACGCTACGATATACGAGCGACAACAACAGAGTTCCAGGCAGGAGATCGAGTGTGGCTTTACAATCCCCATCGACAAAAAGGGTTGTCACCGAAACTTCAACGGGACTGGGAAGGTCCATATACAGTGATTAGCAAAATCAACGACGTCGTATACCGGATACAAAAAGGAGTCAGAGGTAAACTTAAAGTCGTACATCGCGACCGACTACATCGCTACAGTGGTGATGAGAATGATGGATTTGTTCGGGACGATCAATCCTAAGGAGGGGGCAATGTAATGTGTATACACTTTATTTATCTCATACGCTCTGTTTCTCCTTCTTTTGTAATGTCTAATGTGTATACTTTATTATCTCTTACTCTCTGTATCTCTTTCTATATTTAATGTACACACTTTTCTTACTCTCTTTACTTACTCTGTATCTCTTGTTTATTTAATGTACATACTCTCTTTACTTAGTCTGTATCTCTTGTTTATTTAATGTACATACTCTCTTTACTTAATATCGTTTAATTGTAGTAGTAAACACTCGTGAGGGGCAATAATTAATTAAGATTAAGAGAAACTTTTTGTTAAGCATTAAGAACGTTAGCCCCTACAAAAATCCCAGTATTCCTTATTTGTAAATAGAGAGCTTCTCGAACTTTCAGCTTCTCCAAGAACCAATAGGAACCAATAGTAGTTTCTAGAATCCATCATTTTTGTTATATAAATAGCCGTTTAGTGGCGAGATGAATGAATTAATTGTGAACTGCGATAAAGAAAAGTACTCTGTGTTTGCAAAGTTATAATTGAAAGTGTTGAATAAATAAGTTTGTGAGTGATTTGAATAAAGTGAATTTGTGTTTTATTTAAAAAGTGAATAAGTTTTAATTGTCGGACCAAGCCGAATATTACACTATCATTGGTTTTCATCATTGAAACACATCATTTTAATTTTTCTGATAGGTCGGTTATAGCAATCATTGAAAATTCTGTCAGGAATTTTTTTCCTGTCGCAATTCTATCATTGGAACTGTGAGAAGTTGAAACACATCATTGGAACGATTTGTTTATTTTTTGACATAATACAATCAGCTGTTCAGGAAAATGAATTTACAACAGGAAAATAGAAAAACACATTTTAATGAAAAAATAAGTGTGGAATTGAACTTTTTTATGTTAATAAAAATTTCCGATCGATTCGCACTTCTATTCAAAAAAAAACATAGTTTAATATCCATTCTTATATATCTATATATCTTATATATATCTTATATATTTATATAGCTCATATATCTATGTGCAATTTTTACCAAACAGATCATGAGATTGCATTTCGAAGTGCCATACAAAAGTACGAATTGTTTTTTTTTTCACTTTAAGTGCCTTCTGTTCAAACTAGCATCTTTAAGTTGTATATCGGGTAGAGGTTAAATAACACATTTAGCCCTTATAAGTCGTATTGCAAATTTTATAGATTATGGCTTAAGTATAAATTGAAACCCGATTTGCTTGCATTTCGTTACTGATAAAGCCAGGTATTTATATAGCAAAATAACATTTCAAACAAAAGCTTTTCAGATGTTCCGCATTCTTAATTAGACTGAACCCTTTTTTATTTTCATTTTTGTTCATTTTTTATGTCGGAAATTCTACTGCTTGATACATTTAATGCCATTTGCTGCTTTTACGCAGTTTTACTTTTTTGCTATCTTTTTGAACATATCCGATATCCCTCTTCTGCTCACTTTTATTCACCTTCCGTTCGTTAAAACTACATATTTACCGGTTAGTTTACTCCCCAGATGGGATGCCTAAGTTTACTGAGATAGTATTGGTAAAAACACGCATACTCTTGCAGTAAAATTTGACCGCAGCTTGTGGACATTGTCATTTTGACAGCTTGGTTTCCCATCTCCCTTTTAACTCATCTGTGGGTTGGTGCGTGAATGTTTGGTATTTATTTTCGCTGCACTACATGGTTGATGGTTTTCGGTCGCAACTACCTCTAATCGGGATCGTGAAGGGTTGATTTCGATGTTTTTCTCTACCCGCCGCGACGCGGACGAGTCGACGACGCCTCACCACCCGTCCCAAAAGATATGTGTTCTGCTTGTCAAAGAATAATTTAATGAGAGATTGTTTTGCTGCGTGGCTTATTCAGAAATTTTCTTTGAGATTTTCGGTCGCAACAACCGCTAATCGTGAAGCAATTGTTATTTAAGATTGTGTTGTTTATCTGAATGTGTGATGGGTGGATCGTAATTCGCAAAAGATTTACCATTGTAGATTTTCGGTCTAATGCTTATGTTAAATTTGTGGTTAAATGAAGTTTGTGGTGGTATAGGTACAGGTCGATTGGATGCCACCCCATACGAAATTCTGTTTACCGAAAATTCTTTCAGGGTTCTTTTGTTTTGGTTACCTTTTTTTTTTGCCGCCCCTCAAACAAGTGCAGGGTTTTTTGTTTTGGTAACCTTTTTTTTTGCCGCTTCCCCTTTTTTGCTGCCCCTCAAACAAGTGCCGCCCGGGGAATTTGCCCCCCCCCCCTGCCCCCCACGCTACGCTACTGCCCAGTAGCCCTACCACCAACAGAGGCGGCAAATAACCAGACATCTGCTCAGTGGAAGCTAGAACTAAACCCCAGCACCAGAAGTACTACCAGCGGATATCCGTTTATCGCTAGAATCAGATTAACCAGTACTTCAGTAAAAGTAGCTTTAATTTTAATATTACAATCGTAGTTATTAACTGTTTCAAATAAAGAATTTGTTATATTTGTGTTTTCTTCAATAGACCTTGGCTATACCGACGAGCGAAACCCCGACTGGGAAACAAAAACACATCACAAAATGTATAAGCTTAAAATAACGCTCAAATCTGCTCCCGTGCCAAACCTTCCTCAAATGTAAAACCATTGTCACAGGAAACATTTCTTTAATCCATTTGCTACTTCTTAGCTAACACACCCAAAACAGTCAAAGGATATAATTTCAATAATTAAAAATGGTTTCAAAAGTCTTATTCCACGCATAGTAATGTTTATCCATAATTCATTTGCATATTATCCAATCAATATTTACCCTACTTATTGTGTTTCCTCAAATACCTCAATCACGTGCTTAAAGTTAATGCAAATACCTCAAATAGCCTGACATAACAAAAAACTTCCAACGAAAAAACCACCGCCCGCCTCATCAGCCCTACCTCACAATTCACAACAGACACTTCTTATCTGTGAATGAAATCGTGTACCGAATTGTTTCTATTATTAGTCTACAACCTGCGCTCTTATTGTAGGTCTTATTTTATTGCTCTGTATAAACAGAACCTTAAACACAAACTTTATCACGGGGTGGGCGAGAAAAGTCGACGCATGTCACTTGATTTTTTGAAGTCATCCCTTACCTGTTTCAAACTCTCTGTTTACGTTGGTTTGAAGAGATGAAAAAGTTTTTATTTCAATGCCAAATTGGCAACGAGAATGACATGCGAGTTAAGGCCCATTTTTTAAAAGAGAGTCATGACTCACGGTCAACAAAAGACATACAAGATACAAGATTATAAGTTTCTCTCAAAGTTAGTGTCTCAGTCTCGGCTCTCAATAAATGCATTTTCCATCTCCATCCCCAATTCTCTTTGGAAATAGATACAAGAAAAAAAATCATAAAAGAGATAGAAAATCCCCAATACACGAAGGGTGTTGTTGGCCATTTGCATTATGAGTTTTCCATTTCAGAGGAAAATTTGGTGTCGTCGTTCGGTCAATGATTTTTCTCTGTTTTTACTGTCTCGTGTGTCTTGTTATTTTATTTGTTTTTAAATAATTAATGACATTTTTTTCAATTTTTATTTACAATTTTTCGTGACCAGAAGTGCTAAAACCATACACATTAAAAAGTCAACAATAAATCGGAAAAATTGTTTGGAAAAACAAGCAATAATTCCAACACCAAAAATGAAACCTTGAAGGACAATAAAATGTCGGTTTAAATCTTGTAGTTTAAGTGTAAAAGTGAAAGTTAACGGTTTTTCAATAAAAATATAAATTAAAGTGTTCTTAGGTAAACATGACTAAGAATTTGTTTAGTGGAGTAATGTAGTTTGAGGTTTTTAAGTTGGAAAATCGAAAAAAAATTTAAGGAAACAAAATTTTTGGTGAAAAAGGAAGGGGCTGGGCTTATGTCAGTGTCATTGTTGTAGTTTGACAGTTCACTCTCTTTGGTCACTTGAATTTTCTCTGTTTTCTCAGTTTTCTCTTTTGTTTTTTCTTGTGTCATGTGCGTTAGCTGTCAAAACCTGATTTTAACGGAAGTTGTTCACAAATGTTTTTCTTCAGTTTGCCAAAACTTTTGCATATTATGTACATACATAGATGTACAATTATTGTACACCTCACAATTGGCAAGTGACGTGAAGAGTTATTCAAGGTATTTCAGACGGAAGTAACGTTAATTTCTCTTAACGGAAACCGGAAACTTAAAACAAATAAAACTACTAACGCGTCTCCAGCTAGCTGTTCCCAATTTCGTACTCCAAGTTGTTTTTGATGGATCTGCCACTGTACAGTCCGTAGAGTTCTTGGTTGAATCTTGGTCTCCGTTTTCCGCTTATGCATGTGTAACCAAAATTCACGCGAAGAATTATTGTCACGAAGCAACCAAAAGCGTTTTCATCAGATGTTGTCGAGCTCCATTTCTCCTTGCCATGGATAAATGATGACCGCGGTGATGAGGGCATCGACACTTAAGTTTTGAAAGTCCACCTAATATGAATAGCCAAACTCTCAATCTTGTTGAGAGTTTCATGCATTTTGACCCCTAACCTCTTGCATATCACATCTGCATATCAGTTTTTTTCACCTCGTCTTCATATTTTTTGTAACTCTTCCAGACATAAATGAAGTGATCAGCTTTTTTGCTTATTTTTCATTAGTGCGTTCAGCAATAAGAAGATTAACTTTCAAGACTCTGAATAATAAATAACTGTCAAAACTCAATAACTATAATTGTAATTATGTATTCTTTCATCATCAAATCTCTTATTCGACTTAAATATTTGCAATATTCAATTAAAAAAATGCCTACTTCACTCTTATTCCACAGGTTTACTAACCCATAGAATAAGAATAATCCATAGGTTTAAATTTCTCATTAATAAAAATAATTTGTTCCGAATAGTAAAGTGATGTTTATCCGAAATTCCCTCTGGTAATTTTTGTTTTTGCATATTTGTTCTTGTCTTTGTTTTATATATGGTAATCGATTGTGGAGCCATCTAATGAACTGACAAAGAAGCAGCTTTTTTACATTTTTTTATTTGTTCACTTAACCCTCCTTCACTGTGGAATAAGTAAACGTCAGTCAAGAGAAATTTTTCAACCGCAGGCAAAAGCAAAAAGCAAAGCAAAAGCAGGCAGATAGTGCAGTTTATTCGACAGATAACAAAATATTGGATTTTTCAATCGTCAGATAGACTTTATCTGACGAATAACGCTCATATTTATTCGAACGATGAATACTCAGAACAGTTTATTTGCCAGTTTGTTATTTGTAAATTTTTTCGATGAATGTAAAATCGGCTATAATAGTATTTTCCACCTAGTCCACAGAATAAGGGTTAATCCTTCGCTATTCTGTGTTTAATAATTTGGTTATTGACATTTATGTTTGGCTAACGGGAGTGGTTTCATACGACATTGAGATAAATATCTATATAAGGAAAAAAACAACTCTGCGACAAGTCCGAAACTAAAATATCGCAGAATGGTAACACCTACACCAATTTTTAAATCTCAGCCAGAACCAGTCTCTATCCCAATCCCAATAATATATTTTTGTGTTCTCTTCTGTAAACTTTTTATCTTGCAAAAATCTCCCATGCTATATACTTCACAATTGCTTAACCCCAACCAACAACGATTGTAATGCCTCGCATGCGAGTAAAATTCTTCGCCATGCATTGTACAATTAGTGTAAAAATGTAAACAACTACTGGCTGAACGCTAAGTTTCATTGATAAAACGAAATGTTCTCTTTATCTTTGTTTAACTATTTCTCTTAACTTGTCTTTTGCGCTCCCCAAGTTAAACAATATGTGGCGCCATGACCATTACCAAAATTTTCTTATATCCACCCAATGAAACAGTTGCTTAACAGCATGCATCTTGTGTTGGGGGCCCACAAGGCTGATGATGATACAGTCTGAGAGTAGAGTAGAGTTGAGCAGAATCTCTTTACCAACCAAAGCTATATTCCAATACACTCAGCAACATTTGAGTTTAGTTGCAAACTTTCAGCCAGATCGAGCGGCTGGGCGTTTTGAATACGTTGCGTTCGTTCGCTAGCTAGCTGCTTGGTAAACGGTTGAATTTAGTCGTGGTTAGTAGTTCTTCTTCGGCTGTAGTGGAGGCATATTGGTAACGCACCGCCATCCAGCATTTTCCGGTCAATTCACTCGTTCTTTTGCTTGATCGCAAAGTCAGAAAAAGAAGCCACCGGATCCGGACGGTAGTAGTCGGTTGTGGTTTGAGCCCCACCGGAAACCAATCAATTTGATTAGACTCTTGTTTTCTTTTTTAGGCCGACAAAAGTGGTTACTTTGGTAATAGGTGGACGATATTTTGTCTGCGGTTTTTTTTCGCTTTCAAGTGGCAACTTCAATTCGAACCTCGTGTGCAAAAAAGTAGCTACTTGAAGAGTTCTCGATTGTTTACACTTTTCCCATCTAATACGCCCTCGTGCTCAATTCACCAACGTTTTGTTTGTTATTTTTTGTTTACTGGTAATCGATAACAAATGATGTGCTAATTTTCTCTCATCGCAATTGAAATCGAAATTGAAAAAAAAAATTGTACTCGTTCAAAATTAAATAAATACAAATCGCTCGTAGGGTAAAGTGCAATTATTGATCATCAGTGTTTTTGAGTGAAGAAGATTATTATTGATTTTGCTCTTACGAAAATAAAAAAAATTAAATTTAAAAATATTTTATCAGTGAAAAGTGCTTTCATAATAATAATTGTGTGCTAAAGTCAACAAATCAAGAAAAATGCGACGAAACGTCAAATTAATTGCATTTGTAACTGTCATTTGGATGTTCGTTATGGTCTACTATCTGCAGTCAAGTACTGGAAAGGTGAGTGCTTTTGGTGTTTGCTTTTTAAATGTGATGATGATGAGCTATTTTGATAGCGTTTGGTGGAGTGACTTGAAGCAAATAAAACAATTATTATCAGCAAAGTGCTTCAATTATTTGAGCAGGTAGACCGGGACGGTGCGGTAATTTCTATTTTTCAACACTTTGAGATAAAGATAATTACTGCGTTGAGATTAATTTGATTTTCTCTCTTAGATTCATGCAAATGCCTTGAGTTTGTTGCCGTTTTGTCGACGATGATGATGCCTCCTCGGGGCATTGAACCATCATTTTATTATTCTACTGCAAAAGCAATAAGATATGAGTTATTTCACGCCAATTTTAATGCTGTGCTGAACGAGTGCTCTAGGATGTTCCATGTTGTTTCTCCTTTTTCCTTTCTCGTTCTTTATGGCTCGAGTCAGAGATAAGATTGTTTTATAAGCTTGTATAGTATAATCCTAGGAACGTGTTTGGTGCTGTTACGTGAGTTTAATTTTATGGCTTCCTTTTGTGTTATAAATAAAATGCAGAGATTCGTCGGTGTCTTAGTTGACTGCGGTTTATTTACACTGCTGCGGAGGAAGTTAAAATTCTTTGTTCAGTTGCATCTTGCGGGTATTGTGTATTTCGATAGTGAGTGCTCTGACAGTTCCTGTATTTTACGATAAGGATTAATTTAGTTCAGTTTTGTGGATGAAACTTGTTTTAATTATTTTAGAGTGAGTAAGACTTGCCTACAATCCTCTTGTGTCAAGTTTTCAATTTTTGGTGTCGGGTGTTATTCAAGAAAGAGTTCAATAGAACTTTAACTTCATTTCATGTTAGTTTTGGTTTATTAGTTGAAGTTGGGAACTACAGTGGGTGTTCATCTGTTTGGTTATTTTTTCACGTTACAGAACTTGCTGGTGAAGTTCTTTTTTTGTTTTGCAATATCTCAGAACTAACAGAGTTTCTGATTTTAGGTTTAGGCAGTAAGCTTGTTCTTAAATTTCATATGTGCTTTCTAGAACGGTTTTGGGGGCAATTGAACAAAATATCCCTCTGGCGTCCTAGACTCCTATCTAATCTGTATGTTGAGCCATTTACTGTCAAATTTAATAAGCGGATGGGAAGGATTTTGACGGCTTAAAAACCTAATTTTTTCCGTACCTAGTTTCGATTGTTTTTCGGGGCAATAAGAGTTGGCAAACCGAATTGCAACTCGGTTTACATAAAAACCAACTCGAGTAACTCGACTTGGTTCGGCACATCACTTGTTTTGATTTAAAAATATTCGAGGCTGTTTCGATAAGAACAAAAACAATAAAAATGTTGGCAATGTGGCCATTTGTTTTTTCAATATGGGCTCTTTCAACTCAATCCCCAGAACGGAGCTCCAACTTCTTATTAAACTGTTTGAAAATTCAACTTAAATTTCTGTCCAGCGCTGCAAGTGACTTTTCCAAATTTGAAGACAAAAAGAAGTCGCACGGGGCTTAATCTGGTGAATACGTTGGATGAGTACCAGCTCATAACCATATTCGAACAATTCGGCAGTGGAAATGGCCCAATAATTTGGCTTAGTAGGACCATTTTACGCTTTTCCAAGTTGTCGTTGGGATCAGACCTAGAAACCGGTGGACATATCAACTTTCTGACCGGGGGGACAGGGAGCATTCCACTGTTTAAACTACTCCTTGAACTCTGCTTTTTACCGTGAATCCATAAATATTCTTAGTCCAGCGTCAAACACTGTTCTGAAGTGTTTTCATCACGGTAGTGCTTGTTGTCCAGAGTGAGTAATGTCTGTATCCATCGCACCTACAGCTTTTTCATGCTGGAAATGTCATGTAGGGTATGACCTCCACGATCTTTTGAAGTCCCAACTGTCCCAGCTATATCTAATACCTTCAATCTGCGGTCTGCCAATACAAGGTTCTGGATTTTCGACAATGACCTAGGTGTTTTAAGTATTAAGTTTTAAACTTTGGAGGATAAGTGCAGCACAACTGCCTAGAATATGGTCAGGTGTTTCATCTGCTTCGTTGCAGAATCTGCATGTTGGACTTTCGAGTAGTTTAAGGATGCTAAGGTGCCTTTTTAATTTACAATTACCCGAGAGAAAACCAGTTATTTTCCTGAGTTTATTCCTGCTTGGGCTAATGCAGGTCGAAAAGCGCTTTTGATTGTAGTCACCCAAAAGCATTTTCGCCAGCCTCAGTTCGAGCAGTTGTGCCCAGATGTTTCTTCTCCTGGTTTCCTCTTCTATTTTCATTTTACCTCTAATGATGTTTTCTCCGTTTGTTTTTATGTGAAATCTCCTATAACGTAGTAGGGTAGTTATCGCACCTTCCTTTGTCAGTATATCTGCCTCCTTATGTCCGACCACCTTTAAATCTGTTTAACCAATTTTTGGCGGCCGACATCGAACAGAAGAGTCACCCTACCTACGCAACATCCAAACGCTTTCTTATAGTGCTCTTTTTTCGTTAAGTGGTCAATTAAGTTTCCTAAAATCCGTGGGCACTGCCATTTCCACACGCTGTCAAAACAAAATCAAAAGTCCGATCTGGCTGAAATATTTCCAGCGAAACTGGCCAGGCGGTGATGTTAGGAACGGACCACCCACGTTTCATTAGTAATTAAAACAAAAACAATAGGAAATGTCAAATCACAGTGGTCAGTTGTGTCAAACAGCTGTTGTGTGCAGTGTGCATTCGCGAAGAAATGTCAGAAATGGCATTAAGAATTAGGGTGGGTTCAAAGTGGTGTTCACATTACAGAGTTACGAGGTTTTACAATGATTGTTTTTTTGTTTTAAAAATATCTGAATTTTTGTGAATTCTTAAGAAAAACGATACATAGTACTCGTAACAGATCACCGAACAAGCTCGATATGGTCTTGCATTGATTTCAAATCAAATTAAATGGCGTTTACCATAAACAACATACACTCATTCGAACACCACTGTATCAGTTTCAGTAAATTCATGTCTGTTGCATCGCTATCATTCTTACATAAATGGGAAATGCATCACCTCGTGATGGATTTGTGTTTATCTTTTCCACAATATGCTTCGTTCGCAATTCAAACTACTCAAAACAACAACAACAGCATAACATAATTCTGATTTTACACACCATCGAACAAATTCAGATTTAGAATTCAATTTTGTATGAAAGGCAATAGAGTTTGCAATCAGAATGTATAGAATAGTTGCAATTTAGTTGAACGGTATTCAATGAAATGCAACACATCGCACTTGTTAGGCAAAATGGTACAGGGACTGATTTTAAAGGCTGTTAGTTGTAGCAGATCTATATGATTCGATAGAAGTGCGATGATTTGGTGAATCCTTCATTTTCATTGCAATCGGATAAAATGATGAGGAAAATTAACATAATTCGTAGAATAGAGTGGAAATGCGAAATAAGCTTAAGAGGAGTGGTCATTTGTTCAGCTTCAGTGTTTTTGAGGTAATTTATGATCGTGTAGAGGATGTTCTGCAAGAACCAAAAATAGAATAAACGTGTCGAGATTTTGTTAAAAACAATAATAAGGAGTAGCCAAATTCTAAGTGATGTTTGTTTAGTTGCGTATATACATTCAGTAGCTTTCTCGATGTTGTTGAGGCTGCTCGCAAGAGCTCTGCAGAAATACCGTCAAGTCCAACCTATTTATTGTCCTTCAGTGCTTTGATGGCGGCAATGATTTCTTCTTAACTGGGGGATAAGGTTCGTATTCGGGAGATTGTTATTATCACGGATCCACAACTAGCATGGATCCGCTTGTATCTTTTACTAGGTGTTGCTGTTGCTTAGAGCTCTGGACACCAGTGAGCTCTTTTGTAATTCTGTAGACAATCCTACTCTCCCACCTACTAGGTTAGGTTAGGTTTAGGGGCTGACAGTTGATGTCATTACCGTCACACTTATATCAATACAGATCCATTGTGATACCCGCGAGTATTGCTACTCAAGCTAATAAGAAAAACCTATGTGTTCAGTTAGTCAAGCCATTTAGAGGCCTTGACGATGCTAGTACCTGGCGTACTAGAGAGTTCCTCTAAATCCTCAAAGAAAAAGTTGCCAAGCATTCTCTTCCTTTGATGGGAAAGTGCGGGACAGTGACACAGAAAGTGCGAAGTATCTTCATGCACCTCCTCGTCTCCGCATCCTCTGCATAGATCATCTGAACTGATTCTCATCTTCTTCATATGATAACCTAAAAGATTATGTCCAGTGATTATGCTTACAAGAGATCGAAGTGATCCCTTGTGTAGCTGCATAGCACAGCTTTGGCTTAGCTGTTCAGTATTTAGAGATTGAAGATATCTCTCTACTCGATCTCGGGGTATCGCAGGACCTTTGATAGTCATCTTGGCCTTGGGTTTGACGAGGTCGCTGATTTCGCTCAGACCGATCAAGCGGAGATCAGCGTTGGGCCAGGGAGCTACCGTTCTTTTGACAAAGTCCTGCAGAAAAGCGAGAGTATTTTCGTCCTCGCACGTCAAGACTTTGAACCCATGTATGGTTCTGAGGTTCCCAAAGAGTGCTGCTGTTAACAATGGCATCGTTAACCTCATCCAGGATCCTCATTTCTAGTAATTGCCATTGGTCTTCTGAGAGTTTTCTTGAGGGATTTCCGAAATCCGCAATGGCGAATTTACGCGCCTCTAACGTCTCATCTGTAAATGTCTTTTTTCTTTCCTGCAGGGGTGATCTTTTCGTGGCCACCAGGGGAGGCACATGGCCCACCATCTCCTTCTCCTTCAACAGGTTCTTTGTCCATATATTTTTGTTTTTATTTGTCGATGTCAGAGTCAGTGTCCTAAGGTTTCGTGTAGCGTTTTCGAGCACTATCTTATCCCTTGCCGTTAAGGAGTTTGGATCTTTGTTAGATAGGCGTCGAATTGTCCGTTCCGTGTTTCGTATCCTCCTTTGAAGTACTTTGTCCTCGGTGAGAGTTTTGGTCGTTTTCTTCTCGATCACCGTTTTTGTTGTCCTCGAGCTTTCCCTAGTTTCGTCCAGGACACCGCCGCTTGACGAAGGTGCAGGGGTTATGTTAGAGCTGCATTTGGGCACATGGCCCTTTGTACTGCTTTCACAAGCACCCTCCAGATTCGATTCCCTCGAGGCCGTCTTACCATCTTCCAAGCCCGTTGTTGCACATGGCCCCGTACTGGATTTGGCGGATGTAGACGGCTTCGAAGTCAGCAACGGCGTCTGTTCCCTAACCGGGGGTGCAACTGAAGGGGTCGTCCCTTTCTTGGATTGAATTATATCAATCGGCGGATTGGGCGGTCCCATCAGCGCACCTGCGCCCGTGTTTCCTTTGGAATCCGCCTTCTTCAATGTTTGGGCACATGGCCCCCCCATCATAAGAGGCTCGTTCTTTAGGAAAGCACGAGCGTTGAAAAGCCTAACCTGTTCGTTCGCTGTTAATTCCTCCCATCAAGTCGTTTGATCGTCTTCTTACAGTTGGAGATTCTACTCCGAACTGAAGTGGTCGACGATCGTGAGAGGGTAGAGCTAGCAACTGAACATGCGTCGTCGTCAGTTACGAGTGTTCCGATGCTAGCTCCATCCTCCACACCGAGGTTGGAAAAAGGAGTGAGAAGAAGGTCCTCTTCCTCCTGCGTAATGGTCATTG
This sequence comes from Sphaerophoria taeniata, assembly GCA_943590905.1. NCBI lineage: Eukaryota > Metazoa > Arthropoda > Insecta > Diptera > Syrphidae > Sphaerophoria > Sphaerophoria taeniata. The sequence goes on from OX016540.1 coordinate 92,689,486, forward strand.
TCGTTTTTCCTGCAGTCCTGTCCTTAAGTTCGTTCATGTCTGTCACTGTCGACTTCTCCCCTCCTACTGTTGGAAGGGCAAAGCCGCGCCGGCAGCCGTGACTTCTGTCGACGTTTCAGCGTATATCCCCGCTGGTTTTTCATTGTTCTGTTTTGTACTGTCCATTGGTTTTTTGTTTTTGGGTTCCTCTTAGTTTGCCTAAAATTCTCAGCTGATCAGCTGAGGACTTAAGAAATAAAAGTCTACAGCTGATCAGCTGAAAAATTAAGCGTCAGCCTCCCCACCACTACAAGGTGGAAACCCCACCTACTAGCGGTTTCTTCTGCTTCTGTGTCCAATGTGTTGATGTAGTTATGCCTATCACGTCGCACACTACGGTGAACTTCCCTAAATCTTCATGCGGTACGAAGACTCAAGCTCGATTCTAGCTGCTGCTGGGGTAGTTACGATGCGAGCTTTGAGGTGTTTTCTTTCTTCAATCCATGCCTGCGTTCCTTCGGAAGGCCGGCCAAGCACTATTTTCTTCCTTGCATCCGGCCGCCTATAAACTATACTTTCTTCGCCCGATATGTGGGTTCCTTGATGCCGGTTGCGTTCAATTCTTGTGAAAGATGGTCTCCTATAGTTATTGGTGGACTGCGGGATCTTTTAGCCTTTCTGTCTTTAACTTGGGCTTACGAACTGCAGCGTAACCTAATGGTAGCAACTATCAGATGGTGGCCCTTGGTCATTCCCATGTTTGCACTCCTTCTGTTACAGCCGTCATGGAAGCTTTTTTTAAGAGGCCGAAAAATAGTGAAGTGGTCAATTAAGTTTGAAGTTATTTGTCTGTCAGTCGACTTTGTGGCACGTCTTATGTTCGAACATGGTCTCTCTAGATCCAAAAACAATTACGTTGGCGTTACAGAAATCGACAGATAGTTCACCATATTAATTTCGGTCGCAAACATGACATGTATAAGCCCAGTGTTGTCATTGCCAACGTTGGCATTCAAGCCACCCATCACCATAATGACATCTCCGCGCGGTGTGCTATCATAAGCAGCACTTATGATACAACGTATTCTAGTCTGCAAGCTGACTTTCAGGAACACCTAAATGCTCACAGGAAAATAAGCTTATGAAAGCAGCAATCCAACGCCAGATTCTCGAGTGCTTCCAGGAGTCTTTCCGGAATAGAATAGTACAGTATTAAGGGTGGGTGACGTGAACTTCCCCGAGCACAGCCATCTAACTTCACTAATCCCTAAGATGTCCATCGAATCGAGCGACGATTTTGTATTTGATATTTCTAATATAAAATTTATTAGTCGACTCAGCTTCATTTGATTCTTCATTTCAGGGTGTTCACAATCAACAACATGTAATAACCTCATTTTTTTTTAAATTCTAATTTATTGTTTTAAGCAATTTCGTTACAGAATATTCAAATAATAAACAGTCACTGCACATCTATAACAAAAATGCTTTCGTTTGATGTGTAATTTATGACAGGTTTTTGTAGGCAGCATAATGTGTACTACAAAAATAGTGTAAGCCGTTTTTATTATAAAATTATTTAGAAATAATCAAAAATCTGCCAACCAATCCAAACAAAACTTACCAAATTGATCACCAACACCAATTATAAATTAATTGGCCTCTGCCCTCCAAATTCAACATTTAAAAGATTTCCTCTGCATATCTGGTTTCTAATTCATGCAGTAGATCCATTTGATATTTTTAACCATCAAAATAAAACCTCACATTAAAATAATATCTAACCGTAACCATACCAAAACTCCATCACACAGAGCAATGAAATTTCCGTGGTTTTTCGCAGCTTCTATGGTTTCTACACATGCATACTCGTATATTATTCGAAATCATGGCACAACTTAATAAGAGCTTTGATGTTATTCAAACCTTATTCGAACGTAGTACGTTTGTATACATTTCTATTTGGGATTTTGGCTCAACCGATTTCTGGGTTGAGAAAAAATGAATGTTCCTGCATGGCCCCTTTCACTTATTCACGAACAATCAAAAATAAAAGAAATAGTTATCAAAGTCTGGAAAGTCATGTTGCAAAAAAGGAAGAGTAAAGATTTTGGAGCATTGGCATAACAACACTGTTCCACGGACTGTAACTATATTAGATTACATAACTCTCGATCAGATCTATTTTACCAGAAACTACTTTGACAACGCCACCGCAGCCGTGTGCTAGCTATGACCATGTCTTCGGCGGCTTTGGTAGACGCTGGCCGGGTTGTTTCGGCTTTGCCAGAGGCATATAGGAAACCAAATTAAAAGCAAAGCACCTTTCACCATTAACTAGCTGGTTACATATATACCGCATTTGATGTGGGCTGGCAAATGTTCCTTAAAAAAGTGCAGAAGAATGGACTTGTGTCATTTAATTTCATGACTTTTTCTGCCCTTTTTTGGACAGTGAATTGAATGCGCACTCTCAAAAGTGATAGTGAAATAAATTGCGTGTAGATGCAATTAAGTGACATAAACTTTCCAACACCACACAAAAGTTTAACCTCAATTCAATATACTTCGAAGGTCTTCAATTCCGTCAAGTCATTTAAATGAATTAAAATTCCAACCAAACACAAATTCATCTTAATGAATAAAACCACAAGTAGTGTTGGCGTAGGTACTCAAAAAAAAATCCTAAGCACACAAAAAGTCCTTTTCAATAGCTTTCAATTTTTTGTTAAGGCTTTTGCCATTTAAAGAAGGTGCGGGTACAAAATTCAGTTCACAAAAAAGTAACAGCAAGAAAAGAGAAACCTCATTAAAATTATTATAGTTTTGCACTCCCAGTGGGAGGTTGCTGTTTTTGTCCCGCTGATAGAGCAGCTAGTGTACATCATCAGAAGTTTTTTGTTAGTGAGGTTTTCTCATTAAAAAATGTGAGCAATGTGAGTTTGACAGCTCGAATGGAATAGACAAGAGCAAAAGTTGTCAACATCATCATCATCATCATCAACACTGCCGTGTTAATGAAAAATGATAAAATTCTTCTGTTGAGTTCTCTTATTAATGTTTTGTGGGTTTTTGTTCTGTCATGTGTAAAACAAGGATTTTGAAATTTAATTTGAAATTCGGAACAAAATTTAATAACAAAATCTATTACTTTGGTTTTCAACTAATATAGTAAATTTAAAACATAGAATTGCGATTAAATATCTTGAAAACCATTAACAATAGAACCGAGACTGTTTTTATGAACAAATTGACATCAAAATTGGACAACCAATTGTTTGAGAAATAAATAATGTAGGTACCTACTTCTTGTTTTGCCAAAAATTAAGGAAGAAGCTTTAAAAGTATAATTCTGTGCTTGAAAATGTCGAAGTTGTTTTATAGTAAAGAAGGAAAAAACTTAGGTACTACGCCAATGCTATCTGTCCCATTTTATTGATTAACTTCAAATATGACTTATCTAAGTTTTGTTTGTTAAAAGAAAAAAAAAGAAATAATGAACTGATCAAAAAATGTTATCTTACAAGATTTCTCGTAGGCAACTGATTAAAAAGCAGTTAGTTAGTGTGGTTATCATAAATAGAACGATTACCTCAAAAAACAAGCAAAAGTAGTTCAAAGATAACAAAATTAAATACCTATACAAATAATAGAGTTGATTTCCAATTTCTACTTTCGAAATAATATCAGGCTATCAGATAGAGTAGGTAGAGGGCTAATTGCAATTTTACCAAAATTCGGTTTTTGGTAAAAACGGCACCAGTCCCCGGACGATTTTGCACTTAATAGGGAATAAAAAACAACTACTTTAACACAGAATTGGCAAACAACAACAAAACACATAATCAGTAACATTTTTCACATACACATACGAAGTGTCAATCCGATCGAAGGTACAACTAAAAAGTTATGGCTCATTTAAGCAGAAGCCGCTGTCGTTTTGCTATTCTTTTAGCAAAAAGTAGTGGCAGACCTTGGAAAAATATAATAGTAGTAGTTGATTTTGTGCGATATTGTAATCAAATGGAGTTTGTTTCAAGAAAAATATAATGAACTTCCAAAAACTAAAGAGAAAAATTAAGTTTTTAGTTTTTTTTAATCAATTTTTTCAGTGTCTTGGGCACTGGTCACAAATATAGCGAAAATCTAGAGCTCCAAAGTTTTATTTTATTATTTTTTCTATGTTCAAATGTTTTCTGAAACGTTTAATTTCCTTAGCCAAATTGTATCCAGAATACAAATTTTTCACTTATCATCCCTCTAATGATTTAAAACGAAAAACAACAATTTTGTCTTCGATCGTCCGGATACTAGATTTCAATCGTCCGGAGACTGGGTAGGATGTTTGTTCGGAGGTAAAAATTTTATTGTCTTTATTTATTCTTTGTCAGACAATATTTTGAAATCATTTGGGTGTCAATCGATGGAAAAGTATCCTTTTACCAAAATCTGAAACTACCGATGCAGAAAATGGTTTCCTCTACACTTAACAGAAAAAAGATATTGAGTTTTTTCTTGGAAATGTCCGGACACTCGATTTTCAGTCGTCCGGAGACTAGAACTATCGTAAAGAGACTCCGGAAAATCGCCCTTTTTTAGAATTCATCATTTCAAATTAATGTTATACGTTACTTTCAATATTTATAATTTTAGAAAAATACTAAGATTTTAATGAAACACTAAAAATAATAGAGTGGCGCGACAGCTCTTGAAGATCCAAGGCCTAAGTGGCTTACTCTGAGTGCGTGTGAAGAATTGAGGGGGACCTACAATTTAACGCCGATTCCGAACGGCAGAGTTGAGAAGCACTTTTCATGACAGATTGATACTCTAGTGCCATTTCCCTAATCTGCATTTCATGTAAACTAGCGACTTCACTCATCCGCACAAAAATAAGCACTAAAACAATTGTGACGCTCGTCTTGTTGAAGCCATAGCTTCTGCACATAATGGTTGTTCAATTGATGAACGAAACAGTGAATGTAACGGTGTCTCCACAAACAATTGAGAATTATAATCACTCTTAAAACCGGAGTTTTGTTTATTAACGTATCCATTCCAATAAAAGTGAGCTTCATCACTATTTCTAATCGATGTCGAACAGCACCATGAATTTCAAAATAAATTTGCAAAATTTGTAAACGTTACCTTCAAATTGAAGGTTGAGCAACAAAGCTGCTTTAAGTTAGGTTTCAGCAGCTTTGTGTTTTCCGCTTAAATCAAACATAAAAATTAATACCTACAATCTGATAACAATAAATTAACGAAGTATTTAAAAACAAAGTAGGTACCAAATATAAACTTCCAACAACACTGTTCTGCCAACTGAAAGTTCTATAACTCTAAAAAAAACCTTTTTGTCCATCATAGAAAATTAGAAACTCAAATGAATGTAGAAAATTTCTAAATGCCGCCTTCTATTTATTTTTTTAAACACTCATGCCGTTTGATTAATACTTAGCCTTTCAACCAAACGAAATCCGTTCAAACAATAAAACCAACTCACTTAAAATTCATTTCCAAATTGTAAAATGTTTCACCATTTCAACGAAAGTGTCTGTCTCGGGGTATTCAATTTTGTTGCATCACCCAACCAAATTGAATTTCCTCCTCCGGCTATGAGCTCCCACTGAGAGAAAGAGAACTTTCAGTTTCAAGACTTTTTTCTTGTGTTTTGTGTTATTTATTTCCCGAAAACCCAAACTAAATGAGTTCTGTTTCATTTTTAATGACTCTAACTTCAAATTATGGCAAGAAGAAGACACTTAAAACCTCAAGTGTCATTTCGAAACAATAAAAATCGAAAACAAAATAAAACAATTAAAACCGAGATCGCAGTGAAAGTGCTTATTTAACAGTAATCTTCTGTTTTTTGCCTTCTTTTTTTCGTAACTCGCTCTGTTGAGATCAAGAAACAAGCAAGGTCAGTTCTTCATCCCAAAACGGAATATAAAAATCGCCATTCACCAAAACGAAAAAAAAACTTTAAATGTCAAACGAGTTACGAGACTTTGTAACATTTTTGTAGCAATCTTGGTAGAAGTATGTTCTTCACTGACGACGAGGGATGGCACCTGTGACCTGTGTATGTTTCAGGAACATTCAGGGTCATTAGATTGAAGCCAACTTATTTTTATTTTTATAATTAAAAATATAAGATACCGAACGTTTCTTACACAAGAGTTCTGACATTTGGAATTAATTTCCATATCTTCATCTCAAATCTCAACGTCGTTTGCTTTATTTCCTGGCAACGCTCTTCATTTCAAACATCTTCAATTGCGAAAAGTTCTAATCGATTTACGACGAATGTCATGAGCAAGAGATTAAATTCCATTTCGATCAAGAAACACTTTATCAACTAAATGTTGTGTGGAATTTTACTGCGCCATCGACCATCGTGACGTGCACATGCAGATTCACAGATGCAACCTGTCAAGAGGTATATCGTGAATGTGAACTTTATAGAAAAAAAAACAGAATTCCCTGCGGCGCAATCTAAATCGAAACACGACAAGCCTTTTTTAAATAAAGTGCCACTAAAAAAGACGAAGATGGCATCGATGCTGTTGCGAAGATGCACAAGACAACCAGCGCATTGCAATTCACTTTCAATATGCATCCGTAACTAGCTTCCGAAGATGGTAAAACGAGTCTTGAGCCGCATCCAAAGATGATAAAGGCAAGTTTCTTGTGAAAGGAAAATTACTATTGGCTTGGCTTGAGCCAAGTCAGCTTCGTTACCTACACCGTGTCTATCTTTGGCAGACAGCCACATTGACATGGAGTAACATCACGGCTCAGGTGTGTGCGTCATAAGGTTAGTTACATGCCAAAAAGCCACACAGAAATTTAACGTAAGGAAATACAAGAAGAGAAGACGAAGAAGTCGTAAAAATATTATCTTCCGTGGTATTTGCGATGAAGATGATGCGATCTGCGATCAGTGGCTTAATTAGACTTTGATCTGTTCACTTACCTCTTAAATAATATGAAAGTAAAAGTTGGAATTCACGAGTTCGTCCGATGCAATGACGCGGGGCAAAGGCAGACGCTTTTTGGTTAGGAATTCGATATTTTGTGCGATGCTATGGGCTGTGCACACTGTTGCTGATGGTAAGGCAAGACTTCTTTGTGGCGAGTGTGGAAAAGTAATAATAATTATTCAATGTAATTTATGGTTATATTCACGAAATGACTGCCAATCATTTGCAAAGCAACAAGTCAGTAAGGAAGTCAGTTAAATTGGGTGAAGTAAAACGAATAAAGGGGTCTTATTGCCTTTTACTATGGTAAACTGGATTTATTGTTTTCGTGATCGTTATTAAGAGGTTGGGATTTGGTACTATAATAGCCAATAGCGTCGGAAGTAAGTCAGTTTTGTAATTAAAATTTACGGTTTTTGATAGCTTCTAATATTTGTGCAAAGCTTTAAAAAAAGTAGGCGTATGTGTACTTGCAAACATCCTTGAACATAGTTCACTGTTAAACTCAGGATTGTGGCTAACCCTAGATTTAGTAGCATTCCTTTTTGCATCAATTAAATTAAGTGCATGTGTTTCTATCATACAAAGTTCTTGGAAACGTTACACTGAGATCAACAAGTACCTATACACAACTTTAATTTTTTTTCACTCGATTTTTCACGGCTTGGGGTCCTGAAAATATGCAAATACTCATATCAAATTTTTAAAACAGTTCGCTTAGTAGAGAGAAATGACGGTAGACGGGTCAGCTAGTTCAACTAGTGTATCCAATAAATAAACAGAAATATAAAGTAAACCTTTTTTCAATGAATGCAACTTCAAAGCTGTAAAGGCAATTCCTCATAAATTCAAAAGTTAAGCTGCGACTCACAGTACTTCCATCAAAAATAAGCTCTTACTCAGAGTTTGTCTACATGTCTCTCTTTCCATTTTTATTTCGGCATCAAAATATTGATATCGCCACGTAAAATTGGAATTATCTTAATTCTTGTATGGCATCTTACACTTTGTTTACAATTCACACTGTGTTTTCGTCAAAATATCATAACACTTAAAAAATAAAAATAAATAGAGTGGGGCGATAGCTCTTGAAGAGCCAAGATCTAAGTGGCTTACTATATTCAACAATTCTCTAGGTGCGTGTGAAGAATTGAGAGGACCTACAATTTACCGCCGATTCCGAACGGCAAAGTTGAGAAGCAATTTTTTATGACAGATTTCTACTCTTGGAAGTTTTGTCAGTTCTTCGCAAGAGGCAGTGCCCGTGAAAGATGAAATAAAAACTATGAGCACGAGCAGGACTCGAACCCACGACTTTCTGCCTTGCAGCCAACGCATCTAACCATAAAGCCACGGACACTACTTATAACGCTTATAACTCTGAACAAACAGTATTCTTACACGACTTGTCTACTGTTTGGTGACAAAACCTTGAACACTGCGATTAGAGCCCGGCCGTTAAAATAACATGTCATGCTGAAATTAGATTGTTTTAATTTTAACCCTTCCCTTCGCCCGAAACACCGTCTGCATCACCATCTCAAGCTTAACACAAATGCCAGAAAAAAACATTACCCTACAGCCTACAAGACTTTTAGTAATTAAGAAACTCAAATTGGTGAAAGAAGCAGTCCTAGTGACAAATTGGAAGTTGCCTTTGAACAAATAGTTTTCCAATGTGTTTAAGTGCCACCAAAAAATAAACTCCTCGTTGTGCGGAAACACAGAACAGAACCTCATTACATTTTCCAAAACAAAAAGAAAACATCAAACTTTATGCAAAAGAAGTTTCAACCAACTTAAAACCTTCTCAAGAACATCATTCAAAAGTTAACGTTATTTTTTAAAGAGACATCATTTTTCATTTGAGTTTTCTCTCAGTCTAATTATTTGCTTCTCCTCATTTGTTTTTGTATATTTTTTTGTCTTTCTTTGTTATTTCTTCCAGTCATACATTTTGTCGAAACTTTCTTTCCCATTTGCTTGTACTAATAAATTGGCATCAGCGATTGGCAACTGACAGTAGCCAGTGGCGTATAGTATAGCAGACATAAACAACACTTAAACATGCAAAGCACAGAGCACATTGAGTGTATCTGCTCAGCTTTATGGTCGATTTAATCTAGGCCACGATGCAGACACTATAAACGCTGACGGTATAGCTTGTGATGCGCTCTCTTCTGTGTATAATCGCCGCACCGACATGGAAATATCGATATGAAAAATGGAAACACTTTTAATGGCGTGTCGTTACCTCCGGCTCCGGTCTCTCAAGGCGCCCTCGGTCTTGCTCGTTGCATAAACGTTTTGAAAAAGGAAAAAAGAAATTAAAATAGTTTGTCGAACTGTCAAAGAATTTCATCTTCTTTTTTTAAAAAATTTGCAATTTAACGTCTTGCGCCGTCACCGCGCTCATTAGTTCCATTGACAGCACCAGGACTGTCGTCATTTGCGACAGCGACAGAACCTTAATGAACATGCAGACGTTCTCGTGGCATTTTAATGAATAATATTTTCTTTGAATTTTTAATATTTTTATCTGATATTCAAATTAATTCTCCGGGGAACTGAATCCTCTCTCTGAGATGCAAATAACTTTTTCTTAAAAAGAGCAAACTACTTCTCAAGAAATTGTGGGATTGTACTCTCCTCCCACTTCCTCCTGCTGAACCTGACGATGCTCTATGGCTGGTGTCGGAAAAGGTTATATTTAACAGGAAAACTATAAATAGCTGAAATACCTCTTGGCGGTTTGAACATTTTTGAATAATAAAAATGGAATGAAACTATAATCCAGCGTTTAGCTGTTTTTTGTTGGTCGCATTGGATGAATACCATTTGACTCGCTTGACTTTATTTTCACTTTCAGGGGGGTTAAGGTTAGGTAAATGTCAAAGGGCTTGTAAGAGAATTTTAATTCAAAAGTAGAATTGCAGATGTAGGGATTCAGTTTTCTTTTTATTGGATTTTGCGGCTTCGAGGAAGAAAGTTTGAAGTCATAAGAAGTGAGAAGGTTAATGTATGCTTTCGGAGCTATGTTGGTTTGGTATTGAAGGTTGTCAAACGAGTTGATGAGTTCAAATTTAATTAAGTTGAGCAACTAGTTAAAGTTTTATCAATTTTGATAAAGCACCAAGAGTAGTAAAACAATGTTTCCGCTTTTTCTGGAAATTATTCTGAAGCAACAACAAACATGAAAATACCGTCCAGCAACACTGTTTTCAAGTTTCTCTCTTGACCCAACACTTCCGACACTCGATATGCATTCAAATGCGCACCGTTATGTCCGTGCTACATGGAAAACTTATCGAACTGCATCGAATCTCCTGGTCTGAATTACAAAACCATCTCCATACATACCTCATCTATAATTGAGTATCACAACTCAGCTACCGTTGCATATTAATATATCACACACCGAAGACCGCATCATGCCTTGTTGCCTACCTCCGGATAACAAGCGAAGCGGTACGATTGGAAATTTTCTCGAGTGCACTCGGAATGTGAACGCATTTTCGGAATCACCGGCCAGAATAATTACAAATTGCATGCAAAATTACAGCGAAAATTTCTATAACAGAATAAGTGGAGATTATTTTAGTTTGCACGAGTAGTGTTGTTAGTGTTATTGAGATTGCTCGTATCGCTGAATAATGGGAGTGAATCGGAACAGTGATTTGCAATGCACAAGTGCATCCAGAGAATCTGAGATTCAATGGCGGCCTTTGGGGTTCATGGAAAACTGATATCGGGGCTTAGAATTAATTGTTGTTGTTTGTTGTCGCTTTGTTTTTGCATCGTTGAATGTGTTTCTACATGAAACATGAATGACTGATAAGTAAAAACAATGTTAATGTTAATGTCAGAGTAATCTACTTCAAAGCACAAATACAATGGTAGATTATTTTGATATTTGTTAACGAAATGTGCAATTTTTACTGCGAATTTTATAAAGTTTCATTTTTTAACAGCAAAGCTTTGAGGGAAAAATAGACTATACGGACTTTTGCGTGTGTTCATCAATTTTCCACATGAAAACTTTTGTCAACAAAAAATCCTTTTACGCTGGAAATAATTTCAAGAGCAAGATCATGATAGAAAGATAGAATAGTTGATCTGAAAGAATAATCACCAATACGAAGATTATTTTTGAAAAGGGTGGTCCAATCATAACACATCCTTACTTAAGGTGGCGCTACATTCCAGGTCGGACCAGAGCATCATCCAACATGGTGTGCAGTTAGCACAGTCCCTGGACAGCTGTCCCCAATTACGTACACCAAGTTGGTTGTGGTCCTATTACCTGTGTGCTTCACCTGAGTAGTGCCCTTCCTCTCCTTCCGGGTTGGATTCAAAGACTTTACGGGCCGGATCATAATTTTCCTTTCGCTCTACATGTCCCAACCATCTTAGCTGCTAGACCTTAACTTTTCTGATTAGGACTGCGTTGCTGCTTTCATTTTCCATTTATGCAGACGGGACCAAAAATCACATGACGAATTTTTGCACGAAACCTCCCAAGCGTTTTCAACCGATATTGTCAAGGTGGTCTATATCTCTGCACCATGTACTTGAGGAACCGGGATGATGAGTGACACTTAAGTTCTTCGCGAGAGGACTTAACTACTCAATTTCCTCCTAAGCCTAAAGAAGCAGCGATTGGCAAGGGGTATTCTTCGTTTGATTTCATCGCTGGTGCCGTTGTCCGAATTTATAGCCCATTCCAGATAGACAAAGTCATTAACTTTTCTTTTTTTTTCCGACTTCCAATCCATGAAGGATCTCGGCCAGGTACAGTCCCAGTCGCCAAAACCAAGCGCTCTGGTTTCCGCAGCCACTTGGTCCTTGTACCTTGTCGTTTCGAACCTTAAACGCTCCACTCTCAATGTAGTCTGCATATTCTAGTATAGTTAAACGGACTATTGAAAAATTGTGCCTGTGGTTTTGATGTTTGAAGTTTCCACAATCGCATGAGTGCCTTGTCTTAAACCTTTTCGTCATCAAATGAATTCGTGAATTTTTATCTCCCTTGTGAGTCTTCCATCGTCATCCTTTTCAGACGGATGAGCTTTTCTGGGATGCCAATACTAAACATTGCTCAACACAGCTCAATGCAATCTCTATAGATACTGTCATACGCATAGCTGGGCACCGTTAATCAAAAAGTTAACTTCGTTAATCGCTAATCCGTTAATTAAAAATTTAACTTCGTTAACAGTTAAAACGTTAAGTTTTAGAAAAATTAACGCAAGTTAACGTTAATCGTTAGTCCGTTAACACGCCATAAAAATTTTATTTTCTTATAAAAATTGGAATCGGAATTATAGTGGCATTTAAAATTTTACTAGGGACTAAACCTTGCCGGCACGGCCGGCGCCTCAAATTTCGACTACCTCACGATTCGTATAAAAATTGTTGTTTTTTCGCGAAGCCGTGGCGGCGCGGCGGTGCGCACGGTGAACCTTTCACCAACAACCCAAAAAAAAAATCTCATCCTGCATAGCTTTCCATTGGCAACCAACAACAGTTTTTTTTTTGCTTGGGATAAAGAAGCCAGTAAAAAACGCTCGGCAATGAATTGAATTTGCGATATTATATTCTGTATACCATAGCACCAAAAAAATTAACACAGACTGGCAGCGAAATAGAAAATATTTATGAGTGCCACCCATGTAGTCCACACGACTAACTTCCCATTAGAAAAATACATAAAAACATTAGTTGTTTTGCAAAATATTCAGCCGATGCATCCCGTTGTAGTTGTACACGCACGTTGTTTCAAAGTCAAATTCCATAAAACTGATAATTTAATGAAAAACATTAAGTTTATTGAATAACAGTGGCGCCATCTGTTAAAAGTTTATCGTACCAACTCGTGGACTCATTCACAACTACTTTGCACAGTAAAATACCGCCTATATTGCTCCTGAATATTGTAGTTTTCTATTATTGAAGCAATTTTTCTAATCGGATAAGTATTTCCGAAAATTAATATTTATACGGCAAAGCAGCGTTTGGTGGGTCAGCTAGTAATCAAATATAGTCTATGATACTCCTGAATTTGGTTTTTTTTTCACACTAACTATAAGATTCTTTGAACTATTGTTGAAATTATTGCAGAAATTATCATAATTTCCATTATATTAGGGTTGTCTTAGATATTTGATTGCCATTAAAAAACCGCTAAGCAGATTTTGCTCAAAACCTAATCAGCTCTTAACAACACAATACCGCGTCGAATGAGACGCGAAATAATCGAGCCGAAAAAACGTAATGCACATACGCACATACGCACATACGAACACACATACACACTCACAGACATCATCATAAAAACTCTTTATTCGGATTCTAGTGACCTCGAAACATGGAGATATGCAAAAATTGGAGATTCACAAAATCCTTCGTATTTGTGTGCGATTAACGATTAACGGACTTTGGAAAATTTAACGATCGTTAACATTTTTTTGAAGTTAACTGAAAAGTTAATCCGTTAATGGGAATGTTAACTTCGTTAATTAACGATTAACGGATTAACGAAAAAATGCCCGTTAATGCCCAGCTATGGTCATACGCAGCCTAGAGATCGATGAATAATTGTCCTTTCCAAGATTTGCCGTAGAGTAAAGATCGACGGTGGACTTTCCGGGTATAGTATAAGGTTTAATCAGGTTACTGTGGCAAATCTGGTAAGTGGTGATCAGCGAGTCCCATAAATATGCCCTTGTGGATATTGAGAAATTGCGAGTCTCAAACCTAGAGGAGTTGATCAGCTTGCATCCGTTATAGGAGGTGGTGTCGCACAGGCTTTATCGTTTGACTACTCCACCAAAGATTTGTTCTTTTACCAGCTTGTCATAATGTCAAAATTAGGGCATTGCTCATAGACATTGTCAAGGTGTCTTATCCTCAGTGAGGAATGAGCAAAAATGGGGCTTAGGTTGGCGAATTCTGTCTTGAAGTAGATTGTCGAGAGGTGCTCTTTTACTGAGTTGAACTTCAAAACTTTTCTCCGGAGTCGAGTCCCAACTAAAGTCCCCGGTAGCAGTCGTCATAATAATTCTTAAGATTTGGAAGGCCCGGGCCATGTATTGCATATCTCGGATGGTGGTTATATCTGCCTTGTAGTAGTCGAGGGCTTCCAATACTTGTTCGGCTGCGCGTGGTCTATCTAGTCGCATGACCCCTAACCTGGAAAGCCAGTGCGATTCTAATAATCTGACATACTTATACTCAAAATCTTTAACTTTTCTTAACAACCTTTTGATGTAAGAATTCAAAATGGTCTTAAATATTTAAATTCTCATTGGTTATAGCCCTAAACTCAGATTTCCAACAAAAGAAAATATTACCCTCGAACTTGTTTTCCTCTTTAGTAATATTTCAAGACTAAAAATAATACCCTTCAAGAAAAACAACAATTAAAATTCAAGCAAACACAAACGGCTACGGAACACCCAAGTTGATTTACATCTTCCTACACATCTTCCCAGAAGTTATCTATAAAAGATCACAAAAAAAAAGTCGTCTGTAACTTGCAAGAGTGAAATTAAAAATAACAAAAAACACTTAAGTATGTTTTTATTGCTGTAGAAAAATAAAGAAAATTGCTGTAATGTTAATTAGAGAGAATCTCAAGTTTAACTTTTGTCCAAGTGAAAAAGCTCTTGTTCAAGCACCTGATGCTTCAAGAACACAATAATTACAAATTTGAAACTACAACAGAAGGATTAATTTGCAGAAGGGAACTCAACTCAATGTGAAACAGAATATCTAATTTAATTAAATCTGTTTTGCTTTGAAACTAGCGTACTGTCATTTTGTCAAGAAGGATGTTCTGTAAGTGAAATGTTGTTTATTCGTCGCTTTTTGTTGACTTAGGAAATTTGTTTTCATGTTTGCGATTTAGACTTAAACGAGTGGTTCATGAAATTTCACTCCCAAGACAAAAATGCAGGCACGCAATGTCGATGGTTGAGAGGACTTAAACGTCCTTCATCCTGCAAAGTCGAAGAACACTTCGTTTATTTGAATTTATGTGTAACACCTCCAACTTAGTTAAATTTTCAACCATTTATCAGACTATAACAAAACAACAAACAGCCGTTTCTGCCATATTCATGCAATCTACAATGCAAAAACCACAAGTTTTCCGCACTCTGGGTGATTCATTTTCATGCCCAAAAGCCAAAGAACAACCGAAAACAAGCTTCCTGTACCAAACGCCCGCCATCCGGCATAGAAAAAAAAAGTCTAGGCAAGCACACACCGGCTGCAGGTCCGATTGTGGGGGCGGCTCGGTGGCACTCTCGAAATTTGAAATAAACATAAATAAATTATGCGAAGAGGTGTTCCAATAGCAGCAGCAAAAAAAGGCCAAATACCGTAGAGCAATTTTTCATCAAATTGAACGTGAATGCAATAAATTGCATGCAAAAGAGCGTTGCATAAAAATACAACCTTCCAGCTGAATTTACCCAACAAACTTGTGCGAGTTGTAAAATGTTGCTCAGCTAGGACTTTGTATTTATTTTTGTTTGGCGCGCGGGTGGGGGCATGTACATATATTGCACACATGTAATGTAAATGCATGGGCACTTAAGTTTTGGACTTGAATGCAGAAAAAGGAAAATGAAAACAAGAGAGAAACTCAAAACGAGACCAGATTTTTGTTTTTGTTTTTAAAGGTAATGCTCTTCGGCAGTATATTGCAGATTGCAGGGTGTTGGTTGGAGAAGATCTTTGAAATTGAGCTCATGTTTCCTGTTTTGAATCGTTGGAATATACTATGGAGCAGGCCAGCACCTTAAGCGTACATCAGTGCAGTTTGGGATAGAATAAAAATGGAGGTACACAATTACGATGAAAAAGTTCTCACAGAGTGTTTTGAATTTTGAGTATCATAAAAGTATATTCGTTAACGGTCTTGGATATCTGAACGTTAAAATAACCCGGAAAGACAGAGTGAGGTAAGCAACACATTCTTGTTGTGCGGCTATACAAGGCATCTCTATTCTTAACAGTATTGCCGATACATTGAGCTCAAGGGTACTTTACAGGGACATTATTTCGGTGTTCATACGACGTAAATGACTCAACAAAAAGAACTACAAATTATCTTGAGTACTGTGGAGCTTAAATACGTTACTGGAGCAACAGCTAAGTGAAGTGCCAAGAACCAAGACGACGTGCGTCGTCGTTAGTGAAAAACTTCTCAGAACCTCAGAATCATCAAAAGAAAAGTTGAAGGTGTTCCTTTTTTTCGAGACCGTGGGTGGCAGATTACCAGGGTGTTTGAAAAATATTAACGTTATCGTTAAATTATCCCAAATTCAAACAGCCAGATTACCATATTCCAAATTTAACACGTCAAGCAGGTGGCCATGGCTTAGAGGAATCAGTAGTTGACTGCTAGGCCAAACGCTAAACCAAACGCCGCGAGCCCCAGCTTCAGCAGCATTCTTTTTCTACATAAATCGACAACTTATCTGTGGCAACCTGTGAGATAATATGAGACAATATAAATCTATTTCGCTTCCTCTGTGCCACGTAGGTCTATCTGTGACAGGGAGAGACCCTATTGTATTAATGTCTGGATAGTGGTTCTGTCCCAGCCGAAGGCCTAAGTCGCCAGTGCTGTTGTCTGTCTATACTTCGTAACATTCATGTGCGAAATACTGTTTTGTCAGTGTCAATGTCAATTTACACATTAACTTTAAAAGTTTGGGTTTCTTTGCAATCAATAACTCGTTCGGGCAAGCTCCCCTGAAGTAAGGTTAGATTAGGTTTTGATGGCAGCTTGACTGTCAGAGAAAATGGGGATATCGGTTGAAAGCTCCTCTGAACCTTCCAGTTCGGTTCAGTATGTAAACAGTGGTATTTGTCAGCTCCGTCTTCCGTCTACATCTACTACTTGTCAGCTTATTTGAAATTATTGTCAAATTTAAACCAGTTAGTGGACAATTCTACAGATGCCGAATTAGCTCAAAATCCAGAATTCCATAGAAGAACGAAACACTTTTTCATTCGAGAAAAGTCACCGAAGTAAAAATCGAAATTAAGCCGAAATGGAATACCTTGTTGCAGATTCTTCAATCTCCAGCCCAATGACCTCTGGTCTTTCTTGTTTTTCGAGTAGTTTTAGTTGGATCGAAATTCCTCCTTGGCTTTGAAAGCACTGTTTAGATCATTCCACAACCCTCAGAGCTTCGCAATATACAGATGTGGAAACATAATGGTGTAGGGTACCATCTTACACAGACGGGCAAGTCACTCTCGTCTCTTGTTTGTACTAACTTACGTGCTTTTTCCTGGCTGGCACTAATTTCCTAAAGAAGTGTTTCATTACGTTGAGGCGGCATCTCTGGTAGCTACTTAGCAAAGTTGCCACGGGTTCTCTACATTCTGTACGGACAGCAAAGGACTTCTAATCGGATATATTTTAGGATGCACGATTGGAAAAGAATTTTGCGATTGAGTCGCTTATCCTCGAATTTTGTCCTATAGATTGCGATACCCGTATCAGTTATCAGTCAATCTTGGCGTCTCAAAACACACGGACATCTTGCAGTCTAGATTCGCAATACAGTCAATCTCGTAATTTTTCATTTGTAAGGAGATTTCCATGTCCCCTTATGGCTATTGAGATTTGGGAGCCGCTTGTTTTCTGCCATTACAACTCGCACCAAGCCAAGTCAATCAGTCTGAATTCCTTATCGGAGGTTGAGTCCTGTAGACCCTGTCGTACGATTATTCTACCAAAGACTTTTTTTCCAGCCTGGCGTTAAAATCTCCAAGAACAATAATTTCAATATCATATAAAAAACATGTCCTTGACCTAGAAATTCCATCAGGCCCAGTCTCACATTCTATAATTAATTGCCTTTACGCTCGAATTAACTAATTTTTTTTTCCAGCAAACTACACTTCACTGCCTGCTCGTTCAGTCAAATTTTTTGTTCGTCATGAAATTTTCTGATGACTGAATTTTTTGAATAGGCAGTAAAATTTATTTCTCCACTTTAGTATCCCAATTGTGAGCACCCTGTGCTCACCTACCGTAATACACAAATCCATTGTTCTTTGCCCAAAAATGCCATGTGAATGTGATGCATCTAAGTGCTCCAATCTCTGACAAAACAAAAATATAAAGAGATTTCCAAATTCATAATATCATAATCATTGATGCGCAACTTGCATCCAGTTCGAGAGTGTAATTCGACGATTTAGTAAACGTTTTATGTGTGTGTGTGTGGATTTCGTAAAACTACGAGTAAATAGTTGCAAAAGTCATTTCGAGCTCATCCTCGCATCGAAAATCTGTGTAGCGGGAATTCATGTCGTTGGTTCCGTTCCGTTCCAAGGCTATCCGTCACAATTGAATGCACTCACTTTGGAAGCTGTTTTTTTAGTCTCTGATTGTATGCAACATCAAAAAGCAAATTCATCTGAATAAAAGCTCGCTTGTAGTTTGAATTGCACTCCAAACGATAAAAAGTTTGTAGCTCGATTTGGAGTATAGTCTCGTTAGCTTGCTTGTCGTCATGTCGTCATAGTGATGCTCTCGAGAGGAGTAACGAGAAAACTTAAAGCGAACATCATCCAATTTTTTTTCCTAGAATTGCTAAATGGGCCAGCAAAGAATTGTGCTTCAACTTACTTGGTAATGCAATATGATTGTTGCAATTATCATTGCCATTTTATCTTGTGCTAGTTGTTAAGGTGGCACAAACTCAAACAGTAGATTTAAAGGTGTTAAGATTAACACTTTCTGTCGTCGTTTTGTCTGCGAAAGTGTTTGATCAGCTTGAAATCGAAACGGCAGCCAAGTGTGTCGACAGAAACAGTGCAGTGGATGGATGGCGTTTCGTGATGCGTACAGCATATAGTCATGCCTTGAAATTTGAGTCGAAGTCGGTTTAAATGCCAAAGACAAACAACTCTTTGCCTATACAGATACTGCAGAAAAATCAATTCGTAACAAGGACACTGCGTGTACTCGTGTGAAAATTTTATTGGCTAAATGCCAAATGGAACGGAACAGGTTTTTTTTTTTTTTGTTGCGTTACGTAAGTTTAAGAACTGCCAACGTAAGTGATATGCTGAAATTTTTCATTATTGATTGAAAAAAGTCGCAGAAAATGTGTTTTGTTTTGCAATTTGAATATTATTCCTTTCAGATTTACTTTAAACGCCAAGTAATGAGCTTTTGCAGCAATGAACTTGACCGTTATGCCGTTGAAATTGGAATTGTTCCAAAGCGTCAGAAGTTCTTCAACTTCAGAAGCCAAGTCCAAACAGACAATCAACCAAACACGCCTTTTACTTTGGAATGAATTCAATTCACCCTATAGCACATGAAAAACTGACCAATCAGGCAACTCTTCTCCTCAAAATTAAAAATTAAAAGCAATGAAACTGATTTTTATTTAACCCACGATTTCCCTTTTACATCCCATCATAACCATTAAAGTTGAACACAAAATGAATAATTCTCCTGAGCTCGAGTAGCAACTTAAACCTTATGTATCCCACTAATAATTAATTTAAGAAGATTTAAAATAAATCAGGCATTCAATTTTAATTCGCTTGGTTCGAACTTAATCTCGCCAAACCAGATGATGTTAAGTAGTTTTCCATTGAACGATTTATCTCGCATCCGTATTTAACTCCCTTGCTGTTGGCCCCTTTGAAATAGTCAGCGTCTTTTAAAAGCTGGCGCCCAACCGAATTAACACCCATCAAGTGCACGAGACTTATTCAAGTAGTATCTACAAAAAAGATATAAAACTGGGATTGATATCCCATTCAACCAGTGCTACTGGCGCTGATACTGATACCGACGATGATGTTGTGGGTGGTGTACACATAACGCATTGCACTCTACGTTAACCTTCAGTTAACCGGCACTGTTTCATCTTGCCTCGCTGTCGTTTGGATATGATATTACGTTCATATCATTATCGCCAGCTGAGACTGACACTGTTGATAATTAATGCCTTTATTAACAGACGAGCAGCTTGCCCCTTGCCACTCCGAAATGCACTTTGCACGAAATTTAATTCGCCTATAAATCGATTTATGGGCATCAATATTGCCGTAGGCTCTCGTGTATGCAAATAACTATAAATATGCAAATATTAACATCATGAGAGGTTTGTATGTTGTTTGAGTTGGTTTATGAGGAATTATGATGTGAAGTCGCTTGAAGGCGTTGTAGTTTGCCAAATTTTGCAGAATTGGTTTTCCATGTTTATTGGGACTTCGTTTTCTTGACAGGAAGAGTGGGAGAGATTAGTTTCATTAGTTTGTGAACACTTCTTTCCCTTCCTTCCTTTGTAGAAAAACGCAGCCAATTAAATCGAAATTGTAATTAACTTCAAACCATCTATTTTACTGAAACTTGAAAGTTGAAACTTGATCAAAAGCTTGTTCTTTAAAGTAAAGTGGAAAGACGTCTAGAATAATTCAACATCCCAACCTACCATCTGTTTAAAGACTTAAATTCCGCTTATGACAGTTAAGCCCGGGTAGAACTGTACACTTTCGATGGAGTCCGACCAGGGTAGTAAGTGAGCTGCTTGAAGCAGTAGGAGCATCTTATACCAATTTGGAGTCTTTCAAGATTCCTTAAATCCAAAAATTTTCCCACTAAGTACTCATACTTTGTACTTCGGTGGTCTTTCCGTTATCCGAAACTTATGTGCTTAGCCACTGAGCTCTCTGAGCTCCTAGCCGCGTTCGAGAGAAAAGTGTTGCGGGGATTATTTGACCCCGTTTGCGACAAAAAGACGGTTCCAAAGACGATGAGCTACTTTAAATCTACCGTTACTTACTTACTTAGGTCCTCAGACCTGTTAAGTGCTTCGAGGACCCCTAAAGAAGCATAGGGCCTCTACAACGCCTACCTTCGGTTTCCGGAGATGTGTTTCAGCTCTCCCCAGCTCTTGCAAAGCGAAGTCGAGGAAGATCGACTGTCCTCCACCATGTGCTTCTCGACCGCCCAGTCTTCTTCCTTCCTGTGTGAGCGAGTTCCACTGCATTTCTTGACGAGCAATGCAAACACAACCCTTTCAAAGCGTATTTCCAATCCAATGGCACCTACGCCTTCTTAAAATAGAGCCAATAGGTTCCGGACCTGTTCTCCTATGAAGATCCTAATTGGATGTTCGATTGCTAGAAAATCCTAAGGATGATGCGAAGACATCTATTGACAAAGGTTTGCAGCTTCCTTGTGATGGCTGAATGTGCTCCATATATACAGCATCACAGATTCGACATTTGTGCCTAACATTCGAAGCTTCGTTCTTAAGCTGAGAGAGTTACTCTGTTTTTGGTTTGCCGATGCGGCTAATGACGTCTTGTTTGGTTCTGACTTAGATGCGGAGACGATATACTAGCAAGACATTGGAAGCTCTCCGCTTTCTCCGCCGGATGAGAGGAAATATTGATTAGGGAGGATGGTCGGGTTCCGGGGCTGATCATATTTGTTTTTCCGGAATTGGTTTCCAACCCCACGATTTCTGCTTCTCTCTCCACCCTAGTTGTCATTTGATGGAGATCCATGATTTTATGAGGGAGTAAGAAAACGTGTGTGCGTCGGTCGTCCGCGTAATCCCTCCGCTACCTGACGCTACTGTGCGCAGTTCATCGGTTATCACCAACAAAAACAATATTGGTGACAGAATATAACCTTGCCTGACTCCGCTGGGATTTCAATATCGTCCGACAACCTACTATCAT
Source organism: Sphaerophoria taeniata (assembly GCA_943590905.1). Classification (NCBI taxonomy): domain Eukaryota; kingdom Metazoa; phylum Arthropoda; class Insecta; order Diptera; family Syrphidae; genus Sphaerophoria; species Sphaerophoria taeniata. Next base: position 92,711,193 of record OX016540.1, read on the forward strand.
GCAGAACGTGACATTTGGATTCTCCCTTAAGCTTACCGGTTGTACTCCCTCTTGACGCTATCAAAAACTTTTTTGAAGTCGACGAACAGCATTTGTAGTCGTGATCGATATTCAATGCACTGCTCAGTGATAATCTCTAAGGCTTTAATGTGATCAATAGAGGAGGATCCAGCTCGGATTTTGGGTACTATTTTGGCAACAGCAGGAAGAACGCAAATCCCTTTCCAGTTTTCGGGCTTTGTAAGATCTCCTTTTTTTGATAGCTTGACTATTATTTCCTTCTTGCACTTTTCGGGAAAGGTCTGAAACCCAGGCTTCGTTTATGAGTGGATGACGAAGATCACTTGATTAAGTCGTTGGCGCGTGCCGCTTGTAAAAGCTCTGCTGGAATTCAATTTAGTCCTACCGCTTTGTTGTTCTTAAGTGCGACGCAAGAATTAAGACAAAAATTTAGCTTGGTAGACTCCTATGGGCTGTGGACTACTGAGAAACCGTCTAGAAAATAATTCATGGCAAGACACAGTGTGCTTGGCGGACCAAATTTGCGAACACCAGGATACCCGAAGCCTTGGGGTGTGTCGGCCAACTATTGGGATAATCGAAAAACTTGCTGAAGCAGGACTTGGCTAGGCCAATGATGATATAGAGGATAATTATTATTGTAATATCACATATACATAATACATAAATAAACCCTTGGTAATTCAACCTCATCAATAATTCTCTAAGTCCGTGTGAAGTATTAAAAGGGCCTTCAAATTTTTGCTGGTTCCGGTTTTAGTTGAACAGTTTAGTTCCTTTTACCTATTTCACAAGTAATCTGAATTGGAAGACAGCCAAAAAACCCTCACCCACGAGCTTCTTCGTGCAAGCATTCTCCTTAAAGATTACCTTACTTTTTAATACAAGAACTCATTAAGTTTCGATTTTAAAACCGATGCAAATGCATATTTTGAGTGCAAACCGAGCAAAGGCATTTCAATAAAAGCTTCAAAAATACCAAGTACATTCGATAGACAGAGAATTACATATTTACTTTCTAAGAGCTGTTGTAAGTTCCCTCTGTAAAAACAAGAGCCCGACACTATCAAAATATTATCTCCAAGTAACTCTTTACTCAAAGCAAACTGAACTAAAGAAACAAAAGCTGTTCAACCAAAACCATGTGTTTCATTTCAAAGTTGGTTAATTTAATTTTCACAAATTGAATTTATGTATGATGTTCGTGTTTCCCGACAAGAGTAAATTTCCATGTCAACAAAAAGCCTTTAACCATATTATTTTCTCTCTGTCAGAATCTCAGTTGGTTTTCTCTTGTAATGATAACCCTAGGGCCCTAACATAACAACCATCTGGAATGACCCAATATTTTGATGGTAATTTTAGATATTTTCATACTTTTCCTGTCCGTCCTTTATTTTTCGTTTTCATTTCCTCTTCAACACAAACATGTAAGGACGTAAATTTAATTCAAACAAAAACCCACCCAAAAGGAACGCAAAAACTCTTATTCACAAAGTTCGTACTTACCTTCACTTGCGACCCCAAAGAAAAGACAAAACGTACAAAAAAATGAAAAAATCTTTCACTCTCTGACAGAGCAGACAAATTTCCAAGTGAAAGAATTATTATTATTTTTTCTACCCTCTGAAAAGTTCTGTTAAAATAGTAAAATGCATTCGCCAGGACGACAGGACCCGAGCACAGGGAAATGAAAAAAAAGCATTCAAAGTTAAAAGAGTTAAATGCCCGAGGGCACCGCAAGAAACCAGAACAAACATTCATTTTGAGAAAATCCAAAGATTTCCTATCCCCCTCCGGCTGATGGTAAACTCAACATCAGCAAGGAAGAAAAAAATACAGGAAAAGGAACCTATCCACAGAGACCAGAGACCATATCTTATTAATAAGTTTAGACTTGGATGACTTTGAATACCTGAGAAAGCTCGGAGGAGAATGTTGTGCAAACTGGAAAAAATGAATTCTTAACCTCTTTTACGTTTTAAACAGATAATTCAAAAACATTTCTTTTTCGTCTCAAATTCAATTCAAACAAAATGCGAAACGGGTCAGGGTGGACGAACACAAAAAAAGCTTTGAAACGCACAAAGTTTTGAATAAATTTAAATGACTTTTTTTCAGCTGCTTTTGTTGTATTTGTGGTTATTGGAATTTGAATTTATGAATGTCATAGCTTCGAATAAATTGAGTTCTGTCTTGAAAAAGGCAACTTAATTCATAAATCTCTAATGGCACCCGGGGGACGCATTTGAAAGGATGAAAAAAAAAATATCCTCAGATACGCCATGTTTCGTGCTAAATGGGAATTTATGCACGATGTGCGTGAGTGTTTGTTCCTCACACCGTGTCGTATCGTGAGTTTTACAGTGGAATGCAGGTGGGGGCAGGTGGTGACCCGGATCTGTTCGCACACTTAAATTTATTAGATTGGGGATTCGTGTTTGGTTAAATGTCATAGGTGATGCTGGTTGGTACAAAGTTCAAAGGGGTGTTCTGTGCGCTCATTTAAAAGAAACTGCATATAATGTTAAATTAAATGACACAAATGACGAAATAAAGTGTTGAAGGGGGTTGACATAAAAGAACGATTTAAATTTGTATTCAATATTGAGGATACAATGCAGTTCAAATCGTTCAATTTATACCACTTGTACTAATTTTTTGTTGTGCATACAAAGAAGGTCCAGAGCTGCACGTCGTATTTTTCGTTCCTCGGTTTGAGTAAAATAAAACAGGATCGCTTGCTTCAAGTGGAGCTTGAGCCACAAAAGAGTGATTTAAATGCATGTCTACGATCTTTAGGCGCGTCTCCGGTTGCACACCCATAAAGATCTGAATTTCTCTTGGGCTTGCTGTTCTGTTCTGCAGCATTGCAAGTTTCGGCACTTAAGACTCCAGGACATTGAAGTCTGTCTATTATTCGACATTTTTAAAGTCATTAGAATGTTGATGTTGAATCTCATCGTACTTTCTGTCAGGCCTGTATTTTTTAAGAATGGTGGATTTAGGGGCTCCGAACCTAACTGGGACGCATTCAAACCTCTTCAATGAATCCCTCATTAAGGGCAATGACGGTAATGCTGCTGAGCGAGGGAGTTATAAGGAACATTGATTAAACCGTGAAGAACCACAAGACCCTGATCATTAACTGCTTGAGGGTACTTTTTAAAGGTTCTAATTCTTTCAATGGACAACACAAAGGGTTGCCATCGTTGTGCTCACAGAAAAGAATGTAGCTGTTTTAGTCGACAGTGTGGGACTTAATTTACGAGCTTCCATCGAGCTCAAAAGCTCAACATAGCACGCAGTATCCTGAAAACAGTTTCCAATTGACTCAGCAATTAAGATCGCACGACTTGCCACTTCGCAGTTTTAATTGGAAGACGATTTTAATTAAAAACTAAACTTCTCTGACGAAGTGCATTTTAGTCACGATTCCTAACTATCGCATCTGGACGCGCAGAACCAACAATCTTTATGGTCTAGAAAAAAATGCATCGCAATGACTACCAGTGTAGTCCAGATCGTAGCCTGGCCTATTTTCTTTGGAACATGAGGATGAGACTAGGAACAACAATTCAATCGAGGGACTGTTTTGTTGAAATTGAAGACATGCATTAGTATGATTTTTGGTCCATAAAGTATGTCGCGCTATGCCATTATTGGTTTTTGCAAACCGCATTCCAAAATCGTGTAATCAGCCGTTTTAACGAAATGTCAATTGAACGCTTCACAGCAGCCACTTATTTTGGAAGAACCGATATTATGAGAAAAAGTTTGAAAAAATCCCAGCACTCATTTTATGTTTTACTTGAAACCTTCGACCAGGTATCTCTTTGTGTGACTGAAAAGCACAGTCTTAAGCAATGGGCTTCCTTAACGCCGAGTAAGTTAAAGGAATGCAGACCAGATAGATGGCCGAATAGAGAATTGATTTGTACGACGCAACGTTACAATTTGAGAAATGGAACAATTTAGCATTTGTATCCAAAAAAATAAATAGAGGGTCACGACAGCTCTTGAAGAGCCAAGGCCTAAGTGGCTTACTCTCATCAACAATTCTCTGAGTGCGTGTGAAGAATTGAGGGGACCTACAATTTTACGCCGATTCCGAACGGGAAAGTTGAGAAGCACTTTTTTCATGACAGATTGATACTCTTGGAAGATTTGTATCCAATGTTAAACCCAATTCAATACTATGGCTGCACAAGGCCTGCAACGCGCAGAGAAAACCTCCTACTATGAAAGGGCCGTTACGATGATGTTACTTTTCGTTACTACTACACCAAATGAAAATAAATTGAATCTTTAAGTAACTTTTATACAGTTAATCAAACAGTAAACAGGATTTTTCTACAAAAACAAAATTTTCGCAAGAGTCACTAGACATATGAAGTAACGTTACTAATGCAATGTGTTACCTGTTTTAGTTAGTAACAAAAAATACTGAAACAAAAGGAACTAGAAGTTATTCTCTTAAAGTTAGAGTACTTGCATTTTATTAACATTTAACGGCTACTCTTCTTTCGTTACTTTCTAACCCTGCTTATTTCTTTTTGGTTCAAAGCCCTTACCAAAAGCATATCGGGGGGAAGGGTCTTACCCAACTGAACAAAATACTGACAACATCAAGGCAACAACTCAATTTTAGCCTACCAAGGACTTTCCACTTTCTGTAGAAGATGTGCTTACCACTTTGATATTGAACAGCATTTAACGAAAAGAACGAATTCATTGGTCAAATCAAACGACTTATACTGTACTGTCTGGGTACTTTATTGACGTTCTTTATAGGGTAAACTGTTGACACTACACCCTCACCATCATTTTGGTTAAGCAAAGTATTAAAAAAAAACAAAAGCAAACAACGTCTCATGTGAGTGAAAGTGAAACCCAAATAACAGCCACAGAACAGAATGTTCGGTGAGGTTCGGAGGTTCACAGTTAAACAAAAACCCTCATCAATTGCATAAAAAAGGAAGATTGATGTCGGTCGGTGTAATTAATGGAAAATTATATGGGTTTCGAGTTTTCATGTTAATTTATTTTTGAAATTGCACTTTTTTCAAATATTTATTAGACCCATGCGGGGAGTTATGTTTTTCAATTAGTTGGCAATGAATTCTACCGTCTGACACACTATCCACCAATCACTTGAAAAATTTATTACATTTTTGGTCACATAATATTTCAATTTGCATCGGATTATTAAGTTTAATTGTTTAGCAAAGTCTTATGGCAAGTCATCAGAAAAAAGATAAAAATATTTTTTTGTAATTACTTGGAGAAGTTTTATTAATCAAAATTTATGAGGAAACATGAAATTGAGTAAAAATCTAAGCAGGTTACAATCCTCTCTACCTAGGATGACATCATGTTTAAGTTGATGAAAATCCTCGCTTAATAAAACACATTTTCTTTCACAAAAGAACATTTTGCCCGTCAAGAGACATGAAAGAGTTTCATAAAAAAAAAAAAAAATACCAAAATATTTGTCCCCACAAATTTTTTTTCACGAAAATGTTTCAAAAATTATTTTCAAGAAGTCCTATCCCAGGCTGTGTCAACATTTGGAACCCTTTGCCTTCAGTCAAAAATATTCTTGCCTCCCGTCGACCTCACAATGTTGCAATGTAACCAACAGACAGACAGACAGAGAGACCCCAAAAATGCCACTTTACTTTTTTATATTTTTGAATTTAATCTTTAGCAGTTCGGATGGAATTTTTCTTGGCACAAGTCTGCTTTACCGAAATAATGCCCATCGGGAAAATATGTGTCCCAATCTCAAGCACAAAATACACACACACACCACCATACACGCCTCCATTTCGACTCGAATCAATATGGCCGCTCGGAAATCCCTCTTTTCGTACTTAATATAAAACTCAAAGAAAAACAACAAAAATCATCAATGAGAACTGAGTGCCGGGGACGACTGACACAACGCACGCTGATGTGGAACTCGAACAAAATGAATGCTGTAAGCCAAGCGAACAAGGATTTCGCATTCATTCAAGGCTCCTTATCTCCCTTACATTTTTGGTCGGTCTGTTTGTATTTTAAGGCTCATCAGGAAGAAGATTTTCCAAATTCAAAGGAATACATATATTTTTATCCTTCGAGTAGGGTTTATGAGCTTTGTGTAGTCGTTTGATGCTGGATGACTGGCGCACGGTGCGGGAGGCTGGTTTGGTTTGTGTAAATCTATTAGGGATTTTGTTGGTAAAATTTATTATAATGTTTTATGGATGCCACCAGCCAGCGCCAGCGCTCCAGCATAGCAGAGTGTTGTTTGTGATACCAACCGGCCTGGTACGTCGTTCGGTCGTTGGCCGTTTTATATGGCCGGCTTAGGGGCATTAGCAATTTTGAAAACTGGGTCAGTTGGAGCTTATAATGGAAATTTATTTTCACATAGTGAGGCTGTTATAAGGTTTGGTGTCGAAGAAGTAAATTTTGTAAATGCTGGGAACTGTGGGAGTGGTTCGAGTCTTTTATAAAGTCTTTGGTCTCGGTAAATTTTCTAGCTTCAAAATTGATAAATAACACTTTGGCTTGGGGAAAATTCATAAATAAATATTATTGAAACAATATTTAGTAAGTAAGAGGTTTAGTATTTGTTTAATTTGAAATATTGTATTTGTTTTAGTTTTGAACTGTCTTCTGTCAATGGAATGTTAAATTATAAAAATGAAAAACCCTGTTAGTTGAAATTTTGGGTTTTATAATTTCGAAATAAGGAAGTTTAAAGTTTGCTTTAGTTGAGGAAATGTTGTAGCAAAAACTAAAAGTCGCACGGAATGATCCATATTTATCCTTAACCTTTCAAACGAATTTTATTCTTCAGAAGAATCTTGTTTTGCATTTTTCGCAATCAAAAATATTTTTTATAAGGAAAAAAACACTCATACGCCACAGTGAATCGCAAATATTTTGACAGTAAACAGGAGAATTATGTACCTTACTTGATTGATTACCATTGCGTTGAATGCCCCATAATCTGTGTAAATTAAATATTTTGTAATAATTTCTTAGAATCGTTGTTTTTATGACTTTCTCTTATGAATTCTCGTTTCCTCAATAAATGTCAGTGTACAAATTTTCTGCGAAATTTTATTTGTTTTTCATTTATTTTTATTTTTATTTTTTTTAGAAGAAATCAGTTCAAACGTTCGTACACTCTGGCGTATACGTAATTTTTATTCGTTTTTTTTTGTTTTTTTTTTAAATCTTTGACATTGCACATAGTTTGAGTTATAATTTGGTATTCAAATAAGCTGATCAAAGATTCACTACCATCGTCGACGATCTTGCCATTGACGTTTCTGCCTCCATCAGCGCTACTTCGAGCAAGTTATTTCATATATCCCGATGGCTGGACGACGACGACCGACGCCATCCAGTTTCACATCCCAAGGCTTCACGTGCCGTGTTTTACGTCATTTGATCTGCATGGCTGTCTCCTTACATGAAACGTACCGCTTACACGAACTAGGTTACCAGCGAACTAGGTGTCCACGGGAGTCTTCCAGCTTTATTTTTGACTTTATTTCTGCTTCGCGGTAGATTTCATAAATCTCGTCATTGTATTATCCTTTCCAGAAAACGGTGTCAACTATTCTCCATAAGACTTTTCTCTCGAACGCGGCTAAGAGTTCAGACATCAGAGTGCCTCTAGCTAAGTACGCAAGTCACAGATCCGTAAGTGAGTACTAGCAAGACTATTGTCTTTCAACTAATCTTTTGAAATTTTTCGTTATTGAAACTTGACCTTTCGGTCGTTATTTTGTCACCTTAAAACTATCTCTGTATGACTTAAGGCTCTTTTACAGTCCCTTTCGTTGAAAACACGTCCTTAAAACTTATAACGAAAATGACAGCACGTCTAATCCATATACCATCCATAAATATAATCTCTATATTGCTTATAAAAAACAACACTATTAAAAGGAGTCTCCTTCACCTTGTGGTCCCTTATATTCCAAGTCAAGGACAAACTACTTTTGTTGCCATGCACTGAACACATCTACAAAAAACAAAATCCTAATCTCTTGTCCCCTACCTTAATGAGAATGACACAGATTGTGGCAGATTAAACTAAGGTCAAACAAAAGATTTTATCCACATGTACACATTCCACCTTGTATTACACGTAATACCCAATTTAGAATCCGAAGTGTCCATTCTTTTCGTTTTATGTAATTCACTTTTACTTTCTAAGCGGATTGAACTTTTTCACTTTCATTATTTTTTTTTTTCTAAAAAGTTGAAGTTGGTATTAATCATCTTACACAGTTTTGTGTCAGGTTTTTTTTTTGAAACACGGCAAAAAAACAAAAAAAATGTTATCCTCTCTCATAAAGTTTTTTGCTATCAACTTTGCCTACAAACATAACAACGTAAGCCGTTATCCAAACAAAATTTATTTATACCCAAATGGAACTCAAAGTCCCCAGTGTCTTATTTTGTACAACATCATTCCGAACGTTCACCAACTAGCACAACACATTCTCTATAATAACAGCAAATTGGGTCAGTTATGTTGACCAGGGCTGGACTTGTTGGGCCTTAGAAATAACAAACATTTTTGATAAAACTTCAAATTTGATTAGAAACAGACTTTCAAATCAAACTTGGCCAGTCCCATCCTGGTTCACAAGCATTCAAGTAAACTTTTGTTTGAACTTATGTTCACCCAGCACCTACCAACCTGTGTAGGCCCGATGTGGTACGGATACAGTTGTGGGACCGGGAACCGGAACGTCGTTCCATTAAGTTCCTCCAGAACGTGCCATACCAGTGCTATAATTAATCGCAAACAAGTTGTAGGTACTGAGCCCTGTATAATATTTTGTTTGTTTAGTTCCTGTTGGATGCAGTCATGTTGTTTTTGTAGCATCATTATGCAGATAGAGCTTATGTTCGCACACACACTCCACACATACTTACAACGTCATACATTATGTCCAAACAGAAACTTGTAGCACTCTCTGAAGTTTGAAGTGAAGCTCTTGCTCTTGCTCAAAATGAAACACAACTCAATAAAAAACAGAGTCCTCTTCCTTTGGCAACAGCAGCGGTGTTCGGTTCGTCTTGGGTTACCTTTACAATAACTGAAGTGTTCTTGGTTAATAAGCTGAACTAATGCGAGCCAATGTATGCAGGTATGGCAGTATGAAGACAAAAAAAAATAAAAAAAAAATAGAAGCCGGAACTACTTTGTATTCGACCCTACATACGAGTGACAGTGCCTTTGAAAAGGAAACGACAAAAGGACATTTAAAAAGAAAAAAAAAATGAAAGAAAAACTTTATTTTGCCAAAGCATACACGCTACACTAAGAAACGAAAATGTATCACACTTAGTTTCACCGCAAACTTGATGACAACCTGACTACACAGAAAGGTACTACGGTGTGGTTGTGGTTTCCTTTTTCTGGTTCCAAAAGGCACAGAGACCAGGGAGTGAGTTAAGTTCAAAGAATTGACTTTATTCAAAAGAGAGGGAGAGAAAAGACTATTATAGTTTGGTTCAGATCGTTTATAAGGATTCGGTTTGGTTCGGTGGACGAGCCAAGGGTATACATTGTTGGCTGGCGGGTTTTGAGTGATTTTCAAAAATAGAAACGTTTAGAAGTGGGTGCTTTGGTGGATCGTGGAAGGTGAAAACCGGTTTTCATTGTTATTATAACAAAAGTTAATTGGCTGTGAATTGTTTGGTTTTTGATAAAGTTGGAACATATTTTTATAGTCCTTGCGTGGGTTGGTTGTTCAGTTTAGTTAAGGGCTATTAAAAGTGGCTAAAGTGGAATATTGGATTTAACCTTAAAGTTGTCTATAGAAACAATAAATTTTAATTATTTCCTATTTCTAAATAGAATTTTTGCTTTATCTCTTTTCAGGTAAGATGTCAGTTTTTATGAGATTTTATTGTGATAAGTGATTGAAAAGAGCAATACGACGTTGTTTCATCATTAATTGGTAAGCGTTGCCTAATTAATTTTAAGTAAGGATGTCCTTTCCCACCTAGAGTGTTGGATTATTCAATCAGTTCACTGTGGAGTGCTTCAAGCCTGTGTCCCGTGTCCAGACATTGAAGCCAATTGCAAGGACCTGCTGAAAACCTTTAGGTATTGTTAATGTCACAGGAATTATCAAGAACTATGTGCTGAGAAGCTACTATGAGTCTACACAAAGTTTGATTTTTTTTTCTGAAGTTTTCTGCATTTTTGAGCCTGTTCACTATTTGAGGACGGCTCGAGGGTTCCCAAACTCCTCGTAACAGTGCGGTTCTTGATTTATATGGAATTATTTTTTAGCCGATAATTTTCTACCATTTGTGTCCGGGTCCGGGGTTTGCTTAAATAAGTTCGTATGAATGAACCCGCCAGTTTTACCTGCCAATATTCTAGCTTAAGGCAAAGGACTTTCTGGGCCGGTTCCTCATCGATAGTACGAACTAGACAGAATTGACCAAACAAGCAAGTGACTCCACCTGTTGATGCCCGGCTCACTTTGTGCATTTTCATTTATTTATTTATTTATTTATTTATTGTAGTTTGATATTTCTTACATTTATGTACTCTGGTACTCGCAATGGCCATGGTACATCATACTCGATTTATGATCCTCGAGGCTTGCATTCGTTTTTGTATTTTTGCAGATGGAGTTTCCAGCCTCAGGCCTAACTATGCTTTGATGGGACTAGTTTAGCCAAATAGCGTACTAGCCAAATATTCTGGATCCGTTTCTAGCAGCGGCCACTTTGTGGAAGCTGCGGTAATACTTCCACCAGTCCTAGATAGAGAACGTGTTGATTCTATTTGGCTGGCAGCTGACCGCCCATAATTATATAAATTTAATCAAAGCCTTTAGCCAAATCAAAATTTATTCAGTCACTGCCTAGATTCCGGAATCAATTAAAGTCCATTTGGTAACACAAACAATTTCCCTATTCAACTGAGTATACATCCTAAGCCGGATACATGACTGTTAACTGTGTCAACAATTAAATATCTCCTCACTCCCAGGATGTTGTACTATTTAAATTTGTTCCGCTGCCAATAAACACCCATGCATCCTAATTTTGGGTAATTAATTCTCATTAAATTAAATTCACACACGTGAACACATTATGCTATATGCCTATATGATGCTCTGTCGCATCCGTGAAAATTGGTTTCGAAACAAACGTCTAATACATGTCACTCTGACATAATCCATCCAATTAGCATCAATCCAACTAATTTCCCAATTCCAATAGGAATCGATTAAATCTATAAAAGCAGCTATGGGCTCTTCTAAATTGACAGTAAGCCAACGAAGCTACATAGTTTGCGACAACTACGCACATATCTACGTAAACATGTATGTATTAAGCACCTGATTATTTAAGTAATTTTTGTTCAGAGTTGTTAAGCTGCGACAAGCAATTATCAAATTGCGCACCCGAATTAGTGGAATTAATTTAAATTGCCCTTTGAAAATCACTCAAATTGAGATTATACTTTTCGGTTTTTGGGAGACGACTCATGCATAATTGCAAAGTATTTAAAACCTTGTTAAGTCGACTGGAAACTGATTTTTGTTGTTCGTTGGATGGCAGCTTGATTTAGGTGGATTTATTAATAATATGGAAATCAGTAGCCTTGCGAAATTATAGTTATTTTTGGAGATATGCTTTGGTGAGCTTGAGTGATTAAATTATAATTTGATTGTTTGCATTCGGTTAATGAGTTTAAACATTTATTAATTTGACCTTGAAAATTATATTGAGCAAAACTGACTCAATTCAATAAAAACATAATGATTGACTTGGTTGCAGGTAGATTCAACAAATTTGCTAAAACACAGTTGAAATAAAACAAAGCTACCATCAGCGCTTTGGAAGAAACAAAATGAGCTTTGCAATCAAGAACAACCAAATTCAGTTCAACCACTTACATTTCGTAATGACAAATTATTCTCCTTGACTATTTTATTTGAAGCTCAAGTATCACAATTGAAAACATACCACATCCAAAGCAACAAAAAAGAATTCAAAATGATGAAAACTTTCAAATAATCCTCAAAAACACCCAATTGAAACTAACGAACAAAGCTTGAAAGTAATTGAACATAAAAAAAGTACAAACAAAATTCTAAGTGGGTTTTTGAGCCAAATACCGTTGTTCGGTTTGAAAAATTAGAGCAAAATCAAATGCTGAATAATAAAAATGCAACTTAAAAATAGAAAATATCCAAATGATTAAAGAGAAAGGAGAAAAAAAACTCCTTTCCAACATCCAGCAAGAATACCAAATTAGTGCAATTCGGATGGGCATGGCTGAGTTTTTCGAACTCTGCTAACCCAAATACATATCGAATAAAGAGCTATTTTATGATTTTCTCCATACTTGATTTATTTTGTTGATACGATATGAAGAAAAAAACTCTTGAACTTGTCACAAGTTAAAGTCGCATTGTATGTTGGAATCGAACGTGACGAAAGACCCATAAGACTTATAGAAACTAATGGCTAGAATATCCAAAGACGGAATAAAAAAGAATTGTCAAAGACTCTCATAAATGGGAACTTGGTCATGGATTAATGAACTAATGGCTGAAAAGTGGCTTCTTGAGAATTGCAGTCACGTTTTGTTAATTTTTTTTCCTCGTTTCTTTTTTGCTCAGTTTTGTCAGTCCATCACTTTCGAATAATATTTTAAAAATTATTGAACACTAAAGAAAATACTTATCTTAGCTAGCTCACGTAGAAATATTTGCAAAGGAAGATTTTATAGCTTAACGTAATTGGGGCTGAGGATGACTCAAACAAACGGATGATAGAAATCAGAGGTCCGCGAACGTGGCTCTGAAGGAGGCGAAAAGACTGTCCTATTGTATGGAATGGTTATGACCACCGTTTCCTGACAACCACAAGGTCTAATCCACAGCTTGAAAGAGGTTTAACGAACTTTCTTTATTTAAATTAAACCAATTATTTCATCTGTTTATTAAAATACCAAGTATACGCCAGAGTGAACCAAAAGCGGTCATATGACTGCTCTATATCGAATTATTGGGTCGTTTCGATGCCGATGCGTAAAAAAGGGCTCTCCCACCATCAAAACGCACCGGGTCACACTTCCGCCACTGCCACGGGCGAATTCTTCGGAAAGGGTTGCAAACTGCTGCTCCACCACTCATTCTCTCCAGATTCGGCCCGTGCGACTTTTTTTTTGGTTTCCACCAGTAAAACATTAATCAACATTTACTAAAACATTTCCTTTAAAAATAAAAATTAAAAGACCACCGAGTTCAAAGCTGCATAAACTGTTTTAATCAGATTGCAAATCCTCTAATAGGTTTGCCCCCGTACTCACGTGTAAAACTCGTTTTTTTTTGTGTTGATTTCAATATTCCATAATCACCTCGATGTTTTATACCACGCGCCTCAATTTATTTGAATTTTAAGCATCCTCTATGCGTTGCTCTCTAGCTATCTATCATTCATAACCTACCCGGCCCAAACCCGTTATTCTGACGAGTGTTCTATTTTTATTCAGAAATTGTTTACTCATGATAGCATGAATGGTAAGTACTGTTAAATCCTAAATGGCTTTTTCAAGAGCTACCCATTTGAACGTGATCCAAATGAATTGTTCCTACAATCTCTTCGACCCCTGCCATCAGTAGGTACACCAGGATAACATGGAAAATGTTCAGTTCAGATAGTTTGAAGTTGGACAAGTGGGTGTGCTGCGGAGGAGTCACCTTATCAGCAGGGAACGGCTTCTGCTCCGGTGGGCACCACCAACATCACCAAACTGGATGTTTTACTGATTTGCAATTCATGAAATGTTGTTCGAGCAATGGATTTCACGACTACGACAAAAAAAATAACACGCCCGGCACGCCAACGCGCAGCCGATGAAAACCCAATGCTCATTTCGAAACTCATTCGCACCATCTACTTGTCGCTCTGAATATTAAAAACTCAGCGCTTGTTTGACACGGATTTTTGAAGCAACAGTGGTGACGGAATATAAATCGAACTGCATTTTGTGTTCGATCCGATTGGCAATGGAATGTAGGGCCATCATCAATATTCGTAAGGGTGCATCTTCATTGATAATTCACAAAACTTGTTTTCAAATGAGACAAGTATGCCATTTCTCTAATAATAACTTTGTTTAGACACTTTTTGACCAATTATTGTTCATCAGAAGCTCTACAAGTGTATAAGTGGCTCATAAGAGGTTTCCGGTTTGACATCTTTACTAGTCATCATGCTCTCTATGTCTACGTGTAGATTTGCATAAACACAAAACATTTGACATCAAATGAGACATTTTATCGGTCCACATTTATCTATTGATTTGTTTTTGAACTTGACTCAGTTATAAGTAGCGGATTTAAATAACAGGCATTCCGGTTACATAATTAAACTATTCATAATGAAACTGGTCGTATTTGAATTTTGAATGTGAAATATAGAAAAATTATGAATACTTAAATTTTATGGTGGGAATGTCATTGGATTCGATGAGGGGATCTTCATTTCTAAGGGTAATTTATGTGGTGCAATGGAAATTTTTATTATGAGAAAAATTACTTTAAGTACGCTAGAAGGCTAGCGTGAAGTTAAGATTTCGTTTACGAATCCCATGAAAAAGCAAACTTTCTCGTTGAAGAAGATAAAAAGGAAGATTAATTATAGTGATAATGACAGATTTCCTCTTTTAAATCAGTATTTTGCAAAAGACCAAGAGATACTGACAAAAAAGTCTTGTGACCATCATCATCATCATGGTCGACCTGGCCGTTGAAGTTTCTGCCATCATCTGCTTCACGATCCGGATCCGGTCCGGGCCTTCTTCAGGAAGTATTAATATATGTAAGACTTATCTGCATCCAAAGATCGAGCACAACTCCAGTGTCTGGGCTGGTACGCCAATTACATACTTAAGCCTCTTGAATGTTATTCAAAAAAGAGCTCTTAAAATGGTTGTTGATAGAGACATCACTTACTCATTCACTTCTTTAGATCACCGTCATCTTCGTAACGTTTCATGTCTCTATCTGTTTTATCGATACTTCTACGATAAGTGCTCTTATGAAATAGCCAGTTGCATTCCTCCTGTTAAACAAATCGCCCTTAATTCTCACGCGCTTCTATGAATGCCCATCAATTTACCCCCGAGCTCAACTTTGGACGTACTCTCAAGTATAGAGAATCGTTCATTAGCCGGACTACGCGAATATGAAAATCTCTTCCACACTCTGTCTTTCCCAATAATTGCAATCAATCAGGAATTCATGACCAATGTACACCGACACAGTGTCTCTGGCATAATAAGGGTATACAAATCTCCTTGAGTGGGTACCTACAAATCGTATCAAGAAGAAAGTTCTTCCACGTATCCCGATTTTTGGCCGACGCACGCCATCCAGCTTTGCACTTCAGGACTTCGGACGTCCTGATTTACGCTCGAATCACACAACTCGTGCTCCTCTACCTTAATAGTTGTTATTTTTCTGTCAACATAGACTGACTATTTAGTGCCCCAGTCCATCGAGTCTTCCAATTTAGCACTTCCAGTCTTCCAGGTTTAGAACGCAGGTGTTTGAGGACCTCAACCATCTTGGCGTGGTAGGCTCGAACTACCTGGATACGCTTGTTGCATGAGCCCTTGGTGAAACCTGGATTGTGGGGCCACCATAATGAGATTGAGAATATGATTGATACCTATTCAAATTTTTGACAGCAAACATAACCTTATTTCATTTAGTTTGACGTTACAGTTGCATATTCAAAAAGAATCTCCTTCACAAGTATTTTATTTACAGTTCACTATTCATGCGACAATTCCTTCTAATATTTAACAACGCAAACATGCGACGCCTCTTTTATGCTTTAATCATTTCTTGTAACGCAATTACTACATCGTCACATGCTCAAAAGATGTTTGTCAAGATGGCAACCAATTTGGTGATGTTATAACCACATTCTTTCGTTTCTTCTTTTTCCTTCTTTCATTTCGTATTCATACTTTCGTTTTCATTTGAAAATATTGTGTAAATTTGAATAATTTTATCAGACCCATAATTTATCTAATTTTTAATGGCTGCATTATAAGGCAATGTCTTTTCCGGTGAACAGAGAATATTTTAAAATGTGAGTTTAACTGTTGAAAGAAGAAAAAAAAAACGATGAAGCTATTTTGACTTTTTTCAGAGCTAGTAATAATAACAATCACAATTGGTGGAATATTTGAATATTTGTTTAAACATGCAATTTTGTTGCAAAATTTATTCAACAATTATTGTTGTTTTTTTTTGGCTACTTGAATAATTTCCATTCGATTTGGAAAATAACGCAGGTGGTGCTGTGAAAATGTAAAAAAATTTTGACAGATGATGTCAAAAAAAAGTCTCAGTAGGTATAGTGGAATTGTTGAAAAAATCGAATTTTCGTTAATTGCGAAATTCCCTTAATAAACAACACGCAAAAGCTTTCACGATCCCCATCATGTCCAGCGTCCAATTATTATCATTTAATTTTCGTCCATTTCACTTCTCTTGTCGAATTTAATGGAGGAAGACTTTTTCATACGCCTCTCCTCGTAGACCGTAGAATCACAAAAAACAAACTTAACATGCACACATAGCACATACGGCACCAAACAGGGACATCCATTAGTGTGAATCTTCCTCCTAGACATCCTTTTTATATGAATCTAGTCCAATGACCCAAAAACAAGCTTTGAAGTGACTAACAGCAATAAAGTGCATTAAAAACATCACTTGGTTTGAATTTACGAGTAGGCAGGTCCTTTAGCTGATGTGCCAATTCTTGGAAAAAGAAAAACGTATTCATATCGATTTTTTTCATCGTTACAATCACACTCACTGCAGAGAATACTTATCGTCCTTAAAAAGAATCATTCATATAATTCTTGCGCCTCCTACCCAGAAAAAATCCCAAATAAATTAATTCGACCGCATTTTTTTTATCGTTTGCTCCTTCCATCGTTACACAGTGAATAAAAGGAAAACAAAAACTTTCTTAACTGAGTAAATCCCAAATCAAATAGTCCTCCTCCTAGTCTCGACCGCCACATCCTTCCAATCCGTCTTTATTGCAGGTCACGTATAGATGAAAAAATGAATTGATGCTATTTAAAATGACTCGTCCACGTCCTTAAAGAAGAACCTCTATTCTTCTTTTTCTCGCTCGACTTTCAGGATCCTCTCATTAATAATTTACAAGCAGAAGTCCTTTTCGGGTATTGTACCTACTCTGGGATTGGGATGTTTTGAATATTTTACTTAAATTTCGGTCTAAGGTTTATGAACATTTTGTAGGTAAGGTACTTCTCCAGAGTGAAGACTTTGGGTGATTTTTTTAAAGTCTACCAATATCCAACATTATCTGCTTCTGATGGAATTTCAGTATTTGAATTAGGGGATGAATTTTTTCAGATTATGTACGAATATGAGCTTTTGTTGTATGTGTATACGTGGAGGCTCGAATAGGTCCATTTTAAAATTTGGTATTTTCTTCTTTCAAGCTCTTATTTATTGGGGTTTTCCATAGATTTTTTTCAAGTCTGACCGAAAATTTCATAGAATCTGGCTGCGATAGAGAGTTGAAGTATATTTTTGGATACATTTTTCATAGGATTCTGTAGATTTATGGTTATTACCTTGGAGAATGTTTGTATTGTGTTAAAAAATCCCTTTTATCTTTTATAAAATTGTTTATCAAAAATGAATAATGAAATATTTGCGGTCTTGTTTTTTTCTTTGTTGACATGAATGTGTGTCATGAATGTTTGTGTCATAAAATTGCTTAAAACTTATTGATTGTGTAGTTGAAAAAAAAAATCAATACCCTTTTAGGTCCCTTTTATACACTCGCTTTTTTTTGTAAGCGGATCGGATAATGGGGACTTTCGCAGAGCTGAACATGAACAGAAAATTTTGTGGGAATATTTTTATTAAGCTTGTTTCGCTAGACAGACGAAAAAGCTATACATTCCCAATGGCAATATTGCATTTTGCGATTATTTCTTGAAATAGAAATTGAAAAAATACACGTGTAGTGTCCCTTATAATTTTTTGACGTAGGGGATGTAAGCTCATCATATGGAAACTGTCGATTGTTTTTTTTTTTTTTTTGGCATAGTAAAACAATCGATATTTCAATAATTGAAAGCTATTTTCAGCTCGGAATTTCGACAGATTCAATATCATGCATCGGATTTGAACTACTTCAGGGAAATATTGGAGGAAAATTTAGGTTGAAGAATGATCTGACAAGCCGCATTTTCATCGCGGCATCTAGTCGTACATTAACAAACAAAATTGTTGCATCTGAGGACTAAGAAATTTCGCATGTCGAGATGGCCATTAGATTGCTACTAAAGGGTCCGCAAAATAACTTTTTTTTTGAAAATGCTATAAAAAAAAGAACTACTGAATATTTTCTCAAATTTCTTTTTTTATTTGAAAGTACAATCCTTCCGGTTAATAATGGAAAATAATTTCATTCAAATGGCTGCTTCGGCTGACCATGCAGTAGCCTACACGATCGGTCCAATTTTTAAGCACATTATAGATTGTCTGCAGCTGTATTTCACCAATGGCTTCACGAATGTTGTCCTTTAAAGCTTCAATTGTCTCTGGCTTGTCGGCGTAACACTTATCTTTTACGGCACCCCACAAATAATAGTCCAACGGTGTCAAATCGCAGCTCCGAGGAGGCCAAACAACATCAGCTCTGCGGCTGATAATGCGATCTTTAAAAACAGGGCGTAAAACATCGAGTGTAGCTTCGGCTGTGTGGCACGTAGAGCCGTGGCCCGTTTTCACTTTTTACCTTGCAAAAATCATAGCTCCTAAACGAAAAAAGATATCGCTTCAATTTTTTTTTATTTAGCAGGGAATTTTCAAAGCTATGTTTCGTGAAAATTTTAACAAAATATGTTCACAGGGTGTTTCAGAATTAAGTCCAAAAGTTGGAAGTTTTTTCAATGTCATAAAAATTGTTAAAAATAATGGCGAAAAATTTGTTTTTGTGAATGATTAGAGAACAATTAATTTTGGTATAGCAGGAAAAAGAAAAAAAAATAACACTTGAATAGTCATAAAAGCAAAAAATTTTTTTTTTTTTAAGTTAAAGTTTTTAAGTATTATAATTTTTGATATGCAACCAATCAAACCATCAATATTTACATTCAAAATCAAACAGGGTGTTTCAATTTAACTGAAAATTACCATAATTTCAATATTTCAATGAAAAAAACAACCCTCAAATTAGAAAAAAAGTGTTTTAAAAGTACGAATATGGAAAAAAAAATAAAGCATAAACGTTAGATTTGTATCTTGTTTTATTCTTAATAATTTACTTATATTATTTCTTGAAAACTATCATCTAAATTCAATGTTGAATCTAATAGATCTAACATTTCTGGGGAGTATTGTGCTTTCAGTTCTTTTTGATTTCTAGCATGCCTTTTGGAAGAAATAAGTGGATCTGATGAGATTGCTAGCATAGTAAACAGGTCTTCATTTTGCCGAATTCTTGAAACCTTGCATTGCATGTATTTTGATACCTGTATCTTTTGTAGTCCTTATTTTTGCATTCCTGAGCTTCTTCTGATAGTTCCCCAAGTGGAAGTGACTGATACTCCATAATATTTTGACTATGAACCAAAATTTTATGAATAGTAGGGGTGAGTTGGTTTTCTGGATAAAGTTGTCTTAATAACACTTTTGTTTCTCTTGTATACTCCCCAAATTTTACTGTATTAACTTTTTCTCGACAGTTTAAGACATTAAGTATTATTTGAAGCCTTTTAATAATTTCTTCATTGACTCCAGTTATTCGGGCAGCTGCATCCGGTTGTTCAAAGAATCGCCTGGAAGTATTGCCATCATTGGTATTTCCAAACCCAGGCTTAGGTTTATCCACATCAAGTCCAAGTTCTTCATGGAAACGCTTTTGAATATCCTGCTTCCTCTTTTTTTCTAACTCTTTGATTCCAATAGAGCTATCCTCTCCTTCCTTAGCAATCGTATAGCTAAGTTTCAAAATGAATTCCATGCACCTAATTCTAGCATGCAATGGAGAAATCCCATACTCGTAGTTATGTTCGTCCGTAATATCTCCTTTATCCTGTGCATTAAACTTCTTTTGAGTTTTTTTGCAAATAGGACATGACCGTGTTGATCTATTTTCCGTTAGTTCATTTAAAACTTTCCGATCAATCATAGTTAAAAAGAACTCGTGTTTAACTATTAATGTTACTTTTTCATTCACTTAATAAGCTGTTGGTTGAATATTTAATATTTGATTCCGGATATCGTTGATTGTCATATTTATAAGATCGCCAGTTTCCTTAGAATATTGAAATTGAATAGGTCGACAGAAATGAACTGATGATGGGCGAGGGTTTCTCCAAATTTCACCATTTGGGCAATTTAACCTGAGTGGAACAACTGATGCCATAAACATGTTTTCGTCCGATTCATTTCCTGTTGAGTTAATTTTTTGCTTGTACGCACTTTGGTAAGATGATCCATCGCAACCCCATTTGCTCCTTAATGTAAGATCTGTTGGTAGTTCAAGAAGCTGATTCTCGGTTTTGGTTTGTAACAACCTCTTTGCTGTATGATCCATGATGTCCTGAAGCTTAACTTATGCCGATACTTCCGTGATTTCCAAATTTTTGGGAACTGCCTCTTTTTTTGCCATTGTAATGTTATTGTAGGAAGGCAAAATATCTACATTGTGCTTTCGCAATGATGTCCGCAGGATCTTATATTTTTCTTTGGATAGACCTAAATCAATAAACAATGCCAATGCATTTTCATTGGTAAATTTTACTGGATCACTTTGAGGGGTTGGAATACTTTCTTTTATTCTTTGTACTCGAATTGGACTTGCAGCTGATAATGCTTTGACAACAAAACTCTTCGTATTTTCATTTTCCTGACGGTATCTCCATTCTAAAGTTTGAGAAAGATTTTCGGTTGTTATCTCTTCTGTGACATGCAATAACTTTTGCCTTTTCGTATACGCTGCACATTCTTCAAATTGCTTCTTTGGTCTCCCTCTTGATCCACTTGATGAACTTGGAAGGTTATCTGTATCTTCTGTTGTAGTTGTATCGAGGCGCAGAGTTGAGGAAAGCCAATCCCTGTTCTTCTGGAAATTTATTTTTGATCGTTTCGCTTCATTCCATTTCTTTTTTGTCGTATAATAAAAATTTAACAACAATGATTCGATCCCCGGTATATTTTTATCGATTAGGTGAAATTGTCTCATAACAGTGGCAACGAAGTCCTTAGGGCTCTTAACATCATGGTCAAGAAAAATTTCAAACAATCTACTGTACGATATATCCATTACGAATTTGATATTTAAACTGATAATTCTTTTTATATCAACAGCTATACTTAATCCTCATTTTTTTATGTCTTTCCAATGAGGCTTCCAATAATAGGTACTTAGATTAGTTTGCATAGTAAAATTATTTGCGTACCTAATCCTGTTAATTTCACTACCTGTAACCCTAATAAGAATAAATATTTAATTCCATATAAATAATCTTCGATTAAAATAATTTTTTTTGGCTACCTGTAATCTACCTGTAACCCTTATATGTATTAATTCTTAATCCAAATACAGTAATCTGTCAAAAATAAATACCTGTGCACAACAAATCTTATAGAAAAAAGTAATGGCAGGAATCATCATTGTTTTTTTATTATTTTTTTAGAAATAGGTAATCCCCAAACCATAAATTTTTTTTAGCTATTCCACTCATTGCACTTATTTAAGTACCTAAATTAAGTCATGCAAATCCAAAATAAAGGTTGCGACAAAAAAATTAATTATATTCTTTTCATGTGAAAAAAACTTAAAAAAATGACTTGAACCAATTAAATTGCCATAACTCGGCTTTATGCAACTTTACGCAGCTGAGTTTTTGAGGACATGTTAAGGAATATGTGGGCATTCATCCCTCACTTAATTTGGTTTGACGGGTTTTGACGTTTTTTATATGAGCCAAGTTAAAATTCAAAAATAGGTACAAAAAGTGATTTTTTTTTCATTAAAAAAAAGATATGCATTTTTTTCCAAAATTTGATTAAAATAATGTCAAACTTTTCAACAAAAAAAAAAATGGATTTTCTTGCACCGTTTTTCTAATATTCAAGTTCGAAGTGCAACAAAAAACAAAAAAAACTATTTTTTTTTATATTTTCTGACTTTGATCGGCTCCTCAAGCCAAACCGTTCATCTAATATTTTTTTGTTTTTGGATTCTTACACTTTAAACAATTCTAAACAAAATGTGATTTTTACTTTTTCAAAATAAAATCACGCGAAAAATGATTTTTGCCACGTTTCTCGCCTAAACGGGCCACTGTGACGTCCTTTTAAAACCAAATGTTGCCAATATCCTCCTCTTCAATTTTTGTGAACAAAAATTCGTTCAACATGGCCCGATAACGATCGCCATTGACTGTAACGGCCAGTCCTTGCTCATTTTCGAAGAAAAATGGCCCAATTATGCCTCTGCACCAATCCAACAAACAGTGACTCGTTTTGGGTGTATCGGCTTTTCAATGTATGCGTGCGGGTTTTCTGTGCCCCAAATGCGACAATTTTTCTTGTTTACATACACCGCCAAGATCAAAATGAGCTTCATCTAAAAGATGATTTTTTTGGCAAAATTGGCATCTTCTCTAAGTCGATCGCAGGCCCTCTGAGCGAAGCGAAAACGCATTGGATGGTCAGTTGTCTTCAACTCCTGAACCAATTGGAATTTGTATTGCGTCATACCAAGGTCTTTATGCAAAATTCGTCTCAATGATGTCTCCGAAGTGTTCAATTTTTGAGAACGACGGTGAATTGATGTTGATGGTGCTTCACGCACACTTTCTGCCACAGCAGCAATATTCTCGGGTGTTTCTTTCACTTTTTTCACAAGATAACGAACATACGGAGCTGACGGTGCTTCTCTTCTTCCAAAATCCGTACGCAATTTTCGCACACATTCTGCAACATTACCATGATTTTCAAAGTAATGTCGCAATATTTCCCAGCGTTGTTCAAGCATACATACACAACTATATTCGTTCAGCGAAAGGATAAAACTAATTATCTGTCACATCAGACATGAGCTAAGTGTTACCATGCACGAAATAAGCACTAGTTGAAAAAAAAAAAGTTAGATGGCGGGACCTTTACAATGATGTATCATTGTAGTAGCAAGTGGGCTACAGTATGATGTGCTTTTTGGTTTCCAGCCAAGGTTTTGTTCGCCGGTCTCGTCAAGGTCTTTTTGAAGAAACTTTAATTATATACAAAATATGTACGGTGCGGTGATCATGTACGGTAGTCTAAGCGGCGGAGGATCGGTAGGTACAATGCCCCTTGTACCACGGTTCAGCAGGTAACATGCCCCTGATAGAACGGATCGACAGGTATAATGCCCCTGGTGAAGGTAAATGGTAGGCGGACGCGTTTCCGTAGATCAATAAGTTCCATAGTCTCAAAACGGACAAAAATGTCTCCAACATCGAAACCCCATGCTGGGGGAAGCTCCGATGATGAATGAATATTAATTAATTGAAACTATTGTATCATTTGGTATTCGTGGTAGAGGCTATATAAGTTCGATAATACTATTCTACTTATAATATTTTCCAAAGAGAAATTATTTTTAATTTGAAAAGCATGTGACTTCGTTACAAAAAACCTGAAACCATAAAAAATACAAGGAAAATATTGTGCCATTCTACCGGCCAACTCAAAAAGCTGACAAAGGAATATTGACTCCCACACTTGATTATGACCCACCTTTTGTGTAAACAAATATGAGGTTGGGTCAACAAGTACTAAAGCTCATCGTCCGATAAGCATATTTCGGACGATTTAAAGTTGGTTCCCATATCATAGGTCAAAATTATAAGTAAAAGTGTTAACAAAGCGCATTTAAATATTAATTCAAATCAGATAATCTCGTTACAATAAATTCGTGATGAGCTTAAATAATTTATGCCGATACTTAATTTGAATTCCATTCAAATGCTGCAATGCGGATCGCACCGCACCTCATTGAATATGACGAATAAATCTTGATGACAATAATTGACAATATCAGACTTACAATTTGTCACATATCTCGCATCATTCGTTGAATGCATTCGCAATATTCAGGACAATTTATTAATAAATTCTAATTTTAGATCACCGCAGCCAAAAGCCAACTCGTGTTTCAATATTTTAAAACTGCAAAACAGAACGATTAATTAATTTGCTTGCAGATTGGTGTTTCTGGTTTAGGTTCAAATGACTGCATTGGGCGTGACGATAAAAACGAAATTACACTGCGTGGCGTTGAATCTCTGACGAAACGAAAGTGTCAACCAAAAAAAAAAAAAAAAACAACAAGACCGACACGATGCATGGCGGGCATATAAATTAATAAGTGGTATTTATAAAGTTGGCAAAATATTAAAACTGATGAATACAAATCTGATGGACTGAAATAATGTAATTGACCTAATAAGGTGTGCTTGGCTTTGCTTTGCAGATGCTAATTGTGATTTTTATTTTTTTGTATAGAAAAAGGATTTAATAAATTGATGGCATATTTTTGGTGCATGATCAAAATTAAGCGCCTTTGCGTTTTATTGGCTTATGTGCTCCCACCATGGTCGAACAGTCACCAAAAGCAGAATATCTTTTTTAAATCAAATTCGACTCAGGTGAAAATCAGGTTTATTAATAAGAATTTATCACTAAAAATTAAGTTCCGCATAACGCGTCGGTGATGAAACAAAACCAATTTATGTTTTATTTCTTTTCTGTTTTAATATTGCGTATTTCTAATGGCAGAATGATTAATTATAAATGCTTGGGCTTGTTTGCATTTTTTTTTTTAATCAGGTTTTTCCTCGCAAGTTGATTGAATTCGTTATCGTTATTTGTTTTAATGACGAAAAACACGATATTAATAAGTTAGTAGTATCTAATTGTTTAAATGATGAGTTGTGTGTATTTATACACCGCTCATGTTTGTTTTATTAATTTCAGGTTTATGATGTATGCTTTTATTCGTCATTTAAAAACATGAAAGAGTCTTTGAAAATGGGCTTTTAATTTGTCTTACAGGATTTTTTGATTATAACCACTTTCAGGTTTTACATACAGCTTACAACTGTGATTGAAAGCAAACCATAAATAAATGAAACTTTTGTTTGTGAACAGGTTTTCAACCTTTTGTTTTGAAAAACTGGTTGAAACTTACTTATGGTTTCGCTACAGTCCAGATTGGACCAGGGCCACATCCAACAAACGTCTCCAGCCAGCTCGCTCCCTAGCTAGCTGTCTCCAGTTTCACACGCCAAGTTGTTTTAGGTCCTCTACCACATATGTGCACCATCTGAGTCACGTTCTTCCTCTTCTGCAACGTCCTACCAGGTTGGATTCGAAGACTCTACGGGCCGGAGCATTGTTTTCCATTCGCTCTACGTGACCCAGCCACCTAAGTCGTTGAACGTTAACTTTTCGGGCTAGGTCAGTGTCGCTGAGCACCTCGTACAGTTCTTAATCGAAACTTCGTCTCCATTCTCCATTTATGCAGACTGGACTAAAAATCACTCGAAGAATTTTTCTCTCGAAGCAGTCCAAAGCGTTTTCATCATATGTTGTTATAGTCCATATCTCTGCACCATACCAGGATGATGAGGGTTTTGTACAGTGAAACTTTAGTTGCTCGAGAGAGGACCTTACCACTTAATTTCCTTCTAAGTCCAAAGATGCAGCGATTGGCAAGAGCCATCCTTCGTTTGATTTCAGCGCTGGTGTTGTCTGAGTTTATAAAGCGGATCCTAGGTAGACAAAGTCCTTAACTACCTAGAAGTTAAATCTGTCGATGTTGACGTTGGCTCCAAGACGTCGATGTTGGTTGTTCTTTCTTGTTGACAGCATTAACTTGGTCTTGTCCTTGTTAACCGCTAGACCCATCTTCCTGGCCTCCGTCTCAAGGCTCACGAACGCTCCACTGACATCACGATGTGTTCTTCCAGTTATGTGAATGTCGTCCGCGTATCCTAGTAGCTGGACGGACTTTTGAAAGACTGTGCCTCTGGTGTTGACGTTGGAGTTTTGCACAATCTAAGAATGATGTTGAAAACTCGCATGACCGCACATCGCCTTGTCTTTAGGTTTTTTCTGACCATGATGGAACAGTGTGAGTTTTCCATTGTCATCTTTCACAGACGGACGAGTTTTTCTGGGATGCCAAAACTAGACATTGCTCTATACAGTTGGTCTCTTAAGACACTGTCATACGCGGCCTTGAAATCGATGAAAAGGTGGTAGGTATCGGTTTGAAGTTCCTGGGTCTTCTCCAAGATCTGCCGTAGAGAATATTTTTTTACATTTTCAATGAAAATTTTATTTCATTATAAAGTTTGGACTCTGACATTTATTGTGAAAAACAATATCATTTAAATGGCTGCCTCGGTAGTTTCCGCAGCATGCAATTGTAACGAGGTAATTTTTAACCAATTTTTCGCACATTTCGGGCTGCAACTCGGCCAAAACTTGAGTAATTTGGTTTTTAATGCGTCTTGAGTTCAGGGAACATTCGCGTAAGCACGGTCTTTTGCGTAGCCCCACAGAAAAAATCTAATGGTGCCAAATCCTATGATCTTGGTGGCCAACTGCGACCAGGAAACTTCTCGCGCAATAAAGGCATCCCTAATTGGTCGTGTTGTGTGCTTCCACTCTCTCCGAATTTCTTCATAATTTCATTGATCGATGGTGGACTTTCCGGGTCTTAAGCCACACTGATTGAAAATTCTTTATTAGTTTGATAATGAGATTACTGCAGGCCTCTGCATATACCCTGAGGCACGGTACTTCTCTTGCGGCCGGAGAACTTATTCCCACTCGATCTTCGTGACTTAACCTCCTATGTCAGTGAACCTAAGTCATATGGTTCTATAAGTACTTAGTCTTGGTATCGCGAGAGCAAACAACTGCAGACGGCTTCTATCAAAATTTTAACTGGATCGGACTCGTAGTTTTGTTTTGAAATATCAACTTTCAAAAATTGGTTAAACGAATTTCAACGTGGTTTCACGTCGTCTTTTGATAAGCCACGTCCTCAAAAATGTCTGCCAGAGACAATCTCATACTCAATCTCAATCACTTCAGAAGATTGCGTTTTCTGGTCTTCACGAGATGGTTTACCACATCAAAGGTCTGTACTATGCCAAACTATCGAGGAAATTTGATGCCAATTTGCAAAAGCATTCATGAAGATTGTTCTGAACAATTCATGTCAAAGACCTATTTTGCCGTTGACGAACGAACCAACGTTGTCTTTAGACGTTCTTAAAGTACTGAAGGCAAGATCTTATATGTGTAGCAGACTTATGAGTTTATGACTCTCTATAGATGGTTCAAAAATAATCTCCTTTTTAAACATCGGATATACGACCTTATCCTTAAGTCTATTACCCTAGCAGAACCATTTCATAAGCCAGCCCTGAAAAGTATTCACCATTTTGTAACTAATATGTTGCTAATTTGTGCCGCAAGAATTGATTTTGTTGCTCAACAAGTTCTTTTTTTCTTTTCTTTTCTAAAAAATGACAAGTATACGCCCGAGTGAACGATAATTCGAATATCTGTATAAATCCTCATAAAGGATTGTTCAAAGAGAAAATATGAACAAGTGAGAGCATATCTGAGTGTGCTACAGAAGTCAATTTACTAGACAGCTGATTGATAAAGAGATTTATATGTCGCCTTGTGGATATCAAGTCAATCTTAAGCATCATCCTTACTTTAAAAATCAATAAAGACGCAACAATCACAGCATTATGAATTCCATAAATCCACAACTTTATTGTTTTTGTTTCCTTTTTGGTTTTCAAAGTTTTAATATTCGAAATTTCTCTATTGCAAATGCCTCTTCACATTAACACAACATTTTAAAACTTCCCTTTTTATTAACCTAATAAAAACAAAAATTGTTTCTCCAATGAAATTATTTCAAAAATTAACTTTATGAATTCCAAATTTCCAAAAATTTGCTTGCATAAATAAAATCTCTCAAACGAAATTCTCCAAATGAGCCGAAAGGCTTGCCAGAAAATCTTGCCTTCCACCACAATTATTTAGCGGCACGATGCTATCAATTAAAACTCACTCAGTCTACAGTATAGAGTTACTGCTTGACTCCTTTCGACTGCAAGAGTATAAAATTCCACAATTCCCTTCACAAAGAAGAATCCGACTCCGCCCAAGGGCATTTTCAAGAGAACAAAAAACAAAAACTTTCTAATAAAATTAAATTAAATAGCTCACCAAGGGTTTCAAGTTGTTCGAGTTTGAGAGCAAAAAACGAAACAAAACAAAACAATATCCAAATTAGAAGTTTTCTTTCAAACTGTATCCTTTGTATATCCTTTTCATTTTATCTAAGGCCAAAACATTTAAAATATTTCAAGTCTAAATTTGAATATTACAAAAATATCTAAACATCAAAAATTTTGAAGTTTTCACTCAGAAAAGAAGAATGTTTTGGAAAACTTTTTCTATGCCAAAACATGAAATCTAACCCTTGAGAGAGCTGGGTCGAGATCGAGAGAGCGAGAGAGACAGTTAGAGGTCATTAAAAACAATCACCCATGACCTTTTTTCTTTTTGCTACACTACACTCAGATATAACACGCTCAGAGGAGGCGCGAAACTTCCGCCAACAGGCTATAAAACTGTTTGCAAAGTAATAAAACGCCAACGGGTTCCAATTAATTTTTTTTCCCTCTTTTCTTCCGTTCATTTTTTTTTTCTATGGCTTCAAACTTTTTGACAAATTTATCCTTAGAATAAAGAAAAAAAAATCACGCTTTCATTTTGTGTATTGTGTTGGGCCCAAAGTATTTCCTCAAGCGTTCGTTTCGTTTATCTTTAACTATTTTCAATGCAACGCTCAGTTCTATAGGAGCAGTAGCGGCAGAGGCGCTTTCAGGCGGCGGATTGATGTAACGAAGAAGCCCTCTCAACATGATTGAAATTGAACAATAGATTCTTCAAATTGTGTTCATGTATTATTGTCGGGAGCGGACTTTTTTGCGTGGGGAAAAAGGCGCTTGTTCAAGGGGGCCCTTTTAAAGTTGATATTTTTTTTAAATACAATGATTTATTGCTTCACTGCTGTCAAAAATCGAAACGATCAATGGTTTTAGTTTCTCTCTCAAGTTTTGGCACTCTACTCTAAATTTATGCTTGTAGTATAAATTGTCATAGCGAATTTCGGGGTTATCTAAAACTAAGGTTTCAGGCTTTTTGCAAATCCGGTCATGCTTTAAGTACACAGCACAACATACCCCTGAGAGAAAAACACATTTTATTGCTTCCTGTGCTATTTGGAAAAGTAACAACTAACAGTGGGTACGACAAATGCTTCAAAATTCTTCTCCAAAACAAACATTAGAATGGAATTACAGTGAATACAAACAACAACATTCGGTAAATAAAGCATTTTTTCTTTTCAGTATTCTGCGGTAAAAGCCGAAAGAAAGGGAAATTCGGATAAAAGAATCGATCATCTGGATTGGAAGTCGATAACGTTTGTTATAAAGTCAAATTCCCTCTAGTTACGAATTTTCTGGGAGGTGTGACAAAGAAGAAGAATGTGGGTGTGTGTTTGGTGTATTAAAGAAAATAGGGTTTTTTGTATAATGTTTATGTGTTGCTCAAGGAGCAAAAAAAAAGAAATGTAAACCTATAAAAACTCATTCTAAGCGAATTAATGGCTGCCGTTGTGTGCCGTTATATAGCAATTTGATACAAAATTGAATTACCACAAAAAGAAAAAAGAACGCCAGCGTGTAAGTAGGATATCCATAGCACAGAAAATGTAAAGGATTTCGCGAGGCACGTATCATTTTTCACTCAATTTCGATTCAATGCCAGCTGTTGCCTTTATCAAATAAGCGAATAGTGGGGCAGAGAAGTGGGATGGTTTAATTTCAAAGAAGTGAAAACCTTGCATTTAACTTTCATATCTAGAATAGGAATAAACATACCTACTCACAACATTGCCCTTCCCTTCAATTTTTTGTAATGCCAGGAATTCTTGTAAACGAAAAAAGTAATTTGAGTAAGTGGAAGGTAACAAATTGGGGATTTATTTATTTTCAGCGAGCTTCGAAAAGGGGATTCACAGAGGACAAAGGACATAATACAATTAATTTGATACAAATAAATTGAATAGGAAAAAGAAATCAAGCTTGTTTTTAAGATTTTCGAATGATTTTTTATTGAATGTTTTTCATTAAAAAAAAAAAATCGAGATTTTAATCAAATATGGCAGAAGCATTGTACAAAGATCACGAAAATTGGATAGATTGGATTCAAAACTCGTTGGGCTTTTGAAAAACTAGAAGTGCCAATGGCTGTATGGAACGTTTTCTTCTGAACTGACGGTCGCCGGCTGACTTTGCTTCAACAGTCTCAATCACTGCTCATGCCCAAAAATACATGATATCGCTGCGCGTTTCTTAATTTTGCTATCTCTTCCACTTTCACATGCGATAAAAACAAAACTTAAAGTCCGAACTGGCTTGCTTAATATTGACCAAAGCCAATGTAAATTGTTCTTTCGATACAAGCGCCATCAAGCGGTGAGGCCAACTACTCATCAAACGACCCTTCTTTGATGGAACGGTTATGAAGTGCAGCTGGAATCACGGCATAATTCGAAATCACAGCAGGGGTACACCAGGGAAGCCTTTTGAGTCCTCTGCTCTTTGCTTGTCTGCTTGAAAGCATAGTGGCTTAGCTTAGCTGGTCAACGAAAAAAATACCTTTTCCCCAAAAAACAGAATACCACCGACGGAGCTGGTTTTGCCATGTTCCAAGGAGAGAACATAAAAACCCCATAAAAAGGCCATAAGACTCTACGGTACTATCACGAACCCAAGGCAGATTCTATTGATTACAGTATGTACGCATAATCAGCTAAAAACCGTTCTCTTCTAATTTAAATTAATGCTCCTTATTGAAAATTGGCATGTTTATGGCCATGGTATTTCAAACTAACTAGCTATTTATAAAGTTTAAACAAAAATTGCCAATTGACAGTTCTTAAATGAATTATCATCTGGAAGTCATTATTCGTAATTGGTCTCTTGTCCCTCAGAAAAGCCATCATCTGCACGATAAATTGCATGAAACGATAGTCCAAGTATTACCTTGAATTGAAGATTCTCCATGAAGAGTGAATTTTCAATTCAGAATTTCGAATGAATATGGTTATGGGAAACCTCTCGAATTTCAGCTTAACATTGTCAATTAACAGAAATCCAGTAGTAACCAACCATCTGTGCTCACTGTACTTTAACAACCATTCAACTTTCAATTTCGGAATATAATTTCCATCCTTTGCATTCGTTATTGCTGTGTGGAACTGTGGCCAACGACTTTTCAACAACGATACGACCAACGGAGCCCAACAACCGACCGACATGGCGACGACCGACGACGACCAACGAGGTCCAACGACATGACGATGATCAACAAAGTCCAACGACACGACCGACCAAGACGCCAACTACATGGAATGGTTACGAATAGAATTAATCAAATGTGGCAGTAGAGCAGTTCAACAATTCGCAATTCGGTTTTTTTAGGGTGACCATATTTATTCAAGGGATACCTTGATTTGAATAAAAAAAGGCTTTCAATGTTTTTGTTGATTTCGAAAATGCACATATTTTGGAGGTACGGAAACTTGAGGAATGGTCACACCAACTACAGTTTTAGTTGAATATGTAATTGTTGGAACACTGAGTTCATGGAATTTGGCCATAAGGCAATAAGCCACACACCAGCCCCAACACCAGAAGCACGTGCCTGTACTAGCAGTCGAGGGCTGCAGTTTATGGTCATTTTACTGTTACAGCTGAGCCTCTCCAGTTAATGACGTAACATGGGAAATTCGAATATTATATTACAGTTTTTTTTCTCTTGGCTTTTTTCATGCATAGTTTCTCCTTTTGTTTTCTTCTTTATTTGTGTTTTTATATTCTTTTTGAAAGAAAATAAAATGTTGGACCTTTTTCCCTTGCAGAATTTTATTGAAAAACATCATTTTTGTTTGCCTTGCCTTATGGGAGTATTTTTATGTGAAGTTAAGGATACGCGTTATGGGATCCTATGTGACGATGTTTCATAGTTTTTTTTTTCTTTGTTAATTTCTTGGTTCATTAAAGCTAAATAATTTTATGTAATTTTTCATACCGATACCCAAAATAGCCGAACTTAATGGCAGTATTGTGCACAATCGGTTATGCTATAAAATTTTATGGACGATTGGGCTTAATTCGACTATTACTTAAACAAGCTCTATTTGTTAATATTACAAAGGCATGTTTTTGTAGTTTGTTGTTTATAAGTACACTTCAAATGTATCTGCACAAAGCACAAGAATTCAAACTCAGATTTGAAGTAAGACAAATTGTGAACTTTTTCTGTGACTGAATAGCTGCGGAATCGATTTTAATGAAACTTGTCGATTTGGCCTGCTAAAGAACTCGATGATTCGATTTTTGTTTCGTTTATCTTTAACTATTAAAAAAAAAGCACCGCAACGCTCAGTTCTGTAGGCCTAGATGTGACAGAAGTGCCTTCCGGTGGATTGATGTAACGAAGTAGCCCTCTCGGCATGATTGAATTTGAACAATAGATTCTTCAAAATCTGTTCACGCGTTACTGTCAGGAGTGGACTTCGTATCGTGAGGAGAAAAGGCGTTCTTCGAGGGAGTCCTTGCAAGTTGCTTTTTTAAATAAAATAATTCAATTCAGTCTAAAAATGAATTTTTTGAAGAGTTTTCAGTATCTTCACTCAAATTTTTGCGCTTTACCTTAATAGCGTCCGTCAAAAGTTCGTTTCGGTACCGAGAACGGCTAGACCACGGTGGATAACGTGATGATATTCCAAGATCTCGTATAGAAAGGTCGCCGAATGAAAGGGAACGACAAAGCTAGACATGAGAAAGGCACTGGTGTGAAACCATGAAATCGCTTCAAACCAGTGTTTGATGCTGTTTAAGCGCAATTCTTATGAGCTTCCGTGTTGTCTCTTGATAGTCGATGAGACATAAATCCACTGGTTCATACCAGAGACCAATTAACAGTCGGAAAGTGCTCCAAAGAAGATCTCGTGGTTGTCGATTGAATGCTTTTTCCATAAAAAACTCTGATATCTTGGATTGCATCGTGGTTAACTAACGTGCGATAAACCTGCACTGGTCAACAGACCTTATTTATTTTCGATATTTCGTCCGGTTGTTTTTGGAGTATATAACTGCCACACTAACTTCTTCAACCATATAAAGAAAAATAAGTCTTTCCTCAGTTCGAGATCTGGTGTGTTCATTTAACAGCAAGTAGGTATAGCTACTGGTTGGTACTCGTTTTTTCCTTAAATGCAAATGAATAAAATATAACGAGTCTACGTTTGAAGTTGTTGGTCAAGTGACATTTAAATAAAAGAGGAGTGCGTGATGAGACACTCAAGCAATTTTATTTAAAATATCGGAACAAGCATTTTTTTTCAAATCAAATCACGTTTTCAATTTTTATATCTGATTAAAATTGTTCTCACCGAACAAAATTACCTGCATTTTTTATTTTTAATCAACTTTAATCTTCAAATAAATAAACCCGAAAACAAGTTTTAATTAACACCAACTTCCAGTTACAGAATAACTTCAGTTGTACAAAATACTAAACAAGCTCTCGACTCGATAAGCCTCTTTATTGATATACACTTCGTATTCGATGCCATAAGTGTGGACTATTTGCAAAGGTGTCTAAAGTAATTAACCTTTTCAAAGTGTTTTTTTAATTGACTCGAATTAAATCTCGTTTGCTACCAAAACAATGAAAGATAATTGAAAATAGCAAAAAACAAAAAAACAAAAAACATCTCACAAAAATGTGGAAAAAAAACTAATCAAAAGTGTGTCATTCTAATCTCAGACAGTTTAGGTATGCTTGGCATTGAACTTAACATTGTGACGTTTTGAGTCGGTAAAAGTAGAACGTTTTTTGTTACAATCGGATGCAGACGCTTTTTTTTATTTCATTTTACTTATAACTACTTATATACTAGACAAAAGAATTCAAAACTAGCTTATGATCTAAAATCTTATATTTAACTTACTGGCCCCAACCGGGCGCTCTAAGTAATTCATGGTTTCTTACAGTTAATGCCTTTCGGCTTATGAACTTTGTGTTTTCTTTACTTTATTTTTGTTTATGTTAGAAAATTTAAGAAAAACTAACACAGTATCAATTTCATTTTTTTCTTACGAGCTACTTAAAATTAGGTCCTTAAAAATAAAACTTTAAATTAACTAAAACTACCTATTCTACCTAACAACTACTTACAAACTAGAACAGCCACAGCAGCAAATCTCTATCTTTTTTTTTTGTTTTATTTCACTTTTTTATATATTTTTTTTTCTTTTTTTTTGTATATAATTTTTTTTTCTTTTTTGTCAATTTTCTTTTTATTTCATTTTTTGTTTTTTGTAATTTCATATTTGTTGTCCTTGTCAATGAATGTGCCACCATGCCTACTCTACTTAAACCTAAACACAAAACCCTTAGACTAAAACAAGTATGCAAGCCGGCCAAGGCTCAAAACCCCACCCCGACTACCCATTATCAAGTGATGACTGAAGCCACCAGAACTGGTGCTTCTGCTTCACCCTATCGATTCGGTCCCGTTCGGACACAGCCCTACTGAACCGAAGGAGCTCTGCTCCGTGCTGTGCGAGGACGTCGCGATGGTAAAGGAGCAGCCGATCGACGGTTCTCCGCCTGACGTGGTAGATTAGCGGGATCGCCAATCTGTCCTGTATCAGACCGCATTTATCTAAATGGAGGAATGCCTCTGGTGGAATGAAGCCGCTCGAACGTGCACTATCAAAATATTCGTCGTTCGGATAGAACGCCCCAAAGATCAAATTATTCGTCGAAGTCATAGCTCTCGCAATGTGACCCCAAATAAGTTTTATCGAAATTGTCAATTCTGTTGATCCGAGCCTCGTTGTACAGAACCTCGTTAGAATAGTAATGTACATAAGAAGATTCCGGTGTCCGATACAAAACGAGACAGCGCCGAAGACACTGCCTCTCGAACACCCGAATCGTCTCCATTTGAGATGGTGCAACGTTGAACCACACTGGACAGCCATAAACGATCATCGGCCGTATGAGGGCCATGTAGCTAATCACCTTCACTCTGGGGTCAAGCCGACTGCTGTAAAACAGCCGTTTCGTCGGAGCAAAGGCTCCTCTGGCCTTAGTCCTCTGGCCTTAGTCTGTATATCTGTCGAAATACAGATACTGGTCCAACCAGATACCGAGGTACTTCACTTCACTTTTGCTCGTTAATCGCTGTCCGTGAGGCCCAACGATGACCATCTTGCGCCAATTCTTGCGCGTATCCCTCGTGGACCCAGCCAACGAGGTCCGGAACAGAATTGTTTCGCATTTCTGGACATTTATTTTCAGTTTCCAGTCATCGCAATATCGCTGAATCTTCTCGAAGTCACGTTGCAAGAGAATTCTAATGACTTTGACCTTTGGGGCAGTTGCTTATGTGCATCAAATGTTAAGATGAAATGAGACAAATTTCCCGCTTCAGAGTTAATAAGTGACTCAAAAATGAGTCGGATCACTTGGGATTTACATCCATGCTCAATGATTGCTCACTAAAAAAAGCATTCATAAAATAATTATTTCATTTAATTAATGTCCCCCTTTTCATGATACATAAAAACGTAAGAGCCAATCCCAAAACAATATTAATTACGCACCTAAGATTACACTAAAAATCATAACAGTAATTAATTTCGCAACCATTGATTCCAAAAGCAGCCAGAAAAATAAAAACTATACTTTATAACACAACTCCGTCCATAATAATTACATAAATGAATAAGGTGCCTTCTGACATTTCATATAAGCTTCTCCCTAGACTTTTATTTCTGCTTTTATAACCCGGGTTGGTCAGAAGGGACCAAAGCTAAGGGATTTATTAGTCACACATAAGTGAGTATTTTTAGATAAGTCGTGGGAGAAAAGGGGAGAGCATGTGAGCAAGAACTTAATTAACTTCCTTCTTCATGTTTAAAGTAGAATGAGGATGTTTGGCGACACATAAAACTAGCAATCTTCTTTTAATGACAATATATATTCGGGCTTTTGGATTTGAATTGGGAATTGTTTTTGTATGGGAGATCATATATGATAAGAGAGTCAAGTTTCGAAACTCTAACAGCCATATTAATACTAATGTGAACTAAGTGGAAAATGCTATTAATAAAATAAAATTTAGGTATCTTAACTTAACTTTACTAACTTATTCCACCGTGGAGGGTGGTTTAGCGAAGGAATAACAAAAATGCAAGAAACTGTTTCGCACTGACAATAAGATGGCGTCACAAAGGCCATATGTATAGCAAAAACGACTAAGGTCCATGAACAAATTATTTTTATTAATGAGAAATTTTAACCTATGGATTAATTAACCTGTGGAATATGAGTGGAATAGGCATTTTTTATTAATATCTTTGTAATACTTTATCAAAATAGACGAGAAAAGTCTTGGGTAAATAAAGCTATTTCTTCAATCGAAGAGGAGTCGGTGAGGCAGGTTTTTAAGAGAGTTCCACATTCATGTAGTACGGCTCAAGAACGATAATCTGTATTTGACCATATGTCCAAAGGACTTTCTGTACCGGAGTTTGATCTGTTTCGCAGAAGATTTGATATCGGTCAGGATTATATTGTCTCCGGAATATTCCTCGATCTGAAAAAATAAAATGGAGTGGCGCGAACCTGCGATAGATATTTCTGCCTAAGATGATATATCTCTTCTCGGGTACTTCGGTTTCATAAGTACAAACCGATGACTCTAGGTGGTGGTGGTTTTTTCATTGAGCAAGCGAGCCTGACAAGGTCTGTTGTTTGCAATCCACCCTTATAACAACTAGATGTTACTCAGAGTCGATATTAGATACTCGATCCGAGCGACTGCATCCGAAAATATCCAAGACACTGTGTGCAACCTTATGCGGCCTTGCTTATCATCTAAAATGTTTGTTTCCTTTGATGTTTGAGTCCACTTCAATCACCAATTGAATCAGTCTTAAAAAGCAACTCTAACACACACTTGATTTCCAATACAAAAACTTAATTAAAATCAAGAACCTTCAAACCTTCAAAATCCAAGCCCCATTCAACTGCCATTCATTCCAGAAAAAAAAACGATCAAAAATTGTGTTTGAACTTTTCCGACGAAACAATGAGTCCTTAGTTCCTTACCCTGGTCATGTCTTTGTCTTGATCCTGAGCGACTAAATGCTTTTCTTTTATCGTAACCCCCAAAATCCAGAGCCAAAACTCATTCAACATCAATTGAAAGAAAAAAGGATGTATCCTTTTTTCTAATTGCATCCATTTAATCCTCCTGTGAGAGAATGAAAAAACTTCCAAACCTCCATTTATCTTCATCACTATAATACTTGTTTGTCTTTCACTCTTTCACTATAATTCTCTTTTCTTTTCGTGTTTTTGTGTGTTTCCAGGTGGAGAACCGAGCGTTGCGGCTACGTGAAGTGGCAACAGCCCTTCAATACCAGGACGAAACTCAACCATCGTCTACACCACTTCTGGCATCGCACCAGCAGCGCAATTATGCCGATAAGCCACAACAACAGCACATATTTCAACGGCAACAAAATGGCATAGCATCCGGTGGTGGTGGTGCTGGATCAGCGCTCGAACACCCCCGAGTCGGTGGTTTGGGTCTAAATGGATTAATGCCAGCAGACGAGACCTCACCATCAGGTGGTGGCGTTGGTGTTGGTGGTAATACCGGCACAGAATGGGAATACTTTGACGAGATCGGATATATTCGTGGTGGTGCCTTGAGGACCGGAGAAGATCCGTACATTCGGAATCGATTCAATCAGGAGGCAAGTGATGCATTGCCAAGCAATCGAGAGGTTCCCGACACCAGGCATCCAATGTGAGTAATTCTATTTTGTCTTGAACTTCAATATGCATTCATGCTTAATCTATATTTTTTCGAGGGGGTGGGTAGATGTGCGCTGAAATGGAATTCTCGACTCAGCCGAAGGCACACATGAACAATGAGTTGCCTTGAAATTAGATTCCACATGTATTGATTGATTAGTTGCCATTTCGAATAAAGAAGACACAGAAATGAAATTAATTTAAAAATGAAGCTCTTGAGGTATCAAGCTTGAATCCGTCAACCATTCATGTGTTCCTGTGTCAGGATCCAATGACGACGACGACATAGGGTGAAGCTTTGTCAAGCAGAAAGACATAACCTCCTTTTGGCTTCGAGATGGCATGAACTTAACTAAGAGATTTACTTTTACTTGTTCGATTTTTCTGTTCTAATATTGTCAAGTGGAGGAAGAGGGTCTTGAGATAGAAAACCACAATATTTAACCCGAGGGATGAACATAGGTCTCTTCGTACTCAGAAAGTACTTATTTCTGCTTCGGTGGCATTTTCATCAGCTGGTTTGATGAGTTGTAACGAAATGAGTTCTTCGTGTTTGCAGAAAGATACGCCTGTATGTGTGTGGGTGTTTTTTAATCAACGGAAAATAGTTCAATCATGTGGGATTCGTTCGAAATGAAAAACCATCCTGAATTCAGGGCACAATCATATACATTTTGCTTCGATTTTGAGTAAGGATATCCTCTCTCACTCTCTGTTCTTTTTTTTGACAAATCTACTCATCGACTTGAGTACCATAATACTGTCAAATGCCGATATGGAATCTCTGCACACCTATTTGCATTTGTTCATGTGTGAAATAAATGATGAACGAACATAATATTTTTCATCATTTCTCTTGTGAGTGGTTCCTGAATAAATATTAGGTCCTCGCCACATACGCACTAACATCGTCGTCCTTATGTCTCATATAGCTAGCATGTTTGTATCTTTCAGATAGATGGAAGGAAGAAAAAATGATGTGTACAAATGAACAAAAACGAGGAGTATTTGACTTTTAAAGGGACTGAAAGGAATTATTCTTCAGAACATATAAATTGAGTGGCTTTTTATTATAAGGTTTCAATTCACTTCAACATGAGAGAACGATTTTTGTCCTTGACAAAAAATATTGTGTTTTCTGTTCGTGCTCGTCTGTGATGTCTGTTTAGTAGATTGAATAGATACTAATGAAATGTGCTTTGGATTTTTTTTGTGCTGTTGTTGTGGTGTGCTGATTCTTAATGAAATGTTGATGTTTATTTTCATTTTTGTTGTTATGAAGTGTGTGTGATATTATTTGTGTTCATCATTTTTGGAGAGCTTTGATAAATTTAAGATGCCATCGTTTTGGCATTTCCTTGTTTGCTTTAATTTTACTGGAAAACAAGTCGAAGAGAAATATGACATAATATTGAATTTGAAGGCAATGAACCTAATAGATGGGTGTTGATTAACATTTTTGTTGTTTTTTGAGTTTCAAATAACAACATAGAGGGCTGTAAGTACTCAAATTTGACGTGTGTTTGCTTTAACTTTGGTTGCTTGCTCGACAGCTGGAGAAAGTAGGTATTGCATTACATTTTATTTTCCTCACAATATTTTGCATACAAAAAAAAAGAATAAACAATTTAAGTTTTATTAAAAACTAGATGACCTCACGAGCTTCGTTTTTCATCGAAAATCACCCTGATCTATTTTCACACTCGCAATAAGCAAATCCTAGAGCCTTAAGTAAAGATTCAACTACCCTACTTCAGAAAACAAAACAGCTTATGTATTCTTCTGAGAATCTTCCTTTCAAAAGAATGTGTCATGTTGACCTACTTGATCGATGTAAGAAATCAAATTTTCCTAGAAGAATTTATATTTTGATGTCCTTACCAGAAAATTTCTCCTCATCACTCTCATACATTTGAACCTTTAAAAGAGCCCTCAATGTAAAATTAAACTTTACTCGAACAAAACACGACAAATGAAAAAAAAGAGACCTATGAGATGAGTAAGTACCCAATTCAATCAAAATTTAATTGTCCACAAAGGAAGAATTAAGGACCCTTCAACAAAACGTTGACTTCTTCCACACTTCCAGTTTCACTTTGACAAACAGGTCCCACGGGGCAAACATTTCCTTCCCACTCATCAAATTGACTGACTCACTTCTTGAAGGGCCTACAATTCATTTCAAATCTTAACTTTGAATGTCAACATCCTTTTTCTTTGTTTTGGATTTTATTTTTATTTTCCTTGTGTGTCCCCTCTGAAGCCTTATTAACCTCTTTTTTGATGAGAAATCAAGTTATTAAAGGACTTCATTATGGGCCATTGTCTCC
Source organism: Sphaerophoria taeniata (assembly GCA_943590905.1). Lineage (NCBI taxonomy): Eukaryota > Metazoa > Arthropoda > Insecta > Diptera > Syrphidae > Sphaerophoria > Sphaerophoria taeniata. The sequence continues at coordinate 92,751,685 of OX016540.1, forward strand.
GTCGCTTTTGTTATCAGTCAATTAGTTTCTTAAGTATGCCCTTCATTTGATCATCAATCAGCCAAATCTTTCATTAACCCGTCAAGAGACAACAAATTGTCCGGACAGGATGTCGATGTGAACACAAATATCTCTTGTCCTGAATCTGTTTGCATTCCTTAAAGGTTTTTGTCTTGTATTTTTATGACATCTCCCTCACCACACAACAACCATGTCAAAAGGATATTTCGGTTTCTATTTGTCTCTTGTCTCGTAAAGAATGTACCAAAAGGTTCATAGGTAAAATGAAGTATTCAACTTATATTCTATGAAACCATTAGGTTTACCTTGTGATGGCTACAGGGCTACCGCACAAAAAAAAAAAGATGTAACGTAATGTTTTCTCTCTATTTATCTTGAAAGTTTGTCGTGGAAAATTGTCCTTACCAGGAATTCTTGTCACGAATTCTGATACACTGTAAGAAAATAGAAGAATAATTTGAAAAGACAACTCAAACAGGACATTAGATGAGTCCTTCAACAGAGGCAGGAAATGTGGCTAAATGCCCCTAAAGACTATAATGAACAAATTTGATATTGACAAATTTTGAAGTTTAATGCTTTGGACTTCTGCATTTTCAAAGAAATTAAATCGAAGAATTATGGTGAGTGTAGGAAGGTTGGTTTAAGGTTTTTTTGGAACAAGGGAAGACGAAATAAAAAATATCATCCAGGATTTTTTTCTTTACATGGGATTAGAAAGATGGAGAGTCATTTGATCCTATTTATTTTCTTTTTCTTCGTTTGCCTTTTTCAGGTCGTTGACGAAAAGTAGAAATACAACATATACATAAAAATTGCATACTTTCGAGTGTTGAAAATGTTAGGATTTAACTGTAACTTGTGACGAAATTGTTTGAATTATTTTTGGATTTCGTAAAAATCATTTTGAGCAAAATTTGCATAATTAAGTTTGCAGAAGTCCTGATAAATCGTTAGAAGAAGAAGTCAGTAAAAGTATGTTTGTAAAGATTAAGCTTCACCTAACAGGACTCTCTTTAAATTGATTTATCTGCTTGAGAAGTAATTCTCTAAAAAACGGCGATAAATTCTTCACGTTAACATATGAAAATTATGAAATTATAATTTTTTGTACGTCTCATTTCCTTAAAATTCGCAATATCGTATTAAGCAGATAAATAGATTGCAATGCCAAATTGCTGACTCTTGAATTTTCAAGAATTTGAAACGGTACGTCAAAACAATAATCTTTGTGAACTCTATTCGAAAAGGATATATTTTTTCGGGCGCTAGATTTACGAAATATGGGCAATATCGTAATTTACTGATAAGTATTTTATCGCGATTTTCAAATCGCTTCTAATCTTGAATTTTAAAGGAACCCAATTTCGAGGCTTATGTCAAAATAAAGAGTTAAAGTTAACTATGCTCTATTCGAAAAATAAATAAATAATTTTTGGGTATGACTTGTTTCCAAAGCCTTGACATTTGACAATATCTTATTTTTCTGAAAAGCGTTTCGCATTAACAAATCACTACCTCTCTTCAAACAGACGAGTTGTGTGCACAAAAATCTACATTACTACAAAGGATGGAAGTTCTTCCTTTAAGTCACTGAAAAACAATAAAATATTGGAAGTTTTAATACCGAGCTATGCCCTCAAACAAACCTCAATATTCTAGGTTTTTGTCCACGGGTGACGTTGTAATTCCACATTTAAAATATTAAATAATACTACAAGCTCCTGTTATCGATTTGTGTCCAAAAACGATTTTTTTCTGGTTTTTGTTTTCAAATTTTGTTTATAGGACATTGAAAAACTCGATGTCAATACAGATACAGATTTCTCGTGAACCAGTTCAAGAAATCCTTGACAACCATCATAAGATGCATGAATGAAGGACGAAAATCTAAGGTTGAAAACAGACCGAACCAACGAAAAAAAATTGTGTTGGATTCCAACACACAGCGAAGCAAAATGTTCTGTTTTTGTCGGGTTCGGTGTGTGTTGCTCTTACGACCTTCACAACTGAAATGTTTATTTGTCGATTTCTGTTTTTTTGTTTTGTTTTAATGGTTAGGTACGTTGGCTGCTAAGCAGAACATTGTAGGTTTGAGTCTACTCGTACCTATAAAAGTTTATATTTCATCTTTTACGGGCACTGCCTCTTGCGAAGAACTGAAAAAACTTCCAAGAGTATCAATCTGTCATGAAAAAGTGCTTCTCAACTTTGCCGTTCGGAATCGGCTTTAAATTGTAGGTTCCCTCAATTCTTCACACGCACCCAGAGAATTGTTGATGAGAGTAAGCCACTCAGGCTTCGGCTCTTCAAGAGCTGTCACGCCACTCTATTTATTTCTGTTTTATTCACCGCGGTGTGCGTTACTTAATAAAACGGTGTATAGTTTTAGGTGCTGACATTTTGCTTCAGATGTTTTGTTGCCTTCAGTGCTTTTTGTCATGTCGTGTCGGTTTCGGTGTGTGTTGCCTCATAAGAGCGATGGACTTGTATCCGGGGAAAACAAAACAAACGTTTTGTTGGATTTTGTGTGTTTTTAGCCTAAGATTCAAAAATATTCAATCTTGCTTTGTAAAAAAAGAACACCTTTCGAAATATTGTCAACACTGTCGTATTTTACATGTCGTACTTTCAAATCCCACTCTTAAAATTTTCAGAATCCTTAACTCAAAGTTGTTACTTCCACAAGATTTATCAAACGCGGAGATAGACGAAATTAATTTTAAAAAAGTGCACATAAGCCACAGTGAACAATTTATTAAGTCTGTAACTCACAGTAAATATTGCAATTTCGTTTCAAATTTTGTTCTCATAACACCTCAATCATCATAAATGAATGTCAAAACAATACTCTCTGAACTCTATTCGAAAAGTTGAAGGCAAAATTTGTTGGGAACTAGTTTTCCGAAATATTCACAATATCGTATTTTACGGATGGAAATTTCAAAGAATTTCGAATCGCGTGAGCTCGTGAGCTCTTTTAAGAGAGATATAGAAATATCTGTTGGTATACTTGGTTCTCGAAATATTCTGAATATCGTATTTTAAAGATAAACATAAAGGAAACGCATAATAAATGTATGAGACTTTAGGACTGAAAACGATATCTGTTCTAGTTTTTGTTTTCAATTCCACTAACTGCGATCGAGATATGCCTGAGTGAAGATTGAAAAGTCTTAGTTGCTTTTTTCATCATTTTGTCAAAATTGTCGTCTATTACATGTCATACTTTCAAATCTCGCATTTATAAATATTTCGGCAATCTCTGAATCCAAGAGATCTATAAAATATGCGGAGATAGGTATACGAAGTTAATTTATAAAAAAAAGTGCTCATACGCCCCAGTGAACAATTTATTAAGTCTACAACTCCCAAAAAAAATATTGTAATTTTGTTTCATACATTTATTCTCATAACACCTCACTCATAATAAATGACTGTCAAGCTTTTTTCCGTTTGTTGACATTTTCTGTTAATATTTCCCGGTGGTCGTGACAAGCCAGTTTCCGCTTCCTTAATTTTTCAAACAAACTACCCCACATGCCTCACACACGGGCTATAAATCCCACACGCAAGTATCTGCGACCCCGCTATGTTGTCTTTTTTTTACTTTATAATAAACAACACCTAAGGATTACAAAGTCTGACATCACAAGGAAATTGATATGTCCAATGTGACATCGGGCGACACACAAAATAACACCAACACCATAGAATTCCTTATTGCGAAAACGTGCCGGCTAACAATCAAATTGTGTCCTTAAAGATTTTTATACGCTCTTACTTTTTTGTGTATGTTCGTCTCCCTCGCTTTTGAGGTACCCTAACCTATACTGCTATTTCGTGCTGTTTTAATGCTGACTCGAGGGAGTAAGGACATTTTTTAAAAAGGATTTTCTTCCATAATTAAGGATTTTATCGAGAATGGATTGAAGTGTCTTGTTCATTGTTCTCGTTGTTGTTGTGGGGGCGATGCCCTCCAGGGCACTCGTAGCGAGTTAGAGTGTGAATTAATCCCCATTAAGTCCTACCCAAAAGTGTTTAATTTCATTTTATTTATTCGTTCTTTTATCACAGGAACACGTACCTTCGGCTTTGGTGTGTAGTAGCAGCACGAAGCCCCAGAAGACAATTCTTCGACGTCGAATCAATTAATTGGTATCAGCTAGCAGGGGTATTCATTAATGTCACAAATTTTCTCCTTCCCTTCTTTTTTTTCGATATTCTCTTTATGGCTGTAGTCGAAATGTTATGAAAGCTTTTACAGCATCTATGCTCTCTGTGTTGTCCTTTTTGTTCGCATTAATCAAATATGACAAAAACTCTATTAATTCGGCATTAGAAATGTCCAATGTACAATAAGAAAACAACAACAAATAAACAAACAAAAAAGACACCAACGAAGTAATCCCAAAAATCTGCGACTCTATAGCATGCGAAGCAATCACAAAAAAAAGAGGACAATCTGTAGTACATTAATCCGACTGTTGGGTCCTTGGATTCGGTTTTTTTTTTTTTTTTTAAGATGAAAATCCATGCGAAACAACAATTTCATCTGTAAATGAGGTTTAATTAAGCTTAAAGGGAGATTAGGAATGAAATTTTATTTTTCTTAATTCGGTAATCTACACTAATATATAAAGCTGAAGAGTTTGTTTGTTTGAACGCGGTAATCTCAAGAACTACTGGTTCGAATGGTATAATTCTTTTTGTGTTGGATGGTGCCTTAATCGACTTAGACTTTAGGCTACTTAACATTAAGCTGTGACCAATAGCAGCGAAGAATCTGTTTAAAATGGGGAAAAAAACGGCAAAAAATATACATTTTTCTGCGTTTTAACGCACTTATCTCAGGAAGTACTGGTTCGAATGGTATAATTCTTTTTGTGTTGGATGGTCCATTAATTGAGGAAGACTTGAGGCTATTTAACATTAAGCTGTGACCAATAGCAGCGAAGAATCTGTGGAAAATATGGGAAAAACGGCAAAAAATATACATTTTTCTGCGTTTTAACGCGCTTATCTCAAGAACTGCTTTATGAAATTGAACAATTTTTTAAATGTTGAATGGTCCATTTATCAAGGAAGGCTTGAAGCTATATAAAATTTAGCTGCGACCAATAGGAGCGAAGAATTTGTGTAAAATGTGGAAAAAACGGCAAACAATACAATTTAATACAATATAAAGCTGAAGAGTTTGTTCGTTTGAACGCGGTAATCTCAGGAACTACTATTTCGAATTGTAAAATTCTTTTTGTGTTGGATAGTCCATTAATCGATGAAGGCTTTAAAATAAAATAAATAAATAGAGTGGCGCGACAGCTCTTGAAGAGCCAACGCCTAAGTGGCTTACTCTAATCAACAATTCTCTGAGTGCGTGTGAAGAATTGAGGGGACCTACAATTTAACGCCGATTCCGAACGGCAAAGTTGAGAAGCATTTTTTCATTACAGATTGATTCTCTTGGAAGATTTGTCAGGTCTTCGCAAGAGGCAGTACCCGTGAAAGATGAAATAAAAACTTGGCCTGAGTAGGACTCGAACCAACGACGTTCTGCTTAGCAGCCAACGCACTTACCAACTAAGCTACGGGCAACTGTTTTAGGCTTTATTCTACTTAAAATTAAGCTGCGACCAATAGCAGCGAAGAATCTGTGGAAATGTGAGAACTGAGATTTTTTTCTGAGATCTCTGAGATGAAATTATTTTGGATTCGATTTCTCACTCAGCTATTTGACGTGGCTGACATATGTGCAGCAACAATTAGTAAGGTAACCATTAAATCTCAATGATAACTGAGAATTATGTTCCACCAAGGCACCAAATGATTTTGCCTCAGTCAAGGTGACATTGAGATCTCAGTGAGATGTTGTTAGGTGGAACTGGCCTAATAACTGCTCAAATTAGAATTTTGAGAGTTCAATTGATTTGTGAATGTGATTGATTGCACTATTTGTGCAGATTATTGTGTTTAAACCATATCATTTTATGTACTTCTTAACTAAAAAATATGCTCAGTTTAAAGAAAAAAAAATTTACTTAACGAAAAAAACGATGCAGAAGTAAGAGAGATATTAGAATAAGGGAGAGTTCACCAAAGGGAATGCTTTAAGTATGAACAACTGAAGGGAATCATAAAAAATGCTCAAATTTTTCAAGTTCAAGAGAATTACGACCTAGGGAGAGTTGACTGCAATGCAATTTTACAATAACTTCCGAACAAAATCCCCACGCGCGCATGATGCACAAGTCGAGATGATACGCTGGCCGGTGGACGAGGGAGAGGCGGACGAAGTCGCGGGCAACTGCTAGTGTTAATGATAATGACATTAAACTTGCCTCCAAGGTCTTTGAGGGTCTCTCGTGTTTTTGAAATTCTTGCTAAAATGTTCGCTGATTTTGTTTCCTTGAGGCGGAATTATTTATTAATTCTTTAATGGAGCTTTCCAAAATGTTGCGTAAACTTAATGAAGCAAACAATTTGGATTATGGAAACAAATGCGTATTTTTTCAGACTGAAGGCTGTGTTTGTACGTTGGAAGAGCAAACAAAGCCAAAGGATTACAGTGCGATTTTTAAAGAAAAACTTCATAAATCTTCTGAAAGCGAACTGAAAAAACTATCGAAAATGAAGGAATTTATGAGTAGGTACTTATAGCATCATGATGGCGTCAGTATCGCAAGAATAGTTGACTGTCGTGTAGCACGTAGACGGCTACTGTGGAAATTTCAGTGGATAGGCATCGGACTCGTAGTTTTGTTTGGATCACATGTGGAAACGAGAGTATCCCCGAATTTTGGAAAAAGAACAATATTGATGATATACGATTCTTGCTTTTGGAAGGGAAATCGCGAAGCGCAATCAAAGTGCGTGTACCAACATGGATACTGTGTACTAACGATGACTTCTCCGTTGAAGACTTTGTTGAAAATAATGATTTCACGAGTTACGAGAGTGGTCGAATATCCGATTTTTTTAGCCACGTCTAAGCGACAGTAGGTTTTTTAAAAGACCTATTGGGTCATTTTCGACGTGATGCCGGTGCCACGTTTTCCCACTCCGGATACCGCGTGAAACCGTACAATCACTTCAAAGCAGAGTTTGACGCTGTTGAAAGAGTTTCTGAGTCGTTTCGTGACAGTCGACTAATTTATGGGTTTACTGGTGCACACTAAAGACCAAGGAGCAGTGGATTTCAGCCGTCGAAACTAGAAGGTGAAGACTGACCCATCGGCTGAAAAAGTGATGTCCACCGTTTTTTTTTTTTTTTTGGGGGATTCACAAGGTGTGATCCACATTGACTTCTTGGAGGAGGGTAAAACGTTCACAGAGCTTAACTATGCCAAATCCTTGGGCAAATTCGACGCCAAATTGAAAAAAAGCGTTCTTGGTCAAATTTGACCATACGAACTGCTGCTTCATCCAACGTATTCTTAAGATTTGGCCCGTATAAATTCTTTATGTTTTCAAACTTGAAAAAGTCACTCGCCAGGCAAACATTTAAGTCAAATGATGAGGTAATGGCCGTCAGGAAAGCGCACTTTGCAGACCTCCAAAACACGTTTTTATCATATGGGAGTTAACCGGCATTTATCCAAAATGTTTGTTTTCTTTTGTAGGATAAATATTGGACCAAACCTGTAGAAGAAAGCTTACCGAGGAATGGATTCAAACGCTTCTTAACAGTCAACGTAAAAGGCATGTAGATATATATATATATTCCCTTAAGCAGTTTAAAAAACCTTAAATGTTATACCGCTTCCGAGGGATTTTTTTTATTTTATGGCAGATGTTTCTGAACGCGTTCCACGTAATAGAGAAAATGTTAAGTAACTAGGTACGTTGCGAGCACAAATAAATGATCCTTAAATAACTTTTTTTCTTCGAAAAGTGCTCCAATACCTCCTTTTCAATGTTAAGTCCGAATCCGAAGAAAGCCACAAACAAGCCTTTCCGTTGAATAATCTCTTAAATAAAGTAAATAATTAGCAATGAAAAAAAAAATAAAACATCCATCCCGAACATAAGGTTACTTTTTTATAATGCGAAACATAATCCATCATCAATTTTATTACTATGAACTGCAAACCCTCATAATCATAATCCACGTCCTTCTGACTACCACCCATCTCTCTCGCTCTCTAAAGGTAGTTAAATGGCTCTTCACCGTCAAATTAATTGTCGGTTTTTTTTTTCTTTTATTTTTCATAAACTTCTTTCCCCTTAGATGTGATGATGAGTTAAAAGGTTTTTTTTATCCTTTAAGGATTCTTTTTGTTTTATTTTATTTTTGTGCTCATAAAACTTAATCCCTCTAGCCACGATGGATTCCAAGGATTTAATGGTTAAATTTATTATCCAATCCTGTCCAAACTACCTCAGACCTAATTGTGTTAGAAATAAAGTGAGGTAAAGCTGGAGTAAGACGGTTTATCCATTGTATGTGTCAAGATTGTTTTTTTGTCGTTCGTCGTGTCCTTTTTTTCTGCCGAAAACCGCTTAAGGAAAGGATAATATTTCAATCCTATATAAACTCGATCGTTTAAAACAGGACAGTTTCACAGCCTTATAGACTACCAACAGCAAAGGAGGTGTATAACTGTATACATGGGTGACATCCTTGTTGGGTGAGAAAATTTATATGACCGTAGACCGAGGCAGGAGGCACCAAATGTTGTCCTCGTTTGGATTGTGTCCCAAAAATGTTTTGACAACTTTCGATAATTTCTCGGAATCGGAATTTGGGTTCGTTTCCTTGAGTAGACACCGGATTTATGTTGTATTTCGCCTTTGGAAATAAACGCACAAAAAAGAAACGATTTACCATTTAGATACTGTCGGTGCACTTCAACTGCTTTAACAAGAAAGGACTTTTGGGGAAAAATCAAGATTGGTATTTTTGTGTGTGATTTCTCGATTTTTTTTTTTGTAACAACAACGAAAGCAGAACTCCTTTTGTCAACGAAAAATACAAAAAGGACATGATTTACACAATATACTGCGCAGATTTATTGCAGAGCCATGTTGTGAGTGTTTGATTGTTTGTTTTGAAGAACTCCCACTTTCAAGGGTTTTATTTATGTGCCACTTGCTTTATTTGTATTGAACAAAAAGGATATTATCTTCCTTCAAATACACATCAATATTATCTGAGGATAATAAACTTTTAAACTGTCAATTCATTTCATTTGTCCAATGAGCCGGAAGGATTTACCGCCAGTTGGAAGTTACTTAACATTAAAGCAAACTGAAACAAATACAAATACAAACTATGTATATCAACGCCGATATCCTTTCTTTTTTGAAATTGTCATCCTTTGTTCCGACTATATTGCCGCAGGCTTCAAATACTCCAGTCCACATATTGTGACATTGAGTGAGTGGAATTGGAATTTATGTTTGTTTAGCTTTTTGTTTTGCAATAAATGGAAGGACAAAGGATGAATGAAGGAACCCTTTCTTAATGGCAAATCGGAAACAATATTTTTATATCTTTTATATTCCAATTTAACACTACAAAGAATTTATTTGAATGCAAAAATTCTTGTTTTTATGAATTCAAAAGCTCTTTAGGCCTTTTATTGTCGAAATAATACTTTTGGGAATGGAAAACTTACTTAATCAATTGCTTCGGGGTAAGCTTTGACGAGTGTTGTTTTCTGATTGTTTTCTGTATTAAGGTAAATTGTTTTGGGTCGGAAATAAAGTTTAGCCATATATCCTGTAAGAGACATCGATATCAAAACGTTACAAGTTTTGCAAATATTTATCTTTTCCATTGTTTTATTATCGTAGTTAAGTGCTAGTAATAGTGCTTTGAATATTGTTGATTCGAGATGTTCTTCCGGATGGTTTCGTGAGATAAAACAAAAATGACCAAAACTACTATGATGGAGAGTGTCAAAAGCTGTTCTAGGATGCTCTCTCCGTCAATCTGGTTTGATGTCACATTTTTCAACCGTGATAATGTTTTTTGCTAAGGCCGATGTACAAAAATATAAAAGATGGAAAATCAGTTCCACAAAACAGATTTAATCGAATTCCAAACGTATTTTTTTCCATGGGGATTTTATTTATTTTTGTGCAACATTTCTATTTCGGGATAAAAAAGTGCTAATTCAATCTCTACACACAGCAAATTTGGGTCTCCCGCAAAAAAAAATCTCAAAGCGAATTTCGGGCAAAATCAATTACATGAAACCGAAAGAATGACGTACATACCAAACAAGCTGTCGGATGGTCATTAAAAAAAAAAAAAGCGAAATTCCAAAGACCGATAGAACGAAAAACCCTGTCTGTCACTCAATTGTAATTTAATCCTCCTGCCATTGCTGCCATCACACCACAATATGCTTTAAAGTCCCACTGCTACTGCGATATAGTCTGATGATGTCGTTGTTGTTGTCGGGTTATACGACTAACGTATACGTTGACGTCGACGACAACGCACGTCGGACAGGGACCTTAATAGAAATGTAACTCCCAATTCTAGTTTTTTGGAAATATTCTTCTTCTTCTCAGAACCACCCAGAAAAAGGGGGACATCTTGACATAAATATGACGGTGGCATGCTAAATAAAGCAAAAACTTTGTCGTCGTCGTAGTTCAGTTCAACACTCTTGCATACGATTTCAAGGACTTAAACTTCTCTCGTCATAGTCAGTGGTAACGAAAAGCAAAACTGTTTATTCCAATGCATGATTTTAAGAACGAACAGAAAAAAAAAACAAATCCCTGAATTTATGCAACGCAGAAAAAGTAGACGGCTACGAATATCAGGGATTTTGTTTTTTGTTCCGCAACGCTCCTGTTGACGTTGAATAATAATAATAATTGTTTTAATCAGCTTTCCTCGAGTTGTGTATTTCAAATTCATATCTCCGCCTCAACCACCATCCCATGATGCCTGAGCTAGGATGGGGTTTCCTCGCAGGACAAACAGTAATAATGGTAAATGATAACTGGCTTTTGTTTTCGCATACAAATTTCACTTTGTAATGGAATTCAAAAGTTTAAGGATCTTCTGTCCAGTAAGGTTTTTTTTTTTTTTGGAAAACGAAAATGAAATAATGGATTTAAGAAGTCTTAGAAAACAAGCACACAATTCTGGAAAATCTTTTTGTTTCATTAAAACGGAATTATGGTTAATCTCAAAGTTTGTTCTTAGCTCTTTTCTCTTGAGGGTTGATCTTTATTTTTGATTGTTTCTCGGTAGTATTGGAGTTTTTCACCTCCATTTCTAACTTTTGAGAACAAACTATTCTCAAAAAGCACAAAATTTACGTTGTTTCGCTATAATTTGCATATTTCTTATTCTTTGTACTCAAGTTCGCATAAAGAAGGAAAATATTGTTAAGTTCTTAAGCTTGGTCTTTCTGTTTTGCCTAGAAAAATTATCGTGCAACAAAACGGCTAACACTGACTTTTTTGTGGTAAACCGAAAAAACCGAAGGGGCACAAATTACATATCAAACGAAAGCATTTTTAGTTATTTAAAAAAAAAACTTTTCCAAGCTGCATAGTAGCGATGACGAGCAAAATTCCGTCAGCTATACAGAACCATTCAATTTGGGCGGAGCGGACCACCAACTCCTACCACCCGACATTGCCGAAGTGAAGATGGCGATATCTAAACTTAAGTCGATCAAAGCCGCTGGAGCAGAAGGCCTAACTGCTGAACGTCAAAAAGCAGCTGGAGATGATTTGGTTAGGAGTATGCACTAGCTCATCTGCAAGCTTGGTCGGAGGAAAGCATGCCCGACGAATGGAACCTCAGCATCGTATGCCCGATCCTCAAGAAAGGAGATCCCCTGAACTGCACCAACTACACTGTTATAAGTCTCCTTAACATCGCCTACAAGATCTTCTCTGTCGTGCTGTATGGTCCTAATGTATGGTGCAGACACATGGAAAACGCTTTGGGCTGCTTGGAGAGACAAATTTTTCGATTGAGTCCAGCCTGCATAGATGGAGAATGGAGACGAAGAATCAATCAAAAACTGTACGAGCTGCTCAGCGACACTGACCCAGCTAAAAAAGTAAAGGTCCAACGACTTAGATGGTTGGGTCATGTAGAGCGAATGAAAAATAATGCCCCGCTTGTAGAGTCTTCGAATCCAACCCGGAACATTACACAAATCCGGCTAGGTACACGACAGAAGTTGTTAAACATGTTTCATCAACGCACTCGAATTGCCACTGGTCTAAACAATTAATATAGAAATTTAAAAAAATAATAATTTAAAAAGATTAAAAATTTATTCTGAATGAGATATCATATTTCATTAGAGTTTATAATATTTTATTTCTTAAAAACGACGTCTGGGATTTGGATTAAAAGGGCCTGTACTTGATCTTGGCTTTGGAAAGTTAGGTCCAGTTTGACGTCCATCTCCGAATCTTGCTTCGGTTCCAGTTGTTAAAACAGCAACGAGGGCAAAGATAACGATAAGAAATACGTTTACGTTCATGTTGATTTTCGAAATAAGAATTTTTTAATCTGTATTGACTGGCGATGCTGTTGAACACTTGTGATGACAATATTGTTGCTAAATTGAATATTTATACTTTTTCGTTTGTGATAAGACAATTTGTATTTTTCTTATCTCTGGTGGCTCCGAGAAGAAAAAGGTGAACTACAGAATAATGAGTTAAGGGGCTTTTTCGCTGGGGTTTTAATAATGAGTCCCATCCGATAATTGCTATGGAAGCTGTGGAATTCGTCAAAATGGCGCTCAAAACAAAATGACGTGTCCGATCTGACTGAAATTTTGACAGTACCTAGTCGCCTATGGAAATGTTTTAAGTTAGGTTAGGTTAGAGAATTTGAGTAGCTGTAGCTGCCTGGATGTTGTCGACTCCCTAAGACCCCAAATGTCCACTGTGATACCACTGTGAAAAGTGTGTTCAGCAAAATCAACTATTCCGACCGATTCAATGCTGTGGCCATTAAGAAATTCGAGAGCAAATTGCTTAAAAAAAAGTTTGCATGCAGCAAGTGGTGTTCCTATGTTAGGTTTGTTCGATGTGCGCTCTGGGTTGCGCTGTGGTGCTCTGATTTCACACTGAGCACCGGGACCGCTCAGAATCGACCCAATTTTTTTTGGGCCGAGAATTTCAGAGCTGTTCGAATCGGCTGTTGCTATGCAACAAAGAACTCGTTCGATGTGAAATCAAACCCAGAGAAATGTTTCAGTTTTTCGACAGCTTCAGGTATGACAAGCACCGGAGCACCCCCGGGCTGGTAACATCGAACAAACCTGTTATGTTCATTTAAAAAAGGAGGCTCATCAGCTTTACAAAACCCCGGAATGTCTCTGTGGCCTGGACGGATGCCGGATGAGGTGAATATTGAACTGTTCTGTCATCTCGACAGTTGTGGACCGTTCTTGAGATTATGGAGAAGGACACGAGAGATTTGATAGCGACTATCTGAGAAAAAATTGTACGTGTCAGCTCCGACGCGCGACTGGAGTTCACTCAATAAGAATGATTATCTTAAGGCCGTGTGCGTGTTCAATTAAAATTAAATTAAATTGTGTCAAAATTAGACCAGCTGTGGAGCTGGCTAAAATATGACAATAGTGGTTGAAAATTCATCAACGCGGCCTAAAATATATATGTACATACTACATATATATCGCAAAGGATTGAATTCATATACTCATACATCTATTCATAATAATTTGATAAAATATATTACTTAAATACCTACTAATGGTAGGCAATATGAATGTCAACAACTTTGTTTAAAACGTTCTTTCGTATTTTTGAGTGAATCAATGTAGTTACTTCTACAAACATTTTTGTAAAGAATAAAAAATACTACAAAACTGCATCATAACATTTTCAGAACAGTGACATTTCTTATCAACTTTTCATTATTTAATGATGAAAATTCAATTGGGCCCACATTTATCATGCATTATTGCATATAAAATGGAATTGAATGTCATTGAATTGTACATTTAACTAAAGCCTGAAGCATTGTGCTTCTTAAGAAATCTTAATCTTGAAGTTCCGATTATTAGAAAGCACGCTAGGACGCTTTTAATCGAAGAACACCGATCGAATTTTGGCCATAGCGGGATTCTCCCACAGGTGATGTTTCATTTTGTACGAACCAAGCAGGTCGTTGGTGTGCAATTATATTTATTTTAAAATCGAGATTGTGAGGCTTGTACGAAACGTATCCTTACAAATGAGGTATCAAAATCACCGTTATTTCATGTAGATTAGACATATGGAAATTTCAACAACCAGTCTATAGGATTAAAATTTATATACCAATTTATGTGAAAATGTCTTAATTGGCCATATTAATGAGTTACCGTTATAATTAAAGTATAATAAATTGAAGAGCATGAAATTCTGTATCATGTGTGAAAATTTCACCGTTCTACGTTGAAATCTCTGTTCAATAAAATAGATTCGAAATGGCACTAAAACTTTTACCCCCTATTTTCACCCCCCTCGGTTCATTTTTTTACACTTTGAATGTCTTACTTATTTATGTTTAGTCAAAAGCCATACAAATAAGTTTTAAACTTCTAACCTAATCGACCTCCATACAAACTTTGACCTAACATTTCAACCTTTTGTGACCTTTTCAACGTTGCGTTAAAAAATACCGTATGCCCTTCCGCAGGTTCTAGTCTATCTTACTACCAAATTTCATCTAAATCGATCCAGTAGGTTAAAAGTTATTAAGAGTTAAAAAAAGCGTTGGTAGTCAATTTTTATAACGCTTTTTTCAATGTTTGATTTTCCTATCCATAATTTTTTCTTTGAGTCAGTATGGTACCTCTCTTATCGTCATTACTTCTGCTTGGAACACGTCACATTGATTGGGAAGTCTATATGATAGATTGAGATTGTTTCGAGTAGATACTACTTCCAACTCCGCCGCCACCGTTATTGATCCTTGAAGCATCAGTATAGAATATGACCGCATTCATCTTCTTCCAAAAAGAAGCACCAGTCTAAGCGATCTGGGATGAAACTGGAATAAACTGGAATTGAATGTACTTCTTGAAAGTTTAGTAAATTTACTCACGAAAGCCTTGTATACATTTTTGAAAAAATACAAAATTTGCTAAAATTTAATAATTTCCAAACAAAATTTTCTGAATCAAATCTTCTGCCAACATTGTCCTGTTAACGTTCCTAAAAGTGTTTTAGGCAATTATTCAATGTTTATCCAATTAAAAACCAAAAACACAAAGAGTACTAGAATGTCTTGGAAAATGTCCTTAAACCATAAGAGCAAAATTCTTCCTCTTCATTATCTTCATTTCCAAACAAATTGTACCTCTCAATGACACCAGCATAATTTCACAAAGCTTACCAAAACAAGAATTCAATCCCAAATGAAATTCCATGTATTTATGTACCTATCTTGACGAGAAATGTTGGTCAATGTAACGATTTGTTGATATTCATATACATACCCTACATAGTCTCAAAGGACCTTTTGTCATAACTCCAGAGTTAGTGGTTATGCTATAATATATGCATGAAGACTGGAATTTCCTACAGTAATGTTCACATTATAGACCACCTTATACCCAATCGGATTCGACTTGTTCTTGGAAATCTAATCAAGTTACCAAACAAAATGCAGGGTTTGTTGCATATTATACATTCCATATCCTACTATCCTATCCTAGACATGAATTGAGTAGGTAGGTATTGTATTCAGAAGGGACAACATTTGTGGATGTCTTGTTTGTTGGCATAAGTTCATAAGAATGATATCAACTTGCTCTAAAGGAAAATCATCGAAATGAAGAATTTCCATTGATGCTAACTGATGACATTTACTGTGAAAAGGAAGAGGGGAACATTGTTCGTTAGTTTGCTTTCTTGTGATCTGAGACTCTTCTGTGATTCTCGAATTTTATCACGAATTTTAGCTCTGAGAGTGAAAAGTCTTCTTTTTGCCCATGGAGTTCATTATATGCTTTGAGCGACATTTTTCTAATTTTTTTTTTCTTTTCAGGTGCCGGAAGAAAAAATGGCGAAAGGATCTGCCGGAGACGAGTGTCATTATTACATTCCACAACGAAGCTCGTTCAACACTGCTACGGACTATTGTAAGGTAAGAAACTTTATCTTGTTGAATCGACAATTTTACAAAAGTTTTGATTTGATTGTTTGGTCAGATTGTCAAGCATCATATCGACACATTTTTCCTATTGTCAATTTCCTTTGAAATGAGGCAATCTAAAGAAATCTCGTGATGTCGGGGTTTTGTTACTGGGTCTTCAAAAGATGTCTCAAGTTAAATGAAAATATTTAAGCCATAAATTATGTTTGTTCTATAGTTTTCTGCTTCCTTAACAATTGGGAACTTTATTAGGAGAGATAGAGAAGACTTGTCAACCTCTCTTCTTCTTTTAAGACTTGCAATCGATTTAATAATTATTGAAAAAATACACACGTTTGTTTAATTTGTATTTATAGTGTCCTTAATCGAAGTCCTGAGAAGCTAATCAAAGAAATAATCCTCGTCGACGACTTCAGTGACCATCGTAAGTTCCTAACATAATCATTCCTCAAATTATTCCCTTAACTGTGAAAATTTCGCTTTTCAACAGCCGAAGATGGCAATGAATTGGCCAAAATCGATAAAGTCCGAATAATTCGCAACGACAAGCGCGAAGGTCTCGTCCGGTCCCGAGTCCGAGGTGCTGACGCTGCCATTGCCGAAGTCCTAACATTCCTCGACAGTCATGTCGAATGCAATGAAAACTGGCTGGAACCCCTGCTGGAGCGAGTCGCCGAGGACCCCACTCGTGTTGTATGTCCCGTCATCGATGTCATCAGCATGGATAATTTCCAATATATTGGAGCTTCGGCAGACCTCCGTGGCGGTTTCGATTGGAATCTCATCTTCAAATGGGAATACCTGAGTTCCAGCGAACGCGCCCAACGCCAGCACGATCCAACCTCGGCCATTCGAACGCCCATGATTGCTGGCGGTTTGTTTGTCATCAACAAAGCCTATTTCAACACTCTCGGCAAATACGATATGAAAATGGACGTTTGGGGTGGTGAGAATCTTGAGATCTCCTTCAGAGTTTGGCAGTGTGGTGGAAGTTTGGAAATCATTCCATGCAGTCGAGTTGGTCATGTGTTCCGCAAAAGACACCCCTACACATTTCCTGGGGGAAGTGGCAATGTATTTGCTCGCAATACCCGACGGGCTGCTGAAGTGTGGATGGATGATTACAAGCAATATTACTATGATGCGGTTCCAGTAGCAAAGACTGTACCCTTTGGCAAGTAAGTAGAATAGAAAGTAGTTTTGAAATGGCCGAAAGAGTTTTATTTTGTTATTTGTTTGGAAACAGCATTGACGACCGACTGGCTTTGAAAGAGAAGCTCCACTGCAAGCCTTTCAAGTGGTATTTGGAGCACGTGTATCCGGATCTCGAAGTCCCAGCCGATAAGCACCAATATGGTCAATTGCGTCAGGGCCCCTACTGCCTGGACACCTTGGGCCATCGCATGGATGGCACTGTCGGTAAGTTGTTGATCTAGAGACAGGTTTGAGTGACAACAACTGACAGGACATAATTAAATTTCTAGGAATCTATCAGTGCCACAACACCGGTGGCAATCAAGAATGGATACTTACGAAGCGGGGCCAAATCAAACATCAGGACCTGTGCCTGACACTTGTCAATTTCGCCCGAGGCTCTCAGGTGGTACTGAAAGTATGTGACGAGTCCGAGAACCAAGTATGGACGATGCGTGACGGTGGCTTCATCAAACACTCCAAATTGAACATCTGCCTGGACTCGCGAGACGTCCATGATATGGACGGAATATCAGCAGAGCGGTGTAATTCCGCTCTCGACACACAACGATGGGCGTTCGTGACGAAATTGGCGTGAGCCAAGGAGTAAGCTGAGATAAAAATAAAATTAGAATCATTGTCGTCCGAACCGAACACAAGTTTTCTCTCTGAATGAAGTCCTTTTGTCGAAAAACCCTTGCGGGCGCAGCCAGAAGGACGAAAAACTTTTATTTAATATTCGAAGAAGAAAAAGTGCGAGACAAATTGATTGAAATGAAAAAATGAGAAACGTGTGTGCTTAATGCGGGTGTTGGTGAGAGTGGTGACATCTGATCTAGGAGGATGTCCTTTTGTTGTCCTGATTTGTTAATGTGCGGTTTTCCCTTGTTTACTTTTTTTGTTTATTATTTTTTTTTTTTTTTGCTATGCTCTATTTAATTGAATACAGTAGGATATTGAATTTCAATGTTTTTTTTTCTGTTTTGCGTGTTTCTGTTAATACTGTACGACATGATAGGACATGCAACATCAGGCTTTGATTTTGATATATTAAACGAGGGAAAAACTTTTGTGTAACTTGTTTTGTTGTGTTCTGATTTATGCAAGAACATTTGATTTGAATTTTCGGAACGGTACAAATGGGGAAAAAAGTTTTTGCTTGTTAAGGTATTTTTTTTTTTCAAAACCCCAGTGATTTGTAAGTTTTACTTATTTGTTATAAATTGTTGTTTTTCTTTTTTTCTCATTGATTATTACAAAATTACATCTGCTCAGAAGTGGGATATTTTTACGAATTGTTGATTTTTGGGAGTTGATTGAAGCTATTATTCGAAGAACTTTAAAATATATATATATACTTGTAAATATGTAGTAAATGTTAACTGTAAAAAAAGTTATTTTCTTTTTTTCTTTACAGGCCGACTCCACTAGAGATAATTTCTCTCAGAATACTCATCCTGACATGAAAAGTCTAATGGAGTCGCGTTGTAACAACAACAAATGAAAACTTGTCTTTAGACTTTTCATGTCAGGATGAGTATTCTGAGAGAAATTATCTCTAGTGGAGTCGGCCTGTTAACTAGAAAACAAGAGTGGATTTAGGGACACGCATTGTTTGTTATACAATTTAATGTTATTAATTCTACTAAGGGTATGCAATTTAGTTTTGTTTATTTACCTACTTAAAATTGTAAGTCGATGAAATTGAAAACTAGCAGCTTTGCAGATTAAATTCTGAAATTCGAACTTGACCCTCAGCAATTGTTTGTTGTCTATGAACTCCACTCTGAAAATTTAATTAAAATTCGCTGTCACTTAAAATAATGCTAAAACTTGTACTTAAATTTAAAAACAAAATTAAATCTGGCCAAAAATTAAAATCAAATAGGTATATCTAATATTTAAGCTGATTTACTTAAGAACTTACAGCTTAAATTTTTTTAAATGCATTACAAAAAAGAAATACAAATAAATAAACAATTTAATATTACAATTCCAGAATACCTTTAAGAAAACTTACTGTTAATTACATAGGATATACAAAATATAAATAAACGTATATAGTTTATATTTCAAAAATATATCTATTCAAAATAGAGGACAAGTAATATAAATAGTAAGCAGAAAAAAAACACATTCTCAATCAGAAATATTTATCTCTATGTAAAACTTGATATATAAAAAAGAAAATTAATGTTAAATAATATAAGAGTCTTATTTTTTTTTTTTTTTTACAATTTTTTATTTAATATTTTTCTTATATTCATATACTGTTTACTATATGTAGGTATTATATTTTTTTTCTCATCTCAAAAATGTGTTCCTTGAAAAAAAATTAACAAAAACTAAAAAAAAAACAAAATGTTAACAATTAATTTTATAAAAGAAATGATAAACTTAGTTTTAAAATATGTTTTTATTTTTATATTTTTAATTTAAAAAAATCGAAAAAAAGTTTATATTAAATCTATGAATATAAGCAGACAGGAAAACATAACAACAACAAAAAAAAACTTTTCTGTAAATTATACAAATGAATAAAAAAATATATTTACATTTTTTGGTAAGCAAAATCGTTTTGATCGTATTTTTGAGAAGGAATATTTGCATGTTTGGTGTTTGACAGTTTTTGTAACGGTAAGTTGAGAAAACGGAGAAAGGAAAAAATTAAAGATATTTGAGAGGTGGAGATAAGAAAATGTCATAAGAAATCAGTTGTTTTCATTAATTCGATCATAATTGGAGTACATGGTGCTTGATAGCGAGTTCGATCCTTCTTCTTTCTGGGTCAACAACGTGGAAGAAGAAATACCTGAAACTGGACGTCTGTCAGCTTACTCTAGACCTATACTTGAATACAGAGATTTGTTACTGAACCGTACTACGCGAATGTGGAAAACCTTGCCAATTTCTGACTTACCCTGTTTTTGTATTACATTTACCAACTTTTTTCAAACCTCTCCTTTTTCGTGTATGTGTATGTGAATGCATTGAAAGATACGATGTCGTAAACCAGGACGTCCGAAGCCGCGGTTGCGTAACTGGATCGGTCAGTTATCGAGATAGGTGGAAAACATGTAGAAAGATGCCTCGACCATAATCAGTCAGTGTCAATGTCTTCCTGATGAAGGCAAAGTCTTCATCCACCAGGTCGATTTTTATCGAAATTTGTTCTCAAAAAGAATTTCCGAAAAGTTTTTAGTCGAAAATTCTCAATCCAAACAACTTGTGCAACTTCCCTTAAAGGGAAGTCAGTGGAGACTGCTTTGCATGAGGTGGTTTCACACATTGAGAAAAGTCTCGAACACAAAGAACATACCCTGGCAGTTTTCTTAGATATCGAGGGTGCGTTTAACAATGTTCAAACCAAATAGAACTGCCTTAGTTGAATTTAGAGTTGAATCTGTTATTGTCGATTGGATTTGCACCACGTTAAATGGCAGAATTATCAACTCTCAAATGGGAGACAGTATTGTAGAGAAAACAGTTGCAAGAGGCTCACAAGGGGGGGGGGGGGCGGGAGTTTACTTTAGATTCTCGTGGTCAACAAAATTCTCATAAAATTTCAGAAATCAGGGCATCAAAATTGTAGCCTATGCAGATGACATAGTGGTTTTGATATCAGGTAAATTACTTACCACCATCGAAAACACAATGGAAAGAACTATCTTCTTGAGCAACTAAGTCGGGGTCACTTCACTTAGACAGAACTAGTTTTGTTCACGCAAAAAGGAAAATGGAAGACTTCAACCCTCCTAAATGGTATTCCTCGAAAAATTTCCAAGGAGGCTTAATCCTTGATCCCAAGCTAACTTGCAACCGTAATACTAAAGAGAGAATGAAAAAGCATTATGTGCTTTCTACACATGCAAACAAATCTTCGGCAGACCTATGGCTCTATCGCATAGTGGAAGGTGGTTGATAAATCAAGCTACCTCAAGAACCTGAACAAGGTACAGAGGCTAGAGTGTATAGGAATATCAGGGGCGCAGAGATTTACGCCATAAGCAGGGCTAGAAATTATTTTGGACCTCCCGACCCTGAAAAAATTGATAAGATCCACGGTAGGCAAAAGCGAACTTCAGTTAAAAGAATTGGCCTTTTGGAGGCATATCACCTATGGACATGCAAAGATATGACACTATTCTAGGATTGAAGGAGACCAGTGACTATGTACATTCCACCCTTAATAGATTTCAATAAAAACTTCTCTTTTTTCAAACTCGAAAGACTGGGAGGGATCCTTACTTGCTCGTCCGTAATTAGGGCATCAACTTCTATAGTGACGGTTCAAAAATAGATTTGGGAACAGGAGCTGAGTTGGTCTGCCAATCTCTCAATACTCCAAGATAAATGTAGTGTGTTTCAGGCTGAGATTTATGCTATTGAAAAAGCAGCAGAATTGGAGATTACAATTTTTGTGAACAGCCAGGCTACTATCAAAGCTTTACCCAGTGAGACCATAAGATCAAATGCAGTCTTTGAACTGCAGTAAAAAACTAAGTAGCATTTGCCAAACTAACCAAGTCAAACTCTGCTGGAACCCTGGACATAGTAATATAGAAAGGAACGAAACAGCAGATGAACTAACAAGCAAAGGGTCAGTTGCAAATAGAAGTAGTAGCAACCATCCAGTCAAGGGACTACATGTTCCGATTGTTTTGCTCAAGAGGAATAGACCTTAATACAAAAGAGCCAATCAATAACTCCTGGAGGGCCAGGAACGATTGTGTTATCTCTAGAAGTTTATATCCTAGAATTAATGAAAGGAATCTCGCTGAACGCTTAGTAAAAAAAAATTGGAATGGGTGCTTTTGCACCCGATTTCTGCAGGAGCTGTCAGGACTCAGAGGAAATAGAAACCATTTAACACCTGCTCTTTGAATATCCAAACCTCCAAAGAAATCGACTTCGTTACTTCGGCAATAGATTTGTTGGGGAACTGGACGATCTGGCGCAGGTCCCAATGCCAAATATTCATTGATAGCACAGGCTGGTACGTAAATAAACCAGTCTGGGTTAACTCATAGTTATAGGAGCTTCAATGCTATCTTTTTTATAGGGTATCACAATGGACCAATAGGCCCCTGTGCTAGCAACAGCTCCGTGCTGTGCACAGCCCTCATAACCTAACCTAATCTAAGCTAGTCGAAATTTCAAAAATTTGTTACAAGTCCACTAGCCTGAATAAATCACTGATTTGATGAAGACCAGTGCAAGGAACTTTGTTTACAATATTTTGAGTGCGGTACTTCCGTTTAATATAAAAATAAATTAATACAGTAAATTATATTTGATAAGAATTACGATTTTTAATTATTATGAAGTTTACAAAATATTGATAGTGTGGAACTTATTTTACGGGTTAACTATTAGCTAATTGTTTCTTAGAAACGACGTCGTGGATTTGGATTGTATGGTCCTGTACTTGATCCTGGTTTAGGGAAGTTAGGTCCAGTTTGACGTCCGCCAAATCTTGCTTCAGTTCCAGTTGACAAAACAGCAATGAGAGCAAAGACAACGATAAGAAATACGTTTACGTTCATGTTGATTTTTGAAATAATAATTTTTTAATCGGTATTGACTGAAGATGCTGTTGAAGACTTGTGATGAAAATATTACTGTAGAATTGAGTATTTATACTTTTTCTAGGTGATAAGGAGAGTTCGTCTTCTTCTTATCTGCAATCTCTCCACGGAGAAAAATGTGAACTACCAGACAATGAATTGCGGGGATTTTTCGCACCGTGTGTGTTTTTTATTTTCTTATTTTTGTTTGTTTTAAATCTAAATATGTTCCGACGGGGTTTTTAAATGAATCAGAAAAAAGTATTCAATCATTAGCAACACCATAAGAGAACTGACGTGTTGTCGACATATCAAAAAGGTTATGTAGATTGGGTTGAAATGGTGTCTTGTCTTGAGCAATTTCTGACCAACCTCGAATTCTTTGACTGTGCTTCATAGACTGCAAAGAAACGATTTGGTAAATATCGAATTTGAACAGTTATCGATGATCAATAATGGGAGGTTATACATTGTTGATTACGAACCAAATCCTCTTTCAGATATGGTCTGGACCCATTAGTACGCAAGTTTGTGGAAAAAATTTTGTATGGTGGTTGGCAACACTATAACAAACCATAAATCGAATATGAAGATGAGAATAATGGCTCGTTAGCCATGTTAACCGAATCGTTCTACCGGAACTGAAACACGGCTTTGGACGACCCCTGGTTCGAGGTCCAACTTCGGAGGAAATGTTCATCTAAACATCGCCTACCAGACGAAATGCCGCATAAAAATGAAAGGTGCTGTTTGGTTTTACAACATAAGACATAACGTATACCCTAGACCATTGTAATTTGAATATTAAAGCTCCCGGTACTCTTTATGCAAAGCTGGTTAGACCGGTAGGCTTTTACAGCCTTTGACAAAAGTATCTCACCAAACAGAAAGACAAAGTAGCGAATCCCTTAAGAGGAGTGAAACTTTGAAGTTCTACCAGGGAGGGAAGGGCACCTCAAGTTTATTAGGGCCGAGAAGAAGCCTTCAGAGACTAGTTTGGGAATATTGTTGTAGAATTTCAGTAGGTGATGAGTACTGGCCCGAAGAGATTTCTGGGTCCCAAAAAGAAAATGTGCTTCTAACTCGTAAAATCGCCGTTGACTCACTTGACAGATGACTACTGCGTTTTAGATGAACACATCACGAAGAAAAAAATTCGTACGACATAATATGTTGCACCAGCAACCCACGTAACGACCATAATGTCCCAAACCACATGCAAATAGGGGAACTATTCCAACTTTACTCGAAGAGTTTCTACAAGGAAGTCGCCTGCTCAAAGCAATTCTGTATTAATTTAATCTTTTTACCATTTTTGAATTCAGGGTTTTATTGTTTGCTTATATTAGTAAATAATCCAAGCCCCGATTGAATGAATAGAATGTTACATTATGTCTGTCTATCTCTATATGAACATTATTAATAACGCTCCAACTCGCAAACTCAATAAAACACCCCATCAAATGTATGCCATCTGAACGGGGGGGACGAGACCCAAAATCCTTTATGCCCATCAAGTGTTTCGCCTTGAGAGCAAACTAATCGAAAAGCAAGTTATCGCAATTAACAACTTAATTGTCTGCACAAAACGGATAGTCTCTCCAACCGCATAATCAACTTCATTGTTCCATCGAATCTCATCATCACAAGAAATGGATGACTTAATCCTCTTACCATGTCGTCCAACTGTCGTCGTAGCTACATTAGAAGTTATAGCCCTCACTCAATATTCACTCAAGAGATCCTCTTGTAGTCCTGATGATTGTGCTTGCACAAAGGAAGTGAAAGAGTTAAGTTTTTCGTTCAAGTGTTGTGTGTTTAATATTTCTTTGAGCGGCAAGAGGGGAAAGTACCACTGCTCTTTATGAGAGAGAGATCAACTCTGCTAATATCCCAACTTTATTTCAGTCATCAGGACCTCAAGGGTACATACCATACTTCCCAAAAGTGCCACACCCATTTTGTGCACATAGAATTATTAAAGCACAACCATATCGTTTCCGGAGTGGTGGCGTTGAAGTGGGAAACAAATGCCCCATGAGCAGAACATTCCACAGAAAGTAATCGTAATAATCATCGTCTTCATGAGGAAAAGTGGCTACAGTTAAGCAAGCAGCACAAAGATAATAGCTGACACTGAGGAATCTGAATGTGAACAAAGTAAAAAACGGCAAAAGCAAACCATATGTGTGTGTTCTGGGAAAGTAGTATCCTTATTAAAAGGAACATCGCATCGCACACAAAGTTTGGAGAGCAGGAATAGCCCAACTGGAAACTGCTTGGGTTTTCCGTCACACGAGTACACTAGCGAACGATGATGGGGCAACGTCATTGTGGTGATAGTGGTATTGTACCACATCCATGATGTTTGCTAGAATATGGTGTTCCTGTTCATCATTTTCAAAGTGTCTCTCCATTCGAAAGGACACTCAGTGATGGTATAACTGGAGTAAGGAAATGAAATGAGTTGAATAGTTATACAAAAAACCGTATTAATAATAATTGAACGGAACGGGACTCGGGAAGACATGGTGTTGGTGAGAACATATTTTGTGCTCCATTAGAGCGAGACCGAATTAAATGCCATTCAATTGAGCGATGATCGGGAATTGTGTGTGTTTGATGAGGAAATCCAGTTTAATGGATCCTTTACCGCAGGAGATGTTTCGTCTGGTTTTCGGTTACTTAATTGATATTTGTATTCAAAATTTCTTGGAAAGAAAACGTTCGTACCACAGAAACGATGTTTTTGATTTAATCAGAAATGTCTTAGACCGAAAAATTTGTTGAAAATTTTGGTACAAACCAAAGCACTCATGAATTCCCCAAAGTGTGTTTCCAGGAATTGTTTCACACATCTTCGGGCTGACTTGAACATTTTATTTCAATCATTTTAGGTCATCTGCTTGAAAAAAAAGGCAAACGTGTTGAAAACTTGCAAATAAATACCTCAACAACAAATGGAAAATTTAATAATGTTTATGGCTACACGTGCCTTCGAAAAAATAATTTTGGCAATCTCAACACCACCGATGTCCGTTTCGGAGAAGATTTACATTTTTGATTGATTGCAAATCTAGCAAAATAGAATGATTACAAAAACCCATCAATATTTGATGTTTTCTACGAATCCCTGTAGGTTTGTATTTTTGGCTCTCCATATTGTTAGACAAATAGAGGAAAAGAAAACATTTGACTCACCTTGTCGTTAGCTTGTCTATTGGAAAATGTGTGTTCACATTCGAATAGAAAGCATATAGGTAACGAAATTCCAAACTTTGTGGACGTATGGGTGGAGGTATTGGCAGTTTTTGTGTAATAAGAAGGTATGGAAGAAGTCCTTCGTAGAAGGAGTTGCAACTCGGTTTGCCCAACTCGAGTTGAACGAGTCAGTTTTTTTTTTTAATCCCACGCCTCCTGCTTGCATTAAGCAGTCCCAAACTCTTATTTATTTATTTATTTATTTATTTATTTATTTATTTATTTATTTAACAACATCAATTAGAGTAACATAACTCAGTTAGACTGAAAACAATAATAAAAATAGTAACAAATAATGATATACATAAAAAATACAAATTATAATAAATTAATTAGATATCAAAAAGTGAAAATTAAGCATATTATCTTCCTAATATTCGAATCGCCATTACATTTTTTTTTATTTATTCCAAATAATTTCTAATTAAGTGCCGATACGACTAGCAACCGTAAGGTAACTGTAATCGTACTCTGTGAGGACCCCAGTGCGTGCGGTATATGGGGGGGGGGGAAAGAGGCGTGGGAATTAGAAAACAAATTTCATTAATGACGAAAATACTAATGTCATTTCCACAATGCCTGGGAATCAACGAATGCGTCTGAACAGACGATGCCGAAGGTTGATGGCAGAGGAACTTCGATTGAAAGCCCGAATGAAGGTGTAAGTACAAAAGCATTGGTTGCCAAGCGTAGATCTTCGAGAAAGTGCAATTCATTCAATCGTACCATAAACAATACACAGAAATTAAACAGAAAGGAGTTTATTTTTTTTGTGGTGAAAAGGGTCACTGGAAGAGAAACTATCCCAGTAAGCAAAGCCAACACAAAACTAAATCGACTGGTGCTTCTTTTAGTCAAATTTGTATTGGGTGCGATTAGTTCTGGTGGAGTTAGCAGTTGAATTCGGCTTAAATGGAGTTAGCAGTTTTGCTCATCACTCGTTTTGATCAACTTAAAAGATGAATTAAACGTAGATAATTATATCAGTCGACGCGTATTGGCATTACGTATCGAACTGTACACTTATATCAAATTTGACAAAAAGTGGAGTTAGGAGGTTTGCACTCTAAGCCGACGATATTGTTTTCCTTCATCAAATTATTATTGGTGTCACTGATGCTCCAGATATTCTAAATTCTATCCTCTTTAATTATCGAGGTGGAGATCATAATTTGCGTTCTCATAGTTTGATTAAAGTTCCTAAACATAGAACAAACTACGGAATGCATGAGCCACTGACAAGAATGAGTAAGCTTTTGAATGCGAATGAAAACTTATTTGATTTTCATATCAATAAATACATTTTAAAACAAATTCTTAAGACCAGTGTACCACGTTCTTAAATATCTTTTTTTTTGTATTTTGTAAATTTGTATGTTGTCTTTTCATGTTTTTTTTTTTCATTTGTTTAAAAAAAAAGAAACTGACTCTTATTTTGATATTTCTTTTTTTGTATTTTTTTTTTTTTTTACTAACTTGACAAGTGTCTTCTACACGCGTATTTGCTTTTTTCTTTGTTTCTTTCATGTTTAACAAATTTTTTGACTTTAAAAATTTTTGATTTTAAGGTTTTGCATTTTTTTCTTTTATTTTTACTTTTTGTAATATTTTAATTTAAAATTTTGTTTTTCCTTTATACCTGTTTGCATTAAGCAGTTCCAAACTCTTGTCTTCCAAATATTCGTGTCGCCATAACTTTTTTTTTATTTTATTTATTCCAAAGAATTTCTAATTAAGTGCCGATACGACTAACAACCGTAACTGTTAATCGTACTCGGTGAAAATGGACCCAAGCGCGTGCGGTATCTGGGGGGGTATAAAGGAAAAACAAAATAAATTATATTAAAATATTACAAAAAGTTAAAAAAGAAAGAAAAAAAAATGCAAAATTTTAAAACAAAAAATTTTAAAATTTTAAATTAAAAAATGTTTAAAACATGAAAAAAAAGAAAAAAGTAAATACGCGTGTAGAAGACACTTGTCAAGTTCGTAAAAAAGAAATAAAATAAACAAATATTAAAAAAAGAGTCAGTTTCTTTTTTTTTAAACAAATAAAAAAAAAAAAAAAAAAAACATGAAAAGACAACAAACAAATTTACAAAATCAAAAAAAAAATTACGATTTCCATTAGTTTCGACAGAAACGAAGCAATATCATCAGCCAGATCTTTTGTAAAACTGTAGTACTTTTGTTCTAAAAAGAGATTGTTTGACTTTGAAGCCTGTGCGTAGGTACTCTTTAATGTTTCCCACATGTCCTTAGGTGTTTCACAGGTCATGATTTGTAAAAGGGGCTGCTACAGCTACATGCACCAGAAATCACACGACGTGCCTTGGCATCAGCCTTCTTCCACGCAGCAATACTCGCTGCATAGTTCGTCGCTCCAGCCGCCGCGCGCCGGAGCGGCAGCAACCCCATTAACCACGTCTTTTTTTGTTCAGTCTCCGAAGAAACTGGTTTTTTTCTCTTTCTTCCACCGATTCATTGGAAATGGGAAAGTGAATCCGTTCAGTACAGTTCAAATCAAGTAGATTAATTTGGAATCTCGAATCGAGATGATTAACTTTTGTATCAGAGCTGTGAAAGAATTAAACCTTTTTGTATTGCATCGTCAAAAGTCCTATTCATTTAACTGAATTTTGGGAATGAATTTACATTCCTTATTGCAATAGGTACTTTAACTTCGAAAATAAAATCGCAGTTAATTTTGAAGTATTTTTGTATAAAAATCATTTAGAAAAGTTAAAAGACTTGAAGTCAAAAGAATGCATTACTTTTTTACTGCTTGCTCTCTTGGAAATCTTGTAAAAGAGTCTTTCAACTGCTTGAAGTCTTTTAACTGCTTTGAAGTCTTTTAACTGCTTGAAGTCTTTTAACTGCTTTGAAGTCTTTTAACTGCTTGATTTAATTTTTTTTTCTGTTTCATAAAAAAATATTTTTTAAGCTGTACATAGGAATATATTTTCATTTGTTACATATGTATAAACAAAATAAACTTATAAAAAGAAGTTTTTAACCCTATATTTGTGTATTTTTAATTGTTGAAGGAAAACCTGCTAAGTCCTTTATTTTTTACATAACCCACATAGGAAACCTGCTTACTCACAAATATGCAAATAAATACAAAACTATAAGTCTATTTCAATTCGTTTGTGT
This sequence comes from Sphaerophoria taeniata, assembly GCA_943590905.1. Taxonomy (NCBI): domain Eukaryota; kingdom Metazoa; phylum Arthropoda; class Insecta; order Diptera; family Syrphidae; genus Sphaerophoria; species Sphaerophoria taeniata. The sequence continues at coordinate 92,780,992 of OX016540.1, forward strand.
ACATAAAAGTAGAGCTCTATAGGACATACAAATCATGTTTTGGATTTTTTCCTAAATTGTCAACAACCAGTTTTGGGAAGTTTTTTCTTTCTCCTGTAAAATATATAGAAATGGAGTTAGCAGGTTTGCACTCTAAGCCGACGATATCATTATTTGTTCTCCTTTGACAAAGTTTTTGCATCTGGAAAAATGCAAGTCGATCGTCATAAGAAGGGATATTATTGGGGTCAATCCATTGAAGCCCTTAAAGGCGAAACGTGTAAAATTGCGTTGAACTGATTCTAGTCTCTCAATATGTATCTCATAATGAGGAGACCAAACTTGTGATGCATATTCGAGATGGGGTCGAACTAAACTGTTGTACAAGCTAAAGGTAACGTTAGGGTCAAGAAATTCCTTGGACCAACGCTTAATAAATCCTAACATTGAGTTAGCTTTGTTGACGATGTTGTTAATGTGTTCTGAAAAATCTAAATTGGATGTGAAAAGAACTCCTAGGTCCCTTACCTTAAATACACGGGATAAGATGTGTTGGGAGATAACATAATCATATGATGTAGGATTTCGCTTTTTTGAAATTGTCATTGTCTGACATTTTCCTGGGTTAAGATTTAAATTATTCTTTTCACACCATACAACAAACTTATTAATATCATCTTGCAGTTGAATGCGATCTTCATTGCATGAAATATTTTTGAAGATCTTCATATCATCTGCAAAGATAAGAATTTTACTATTACGAACACTTAGCGGTGCATCGTTAATAGCTAAAATAAATAAAAGGGGCCCTAGATGACTACCTTGTGGTACACCCGACTTGGCGATGAAAGATTTTGAGTAAGAGTTTCTGAACTTTACTTGGTAAGATCTATTATCAAGATAAGAAGAAATCCATTTGACGAACCCTGGAGGAAAGCCATATGAATTCAATTTAAACTTGATAATAGTATGAGAAAGTTGATCAAACGCTTTTGAAAAATCGGTGTAAGCGCAATCAACTTCCTTTCCACTTTCTACGGAATTTAAACATTTATGCAAAAATTCAAGAAGGTTTGTTACCGTTGAACGTTTCTGCATAAAGTCATGTTGTTCAAAGCATATGATATTTTTGGTGTAGAAGACTAAATTATCACAAACAACTTGCTCAAAAAGCTTTGGAATGCAAGACAGTTTAGATATAGGCCTATAATTTGTAATATCAGACTTGTCTCCTTTCTTGAATACAGGTGTTATGTAAGCAGTTTTCCACATGCTAGGGAATTTTCCTAGTTTTAACGACAATTCAAAGATATTACGTAGAGGCAAGGCCAAAACCGTCCTACATTTTTTTAAAACAATAGTTGGAATACCATCGGGACCAAAAGAATACCTAGTCTTCCTTAAGAAGGCACATACAATTAAAAAGTTTATCGAAGTCGATAAGAACATTGTTGAAAGTTACTTGGGGAAAGTTTCGCAGATAATCAAAGAAATCAGTATCCACAGTCACGGGAGTATCAATGAAAGACTGACTAAAACTACTTGCAAAAGCATCACAGATTTCAGAATTACAGTTCAAAACAGTATTGTTGTATTTGAAGTTTAACGGATAAACATCACATTTCTTTTTAGAATTGACAAAATTCCAAAAACTTTTAGGGTCCTGTTTAAGTGAATTTCCCATATTTATGAGATATTCATTGTAAAGATTAAAAGAGAGACTTTTGAACTCTTCGAAAAGGGAGATATGTATAAACTACTTGGTTCTCCAATGTCATAAAACCGATATAATTTTTCCAAGCCTTGTTCCTTCTATTACGAAGGCTTCTCAGTTCTTTCGTATACCAAGGATGACTGGAGTTATTTGAGTTAAAACTTCTTTTTTTGGGTCCTATTACGTCAATGGATCTCATCATGACAGTGTAAAAGCTTGAGATAGTTGCATCGATGTCATTTAAGAGCGGTATATTCTCAATACCGAAACTACTTAAACTATCCGAAAGCTGTTGAAAATTAGCTCTGCGGAAGTCATATTTATACGAACAGTCGTGAGAATTACTATTTTCTAGTAAATGACCGCTCAAGTCAAAGTTGACGCGGTTTGTAACTCGGTTTGCTAACTCCTTTTACGAACTTGTTTTGCCAACGCAGTTCGCCAACAACAAGGAGACCCATAAAATTTCAAATTAGAAGCTGTTTCATCATCAGCCATATTGTGAGTTTCACCCGGAAAATCATTCCCACGGAATATTATTTGTTCGCCCGGAATTTTAAAAGCCCCTCAAGAATGGATGTTTCGGCTAAAGGATTTCGATAGATGCACCCATCCGTCCGCTAGTTTTTACTGAGTGCACTAGCTTGACAAAACCCACATTTTGAATAGGTTTCGTAGCCGTTTTCTGATATTTTATGCTGCTAGGTTTATTTTTAGTCGAAATGATTGTAAATGTTAATGTTTCATTCCGCCCAAACTGAGTGCTGAGTGCTAAGGACAATCTTTCGATTGTTTAAAAAAAATAAAAAAGTATCCAACCCATTAAAGAGAAAATTGACCTTTCTTTTATGGATGTTGGCACACAAACAAGCAGACAAAAAGGATTGTTTCTCAAATTCAAATTTAATACGAGTTACTGTGGCGTATACTTACTTTTTTCCAAGTTTTCTTCTGTTAATTTCCAAAAGTGAACATTTTAGCCCTGAATGACATTTAGATAATTCCACCTGAACTGAGTGCTGGCAATAAGGGAAATCTTTAGAACATGAACTTTTTTCGCCCGAAACTCACAATAGGCGAAACGAAAAAAGGCATTTTTTTCAATAGGTGAGTATATCTCAATTTGTTTCTAATTAACTCCTCTCGAGTGATTTACATGGTAATAAAGGATTTTCCCTTATATATCTCTCTCCGATCTTTTAAGAACATCTGGGCTACAAGTAAGCCAATAAATTTCAATCTCTAATCCTCTACTCCTTAAGGGTCTTTGCCTTGCAGACTAAAAATCATGAAAATTAGTCCTCTTGATTTATTGCACAAACACCTCTTAAAGGTACTTCGGAACAACAATTTTGTGTCTAATTTGTATCAAAACTAAAAATCAGTGACCGTGAAATTAGAGTGTAAATGAACATTAGGTATCTACATTAAAAATTAACTGGAACTAAGAGAGTGTGTGAATAAGTTTGGTGATAATTGAGAACGAGAAATTACCTTCATTCAAATGAGCTTGAGATGTATTTTAGTCACTTGAAATGAAAGTAGGTCGAAATTTATTTAATATCATGAACAAATCGATTTACTCTATTCAGTTTACTTCATTTGCATTTTGGGCGACTGCAGTATCTGTATACCATGATGAAAGCAATTTCCTGAGAACTCGATATTAATGAAATTTGATGTGAAGAAGATGAAGACGATAGCAGATAATAGTTAAATCTATCGAGAACAACCTTAAAGTATCATCTGACTCCTTGAACTATCGTGCAGGAATTGATGAAAAGGAACGAGTTTGAGGAGAAGTTTATTCAAAGAGACATCAATAGATGATTTTTGGAACTCTCAAATCCATTTAATTTCTTACGACAAATATGTAACTATCTAGGGATATTCTTTCTCTATCAACAAATTTGTATGTGTTTGAATTTTTGCCTCTGTCGATGGTTTTTTACTTTTAAAAGTGTCAAAAGGCCGAATCTTTGTTATGTCAAATGAGAGGGTCGAGTCTGAAGACAATACTTTTGTTTAAGAAAACCTAATGTTGTCTTATGAAACTTAAAGTTCAAAAGGAATAATTGGACTTGAGATTTCAAAATTGATTTAAATTACTCAATTTCATGTACAGTTAAACCTGCCGAACTATACGTTCACGTACGAAAAATCGTCCTTCCTTTTAAAACCTGAGACAGATATTGTCAAAAAACGAATTTAAGTATACCTAATCCCCCAAAGTACATTATAACAAACAAATTTCCATATATGGCATAATTTTCTTATATGACTCTCTTTTTGACAGAAGTGGAGCGCGGAAGATGCGAAGTAACGTTAAAAATGCTTCTTCGACGTCTGCATAATTAAAAAGAAAATTACAAGACCTCTGGAGCAATAAAACTCTGTCGTTTTAATACACATTAATGTTTGTTTATGGTGAGATTTAAAAATTTAACTTCAACTTTGCAAACTGTGAGATGCGCAATGCGACCTTCAAGGAAGCACACATTTTTGACTCCTTGGAGGTTTTACGATAAGTTCATCTTTATTCCCATTTGATGTGGTTTGAGAGAAATGTGAGATTTTCGTTTTTATAGACACAGAGTACTGCAATCGTTTAAGAAATTTAATTTAATTTCATTTTCCTGGGAAATTCGTCGTTTGTTTACTTGGGGGCCTATTTAGAAATTTTAATTATTGTGTTAGCCGAAATTTCTCAGAATTTGTTGATCAAGAATTTTAATATAAAGTTACTGAGGGACTTTCTCTTTGATAAGATTTGGCAATTGAATTTCCAAGAATTTAATTGAATTAAAATAATGTTTCCTCTCAAGTTATTGCTACTAATTTAAACAAACGTTTATCAAACATCGGGAATCATTAGTAATGCGGTTTTGTAAAGCGTATCGTGTTCAAAAGCGAACCAATTACTTTTAAAAGCAATATTGCTCTTGTCGCTAATTTTATTCACCTCTCCCTTAATCCGGAATAGGAAGAAAAAAAATACACACAACCACATACATCACCAAACCATCTGGAAATCCAGAAACTTATTTGCTCCTTGACGCAATTACGCTATTCCCACTTGGTATCCTTGTGTAAGATATACTTAGGGTAGAGAAGGTTCCTTGGTTCCGCTGTCACCTAACGACAGTGACAACGACAAGTTCAAATACTTCCACTCCTTAATATCATTTCGCTATCGATTGACAGCCACTCCCGAGTCCTGAGGCGGAATAAATTTATTATGCTCCATTACATTTACACACTAGATAAGGTAGGTTAGGTCTTGTGTAGAAACAGAGTACAGAGGAAGGACTGGTTGAGGTTTCTCTTGTTAGTCATGTTGGCACAGTACGGAGGTTCCTCTACCTTAACGACCTATACCTTCGGTCTTGGAGGGCACAAGTTCTAGGTTTAACCATCACCCAGTTTAGAGTAGCTGCCAAGTATATTGCATAGCAACCTCCAGGGTAGTCATAATAATAAATTGAAAATTTTCAACCAGAACCCCAATACCATTCCGCAATTCTCATTTCATGGCATATAAACGAATGTAGGTGAGATGCGCGGTACTTATGGTTTACCAAAAAAAAAAAAAACTTTGATGAGGTTGATTATGAACCATATATACCGCAAACAAGAGCATGAAGTTTTGTTCTTCAAAGGAATTTCGATTTATACAAGACCGCATGTTACATTCGGTTCATTAAAGAGAAAAAGAAAAAAGAAAGATGAAATTGAGCTGAATTCTTTTTCTGGGTGTTTAAAGTTGTATTTCACCATGTCATCAAGTAAGATAATGAAATTGGCAATTAACATTAGTTTTCTTATCTTATCGAAACACAGAAGTTTTAAAGTGTCCAGAAAATGTAATAATAATATAGTTTGAAGATGGCGTTTGAAAGCTTTCAATATTTGATACTCTGGTGAAGGAAACTCAGTTTAAAACTGACTATAGCGTTTTATTGGAATTCCTATTACTGAGCTAAGCTAAGTTCCCAATAAAACACGGCTTCAGTAATTCAATTAATTATAAACTAGCAAAAATAGTTTTATTGAAAAATTGACTTGAAATTCAACAGGGGCAAAGTGCCCCGGTTCTATAACTTACGAATCGTTAAAATCAGTCGTTAAACGCCGCGAATTGAAACCTATTGAAAAATTAACGATGTGTTGCGTTTCTGTAACTTTGACAATTGTTAATTTTAACTACCGGAACAGATCTAAAAGAAACACTGGAAAGATGTCGTTAAATTGTGTTCTGTAACTGTTCAAATCGTTAATTTGATTAGTTTTAGCTGTCAAATTATCTCACGGGACCTTATGTGACAAGATAAATTTGTATGAAGATCTTAACCATTCCGTTTTTAGGTTTTCGCCGCCGCGCGCCGCGCCGTGACGAAAAAAATCAAATATTTTTTATTTAAAAAAAATCATAAACTATAATCTGCTAACGAGTCGACGGACGAGACCTTTTCAAACAATTTATTTATCAAATTCCAAGGTAACTATCAGCTAAAGTCATTCGCTACACTTTCTACAAACATTTCATTTTCAGAAAATGGCCAAACGACGACGAAAACTTCGTGATCTACCGCCAAGCATTCAAGCTGAAGGACTATCGCAACAACGCATTGAACAACAGTGCCAAGCAGCACAATCGGCCAATCCAAACGATCCAGTTGACGCAGCTGTGTTTTTCCAAAACCTTCAACAATCACTTAGGCAAGCCGTCAGTATTTGAAAAAGCCAATGCCCGGAAAGAAAAATAATGATCATAGATTCTTACGGACATGGAAGACTCGCAGATTGCAAGTTTGCCTCCAGATTTAGTTGCCGAAGCACAGAATCTAAGACATGACGGGGAACATCGCAATCGTCAAACTCTCCATGACCGTTTTGCTACCCAGTTCTTGGTGGAACAGATAAATTTCTTCAATTTCTCAAAGGATTCTCTTAACCGAGATTAAATTTGTTCACAGCTTATATTCCACCTCGACCACAATACCTCTGAGGGTCGATGCACGATACTGCGCTTGGCTATCGATCTAGTATATTTTTAATCAAACGCGGAAACGCCACCGAAAATTCGGTGAAAGAAGATCCATACTGCGTTGGTGAGGAAAATGCTATTCGAATTCATCCCCAAGCTGCCCACATGGCTGGTCGCAAATCGCTTGACCTACATATTCATACCTTTGCCTCGTCATTTCCCTAGGCATTTTGTTCCCTTTACGGAAATTGAAATTGAAATTGCAGAAAAAAGCTTAACTCGAAAAATGCATTGATTTGCAAAATTAAAAATTACATGGAATGGTAGGTCCACACGTTTTCAAATGCAAAAATTGAAAATCCTTGATCATTTTTATTTTATTTATCCATCAATCATTTTTACATTTTTTACATTTTATACCCACATTACATTGGTTGTTTATTTCATGATTTTCAAAAGATTTGGACTTTTGATTTCCTTGTCTTTTTCGTTCATGGCGAACTGACTAACTCTGAGGGTTTGACATTTTTGTAGAGTTCAAATTCCAGTAGAGTTAGTTGTCGGGCGAGCTGCAGAGGAGTAGATTGATTTCAGAGTCTTGTACTTCGAGATGCTCTTCGATGGGTGGAGGGCTGTTGCCGTAAACGATTGTTATTTGCTTTTGACTTTTTTCTGTTCGTATATCTATGAAGAAAGAAGAGAAAAATATTTTATTATTGGTTATAATAAACTAACATGATAACTTCATCACCGAATCAACCCATTTCTTCATCGATTTGCCATTGACATTCTCCAAAAAGTGCAACACTGTCTCCAGCAATATCGGATCCCTTTTTGATTTTGATATCATAAAAATGATGATCCACCCAATGTCGTAGCACATTTAACACACGAAACTGTACAGGTTGAACATATTCCTTGCGATAGCGTTTCCAATCTTCACGTTGGGAATTTTTCCGAGTCCGGATTGTTCTCGCGTTCGCTTGCTGGCACTTCGAGATAAGCTAAACTTGGAAATGCCCCAAATTATAAACCAAGGTTTCAAAATGATTTTTGACTATACACGTTGGTACCCGTGAATTTTGAGAGTATATTGTATCTCCTCTTTTCCCTGATCTCTACACCTTTTATTTTAATGATGGTGGATTTACATGTATCTGTAACATTTTGATGTGAAATTCCCCTTACAAACAAAATAATAAGATTTAAAATGACAGAACACTTGCGGCATTTCCCACATGACATCTGAAAAAATGTAATAAGATATCTTGTCACCATTAAATTGAAAAATTGAAATATTATATATTGGCATGGTTGACATTTAAATATCATTACACATCGTATATAGCTCCCTCCTCGTTGCAAACATAAAAATAAAAATATGAATTTAAGTGAAAAACAATCAATTGCATCAAATACACTCACACACTGCGAGTTTGTCTCAGTTATTAATGTCAATTTGGACAGATCGATCGATTTTTATTAAACAAAAAAAAGAAGAACAAAATGCTTTAAGCAGAGAGAAAGAAAATATGTCAACATTTCAAGGATATTCAATTCAGTGTTTCTGATTGCCATTGTTATCTGTTCCATTTTTCTAGAATTCTATATCGTGATACAAGAGGATTAAACATTGCTGTAGGCGGTAGGTGGTGGTTTGGCTGCTCCTTCCCATCATTTACCCCATGTACCTACTCGAGTCGAGGATTAGGTAACCGAGGCGAAACCACTTGTTGGTTTGTGTCTTGTTTTCTTGATGAGTTGAATACCTATAAGTCGAAACCGAAGGCTATATAGGATGGTTTTCGGATTTATTCAATTTTTGTTTTGTTGTCTGGAAATTTGAGATGTCTAATGTCTATTGAATGGAATAGAACACCGGCAACTTTGATTTGACCTTCATCAAAACATGAGACTAGACTCAGACGTCTGTTTTTCGGGTTGACGAAAATCATGTGGTAAATTTTAAATTGGTTTCGTTGTTTTGTTTTATGTTAACAAGAAGTTTTTGAAATATCTTGCCGGAAATTTGATGGAATTTTCCATAAATTTATAGAAGTTCTCAGTCAATACCCTAAGACCCGTCTCGCACACTCGAAAACGCTACAAAAAATTGTCCTTAAAATGGTGAAACATTCTCAATGATTCCGGAAACATAGGTAGGTATAACAAACACCAAAGCCCCATCCAAATGCTCTCTTGGAATAATTTATTTCAGTTAACCACAAAAATTATTATCATTAAAAGTCAATTCCGCATCCAAAATACCCATCAAAAATGATAGCAAACAAAACAACCACCAAATGCCCCACTCTTCGCCATTTTTGGTATTCAACTTGAAGAACAATTTAATTGGAACCCCAAAAAAGGCCCATTACAGGAAGACATAAGTAAACAATAAAACCATAAAATATTACAATTACCTACACAAACTGAAGTACCCCAAGTCCCCAACAAACACACACACATCCGCTGAAAAACATTAAAATATTCTGCAAAAAATAACACATCCTTCTGGGACCCTAGGTCTGGGCCTATGTACCGTACAGAGCGCGAGAACAGATCCTGTAAAAAATTACGGCTACACTCGTAAGGTAAATAATGCATGAATGTCGGCAGTATTGAGGAGTTATGTAAATACAGACGAAAACAAAAATGTCGTGTCGACTGAAAAAGTTCCACTCAATTATTTATTCCTTTGCAAGGTGATGACGGTGTCAAACAGTGGGCCACGTTGAGCTTAAAATGAGGAACAGAATAAAATTGGCTGACTGAAATAATTTTGAAATTGACAAGACCACTGTTGTTTACATACAACCTTCTTTATTGCAACCATAACCCGGCAAACAGTTTCTCTTCCTCTAACGAGTACACAAGGGCGCAGTATTATTTTTCATCAGGATATGTGCGATATTGTCAGCAAAACGAGAAACAAATACACAATCTCTCGGACCCACTCTTCCGAAGTCACTGTTCAAAATGAAACAAATGCTCTTTGTATTGCCGGATCTTTACGCCCTTGGTTCACTGGCTCCGGAACTAATTGCCAATGACAATTGCTCGACAGTTATGTGTGCGGATGTTTCGTTTTGTGTGTTATGTAAGCTCGAAACGACTCAGTTTACTTTCAGCCTAGCCCAGAATGAAAAGCTTTTGAATTACGGACAAAACGGAAAAATTACGTAAAAACAGGAAAAATTCCTGCCTAGTAGACTGCAGACTGCGTATCGTGAAATTTAACTACTTGTGCCAACACCACACTGACCGACCTCTGTAACCACATCCGCATGTAATATTTAAGTGAGAAAATAGAACAAGAGAACAGGTCTGGGGGAAATCTATGCTACAAACGAATGAACTTATGGAAATACTAAACGGAGAAAACTGGAACCTGCTCTACAATTACGTCAAAACGGCACTCAAGTACAGACAACAAATAATAAACGAATACTTTTAATAAAAAAACTTTTTTTTAAATTAGATATATTATCAAATTTTCAAGAAAAAAAAAACTCTCTTTTCGGCTGACGGCACAAAGCCATTGCACTATTGTGAAATATGTAATATGTTTAAGAAAGAAAAGAAAAAGAACAATAAAATTCACTACTTACTACTACTACTACTACTAGAACAAGAGAATCGAGAGAGAATTAACAAAAAAATGTTGACTGACAAAAACGGATGCGGAAGCCGAAGCCGTCACATGTTGGATGATTTCTATTGTACGGAAAGGAATATTCTTTTTTCTGTGAATTTTTTTATTAAAAACATTTTTAGATTTGTGTGTGTTGTTTGTTCTGTTTTTTGTGTTTGGTTTTAATTTGGGAAGACCTTTAAACGTGAATTTAAAATGAATAATGCAAAAAAGGGGTTAAACGTGAAAATGCGATGACAGGATTTGCAAAATAATATTTAGTTTTCAGGTACCAGGAAAAATTCGAAATCAATAAACAAAAGGATATTAAAACAAAAGGACGTGTTCATGAATATTTATGTTCATGTATCGGAAATCTCTTTTCACAGAATAGGTAGTCGCAAATAAAATTTAAAATTGAGAGTAAAATGATTATGAAACATAATAAGTTTGTAGGTACATTCAAAATTGGGTCGCACGAGCCATTGTAGAGTTTGTACAATATATTCAGAGCTCAGGCTTTTACGAGTACAGCCATAGGAATTCAATGCATGCTATCACAATGAGGCTTCAATCTCACGTTTCGTACGTAATGGTACGGAATGTGACTCCTGTGATGTTCCCTGTTGTCAAAGGCTGGGGTATCGCCAGGGGATCCAGGGTCTACTAAGGTAGGAACAGTAAATCTTAGTTCGGTCAAATAGAAAGAAAGATAAATGTTCCTTAATTTAAAAATTCTATTTATTCGACTAATAGCCGATTTTTAATTCATCGAAAAAATCTACAAATAACAAACTGGCAAATAAACTTATCTCAGTATTCATCTGTCGAAAAAATAAGAGCGTTATCTATTCGTCAGATAAAGTCTATCTGACGATTGAAAAATCCAATATTTTGTTATCTGTCGAATACACACTATCTGCTTGTTTATCTGATGACTGAAAAATCGGCTTTAAGTATTATTTCTAGTTTTCTCTAAAATATATGTCCTTTGCAGTATCAGACTAAGTTGACTGCAGTTCTTCCTGTTGATGATTTTCTTCCTTCTCGGCTCGGAACTTCATGTTCTTCTCGGATTTGTGATGAGTTAAAGATGACCACGGCGTATGCGTGCGTCCTTTAGGGTTTCTCCTAGCGTATCAACGGAGTTTGCTCCGTCTATCAACGATCTTTCGATCTGCTATCAACAAGGTTTTCCTTGGCTTATCAACGGCTTTGCACCGGTTTATCAACGGAGTTTCCTCCGGTTTTCAACGGTGAATAACCGATGTATCAACAAGGTCTTTCAATTGGCTATTAACAAGGTTTTTCTTGGCTAATCAATGGCTTTGAACCGGTTTATTAACAAGGTTCACTTGGCTTATCAATCAACGTAGTTTCCTCCGGCTATCAACGATCTTTCAATCGGCTATCAACAAGGTTTCCCTTGGCTCATCAACGGCTTTGAACCGGTTTACCGACGGAGTTTCTGCCAGCTATTAACGGTGGTTAACCGGTGTTCCAACGGACTGGTCTGGGACTTATACTTTCACCGCCTAATCGGCTTCCGTATCTAAGGAGGCAGGGAATGTCACCACTCTACTCTCCAACCTGATTTTGTCGTCGACGGCTCGCTCCCTTATGCACATTTCTTACAAAAACTGGGTGTGAATTATATATTTGGTCGAGTTGTAAGATTTCATACAAAAGTCTTTCTGGTACGAAATGAATTATATTTTGTTGGTATAACTAAAAATATTTCGGAATTTGTAATGCATGCAGCTTATGCATTATTACAATCCAAATAGAAGCTCTAGTTCAAATAGGCTGACAGCTCAACAGCTGTATAATGAAGTCAATAAAAAATGAATTCATTTGTTTTTGAAGGGATGATGATGATGAAGTGAAAAATGCCATTCAAAGCGAAGGTACTCGTAACGTAGACGAAGCCGAAGCTAAGGTGTGTTTGTGTTTCAGCCATAAAGGAGAAACGGTCTAGGAGCAAAACTGGATTCCAGCATATCGATAAAAACAAAAGTGTTTTGTGTGTTTCCGAACATCCATTGTAGTGTTACGAACCTGTCACCTTCCCAAATTCCTCGAAAAATGTACAGCTTCTTCAAACAATAACAGACATTTTTGAAAATTGTACAGAAAATCTGCAACCGCCTTAAAATCCGTAAGTATCTGCTGTTGTAAATAAAATGATTCTGTCAGAAAACTTTTTTCCTAAAAAACACGAAAATGCTGGGCAAGCCAATCAAAGTACCAATGTAGGCTTCGAAACATTGATTAAGACAGTGAAACGTATGGGAAGACAAGAGATGCATATGCCAATGAAAACGCACAGAGAATAGAATTGGATCTTGACCAGGTTGCGGAATTGCAGTCAAGTCAAGGCATTAAATTATTGACAGACTGGATATGGATAGTAATCAAGTAATCAAACCTTCTTGCTGTGCTTTGAAAATTATCAAATACCCAGAAGCGAGCCAAAAAGAAAATGCAACTATTCGGAAATAAAATACCAGTGAAAGCATATCTGTTTTCGTGTAAGGACATATCGACTTTAAAAGAGGAGTATATTGCTTCTTCCTCCCCTTTTCACCTCTCACTATACCCATCATGTCCATTGTTCAACCCCAAATAATGTAAGCCTGACCTCGCTGCCAACACGAAGGGATAGCAAAAACCTCTAATTTGGTCTACCTCATGGCGTAACAAAATCCAGGATACCTTTGCCTTCACTCAAGACACGCGCTGATGGTATACTTTGTTCTATATGCAGCTGCAGATTGTGCGAGGAGATAAAAAAAAACTCTATTAATGTGCCCACATGGAACATATTACAACAGCAATCAGCCAGCCAACGAATGCTGGCATACATAGTGGGAGTCTGGGAGTTCCGAGAAGCAACCAACAAACATGTGTAGATACTGAATACTGATGCATAAAGGATGTGATTTACTTTCGTAAAGTTGAAAAGGGCAGTAAGGACGCTTGATTCTTTCTTTTTTTTAATTTTTGGTGAAGTGCTGTCTACAGCAGGAAGAGCACGAAAAAGCATTTTCTTTTGCTATCAACGAACAACGACGACTACGGCTTGTGCGGCGGCGGTGATAGGTAGCGTTCTTTTTTCGTGCTGAGCGTATAAATCGCTTCCCTTGTTCGTTCCCTTTGTTATCTTTTTATTAGTATTTTGAAAGGGATCTGGTTCAAATCAGACGGAGATTCTGAAGAAGCGAACAATGTTGAAGGGTGAATGTTTGTAATTTGAAATTTTCCTGATGCAGTTTGGTACCCGGTCTTAGTATGGATTTTCTCGAAAGAGTATACTTTTCCTAACAGAGTTCATGTTCATGTCAATGTCAGTTTCAAATTTGTATTCTCTGGAAATTACGGAATACCATGGAACTTGTACTTGCAGAATTTGATACCTGTTTGGTTTGGAATTGACAAGAAGCTTACCTATTTTCAATTAATAGCTTTAAAAAAAAACCATTTTCCCTGAATTTACGATCCCAGACAAGTCAAAATACAACGAAATTCATGACCCAGTGCGCTTAATATTTTCTCATTAATCCCTTGTGCCCTATATCCGGTTCGACAGCCAACACGAACACTGCAATTTTAAAAGTTCAACAACTGGTGTTTTGTTCATTTATGCTTTTTGTAAGTGGGATTTTAAGCTGAAGCAACAGCAAGCTTATACAGAACCATAATCATTATAAGTGGAGGAAAAAGAAAAAGAATACAAATTCAAACAGACAATGGAAAACGGAAATGCAACAAATTCAACTTCATCAATCATGATAATCCCAGACTTTAGAGAACAAGGACTTTCGAACGAAATAAAGAGGATGATTTTTGAAACTTGCCTTAAAAGAGATTGTTGAGTAGGTATACATAAATTAATTAAAAATTTAACTGGAATTGAGGAAAAAAGTAAAACTTTTTTAAAAGTTTATGTCTTTTTAAGGTCCGTCCAATTAATTTGATAAGAAGAAACAATTGGATGAACTTATGCGGAACACGACATCGCCATACCGGAACAACCGTCAGCCAGAAAATGTCATCTTACCTGTCAAATAAATATACAAAGCATCGAACACGGTGGAATGCACCGGTCGAAAAAAGAGCGACTTCGAACCCGTGTTCCTCCCTCTTCAATCTTTCGCTACCCTTCACGCTCTTAGGTCTACAGGACCCTAAGAACGATCCAGGTTCTGGAATGTTTGTCGGTAAAGACACTTCCGAAATCAATTGAGGTACAATATCAAACGCCCTCCAAAAATCAATTCCGAGATAAAGTCTTTGTTGTAGTGTTGTTGAACGAGATATAGGGGAATTTTTTTCGTCATCCCTTTGTACAAAACATCAACATAGATTTTGCCTACTATAGCTTGATGTTTGGCAATCAGCTGTCTTAACACCGGAAGTGAGTTTATTGTAATTTTGGACATGTCTTTGAAGAAACTCAAAACCATCCATACCTAGGCAACTAATACTAGCTCCACTGTCCAATAAGCCCAAAAGCGGCTCGTCAAAAATTTTGACAGAAGCATAGGGATTGCTTTGTATGTTTGTTTCTTCTCGCGGAATTTTTCCCTTAGCTTCGCGATTTTTTTCGACACAACCGTGTTTTGATGTCCAAAAATTCGCTTTCTGACTTCAATGTAATTTTGAAGTCTTTCATGTAATGTTTTAGACGGTTGTATTTGTGTAGGTGTTGTATTAGATGTGTGTGTAGATGTTGGTGTAGTCTGATTGGATGATGAGTTTGGAACAGACTGGATAAGATTGGTAGAACAGGGCGGGCATGTTAATGGCGACCCGGGTTCTTCCCCAGAGAGCAATTCGCCCGGCGATTTAAACTGCTCTTCGACCCGTTTCCTGAGCACTTGAGACATTGAGGAGTGGTGGTGTTCTCCATTCCACACCTAAAACAAAAGAGATTTCTTCGAGTGTCGGAACATTCATGGATCGAATGACCTTTGCCCTTGCAGTTCCAGCAAATAAAACTGTGAGTATCTCTCTCCGTTTTAGGGTGGAAGGCTTCGAGGTCAGGCTGGAAGTCACCTTCATTTTCTTCGATGGGAATAGTTTCCATCTCAGCAACAGTTCTGCGTGACGTCGTCGGGGCTACAAAACGAGATGTTTGCGTCTTTCGGTCGCTAATATATTTCTCCACCTTGCGACATACGTGGACCATCCCCGCTAAGTTGTTGGTGTGGTATGTGATTAGGCGCATACCCATTTGTCGGCGTACATTATTTTTGAGTACGTCAATAATCTCTGCGTCCGATTTTGGAACACGTAACCTGACGTTAAGCTGTTGGATTGCCTCGAAAAAATCGTCAGAGTCTGTTTCAAGACTCCTAAACTGTTCAAGGAGTGCACGTTTCAAATCCGACCATGTGACTTCTGGTTTCGAATTTAGGAACACCCAAAACCAAGTCTCGGCGGAACCTGAGACGAAGTGGTGAAAGTTGATCACAACGTCATCCCAAGTCGTTCCGTAACTGGTTCTAAGACGTTCTAATCGAAACAAGAAATCATCTACCGCTTTTGTTATCGAATTTCAGGCCCCGTTTCTCAAAATTGATTACTCTGGATCGAGTTTCTGAAAATCGGGAATTGTATGGAAGCGGAACATCGTCAAGGTCGTACATGGACATACCATGAAGCTGTCTTGAAAATTCATCAGTGTTTATCTTTGTTGGTATCGTGGAGGTGTTCGGCTTCGAATTGGAGCTTGAGGTCTGTATTGTGATTGGCTGCGAACAGGCGTCGGAGCGGAAACTAATGTATTCCGAAGGATGTTAACAAGCTCGTCTCGCAAGGCAGTTTTGGGTCGTTCCATCTCCGTAGAGAAGAAGCGATAATCTTCAGCACGGCTTTGTCGCACTGTAGCAGCCACAGTTTCGTTGATTAAATTGCCAAGAGGTCTTGATGTTCCCCTCACCTCTCGATTGCTTTGTGTAAGTTGACTTGCATTGCTGGTCGAAGCATGGACACCCTCTTTAGCTTGCAACCTGGATCTCTCATAGGGTCCTGTAAACCTAAGAAAGTGAAAGGAGGCGAAAAGTTGAAGAGGGAGGAACACGGGTTCCGTTACATTATGTTGTTAAATGGAACTGGCCTTTTGATATTTCCAAGTGTGTGCATGTGTGATTCGGACTTCAAGTTCGAAATCGATTTTCTCTTTTTTTCAGAACAAGAACTGTCATCTTGTACTAAGTGAACAAATTCAGAACCGTCCGGAATGGTTCCGAACGCGTCCGGATTACCCAAAAAAAACAACAACGTTATTAGTGTTATCTATTGTTTTCTATTTATGAATTCAATCAAATTATAATTTTAATTAAATTAAATGTAATCACCTGCCAAATTGCAATTAATATCTTGCATTTGCCTTTGTTTTCCATATTTCAATCCAAATTGCAACTAATTTTGAAATGCCAAATATCATGTTCAACACAAATCCTTTTGTTTCCACAAAATTTTCATTAAAATATTATTCAATTTTTGAAATGACAAATTGATGACGCAGACTCGCGCTTGGATGCCAATTTGCAAAACAATAAAATTAGAATCATTGTTTAAAAATGTTTTGAAACTTAATTATTGTTCTTTTTTGTTAGATAAATCAGATTAAACTTTTACCAAAAGCTTGCCGCTGACACAAGCAAAACGAAACAACAAATCAGAAAACAATGAAAATCCCGGTTTGATGGATGAAAGGGGGTATTGTTCGCCCATTTCGCATCCGCAAAAATTACCCCAAATTTTGGTTTCGTATTTAATTCATGGTAGCATGTCCAACTCACACTCTCACTCTCCCTGTCCTCTTTATGTGGTGTTGCTGATTGAAATAGCTCTCACAGGATCATTAAACTGCCAACTCTATAAACACTGCGCTTCTGGCTTGGTACGGCATATAATAAACTCCTCATCGTGCGTCGCCGCTGCCGCCGCCGCCGGCCGGACGGTTTGATGTCGTGCTGCAAGCAAAAGAGCTCCTGGGAATTGTTATGTTCTAGCTGGTAAATGAATCAGAGTTTAATTGACACCTTGAACAAACTCTGAATGTCTGTCTCGGAATGTATGCTTGTAGGTATGCAGGTATACGGTCCTTATCGCATATTCACACAAAACGTCAAAATGTTCATGTAGACAACCTAGACGACAGACACACGTTAAAGGCTTTTCCTATTTAACCATGGGAGGTAGATGTGTTTTTGTTTTTCACATGCGTTTAGTGTTGTATTTGTATCTCGTCTCTCGTGCGGGTAAAAGGGGACTCCAGAAATTTGTTGTCACAGCTCCTTAATTGATTTCAAAACAAGTGAGTGCTTTCATGAAAAACAAGACATGGTTATGATAAATACGGAAGCCATGTGTCTTGAGCGAGTGAACGAAATTGAATGTTTTTCGAGATGCAAATTTTGTAAGGGACAAATTTGGGATTCCAAAGTCTTGAAAAAGGGCACATAGGTTTTGTTGATAGTTTGATGGCGCGAGCAGCATTACTCCAAGAGGCATTCACGACATCCTTACCAAGCGTTTGGCTTGGGGCCAAAAGCCGTTTTGCCTCATTTGCAACAATCATCCGTTTTGTGTTGCCTTAAGTTGTTTTGCATTGAAAACAGGGATGTTATATGAAGTGTTTATTATTATGTGAAACTTATTTAAACTTCCTGAGTCCAATCGGGATTGTCTGATTACCACGATAATACAGACTTCAGAGACTTTTTTGTTCTTTGGTCTTGAAGAACTTTTTCTCATAACATCGCTGCTTTAAGTTAAGTCAGGCTTTTCACATAACCATTTTTTGGAGGATGTCACTCTTCGTTACGGTAAGGGTTGTTGGAATTGCAAAACGATTGCAACTTGTATAAAACCAGCCAGTAGGGCCACTGTAGGACTTTAAAGAAAGAAAATGCCAACGGTTTGGTGGCGGGCGGTAGTGGTTGATGGTGCTAGTGCTAACAGGCGATGTTATGTTCTTGTCTTGTCATCTGTCTTTTGTTGCGTTGCCATTGTTCAGACGAGACGAGGTATGCTCTTTTGGGCTTGGTGCTAAACGAACAAGGGTTTTCCCAGCTTCTTGTTCATTGGTGTGTTGTGTTGTGCGTTTGTCGCGTCGAAATGCATGCAATACAAAACGGTTTGGGAGAATTTATCTTTAACACATTTCACCGTCTACGTCTCATTCCTCTTTTTTGTCAAATGAAAGAGATAAAGCCCTGGGTGGCAGTAAATGTCGCCCATTTAAATTACTATTCACCCATAAACCGGATATATAGTGCATGTGATGTGATGACACTCTACTTTGCCCAGTCAATTGAAACAGGAACATATTATTCCCTGCGGCCGCCATTTATGTGAAGAACGGATGTGTGGTATTCAAGATGAGAACTTTTATGCAGAAGAATGACAAAAGTGGTTTTATTTTGCTTTAGGGGGAATGGAACTTTCGTTGAACTTATATTTTCTGCCGCTTGCACAAACGGTCGTTTTTAAATGCATATGACAATTTTACTACTATCCGAGCAATTTCTCTTAGTAGTTTCTAATTATTTGCAGTCCAATAAACTTTATTAAAGTTGTATGGGGTTAAGCTTGAGGCAAACTTCATTTCGATAGAATGCGTACATTGTAAAGATTGTTGCTGTACATAACTGTGTGTTGTTTTTGACATTTCTTATATGAATTAGAATTTGATCTTAAATGGCAGGAGTTAGAGAGAAGACTTATAAGTAAGTAAGCCAACTGAAACATTAAGAAAAAGTATGGGGCCTAGTATAGTTCCCTGAGGAACATCAGCTTTCAAGAACTACTTTCTTGTACAATGCATATGTATTCTGCCTAAAAAAAGAAATTGGAAATCTTTTCAATAAACAGTTTTGAAACTTTTTTGAGGCAAAATATTCCATTTTCATTTTCAATTCCAGAATCAAAGATAAACATTATTTTCAATTAATAGTCTTCCTTAGCGATGTAAACAAAGAGATAAGTGTTTGACTTTTGAAAGCCCCAAAACCCGAACCTGATGGAAACTTCTGCTCAAACGATTAGATTTCTCAAGATTACCATATACCTTCTTCATTTCACGTCAATTAAAGACATTTATTTATTTGAAACCATCCAAAAGCTCAAATATTACCCAACTCCTACAATCAACATTCGACTATTTAATTAATCCACACAAAAATCCTTCATCCATGTGTGAATCGTTGATCCTAATCCTTGTCTATCGATTTACCTTTTGTACATTCGAGCACTTTAATCCACAGCTTAATGAAATAATAGAAACAGATGATACCTCCTATATCTAAAATTAGAAAGCTCACAGACAATCTCCCTTCAGATATAATACTCTTGGTTCTCTTTTCAATGAGTCCTGAATCCTGATTCTGAATTGTATTATTATTTGACTTACCTTATTTTGATGCTACTGCGCTACAACAACAATACAGCGACTATGATGATGCTACAATACTATGGTCTCCAGAGCTTTTTGTACAAATGTAGATTAAGTGATGTTCTATAGCAGAAGGCGTGCAGAGGCAGACATAAAATACTTTTAACCTTTTGATCCTGGCTCCTGGTGTATATTTGAATATAGATTTCTCTTGGGGGAAATATCCACTCTTTGATCTGTTCTTAAAATAATAATAAAGTCAAATTAATCTTTCAATCTTCGTCTTGACAGTTAATTGTTATAAATCAACTTCCGCTAGGTGGCTCCCAATGCAATGTCTATTTTGAGGTTGAGTGGTGTTTGTTTTGTTGTTTCACATGTTTTTAAAGATAAGGATGTGTGTAGGAGATGATATGGACTGGAAAAATTGGTTTAATTTCTTTTTAACAAATATCCACACACACACAATCGTTCCGTTGACGGATAATATGGACAGAGACTTACGAAGTGACAAATGTCACGTGACGTGACGTTGCGTTGACCAGTTACATAGAAGACATATATACTCGTGACTAAAATGGTTTTATCATCGGTGCTGCCTCTTTGCGAAGAACTGACAAAGCTTCCAAGAGTATTCCATCATTTTTCTCGAAAATTTCTACCACACACCCAATCAAAAATTTGATAGCAAAAATCATATAGGTCTCTGACAGTTGATAGCGGCCACATTTGTGAAGTTTCATCTGTCAAATTAGCCGTCATTTGTTCAATTTTGTTTGGGCCAATATAGTATTGACGGAAACATCGTTCCATAACAATTGGAAGGGATAAAATTGTTGATTAAAATGGTTGTTCCGTTCGGGCAATTCCTTAATCATGTTCCTTACGTGAACAAACTAAATTGTCGAATTTGGATTTGGGATCAAAGAGTGATCAATGCATTCCGCAGTCTTGCCTTTTCAGATTGCGAAATACCTTCTTATGTTTGGCACATTTTCCGAACACCAATTAATCAGACAGTGGACATTTTGAAAGTATCTACATAACACGTTTGAAAGGAAAATCGTATCACTTTTAGTGGCTTATTCCATGCCCACGTTTTGCAATTATCAAAACACAGTAAATGCCATCGTGGAAACAAATCTCTTTCGATTTCAATGAGTTTCCTCAATTTTTGTCACGATTTATTGCTTTGCCGCATACAGGAAAAACCGACAGCAAACCGAGTCCCGTAACGTTGTTCATTTCATCACGTTGCGGGTCAGAACGTTGCTGTTCCGTTGAGTTGATTTCCTTTTTGCAACACATCAATACACTCTCCAAGAGATTGTAGCAACATTTTTACATCCTGGCGTGTAAAATGCGAGTTTCGATGTAATTGTCCACACATGCGAGCAAACGATGACTACGACGACGATGACGATGAAACGAAGGCGAGTATAAAAAATTTACTGCAAAAACGAAAATTGTAAGCGCAACAAAAAAGGAAGTCAGCGTCATAGCGTAAAGAGTATAAATCAACGAGGAAATTATTATTGTTGGGTCGCGAAACAGCAGTTGTTCGAAACGAGAGATCCTTTGAGATTTATGCCACAATATCCATCCATTCACTCACTGATGGTGACAGAGACCTTAAAAAACAAGAGTACAAATTGGATGAAGGCAGGACCGTTCGCATTGGATTTTCACTTCAAGTAGCAACCAATTGATTAAATTTCCTAAGGAAAAACCGGAACCACATTCCAATTCCAGCAACACTTTTCCAAAACCCCTTTGGAGACACGTTCCATTAAAGTTATGTATATGCGTTCGAGTGCCAGCGACTTTTCATACGGAGTTGGTTATCCTTGGAAGAAGAGGGTGGTTGAAATTTTGCATTGCCTGGTGCTAGCCACAGGATGTGTGTACTTTCTGTACATACCGCACAATCGGAAACGTTGCAAATTGAGTTGACTTTTCTCGCATTTACTGCACTCCACTATTTCCAAAAACGCTAAAGACTTTCTAATTGCATTTTGTATCCTGTTCTCGTTTTTGCCAGATTTAGGATATTCCATAGGGACCCAAAATGTCAAATGCAACTTCTTCTATCTTCCTCTAAACAAAACGAAAATGGTTTTCCCTAAATCATTTTAGAGATACAGGACCAGGCAAAATTTCGAAATGGTATTTTGTACTGAAAGTTTCTCCTACTAAATACAAAACGGTAATTAACTATGCTGGCCGAAGTGTCAAAGTTTTTGTATATGCATACATAAATTCTCATACTCAAAACAGTTTGCCATAGATTTAAGGGATTTATTTTGAAGGGTAGTTTGGTTGGTCTTAGTATTTACGTTCACTTGTTCCGTCTAATGTATTCAGAACGAAGTGTAACTTACATTGGAACGGTTGACTTTGTCAACTTTTTAATAACCAGTTAAAGTTGCATTAGGTGATTTTAAAATATTCTAAGCGATAGGACGATATTATAAGCTATGCTCAAAGGATATCCTTTTCTTCTTTTTTTCTTTTTTTTGTTGATGAAACTTTCAAAGTTCTCGCTTTTCGCATCGTATCAGTGCGATGGTGTTGCATTTCGAGGCGACCAACTACGACGACGACGAACGGGGCTTAAACTTTTTAATAAGTGGTTTAGTTTGGTGTTTGGTGGGTGCTATGGTGTACACAAAAATAGAAATAGAAAAAGGAACTCTTGGCCTTAAAAGTAAGCAAAAAGTTGTTGGTATTGCCGAAGGATAAAACTGATATTGATTTTTGTATAAATTGCTTGAATTGGTAAGAGTGATTGTCGTTGCGAAAAAATACTTTAATGGAATTTGAGAGATTGAGAATTTGAGTCTGTTAGTATTTAATGATGTTTTGAGTTCTTGTTAGTTTTTGCAAAGAATTAATTTTGCGAATTTAAGAATCAAGCTCGTGCAGAATGTCCAATGTTGCAAGAGCTATGTGGCACGTGGCCCACTATCGTGTTCAAACTAAATGTCGTTAATGTCCATATCATCCAATTCAGATCAAAAAGTCACTAATCCTTGGCTATAATAATCAGAAAACAATGATGCCGCCAGAATCGGATAAATAACAGCCAATTTGACAGATGTTGTTTCAAGAAGATGGCCGTTATCCACCATGAAAGTTTGGAAGCCATTTTATGGCTGAAACACAAACACGCTTTAGTTTTGGCTTCGCCTGACGTTTACGAGTTCAGCCTTAGGAATTCAATCCATGCTATCACACTGAAGCTTCAACCTCACGTTTCATTCGTAATGTAACGTAATGTGACTCCAAACGGAAGCTCTATAATTCAAATATACATATAGTTCTTTGTCTGATAGTTCAACAGCTGTCAAATAAAATTCAACCAAGAAAATTAATTCGTTTTTGGAGGGATGGTGATGATGCAGGAAGGAATGTAATCAAAAGCAAATTTGAAGTGGGTACATTGAAACGTAGACGAAAGCGAGGCTTAAGCTGAAATCAGACCGAAGATGAAAAACGTCTTTTTGTCTTTCGACAAAAAATCGTGTCGGATTCCAACCCGCACCGAGGCCGACAAAAACAAAATGTCTTGTCTTTGTCGGCCTCGGTATGTGTTGCTCCTATACAACCAATACAGCTGACATGTATTTTTGTCGATATCTGTTTGTTTGTCTTGTTCACCGAGGTGTGTGTTACTTCATAAAACGGTGCTGACATTTTGTTTCCCATTTTTTGTTGCCTTCGGTGTGTTTTGATCTTATACAACCCCATGTATTTACTGCAACCGACGAGCGGGCAAAACTTTTTATCGTGTCGTGTCGGTTTCGGTGTGTAGCCTCATAAGAGCAATGAACTTGTGTCCAGTTAATACAGAACAAGCCTTTTGTCTGATTTGGTGTGGTTTTAACAATAAGCATGTTTGTGTTTTAGCAGTTACGTCCGCACAACTGCTCCTTACGTTTTTTTCTGAGCTGTCAAACTAAAAATTCTGTTTCTATTTTGCTCGGTGTTGAGAGATTCAAAGTTGTATATCCTTACAATTAAAGGTTAATTTTGTTATGGAGTGAGCAGTTTTACGTCGGCACCTAGCAATAAAGCCTTATCCGACGTGTGACCATTCACATTGGTATCTGTTTGTTAGAGTTGATACTCTCCCTTAAACACATCGTTATCAAACTTTTGCGATGTTATCCCTTCATTGCATTTAATATAATTAATTTCAATTGTGTTTTCAAGTACCAGTTTATTTCTTCCATGAAGAAACCATAATGGTAAATGTTTTTATATCTATGTAACTGAGCTTGAGACATGTAACTCAGTTACCGAGAACGAATTTCTCGTTAACCAACAGCCCCTCTGAAACTCCCACAAGGGGGCCTACCGCTTCTGTAGTTGGCGTTCAAAGGTCCTAAGACACAATGAACGGGGCTCCAACTACCCCAGAGTACCAGTTTATTCAATAGACCTGGTAGTCTTTTGTTATAACGAACTGGTGATATTAACTTACTTACCTTCTTAAGGTGGCGCTACAGTCCGGTGTGGACTTGGGCCTCAATCAACAGTGTCCGCCAGCCCGCTCGATCCCTTTCTAGCTGTCTCCAATTTTGCACTCCAAGTTGATTGAGGTCCTCTTCCACTTGTGAGCGCCACCTGAGTCGCGGTCTTCCTCTCCTTCTACGTCACTCAGGAATAGTTTCGAAGGCTTTCCGGGTCGGAGAATTGGTGTCCATCCGCTCTAAATGACCAAGCGATATGAGTCTCTGGACCTTGACCCTTCCGGCTGGGTCCATGTCGTTGTGCAACCTGTAAAGTTCGCTGTTGTATCTTCTTCGTTATACCCCTTCAATGCACACGGGGCCAAAGATGACCCGAAGAACTTTCCTCTCGAAACAGCCTATGGCACATTCATCGGATTTTGTCAAGGTCCATGCTTCTGCACCATACAGCAGGACTGGCATGATAAGGGTGTTGTACATTTTACCCTAGTTGCTTGAAAGAAAAAGTGATCTTCGTCTGATCTAGGCGCTGGTGTTATTACCCGTGTTTATAGTTGAGCCTAGGTAGACAAACTCCTCTACTACCTCGAAGTTGTATGCGTCTATTGTGACATTCTGTCCGAGCCGTCGGTGTTGGGTGTCCTTCCTCGAAGACAGCATATACTTCGTTTTTCCCTCATTTACCGCTAAACCCATTTTTGCCGGTTCTGTCTCATTTCTCACAAAGGCGCCATTGACATCACGCTGTGTTCTTCACATTATATCAATATCATCAGCGTACGCGAGCTGTTGAACAGATTTTTGGAAGACAGTGCCTCTGGTGTTGACGGTGGAGTCTTGCACTATCTTCTCAAAAACGATGTTGTCTGAATCCTTTTTTGACATCGAAACTCTTACTCAAAACCTTTTATTGCCAAATCGGGTGTACCACAAGGTAGTCACTTAGGACCCCTGTTATTTATTTTAGCTATTAACGATGCTCCGTTGAATGTTCGAAATAGTAAAATTCTTATATTTGCAGATGATATGAAGATCTTCAAAAACATTTCATCTAATGAAGATCACGTTCAACTGCAAGATGATATAAATAAGTTTGTTGTATGGTGTGAAAAGAATTATTTGAATCTTAACCCAAGAAAATGTCAGACAATGACAATTTCCAAGAAGCGTAATCCTACATCTTATGATTATGTTATATCCCAACACATATTATCCCGTGTCTTTAAAGTTAGGGACTTAGGAGTTCTTTTCACATCTAATTTAGATTTTTCAGAACATGTTAACAACATCGTTAATAAAGCTAATTCAATGTTAGGGTTTATTAAGCGTTGGTCCAAGGAATTCCTTGACCCTAACGTTTCCTATGCCTTGTACAATAGTTTGGTTTGACCCCAGCTCGAATATGCATCACAAGTTTGGTCTCCTCATTATGCGATACATATTGAGAGACTAGAATCAGTTCAACGCAATTTTACACGTTTTGCCTTCAAAGGGCTTCAATGGTTTGACCCCAATAATATCCCTTCTTACGATGATCGACTTGCATTTTTCCAGATGGAAAAACTGTGTCAAAGGAGAACAAATAATGATGTAGTTTTCCTTCATCAAATTATTACTGGTGTCACTGATGCTCCAGATATTTTGAGTTCTATCTTCTTTAATTACAGAGGTGGAGATTATATTTTGCGTTCTCATAATTTGATTAAAGTCCCCCAACATAGAACTAACTACGGAATGCATGAGTCACTGACAAGAATGAGTAAGCTATTGAATGCGTATGAAGACTTATTTGACTTTAATATCAATAAAAACAAGCTAAAACTAATTCTTAAAACCAGTGTTCCACGTTCTTAAATGTTTTTTTTTTGTATTTTTTGTCTCATTGTAATTTTACATTTTTACTTACTTACTTTCTTGACAAGTGTCTTCTACACGCTTATTTTTTGTTTTTTTTCGTGTTTTTATAATTTTTTGACTTAAAATTTAAAAAATTTTGAATTTTAAGTTTTGCATTTTTACTTTTTTTGCTTTTTGTAAGATTTTAATGTAAAACTTTGATTTATTTTGTTTTTCCTTTTTGTACCTGCTTGCATTAAGCAGTCCCTAACTCTTGCCTTCCTAACGTTCGTATCGCCATCGCTTTTTTTTATTTTATTTATTTCAAATAATTTCTAATTAAGTGCCGATACGACTAGCAACCGCAATTGCAATCGTACTCGGTGAAAATGGACCCCAGCGCGTGCGGTATCTGGGGGGGAAAGAGGCGTGGGATAAAAAAAAAAAAAAAGATTCAGTATAAGCTCGTTGCCAACCTTGATGAAGCAGCGAGAGTTCTACAACGTCATTTCGCACAAGCTTTATACAGTTCGTTTCTGTAGATGCAGTCACACGCGGGCTTAAAATCGATTAAAGGGTGGTGGGTATCGATTTGGAGTTCATAGGTTTTTTCCACGATCTGCCGCAAAGTGAAAATTTGGTCGATGGTTGACTTTCCTGGTCTGAAGCCACAGTGATAAGGGCCAATCAGACGTTCACATATTACGGCAGAGAGGATTTTGTTAAGTAGGCTGATTCCTCTGTAGTTGGCGCAGTTTAGAGGATCTCCCTCTTTCAGGATCGGGCAAACAATGCTGAGGTTCCATTCATCGAGTATGCATTCTTCCGACCATATCTTATAGACGATTTGGTACATGCTCCTATTTACATCGTCGCCTGCTGCTTTTACCAGTTTGGCAGCTAGTCCATCTGCCCCAGCGGCTTTGTTGGATTTCAGCAGTGGTGATATTTATTGTTTATTAATAACACAAAACAAAGAGGTATCAAATAATTGAACCTAAAGCCTTCAAGTGCATTTAAAAATGATATCAGAGTGTCCAGAAAATGTGTGTTGCGAAAACTCAGAGTTCACAGCTATGAACTTAAAAAAGAATTAACCCTGTCGCTGCCACTCTCAGCACTCCAAAACATTGTGAGCACACCATCACATATTTTTGGGGTTTTAACTTCTCTACATTAAATTCTCCCAAGATTTGAGTCTAATGCTTTCCAAAATTTGAGACAGATTTATGTAAACATCTTTTATTTATCACCCCTTGTGTTTGAGTTTACTTAAGATCCTTCTTGGTAAAAACCCTTTTGCAATGTCTTCATTGTGGAATATTCATGGAAACATTCATCAATTTCACTCAACCAACACACCAAGAATTATTACGTAAGCTTGTAATGTTGTTGACATTTAAATTTGTCACCTTTATTGCATTTTCATCTTTCATGATATACAAAGTCAGGAAGTGACGAGAAGGTGATGTTTCAATTTCCTCTTGAGGTGGAATTTAATTTTGGTGCAGGGTTGAGGTGTTTTCAATTTGTAACTATGTTTTGCATTATTAATAAATTATTTACAATGTTGAAATTCACTTGTGTTTTTTTTTTTGTCTTTCGATAATTTCATATTTGGGAATTTATGAGGGAATTTGTTGTAAGGACTATTCTCCACAACGAACGAAACTATAAGGCTATGTTTATGACCGAGCGTAAACGCATCGCGCGATGCGACGAGAATCGCTACTAGCGACTAAATTCATTGTTGCTTATGAAAGTGTTTATGACAAAGCGATTTAGCGAAAAGCGAATTGAGCGATTACAAGCGAAAAAAGCGACGAAAATTTACAATCAAAATATTTTGATATTTTGAGCGATACGAGCGATTGTTGAACGTCTATTACGCTAGCAGAACCATTTCATAAGCTGTATGTTGTTATATTTTGTTGCTTATTTGTGCTGCAAGAATTGATTTTGTTGCTCCACTAGTTCTTGGAAAAATCGATGTTCTGCTAGCGTAATATTACGCTAGCAGAACCAAACTAGAACCAATGCAGCTAGCGACATGAAACTAACGGCATATTTTGTTGCTAATTTGTTGCTAATTTGTGCCGCAAGAATTAATTTTGTACCTCAAATAGTTCTCGGAAAGAAGTGCGATAACGTTTCTTCTTTTCTCTTCTGAAAAATAATAAGTATACGCCCGAGTGAACTTTGCCATAAAACGTTAATTTCAATATCTGGAAAGGTATTTTCAAAGAGAAAACAACATTTACCGGGTTAGCTAATAGAATAAAAAAGTAAGTATGTACCTATATATACAGTTGTTTACTTCTCAAACACATATTTTAATAAGGTTCGTTTATGTACATGATAAGTTTTGGTACAATTTTCTTTTTTTCACTGACGAAAGTTGATTTTTCTTTAAGATCATCAAACTCCATCCATGTTTGATTACCTCTTCTATATATAACAGCCGTATAATGTCCACTTACGGCAGCATGATTCTTTATTTGGCCTCCGTAAAAGGCAACTATTCCATGCAACATCATTTTTGTTCCTTTTTTTTGGGATTGATTATAAAGCGTTTTCCAATAAGAGGTGTTATTTTGATATTCAAAGAAAAATGGCATTTTTTGAGATAAATGATCGGATGTTCATTATAAAGAAGGAGGTATGCCGTTAATAATGGAACACAACAGCCACTTTGCGATTTGGTTATGGTTTTTTTTCAATCATTGCCGATATCTGCTCCAAGATGTACTCAAAAGTTTCTTTGCTCATACGATAGTATTCCTTAAATTTTTCAGGAAATTTTAGCAGTCGTGAATGAAGATGATGAAATTCACCGTAAGTTCTTCTTTCTGTTATAATTGGATGCACTTGAAACCTCTTATATATGCTTTTATAAGTTAAATATTTTTTACGCAATAAATAGCTGGTTTCTAATAATAAAACTTTCCTAGTCAATGCACGCATTTTGCTTTCTGCACTGACAAAACTTAAATAAAGTTTTAATATTTCAAACATTCAATCGCTTGAAGTTTCGCTCTACTATAAACACTCAATAGCTAGCGATAACGCAAGCGAAAATGTAACAAGCGATGGAGCGATTCTCGTCGCATCGCGCGACGCGTTTACGCTCGGTTATAAACATAGCCTAACCTCAATGAAGGTATTCCTTTTGGGAACTTATAATTTCAAATTTGTCAGAACTTAAAAGTTCATTCACATTTTTTTTCGACACAGTTAAGCTCTTCACTTTTTGATACAATTAACTTCGAGATGCCTGCACCACATTCGCATGTAATCCCTTCTTAGGTTTGTCTACCCAATTTCGAAATTTACTCTTGAAAATTGCGGTAATGTTGTAATGAATTAACATCCTCTCAACAACACTAATTAGCTTACCTCTTAAAAACTACTTTCCGAACTACACAATACACCCTCCTTCTACATTCACCACATTATAATTTCATCCCTCAAAGTTAAACATAAATCTTTTCATAAACACAAGAGTCACATTCATTTACATTTGAAAATAAAGAAATTAAGTTGTTTTATAATTTATGTCAACTCGTTTTATTTATAAAACACAAACCCCCCTCTTGACAAGAAAACACTCTTAACGCAACATTTTTGTACTCCGCGCCACAAAAGACAATTACAGTATTTTTAATTAAGCTCCATCTGAGTGTGTTTCCAGCTTTCATAGTGCTGGGATGAGCTCTTCAACTCTCCACTGCACTTTCAAGCATTAAGGGCGACTAGCTTTTGTACAATCACTTCTTAACAATAGTTTATCCTGCATAGTTAAATAAGCTTAAGGCATACAGAAACTACACCCTGCAAAAGGACTCAAGACGAATTTTCCATTTAGTTGGTGGACTATTGAAGGCATGTCTTCGTCATGGTTCTTACTTGTACTCGAGAAAAGAACTTAAGAGGTGAACTGAAGGGAAGAAAAATAGAACGTTTTGTTTTAGTCCAGTCAATGAACGAAAAAAATTGCCTTCACCTCAAAAAAAATCCAACAGTTTTGAAACTTGGCACACTTACTAAGGGATGTCTGGTGATGACCCAAAAAAAAGTCCCCAAGAATCCGACGTGAGCTCTAGCGGCAGTTAAGAGAAACATGGAGTTTGTTTCAGTTTTTCACGTTTATCTCAAAAACTATTTGTCGTATCAAAAAATTTTGATCTACAAAATTAAAGCTCATTAAATTTTATAAAAAAAAGCTTTCATGAACTTTTTCGTATCTCTTATAGTTTATAAAATAACTCTAGCGGCAGTGAAGAGAAACATACGGTTTTTTCGGTTTTTCGGGTTTATCTTGAAAACTATTTGTCGTATCAAAAAATAATCTTCTACAAAATAAAAGCTTATTAAATTTCCGAAAAAACAAAAAATTAGGTTATAAATAACTCGACCCACATTGACGGAAAACAAGTAATTTGTTCATGCTTATCTTGGAAATGGTTTCTCGTATTAGTCCAGACAATAAACAATAAACATTCGCATAGAGCTGAAAATTGGTACAGAGCATTAGAACACCGATTAAAGTAAAATGTCAAAAGTCCCCAAAAATCCCATGCGTGCATAAGAAATTATTCAAGGTCAAATGTCGAAAATGTTGGTTTTTCATGCATATCTTTGAAACGGGGGAAGCTATCAAAAAAAGTATATCAAAGGCTTGTACGTCTTGTAATTCTCTAAAAAAGAAATTATGACACTTTTTTCCTACGAGCAAGCGTTTAGAAAATATTGTATTAAATCTGCAGAGTTAAATATAAAAAAACAACATATTCGACATTTAACCTTGAATAATTTCTTATGCACACATGGGATTTTTGGGGACTTTTGACATCTTATTTAGAGAGATGTCCTTATGCTCTGTACCAATTTTCAGCTCTATGCGAATTTTGTACAGGGCTTAGGAGCTAATTATAAAAAATTCGAAATTTTGAGTTTTGACCAAATTATGTTTTTTTTTTTTCTGACAGCTTTAAACAAAAAAAAAATGTTTGTATATAGAAAACCACATAATCTACAAGTTTTTCATAGAAATTTTTTCAATCGGACTCACCGTTTAAGAGTAATACGCAAAAAACCATTATTTTCGACATTTGACACATTTTAAAATCGCAATATTTTCTAAACGCTTGCTCGTAGGAAAAAAAGTGTCATAATTTCTTTTTTAGAGAATTACAAGACGTACAAGCCTTTGATATACTTTTTTTGATAGCTTCCCCCGTTTCAAAGATATGCATGAAAAACCAACATTTTCGACATTTGACCTTGAATAATTTCTTATGCACGCATGGGATTTTTGGGGACTTTTGACATTTTACTTTAATCGGTGTTCTAATGCTCTGTACCAATTTTCAGCTCTATGCGAATGTTTATTGTTTATTGTCTGGACTAATACGAGAAACCATTTCCAAGATAAGCATGAACAAATTACTTGTTTTCCGTCAATGTGGGTCGAGTTATTTATAACCTAATTTTTTGTTTTTTCGGAAATTTAATAAGCTTTTATTTTGTAGAAGATTATTTTTTGATACGACAAATAGTTTTCAAGATAAACCCGAAAAACCGAAAAAACCGTATGTTTCTCTTCACTGCCGCTAGAGTTATTTTATAAACTATAAGAGATACGAAAAAGTTCATGAAAGCTTTTTTTTATAAAATTTAATGAGCTTTAATTTTGTAGAACAAAATTTTTTGATACGACAAATAGTTTTTGAGATAAACGTGAAAAACTGAAACAAACTCCATGTTTCTCCTAACTGCCGCTAGAGCTCACGTCGGATTCTTGGGGACTTTTTTTTGGGTCATCACCAGACATCCCTTAGTAAGTGTGCCAAGTTTCAAAACTGTTGGATTTTTTTTGAGGTGAAAACCTTTATTGACTGGACTATTTGTACAAATAATTTACAAAGTAACTCCTTGTTGTTGACTCGTAGCAATCGGCAACAGGTGGTTGGCCTCAGCATAAATTATTTAACTCGGATACTGTTGGGCTTGATGGGTTTTAGTTGAATGAGAAATTTGTGAGAGGGAGTGATTTCTGAATTGCTGACAGGGAGGCTCCGGGGGGAAAAGGGCACATTTTTGTCGTTTCCTTTTAATTTCCTCTAGTTTTTCGAAGTTAATTTGACTACCTTCCGCAAACTCTCGCTTGTCAACAAAATACACTTTCAGGTGAGCCAAGTAGCTTTCGGGGCTGTGCTACTTTTCATCTATACTTTTCTGTAAATTAGCTTCCGAAATGTGTTTCTTGATTTTTGTTCTCAACAAAGAAAAGAGTTGCTTTTTCTAAATCTTCTCTTCTTCTGTTCAAATTTGACAGATAAATTATAATGCAACAAAAAACAAAGTACCCAAATGGGCCCAGAACTTTGTTCAGACACTGAACATGCTTTGGATACGTTTTGAAAGAAAGTACGTAAGAACTGCGTAAAACATGTTCAAACAAAACGTATAGTGACAGTTTTCGACGTGACGAACTGTCAACCGTAAAACCTTTATTATTATTTATTACTAACGTTTAACGAATCTCGTGCAGCGTTAGAACTTCAAAATTTATGGACGCCAACTTCCACATCGTTCCGTTGGAATAGACGTCAAAGACTCAAAATGATTCGTATGCCCTTTGTTGACAGGTACATCTAAGAAACGGCAAATCCAATTTAACGGTCAGAAACTTCCTAGAGCCACACTCTGCAACAAACAAATCCAGCCCCTTCAAAAGTAAGAAAAAAAGCAGGCAACTTTTCTCGTTATCGTAACATAATGTCCGAAATTGTGTTGGCTGTCAGAAAGTTTTTTTTCTTTTCCCCATTCCGTTTTGCTTTAATTTTCCTAAAGGATTCGCACTCTAACGAAATTACATCCACTTTCCACTATTTGTATCCTTCAGGCATAAGATAATTGGTTCTCGAGTGTTTTTACTCCCCAAATAAAGAACGAAAAGAATTTCCAGAGCTAAGGGCGTGTAATTAAGTAATTCGCTCAAACACCAGCCCTATCAAACAATTTAGCCAAATGTCCGTTTCATTGGTTTTTGCATTCAATTGCCTAATTTGTGGTGGCTTCCTTTTTTAATCAGAACAGCCACACAGTCCGCACTTATCGTTTGATGGCTTTAATAAAAATACAAATATATATGAGGAAGAGTCGTCATCAGGACGATTTTGTGGTTAGGCGGTTTGATACATTCATAATGATGGCCTTATTTTTCGTCTAAGGTTTTTTTTTTTTTTTTTGGATGTTTGATTATTCGTGTACTTCCTCTTCTTTTCTATGGCAGACATGATTTGAGATGAATACTAATGAGCAAAGAAATAGGACCTATGTAGATACTGTCTGTTTCTGAATTCTGTGGGTGGTGCGGGCGTTCTGATTTGTCTCTCTTGCCTTGCAAAGTATGAATATGAAAAAAAGTGAATTCAAAAATGAAGACACAAAAAAAAAACTGTGCCAGCTGGTTTGCCTATTTCTGGGACTGACAATCGAATCATCGGTTAAGTTGTCAAATGGTTTTTGCCTGTGCTAACGAAGGATAACGAAAAAAAGAGAACATTTGTTCGTTTGCCGCAGAGAGTGGGTTGTTTTCTATTTTTTCGACAATACCTCTGGCTTTCCAGTGTTTTTTTTTTAGCGTTTCGTTTTATTTTCAATTCGTTTCGTACGTGCGGTGATTGTTTGCATGTTTTGAATTTTTAATCAGATTTTTCCTGTCCAATGGCATAGGACACTTTGTGCTTTGTTCTATTCGGGGATTTTTTTTTTTCTATTTTGAACAAGGGCTTTTCTTTTTTTTGCTCATAGAACCACAAAATGAAGAAGATAAATGGTTGTAGCCTTGTTTACATATAGAGGTTTTAATTCGTACAAGAAGGGGAGGGAATTTTTTTTGTTTGATTCGTTTGCATATTTTCATCCATAAAGCTGCGTAATCTTTCTTTTGGAATGGCAGAATTTAGTTCAAAACAAGATTAATGCGATTTAAATCCGGATTTTTGGATTGGCATTATGTACCTGTTGAATTTGAGGAAAGAACAGAGAACTGGATTCATGGCTTGTGTTGTTGTGTAATCCAGTACTTGACTTTTGTGTTCAGTATCCCGACCGAAAAAGCATTTATGCTGGTTAATGCATAGTTTTCCATTTGAAATTTGAAATCGATTATTGATTATTGTACATCAGAAGCTGGTGCACTGGGGCGTATACTTATCTTATTTTTTCGTTTTTCAAATAAAACACATTTTCGTTTTCTTTTTGTGTAAATCCAAAGAGCACTTTCAAATTCAAGAGCAAGAGTGTTATCCGAGTGTTGTGTATGTGTGAGTGTGTGAGTAAAAACTAGAAGTCCTTCTTGAAAAGTGTATCACACCAAAAACATAAATGTAAAAAAAGAGCCAAGTTCTCCCGTACAAAAATTCTGCCTAACAAATCAGCCACGAAAAGTAATGAGATCTAAAAGAACGCCAAGTTCTAAGATTCAGCAAGTACTCGTAGGTGCATTGCAAATGTTTTAAGTGGACTTACATCGAATCAACTATTAGTTTTGAAAGTAACTTGTAAACTAATGTAAATTAGTTAATTTTGTTTACTTAGCAAGTTTTCCAAACTTTTTTAATAGTAGGTTACTAAGAGAAAACCGGCCAAGTAAAAAAATTAACTAATTTACATTAGTTTACAAGTTACTTTCAAAACTAATAGTTGATTCGATGTAAGTCCACTTAAAACATTTGCAATGCACCTACGAGTACTTGCTGAATCTTAGAACTTGGCGTTCTTTTAGATCTCATTACTTTTCGTGGCTGATTTGTTAGGCAGAATTTTTGTACGGGAGAACTTGGCTCTTTTTTTACATTTAAGTTTTTGGTGTGATATCATTACTTTTTGCAAAGATTTTTTTTTTTTTTTGATAAGCAGAAAAATCTAAAAATTAATTTTATTTCTTTATATTGACTGGCAGAATTGCTAGTTTGCCAAATTACAATATTCTACGATGATCAGAGGTGCCCCATATATTTTATAAAATTTATTTTTAAATGGGTGGGTACCACGCCCCCTCAGTTGAAAATCATAAATTTCATATTTTATTTGTTCTATTGCACGTTGTACTTCGATGCCAAATTTCTTGATTCTACTGAACTCCAAAGTGCTCCATATAATTTAAACTAATAATGTAAAAGTAGGCGGCTACCACGCCCCCTGATTGAAAATTTTCAAATTTTCGATTTTTTCGTTTGTATGTACCACATGACCTACCACTGTGCCAAATTTCAAGTTTCTAGGGCAACGGGAAGTGCTTCATAATTTTGATGATCTGTCAGTGAGTGAGTCAGTGAGTCAGTCAGTTACGGTTTTCGTGATTTTTGGAACATTGTATCTTAGAAACTACTTATTCTAAATATCTGAAATTTACTGAGGTGCTTCTTCTTGACTAGCTTAACAAATGATGTGAGTTTGAAACTTTTGGCTTCTTTGGTATAGAAGTTAGAGGGGTGTGGAAAATGCCCTGAGTTGTTTCCTGTAAATAAGGGTGTAGTGCCAAAGTTGCTAGAGAACTTGGCTGGGCACTACCGTGCCCCTTGATAGTCGTTTAATGAAAATGGCGGTGTAGACTTGCAAATCCCCATTGAGATTCTGGCTAGCATCGTTTCAAAGGAGTTTATAACCTTTTCGTTCTACTGGGTGCTAGCCCAGGACCGTCTTGATCTTGGCTTGCTATTGCGATTTTCAAAAGGATTTGTTTCTGAGATAAATGATAAATAAATAGTCGGCGAGTTTCTATTTACTAAGACTTAGGTATATGTTATTTTATTACCCACATGAGGTACATCAGCTGGATCCCTAGCTTGATTTGGTTTATCTCGCTTAGTGACTGAAACACAAACACGCATTAGCTTTGTCTTCGCCTGGCAAGTACAGCCATAGGAATTCAATGCATGCTATAACAATGAAAGTCCTACCTCACGTTTTATAAGGTGCATCGCACGACACCCCGTTTTTAAGGAAATTTGAAAAAATTGCTTATTATAGTGCTTTGTATGAGCTTTTTGTGTAACGAAAAATAAAATTTTGTGCTCCATTGCAACATTTTTTTTTTTTTTACAAAAAACCGGGGTGTAGCACGATATCGCTTCAAACCCCGCATTGTGAAGGCATTGAAATTCAAGAATACTATCAAAATTATGTGCTATTTATGTGCTTGCGATAACTGCAAAATAAATCATGCACTACGTATATACATTTAAATAAATAATTTGTTTATTCTTAAGCGGTGTGGTGTGGCTCCAAAATGCTTAGAAATAAATAAGGACTCTCGGAAAATATAAAATTTTGGCACTAGAATTGCGTGCTAATTATGTGCTGGCAATAATCGCAAAGAAAACCGAGCGCTGACAATGTTCAATTTCAAATTTCAAAATTTATAAAAAATATCAAACGTAGCTCACATTGATGAAAAAAATGAGAGAGAAAAATAACGGGGAAGGGAGAAAATCTCACTTAAAAAGGTAAAAAATTAATTCTGAGGACGATTAACGTCAATTCAATGTTTCTAAAAGTCACTGAAAACCAAGTTAATTTTAAGCGTTTGGTTACTGAGTAATGTGGTCAAACCTTATTTTAATGAAAGATGCCGCTAAATCCAAATAATCATTTTAAATATTCAAAATTACATTTTTATACTAGTTTTGATATTTTATTAATTTTTTACATACGTAAAGCTTTTAATTGCTATATAAGAAAAAAATGATAAAAAAAATAATCAAGTTATGAATGTTTAAGTGAAAACTTGTATCGTGCACTTTTTTCACTGTAATAGGGTTGGCGAGTGGTTTGCTCCGGTTTAGACAAGGCAACCCTATAATATACTCATTAAGAGTACATTCAGACCTTGAATTGGAACCATATTTAGCCATTTCCCTGATGAGTTGGTTTATGGTTAAAAATCAGTGGCTTCTGAGGCGGTTGCCGACCACTTCGCCACGGTTTGAACTATGCAACCCATTAATATTATGGGTTTCGTCTCGTCGAGGTCTATAATTGGACACTAATGTTATCCATATCTTTGATAGGTTAATTTTTGGCCAAAGAACGCACTATCAGTGTCCCGTTTTACCCCCTTTGCCCCGGACTTTGACTGGCAACCCTGGTGCGCTGTCTTTGTCTCCAAAAACTCTTTCTAATAATGGGTACAAAATCCTTATCCAGATTAAGTAATTTGACCATCGCCTCTTGGACTATTATGCCACCAGGGGTTGAAAAAAATATTTTTCACCTGTGAGAATAACGTTTTAACACGAGGATTGTACGAGTTTGGTTCAAAAAAATTAAAATTCCAAATTTTCAACAGAAATCGCCAGTTAGTTCCAAAATTCAAATACGGACTTTACAACATAGATCTGGCGATCAGTTCCTTGCATGTTTTAAGCTTTTTTATTTTCTGTTATTTTTCTCTCTCATTTGTTTTCATCAATGTGAGCTACGTATGAAGTTTTTTATTAATTTTGAAATTTGAAATTGAACATTGTCAGCGCTCGGTTTTCTTTGCGATTATTGCCAGCACATAATTAGCACGCAATTCTAGTGCCAAAATTTTATATTTTCCAAAAGTCCTTATTTATTTCTAAGCATTTTGGAGCCAAACCGCTTAAGAATAAACAAATTATTTATTTAAATGTATATACGTAGTGCATGATTTATTTTGCAGTTATCGCAAGCACATAAATAGCACATAATTTTGATAGTATTCTTGAATTTCAATGCCTTCACAATGCGGGGTTTGAAGCGATATCGTGCTACACCCCGGTTTTTTGTAAAAAAAAAAAAAAAATGTTGCAATGGAGCACAAAATTTTATTTTTCGTTACACAAAAAGCACATACAAAGCACTATAATAAGCAATATTTTTTTTCAAATTCCCTTAAAAACGGGGTGTCGCGCGATGCACCTCGTTTTATACACAATGTTACATAATGTAACTCCAAGTGGAAGCCCTAATTCAAATATGCTGCTCTGTCTGACAGCTTTAAAAAAGTCAACAAACTAAATTCATTTGTTTTTGGTAGGGTGATGATGATGGAGGGCGAAATGTCATTCAAAGCAAACTCGAAGCGAGTGCATCGTAACGCAGAGGAAGACAAGCTAAAGTGTGTTTGTATTTCAGCCATTTCTAAGTTCGTAATAAATTGACCAATCAAACATAATAACGTTAACATTGCATAAACCTCACAGGCCGGCTCCATTGGGCATGAACGATGCCCTGTTCATGAACATGTCTTGAAAAAATCCAATGGAGGCAGAAAAATCCATGTCCACACAGACATCTTGTTGATGAATCTTGTTTTTTGAACATGACGTGAGTGTGGTTCGAATCATGGGCATGAATTTTAACGTTTCGTGTACGTGTAAAAGTGAGTCTATATTATGCCGAATGACGACGATCGGCCCATGCCGATCAGCCAAGCTGAATGGGTCTGGACGTCCTGATCGGCATTTGGTTCATGCCGAAAGCCAGCCCGAACCGAACTGATTTCAAACCGAATCAAATGGATCCGTGACGGAAACCTGAACCGAATTATAAAGTGTGGACGTGCCGATGCCGAACCGATCTTTTCACTTTTTCGTTGACGGCTCGTGATTTTTGGTCTGTCGTTAAATTTATAGTTCTATTTGTATTTTTGTCTGAAGTGCATAATCAGTGATTGCAAAGAAATGTTGGTACGTGTTTTTCGGTAGCTTTTTGTTCAAAGTATTTTTGTTCGGCACCGTCCACACTGCAAATCAATGTAGACGTCATGCAAAACCGAATGTGCCGACCAGAAAAAATTTTTCTGTTTGTGGATTGGATTGCGGTTGTGATGTAAGGCAGCTGTATACTCAGTGGAGACGAGCTGTGTTATGCGTATGATTATGACAGATGACCAAATGGTTGTCAGTGAAAACAGTGCTACCAACTTTCAATAAAACACCAAATTAAAAAAATAATCTTTCAAAATGCTTGAAAAGCTATTTTTGTTCTTTTTTTACTGTTAAAATGCATTTTCTCATTTTTAATTATTATTTATCATAAGAAAATGCATCTTCTACCTGAGCGTCGAACTTGTCGAGTTGTAGAAGCTGAGTAAGGTCAATGATTCTCGGGAATTATTTCTCCAGAAGAGTCCTGAAACCAAAGGTCGCTCGCCCCTCCCCTTCCCGATCCCTATCCCCTCCTCCATCGGCTTTGTGCATTACACTGGCTGATGTCTCCTTATCCCCTGACTGTATAGTGTATCACTTCTGTCAGTACCTTGTTTCCTTCCTGGGACGGCTCAATTGCTGTTCGTCTCTCCTTTTCCAAATCATATCCTCCCCTTCAACTTCCCAATTGGGCTGGATTCAAGGTGTTATACGACCCGTGCCGATGATCAGCCAGGCTGAGGGCCCAATTTCTAAAAATAGCTCAGTCACTAACGGAGTATCCGGATACCAGGCGACCTCCAGATTAACTAGCCTTATCTGTGTATGCGAATCTCTGCGCAGATGGACCCCCCCTTTACTTCGCTTACTCGTGGGACCTTAATGCCAAAACAAAAACCAAAACAAAAACAAAAACAAAAAACAAAAATTCAAACCGGTGCCGGTATTCCATCTACACCGGGCGGCAGTTCGGCGGCAACGTTGGCTGTCGTTACACCTGTGCCGTACACAGGAGAAGGGATTGTGACATGTCACTGCCCAACTTCGAGTGTGGTACAGGTTGTATCTACACCGGGCGACAGTTCGGCGATAATGTCGGCTGTCGTAAATCCTGTGCCAAACATAGGAGAGGGGTCTGTGCCAAGTCATTGCCCAGCTTCTAGGGAGGTACAGAAGGTATCCCTGGCGAAAGCGCCTCCTCATGTCGGTAGTTCCACTACCAAAGAGAGTAAACCTCTCCAGGATGGTCCTAGTGGTAGTCTCCGTGGTGTTAGCAGCGTCGTGAATAACGACCCTGCCTCCACTACGAAGACAGCCATCCAACCTAGGGACCTTTATAAACAGCGTCGCTATGCGATGAGATTGCTAAAATCCTCTGGTGCAACATTGGGGGATGGTAGTAATCCCATTCATAGCAAGAAGATTGAGTGGGCTAAATCCATCTTATTTTTTGTTGTTTGAACAACGATAGCAACTTAGAGGTGCTTCCACCAATGGCTTTTTCCGTCAATTTCTTTGTTTGGCTGGAGTTATAGCTATTTCACGGGTGCCAAGCCGATCATCAGACTCCTTTGTTAGTGGTGCTGCCTAGTTATTTTTCATATTAATCGAAAAACTTTTTAGTTCACTTTGGGATTTGAACCTAGGACCTGCTAGTTGTGAAGCCAATGCACTACGCATTGCGCTAACAACTCCACTGATTTTTGGTTTCCCATTGTAGACTTTTATTGTTTATCAATTGCAATGAACATAGGCGCATTTTTACAAGCTCCTCAAAGTAATGCTATCTTGTTCCGCTTTCATTTTTTCCTGATTTCCTATCTTTGTGTCACAACAATTCGTTGTGTACACCAAGGGTCAGATTATTGAAAGTTTTGACACTAGTCAGTTTATTTGTTATAGTTTTGTTTTTTGTGTTATTTAACACTGCAGTTAGGCTGCGTCCGTTATTTCCATTTTTGTTGTTTGAACAACGATAGCAACTTAGAGGTGCTTCCACCAATGGCTTTTTCCGTCAATTTCTTTGTTTGGCTGGAGTTATAGCTATTTCACGGGTGCCAAGCCGATCATCAGACTCCTTTGTTAGTGGTGCTGCCTAGTTATTTTTCATATTAATCGAAAAACTTTTTAGTTCACTTTGGGATTTGAACCTAGGACCTGCTAGTTGTGAAGCCAATGCACTACGCATTGCGCTAACAACTCCACTGATTTTTGGTTTCCCATTGTAGACTTTTATTGTTTATCAATTGCAATGAACATAGGCGCATTTTTACAAGCTCCTCAAAGTAATGCTATCTTGTTCCGCTTTCATTTTTTCCTGATTTCCTATCTTTGTGTCACAACAATTCGTCGTTTTTCGATTAATATGAAAAATAACTAGGCAGCACCACTAACAAAGGAGTCTGATGATCGGCTTGGCACCCGTGAAATAGCTATAACTCCAGCCAAACAAAGAAATTGACGGAAAAAGCCATTGGTGGAAGCACCTCTAAGTTGCTATCGTTGTTCAAACAACAAAAATGGAAATAACGGACGCAGCCTAACTGCAGTGTTAAATAACACAAAAAACAAAACTATAACAAATAAACTGACTAGTGTCAAAACTTTCAATAATCTGACCCTTGGTGTACACAACGAATTGTTGTGACACAAAGATAGGAAATCAGGAAAAAATGAAAGCGGAACAAGATAGCATTACTTTGAGGAGCTTGTAAAAATGCGCCTATGTTCATTGCAATTGATAAACAATAAAAGTCTACAATGGGAAACCAAAAATCAGTGGAGTTGTTAGCGCAATGCGTAGTGCATTGGCTTCACAACTAGCAGGTCCTAGGTTCAAATCCCAAAGTGAACTAAAAAGTTTTTCGATTAATATGAAAAATAACTAGGCAGCACCACTAACAAAGGAGTCTGATGATCGGCTTGGCACCCGTGAAATAGCTATAACTCCAGCCAAACAAAGAAATTGACGGAAAAAGCCATTGGTGGAAGCACCTCTAAGTTGCTATCGTTGTTCAAACAACAAAAATGGAAATAACGGACGCAGCCTAACTGCAGTGTTAAATAACACAAAAAACAAAACTATAACAAATAAACTGACTAGTGTCAAAACTTTCAATAATCTGACCCTTGGTGTACACAACGAATTGTTGTGACACAAAGATAGGAAATCAGGAAAAAATGAAAGCGGAACAAGATAGCATTACTTTGAGGAGCTTGTAAAAATGCGCCTATGTTCATTGCAATTGATAAACAATAAAAGTCTACAATGGGAAACCAAAAATCAGTGGAGTTGTTAGCGCAATGCGTAGTGCATTGGCTTCACAACTAGCAGGTCCTAGGTTCAAATCCCAAAGTGAACTAAAAAGTTTTTCGATTAATATGAAAAATAACTAGGCAGCACCACTAACAAAGGAGTCTGATGATCGGCTTGGCACCCGTGAAATAGCTATAACTCCAGCCAAACAAAGAAATTGACGGAAAAAGCCATTGGTGGAAGCACCTCTAAGTTGCTATCGTTGTTCAAACAACAAAAATGGAAATAACGGACGCAGCCTAACTGCAGTGTTAAATAACACAAAAAACAAAACTATAACAAATAAACTGACTAGTGTCAAAACTTTCAATAATCTGACCCTTGGTGTACACAACGAATTGTTGTGACACAAAGATAGGAAATCAGGAAAAAATGAAAGCGGAACAAGATAGCATTACTTTGAGGAGCTTGTAAAAATGCGCCTATGTTCATTGCAAT
This sequence comes from Sphaerophoria taeniata, assembly GCA_943590905.1. Classification (NCBI taxonomy): domain Eukaryota; kingdom Metazoa; phylum Arthropoda; class Insecta; order Diptera; family Syrphidae; genus Sphaerophoria; species Sphaerophoria taeniata. The sequence goes on from OX016540.1 coordinate 92,823,463, forward strand.
TGATAAACAATAAAAGTCTACAATGGGAAACCAAAAATCAGTGGAGTTGTTAGCGCAATGCGTAGTGCATTGGCTTCACAACTAGCAGGTCCTAGGTTCAAATCCCAAAGTGAACTAAAAAGTTTTTCGATTAATATGAAAAATAACTAGGCAGCACCACTAACAAAGGAGTCTGATGATCGGCTTGGCACCCGTGAAATAGCTATAACTCCAGCCAAACAAAGAAATTGACGGAAAAAGCCATTGGTGGAAGCACCTCTAAGTTGCTATCGTTGTTCAAACAACAAAAATGGAAATAACGGACGCAGCCTAACTGCAGTGTTAAATAACACAAAAAACAAAACTATAAATCCATCTTAGCCAAATCTAGGACCAGCTGCGACTCCACGTCAAAGCGACAAAGGTCTCTGGAGGAATCCACTCCCATCCCTAAGAAACCCAAAGTGCAGAACACCAGCACTCGCAAAATTCCTAAAGTACCTCTCACTAAACCTTTTAGTGATGTGCTTAAGGAACACAACAAAATCGTGGTTGCGGTCATTGACAGAAGCAATATTGATGGCGCGATTTCCTCTGACCGTTGGCAGATGGTGAAACTGAAGCTCTCGGCTGGCTTTCTCAAAGTCATGCGAGAGCATCCGGGTCCACCACCTGTAACAAGCGATGGGGGTTGGCATCAAGGTCATGTCAAACTCATCGTTTGTAACGATCAGAGGTCACGCGATCTATATACGCTTGCTGTCGGCATGCTGGGCGAAGTTTGGCCAGGCGCAAAACTCGAGGTTGTTGCAAAGGAAGATATTCCTTGCAGGCCGAGAGCTCGTGCTTGGATCCCGATTGAGCCTGCATGTCCTGAAGACATCCATGAGATGATCAGGCTTAGCAACCCGGACCTCTCCTGTCACGACTGGAAGATCGCGAAACTGGAGGAGCCGAAGGGTCTTTATCGAAGTGCGATTATCGTTATCAATAAGGACTCTGCGGCCTCTCTAGTGCGAGACAAGGGAGTGATAAGATACGGGTTCGAGACGATTACTCTCCGAATATACAAAAAAGATGAGGTAGACGCTTTATGCGAGCCTCCACAACCCACTTCAGAAGCTGTGTCGCAAGACGTAGGGGGTCCTGGTGCTACTATCACCTTCCCATCCATGGATGTGGACGATGGTGTACCTGGGTCCTCTTCTGTCGCGGCACAATCTTCTTCCCCACACTCAGAAGCTGTGTCGCCAGACGTGGGGGGTCCCAGTGCTATCATCACTTTCCCATCCTTGGATGGGGATGATGTTGTACCAGGGCCCTCTTCTGTCGCGGCACAGTCTTCTTCCGAAACCGTCAAAAGTTTATCCCTAATGGAGACTGATGACTCATCCAACAAAGTTCTCCCCAGTGAGGATGAAGATGAACTGCTAGGTTCCTCTTCTTCCGATCTGGATGAACTGGATTTAACAGTGGTGGAGGTTGATCTGCCTAGTTGTAGCCAAAATGCTGCAAATAGTACAGATTAATCTCCAACACTCTATTAAGGCTTCGGCCTCCCTTCTTCTCCGCCTGTCAAAAACTGGGGAAGATGTCGTTCTCATCCAAGAGCCCTGGATTGTGAGATCCCTGGTTCGAGGATTGAGAACTCCTGGCTACTGCGTCTTATATGTAACGGGAAAAGGTAACCCAAGGTCCTGTATACTAGTAAAACGTAGTCTAAATGTATTTTTACTCCCTAATTTCAGTGATAAAGACGTCACCACAGCCAGTATGGTAATAGACAACCATACCTACTGGCTGGTATCAGCGTATTTGGGCCACGACCACCAGGGCCCACTGCCTGGTACCACTCTGGAGAAGACGGTCGCTGAATCAACAAGACTCAAAACCAGCATAATTATCGGTTGTGACGCCAATGCGCACCATACTACGTGGGGTAGTACCGATATAAATGACAGAGGTGAGTCTCTTTTTGATTACATCCTTACAACTAATCTAGTAATCTGGTAGTAAGTAACGTTGGTAATGAACCAACCTTTGTTACTAAAAATCGACAAGAAGTTTTAGATATCACTCTTGTCTCGTTGCATCTCTCGAATAAAGTATTGAATTGGAGAGTATCAAAGGAGCACTCGTTCTCCGATCATAGGTACATCCAATTCACTCTTAGTGAAGAGTCCCCAAAACCGATCCCTTTCCGGAACTATAGGAAAACAGATTGGCCAAAATATAGGACAACTCTGAAAAGTCTGATTAAACCAGAACTTAATGATCCTCCCTTATGCGCTCTTGAACTCGATAAAAAAGTTGATGAGCTTACAGCAGCCCTCAATAAAGCTATGGAAACTGCCCGCCCCTCACTACAGTGCGAGGAAAGAGAAAACCACATTGGTGGGCTGCTGAACTAGAAATACTCAGGAAAGGTTGTAGAAGGCTTTTTAATCGTGCAAAAAAGTCTAGACACCTCCAAGATTGGGAGTCATATAAGGAATCCCTCAAAAAGTATAAACAAGAATTGAGAATAGCCAAAAGATCCTCATGGAGATCCTTCTGTAGCTCAATAGAAGAGTCCTCGGAGGCATCGCGGCTAAGGAAGATTCTCTCGACAAATCCAACCATGCCTAGTTGTCTCAAAAACTCAGATGGTACATGGACTAACTCTTGCGAAGAAACGCTAAACCTGCTATTAGATACCCACTTCCCAGATAGCTCCAAATCCGTTAATACAATAAACCGTCCTGGATCGGGTATTAACTTAACTTTTCCTCAAGTTCTTGTCACAAAAGAAAAATTGACATGGGCTCTGAATAGCTTCAAACCTTATAAATCTCCAGGTCCAGATCAAATCTTACCAGCTGAGCTACAACACACCATCGACATAACTCTGCCCATCATTGAGATGATGTTCAAAAGTTGTCTAGATCTGGCCTATATACCTCAGCGATGGAGAGAGGTAAAAGTAGTTTTCATTCCCAAGGCGGGCAAATGCTCGCATGTCAACCCTAAAGGTCTAAGACCTATTAGTCTATCATCTTTCATTCTCAAAACGCTGGAACGATTGATTGATATCCATATACTTAATAGCATTGATAAGGGACTATCGATGTCTCAGCATGCTTACTGCAAAGGGAAATCGGTAGAAACAGCCTTGCATACTCTGGTAAGAACTATCGAATACTCCCTAGAGCAAAAGGAGTATACTATGGTTGCCTTCCTAGATATCGAAGGTGCTTTCAACAACGATGACACATCTGCTATCACTTCTGCTGTGACGACCCTAAACGTCGAATACTCACTCTGTGAGTTGATCAATCTAATGCTTAAAAGCAGGATCATCAACTCTGAGATGGGGGATTTTTGTACGAAAAGGTCTGTCAGTAGAGGCACTCCGCAAGGTGGTGTTCTGTCCCCTCTCCTGTGGAACATAGTAGTTAACGAATTGCTAATATCCCTCGAGAGGGAAGGCTACAGAGTGATTGCGTAATGCGTATGCCGATGATGTTGCTATCGCCGTCACAGGAAAACATCCTAATACACTTAGAGACCTCCTCCAAAACGCACTTAATATGCTCACTAGATGGGCTGATCGCTGTGGACTTAGTATTAATCCTCAAAAAACGGACCTTGTCCTTTTTACACGGAAATACAAGATGCCAGTAATTGTACCCCCTTCAATAAAAGGTGTACCACTAATTTTTACCAATGCACAGTGCGTCGATTGTATGGAGATGGTGGACAAAATTCAATTTTACAAAACTTTGTTAAATTTCGCCAAAATAATTGTTGCGAATTAAATAAATAATAAGTTTTACGAAATTTCAGGTAATATTTACGCCCCCTGCCACGCCCATTTTTGAATATCATTTGATATCTTGAGAACGACTGGCACGAATTGAATGAAATTTAAGGAGTTTAATTTTCTAGATAAGATTATTAATACAAAAAAATATGGACTCAATCCGCCCACTGCCACGCCCACTTTTAAATTTTTTTATTTCTTATGAACCGCTTGGATGTTAATATGAATATTTTGGAAACAGGGATATGGGATACAGACAGATTTGAGATATTTTTGGTAACATCTTTAAAAAACAAAAAAATTGACGCCAAAAATGAAAAAGGAAACCTCATTTCTTCAGTTTGGAGTTGAAAGATTCGCAACTCGTCTTTTTTGGCGCGTCTAAAAATGAAGTTTCTGGTCCATAAAAAGGCGGTACATTAAGAAAATTATGTTAAATGCTATCGGGAAGTGTAAAATTATTTTTAAGTCAAGCCTCGTAGGGCTTATCTGAAAGACTAGGGGTCTTTGAACATTGTCGTTCTAAGCTTAAGTCAAATATTTAATTTTCGATTCAAAATCACTTTTTATTTTAAATGGACAGTTATTTATATGTTAATAAGCTATAACAAAAATTAAGACATCCTTAATTATCGATTTTTTATCGAAAGAAACCATTTTTCATAAATAACTTCATTTTTTATGACTTGCACTTGTCCTACAAAAAACGAAATATTTCGAAAGTTTGCAAAAATTAGCAATGGAACTCTTTGCTTTTAAATAAAATAATAGCAGGGGATAACAAAAAGACTTAAAATTCAGATATACTTTGATATATTTTTTTTAAAACTCAACTTATTTAAATTTATGTGCCTCAAAAAATAGTACTTTTTATTAAATTAATTATAAAAGTAATATCACATAAAAATAAACCAAAAAACGTTTGTATCACCTCTTAATATATCCATAATTAATATTCAAGAGAAAAAAAATTTATAACTAGAAACACTTTCTTGAACGAGATCAATAGTTGCATGCGAAAATTGAAATCAAAACTAAGAAAAAAAATAAAAGTTCTTTTTCTGCATATAAAAATCCCGCTAATCAATGCAGAAAAAAAAACAATTGAAAATAATAAATTACAGTTGCTAAACATGTTTTTGATAGACTCCACAGCATTGTAGATCTCAAACGCATATTTAGTTTTTTGATTTTTGTCCACTGGTCGACGCACTGTGCAATGAAGCCAAATATCTTGGTCTGATATTGGACAAAAAATTAAGTTGGAAACCTAATATTCAGGAAAGAGTTAAGAAAGCCACAGTAGCTCTTTTCTCTTGCAAGAAAGCCATAGGAAGCAAATGGGGTTTTCAACCTCGCATAACCTATTGGCTATACACATCGGTCATTCGACCAATTCTCATGTACGGGGTTGCAGTATGGTGGACTGCACTGGAGAAAGTCACTTACTGCGACAAACTCAGCAGAGTCCAACGCACTGCTTGTCTCTGCATAAGCGGGGCTTTGAGAACCACACCCTCAGCAGCGTTAGACATTCTCCTCCATCTGGCACCCCTCGACATTTTTAGCAAACAAGTGGCAGCGAGTACAGCTATAAGACTCAACGCCTCATCTCAATGGACCAACAATAACGTGGGACACTCCATCATTTTGAACTCTTTCGGTTCTATACCAAAGTACATAGACTACACCATTCCAAAACCACAATTTGGTAAAAACTTCCAGATATCCATTCCATCCAGAGAAGAATGGGAAGACAAAAAACTTCTGGATGACAAAGGCATTCATTTTTATACAGATGGATCCAAGACAAGTGATGGAGTTGGTAGTGGTGTGTACTCAGAAAAGCTTAATCTAAGCATCTCATTCCGCCTTCCCAATCATTGTAGCGTCTTCCAAGCGGAAATCTTAGCGATCAAAGAGGTTCTCTCCTGGCTAAGAGAAAACGTGATATCAACTTCTGATATCCGCATCTTCTCTGACAGTCAGGCTGCTATTAAATCTCTCGATGGTGTCTCAACCAAATCTCAAACGGCCCTCGATTGCCGATCGTCTCTGATGGAGATGGCGCAGCAATTTAACATTCACCTCTGTTGGGTGCCGGGTCACAGAGACATCGAAGGAAATTGTAGAGCCGATGAACTCGCTAAAAATGGAACCGTCATACCTATTTCACCTGAAAGGGAGAAGATAGGTATACCGATAGCTACATGTAAACTTTTGCTAAAAGAAGCAGCTTTAACGAGAACAAACTATAGGTGGCACAATTTACCAACGTGCGCAGCTACGAAACTCATATGGCCTTCACTGGACTTAAAGCGCTCTAAAGACTTGTTATCTCAAAGCAGACTTCATATTAGCTCCCTGATAGGTGTCCTTACGGGACACTGTCTTATAGGCAGACACGGAATACGACTTGGTGTAGCCTCAAATGACTTCTGCAGGAGCTGTATGGATGAGGAAGAAGAGGAAACAATCTCTCACCTTCTCTGCACTTGCCCTGCTCTTTCACTAAGACGCAAACTTCATCTGGGAGAGTATTTTTATGATAACCCCAGTGAACTAGCTAATAAGGATATCAAATATCTTCTTCGCTTTATAAAAAGCTCAAAATGGTTCGACTAGTAAGAAGTAATTCTCTAGATTCATGGTTTCCTTTTGGCCTAAGTGTGTGGATTCTGAATCCGCAGCCACTGTAACCTAAGAAAATGCATTTTAACATGAGTAGGTATAAGTAATTGCGTTTAATTGGCAATCCGAAATCTGAATAAAAGCAATCTGGTTTTAAAATCAGAAGGGATTTCTCTTCTTTTCAGAATCAGAACTGTCATATTTGCCCAACTGAACGCATTCAAAATGCCTTTTTTAACTTCCAGGTTGCCAATTAAAAACGCCATCACAGTAACAAATTTCATTATATTTTGTAGTGCGCAACTGGCGAGTCGATGTTCTCATTGGCGAACATTCGACGTATTACGGACGGTCGGTGAACTAAACAATTCGAATTCAAACTGAGTTCGAAATAAAAAAGAAAAAAGAAAATCAAATAAATAAAACGTCAAATCATAAATGTTCAGTATGTACAAAACTATTTAAAAAAGTGTTTTCTTTTGTGAAAATGGTATCCAAAAGGAGAACGCTCAAAGTTCCATGTTAATTTGGTTTGTTGTTTGCACACTCTCCTTTCAGAAACGTAAGTTCTGGCTTAAGACAATTTATGCAAAACGCTAAAGCCAAAAATATAATAGAAGGGACTATTGGGGTACTTAAAACTCGTTTGTGCTGTCTCTTAAATTAAAGGAAAATGCATTACGCTCCTTCAAGACAAGACAAATTTTAAAGGCGTGCTGTACCTTGAGCAACTTTTGCATAAGAACCGAATTGTAGATCCCGAGTTTGTAAAGAAAGCCATAACATGCCAACAGCTGGAATACCTACAACACTTCAAGCAATATAAAAGCCCAACGTAGAAAAAAAAACGAAATAATGGGATCTTTGCAGATTATAAAAGCAAACTTTGGAGTGCAATTCAAGTCAAGTCCATTCTATGGACAATTAAGTCTTGACTCGATAAAATCAATGGCGCAGAATTATAGTCCCCTAATGAACAACTTTAGTGTGATACTAAAAACACACTAAGATTAAAATGACGTTTAAAGCGTCATTTTAAGCTTAGTATCACTAAGGTTGTTCATTAGCGGATGCGCAAATCTAATTTGATTTTTCAAATTTAAGGATTTTTCTTTTCCATTCCTAGGTATTCTTTTTGTGGAAGGTTTTTGTCAAGATTTTCATTTTCTTTTCTTTTTTCTGTTGCCTTTTATACAGCAAGAAGGTTCTCTTTCTGAATTTAATAACTTTTTCTCGAAAATCAAGCAATATCGGACAAAAATATTGCTTTTATTCAAGGTTCGAGCTCTTCTCACACAATGTGTAACGTTCGACAAATTAAGGCCGTGTGCGAATTGGATGAATTGTGGTTAAAAAATAAAAATGGATGAATTTTTAACCACTACTGTCATATTTTAACCTGCTCAGCAGCTAGTCAAATAATGCGAAGTGTCAAAATTTAACCAAACGTCAAGTTTTAATCCATTTTTAACTGAATTCGCACACGGCCTAAAACACGAAAGACGTTCAAATTAACGAACATTCGATTCTCATAATACAGTGAGATCCAACTTCGAAAAACGTGTGACATTAAAGTCGAATGTAAGGTTCTCGATTCGCCAACCGTAATACGAAAATCTTACACTCACATGTTTTTAAGTTCGACTCGCCAGCGGTAATAGGGGCCCAAGTTTCGACCTTTTCTCACACAATGTGTAACGTTCGACAAATTAAAACACAAACGACGTTCAAATTAACGAACATTCGATTCTCACAATACAGTGAGATCCAACTTCGAAAAACGTGTGACATAGAGTCGAATTAAGCTTCTCGATTCGCCAACCGTAATACGAAAATCTTACACTCACATGTTTTTACGTTCTGTCCTTAAAGGGAAATATTTAAGAAAAATCCCATAAATATTAGCAGTCAGAGGGTACCAAAAATGACGTTTATTCGAGAATTCTGTGCAAAAAATGCGATTTTATTTAATTATTTATGGCATTTTTAATTGGCAATATGGAAGTAAAAAAAGCATTCTGAAAGCGTTCAATTGGGCAAAAGTGACAGTTCTGATTCTGCAAAGAAGAGAATTTCCCTTCTGATTTCAAAAACAGAATGGCGCAAAATTATAGTCCGCTAATGGTGGATTTACATTGATCTGCATGCCATCATCTGCAAAAATAGAGGATGCAAGATACAAAACTCATACTAGTGTAATAGAGAGGTAAGACCAAAATGCAGACGTCTGCACGGATGAAGATTATAGGAAGTTCAACTCATGCAGAAGAAAATTATGGTGAAGACGAACATGTTCATCTTTTTTATAGCGTTTTCATCTGCACCATAATTTTTTCATCTGCACCATAATTTTTTGTTGTTGGCTGTTGTTGTTGGTTGTCACCGAGCTTTAAAAATTATAGCAAGTAAAAATGGGTAGGTATATGTGTACTCTTTCACTCTTTCGTGTTATGTCGTATAGCTCCCCCGCTTTACTTTTCTGCGAATTTGCAGATGCAGACGTCGAAGATTACATGTAAATCCACCATAATGAACAATTTTAAGAGAATTTAGTGTGATACTAGCTTAAAATGACGTTTGAGTCATGTCTGAAACGTCATTTTAAGCTAGTATCACACTAAACTTGTTCATTAGCGGACTATAATTTTGCGCCAATGCTTCTTTTTCGATTCCAGATCGCCAATTAAAAACGACATTAATTAAAAATTGAAATATTTTCCAGCAAAAAAAAACTTTATTTGTGCAAATAGAGTATAGTTTTGTTTACAGCGGTTTCTATTAACCGAACCAGTGTGCGCATACCCTATTGCTAATGACAGCTGTACCGCTGCAAAGCGTGGGTGACTGTCAAAATATATCTACCTGTCAAAATTCTACAGATGATGTCTGTCTACCTTTTCAACCGTACATATTTTCGGTCTTGCTTGATCTCGATTGTGTGTTTTTTTTGTTCTTCCATCGTATAGTTCTCTTTATTTAAATTTTTAGACTAAATAGAACTTTCACCCAAAAACAGCTTCATGATGTGTTAATGAAAGAATAACCCAAAAAAAACTCATTGCAATTAGTTTTAGTGAATCCAGCTCAAATGGGTCAAACAAAAAGCCAATTCACCGAAGAAGAACTTCAAGACTATGAGGTATGTAAATAAAGATGGTTCGCATTCCTCCAGTGGACAATCAAAAATAATTTCCTGTCTCTTCTCCACAGGACTTAACGTTCTTCTCAAAGAAAGAAATTCTCTTGTAAGTATGAAGAATGAATTTTCCCAGAATTCTCACACTAATCATCATTCATGAAATTTAAAGGGCTCATAAAAAATTCAAATCCCTCGCTCCCGAAAAGGTCGGTCATAATAAAAATGCCAAACTATCGAAATCCAAAATTCTCGAATACCCCGAACTGAGAGTGAATCCGTTTGGCGATCGCATTTGCAAGGTATTCAGTTCCAGCAACGATGGCGACTGCACTTTTGAGGACTTTCTGGACATGATGTCGGTGTTCAGCGATGCGTGTCCTAAATCGTTAAAAGCAGAATATGCTTTTCGTATATTCGGTGAGTAAGGTTTACCACGGCCTGTGTGTTTAGCGAGCGGAAGCGATGGTGTGGTTTTAAATTTTCAATTCTATTTCTGTATTGTTTATTAGTTACCCAAGCGTTAGCTTTTGCTATTCTAATTATTATGTGCCGAGGCAATTTATCCACTTAGCGGGATGTATTTAATTTCATTTGGAAGATTAATTATTTGTGTCTGACTATGAAACCATGTTAAAAAGGGGGTTTTGTGGAGTCGGGAAACGTAGAAGTCTTCAATTAATCAAAATAAAAACAATTCAGCATTGACATTATTCTGAGATATCTTCGCGACAGCAAATCAATTAATGTAATGTTCAAAACTTTATCTTTCGTGTCAATTTGTTGGCGGAACAGAAATGTTGGCCGCAAAAATGTAAGCAATTCAATTAGAGAGAAAAACACGCAATCAGAGGTGATGTGATCGACCTTATCTCGATTGAAATTCGAATTCGGTTGTTGATTGGCGTAGTTCTATTTCTTATTTTGTGAGTTTTGTTGTTTTTTATGAATGAATCACCTTGTAGGTGCCCGTCATTGTGTCCCTACGTTCGTGGTAGACCAGACAAGGCTAGGTTAGGTTAAGCGGGCTGACAGTTGTTACTATCACACTTAGATCAATGTAGATCCATTGTGGTACCCCGAAGTATTGTAACTTCCTGAAAAATAAATAACCTATAAATCATGTGGTTCTTTTAGCCATTTAGAAGTCTTGACAAAGCTAAGCAAGCTTTTGCCTGGCAGTTCGGATAGTTCCTCTAGTTCATTAAAGAAGAAGTTGGCCAGGGTTTTCTTCCTAGTAAGACAGAGTGAAGGACAGTGGCAGTATCTTCATGCTCGTCCTCATCACCACAGACTCTACAAAGGTCATCGGTACTAAGCCCTATCTTCTTCTTATGGTAGCCAAGTAGGTTGTGTCCTGTAATTATGCCGATAAGGGATCTTAGGGAGGGTTTATTAAGAGTTAAAATCCTGTTGGATATTTTCTTATCGTATGTAGGAGATTCCATCTGTTGTTGGATTTTTGAAGGACGATTTTACTGACATTTTGTTTCAGTTCACATAACGGGATTCCTATATGATTGTCTACGAGAGAGGGGTCTAGTGTAGAGCCAGTGGCGATTCCTGGTCCTCATCCTTGGTTTACCTACGACCCTCGGAAAAGTTAAGACAATAATAAAAAAAAACTCAAAACTGTTGTTGTTCAAAAGTTTTTTTTTTTTTTTAATCTACACTAATATATAAAGCTGAAGAGTTTGTTTGTTTGAACGCGGTAATCTCAGGAACTACTGGTTCGAATGGTATAATTCTTTTTGTGTTGGATGGTGCTTTAATCGACTTAGACATTAGGCTACTTAACATTAAGCTGTGACCAATAGCAGCGAAGAATCTGTGGAAAATGTGGAAAAAACGGCAAAAAATATACATTTTTCTGCGTTTTAACGCACTTATCTCAGGAAGTACTGGTTCGAATGGTATAATTCTTTTTGTGTTGGATGGTCCATTAATTGAGGAAGACTTGAGGCTTTTTAACATTAAGCTGTGACCAATAGCAGCGAAGAATCTGTGGAAAATATGGAAAAAACGGCAAAAAATATACATTTTTCTGCGTTTTAACGCGCTTATCTCAAGAACTGCTTTATGAAATTGAACAATTTTTTAAATGTTGAATGGTCTATTTATCAAGGAAGGCTTGAAGCTACATAAAATTTAGCTGCGACCAATAGGAGCGAAGAATTTGTGTAAAATGTGGAAAAAACGGCAAACAATACAATTTAATACAATATAAAGCTGAAGAGTTTGTTCGTTTGAACGCGGTAATCTCAGGAACTACTATTACGAATTGTAAAATTCTTTTTGTGTTGGATAGTCTATTAATCGATGAAGGCTTTAAAATAAAATAAATAAATAGAGTGGCGCGACAGCTCTTGAAGAGCCAACGCCTAAGTGGCTTACTCTAATCAACAATTCTCTGAGTGCGTGTGAAGAATTGAGCCTACAATTTAACGCCGATTCCGAACGGCAAAGTTGAGAAGCATTTTTTCATTACAGATTGATACTCTTGGAAGATTTGTCAGGTCTTCGCAAGAGGCAGTACCCGTGAAAGATGAAATAAAAACTTGGCCTGAGTAGGACTCGAACCAACGACGTTCTGCTTAGCAGCCAACGCACTTACCAACTAAGCTACGGGCAACTGCTTTAGGCTTTATTCTACTTAAAATTAAGCTGCGACCAATAGCAGCGAAGAATCTGTGGAAATGCGAGAACTGAGATTTTTTTCTGAGATCTCTGAGATGAAATTATTTTGGATTCGATTTCTCACTCAGCTATTTGACGTGGCTGACATATGTGCAGCAACAATTAGTAAGGTAACCATTAAATCTCAATGATAACTGAGAATTATGTTCCACCAAGGCACCAAATGATTTTGCCTCAGTCCAGGTGACATTGAGATCTCAGTGAGATGTTGTTAGGTGGAACTGGCCTAATAACTGCTCAAATTAGAATTTTGAGAGTTCAATTGATTTGTGAATGTGATTGATTGCACTATTTGTGCAGATTATTGTGTTTAAACAATATCATTTTATGTACTTCTTAACTAAAAAATATGCTCAGTTTAAAGAAAAAAAAATTTACTTAACGAAAAAAACGATGCAGAAGTAAGAGAGATATTAGAATAAGGGAGAGTTCACCCAAGGGAATGCTTTAAGTATGAACAACTGAAGGGAATCATAAAAAATGCTCAAATTTTTCAAGTTCAAGAGAATTACGACCTAGGGAGAGTTGACTGCAATGCAATTTTACAATAACTTCCGAACAAAATTCCCACGCGCGCATGATGCACAAGTCGAGATGATACTCTGGCCGGTGGACGAGGGAGAGGCGGACGAAGTCGCGGGCAACTGCTAGTTTATGATAAAATTTTTAGTAAGGAAAAATGTTAATTTTATATATTTCAAAAAAAAAATAAATAAAATAACAACACATAATGTCCGACAGTTATGATTTAAAACAAATATTAAAATACAAAAATCAAAATAATTAAGAAACTCGAAAAATATTTTTAGTGAAAATTTAAATATAGGTAAAGTAAAAACTGCTTTCACAATTATTGAAATTACAATATATATTCAGTTTTAAATATTAAATTGAAGTTATAAAAAGAAAAAGATTTGTAAAATTCTTAGAGCTATTTTTTCGTAAAGAATTTTTTTCTTCTTCTAAATAAAATGTTTAAAAAATTCTTAATTCATGACGGATGTTTTTTTTATTATTTTTTTTAAGTCAAAATTAACCTTAGCAGCCATTCAATTTTGTTGAGCAAAAATCGACAATGTTTGTTTTTTTGTTCTCTATGTTCTTCTTGATTGATCAACGAAAAAGAATATTTTTTTTTATTTCACAATATTAAAAATTTTTGTTTCCTTTTTTTCAAAATTCCAGATTTCACATGTATCTTTATAAAACCTAAAAACTGACATGCCAAATTTATTTTTCAAGAATTTTCAAAAAATTTGATTAATACAAAATTATTTAAAAAAAAAAAAACAAAATCGCTCTAACGATTTTCAAAACAAAAATTTTTCATAAATTTAAATTTTATACTAGAAAACTCTTTTTCAATTGAAATTTTCAGTTTAAGAACAAAACCTTTTTTGAGTTTCTTAATATTTTATATTAATACCCCGCTGTTGAAGACATGGGCAAGTACGTGCGACCCGAATAAGAATATCTTATTAGAATGTACATAATCCGCCTTATTTATTATCAAATCTTAAAGTTATCTTTAATATTTGGTTTGTTTACCGCTTTGTTTTGACGGTAAGTTTTCATTTTATGACTATTCTTAAGTATACTTAAAATACATATTTCAAGGTCTTAAAAATCTTAAACATAAAAAACGTCAAAAACTGAAAATTTGTCATCTAAATAAAGCCGTAAACAATCGGCTTTAATATATTATTTAAGATTTGAGTATAGGTACATAAATAAGAGGAATTATGTACTAAATACTCAAAATGAAGAAATTGATTTACCTAAATCAAAACAGCGACTATGAGCATAATCGTTTCGTGTTGGCGAACACGTGCGTCATCGTACGTCGTCGTGCTAATTGATATAGAAACATTAGAAACACTACAACTACGACCACGAAAGTTGCTTAAGAGTTAAAAATGTGTATCTGTCTGTGTGCCTTCTCAGTCGAAGGGAATCGCTTTTTTTTGCGCTCAACCTTCTTTTTATTTTTACAGGCGTTTAGTGGAATGTATGCGTCTATCTCTCTCTGAAGATTGTATGCAAATAGTGACCGCAAATTTTTACGGTATCAGAGATTTTTTGTGTATGCCAAATTCTCATCAAAGGGAAGGGAATCGCTTTTTTTTGCGCTTTACCTTCTCTTTATTTTTACATGCGTTTATTGGAATGTTTGTGTCTACTGTTTTTGAAGATTGTATGAAAATAGTAACCGCAATTGTTTACGGTAGCAAAGCGGTGTATCAAATAGAATTTCTGCACAAGTTATTTCTTGTGTATGCCAAGTTCTGGTTCAAAGGGAATCGCTTTTTTTTGCGCTAAACTTTTTTTTTTTTTTTGTTCAGGCATTTATTAAAGTGTTTGAAACTATAAATTTTTGAACTGTTGATTTGCGGAAGAATATTAAATATCTGAAAATACATTTATTTTTTGAAATTCTTGGTTTACCGCCGATATACTTGGTTACTATGAGGAATCGCCCCTGTGTAGAGCCTTCCCTTGCAAGCTCATTCGGTTTTTCGTTGCCTGGCACATCACTGTGGCCAAGAACAGAGCAGAGTCTTCGCGACAGCAAGAAACAAGCTTCGACTTGATTTGGGTGGCAGAGATTATTGCTGCTTGGCTATCAATGAAAAAAGTGATGTCCGCGTGTGATATCGCAATCATGGATATATGTTTCACTGCGTTTTTCACTGTCAAGATCTCAGCTTGGAGGACGCTGCTATGGTCGGGAAGACTGAACGAATTGGCAAGGTTGAGGCTTTCAGAGTAGAAACCTGCACCTACTCCAGTATTAATTTTAGAACCATGCATCGGTGTAGATGGTAATGGTTGAGTCGTTAGTGTAGGACACACTATTTTCGCAATCTAGTCTATTGGGGAAGCTAGTACTTTACTTACTTACTTTTGGTGGCGCTACAGTCCAGGTCGGACCAGGGCCTCATCCAACCAGCATCTCCAGCCAGCTCGGTCCCTAGCTAGCTGTCTCCAGTTTCGCACGACAAGTTGGTTCAGGTCCTCTACCACCTGTGTGCTCTACCTGAGTCGCGGTCTTCCTCTTCTGCGACGTCCTTCCGTGTTGGATTCGAAGACTCTACGAGCCGGAGCATTATTTTCCATTCGCTCAACATGACCCAACCATCTAAGTCGTTGGACCTTAACTTTTCTGGCTAGGTCAGTGTCGTTGTACAGCTCGTATAGTTCTTGGTTGAATCTTCGTCTCCATTCTCCATTTATGCAGACTGGACCAAAAATCAATCTAAGAATTTTTCTCTCAAAGCAGCCCAAAGCGTTTTCATCCGATGTTGTCATGGTCCATGTCTTTTCACCATACATTAGGACCGGGATGATGAGGGCTTTGTAGAGTGTCACTTTAGTTGCTCGGGAGAGGACTTTACAACTCAATTGCCTTCTAAGTCCAAAGAAGCAGCGATTGGCAAGAGTGATTCTTCGTTTGATTTCAGCGCTCGTGTTGTTGTCTGAGTTGATAGCGGATCCCAGGTAGACAAAGTCCTTAACTACCTCGAAGTTAAATCTGTCTATGCTGACGTTTGCTCCGAGACGTCGATGTTGGCAGTCCTTTCTTGTTGACAGCATTAACTTGGTCTTGCCCTCGTTAACCGCTAGATCCATCTTCCTGGCCTCCGTCTCAAGACTCACACACGCTCCACTGACATCATGCTGTGTTCTTCCAATTATGTGAATGTCGTCTGAAGCTAGTACTAAAAGATCATATAATCTGTGTAACGGAAGCCATTTTCCTCCCTCTTCAACCTTTCGGTACCCTTCACGCTCTTAGGTCTACAGCACCCTAAGAACGATCCAGGTTGCAGGCTGAAAAGGGGATCCAGGCTACAACTGCGGCATGCTTGCTTTCGCTCAGCTCGTCGGCGGTGAGGGTTTTTATGTTGCAGTCGCAGCTCTGGACTTTGTTACAATTTTTCCATCATGTCATTATCATTAAGGTTCCAACTTCCAAAGTATTGGAACCCGAAGATGAATTCGAGGGAGTGTCACCGAAGGGAGGGAAGGGAAAATCTACTCCTAATATTCCATACTCCCACCCGTCCTCATATCACACTCACAATGACCAATTTTTTTAAATTAGCGTAAAGTGCTTTCAACAAATTGAAGATTGCGCTTACATCAGCTCCATTGCTGGTGAACGCGGATTTTTCAAAAGAGTTCCTGATATTATGTTCCAACACAGGTAGTTGCTTTGTGCTTGCCCAAATAGATAACGACGGTACTGAACGGCCCATTTGCTACCATTCGCAAAATCTCAACAAGGCCCAGCGCAACTACAGCGTGAGTGTTTGGCTGCTGCTGTTATGGGAGTCCAAAAGTTTCGAGCTTATGTCGATGGACATCCATTTAGGATTGTTACCGACCTTTCGAGCTTGAAGTGGTTAATGAGTCAGAAAGATTTAAGTGGACGGTTGGCTAGATGGAGCTTAAAGCTTCAAGGTTTTGACTTTTCCATCGAGCATCGTAAAGGAACTCAGAACGTTGTACCCGATGCACTTTCACGAATACATGAAGTCGACGCGCTGCTGTACGATGTTTCGATGGTGAATGATTCCTGTGAGGTATCGCATATTGATCTTGACGACCCCAGTTTTCAATCTGAGGAATACCGCAAGATCATTGACTACATAGATCAAAGCAATCAGCTATACCTGACCTTCGTGTGTCAAAAAATTTCGTCGACAAGATGGTCAAACCCTGCACAAGAAACCCAATTGAAGATGATGAACAGCTAACCGAACGTTTGATCGCACTGGCTCATCAACCACCAAGAGCCTCGCATGGTGGTATTGCAAAAACCCTCTATCGACTAAGGCAACAATTCTTTTGGACAAACATGGCAGCTCAGTTGAAGGCATTCACAAGAGACTGTGATATATGTAAGACGATCTGTGAGATCTGTAAAGCATTTGTAGCTGAAAGACCTTTCCAGATGGTATACATGGACTTCCTTGGACCATATCCACGCTCGCGACTCGGAAATACTCATATTGTTATTGCGCTGGACCAATTGACCAAGTTCGTGGTAGTGAAAGCACTTCGCAAAGCGACAGCGGAGACTCCGTTGAGATTTCTCAATGACGAAGTGTTCTGTTTATTTCTGCACAGATATTGTTATCTACGTATAACTGCGTGGCCTCTCTGGCTAGTTTTCCAGATGTTGGTTTGACTGATTCTTGGACGAATAGATCTATGGGCGGAGATTGAGGATCGTTTCTAAACCCGCAGTTGGGTAGACCAAACAAACATCGATCTTTAATAAATTTTCTTCATTTCAGACTTCGACGGCGATGATATGCTGGGCGTATCTGACCTAAAACAAGTCATTGAACGTTTAACGGGTCCCAATCATCTCAACGACAGTGATATTAAGCAGCTAATACAGAATGTTCTTGCCGAAGCCGATTTAGATGATGACGGTGCATTGTCTTATCCCGAATTCGAGCATGTCATTGATAAAGCCTCCGATTTTAGCAAGTAAGTGAATTCCAAAACACATGATGAAAACAAAATTCCAAACATATTTCTCTTCTCTCCTTGCAGCTCCTTTCGAATAAGACTTTAAGGCTGCACAAACAACAAACAAAAGAAGCAACAACTTGCATCAACAATTTTATATCAATATTTATTCAAAATCTCGAAAACACTCTACTGTATGATACACCTCTACTATTACTTATACAAGAACACATATACCTATAGGCAGCTTATCATTAAATGTATTTATTCATTTAGATTTATCTTAGTTCTTTTTTGTTTACTTTTAAGCTCAACGATACATGCGATCTTGTCACACAAATATTTATTATATACTCTAGCCACTGTAGTTCTAGAACATTGTATACAAGCGAAATTGTTGTATTTTATCGTAGAAAATTTATTATAAAACTTTTTTGATCGAAACAAAGAAACTTTGTAAAATGTAAACACGACATTCAGGAAGAGCTTTGTTGCATCGAGTGGATCTTCTTTTTATTATCGGATTTGGACAATGTTGCGAGGCAAGAGGACTGGAGCATTGGGAAAATCTGACAAGTCTGACAAGTCAGATTTTCCCAAGGCCCCTCTCCTCTTGCCGCGCAACAAATTGGCGCACAACGTGGGGCACGAACCCAAGACCCTGAGATTAAGAGTATCATGCTCTACCGACTGAGCTGTCGCCGTGCATCGCAAGCAGGCCGCGTCCCCGGAACTTAGCATTCTTTCCTTTTCCGACCCTAATATCCTATTCCTAGTTTTCTTCCTCTTCCAAGGCTCCCCTCCTCTTGCCTCGCAACAACGTGGAACCAAAAAGTTGACTACTATGTTTAGTTTGAAACGCCATTTGGGGCTGAGACAAGTTTGCTATGCGTTAGCGTTGATACCAGAACTTATGTGAATCAGATTTGTCTGCCCAGGTAACAATGGCTTGTAAAACACTGTTTCTGGGTAAACGAATAAGTTTCCACCCTCAGAAATCAAAAGTAGAGAATACAAGCTCACATTTCCATTGATTCTGGGTCGGTCTTCTCGGACAGCCAAGCCGCTCTCAAATCTCTCGCGTCTGTCTCCACAAACTCTCAAATAGTCCACGACTGTCGATCATCGCTGAATGAGATGACGGAACAGTTTAACATTCACCTCATTTGGGTGCCGAGGCACAGAGACATCCCGGGAAATTGCAAAGCCGATGAGCTCGCCAAAAACGGAACACTTCTGCCTACTGTTAGACAAAGACATAACATAGGAACACCACTTGACTTGCTACATGCAAATATCTTCTCAAACAATATGCTCTAGAACCAACAAATGCTAGATGGTCACAGGGTACCACCTGCCTAGCAACCAAACAAATATGGCCAAGCATAGACCTGAAACGGTCAAAAGGCTTGATTTCCCTCAGCAGATAAAGTATAAGCTCCTAAATTGGAGTCATAGGCACTGCCTAATAGGTAGACATGCCATGAGGCTAGGGGTCTATACTAATGACCTCTGTAGAGGTTGCTTGGACGAGAAGGAAGAGGAAACAGTCCAACACCTTCTATGTACATGTCCGGCACTCTCCAATAGAAGGAATAACTATCTCGGTAATGCCTTCTTCGATAATACCAGTGAACTGGCAACGATCGACACAAAATGTCTCTAATTTCATTAAAAGTACAAAATGGTTTGTTTAGTTCATTGTATCACCATGGACCCATGAGGTCTGAGTGAGTCAATAAAATCTAGACAGCCACTCCAACCTAACCTGGGTCCGTTAGCAGGCCGTGTATTGTCTGCGAATATGGTCCTTTAAGAAAAGAAAAGATTCACTTGTTCTAATCAAAACTCGATGAAATCACTCAAATTCTAACCCAAAGAAAAGCTACACAACACAGCCAATGTTGGTGATTCTATGAACACCAACTCCAAACAAAATATACAACTCTGTGTACGATTTATATGATTTCTTATATTTCAATCAAATCAGAAATAATAAAACATTAATTATTCGACATACAAAAAAGTCTTTAATTTTATCTTTATGGCTGCAAGTAGCCGGGCAACTTCATCCTCATAAACAGCCAAGTTGTAAAGAACGACACCAGAATGAAGACAAATCCCATTGAAGTAATGAGAATTCGATTGAGATTCGTTTTGCCAGGTGCATGAGTTTGATCCATGATAATAAACCCAATGCCCCCGATGGTGAACAGGAAACTACTGGCTAATCCCTCCATAATGTACTGGCCATTAACTCGATATGGCATGAAGGCAACGGGTCGCGAATGTCCGTGTTCATCGACCGTGGCACCAACACTTGGCGGTTCAACTATGACATCATAGATGATTCCTAATAAGAACCAATATAAAATTGCTTGATATGATGCTAAAATATATGTACAAACCTCCAGTAACTAGAAAATAAGAGAGTAAAATTATAGAAAACATTGTCATGGGCGAGGGTTTCTTGAACCATGATGGGCGACGAATTTTGATGTTTGGTGGTACAAGAACATGAAATGGAAGGGCGTAGAGTGTTTCGAGCATTTTTGTTTAGTGTGTTTAATGGAAATTGGACTTAAAATAATAATACTATTTTATTTTAATAAATAATTTTCGATCCGGCTATGGCTATTTGACGTGGGTGAATTTTCTTTTTTTGTTTTTTCTTTTCCTTGAAGCTTTCAAAAGTGACAGAAAGGTATGTTTGGGATGAAAGTTTTTTCTTGTCCATAATGTAGGAGATTTTCGTTAGATCTAGTACGTTTTGTTGGACTGTATTTGCAGTAGAAAAATAGATGCATTACAGAAAAGTGAAATAGACAACCGAGAAACACGGATAAAATTTAAAGGACACAAGAAAGTTAGGGATCGTCTACAACGAAATAACTGGGAACTAACAAATAAAAGAATGAATTAATATCATAGCAATTAGACCATCGATAAGTAGTGTCCGTAGGCGTAAGGGCTAACTATAATGAGCGGAAGCTAGTGTCATGGCCTTTTCCAAAATAGAAAAAGAGTGCTTACCCATCACTCAAGGGAGTGAAATCGTCACTCCCTACTTTTTCTTGGAGTGAAGGAGTGATTAACACAATACATGAAACTAAACGTCAAAACACTCCCTTTCCCAAAATGAATTCCAAATTCGTTGACAGGGAGTACACTCCCAAAAGTAGTTTTGGAAAAGGCCATCAGAACCGAACGAAACGCTCCCTTCCGAACTGCCATGTGAACACTTTACGCATAATGAACGGATTTGTACGGAAGTATGTTTCAAAATGAAATATACGTTTTTTATTTCCAATTATTTGTGAATTTCGGTTACCACGCAACAAACAAGCAATTTCAAGAAATTAATTACCTGAAATCAACAACAAATCGAATTCCTCTTCAGAAAAATCAATAAAACAAGGCAGCTGTCAAATTTTCGTCCGTAAAAAGCGAATGGGAGCGCAGTTTACGTCCGTAAGCAAAACTGAACGAAAATTGACGAAACGGGGCAATCCGCTATTTAGGGCACAACATACGATCCTTGTATTCGTTCAGTTACGGACTGCTCCATCCGCTCCGTTCCGTTCATTATAGTTAGCCCTTTAGTGGTTCGGTGCGTTGGCTGCTAAGCAGAACGTTATGGGTTCGAATCCTACTCGTCCATAGTTTTATGTCATCTTTCACGGGCACTGCCTCTTGCGAAGAAATGACAAAACTTCCAAAAGTATCAATGTGTCATGAAGAAATGCTTCTCAACTTTGCAGTTCGAAATCGGCATTAAATTGTAGGTCCCGTCAATTTTTTACGCGCAACCAGAGAATTGTTGATGAGAGTAAGCCACTTAGGCCTTGGCTCTTCAAGAGCTGTCGCACCACTCTATTTTTATTTTAAAACCATCGATAACTTGCTTGCAAACTGGGCTGGACAAATATCAAGTAGCAAGTATTGTCACTCTCACTAGTCACACCTCTGTCTATTTTCGCAAGCGCAAAGTTGATTACGGTTTTCTTTGTGACTATATCCTCCATCCGTAAATATTGCACTCTACTGCATTCTCCTTCGCGGTTGGCTTTCTAATCTGTATAAGGTCTACGGGTGTCACTATATCGGCATTTTCCATGCATGGAAACGGGACGGAAACTCACTCTCAACTCTTGACGCTAGAGCAGCTTCCGGACACATCTTCATGTTTTAACGAACCAATCAGTAAATTACGATCGACAAAATCTTGTAAAAAAAATATAAGATTGTGCTTGTCTTCTTTTCCGTCTATGGCAAAAAAATATCGAAAAGACGGACAAAAATAAATGGTCTATTTCTATTATTCTACTACAATATAAAACTACAAGCACTATTTTACGAACACATCCCTCTCATCACCACTGAAGGAAAGAAGAATAGACAAAACGTCAAAAACATCAAATCACAAAAAAAAAACTTGAATTCTCCCCAACACAGAGACAAAAGGAGATCGGAAACTGACTTACGTTTCACTCCCTAGATCCCGCAATTTTCATTTTCTTTCATTTTATTTTCTTCCTTGTACATGAAAAATACAAAAACAAAGAGATGAGGTGGGATTTTTATCAGAGACAAAAGGAGATCGGAAACTGACTTACGTTTCACTCCCTAGATCCCGCAATTTTCATTTTCTTTCATTTTATTTTCTTCCTTGTACATGAAAAATACAAAAACAAAGAGATGAGGTGGGATTTTTATATTTTTACAGTTCTCTTTTGTTTGTTTTCGCAATTTCAAATTTAGCGTAGATTGCTAGATTGAATTTTCAAATTGGCAAACACGTTTTTCTTAAACTCACCACGAAAATACTAGAATCCATGATTGGGGATGAGTTCCGAAACTTTTGGCCGAAAACCTACTCGTGCCTTACATTGGCCCTGTTCCCATGTGAAGAACGATTGAGTTAGATTTTTTGTAGATTTTGCTTACTTCTTAATTTTTTTTTTAGTTTCTTTAAGATGACGCAGAAACAGAAAAAAAAGAAAAGAAGAAAAGAAAAATGAATAAAGCCGTTGATATAAACAGTTTACTTGTTTTCGACAAACAAATATTTTGGATATGCGGGCCGAAGAGAAGAACACAAGGAAAAGCCTCAAATTTCTACACTCAATATTTTTAATTTTTTCCTTCCCCTTACGTTTTCTGCAAGCAACCCCGTTTGCCATCACTAATCAAAAAAAAATTTCGATTTCCTTCACGTGTGAATAAGGGTATAAGGCCATTAAGATTTGTTTGAAGCAAAAAAACACACAAATAGTTAAACTAACTCTTTAATTTTATATCAGGTAGAGGTCAAATAACACGTTTATACCTTTATAAGTCTTACTGCCGATTTCATAGAACATGGATTACCTAAGTATAAATTGAAACCCGATTTGCTTGCATTTCGTTACTGATAAAGCCAGGTATTTATATAAAAAAATAAGATTTCAAACAAAAGCTTTTCACATGTTCAGCATTCTTAATTAGACTGAACATTTGTTTTTATTTTCTTTTTTATTCATTTTTGATGTCGGAAATCCTACTGCTTGATACATTTGATGCCATTTCCTGCTTTTATGCAATTTTACTTGTTTGCTATCTCTTTGAACATATCCCTCTTCTGCTCACTTTTACTCACCTTTCGTACGTTAAAACTACAAATTTTCAAATTTTCCGGGTAATTTACTTCCCATGTGGGGTGTCACACTTTGCTG
Organism: Sphaerophoria taeniata; assembly: GCA_943590905.1. NCBI lineage: Eukaryota > Metazoa > Arthropoda > Insecta > Diptera > Syrphidae > Sphaerophoria > Sphaerophoria taeniata. Next base: position 92,846,906 of record OX016540.1, read on the forward strand.
AGATTGTATTGGTAAAAACACGCATACTCTTGCAGTAAATGTTGACCGCAGCTTGTAGGCATGGTCATTTTGACAGCTCAGTTTCCCATCTCCCTTTTAAACTAATCTGTGATTTTTATATTTTTACAGTTCTCTTTTGTTTGTTTTCGCAATTTCAAATTTAGCGTAGATTGCTAGATTGAATTTTCAAATTGGCAAACACGTTTTTCTTAAACTCACCACGAAAATACTAGAATCCATGATTGGGGATGAGTTCCGAAACTTTTGGCCGAAAACCTACTCGTGCCTTACATTGGCCCTGTTCCCATGTGAAGAACGATTGAGTTAGATTTTTTGTAGATTTTGCTTACTTCTTAATTTTTTTTTTAGTTTCTTTAAGATGACGCAGAAACAGAAAAAAAAGAAAAGAAGAAAAGAAAAATGAATAAAGCCGTTGATATAAACAGTTTACTTGTTTTCGACAAACAAATATTTTGGATATGCGGGCCGAAGAGAAGAACACAAGGAAAAGCCTCAAATTTCTACACTCAATATTTTTAATTTTTTCCTTCCCCTTACGTTTTCTGCAAGCAACCCCGTTTGCCATCACTAATCAAAAAAAAATTTCGATTTCCTTCACGTGTGAATAAGGGTATAAGGCCATTAAGATTTGTTTGAAGCAAAAAAACACACAAATAGTTAAACTAACTCTTTAATTTTATATCAGGTAGAGGTCAAATAACACGTTTATACCTTTATAAGTCTTACTGCCGATTTCATAGAACATGGATTACCTAAGTATAAATTGAAACCCGATTTGCTTGCATTTCGTTACTGATAAAGCCAGGTATTTATATAAAAAAATAAGATTTCAAACAAAAGCTTTTCACATGTTCAGCATTCTTAATTAGACTGAACATTTGTTTTTATTTTCTTTTTTATTCATTTTTGATGTCGGAAATCCTACTGCTTGATACATTTGATGCCATTTCCTGCTTTTATGCAATTTTACTTGTTTGCTATCTCTTTGAACATATCCCTCTTCTGCTCACTTTTACTCACCTTTCGTACGTTAAAACTACAAATTTTCAAATTTTCCGGGTAATTTACTTCCCATGTGGGGTGTCACACTTTGCTGAGATTGTATTGGTAAAAACACGCATACTCTTGCAGTAAATGTTGACCGCAGCTTGTAGGCATGGTCATTTTGACAGCTCAGTTTCCCATCTCCCTTTTAAACTAATCTGTGCCCCAACAACACACGTCAGATAATTTTGAACTCCGTGAATTTTTTCCTGAAAGGGTTGTCCGTGTGTCGCCGATTGCGTCCATTTTCCGGGGGTTTGCGTTCTTTTCGCGATAATTTTCTTTTCCAATAAAATACACAAAAAAAAAACCAAAATGTTAATTTAACTTAATCCAAATTCGTTTCGTTTCAATTTCACACAAAAAATCCAATTTTGTTTCAACATAAAAATGCGTTTCAATTTGCAACTTACTTATTGGTGTTTAGTTTCAATAACAATTATCTCAAGGTAAGAAAAATGAAAAATTATTTGCCATTTTCTAAATCAACATGCAAATGCATTGAAATGTATAAAAATAGAAAAGCAATAAATTTCCTAAATGTTTCTAAAATTGTGTGTCGATTTTTTTGTTCGTTTCAGTTGCTTTTTGTTTTTGGTTGTTGCATCGGAGTCTAGTGCACGGATTGTTGCCCAAACGGCTGAAGCTCCATCGCCTGCTGCAGCTGCTTCGACTGCATCAAGACAAAACGCAGATGATGACGTTGTTGTTGTTGGCAAACGTCCGGATCGAAATGATGCAGCAAAAAGTGGTGTAAATGTTATCGTGGGTTCCAAAGTTGCGAATAAATTTATCAAAGTGAAAAAAGATATTAGTGCGAAGTTCACGTCGCCTTTGTCGCGTAACCAAGCGAATCTCGTTCATTCCGAAATTCCGTCTGTGCGATCGAAAGTGCATGATAAAGAGTCTTCGACTGGCTCTGATGCAGAGAACGCCCATCCTCCGCCACCCCCTCCCCCTCCAGGGGCATCTGTTCGGTCTCTGCCATTGCCTGATTCTTTGTCGCCGCGGACAAAATTCGATGATGGCGAAGAAACGAATCGGTTCGATAGTGACGATGCGGGTAAAGTGTTTAGTGAGGCAATTTTTGTGCCAGTTAGTGTAAACGAGGAATATGGCGGGCTTGGAGAACACGAAACAAGCACCAGCCGGGGTAGTGGCAGCATCGAATGGGAATCAGTGAGTCCAAAGTCAACTGGAGCATCATCTCATTCGTCGTCGAGGTAAGTGATTTTTGTTCGTTTCTTTCACATTTCAATTCAATAAGTTCATTGTGCGGGGAACTATTCGAGTATTTTTGTTGCTTTTATGAGTATTCCTGACCTTTGGCAAGTCGACTTTTAGATCGTCTCGTGACGATTGCTGTTAATCAGTTGTGACATGTGGAAATTCTGTTGGCATGACATTTCAGTTGCTCTTCTAATTGGACTAGCCATCTGCTTTGATCGCTCGGGTGAAGGAATTATCTCTTTTCAAATGTTTGTCTAGCAGATGTTTAGTTTTTCTTCGTTTGTAATAAGGGGTCTGGCCTTATTTGGGATGACAGATGGACGCAACAACTTTCATTGAATTCTCCGTGAACCTTTCTGTTTGATTTTTTTTCTTTGAAACTAATTGAAGCCTTTTTGTTAAGCCGACAATGGAGACAGTAAAATATCGGAATTCACTTTCTATGTTATCTTTTTTGTGTTATCGGTCTTCAAAAATATCCTTTCACATTTTGTTAAATTTTAAACAAGTTTTTACTTGCTTACTTATCCGGCTCACAATCCATGAAGGATCTCAGCCTGAGATATTGCAGCCTTCCATCGTGAACGGTCCCTCACATGCACTCTCCAGTCGCCGAAACCAAGCGCTCTGGTATCCGCAGTCACTTGGTCCTTGTACCGTAGGTTCATTTTTCCTTGTCGTCTCGAACCTAATGGCTGGGATAAGAAGACGTTCTTGGCTGGAACGTTGTCGTCCATTCGCTCGATGTGGCCGAGCCAATGTTGTCGTCTTTTCGTGGCTTTCTTGACTACATCTACATCTAGGACTGGTAAAATCAAAGTTTTGTATAGCAGACACCTTTGTCTTTCGAGTGGGGAGTTTTGAACTCAGTTGTTTTGCCAAACCGAAGTAGCAGCGGTTTGATAAAGTGATTCTTCGTCGGATCTCCAGTAAGGTATCGTTTGTGGGATTGATGTCTGTTCCAAGGTAGGTGAACTCCTTACCTATTTCGAAATTGCTGCTACCAACAATGACGTGTTGTCCTAGGCGGTGGACAGATGTTGCTTTGTTTTGTTGATAGCATGTACTTTGTTTTGTCCTCATTCACTTCAAAACCAACGAGTTTTGCCTGTTCTTCAATAGCTGTGAAGGCCTCAAGCACAGCTCTCTTGGATCGACCAATGATGTCTATGACGTCCGCATAGCCTAGGACCTGGGTGGAATTGTTGAAAATAGTGTTTTCCGTGCTCACACCTGCCTTGAGCACTATCTGATCCAGAACTATGTTGAAGAAGTCACATGACAACGCATCTCTTTGTCTAAACCCTGCGCATGTTTGGAATAACTCGGATGAGCTGTTACCCATTTGCACACTGCACTGCGTATTGTTTAGGATCCCGAATTCAGACATCGCCATCATAAGCTATTGGCGGTGGATGTTATCATAAGCAGCTTTAAAGTCGATGAAAAAGATAAAAGAAACAAGTTTTTAGGCTCCTTTTAAATATTGATTGAATTCAATTTTGCTCCTGGCTGTGTCGTGTGTTCAATTTCTTAAAAGATAACACTCGCGTTAACTCTTTCTTTCTTTCTCTTTAACTAAAAAAAATATGATGAACGTCTACTTGCACCCAGCGGCTGTGGATATAACTAGCGCAAGAAATTACTGACCCAAATATGACTGCATTTTTGTGCAACACTTACTTTTGATTTCTTATTCTCTTAAGTTTAGTAATTAACTTGAAGAATGCCAGTGATGACTTGCCTGTTAGCTCTCACAGCTCGTTACATTTCTTTTAATTTATTAAATTGGCGTTACAGTTTAGTCGTTTGTCTTGTAAAGTTTTCAATTGCGCGAGGAGGTCTTAGCAAATAATAAAAAACAAAAATTGCACAGAGACATTCTTCCGATGTGTCTAGTGGAAGTTGGTAAAAATCCTGTTTTAATTGCTAGACATTGTAGCAGTCTGGAATTGATGGTGCGTTTTTTTGCCGGGCAGTGTGACTTTTAATGACATTTTTTAAAAGAAAAGAAAAGCGAAATTATTATTGTTGAATATTATCAGTTGTTCAGTTCCCAGAAAAAGTCAATTTCTCAGAACTTTCAAGTTTAATTTCTGTCAGCATTCTCAACTCCCGACTTCAAGGTCAACAGTAAAATTCTGTTTGCGTTGGCAGATACTGTACATTTGCTGTTGAAGTTTGAACAAGTGTTTGATTTTTGGGTTTGGTGTTCATTCATTTGCGCATTTGGTTCTGAACGTAAATGAATGGGTTTAACCAATATTTAATCTTACCTGCGACACAGTATGAGCCCTGGGACTCACTTTGCACTGAACTGTTGCATATAAGTGCTTTGTCCTTTGACTTTTTCATAAGAGTTTTTTGAGTGGAATAGTCTCCTTTGCACTCGATGGAGACTATGGTAGATGGGGAAATAATTCGTAGGCTAATTCGGCCAATTCTGTCGTAACGATGGCGTAGATGTTAGCCGGTGTGTCATCATGGCAGAAAATGTCTTTCTTTGCCAAGTGGGGCCGTTTTTAGGCGTACACAGAGTGTAAACGAAACCCTTATAACATCACTTCGTTTTCTGTTCATTCGTCTTTCACAAGCGATTTCTTCGAATCTGCTACGCCGATTGCAATGAAATTTGATACACATATTTTAGTATTCAGTAGTAATCTAAAAATGTTGTTTTCATGTTTTTAAAATAAATAGTTTCGAAGTTATTAGAGAGAAAAGATATAAAAATACGAAAATGACCATTCTCCTCCTGATCTCCGAAACTACTGGGCCTAAAATTATGAAAAAGATACTGAGAATAGATCTTAACCTGTAGATTACAGGAACAAAATGAGAAGGCTGTACTGTTACATATAACACAGATATGACTCAATATTTGGTGTAACTTTTTTAATTTTTGACTCAACTTTACAATTTATTTCCTCCAAAACTGTTATACCAATTGAGTTAAAAGTTGGCCAATAGATCAACGTGTTAAGTAGAAATACAATCATATTTTTTTTTATATTTTTAAGAGAAATAGTTTTGTAGTTATTTAAGAAAATATGGAAAAATAGGCAAAAATGTCAAAAACGGAATAGCCCCCCCCCCCATAATCTCCGCAACTACTGGACCTAAACTTATTAACAAAATTTGAGATATAGGTCTATAACATGAATATTACCGGAAAAATAATAAGAAGTCAAAATTTTTCAATATACTAGTTTCCAATTTCATTAAATTTAAAAACCCTTTTTTTGAACAGGTGGTAACCCTATTGACTTCAAATTAAGTACAATCATTCATTAATTGCTTGCAATGACAAACATATTTTTTTTGTATTTTTAAAGCAAATAGTTTTGAAATTATTCAAGAAAACACAACAAAAAAGGTCTTAAATTCAAAAAACTAAACTTTACCCCCTCCTCATCACCAAAAAAGGGTGGGCGTGGAATTTCCAAAAAAATTTCAAAAAATAGTTCCATATGTATAGATTACAGAACAACAAAAAAAAATCGCAGTAGTAATGTAAATTACGATATATTTTCAAGGCAAATGGTTTTGAAGTTATTCAAAAAAACCCAACAAAAAAGGACTATGAAAAACACTCAATTTCACCCCCTCTTCAAAAACGAATCCTAAAAGATCAGTTCGTTTTCCTTTTATTTATCTTTCACAAGCGATTTCTTAGAATCTGCTGAGCTGATTGCAATTAAATTTAGTACACATTTTCTGCAAGTGATCCGAAAATGTTGCTATACCAGATTTTTAAGATACACAGTTTCGAAGTCATTGAAGGAAATAGGCAGAAACACTATTCAAATTATTTTTCAAGAAAATGTTTGGTTTCATATCTTAATCTTTGTATTAAATATCCTTCAAAACTGAAAAAGTAGGGTCGGATAATCGAGTACGGAACCCTCCTCGAGCGAGTTTATCTCGCACTTGTCCACTTTTTTACTTGCGACATATAGAATATTACATTACATTTCACAGTACTTCGCACATAAATTTAACGAACTACATACACATAGCAGCACTGGTGACTGAGACCATCGGCTGGGACATATAGAATATATATGGCAAGTATTGAATTCGTAAAAAAAAAAATTTTGAGGTAATGATTACGATGATAGAGAAGTCGAAAAAAGTGGGTCCGGCGATTCCGTCCGTTTGTCTGTCTGTCTGTCTATCTGTCTGTAAACGCACCTACAGCCTTAACCACTGGTCCGATTGACTTCAAACTTGAAAATTAAAGGTTTGAGCGAATTCGCGTGGGTGGTTTTTTTGATTTTTTTTAAAGATCAAAATTAAGGGTAGCCACCATACGATTTTTTTGGCCAAAAACCAAAAGTTTCAATTTTCTCAAAAACGGCTCCTACGATTTTTTTTAAACTTCCCCGAAAATTTTTGCTAACAACTTTGAATTATTTTAAGTAAAAAAAATATTTTTGTATTGCTCCAAAACGGTACCGCCCATAGAACCAGATTTTCCCGAAAAATAAAAGTCCGATCAGGGTATTTTTTTTTTGAAAGTACGTTTATATTGCTCAAATAATATTTTGTATTAAAAAAATTTTTTTTTTTGGATTTTTAAAAAATATTTTTAAACTTTTTTTTACAAATTTTGTATCTCAAAAACGGATCAATATGAAAATTTTAAATTTACTTATAAAATGTATAGTTATACATTCTTGAATACTGCATACCCAAATTAATTTTAAGACATTTTCGAAAAATTTTATATACACAAATTTTTCAGATTGAATCTTTTTTTTAGGTAGAAATTTCAATTTAAATTTTTATTTAGGAATTAAATTTTTTTATGAGTTATGATTTGGAATACAGGAGCAAGTTCGTACGATTTCAATTCAGCCTCGAATGGATGGCGTTCGCGCTGCCCCTATTAAAAAAAAAAAAAAAATAGACAAATAAAATTCTATAGAGACCCTGGAAGTCTTAATGAAAACCCATTTCCCAGACTGCAAAAAATGCATCCTGGAACCACCACTCTCAGGGGTTGCTCAGGTAGCAAACTCGGACAACATTAGAGCCTTAATAACCCAAGAAAAGATTTCATGGGCTATAAACAGCTTTCAACCATTTAAGTCGCCAGGACAAGATAATATATTCCCAGCCATGCCACAAAAGTTACAAGATGTAATGATTCCATGGCTAAGGGTATTTTTCTTTAACTGCTTAGCACTGACTCACGTAGCTGAATCCTGGAGAAGGGTCAAGGTGGTCTTCATTCCCAAGGTCGGTAGAAGAGGCCATGAAACACCCAAGGATTTCAGACCAATTAGGGGCCGTCCATAAACAACGTCACGCTGAATTTAGCTTTTTTGACCCCTTCCCCGGCCCCTTAGTCTTTCTTCCTTTGTGCTCAAAACACTGGAAAGACTATTGGACGAACATATCAGGACTAATCTTGTTAATAATCCTCTTTCTGAATCTCAACATGCCTACCTTAAAGGCAAATCTACGGACACGGCACTACACTAAGTAGTACGTTACGTACAGTGGATAGATCTCTAGATTACAAAGAATACACCCTCGCCACCTTTATTGACGTAGAAGGAGCCTTCAATCATGTGCTCGCAGAAGCTATCAGAGTAGCACTATCCAAATTAGATTTGGAAGAGCATCTTATTAACTAGATTGTCTTCATGCTCCGAACCAGAGTCATTCGAGGATCGATGGGTAACACTAACAGCCAACTTACTAGATTTGCCGAAAGAGGAACACCCCAAGGCGGGGTTCTTTCTCCCCTCTTGGGGCTTCTAGTCTTGAACGAAATCCTATGCAATCTTGATAAAAGTGGAGTTAAGTTAGTAGCGTATGCCGACGATCTGGTGCTGATGCCCTCGGGGATTTGCCCGACAGTACTCAGTGAAAACATAGAAACAGCTCTTAAAATAGTTAGCAAATGGGCCAATAGATGTGAACTCTACCGATATTAAATGGAAAACCACTTGCTTTGTCCAAAGAAGCTAAATACCTAGGAGTTGTCCTAGAATCCAAGCTAAATTGGAAAAATAAAATAGAAGAAAGAGTAAAGAAAGCTAGTATCGCCTACTACTCTTGTAATAAAACCTTTGGTAAAAAATGGGGACAAAGACCTAATATGATCCTTTGGATTTACACGGCGATAAATCGCCCCTTTCTGACATACGGATCAATTGCTTGGTGGCCTGCCCTAGACAAAAAATATAACATCGATAAGCTTAAAAGACTTCAAAGAACTGACTCATAGTCATTCTGAATCCTTTTCCAATCGACCTTCTCATTCACGAAACAGTCTTCTGTAGTGCTTTAAGACTGAGAGAATCGGGTATGTGGACTGCAAAGTCTTTCGGTCATAGTAAAAATATAAATCTATTACCAAAAGACATAAAACTAGAACCCTCTGAATACACGTTACCAACCTTAAGCTTTGGTAAGCAATTTAAGGTTAAAATTCAAATAGCCCTACAAAGGATTTCGACATCACAGTTTACACTGTTGGTTCCAACGTTCCAAGATGGAACTCGGTGTTGGGGCTGGTGTCTTCTCCGAAGAACTGGGTATTGAAAAATCCTTTAGACTGCCCGATAGATGTAGCGTTTTTCAAGCTGAAGTTCTAGCGATTAGACAAGCATGTAGGATTCTAAAACAAGCAGTCAAATCTGACGAAATTATAAAAGAAAAGGTTTCAATCTTTATTGATAGCCAACAGCAACCTGACTAAGTCCAGAATCGTTAGAGAATAGAGATTGCAAGCAAGAGCTCGCAAGTTTTAACGACAATATAAAAATTAATCTAGTCTGGGAACCAGAGCGCAGCGACATTCAAGGTAATGAAATCGATGATGAACTGGCCAGGACGGGATCAAGCCTTCAAATATCCCTTGCTGAGGAAGTTAGGATTCCCTTAGGTGTCATGAAAACGGATATTCAAAACCATTTTCTTAAAAAATCTAACGTAAGATGGAAAAATCTCACCAACTGCAATATCTCGAGACAGATATGGCCCACTTACGAGCACAAACGTACCAAGGAACTTCTTAAAAAACCTAGGTCAGACATTGGCAGAATAGTTGCCATTTGCATAGGCCACTGGCCAGTCGGACAACATGCCTTGAAACTTGGTATTCCCCAAATTAGGTTAGGTTGAGGGGCTGACAGTTGTTCTCGTTACTGTCACACTTAGATCAGTGCAGACTGCAGATCCGTTGTGATACCCGTGAGTGTTGCTACTCAAGCTACAAATAAAAACCTATGTGTTCAATTAATCAAGCCATTTAGAGGCATTGATGAAGTTCAAAATGTTAGTAACTGGAGTACTAGAGCGTTCTCCTAAGTCCCCGAAGGAATAATAGCCGATCAATTTATTCCTCTGATGGGAAAGTGCGGGGCAGTGACATAGAAAGTGTGAAGTGTCTCCATGCTCCTCTTCGTCACTGCATCCTCTGCATAGATCATCTGAACTGATTCTCATCCTTTTCATATGATAACCTAACAGATTATGTCCGGTAATTATGCTTACAAGAAATCGAAGTGATCTCTTGTGTAATTGCATAATTCTTTCCGTTCTTTGTTAAAACAGCGCCAGATCTTTCTTGTAGTGCCGCAAGGTGTCAAGAAGGTTTCACCTTTCATCGGCCTTAAAAGTTATTCTATTTGAGATTTCCTGCTTTAAATAGCAGGGTGGGGTGCTGACTAGCTGAGCTTGGCTTACGTCAAGCGTTGACCCTAATCCTGCTAATTCATCGGCTTTCTCGTTGCCTGGGATACCGCTGTGGCCAGCTTAATGTTATGCTGTGCGCCAAGAACCTTAAGCTCTTCGCGACAGCATGAAACAAGCTTTGATTTTACCTCAGTTGCAGTAATCGCTATTATTGCCGCTTGGTATTGTAAAAGGTGATATCAGCCCGTGGTATCGCCATCATTTAAACCTGTTTAGCAGCTGCTGTTGTCACTACCAGGACCTCCGCTTGGAAGACACTACTGTAGTCTAGAAGCCTAAGCAAGTCGGTTAACTTGAGAGATTCAGAATAGAAACCTGCACCTTCACCAGTATCCATTTAAGAGCCAACAGTATAGATAGCTATTGACGACTCACTGGAGTATGGTAAGTTATTTATCCATTCCTGTCTGCTTGAAATAGCAGCCTGGAATTGTTTGTGAAAATCAAGTTAAGGTATTTTATAGTCTGTCGTAGTACTATGGCCCATAACTTTATGAAGGATCTGAGAATGTCCTGTAGAACTGTTTTTCCGGACTTTAGTCTGACTAAGCCTCAAGGTAATTTTAACTGTAGATTCTCGAAAGAATAACTTCTAGTCCCGCAGTTGGGGCGGATCTCATTGCCCCTATAATGCATGTGCACGCAAGTCTTTGTACCTTTGTCAAAGTTTTGGTGTTCGTGCTCTTTTTCTAAAGCATTTCACCAAACCAGATTGCCATAGCTTAGTGTTGCTCTAATTATTGCCGAATACATCTATCTGATAATTTTAGGGTTTGGCCCTCAGGTTTTCCCGAAAATTCTATTGCAGGAGTAAAAGGCGTTCGGCGCCTTTTTATATTTTTCTTTGGTGTTCAGACCCCAGTTTAGTTTTTTTTTAAATCTAAGATCACTCCGAGATACTTTGTATGATCAGAGATTTTAAGAGGACAGCCTTCAACTGAAGGAACTTTAAAATACGTTTGTTAATAAATAGCACTATACTCTGTTCAACTTTAATTGTCAGTACAGGAGAGATAGGGATGTTTGCATCTCTTTTTCACTATTGCAGATTTAATTAATGCTATATTCTTTCAAAAGCTCCATCAGTGTTGCCATACTATACACATTAAATTATTGAAAATTGTATTGAAAATGATAAGTGTTGCCATTTTGTTTATTATTTATATTATATATTCCACAAAATAAAAGCATACATTTTCGCTTTTACTGATTTATCTTTTTCCTCACCACCCATGGGGTAAGATATAAGGTGCGTTTTTTAAAGGGTTTCCCCAGTAGGCCTAGTCCCTAAAAATCAAAAAATTAAAAAAAAAACAAATTCTTTATCATTTTAAATTAACAAAAACATAAGAAACGAATCCATTGATAAATTGTAATTAAATATGTACATAAAAGATTTGTTGTTTGCAGCAACATGTCCTTTAACCTGAGCCCAAACCAATTCTATTGGGTTCAGCTCGCAGTGGTAGGGTGGCAAGCGTAGAACTTTGTGGCCTGCACTTTCAGGCATATCGTCAACGTAATATTTTTCAAAATTGGACTTGTGACGTTTAACAATGTTTTTATTAAATTTTATAAGAAAATGTTTAAAAAATCGAAATTTGAAAACCTTGGATTTAACGACATTATAAAACAAATACTTTTTTTCAGAAAAGTGTGTAATTAACATACTAAACGAAGCAAAAAATTAAAAGAAGATCAATGTCAACACTTTTTTTGTCAATACAATAGATTTTTCTATTCATAAAAGCACAGCTTTCAAGAGCTTTCTTTGAAATACAAGCGGTTAAAAAGCTTTTCACATTGTTGTGTTCGTTCTTTACCAGGGCTGATAATGAAAGTATTTGCTCCGAAACACCACAAAGGGAGTATGTTGACGTTCGAAAGAACCATGTTAAAAGAATTTTTCTCCTCATATCTTAATAAATTATGTGGAATATAACATTAAGAAATAATATTTAAGTTGTTTTGTATTAAAGAAAAATATTTTTGAGAGGATAACCGCATTTGAGTAGCACGAAAACCCCCTTCGTACTCATTTTGCCAGCCCCGTTTTTTATACATGATAAGGGTAGTTGATCATGAACAGAAATCAGTCTGCGCTGAGATGTGCAGGAGACATGTTGTGGGGGGTATACTCTCGGCTCAAGAAAATTACAATAACAATTTGTGTGGTGAGTTCAAGGGTGTCACGTCGTTTTCAGTGGCAGTTCGAGATGTTTTCTGCCTTTCTTATATAGACAGGCACCTTTGTAGGGGAAAAAGCTCTGCCATAAGAGCAACGCTGACAATTTTTTGTGAACGAAGTATAGTTCTGTCTTAACTGGATTGGCTGTGGGTTGACCACAGTTCCAAGTCCATTTACTTACCAACGTGAGGGCATATTCGGTCTGTTCAATGATAGTGGATAAGAACTTGACACTTGCCAGTCGCTAGTAATGCGAGATCATCAGCGTAGGGTATTATGTTTACTCCATTTGAAGGAATGGGCTTAACTAAGATTTAATCTTACCTGCGACTCAGTACAGTACAGTAGCATTCAGTATGAGCTCTGGCACCCACTATAGCGCCTGAATATGCACTGAACTGTTGCATTAAGCTTCGACTTTTTAAGGACCGTTTCAGGTCACAAAAATTGAACATATCAAATAACTTCCAGAGAATACGGTGGATGGAGAAACAGCGCGGCAGTTTGTTCTTCAATTCAGTCTCGAATCAGCCATATAATTCGACATAGTTCAGCCCTGTGACCGTTTACCCCCTTCGCCAATCAAAACCATTTCAAGCCGGATGTAAACAAAAGAACAGATCTTGTGAAACCTTAAATTAAGTTCGACTATTATAAGTTCTTTCTTATTTTCATCTATTTCTAATCAGCAAAAAAAAAAAAAACGATTTAACCCTAGAAGGGTAACCTTCGTCGAATCGACGAACATCTTTTTTTCAAGTTCAACAAAGTCTTTTTTTGTTTAAGGAAGTTTTCGGGAATAAAAACTAAGGTATTAAAAAAAACTTCTTGTTTTTGTTTTTTCTAAAAAGAAAAATAGTTAAAAAACATAAACTATTCGGTGCCGTGAACGAAGGCCATATGAACTAACGCCATAATGGCCTTAATTCTCAATCAAATGTGAACTAACGCCATAATCCGATTATGGCCTTAATTCACAGTCGAATGAGAACTAAAGCCATCACTTGAATGAGAACTTACGCCATATGGGGTAAGTTCACATTCAAATGAGAACTGATGCCATAACATGCTTTGAGCTTTGAAGCAAAGTTAGCATAGCAAGTAATAACCTAACAAAATCTCATCGAGATCTCAGGGGAACAAGAGATCTCACTCTCAGCGAGTGCTGATATTTTCTTTTAAAATTTCTGAAAGAAAAAAATGTGTTGATCCGTTTTCTTGGTCAGCCATTTGAACGTAATCATGAGTTAACAATATTAATTTCAAGGAATCTCACTGAAATTTGAAAATTGTGCTACACCTAATAATAAGTTGATCGTAGGTGCTTCGTTCGGAAAACTAGTTTTCTAGACTCTGAAGTAATAAAAAAAATCGCGTTCTAAGAGCCGAAATTTTTTTTGGCAAACAGAGAAACAATTTGGGGTGTGAAAATAAAAAAATTCGCGCGAATTTGGGGTGTGAAAATAAAAAAATTCGCGCGATTTTTTTTATTTTCACACCCCAAATTGTTTCTCTGTTTGCCAAAAAAAATTTCGGCTCGCTCCGCTCGCTTTCTAGTAGTACTGCAGTACGCGATTTTTTGATTACTTTCAAATCGTGGAAAACTAATTTTCCGAATGAAGCATCTACGAAAATATTGAGAAACTTAAGTACTCATTCTGAAATTCAATATAAATATGAAAAATCATTATTTTTGTATTGATTTTTTTATTCGTTTAGAAAGCAACTTCATTCGATTACTTTAATTAAACGATTTCATTTGTTTTCCATCCTCGTAAATTTGTGCATAACTCCGCCGAAAAAAAACGAAGATTTAAAAAATATCATCGAAAACGGATTATTTTCGATTCTGGAGCCAAAAACTGAGGGGACCGCGAAAGTATAAATAACAAAGAAATTTGTCCAAAATTTTTAAGTTATGAGTGTGACGAAAAAAGTTAAGAATAAGGCAAATGTGGGACTATTGGTTCTTATATTTGATTTATAGTAACCCGTGTGTACAATATTTGTGTTTACGCCCCCTTAACTAATAGAGCGTTCATCCTTTTTTCGTTAAACCATATATTTACCTACCTACATTATGTTCCAATATCATATTAAAATTATTTTGATTGCTGTGAGTGGCTTTAATTCACATTGAAATGAGTACTTGGGCCACTTCTTAAAATGAACTAACGCCATATTACTTTATTTCTCATTCCAATGTGTATTTAGGCCATAATCGGATTATGGCGTTAATTCACATTTGAATGAGAATTAAAGCCATTATGGCGTATGTTCATATGGCCTTCGTTCACGGCACCAACTATTCAACTTCAGAGAAATAAGTTAGTTACTTTGACTCATAAGCGCTGTTAAATATTGCTTCGTCGATTCGACGAATGGTTACCTTTAACGTAACTTTTAGTATGGTTACCTTTCTAGGGTTAAAAATACCACCTACTCAACAGAGTTCCTCTTTTCAATTTCCACATAAAAGGCCACGTCACAGTCAAAGAATACAATCAATTTCATAGAAAGAACAGTCCCCACCTGCCGCCCTAATGTGTGCATTGAGTTTGATTGCCAAAAATTTGAAACAAAAATAAGACCAATGCACAATCCCTCTAATCAATCTCCTATTCATTTCCAATTTACCATGACTTTGACTCTTTACTTATTCAACATATTTCTGGCAATAACCTAAAATAAGAATTACCGTCATTGACGAGTTAAGCCCACTTTTATCTCATCGTCATTGGCATTGACGTCACAGTGTAATCCGTCGATCGATTGTTCTTATCTAATCTGCCAGATGATTTTGATGTTTATTCATCATTCATGACATTTACAAAACAAATCGAGCATGATGAAATATGAATTGTTCTGTTGACACAAGTTCGACGACGACGACGCACAAGTCTGTGATGTCCCAATAATAATATTTCGAAGACCTACGTTCTTTGCAAAATTAAGGTTAAGTAGGTACACTACCTACTTATTTAGCTCCACTTCTGTACGAAAGGAAATTAATTGCAAAATACTGTCTGTTTTGTATGAACAATTTAATCGCAAACCAGCTGAGATAACTTTATACTCAAAACATCACGCAGTTGTCGCGTTCTGGAAAGAAAAAATTACAAAAAATTTGGTTCGCTATCACTTAACCTTGAACTTATCGAAAAGAATTGAATTTGTCGCATTTTTCTTCATTGAAACAAATGCAAATGTAACGTCTCCGCCGTCGCGTCGTTGGCGTATTCGTTTTACCAGACCTTAAGATCAATATACTCAAAATATTTAGCAAAACAGAAAAAAAATCGAACAAAATAAGACTATAAACTCGCGATTAAAATACTCTCAAAATCGTAACGACGGAGAACTTTTACTTTTTAATAGTTGTTGCTGGGCATTGACCTTGAAATAATAAAAAAAAAACAAGCATTTCTTCTAATTTTGTTTTGGTTTTCATTGTACGTTCGTTGAGGTATCATTTGGGTCAAGTTAACAGCTAGCGGAAGCGAAGTTGAAAGAAGTACAATACGAAAGAACATTGCGTAATATGCTCGTATGTTATCAGCATTCGCCTACAGTCCAAACAGAAACAGAAGAAAGAAAAATGTGAACAAAGTGTTGATTTAGTAAACTCGTTGGTTAGATGAATTTTTGTCAACAAAATTTATGTTAGATGAATTAAGTTTAAATTTCAAGTTTGTTTTGTTTATACAGGGTCATTCATTTCAATGTTTCATGTTGTAAGCGCACTTATTTGACACCTGTCAAACTCAGCTGTCATTTTTAGTGTCAAAATAAGTCCTTTCCTTTATATCGTTTTCCATTGGACGTCCAGAAGCAATTGGAAGAGTCCAGAACTCTGCTGAAACCATTCCATTGGACTGACTTTGACAGACGGAATGCTTCTGAGAAGAGCAGAACTCTTGTTTTGAAAACAGAATCGTCCGAAGAATGACACATACATCATAACCCGTTCCATTGGAGGTAGAAGAAGAAACGTCAAAAAAATAGCAAACGGTTCGCACGCTCGTTACTAGTTTTGCTAGACAGTTCGCTTCCAAGCCAGAGAGTGTCATGACTTCCCCAGTTCTTGAGCGCGTGATTCCATGGGACAAATCTTCTTTCGCAATCGTGATGTGGCGAGAGTTCTAAAAGATCTCAACATACATAAATCCGCTGGTCCGCATCCGGATGGTATCCCCGCTATTCGGCCCTATCAAGGTAACCGTCGGAGCGTAATTTTCTCCGATTTCCTCCGAATCGGGGACATTTTGCCTGTCGGAGAACTACCTCGAAGCAAATTTCGGAGAAAATAGGAGAAAATTCCGCTCCGACGCACGGTTACCTCGATTGGGCCGATTGTTCTGAAGAGGTGTTCTTCCACACTGGCAAAACCGTTGCGTAAGCTTATCCATCCATCCTATTCTTCTGGGCTCGTTCCGAGCAGTTGGAAAATAGCATTTGTCCATAGCCAATTTAAAAAAAGCGAATCTTCTTCTCCCTAGAATTATCGTCCGATTGCACCTACGTCCCTTCTTTTTAAGGTCATGGAAACGCTGATAACTATCAGCTCAAGAAATATCTCGCAGAACAAAAGCTTCTTAATGACCGGCAGTACGGGTATCAAACAGGTCCACGATGGATCTGATGATGATGGATCTGATGGATTCAAGTCTGAAATCTACTACATAAATGTTGGTGTGCTCCAGGGCTCCGTTTTGTCTCCGAACCTCTTTCTCATTTTCATCAATGATCTCTTGTCTGTAACATCTTATCCAGTAAACTGTTTCGCTGACGATAGTATCCTTAGCTTTTCCAGACTCACATCCCTCCTCTTCGGATGTGGAATTGCAACGACAAAATATGATAAGCTCATTAAACTCTGACTTAAACAGCATTGTACAATGGGGAAAAAAAAATCGCGTAGAATTTAATGCTTCGAAAACTCAATGCTGTCTTGTATCGTTAAAGCGAGATATACCCCCGAGAGACCGAGCATCTCGAGATTCTCGGTATGTGCATCACTGACCAGCTCTTCTGGAACGAGCACATATGCGATGTCGCCAAAAATGCCGCAAGATGTTTAGATTTCTTAAGGCGGTGCAAGAAATTTTTTCTCCCCGTCTGATCTGGCTATTATCAATAAGACTTATATCCTTCCAAAGCTGGAGTACAATTCTCATCTCTGGGCTGGTGCTCTAGCTATATACCTACTTAAGCCTCTTGGACTGTATACAAAAAAGAGCCCTTAGAATGATTGGTGATAGAGACGTAACCAACTCATTCACCTCGTTAGACCACCGTCGTAACACTTCGTGTCTCTCCCTGTTCTATCGTTACTTTTACGGTAAGTGCCATTGAAATAGCCAGTTACATTCCTCCACTTAAACAATGAGCCCGTATTTCTCGCGCTCCTAGGAAAGCCCATCAGTTTATCATCGAGCTCAACTTCGGACGTACTTTCAAGTATAGAGAATCGTTCTTTAGCCGTACTACGCGAATGTGAAACTCCCTTCCACGCTCTGTCTTTCCAAATCATTGCATGGTTCAGGAATTTAAAACCAATGTACACTGGCACCTGCTTTCCAACCCCTTTCCACCAAGCACTCAGTGTGTCTCTAGCATAAAAAGGGTATAGAATCCCCTTGAGTGGACGCTAATCATAAAAAAAATGTGGTTCCAATAAGACGCACGGGGTGACAAGCAATACAACACGACCAATTATTGCTTTATTGCGTGAGAAGTTTCCTGGTTGCCTTAAATCACATTTTGGCGACTTCAATAAGCCAACAAAATCATGCTGCGCAAAGGACCGTGTTTACGCGAATAGTCCCCAAACTCTAGAAGCGTTAAAAACCAACATTACTGAAATTTTTGGCCGATAGACCGCCCTATATGTGCGAAAAAGTAGTTAGAAATTACCTCAAAAGAATCGCATGCTGCGAAACCCCCGAGATTGCCATTTGAATGATATGGTTTTTCACACTTAATGGCAAAGTCCAAACTTTGTAATGATAATGAAATACCTAAGATTTTCATTGAAAATGCATCGTTGTGTGAGTTTTAAAGGGTCCGCCAAATAATTATTTTTGAAAATGCTATTAAAAAAAACTACTGAATATTTTCTCAAATTTCTTTTTTTATTTGAAAGTACAATCCTTCCGGTTAATACATAATGGAAAATAATTTCATTAAAATGGCTGCCATGCAGTTGCCTACACGATCGGTCCAATTTTTTAAGCACAATATCGATTGTGTGCAGCTGTATTTCACCAATGGCTTCACGAATATTGTCCTTTAAAGCGTCAATTGTCTCTGGCTTGACGGCGTAACACTTATCTTTTACGGCACCCCACAAATAATAGTCTAACGGTGTCAAATCGCAGCTCCGAGGTGGCCAAACAACATCAGCTCTGCGGCTGATAGTGCGATCTTCAAAAACATCGAGTGTAGCTTCGGCTGTGTGGCACATAGCGCTGTCCTGTTGAAACCAAATGTCGCCAATATCCTCCTCTTCAATTTTTGTGAACAAAAATTCGTTCAACATGGCCCGATAACGATCGCCATTGACTGTAACAAACAGCCATTCCTGACTCGAATTGGGTGTACAGGCTTTTCAATGTATGTGTGCGGGTTTTCTGTGCCCCAAATGCTTGTTTACATACCCGCCAAGATCAAAATGAGCTTCATCTGAAAAGATGATTTTTTTGGCAAAGTCGGCATCTTCTCTAAGTCGATCGCAGGCCCACTTAGCGAAGTGAAAACGCATTGGACGGTCAGTGGGCTTCAACTCCTGAACCAATTGGACTTTGCATGGCGTTATAACAAGGTCTTTATGCAAAATTCGTCTCAATGATGTCTCCGAAATGTTCAATTGTTGAGAACGACGGTGAATTGATGTTGATGGCGCTTCACGCACACTTTCTGCCACAGCAGCAATATTCTCGGGTGTACGCACTGTTTTTGGCTTTTCACGCTTTGGTTTATCGATGAGGATGCCAGTTTCTTTCACTTTTTTCACAAGATAACGAACATACGGAGCAGACGGTGGGTGCTTCTCTTCTTCCAAAATCCGTACGCAATTTTCGCACACATTCTGCAACACTACCATGATTTTCAAAGTAATGTCGCAATATTTCCCAGCGTTGTTCAAGTGTATACACAACCATATTCGTTCAGCGGAAGGATAGATAGATGGCGGTCCCTTTATTAAGCTCTACTTTTGAAACCGAAAAATGAATGACCCTTTATAGCCTAATGGCCATGCACAACGCTTTAGAAAAGCTTTTCGGATATTCAATTACTTCGTCGATTTATGATTGTGATTTTTGTGATGATTCTTCAGAATGATCCCATAAAAATTTGGTGAGGTTTGGATGGGTATCTTATGGTCTTCAGAGTGATAAACTTGCGGAATGGTAATTGGTAATATTTCACGTGCAAAAACTCAACTGAACGTCCAATAAATTATAAATTTGTCCGTGATTCCTTAAAATTAAATTATTTTTCAATTCATAACCGTGAAGATCTAACGGTTAACTAATGAATTAGAGATATATAATCTAACAACAAATTCAAAATTCATTTCGTATTAACCTCGATCTTCTAAAGGGTGTTTTTTTTTTTTTAGAGGTATAGAACTAAAAATTGCAATAAAACAACGATGGAATATTCGATTGACATGATTTTTTATTTATTCGAAAGATAATCTTCTGGCATTACATTTTTAATATGATTTCTGGCATATGACTACCACGGCTGGCTCGGATGTAGTCCAATCTGGACGTCCAATTTTCGATGACTTTTTCCAACATTTTTGGCCGTATATCGGCAATAACATGGCGAATGTTGTCTTCCAAATGGTCAAGCGTTTGTGGCTTATCCGCATAGACCAATGACTTTACATAACCCCACAGAAAATAGTCTAGCGGTGTGACATGTTGCACCGTCTTGTTGGAACCACAGCTCCTGGACATCATGATTGTTCAATTCAGGAATGAAAAAATGGCTCTATACCGATCACCATTGACAGTAACGTTCTGGCCATCATCGTTTTTGAAGAAGTAGGTACGGACCAATGATTCCACCAGCCCATAAAGCGCACCAAACAGTCATTCGGTATTCCGCACTGAACCATTATTTAAATTAAATAAAATTAAAATAAAATTGCACAATTTGCAAGCGTTGTTCAGGCGTGAGTCTATTCATGATGAATTGCCAAACCAAACTGAGAATAAATCACTTGACAGCTGTTAAATCGGTCGCCGTCTTGAAAAGTAATGCCAACTTAAAGTTCTATACCTCGAAAAAAAACACCCGTTATTTTGAATGAATCCAATCAATCTTTATGGCTATCGAGTAAAACGACGAACTTCAAAATTGATCTGTGAACGACTGTTCAAATGCTCAACAAACAAACGATCAACAACAATATGAGTGGTACTGAAAGATTTATGTCTGCCGGCTTCAGACTTAAAATGATTTGTACTTTCACTTTCCATTCGATTAACAAGAAATGAAAATAGCCCAGTACTTGACTTGCACCAAAGTTAAGTGAAAAAAATCATTACCACCAACAACTTGCAAAGCTAAACGACATAGCTTTAGGTACCTACTAAAAATGCGCATAGTAAAATAATTGAATTTACGATCTTCATTCAATCAACATTGAATGGATTCAGAAAGCTAGAGAGCCCATTGATGGGAAATGAGAAGAAGGTGGCCACTTGAATAGGAAACACGTTTCTCACGATCAATTAAAGCCAGGCTATTTATTTGCTAACGACATGAGAGTCTATAGAGTTGAGTGGCTTTCGGATAAGACCATAGATCTACCTAGCAGTCGATTGAGACTTTTCATATTTACGATCGATTGAAGATCAATTCGGAGTCTTGACCTGTGCTTGTTTAGGTGATGCAAATACCTAGTGTTTTGTTTACCGGCGCTGTGTGCCTTTTTCATGTGCAATGAGGTCTCTTATGGAGTTTAGGGGCGCAATTTCTTTTCTGCTCCATTGAGGTAGGTAGGTAGTTAGTGTGGGAATAGAAAAACATTTGTCTAGCAGTTGTTAGTTAGTGCCAGAAAAATAAACGTTATTGTTGGGAGGTTGAACCCCGTTTGGCGGTTGTAATTTTTCTTTTTTCCTTTTTTTTAACTTGTTACACGAAAGTACTGCAATAACATGGAACATGAGGTAGTCTTGTCGTCATCGGTCGCCTGGTGTATGGGGCGGGCGGTTGACTTTGTGCAATTACGTTTGTTTATCTTTTACTTTGGCTATTTGCCGACACTCTGTTCAAATTTTAAGACCCGGAGTTGTTTAACGCCAACGCAACGCAGCAGCCCGCCACCATCGCCACCGAAGGAGTTTGCATTTCCTGGAATTTAAAGAGAGTCTATAAGTATTTTTTTGCTGTTGTTTAGACAGCGGCTATCGATATATGCTGTTTTCACATTGTTGAATTTGAGTTACCTACCAATATCAGAAGGAATGGACCATTTTGAAATAATAATAAGGAATTTCGGCAATAAAGTACCGATTAAAATTTGAGCCGACATTTTAGGTTGTTGATAAAGTTTAGGCCTAAAGGTATTGGCGCCCAATGGTTTTACTAGTAAATAAAAAACCAACAAACAGCGAACTTGATCATATAGATAAGTACAAAGAATATAGGAAACTTCGCAAGAAGCTGTTGCCACAACAATGATTAAAGAGCCTCTAGGCCTCTCTCTCTCAGCGCTTCCTTACTTAAAATTTAAGTAAAATAAAGTATGAGTGAAATATCGAGCTCGTTTGCAGATGCTGCAATGGAAAACAAGTACAGATTAGGAAACAATTTACGTGAACACCTGGCTCAAGGCCTTAATTTCACGGTGGATTGAATCCACACTGTCTTTTTTATACATGTATTAATATATTTTTTGTAAACAGTTTTGATTGCCTTGTGTTAAACAAAACCTGCACAAGTTCTATCTTGACGCATAATGTCCCAATTCGCCACAGAATTAATCTTCCACCAATTCCATTTAACACAAGTACCAGTTTGCTAAAACCAAAACCTGAGCCATACTGGTAGATGTGTTTCTATCTATATAACTGGGATTAGAACAGTGGTTCCAGTTACCGAGAACGAATCTCTCGACAACCACAGCCACTCTGAAACTCCCACAAGGGGGCCCACTGGACTGTAGTTGACACACATATGTTAGACAAATGTATGGGGCTTTTCAACTACCCCAGAGCACCAATTTATGTATTTCTGAAGACTTGGTAGCCTCTTTTGTTTTTGTTGTACTTGTGAATAAATTCACTTAAATTTTTTCCAAAAGGATATTTTTCCAGCTTCGTTGAGTTAATATAATGAGCTCAAAAGGAACACTGGTGTCCATTGTCATGCAGTCTCTTGCGAGTTGTAGTCACGGTGGACCAAGCTGGAAGACTGCATGACTCATTGCCATGAACCACCATATTTTTAAAGAACACTCATTAGTGCCTTTTCTATTATATTGATTTCAAGTACAGTCTCATCAATCACCGTGTTTCAGAAAAAATGATAACGAGACCTGTACAATGCAAACCTATGTCCATTCGCCCAGACCGAAGTCTGGTTTCCACTCTGCACCATACTTGGAGGTTGAACATTTCCGTACGTGAGCAGAAAGGAATATTTACTCGGAATAAGAAAGATTTAACGTGAGCACCTAGCAATTAAGCCTTATCTTACGGTGGACCTGTCCACACTGTCGGCGTGACAAATTCCAACCGAAGTCAGCTCAGTCACTATGTTTTATTTAAGAGGACACTAAACCTCTTCCTGATGATCCACCAGAATACAAAAGCACACCTCAACTTTCTAAAAAGTGATGATGATTTCACCTCCGGAAAACAAGACAGCAAGAGAAGAAGAGAGAAGAGAGGAGAGAGGAGAAATGAGAAAAAGGCTCTACAAAGAAAGAAAAGAGAATCCTCAGTTTCTTAGCTCAGCTCAAAATTCTCGAAGTATCACGTGCCAAGAAGGACACCCGACGGTTCTTTAAAATGACGAAGCAATTAGCTTCTGCTTCCAGTTCAAGGGGCACAGGCTTACGAAACAGTGGAGAAAACCCAGCCATCGAAGCACTTTGAACTGAGATGTATTCAAACTTCCAGGTACCTACAGCTGCTGAATGCGCCTAATGTCGAATTGTCGAGCAAGCCAATATGATTAAACAGAAGCGAGATCAGTTAATGAAGTCCCAGAACATAAGTGGTAGAAAGAGTCATCCACCTGAGTCGCGGACTTCCTCTCTTTCTGCGTCCCTCGGGAATAGTGTCGAAGGCTTTCCGGGCCGCAGCATTGGTGTCCATGCGCTCTAAATGACCGAGCCATCTGAGTCTCTGGACTTTGACCCTTCTGGCTAGGTCCACGTCGTTGTACAACCCGTAAAGTTCGCTGTTGTATCTTCTTCTCCATTCCCCATCAATGCACACGGAGCCAAAGATGACCCGAAGAATTTTCCTCTCGAAACAGCCTGAGGCACATTCATCCGATTTTGTCAAGGTCCATGCTTCTGCACCATATAGCAGGACAGGAATGATGAGGGTGTTGTACAGTTTTACCTTAGTTGCTCGAGAGAAGGCTTTTCAACTCAATTGCTTTCTTAGCCCAAAGAAACAGCGATTAGCATGAGTATTTCTTCGTCTTATCTCGGCGCTGCTGGTGTTATTGCCCGTGTTAATAGCGGAGCCTAGGTAGACAAACTCCTTTACTACCTCGAAGTTGTATGCGTCTATTGTGCCGTTCTGTCTAAACCCATTTTTGCCGCTTCTGTCTCAATTCTCACAAAGGTGCCATTGACATCACGCTGTGTTCTTCCCATACGCGAGAAGTTGAACAGATTTTTGGAAGATAGTGCCGCTGGTGTTGACGGTGGAGTTTTGTACTATCTTCTCAAGAACGATGTTAAAGAAATCGCACGACAGCGCATCGCCTTGTCTGAATCCTTTTTTGACGTCGAATGATTCCGTAAGCTCATTGCCAACCTTGATGGAGCAGCGTGAGTTCTCCATCGTCATTTTGCACAAGCAAACGAGCTTGGCAGGGATGCCAAAACTAGACATAGCTTAATACAGTTCGTCTCTGTATCTGCTGTCATACGCGGCCTTAAAATCGATAAAGAGGTGGTGGGTATCGATTTGGAGTTCATAGGTTTTTTCCAGGATCTGCCGCAACGTGAACATTTTGTCGATGGTTAACTTACATGGTCTGAAGCCAGTAAGCCATTTTGATAAGGACCAATCAGATTGTTGACGAGAGGCTTCAGACGTTCGCATATTACGGCAGAGAGGATCTTGTAGGCGATGTTAAGTAGACTGATTTCTCTGTAGTTGGCGCAGTTTAGAGGATCTCGCATCTCACGCATACGCATACCTATCCCTGCTTAATGTTGCATACAAAATCCTATCCAACGTATCTACTGTGTGAACGTCTAAAACCGTTCTGCAACACAATAATCGGCACGTACCGGTGTGGCTTTAGGCCAGACAGAACGAAGATAGACCATATATTCATAATGAAGCAAATCCTGGAAAAGACCAACGAATTTCAAGTTGAATCCCACCATCTTTTCATCGACTTCCAAGCTCCAATATAGATCACAACTGAGTTTGACAGGTGTCATCTACCAGCGCTACCAACTTGAAACGAAGAACTGAAAAAACTTTCAAGAGGATCGATTGTCCTTGAATAGTGCTTCTCAACTTAGACGTTCAGAATTGGCTTAAAGTTGTAGGTTGTCTTAATTCGCTCTCAAGGAATTGTTGAAGAGTGTAAGCCACTTGACATTGGTTTTCCAGAGCTGTCATGCATTCTCTTTTTTTTTCTGATTTTGCATGGAAAATACTTTCAAACCTCTTCTCGCTCACCAATCCCTGCCCCTACATGAAGTTAACAAACTAAATTTGTAGTAGACGTATACGTTTTAAGCTCCGAGACCCAAATGCTTTCTCCCCTATTTAATCATACTCATATCCCCATGACCTTATGCAGTTAATCTATGTCCTCGAATTGATCGGCTCGTTTCGTACATATCACAAGCAATTGCAAATAGGTAGGTAAGCAGAATGAAGTCCATTTGGTGAAATTAGAAATCTCCATCGCGGTAAACCGCTGATTAATTAACGTTGACAAATGATGAAAGTCAGCTCACAGTATTAATCACAATTGTTCAAATTCCTCAAAGAAATGCTCTTACTTTCGTGTGCATTCAATAAATTATCATTATTCCAAAGTCAAAGACAAACTAAAGCACACCTTGGACCTGCCACACTTAAACTCAGTGAGCGTATTATACCAAGAGCAATTGTCTAAATGTAAACACAAAAAAATTAAAAAAAAAAACTGGTCCTTAAGCCGGCATTTGGAAAAATCGCGAAAATCCACCAAGTCAAAAATGAAACGCGACATCGAAATCTCTGTCGAAAGATCAAGTCTCGGCGAGAGATTAAACATTTTCCAGACAATATATCATCTCGAGTATGGATGATGGTGTTTCCATTGTCGAATCAATATGCTGTCTGCATCGGCATAAGTTTAAGCACCCATAACAGTGGAAGCGCACCAGCAGCAGCAGCGGCTTTAAAGCAGAAGCAGAAGGAATTTTTCCTTGTCTGAGCCTGACGGCCTTATGCACGAGGCATGTGGGAAAAGTGAATGGAAGTGGTCGGAGTTACAAATAGTTCGATGACGATGATGATGGCGACTTTTCTTTAAGAAAGTTAAAAGAGCTCGATTTGAGTGTGCGCAACGGACGCATGGAGCGATCAAACTGAAGCAGGATGAAGCCGCTTCCGAGTGCCCACCCCCGGTGCCACCTTCACAACCACCTTCCACTTAAGCCTTGAGGGTACTCTTACGCCAACACACATGTGGCCGACTCTGGTGCACTTTGCAAATGGCTATAAGCGTGGGAGATGTTTTGTGTATTCCTTATGTGCGCGGTAAGCTAATTGCTTTAATGGCAGCTGGCGCTGTTCTGCGAACTCCGAGATTGCAGCTGGTTGAAGGTGAAGCGGTTTCTTCAACTTCAACTAGACTTCGTTAATCAAATTCAAAGGCCACGGGGACTGTAATTAATCCTTTCGCCCATTAGGCCGAAGACGACGACCGACCGACAGCGACGACGAAGACGTTGAGTGTCCTTTTGCTTGCAACATTCTCCTGCTCTTATCGCGCTATGCCTCTAATGCCGCGCATATAACAGTAATAACAATAATAATGGCCAGTGATTTCACTTTTTCGCACAAAACAAATTTTCACTTTCATTTGGCTCAAACGCTAAAGGCTAAACGCAAAATCCAAACGCAAGCCGCGCTTCTTATAAGCTTGCAAATTAAGGAAACACACTGTTTACTTTTGCAAATTTGCTGTTGTTGCTTTTTGCATTTTAGGATTTATTTCGAAGTATAATCTGTTTTTATTTATCGTGCAGCCATTAATTCATTTTACAGATTTTCCTTTAATGCGAGTATACTATAAGGACTGCGCGCGCCAACGTGATTTTAACAAATGCGCTTAGAGTGCAAAGGCTATTAATTTGCATTTAGAGTCGCTTGAAGCCTGCGAAAATACGACGAATCTAACAAACAAACTGTCTGATGTTAATTCAACATACACAATTCACCAAAAACATTCTAATATGGCTAAAGTTCAACTTTTATTTATTTTGCTGTTCAGGCTCGGAGTTGAACAGCGTACGGCTGTATGGTGACGGAGCGATATGGATGGAGTCGAATGCAATGTGGATACATAAATCATTACAATTTTTTTTTTTTTAAGCCAGCAACGGAGTGGCCGTTATGATGTGGTATTGCAATTGCAATAGGAAATGGAAGACATTTGAATTCATGTGAACGGAATTTTTCGACTGAATTCTTTGAACTGCATATTTTTGTATGGTGGGTGCGAGTTCAGTTCGGGTTTGGATTGGGTTTTCCTTAGACTCAACTGCGCAGAGTTACACTGACAAAAATATCGGTGAAAAATCGGCCGAAAAACAAAAATCATCACTTGGAAAAGACAACCAAAATGGACTATACAGTAGGAATGAGGGTCGTCCGAGTTAGATACTTAGCCTCACCTTCTGATGGCGGCATTCTTGCAGCGGCTACAAAATGTCGGCCGTATCGGACTCATAGTGTGGTTTTGACCGCGTGTGGTAGGTAGCTAGAAAAAGAGCAATATCGGTCCGTTATTGGATTTTTGTTTTTGAGAGAAATAGGTTTTTCGAATTACAAAAGGGTCCCACGTCAGTTTTTGGTGAGCCACTTCCAGGTGACCCAAAAACGGCTACCATGAAGGATAGCGTGACAAAAATCCACGATCTTATATTGGCAAATGACCGATTGACGTTGCCCGAGATAGCTGAAACGGTGGTGGAAAAAAATTTCACTCCGGACAACAAGTGCAACCGTGAAACCACAACAGTAGAGTTGCGTGACACTCTACGAAACATAGATCCACTGGTACACATCTGAGATCAAGGAACTGTTGAAACAGTGGACTTCAGCCGGCGACTGTGCCATCGGCCGAGAACGAAAAACGGCCTAGGACTGTACTATGCCGAATTATTGGGCTGGTTCAACGCCACTTTGCGAAGAAGGAACGCTCTTCCACGATGATAACATAGTGGCTCAGACCTCCGCCATCGCCACGACCAATTTAGTCAAATTGGGGTAAAAACTGCTGCACCATCTACAATTTTCTCCAGTTTTGGTCCGGGGTGGACTTGGGCCTCAACCAACCAACCTCTCCACCCAGCTCGGTCCTTAGCTATAGCTGTCTCCAGTTTCTCGCGCTGAGTAGGTTGAGGTCATCTTCAAATTGCGCACGTCACCTGAGCCTTGGTCTTCCTCTTCCTCTACAGCGTCGTTCCTCTGGGGTGAATTCGAAGACTTTACGGGCCGGAGCATTGGTGCCCATCCCCTCCACATGACCAAGCCATTTGTGGACCTTCACTCTTTTAGCTAAGTCAGTGTCGTACAGCACGTAGAGTTCGTGGTTAAATCTTCTCCTCCATTCACCGTTTATGCATACAGGATCTTCCGTTCTTCCGTAGAACTTTCCTCTCGAACTGGCCTAGGGTGCTCTCATCCATATAGCAGGACGAGGATGATGAGGGCAGAAGGCTTTACTGCTCAATTGCTTTTTTAGCCCGAAGAAACAGCGATTAAATAAATAAATAAATAAATAGAGTGGCGCGACAGCTCTTGAAGAGCCAAGGCCTAAGTGACTTACTCTCATCAACAATTCTCTGAGTGTGTGTGAAGAATTGAGGGGACCTACATTTTAACGCCGATTCCCAACGGCAAAGTTGAGAAGCACTTTTTCATGACAGATTGATACTCTTGGAAGTTTTGTCAGTTCTTCGCAAGAGGCAGTGCCCGTGAAAGATGAAATAAAAACCATGGGCATTATTAGGACTCGAACCCACGATGTTCTACTTAGCAGCCAACTCATCTTACCACTAAGCTACGGGCAACTGCAACAGAAACAGCGATTAGCAAGAGTTATTAACTTCCCATAGGAAGTTATTGTAATGGGTCCGATTTTGTGAATCTCCAATTTTCGCATTTCTCGATGTTTTGAGGTCACTAGAGTCCGAATCAAGCGTTTTTAAGATGACATCGGTGTGTGTGTGTATGTGTGTTCGTATGTGCGTTACGTTTTTTCAGCTCGATTATCTCGCGAACCATAAAATTGGTCTCATTCGACGCGGTATTGTGTTGTTAAGAGCTGATTAGATTTTGAGCGAAATCCGCTTAACGGTTTTTAAAGGGCAATCAAAAATCTAAGACAACCTTATAAAAAATGAGTTATTTTTATTATAAAAAAGGGTTTTCCAATATGAGGTGTTATTTTGAATAGCCCGCTATTTCGGTAGTTGTCACTTTTGAAGCTGTCATTTTTTGGCATTTGACAAGTAGAAACTACGCCATTAATAAAAATGGAACGATACACGCTTCAACAACGCATTGAAATTATTAAAATTCACTATAAAAAATGGTGAAAATTTGGCAGAGACGGTTCGCACAAATAAAACATTTTTGGGTCGTCGTGAAGCACCTTGTCGGACCGCAATACAGAAATTGGTGGACAAATTCGAGCTGTTGGGACAAGTTAGTGATGTGAAGAATAAAACCCGTGCACGTCGCTCAAGAACAACTGAGAATATTGCTGTTGTAGCCCAAAGTGTTGAAGAAAACCCAGGTTTGTCCATTCCTCGTCGTTCTTTGGAATAAGGCATTCCACAAACGTCATTACACCGTATTTTGCATAAGGACTTGGGTCTTAAGGCTTATAAAATTCAGTTAACACAAGAACTCAAGCCGGCTGATCATCAACAACGTCGTGTCTTTGCTGATTGGGTCCTTGAAATGCATGAAAATGATCCGGAATTTCATCGAAAAATCATCTTGACTGATGAGGCCCATTTCCACCTCGGAGGCTACGTCAACAAGCAAAACTGTCGCATCTGGGGCTCGGAAAACCCAGGAGTTATTGTTGAAAAGCCTCTCCATCCTCAACGCGTGACTGTTGTGCGGTTTATGGTCCCGCGGGGTCATTGGACCTTACTTTTTCGAAAATGAGGCTGGAGCAACAGTTACGGTAAATGGATTGCGCTATCGAGAGATGATTAATGATTTTAACTTCCCAGAGGAAGTTATTGTAATGGGGCCGATTTTGTGAATCTCCAATTTTCGCATTTCTCGATGTTTCGAGGTCACTAGAATCCGAATCAAGCGTTTTTATGATGATGTCTGTGTGTGTGTATGTGTGTTCGTTACGCGTTACGTTTTTCAGCTAAATTATCTCGCGAACCACTCATCGAATTGATCTCATTCGACTCGGCATTGTGTTGTTAAGAGCTGATTAGGTTTTGAGCGAAATCGGCTTAGCGGTTTTTTAATGGCAATCAAAAATCTAAGACAACCCTAATATAATGAAAATTATGATAATTTCTGCAATAATTTCAATAATAGTGCAAAAAATCTTATAGATAGTGGGGAAAAAAACACAATATTCAGGAGTATCATATACTATATTTGATTACTAGCTGACCCACCAAACGCTGCTTTGCCGTATAAATATTAATTTTCAGAAATACTAATCCGATTGGAAAAATTGCGTCAATAATAGAAAACTACAATATTCAGGAGCAATATATGTAGGCTGTATTTTACTGTGCAAAGTAGTTGTGAATGAGTCCACGAAATGGTAGGATCAACTCGGCAGTGGCAGATGGCACCACTGTTATTCAATAAACTTAATGTTTTTCATAAAATAATCAGTTTTATGGAATTTGACTTTGAAGCAACGTGCGTGTACAACTACAACGGGATGCATCCGCTGAATATTTTGCAAAACAACTAATGTTTTTACGTATTTTTCTACTATGGGAAGTTAGTCGTGTGGACTCCATGGGTCGCACTCATATTTTTCTACTTTTAATCTCGGCGTTGATGTCACTGTCCGTCTTGATAGCAGCACCAATGTAGACAAATTCTTTAACTACCGCGAAATTATATGCGTTTATCGTGACATTTTGTCCAAGACGTCATCGGCTTTGTGGGTGTTTTGATGACAGCATATACTTTGTTTTGCCCTCATTGACCGCTTAACCCAGCCTTTGTCTATATAATCGCAAAAGCACTGTTGACATCAAACTGCGTTCTCCCAATTATATCAATGTCATCAGCGTACGCGAGTAGTTACACGGAGTTCTGCACTAATCGTTGCAGTATGATGTTAAAGACGTCGCATGACTGTGCATCACCTTGTCTAAAGCCTTTTTTGACATCGAAGGCGTCGGTGAGGTCGTTACCGACTTTAATGGAGCAGCGTGAGTTCTTCATTGTCATCCGGCTCAGACGAAATTTGTAGGGATGCCAAAACTGGACATGGCTTTATACAGTTCTTCTCTATAGATGCTGTCATTCGCGGCCTTAAAATCGATAAAAAGATAGTAGGTGTCGATTTGGAGTCACGATAGACACATATAATTAGAGTTCTTGAGTTTTTTCCAGCATATGCCGTAAACTTTTATTTTCAGTGCATTTAATATGTCAAAACGTTTAATCAAATCATCAACCTACTACAAACATACTTGCTTCAATTATTCAATGAAGTAGAATTTTTTTTATTGATCGCGACTATTTTTGCCTTCAAGGGAATTATGAAAATATCCATGAAACAAGAGATTTCATTCATGACGGCTTAAATGAATTTGAGTCGACTTCCACTCAGCTCAGAGTGTGTGGGTGTTTTTGTCATTAAGGCAATTTTCTTGAAATCGTTGGCATGTAGTTTTTGGGTTTCGAGGAGAGGCAATAAACTATTTAAATGTTTCCTCAAAAATAGATTGAAATTTTTATTTAAAATTTATTACTGGAAATGGGAGTACAGTTTAAATCCTTCGAATCCATTGTCGCGTGGGTGTCAGT
Source organism: Sphaerophoria taeniata (assembly GCA_943590905.1). Lineage (NCBI taxonomy): Eukaryota > Metazoa > Arthropoda > Insecta > Diptera > Syrphidae > Sphaerophoria > Sphaerophoria taeniata. Next base: position 92,878,577 of record OX016540.1, read on the forward strand.
CTTACACCGTTTTCTCTTATTTTGAAAGTCCAATCATAAATATTTCTTGATTGTAAATTAGTTTCCATTTCATTCTGCTAGATAACGAACCCCAGTGTTCTCGCCATTGGTAGCAACATTTTCACACTTTTATTGATTTGTGTTCAGTTCGAACTGATTTTTAAAACCCCTGGGTCCATACACACATTTTTCTTTTTAATTGACTAACATAGCAATTCAGTTGCATAAAAAATACCAAACTGTTTCTTGTTAGTAAACAGAAAATAAAATCCAAACACCTGCACCCAACCCAACTAATGACCTCCACATGCTTGCAAAGAAAAATCAATTAAGTGATCAAAATAATTACCTTAAATCGCCGAACTGAGTATCAAACTTTTTAAAATGCATGAATAAATCATTAAACATAAAATTTATAACTCTTTTATCGAATGTTTTTTCCCCTTTCATATTCCATATCCAAATGGCATGCATGCAAAATAGCGGCGGCGCTAAGATTCTACCAACAAAATACTGCCCACTTGCACTTTTCTCCAATTCATGGATTATCGTCGTTTTCTTGTTGTCTAACTGCCCCCACGTGGCGCCCTCTGTTTGCACTAAATGCAAAGAAAACAATAAAAAAAAGAAAAGAAAAAACAAAACAAACAAAAAATCGATAACATTATTAATGAATTACACAAAACCCGTAGACACCTTGCAGCCTTCTGTGCCGATGCAATGTGGTTGTGGTAAAAAATAAATCGACCGTCTATCGCTAGCAAGTAGTGGGGGCTTGCTCGAAGACTTTATTTCCATTCCGTGGTCTGTGTATGGATGTTTTGTCGTCGCGACAGCAGCAGCGGTGGCGGCCGGCAGCCGGTAATTCATATGTTGCTCAGAGTCTATAGCGATTGACTTTGCTAGAAACTTAGTTTTGCATCGAGCAAAAACTGAATATGTCAGTCCCACTTATTTTGAATTGATTCTCGGACTCAAAGCCGGCTAACCGGCTTTTCTTGCGTTTGTCTTGGTAGGTGCAGTGCAAACACTGCGGTTCGTTCGGTAATATACAGCTCTTTTGCTAAACTAATAAAAGCTGTTTATTCGTTTTCGGCCGATTAAAACAAACAGAGTGATTGACGATTTTCTTAAAAGCTTGATTAAGAAAAAAACTAAAAAGAGCTTTTATTACAATTCTGGTGAAAACAAGAGCTTTTGCTTTGGCAAGACTTTTTCTTTCGAATTTTTCAAATCATGATTAAATGAAGGTATTATTTCTTAAAATTTGAATAATTTGGTTGCCATTATTCTGAATCACAAGCCTTTGTCAAAAGCTTTTGTCTGTTACTTGAAGCTTTTACATAACTTGGATCCCTCTCTCGCTCTCTCTCTCTCTTAGAGCCAAACTTACTATTTGAAAGTTTTTTTTTCGAACTGTTAGTACTTTACCTTAGTATTGTCTTCTTCTTCACCAGACAATTTTTGAATGAAAAGCTCCAAAAGCTTTCTAGGAAACTAAAAGTTCGAAAAAATATTTTTTGCTTATTTTACAACTTTTGATCCAGAAGAGGTTTGTAAATGCATACATGAAGCTTTTAAAATTTGAAACAAAATTAATTTAACAGACAGCAGGAAAAGCTTTGTAGGATCTCTAGTTTTATTTATCCTTTAAAGCTTTTAAAAGCTTGTTTTTTTCATCGATTATAATTTTTTTTAAATAGAAAAGCCCAGATTAAACTTATTTAGCTGACTGAGCTTTAAAGCTTTCCAAAGCTTTTTAATAGAATGTCATATGAAGTGATGGAAAGCAAAATTTAAAAAGAAAAGTGTGACCGAAATCAATCTACTAAACCGCTGTGTGCGCGTCTCGGAAGAATCAATTTTCGATCGCAGGCCAGGGCCCTGGGGCACTGGTTCTCCGTCGCCATTGCCGCATTGCTTCCTCACTCTTGAACTGCACATTCATCAACTCTCGAGCTTGTCAGAGCTCGGTATAAATTTATGCCCGGTAACATATGGACTGATTTCCCCTCCCATTAAACTAAGAACCCCCTCTGTTTTCTTATGCGATCTAGTCTAAGATCGACGCTTCATCAAACGACTGGATTCCGGAATGCAATTGCGTCAACCTACGCTCGAATGTGCATCAGTGGAACGCGAACGCCAAAACGTCAAATACAAACATTGAAAAAAAAGTAAGTGAGATCTGCATCCTGCACCCAAATGAAAGGAAGGGTATTTCTTTCGATAGTATGCATGTTCGATTTTCTCAATATGTGTGCAATGGCAAGTAGGTAGGGGCCGCCCCAGCCTCATGCATGCATTTATGGGGATGCCCTCACTTCACTTCAATCGCAATTCGCTAACTCGCATCCGTGCTATATTTAACAACTATTTCTAGTTTTTTTTTTTGTCGGTTTTGTTTATATATTTTCCATTATTATTTGCAAATCATTTAATGCCACTCTCGTCAGTAGACGTTTGGATTCGCTCACGGTCTGACGTCGTCGTCTGCGTCTGCGGAACGTATTCGACATAAACAAAAAACCACTGCAGTTGGTTTTTTGGAATCGGCGCGCGCCGCCACTGCAACTGTGACGTGAAATATTTGCATGTTGCATTATTTTGTTTGTGCGAAAGTAAATTTGTTATTTTCGGTGTTGTTGATGTTGTTACTTGGTTTGTTTGGTCTTTGAAGATTGAGATGCGTGTTGTTTTTGGTGCGTGCTAACGCGTAAGAATGAAAATTTGAAATTTTGTGAATTAGGACGAGTGAGCTAAGTCGAGCGAAAAAAAAGCAAACACATGATCATCATTTTTTTGTGACGGTCACGATCATGTTTTTCGTGAAATTTTTTTTTTTCAAAATTTTTAATTGACGTGTTAATAACGTGAAAGGAGAGAAAGATTTCTCTTGCTAAATCTTATATCGATGCAGTTTCACCCTTCGGAATGACATTGCGAGCAACGCAGCATTCGGAGCGTACGTCAACGTCATTTCTGTCGTGTGGCGTGCGTGTTGTCTCTCCAAGTGTGGCAAATAATTGGAATTCCATTTTTAGTCCGCGATGATAAGCTCGGGGTTGATAACTCCATGTTTGGGTTCATTTTTTTTTATGAAACATTAAGCGTAATGTGACGTAAATGAAACTATGCGAATAGAGTTAATAACGTTGAATGTGCAAAAAGCATGACATTTGTTATTGTTGTGATGGTTGTTGGTGTTTTTATCAGATGTTTTGCCTTGAGTATTTTCAGTTTGTTTTTGCAAAATCTGTTTTAGAATTATTTTATTTTATTTCATTAGTAAATGTAATTGAGGCTGCGCCAGATATTGATGTGATTGTTATAGTGTTTTAATTAAGAACACTAATTTGTGTCCACAATTAAATCAGTTTTAAGTAGGAAGTATGTACTTGATTTAAGAGAACAATGCAGACATTTGTAATTATTGTGAATGAAACTCCCACACGTACATCGTAAGCGACAAAAAGCGAATTTTACAGGAAGAGTTTTTTTTTGTTTTGATCCACATCCTTTAAACCAAAAAAGCTCAAAGTCAGGAGTCATGAACATTATATGTAAACTTAATCTACTGATAAGAATCTTGTCGCTTTTTCTAACAAATAATAGCTGTTTTTGACGTTTTTGTCGCTTACGATGTTTTCCTACTTACTAAGTCGTTATATTAATGGTGCTTACGATAAAATTAATAAGTAAGATAAAATTAAAATAAAACCAAAATCTCGGTTTTACTGCATTTTGATGGAATTTGATTTTAAAATTAATTAAATTATAGAAATTAAAATAACTTAATAATATATTATTCTGCGCTATACAAAAATCAGATTTTCATAGATGGACACCATGTGTATTAGGATGGTCCTTATTTGCTTTTTTTCGAAATCTAATGAAGACATCCGCTCAGTCGTCTACAATCATATAAAAAAAATCCTCTAATGGCTAAAACACAAACACGTTTCAGCTTCGTCTTCGTCTGTGTTACGATGAACTCGCTTCGAGTTAGCTTCGAATGACAGTTCTCTCTCCATCATCATATCATCCCTCCAAAAACAAATGAATTTTGTTTATGTATTTTATTGACATTGACTTCACAGTACTTCGCACATAAATGTGACGAACTACAGACACATAGCAGCACTGGTGACTGAGACCATCGGCTGGGACAGAACAAGACATACGACAGAGAGAGACAGATAGACACATAAAAGGGAAGAACACATAACATAAACCTACGTGGCACAGAGGAGGAGACACAAGCTGGGGCTTGAACCCGTAGCATTCGGCTTAGCAGTCAACTACTCTGTCCTCTGTGCCATGGCCACCTGCTTATGTATTTTATTTTAACAGCTGTTGAGCTGTCAGATCAAGCAAATGTTTAGCATATTTGAACTAGACCTTATGTTTAGAGTCACGTTACGCAATTTTACATACAAAACGTGAGGTCGAAGCTTCATTATGACAGCATGCATTGAATTTCAATGGCTGAACTCGCAAACGTCCGGCGAAGCCAAAGGTAAAGCGTGTTTGTGTGTCAGCCATAATGTTTTCAGATTTGTATCTATATACTTTATTGGCCCTGTATCAAAATGAAATTCTAGTACTTGGGATTTTTAGTCGGATTTTTGGGTTATTCCCATACATCTACTTTACAGCTTGATCGATTTTGTTAAAATTTTGCATGGTTATACTTAATATTATCCTCAGTAATATTGCATTCCAAGATACCAATTAATAAAATTTGGAATCACAAAAAAATCAAAAAGGAAATTTTTTAATACCTATTACGCTTGTTACACTTTTTTCTAGACTTCTCAATCAATTTCTTGCAAATTTCGACAACATGTTTATTTTATTTGCAATGTTTAAATAATGTTGCATACTAGAAATTTTCACAAATATTTTTTTATTTCTCTGATTTTATCCTTTAGTAAATGAATTATGGTTATGGAAGATAACCGTTAAGTTTCTTTATTAACAGTTTTCAGTGAATCACTGTATCAGCAAGCACAGTGGGACAAACTGTACTCTTTCGGAACAAATTTTCTACCACCTCATGGCTTTACTTTTTAACTGTAATTTACATGCAGAGTATACATTAACGAAAACAACATGAATGAACTTTGATATACATGATTTAAGAAAAACTATGTCGTTTGCGATATTTGCCACAAAGTTGAAATGTCTCTTACGATAAAATTGATTTTTACTGTTACTTTTCGTAGAAAACTTTTTTATGTTAATTATTGACGTAGATAGCTGCGGTATAATGTAAGCTTTCGAATGGTATAATAAAAACGATTTTGTTAAAAATGTCGCTTACGATGATTTTGCGGGAAGGGCTCGATATTATAGTCAATGAAAATGAGAGTGCTTTCTATGGTCCAAGAATTGAAAGGGTGAGGGTGAAATTCTAGAGTAGGGTAATTAAAAAAAGCATTTCACAAAAAGGTTATTGTTCTTGTGCAAAGTAGAATGGGCAATATTTTAAATGAGTGTGCGGGTTAGTTTTAAATCGTAGGTGTATATTTTTTTCAAATCCTATTAATGATTGTGAAGACAGATAGACAACTTCTTGGTTCATCAATCTCGAATTTGCAATAGGTAGTCCAAGATGCGACCGTCAAAATACTTAACCCATCTGGATATGGATACATTTGGTACCAAATTCAAGGTCTAAATGTACTCTGTACGAATATAAAGGGTTGCCTTGTCTAAACCAGGCCAAACCATTCGACAACCCTACTACAATGAAAAAAATGCACAATACAAAAAAATACAGGTTTTCACTAAAACATTCATAACTTGATTATTTTTTTATCAATTTTTGTGTTTTATATAGGAATAGAAAGCCTTACGTATGTAAAAAAAAATAATAAAATGTCAAAACCTAAGTATATAAAAATGTAAGTTTGAATATTTTAAATGATTATTTGGAAAGATGCCATCCATTAAAATTACGTTTGACCTCATAAGTCAGTAACCAAACGATTGAAATTAATTTGGTGTTCAGTGACTTATGAAAGGATTTCAAGCCTTTTTTTTCATATACCATTTCATATGGACTACGAGGGAAAATTGATAACTGTTCACTGTTGACTCAATTTCAAAATTGGAAAAAAAAATAAAGTTTGATTTGTCATAAAGTGAGGGGAATTTTTTTTTCAATCCAACCGATCTAAGATTCAATTTGAGAATTTTGTTGGCATTAATTCCCTGTGTGTTTTAGATCCCTACGATTTTTTTCTGATAAAAAAAATGGTTTTACATGCAAAAACACAATTTTGACTTTGGACCCTAAAAATTGACTTACAAAAAAAATAAAGACAGATTTGAAAAATTTATTAAATTTTCTACACAAAAACATTTTGAAAAAATAAAAATATTGCTTTTTCCAATCTTTTCTATCAATTTAAAAAAGGTCCAAAATATGCATTTTTCAACTTTTTCATTAAAACTGCCGTTATTTTGTGGCTTTTTGTGATATAACTAATCTGAGGCATGATTATTAAAGCTCATAAAATTTCCTTGATTTTAGTCAAAATATCGCATCAATACAACAAACCATTTCTCTGTTTCGATTAATCAAACTTACCAAACATTTTTTCGCATGTTAATCCACCTGACAAAATCACGTTGGGGATGGTATTCCATATTTGTTGGGGAGCACGTTGGACCGATGGCAATTTTCTTTAATATGAGTACTTTCGTCTTACTTCCTTCTTTCTACGATGCCCCGATGTGTGGGACATCGTGAAAATAAAATTCGAAAAAAAATAAAATTCAAAACAGTCACAGGGCTTAATTATGCTTAATTATTTTGTCGATTTGACGCCGAATGAAAGAAAAAACGTCCTGGCTGGAGGAGAAAAAAAATGTGCACATTAGGGTCGTACGAACTTGCTCCTGCATTCCAAAACTTAACTTACAAGAAAACCTTAAAAATTAAAAATATGTAATTAAAATTCATAAATATAAATTGTAATTGAAATATGATGAGCCCAACTGTCGTACCTGGGCGAAACGCATTGGACTAAAAGTCATTTTAGACAATAACAATGAAGTTATTTACCTCAAAAACTCATTTTAACTGAAAAAAATGCTGCCATAACATTTCTTAAGAAATTTTTGATTTTTCAAATAAAAAAAAATGTTGGAGCGGATTTTTCTTAATTATTTTTTTATACATAAAACTTTTCAAAAATGTTCTAAAATTAATATGGGTATGCAGTATTCAAGAACATGGCTTATTTACGTTTTACATTTAACTTTCAATTTTTAATGTTGATCCGTTTTTGAGATATAGAATTTTGAAAAAAAAGTTTAAAAATATTTTTAAAAATCCAAAAAATCTTATAACAACAAAAACTGTTCTATGAGAGGTACCTTCCGTTTTGGAGCAATACAAAAATATTTTTTTACATAAAATACATCATTGTTAAAAAAAAATGTGAAGGATGTTTAAAACAAATCGTAGAAGCTGTTTTTGAGAAAATTTAAACCTCTGGTTTTTGGCCGAAAAAAATTGTATCGTGGCTATCCTAAATTTTGATTATTAAAAAAATCAAAAAAACGACCCCCTCGAAGTCGCTCAAACCTCTAATTTTCGAGTTTGAAGTCAATCGGACCAGTGGTTAAGGCTGTAGATGTGTTTAGAAAAAGACAAACGGACCCGTTATCTTCCCACCATGATAACGCACCGCGTCACACCTCCGTCATCGCCATGGCTAAATTGGTCCAATTGGGCTACTAGCTGCTGCCCCAACCACTGTATTTTTTAGAAGGGTTAAAGAAGTTGCTGCACCACTTTATTAAGTGTATTCGTTAAAAAAAAATAAAAAAGAAAGCCATTTTGGAAAGAAGACTTTGGTATTTTTACTCTAAAAAAGAAACTGAAAACATGCTTTATCCAAACTGTACTAATTCTAAGGACAGCAAAAACGACGCGCTCTCAGCTAAGAATATAAGTTGTTCAAATTATTTTATAAAATAATTCCACTAAATTTAGCAACCCTGCTATTGGACTATTTTTTGCATTAGTGAAATTAAAAAAATTGCAAATGCAAAAAAATAGTCCTGCTGTTAACAAACAAGCCTATAGCCAATTGAGATTGGCAATTATACCCGCAGGTGTAAATGCCTTTTTGTTGCAGGGGTTATTGCCACATTAAAAAGGAAATAACCCCTGCAGGTGTTTATGTCGCGGGTGTTATTGGACTGCACCAGGTTATACATAAAACAATGCGAGATTAAAGCACAAAACTTTCGTTGCATAAAGATACCTCATTAAATTAAACCTTTTGTGAGAATGGACACCAACGAAAACATAATCACCATTTAATTTCCACTTTCCCATCTACCCACACCGAATCCATTTCAATGACCATTAATATTTTCATCACTCTCACTTTATGTCTTTTATTGCACTATATCTCATTAGCCCACAAAACCCTCTGTCAACACTCGAGTACTCTTCCACATGCCCAAAGAAATTGCCATTGTCCATATTGAACCCACTCTCAATTTCCGGCTTCGAACTATGACTTTCATTCACTTGTAATCAAAATTCTCTCAGACTCTGTACCTATGCGCCTTTTTTTCTTAAGGGTTGTCATTTCGACTTTTCATCGAATTTATTTACTTTCAAAAACTTTCAGTATCTTGCCTACTCTTGTCGAATATGTGTATGCATTTTCTTTGATTAAGTTAACACTTACGGCCATAACTGTCTACATAGTTCAGTTCACAAAAAAAAAAAATTAAACTGACAACTCTGTGATTTCACATAATGCACTTTGCATAATGCACCAATCGTGGGGGTTCGAGTGGTTTATGATTTTTAGATTTGTGTACTTTTTCGAACATAGAAAGGCTTAAGGTTGGCTATTGACAGTTGAAGTACAGAGATTTATGCATATTTTTACGCTGTTTTAGGTTTATGACGTTTGATATTTTATTTCATTATAGTTGTCATGGGTGTGCATTCTCGTGTTTGTCAAATTTAAAAATTGTTGATTATTAAAAACAACATTCATAAAAAAAAAATGAGAATCATTAGCTTAGGTAATATGTTTTTCTTTTGGTATTGTAATTTGTTTGACGACCATAAGTTCAAATTGTCTATTTCACATGTTTTAAAAGCGAAAGCCAGTTAAGTGCTATTCATAAAAGAGGTTATGTTTATGGTTCGTTAAAAAAAAGAAAGAAAAGTGTTCAATGTTGAGGAAAAGCTTAAGTATTACAAAGTCAATTAACATTTTTCTTTATTCAAACAATTTAAATTGGCTATACACATGTATTTGCACAGATTGTCGATTAACCTGATTTTTTAGGAGCTGCTGTAAACGTGCTGGTATTAGAAAACCCCTTATCGAATATTTATGTCTACTTTTTCTTGGTGATAACATTTTGCGAACAAAAGACAAATGAATAGAATCTTTGAATAAGTTAAAGTATTATTGTTGGCTAATATAACCTGCGTTCCTATAAAACTTAATTTCAGTTTAGAACTTGCAATGTTTGGAAAAAGTAGTAGGTACTGTTGGTACTGAGCTTATAAAAGTTGGCCCGCGGCGTGGTTTAATAAATTCTTAAAATATGGAGTATGACTGCAGAAAAACGTGTTTTGCGTTTTCAAAATGGAAGCAACACTAGAACGTACAGCAGTAGAAAAGTAGACATCGTGTGTCTTCAAAAAACTATTCTAGATGTCACTCCTTTCTACGCCAGGAAAGGTTTGCACAACTAAATGAAAAACAGATGTCGCTGAGTATTTCTTACTTTTCTTGCCATTGCGAAATTGAAATGGAATAATTTTATTCAAATTTTGAATGGACAACTTTTCGACAAAAACCGACTACTGCACATGCACTCCTATGGACCTCAGTGCGGATTTTAAAGTTATCATTCCATCTCGACTATTTTCACTGACGCGACGGCTCAAAGATGGAGTGTGGGGTTGGTGCAGGAATTTTCTCTGAGTCTTTTCGGCTTCCTGACTTTGCTAGTGTCTTTCAGGCTGAAATACTCGCTATTAAGGAAACATGTAAATTACTAAAACTGGATCCAAATCAAAACCGCAATAAAGCTTTCTTTTCGGACAGTCAAGCGGCTATTCAAACGATTGGCTCGTCCACATCATCCTCCAAATTAGTTCAACAATGTCGAAGTGAGCTAGCCGGCATGAACATTGGACTCAGGGTCACTCTTGTCTGGATTCCGGGTCATAGTGACTTTGAGGGCAATGAACGGGCTGACGATCTGGCAAGGCAAGGATCAGCCCTTCATAGCTCACTCGCGGAAAGAGTCAACATTCCTTTTGGTGCTATGAATGGCAAGATCTTCTTAATTTTTTTTTGCTGAATCAAACCACAGGTGGAGTAGCCTAGCCAACTGTATCATACCTAGAAGGATATGGCCCACCTACAATAAATCCCGCACTAATAACCTTATTTGCAGACCCAAGCAAGACATAGCAAGGGTCGTTACAACATGCACCGGACACTGGCCTATTGGGGAACACGCATCTAAGCTGGGCATTCTCCACAATACTTTCTGTCGTAGTTGCGGGGGCCAGCGAGAAAAGGAAACTGTTCTTCACTTCTTGTATAAGTGTCCTGGCCTAGCCAAAACGAGAGCCAAATCATTGGGAAAGTCCTTCTTCAATGACCTTAATGAGCTTACCGAACTAAAGATCAAAGATTTGACCTCCTTTCTAACAAAACAAAGTTGATTAGAGGCGTATTTTAATTTTAAATTGTTTCAGTTCCACTTCGAACTTGAGATCGCCAGCTTGCGAACTCAAAACAAAAACACCTTTAATAAATCGCATAAAGCTTCCACTTCCCTCAATTGAGCAGTGTCTACCACATTGCTTTTATTGTTTTATTACCAAACTTTTGTAGGTTCCTTGTTACAGCTGAAGTTATCAATTCGTTTTGAAAAAGAAGAAGATTTTGAATATTAATTTGTTGCATTTTATTTGAAAATGTTAAACATTTATTTGAAGAAATGCCTTATTCAATTTTTCTACTCGGTGAATCCACCTATATCCAAAAACTAATGGTTTCAATTTTTACTTCAAACTAAACTGCGTAATTTTTGAAAATACACTTGAGATAAACCTTCGTAAGTCTTGATAATCATATGCTTAATTTTAAATCCTCTTAATTTCTTACCATATATTTGTATAACTTTCCAAGAGGCAATAAAGTTTACTCAAATTCGGCCTCAACATAAACAATTTTCAACTCAAGGATTAAAATCAAAATAACCATTTTCCTACCCATTTTACATGAAATCGGCATTTATTCACCTCAGATGTGTTTTTATATTGTCACTGTCACCAATGTAAGAAATAGTGACACCTGTCAAAAATGCATGACATGCAACAGCTTAATCTAACAAACTAGTCCCCAACGTCCATTTGGTTTCCTCTTAGTTCGTTAGCGCACAATGCACAAATCAACTGCCTGGAAATTATGCAATGTGCGTATTCTTTAGTATTAAAATGACAAGCACGTCCAAGTTTAAACATGAAATAAACAACAACAATGAAAACAAACAAACAAACCTGAGATGAAAACATTTTTGCGGTCTGCCGGGTTCTTGCAAAAGTTGTATGCAAAAAAACAAAATACCACTATCGATAGTATTCTTCTTCATCTGATACCTAATCCATTGAACTAATTAAGTTTCAATACATTCCACATGATGTACCTAGTACCTATTGCATAATTTAAGCTCGTAACCAATATATGCGCCATATCATTAACCGTCTACCGCAAACGACGAATCATACGTACCTTACCTTTTATCCCAACGAAGAACCTTCGCTCCTCAGAATCTCTCTCTCTTTTTTTCTCCCTTTTAAAGTTATCCCAAAGTGCAGTGTGTGATAAAAACCTGATTGTTCACTCATTTTTATTACTATCCCAGCTCAGGTTTCACTTTGCGTAACACTCAAGCTATCGTCGATTTTTACTTGCGTCATTTAGAGAGCTATCTCTATGGACTCTGTTTCGATGCGTACTTGGTTGAGATTGTAATCCAAACCCATCGTCTTGTGTTCCATTGGAGCGAATTAGCTACTGTGCTGTTTACTATAATGTCAAACAAGTGTGTGGTTATTAATTACTTTTTGTTTTCCTTTTATCGAATTCAACAAAAAATAAGAAGGCAAACTAATTAACACTTCACCTTAGCTGTCGAAATATTTTGTCTTTTAAGATGACTAAACGTTGGTAGCAAATCATTTTCGTTTAATAAAAAATTTAATAGACATCATCATCATTTCGAGTGTGTGTCTAATTTTTAATTAAACATCGCCAGAGGGCGTTGGCGCTTCCGAACAAGTCAAATATTATGCAATGGGTCGATATATGTACGTATCTTAATAGAGATGCAGAGGTGGTCGACCGAACCGGCCGGCTGTGTTGACCGGCCCACTACTTAATCAAACAGTACCGGCAGATAAAGTTGCAAAATGTTTTTTAGTGGTTTCGGTCATACTGGGAAAAGTTTGACAACTGTACATATATGATATATAGCTCGTATGGATATTTTTGACATTCATTCCAACTGTTATATTCTATCGAACTTCGTCACAAATGTTTTTGCAACGTTGAGTCGCGAATTGTTTATTTTGACGCCCATTGAATTGAGTTTGATATTTCGTTTAAAAAACTCTTGATTAATTAATTTCCTTGTCATCACAAAATCATTTAAACGAGCAAACGCCACGTAAATTCGTTGTGAATAAATGCTATATGTTTGCTTTTTCTGTTTAAAAATATATGACGTCGAGTTTTTCCGCCACACGAGCATTTGAGCATTACCGCGGTTGATATCCCCAATACGATGACGATAATCTTTTGTTAATATCTTGTCTTGACAAGAGAACTATTTCGCATTTGCCAAAAATACATTTCAATATTATTTGTCCGAATCATTGTCATTCAGATTTGTTTTTCAACAATATGTACATATATAAATACAACTGTTGTGTTTATCACAAAAAATAATCCACATACGCCGTAGTGAACTTATATCTTTCAAGGGCAATAGCTCTAAACTGATATTGATTGTAGCCTTTTGTCTATGATAACTTTCGATCTTCAAAGAAGATTATTCAATTCAATGAAAGTTTTTTTTAAGGGAAAGGATAGAAAATTACTTTCGATTAAATGTCAGTCGATGTGAACGTTTTACAGTGAGAATGGATTTTTTGTTCATTTTCAACGGGCTTTCGTTATAATTTGGTTTTTGTGTTATAATTAGTGAAATGCAATGCATAGACATGTGGACGGTAGTTTGAGGAAAAGTGTTGTCAATTATTTGGTTTATTTTAAAGTTTGGCATAGTGTAGTTTTGCATGTTCCAACAGTTCTCAAAGCCTTTTCAGCAGAAAAATAAAGTTTATACTGCAGTTTAATATATTTCCAAGAGTTTCGAATTTGTGTTGACCTGTTTACATATCCCCAAAGTGAAAGTTGTTCTTTTTTGTTGAATAAAATGTTATCCTAAACATCGGTGTTAATGGACTGTTGTTCCAAAACCCAATGAGAAACGTTTTTATGGCGTTTTGAATGGTCGGTCAGCAGGCTTCACTTGTTGCGTCATTTGATATTGAAAAGAGTTTACAGTGCGAAACTAAAAACGAATCAATCCAAAGTGAGCTGTAAGACACGTTCAATTGGGAATATTTTTTATAGAGCGTGTGTTACGATGATGCACATTGCACAGGCCTTACAAAATCGGTTTCGGTTTATTAATTTAATTTTTTTCACAATTTTAACGATTGCTCTGATAGTCGGTCGCTTAGAACGATCATCGTTTTGCTCACGAAAAATGTCAGCGTTTGAATTTGCAGTAAGGTTTAACAATCTAAACGCGTTCTTTTATTCCTAAGCGATTGACTATCATAATTGATAAATCGTTCAACTAATGCTATGACCCTTCAAAGTTCAAATGACTGCTGATTTTGGCAGATGTTAAATGCCATTTTGCAATCACCATACGGATGGCCCTACATAACTATTTTATGTTGAAATAACGTCCTCCAAATAATTTTAGTGCATAGAATTCTTCTTAAATCAAACATGATTCATTTAAACTTGGATCAACAAAATGTTGTATTAAATGTGATTCATGAACATAGACAGTCTGTCTACCTGAACAATTTTTATTTGATATATGTTTTGTTGGGTCATTTAGGCCTTGGCTCTTCAAGAGCGCCATTCTATTTATTTATATGATATGTCTTGAATCAAATGTGATTCACAGAAGATTGAAACATAGAACAGATGAGCTTTGTTTAAACTCGTTTATTTGTTCTAGAAGAGAATTCATAAAAAATATTTGTTTATTTTTTGTATCTTTAACAGAGAAGGAAAAAATTGAAACTGAAGCTACGAGGACAGACAGCAAAGAGGCAATTACATGCATTCGGCGGACTGCGTTGTAGTGTAGTGTATGGTCATAAAGCGTTACAATTATTATTTAGATTTCATTAGTATACTAGCTGTCTCGGAAGACTTCGCACTGCCTCAATCGACATATAAAAGATCTAAGCTTTTGTAACCCGCTACACGCATAGGTTTACCCTGATTCCAAAAGTACAAAAGCACAACGGATTTACATAGATTTTTTGTACATATAGATAAGAAAACAAAGTTTGCTGGGTCAGCTAGTAAAGTCGTACCAACTCAGATACCTTCGAGGGCTCATGCACAACAACTTTTTTAAGGACCATCACATGGTCAAATGCATAGCTTACGTTCTATAGGGAAAATGGTGTTTCGTTTCCACATTTTTAGCCTTATCTCATGAAACCGTTCGATTTTGTATAAAATACCCATTCCCTCAAAATTTGGTGCCAAACACCTCACTGGTACAAAAGTAGTGAGTCCTCAAACGCATGAGATTTTTGTATAGGTAGTGGCACCTGTTACCGAACATCCCCAGTTACCGAACACTTTTGAGGAAAATGGACGTTATTTCCTTATTATACTATTTTTTCCAATGTTACCTTCACATACATGTGTGGACATTCTTTATTTACGAATAGGTAAAACAACTCATTTAAAAAAAATTATCTTAAGAAAGGAAAAAATCAGTTTAGTGGTAGGTTTTATTCGATACGGTTTTAATACGTTTATCAAGAAAAACAAAACTAGATTAGGACTCCCTGAAAAGTTGTTTTGAAGAAAAAGGAAACCAGATTTTACCGAGTTGCCTTACTCGAACAAGTGTGTTCGGAAATAGGAAACAATGAAAAAAGACAAAATCCTATTTTCAAAGACCCTTTTGTTTCATGTTAGAGATCGAGATTGGAATCTGTAAGTTTCAATAAGAAGTTTTTTCAACATGTGCCTTCATATTCGATCAAAGGTCATTTTTTTCTGGTAAGAAGAAATTGAACCTATATGATCCTAACCCTTCAGGATGGATACTGGAGTGAATAACGAAAGGAACTGAAGTATTTCGAATGGCCTAATTATTATAATAAAATAATTGGTGGAGGTTCACTGATGATATGGGGAGCTTTCTCTTCAGTAGGGTGCTTGGAAACTCGATTTACGTCATTACGTCAAAAATCAACAATCGGGATTATGTTTAAGTGCTGCGCATCAGTTTGATTACTGTTTTGGCAGATCACTGTGACAATACCAAAATTCCTATAAATCGGGAAACAACTTATTGTTTGGAGCTTAATTCGACGGCCTTATTGCAACTGCCTGATCCTAATCCCATAGATACAGATTCTTTGAGAAATCAAAGACAGGAGAATTTATGGAGAAGGAAAAAGCTACGGATCTGTAGGAGAGCTTAAGGAAAATTACATATATTTATTTTAAAGATGAGACTAAGTACCGTCAGAGCGGGTGACTTTGGCCACTTTTTCAGATTGGGATGTGAATAACTTTTGCAACAATATTTTATTTTTTGTGGATCTTGATATTTTAAACACTTTTGAAGTCTTTTTCAATGACATGTTGCCTTCTCGAACTTGCAATAAAGCGCCTTCTGAGGTTTTAGATTTAATAAGGCCCGGTGTTTTTATATACTTGGGACATCTTAATTGTTTTCTAAATATGAATAATATACCAACACACGAACATGGCGGAGCAATAAACAATATTGCTTACACTTTATCAAACAAAACCTTGTGCGAAATTTAAGTGGGTGACATTGGCCACCAGTGGCCAAACGTGGCTCTGACGTACCTATCAAGATATTTCAAATCAAATGTGATTGTTATTACTATTATTTACATTTTTATATAATAAAAAAATATACAAAAAGAACGAAAATCTTGGCTTTAAAATGGTTTTCTATCCACTAACGTGTTGCCCGCAGCTTAGTTGGTTAGTGCGTTGACTGCTAAGCAGAACGTCGTTGGTTCGAGTCCTACTCAGGTCAAGTTTCTATTTCATATTTCACGGGTACTGCCTCTTGCGAAGACCTGACAAATCTTCAAAGAGTATCAATTGTCATGAAAAAGTGCTTCTCAACTTTGCCGTTCGGAATCGGCGTTAAATTGTAGGTCCCATCAATTCTTCACACGCACTCAGAGAATTGTTGATGAGAGTAAGCCACTTAGGCCTTGGCTCTTCAAGAGCTGTCGCGCCACTCTATTTATTTTTATCTAACAACGATTTTTCGGTTCCAGTGTTCGAAAATAGGAAACTCCGTGTTCGGGTTTAGGAAACAATCAAAATAAGGTGTTCGAGAATTGGAAAAAATGCTAATTTTTATTATAATCATTTTTTGATATTAAATGATAATTTATATGGAAAAAAAAGAGTATCAAACATACAAATTTTTGAGATAATATTTCAGAAAAAACTTAAATTACAATACTAAACTCAGTTTAAACATTCTTTTCAACACGTTCTTTCCTCATAGTCCGTAAACTGTTCGGTAACTGGTGCCACGACCCTATCTAGATTGTCAATCCTCTGAGCTCTGACTGGCTTAGCCAGATTTACCGAAACGTCAATTGTTGTGATCTTAATAGCCGCGTTTTATTATCCCACTAACCCATATGGGTTAATTTTTTGTACACAAAACAACAACAACCTGGGACCCCGATAGCTATCGGCGCTTATTTTGTAACTCAAAAACTATGTTCTAATTATGGCGGATAGATGGCGAGTGTGAGACAAAAAAGAAGTTATTGCAGAAAGATTTATTAAAATCAGACATATTCATAAAAAATTATGCGTATTCTACTCTAAGCCACAGTTTTATAATGCCATAGGATGAGAGTCAATGCAATTAATTAATAAAAATGAGTTGTTTTTGGAAAAGCAAAATAAAATTTTATTGAGGGTTGCGTCTCGGATAAAAAGATAGCTTAAACTTCAACCTTTTTAACCCAGATCGTTTTATTATCACGGGGTAACCCATATGGGTTAGTGAGGATAATAAAACGCGGCTAATGTCTTTTATATGTAAGTATTAGACAAAAAAATTAATAGTAAGAAATGATGTGAAATATGAAAAATCACAACAACAGTTTAGTAACTTTTTCTCTTTTTTTTAATTTGTGTCAGAAAAGATTTTTTTTACCTAATTGTAGGTATGTATGTATGTATTACACAAATGCGAAATTGTCTTTGCAGATTCAACTAATAGAAGTCAAGTTGAAGGCCTTCAAGTGTATCACTGATTACTCCGAAAAATGAGTTTCGTGCGAGTGGAGCGTTAAAGTTCTGTCTTACATTCAGATTCAGAACAAACTAAGAGTTGATCTCGATAAAACATAAAAACAACTACATTTCTGCTCAGTGGTCCAATATATCATGAAAAAAAACTTAAAAATTTACCTTCATGTAAACCTCATTTTCCATTCTTTAAATGTGTATCACTTTAACAGATTTAATTTCTCTGACAAAAACAACACCAACAACCTTTAACATTAATGACAATTAAAGGGGCGGAATCAGTTCGTTTCTACATTTGCTTATCAGTTTTGAGAATCCCCTAAATGACGTGATTTTTTTTTTTTTTTTAAATGAAATTCTCGTGGCAAATTTATTCTGAAACGGAAATTATATTTTGTATGGTTGACGTGTATTTTCAAATTTAAAATAATTCGAGTTACTTTGTGGCATGAAGAGAGAAACAATACAAACTTTAACTAAAAATCACTCCGGTAGATTTCTGTTTTTTTTATGTTTATAATTTTTTTTTTGTTTAAAGAAATTCACAGTGCCAATTTAATGCTTTTACCAATGATATACATTGTTAAATATTTGTGGTGTGAGGTGAAAAAAGGACAGAATTTCACTTTGTTCCTGTTGTTCTTTTGGATATTATGGTTTTCGCAGATTTTGAGTATATCAACAATGTTTATGGGGTAAGAATTTTGTAAGTCCTATTAAATTAACAAAACCTATTCAAAGACCATAAATTACTTTTAAAACAATCCAATGCATACTTAGGTAACTAACGACCAAATTACCTCAATACAAAAATTAACTCATTGCGGTCGGTACTAAAAAACAAACCTAAGTAAATAAAACCATTTAAAGATTTTGTTTGCCTATAGATTTAGCCGAAAGGTAAACTTCAATTACCGAATATTCTACTTTAAATATTTGTGCTGTTTCGTTTATTTAAAAACTTTTTGGCAAGACCTTCAACTTGAACTTTAATTTCTATTGATTTTTTGAAGTCTTCGAATACTCACACATTAATTGTTTTTACTTTTTTTATTCATGTATTCTTATCCCTTTTGACCATCTATTCTCTTTTTGTTTTTTTTTTTTTTGATGAAAAATAAAACTAAAATAAAGTCATTAGGTATAGGTAGTCCAAATGGGCCAGTAACAGCTATCATTGGTTTTCATCATTCGAGTAGGACGGTTATTGCGAGCTTTGAAGATCTGTCAACGAAAAGACCGCAATCTATTGGAGGCTAAGGTTGTTCATTTAAAGCAGAACTGACCCATAGGTTAGGCTAGGTTAAAGTGGCTGTCATGGATGTTAAAAGACACACTTAGGCCAATTGAAGGCCCAATGTGATACCACATGAATCTAAAAGGCTTTCTTCGAAAGCTCAATGAAACCAATTAGAGTTCCTTATGAAACGTAGAAGATTAATTATATTATATGTTCGAGATCGTTTAGATCATTATAAAAGAATTCTCCTAAGTGAATCATACGTTTATGAGCCAGAGCAGGAAAGGTGCAGAGGAGGTGTTTGCTCCTCCTCCTCATCCATGCAGCTTCTGCAGAAATCATTAGAAAATACGCCCAGTCGCGCGGCGTGTCTTCCTATTAGACAGTGTCCACAAATGGCACCAATTAACGAGCTTATATGCAATCTGCTTAGAGATATCAGGCACCAAGATTTCTTTAAGTCCAGATTAGGCCAAATGTTTTTCGTCGCCTGACAGGTGGTTATATTATTCCACCTGATGTTAGTTCTCTTAATAGCATCTTTTTGTAGCAAAAAACACGCTACAGTGATTTGGAAGGCTGAATGAGGGATTTAGTTTTAGTCGTTCAGAATACACACCTCCACCAGCCCGATCGCTTGTTTTCGATCCATCTGTATAGAAGTGGATTGCCTCGTCTTCCTTTCCTGGAAGAATCTGGAAAATAGGTATAGAAATTTGGAATTTTCTATCGAACTGTAGTTGGGGAATGGTGTTGTCTGTGTGCTTTGGAATTGATTCTAGATAATTAAGAATAACAGAGTACCCAATATTATTGTAAGTCCACTGTGAAGAGGCATTCAGGCGAATAGCAGAACTAGCAGCTATTTGTTTGCTGATTATATCCAGAGGTGTCAGATAAAGTAGGGTGTCTAGTGCCGCTTATAGAAGGAGGGTCGATGTGCGGAATTTTATATTTCCTAGTGAATAGGACTAAATCAGTTTTGTGTGGGTTAACGCTTAAACCACACCGATTCGCCCAAGCCCCAAAGTGTAAGCTTATTTAGAGCGTTTTGTAAGAGTTCTTTTAAGGTATTAAGATGCTTCCCTGAAACAGCTATAGCAACGTCATCAGCATAGGCTATCACTCTGAAACCCTCCCTATCCAGACAGGTAAGAATTTCGTTTACTACCAGATTCCAGAGTAGAGGGGAGAGAACACCGCCTTGCGGCGTATCTCTGCTGACAAATCTTCTAGCGGAACAGCCGCCTAGTTCTGAGTTAAGTATTCTGCTAGTTAGCATTGTATGAATTTACTCACCAAGCGAACTCTCCACATTCAGAGGGACAGTGCAGATGTGTCCATGTCCACGTTGTTAAAAGCGGCTTCTTTGCCCGGTGCACACACGCGATTTTTACCGCGGCGATATCGCTTTTACGACATAAAGTACTCATAATCAAATGGAGTGGTGCACACACACTTGCGATATCGCAGCGACACTTCTGCGACATTTCTGCGGTAAAATGTCGCAAAAGTTTCTGCGATATCGCGGCGACAAAAAATCGCATTTGTGTCTTGTTTTACATTGTTTTCTATTTTGCAGTGCACACATGCGATTTTTACCGCGAGTTTTGATCAAATTGAAAGGGAAAATATGGATGATTTTGATGCTGGTCTCTTTTTATTTGATTTTTATTTTGATTTTTGGTGAAACTTTGAACGCCAACTCATCAAAAGATCTTACACTCATTTGAAAATTGTTAAAAAAATGTTCAGGATTTTGTCTTTTATTTTGAAACGATGAATAAAATAGTCCTTTTATTAGCCATTAACGTCAGTGACGTCGTTTCTTTTTATTAAGAACATAATTTTTATGAACGAGGAACGCGAAAACATTTTTTTTTCCTGTAAACCTCCATTGTTTAAATACAAACTCGAAGTAAAGATTGAAACCTGCGGTAAATGTCGCAAGTGTGCACTGAAAAGTTGCGATATCGCTGCGATATCGCCGCGACAAAAATCGCGTGTGTGCACCGGGCCTTATCAAGGAATGCAACCATAGTATACTCTTTATAATCGAGGGAGTATTCGATAGTGCGTACTAAAGTGTGTAGCGCCGTGTCAACCGATTTTCCCTTACAGTAGGCATGTTAAGACATAGACATGAGTCTTGTATCAATGTTTGCTCTGAGGTGTATGCCTATCAGTGTTTCTAATGTCTTAAGAAGGAATGATGATAGACTTACGGGTCTGAGATCTTTAGGATTAACTTGTGAGCATTTTCCCACCTTGGGTATGAAAACAACTTTCACTTCTCTCCATACTGAGGGAATATGTACCAGATGCAGGCAGCTATTGAACATTACCTCAAGGATTGGTGTGATTATATCCGAGGCTTGTTGGAGTTCAGCTGGAATAATGCCGTCTGGTCCTGCCGACTTGTACGGTTCGAAGCTGTTGATAGCCCATCGCAGTTTATCCCTTGTGGTTAGACTTATGGATATGGTGTAGTAGTAATTGAGTGCAACTGATTGTTACAGGTTACATTTTGAGAGCTACCGGGAAAATGAGTATCTAGTAGCAAGTTAAGAGATTCTTCACTTGAGGTTGTCCAGGAGGTATCAGCCCTTTTCAGACAGCTGGGCATCACTGGATTTGTTGAAAGAATTTTTCGTAGCCTATAGGCTTCAGAAGTTTCTTCTATTTTATCACAAAAGAATCGCCAGGACGATCGTTTAGATCTTCTCAGTTCCTTTTTGTATCTATTACTTATACTTTTGTATGAGTCCGATTGGAAAGGTGGGAATTGATCCACTTATTTTTCTAAATTAATGTACTTCGGAGTAGAGTTGATATAGCTCATGACAACATGTAATTCCTCAGAAAATGTCCATACTCACGAACAAGGCCAACTCCAATTGAGAATTTTTTCTCGAACACAACTTTAAGTTCAGATAAGATTCAAAGTCTCAGATCCATAAGAGATTACTGGTAATACTATTCCCTTACATACCGACAAGAAAGATTTAACGTCAGCACCTAGCAATTAAGCCTTATCTGACGGTGGACCTATCCACACTGTCGGCGTGACAATTTCCAACCGAAGTCAGCAATGTCACTATGTTTTATTTAAGAGGACACTAAACCTCTTCCTGATAATCCACCAGCATACAAAAGCACACCTCAACTTTCTAAAAGAAAGAAGCGGGTACCCCATATCTAGATTCACACCAGTACCAATCGAATTAGTGCCAGCTCTTATTCATCTTGGTTTGATTCTAGTCTAACTATTCATGTAACACCACGGAAAACGGCACCACCGAAAGAAGAGCCGTTGTCCGGTCACGGAAACTGCTCAACCTTCGTCACCGAAAGAAGAGCCGTAACCGTGATTTGCGAATAGCAGCTGAGGCCAAAGTCAGATAACCACAACCCCCGCGAAGGTCCATCCCACTAGTGAGGTGCTAAATCTCACTATCCACGGTACCCATTGCCCCTGGGTGAGGGGTGGTGTCACATTTTGTATAACAATTAGTTATACTATGTTTTTTGTGATCTTTTGTTTTGTTTTGCAGCTTTTATCCAGCTGGCGGATGAGGGACTCCGCTCACCCTCTGTCAGGTATATCCACATTGATCGAAGGGATGAACCAGCCAATCAAGGGACTCACCCAACATTTTATGTAATTTCCTTAACGTTTATCCACATTCGGTACTCGTTAATCGTAATTTCCTCCTTTACTATATGATAGGCTATAGTATCTGTTTAGGATCGCATTGATCTTCATCGTACGTCCTGCTTCAATCCGTTATTTCCATTAAACTAAAGCTGCCTACGTCCGCAAGTTCATGCCAATAAATTGACAAGAACCTCTCGGAGGCATATGTACTTGGAAACGTGTTTCCTTTCTAAATTGCCAATATCCATGATTTCACCTCCACCGACAATTAGAGCAAAGAGAGTTTCGTTTTCGTCTCTTTTCACATCTCTCAAAAAAGAGGACATTTTTGTAACTTTTTGTCAACCTAAAATTTTCAGCCAATGTACACTGTGGCGTATGAGTGCTTTTTTATCAAATTAGATTTGCAAACATTATCTATCTATTTGGACACGATTTAAAGTTATAGGAGTTGTTTGGCTTAATAACAGATGACGCTTTTGGTTCTTTCGATCCTTAAGGCTAGTTTCCCACAATGAAGACTCATTCCATCCATTTCTAACAATGTAAAAGTATTTATTAATATTTTAACCCGCATTCCTTTATATCTTCCAGCTTACCTGATATATCTGCTGAAAACCCAACAGTTATACCACTGAACGAGATAACTTCCACAGACCTGCTCCTGAATAGCGGCAGTGGTGGTAATGGTGGTGGCGGTACCCTTGAACAGCACACCATCGATTCCGTAATAGTTTCATCATCAGAATCGAATATCATCAACCAGACAGAAGACGCCACCAACGAAACCAAATCCACTGAAAGCAACCAGAAAGGTAAACTCGTTTACATAGCAAAATTCCAACCACTAACCTCGAATTTGTTTTCCTTTTCAGCAAATGATCAGATAGAGAAAATAAACGATTCTGGTGGATTGATTCCACCACAGCCACCTGATAGTGATGAAGTCCAAGTGGCGTCCGATGCCGTTGTAAGCACACCAATGCCCAAGGCATCGCCTAACGCCACTGTCACTCATGAAGTGAACCTAACTGCCGAAGAAGTCCCAATTCCGGTATTCTCGGAATGGGCCCAAAAACAAATGGAAGCCGAAGAAAAACAGCAACTCGAACAAGATGTTGTCAATTCATCGACCCAACGAAAAAATCAAACAACCGGATCGAAATTGCAACCGAGCAAGTTGCGCACCAAAAACTACGCCTCACCAGATTGTGGGGCCAAAATAATCGCATCCAATTCGGATGCCCAAAATACCGGAGCCGTATTGACTTCGTCCAAAGACGAATACATGCTGAGTCCGTGTACAAATCGCATTTGGTTCGTTGTAGAACTGTGCGAGGCCATTCAGGCGGAGAAAATCGATTTGGCCAATTTCGAGCTGTTCTCCTCGTCGCCCAAGAATTTCACAGTTGCTGTGAGTAATCGCTTTCCAACACGCGACTGGTCAAATGTGGGGCGATTCATAGCCGATGACAAACGAACTGTGCAAACGTTCGACCTGCATCCACATTTGTTTGGAAAGTTCGTTCGAGTTGACATTCACTCGCATTACAATTCGGAGCATTTTTGTCCGGTTTCGTTGTTTCGTGTCTACGGAACATCCGAATTCGAAGCCTTCGAGACTGAAGATCGTGCCGACGATCTGGATGAGTACGATGACGATATCACAGATCAGACACATCAAAAGCACGAGAATAACTTGTTCAAATCTGCAAGTGATGCTGTGCTGTCGATTGTGAAGAAAGCCGCTGAAGTTCTGGTCAAAACGAACTCAAATCGAACAGCGATGGAGATTAAGAGCGATAAGGGATGTTTTACTCCGTCGTCCGGCGAGTTTGCTTGCAATGAGTGCAAGGATACGTCCCTAGCGGCCAGAGTTAATTACATTCTGTCCTGCAAACACTCTCAACTCCTGAATATGCTGCGAGTGGAGCGTTTGAAAAGCGACATTCAAACATCCCAGATTTGTGCCAAAAGATTTAGCGTTAATCTTAATAGCCATTTAGACTGTAAGACCAGTGGACTGAACGAGAAGAGTAGTTATTTTTTGAGCTTGTTGCCGGACGATTATGTCGGCGCGTTGTGTATGCTTTTGGCCAATAAGAAGCGTGTGTCGCTAAACGATTCCTCCATGGATGTTAATTCTAGTGATGGTGATCAAAATGGAGAAATGTCTCTTAATCTGACCATTGACAAAAACAGCAGTGGCGGAGGAGGGTCTTTTGGAAGTCTCGACAAACTGCCTGACATTACGGAGGACGTCAAACGTAGACCAAATGTCGAGGATGAATTCTTGGGTGATTTGTCACTTCAAATTCCCCCACCCCCGCTTAAAGGTCAAGATGATGTCTCATCGACTGAGAGGAGTTTCGAAGAACCAGTAACAGTGTCATCGGAGACGCTCGATATAAATATATACAATTTGCCAGAAGGCATTGAGGAGAGACTGCCATCGATTGAAGCTCCTCCAGGGGATATAGTTAAGACTGACGAACAGAAGACAGACGAGCTAGCTACTGATGGAAGTTTTCCAACAAGAGGTGACCTCGATGTGCCCACAATTGTCAAACCATCAACACCAATGCCTGCTACAAGTTCTGAAGATTCAGCTGCGTCGTGGGACAACCTGGATACGCTGCTTTCTGAAAGCACTGCTAGTAACGGTGGAGTGGTTGTTGGTTCGAATCAAGGCACACAGCAGAGAATTCCAAGCGGACCGCATTCGGAGAGTGTTTTCATAAGACTGAATAATCGGATTAAGGTAAGTGCAGCACTGCGCCATGTTTCATGTCGTTATTTGAACATTCAATATCTTTTTAAGAAACCAACCGATATCGATAAATGAAGTGTTTTCACATAATATGGCCTCTAAGAATTCAGTTTTTCTTGTTGTCGAATCTAAGATCAGGCAAGTTGCTGTGTGTATTGCCCTATATTCAAATTTGTTTGCACTATTGCACCACTATTTCAATCGTACAGCGCAACTTTTTAACTTGATGCTAGTTCTGATTTAATTTTTAAATAACTGATGTTTGAAAGACATGTTTATTCAAGTCAATCGGTCGATAAATGTCGAAGTTATTCACTGTTTAAGTACCGAAATAAAACATGGCGCACTTGTTATATCAATTTTCTCTTGTCTTGTAGATTCCTCTGATGCAAAAAAATATCTTAAAATGCACGAAACACTGTCTGAGCAACATACTGCGCTCCCAAAAACACTTCAATCTAAATGCAAATCTCCCAACAAAATAATTTCGACACAATTGCCGAGCTCCAATTACCCTCATTTGCAATCAAATTGAGAAGGCCGACTCTGTGGGATATTCCCGCAAAACTGCAACAAACAAAAATCCTTCATGCAGCAACTTAACATTCCGCCCAACAAAGTTTTAGTTTAGACAAAAATAGAAACATTCGAAACGGAAACAGTCGATAAATTTCGTTTCTCTTTCTTCACACGAAGCCGAAGTCGTAATTTCAAGGAGAAATCCTCGCAAAGTGATATCACTTCTGGAACGAGGTTACTTTCGATTTCGATTATTATGTCTTTTATTTTCTTGTGTTGTTGTTCTCAAATCCTCCTATCTACTAGTCGGCCCTCCATAAGCCAAGCAAAATCAATGCCCTGCTCTATTTGTACTTTGCGTGCGAGGAGCTTCTCATCGAATAGATGTGGGCAAGGCAACCAATTTGAGGTATCGACTTAACAATTTCCCCACCCACACCTGCTTTTGAAAAGCTGCCAAAAAACTTTCCTAAATCCAATTCTCATTGAGTGTATTTCATTGCAGGCACTTGAGCGCAACATGTCGCTGTCGGGTCAGTATTTGGAGGAACTTAGTCGCCGCTACAAGAAGCAAGTTGAAGAACTCCAGCTTTCCCTAACGAAGACTGTCCGAGCTCTGGAAGATCAAAACCGACGTCACTCCGAGCAAGAACGTGAGCTTTTGGATAAAAACGCTCTGCTGAAGGACGAATTAGAAGAGGTGTCGCTGCGAGTTCATGCTTGCATAATCCTCATCATCTTTGTTGGCTCGTTTATGATTCTTTTGACAATTGTTGGAGTTGTTTGCTATCGAGCGATGACCAGGAATCTCTCGCCCAACAGCAAGCAAATGGAGAAACGAAAAACCACTCAGAAGAAACTCAATCGCCGAAAGTCATTTGATGACTTTTCCGACGCTTCGACGGGCAAGCAGAAGGTTCGTCGGCCAAGTGAAGAGGCAATGTTGATTCTGAAAGACTGTACCGCAGATAATTCCGCTCCCGAGAGTGATGTCAAGGTTCGTCAGCGAAAAGTGTCGGTTTTTTACGGACGAAAAGCAAGCCGAAAAGGAGAAAAACGTTCCTGGCCCGAAGTAAGTCAACCGGGAGTTTTTAATCCTGGCATTGAAGACCTGCCACCAGCTGAACCTGTCAACGCAGTTGTCCTCGAGGACGAAGAATACGACCAATTCAATGCAAGTGAATCGGATTCGGTTTGTACATCGGAGCGACAGCAAGCTGTGAATGGAAAGCCGAGAAAATTCACCAGCCTGTTCAATGGACGAGCTGGAAAGAAAACAAAGAAGAATAATACAGCCATTAAGCGTCAAGAATCAGCTCCTTCAAACATTGGCCATTTAACGACAGGCGACTCCTTCGACGAGAAGCTCATTCTCGATGAAGATGAAATCGAGAATTTCATTCCTGGAGCTGATTTGGCCTACAACGAATTCATGCCGGATGGGCCATCAGGCTATCATATTAACGACGGAGCTGTGAGTGCGAGTTCAGACGACAAACGTAAGAACAACAAGAAAACGCGAAGACTATCGTCGCCAGCTTTCTTCAAATCACCATTCAGCAAAAGCAGTAAAAAGTCAACACCCCATGAATCGACCAGCTGGGAATGGTATTGGTCGAAAAAGGCATCATCGGCGTCTGCATCATCGACAACATCTAGTCAGAATATCGTCGGCGGCGGCAGTAACGGAGGAAACTTTCTGAAGACGACCAAAGTCAATGGCACAGCTGCGGCTTCATCACACAATGGTCAGCCATCGCCGGCGTCGTCTCTCTCCGAGATTCTACCAAACAGTGGTCAAGGAAGCAGTGATAATTCATTTCGAATTCTCGAAGAGGCTATCAACACATCGACACTTGGATCGGCGGCGGCGATGTCACTAAGCAGTAATGGTAATAGTGGCGGCGGAAGCCATAGCGGCAGTAGTGCTGGTAGTAATAGAAGCTCGAAAAAAAGTCACACATTCAATAAACTATTCAAGAAGGTCTTTTGAATAATGTGTGTGTGGTCTTTTGTTTGTTTCTCGTTTCCGTTTTATGTTTGTGTCTGTTCAGCTTACCATTTTGCTCCTGCTATGTGTGTGTTTGATTTGGTTATTTTAATTGTTGTATTGTGCGAGCGCTTAATTTGATTTGGACGATAAATATTGTTGTTACGTATTATTATTAATTAGAATTAATTGAAGATCCTGTGGAGTTTTTTTTTTTAATTGTTAAAATATATTGATGAAATGTTTTCTTTACATTTTAATTTGAAATTATAAGAGACTGGATTTACTCAAACGTTAAGGAAGCATTTAATTTCTATTTTTTATTGAATCTAAGAAGAAAGCAAGAGTCAACATAGTTTTTGAAGTAGTTTCTGAGTTTGATTGACTGACAACAAGTAATTTTGTCAATAAGAAGCACACTTTATCGTGCTCCATTACTTATTCCTTAAGACATATTTCTGCAAAAGTATTCAATTTAGTTAAACTGGAAACCTTGTTGTAAAGGGTGTTTTTTTTAGAGGGATAGAACTGTAAATTGCAATAAAACAACGATGGAATATTCGATTGACATGATTTTTTATTTATTCGAAAGATAATCTTGTGGCGGTCTTTCAATAAATCGATTGTGGCACGAGCTGTGTGACATGTTGCGCCGTCTTGTTGGAACCACAGCTCCTGGACATCATGATTGTTTAATTCAGGAATGAAAAAGTTAGTAATCATGGCTCTATACCGATCACCATTGACTGTAACGTTGTGGCAATCATCGTTTTTGAAGAAGTACGGACCAATGATTCCACCAACCCATAAAGCACACCAAACAGTCAGTTTTTCTGGATGTAACGGTGTTTCGACATACACTTGAAGATTAGCTTCACTCCAAATGCGGTAGTTTTGTTTGTTGACGTAGCCATTCAACCAGAAGTGCGCTTGTTCGCTAAACAAAATTCGCTTATGAAAATCGGGAACAACGGCCATCTCGTTTTGGCCCAATCGAAGAATCTGCGCCTTGCTTGATGATCGTTTGGCTTCAATTCTTGTACGAGTTGGATTTTGTAAGCACTCAAACCAAGATCCTTCCGCAAAATCTTCCAGTGGATGGACCCAGATTCAATTCCTGTGCTCGATGGCGGATGGACTCATTCGGGTCTTCGTCAATGCTACGCTCTACAGTAGCAATAGCTTCTTCTGTACGCACCGTACGGCGTCTCTGGGGATGCGAGTTTTCAATTAGAGTAAACGTGGTGCGAAAACGTTCCATGGTTAATCGAATTAACTGCTCTGATGGACGTATTCCGCACAGAACCATTATTTTCGAAATAAAATTGCACAATTTGCAAGCGTTGTTCAGGCGTGAGTCTATTCATGATGAATTGCCAAACCAAACTGAGAATAAATCACTTGACAACTGTTAAATCGTCGCCGTCTTGAAAAGTGATGCCAACTTAAAGTTCTATACCTCGAAAAAAACACCCTTTATAACCAACTTGTTTTTGACTATTAAAGAAGTTAAAAGTATGACTTTGTCAGTTAAGTCTTTCGTTTAAAGAAGTGGTGGCATTTCATAGAGCCAATGGATTGGAAGTTCTCACTTAGCTAGTAAATAAATAGAGTGGCGTGACAGCTCTAGAAGAGCCAAGGCCTAAGTGGCTTATTACTCATCAACAAATCTCTAAGTGCGTGTGAAAAAATTGAGGGGACCTACAATTAACGCCGATTCCGAACGGCAAATATGAAAGGCAATTTTTTCATGACAGATTGATAACTTTGGAACTGTTGTCAGTTCTTCGGAAGAGGCAGCACCACTGAAAAATGAATTAAAAACATTTAAGGTATGAGTAGGATTCGAAGACACGCGTTCTGCGTAACACCAATGCACATAACCACAACGCAATGGGCAATACTTAGCTAGTTAGGTTAGGTTAGGTTAAAGTGGCTGCGGATACAGAATCCACACGCTTAGGCCAAAAGAAAAGGCCCATTGTGATACCACATGAATCTAGAGAATTACTTCTTACTAGTCGAACCATTTTGAGCTTTTTATAAAGCGAAGCAGATATTTGATATCCTTATTAGCTAGTTCACTGGGATTATCATAAAAGTACTCTCCCAAATGCAAGTGCAGAGAAGGTGAGAGATTGTTTCTTCTTCTTCCTCGTCCATACAGCTCCTGCAGAAGTCATTTGAGGCTACACCAAGTCGTATTGCGTGTCTGCCTAAGACAGTGTCCCGTAAGGACACCTATTAGGGAGCTAATATGAAGTCTGCTTTGAGATAACAAGTCTTTAGAGCGCTTTAGGTCCAGTGAAGGCCATATGAGTTTTGTGGCTGTGCACGTTGGTAAATTGTGCCACCTAGAGTTTGTTATCGTGATGTCTCTGTGGCCCGGCACCCAACAGAGGTAAATGTTAAATTGCTGCACCATATCCATAAGAGACGATCGACAATCGAGGGCCGTTTGAGATTTGGTTGAGACACCGTCGAGAGATTTAATAGCAGCCTGACTGTCAGAGAAGATGCGGATATCAGAAGTTGATATCACGTTTTCTCTTAGCCAGGAGAGTACCTCTTTGATCGCTAAAATTTCCGTTTGGAAGACGCTACAATGATTAGGGAGGCGGAATGAGATGCTTAGACTAAGCTTTTCTGAGTACACACCACTGCCAACTCCATCATTTGTCTTGGATCCATCTGCATAAAAATGAAAGCTTTTGTCATTCAGGAGTTTTTTTTTTATTATCTTGTAGCCGTAGCGTAATGGTTATGTGTGTTGAAGGTTACATAGAAGGCGTGGGTTTGAATCCTACACATACCTCAAACGTGTTTATTTCATATTTCATCGGTATTCTTGCGAAGTACTGACAAAACTTCATTTGTTGTGGAACATTGCTTCGCAACTCAGCCGTTCGCACTCGGCGTAGGTCCTGTCAATTCCTTACACGCTCTTAAGGCATTTTTAAAGAATATAATACTTCATCGCTATTAGTAAAAGCCGTGTCCGTGGCTTAGTGGTTATGTGCGTTGACTGCTAAGCAGAACGTTGGGGGTTCGAATCCTACTCGTGCCCATAAAAAATTTTATTTTCATCTTTCACAGGCACTGCCTCTTGCGAAGAACTGACAAAACTTACAAGAGTATCAATCTGTCATGAAAAATTGCTTCTCAAATTTGCCGTTCGGAATCGGCCTTAAATTGTAGGTCCCCTCAGATCTTCACACGCACTCAGAGAATTGTTGATGAGAGTAAGCCACTTAGGCCTTGGCTCTTCATTCTTCAAGAGCTGTCGCGCCACTCTATTTACTTTATTTTTTATAATTATTAAAAAGGCTCTCTTTGGTATAACCTGTCCAATATAACCAAACATCGACATCGATGTACTGCATCCATAAAAATTGTCTAGCAAGTGAAATATGCCACAAGTCTCTGGGATCTTAGTGACACTATGTTGAACTCCAAAGATGTCGAAATTCCCGAAAACCTTATCATGGTAAAGCCTAACACAAAGTAGTTTAAATTATTTCAAATACTTTAACATTCAAGACCAGCATTATTTTTTTAACTTCCTTTTAGCTTTAGTTTTGCTATTTGAACTTGAATACCTAATCCGTCTCTTATTGCAATTTCTATTTTGTTTATTCGCCCAACATTGATTCATTTAAAGCCTAATTTTCCTTATTTCATTGGCTTCCAAGCCTAGTTCATACTTGTGAATTGAAGAGCTCTTGTTTAATCCGAAATTAAACCGGCACTGTGTTCCTTTAAAGCTCCTCCGTTCTAGTATGCTTAAATTACAAGTCATGCGATAGTGCTTCGGTTAACCAACTCGCAATAGAAAACAACAGGACGATGATGTTTGTCTTTTGATTGAAGCATTTTATAAGAATGCAAAAAGAACAAAAGGACGTGGATTAAAAACAGAAAGTTTCAAGAACAGTTTTGCAAACGTTTTTTAACTGAAAACTTGTACCAACTCGTTTGCAAATTGACTAGTGTAAAGGACAAAAAGATTGTACAAGCAAACTTGTCAAGCATGCTGTTGTGTGTTAAGCGACCTAAAGCAGGGATGCAATCGCCTAACGCAGTTGTTCACTATAACTTTTTTGATAGTCGTTTTTGATTATCAACTTTATTTTTCTCTGTGGAATGTGATCAATGAAACAATTTGAGTTTTCGGCAGCACCTACAATAATGTCATTTTGCTGAGCAAAAGCAATTATTTTGATTATCAACCACCAGCTTGGCCTATTCAAGAATTGTTCAAGTTTGTTTACTTAAGCTAAGTATACACGATTGGAAGATCTTCCAATATTGGCAGATTTTTCAAAACAAATTTTCACCAATTTTTATAAACACCCAATTTTTTGTCTCAAAACTGACAGAAAAAAAATTGATATCATTTGATAGAAAATTGGCAATTGAAAGCTCATTGGTTGCTGTTGGAAGACATTTGACATATCGGCCAATATTGGAAGATCTTCCAATCGTGTATACTTAGCTTTACTTATCCGGCTCACAATCCATGAAAGATCTCAACCTGAGTTATTGCAGCCTTCCATCGTGAACGATCCCTCGCATGCACTCTCCAGTCGTCGAAACCAAACGCTCTGGCATCCGCAGTCACTTGATCCTTGTACCGTACGTTCGGTCTCCTTGCTGTCCTGAACCTGGGGGCTGGGATGAGAAGACTTTCTTGGCTGGAGTGTTGTCGTTCATTCCCTCGATGTGGCCGAGCCAATGTAGTCGTCTTTTCTCGGCCTTCTGGACTACATCCACATCTTGGTACAGCTCATACAGTTCTCTTTCGAAAGTGCCCAGTATCAATTCCCCTTTTTTACTTATCGCCCAGCACTCGGCGCGCCGTAGAGTAGGTCTAGTAAAATCAAAGTTTTGTAGGTATAGCAGACACTATGCCTTTCGAGTGAGGAGTTTCGAACCCAGTTGTTTGGCTAAACCGAAGCAGCAGCTGTTCGCTAGGGTAATTCTTCTTCGGATCTCCACTAAGGTGTCGGTCGTTTGTGGAATAAGCTCTTGGCGGTGGATGCTTTCATAAAAAGCTTTGAAGTCGATGAAAAGGTGGTGGGTTTCGACTTGGTCTTTTCCAGGATCTGCTTTAGTGTGAATATTTGGTCTATCGTTGTTCTGCCTGGCCTAAAGCCACACTGTTAAGTACCGATAATTGTGTTGCAGAACGGTTTAAGACGCTCACACAGTACGTTGGATAAGCTTTGGAATCCAACATTAAGCAGGGATATGCCACGGTAGTTTTTGCATGACATCGGATAGCCTTTTTTGTAGATGGAGCATATGGAGCTTATCGACCAGTCAGTGGGCATGCATTCTTCCTCCCACACGTTGTTGATGACTTGGTGCATGCGGTTCATCAAAACTTCTCCATATTTAAAGAGTTCCGCAGGTATGCCATCCGACCCGGTGGACTTGTTATTTTTTAGCTTTTGGATGGCTCTTTCTACCTCTTCTGTGCTGGGGGCTGAGAATGGGTCTTCATTAACTGGTCTTGCTTCTCTTTCGTCATTAGATCGCTCGGCATTTTGCGCATTCAGCAGCTGTTGGAAGTGCTGCTTGAAAACATCTAATTGCTTCGGTGACTAGATTTTTATCACTGTTTCAAAGAGCCTGTGTACCGGTTCTGAAACCAGAAGCTAATTGCTTCGACCTTTTAAAGAAACGCCGCTTTGAGCTGAGAAACTGTTCTTGGAAGAATAATACCATACGATTCGATTCAAAAGTAATGATTATTGAAATTTAGGAAAAAAATATATTTTTTTTTATTTCTTGGCTTATCATCATCCTCATACCCCATCCACTCCCAATTGCCATTTTACTTGCTTAACCCTCTAATGGAGTCGCATTTTATTTTTAACTTAAACATTTAATTTTGTTGTTATTAAGTTTTATGTTGCATTGTTTTGCTTACTTAAAAAATAAAATAAAATATTTAACTTAAGAACCTAACACATTTGTTATTACTCGCACAAACAAACAAAAACTTTTAAATTTAAACAAAACAAGTGTTTTCTTTTCTTTTTCCTTTAGATAAACCATAAGAACTGTTTGTGGGCAACTGAAACGCCTCTGACAAAAAATGTGATTAATAAAATTATTAGAGTTTTTGTTTCATAAAAATGATAACTCGCATAATACAGAAAAAAAAAGTTAAAAATTGAAATTGTTTACTGAAAACAACGTAGCGTAATATTAGATAGTTAAGGCTTAGAAGGACAAGTGAAACATAAGAAACTGAATGTTAATTAATGTTAGTTAAACTACAAATAAAAGTTATAATCCAATGATTTCTTAACAAAGAAAAAAAAACAACAACAACTTATCTGCAACATTTATAAATTGTATTTTAGTTTCCTTAATATATTTAGGCCGTGTGCGAATTCAGTTAAAAATGGGTTAAAACCTGACGTATGTTAAATTTTGACACTTCGCATTGAATGAAAATGTGTTAAAATTAGACTAGCTGCGGAGCAGGTTAAAATGCCGTGGCTCATATTTTAAAAAATTCACATATTTCACCTCAGAGTAATAATGGGACAAAAATATAAATAGATAGATTTTCTTTATTACAAAATACAAACATTAAGTTTACATAATATACAGGGTGATTCACGAGCGTTGTTCCAAAAAGCTAGAGTGTGTAGGTTGAGTTGAGAAAAGAAAAAAATCGTATGGGAGGGGGGGGAGTCTATTCCCGGCCCGTTTAGCCGGGAGGGACAATTTTCTGAAAAATTGACTTATTTTGTTTAAGAAAATATTAAAAATTAACGGCTACGTTTACAACACCGTGCTATACCTTTCTGAAAAGCCAAAAACTTCTTCTTTCACTTTGTTTTTAAATTAAATTGTTTTAAGCAGGTGGCCATGGTTCAGAGGATAGAGTAGTAGATTGCTAAGCCGAACGCTACGGGTTCAAACCCCAGCTTCAGCAGCATTCTTTTTCTACAAAAATTGCCAGCTTATCTGAGGCCACCTGTGCGATAACATGAGACAATACAAATCTAAGTCTCCTCCTCTGAGCCACGTAGGTTTCTGTTATGTGTGCTTTCTTTCTATGTGTCTATCTGTCTCTCTCTGTTGTATGTCTTGTTCTGTTCCAGCCGATGGTCTCAGTCACCAGTGCTGCTATGTGTCTGTAGTTCGTTACATTTATGTGCGAAGTACTGTGAAATGTAATGTAATGTAAATTGTTTTAACGAATAGTTAAAAAAAAAAAAAAATTCAAACTCAAAATTTTCAAAAAAAAAGCAAAAAAAACATTGATGAAATAGAAGTAGTTTTATTTGCATCCTAAATCAATTGACTAAAATAGCCCGCTTACAAAGAAGCAAAAAAGAATCAATACCAAAAAATTAGTCACACAAAAAAAAATACAGAGTATACATATCTGTGGTCACAATCCATAACCGCTTAAGTCGAGTTAGGTCGTAAATGACTTATTGATGTAGCCTTGTTAAGAAAATTAAAGTCTATCGTCACTCAAAATTTTAGATCTGTATCTTTTCTTAAACGAAAGTTATAAACAAAAAACCTAACAGCTTAAGTCAGTTTTTTAAAAATGTCATAAGCGAAAAAGACTTAACTTGAAAAATATATGATTTTTCATAACGGCGGTTTCATAACTTAAGTTAAGTTTTTTAAGTATAAATATTTAGATTTGCCATAAAAACCTATCTCAAGATAAACTACTATGATCTAGATAAAAAAAAAAAAAAATTGCCATAAAATCATAAGTTGAGTTAGGAAAGCTTTTGTCTTCCCATATTTTAAAATTGTATTTTTTTCTATTTCTTAACTCAAGTTAGGCTGTTATTCCCCAATGCAAAATAAAAAAATAATTTTCCTAACTTGAGTTAGGCTGTTATGGAAAATTAAATTTTAGATTTTTAGTGCACCTAACTTAAGATAGGTTGTTATGGCATCCTCCATTCTAGTAATTTCAAAATAATACCTCGAGTTAGGCTGTTATTCCGTATTTGAATTTGAAAAATCGCGAATCTAAGTAGACATAGGTTTTTCTGTCTCGAATAAATTAAATTCAAAGTCGTGGGGAGATGAGTCATAACTTGATTTAGGCTTGTTGTGACCGGTCGCATCCAAACAAAACAAATAGTTAAACATTTAAAAGTGAGTTATTTATTTAAAAAGTGATTGTAAAAATAAAAGTGTGTGAATTGAAAAAAAAAAACAGAATAAAATGTCGAGCAGAGCGAAGAAACTCGCAGAACGTGCCGTTAGTTAATGGTTTTTTATTATAATTCTAATGATGTGTGATATACATTTACATTATATTTTAACAAGATGTTTTACGTATAAATACTTATTTAAGGTGGCACTACAGTCCGGTGTGGACTTGGACCTCTAACAACAGTCTCCGCCAGTCAGCTCGGTCCCTAGCTAGCTGTCTCCAGTTTTGCACTCCAAGTTGATTGAGGTCCTCTTCCACTTGTGTGCGCCACCTGAGTCGCGGCCTTCCTCTCCTTCTGCGTCCCTCGGGAATAGTGTCGAAGGCTTTTCCGTTCCGGAGCATTGGTGTCCAAGCGCTCTAAATGACCGAGCCATCTGAGTCTCTGGACCTTGACCCTTCTGGCTAGGTCCACATCGTTGTACAACCCGTAAAGTTCGCTGTTGTTTATTCTTCGCCATTCCCCATCAATACACACGGGGCCAAAGATGACCCGAAGAATTTTCCTGTCGAAGCAGCCTAACGCACATTCATCCGATTTTGTTAGGGTCCATGCTTCTGCACAATATAGCAGGACAGGGATGATGAGGGTGTTGTACAGTTTTACCTTAATTGCTCGAGATAGGGCTTTTCCTTTCAGTTGGTTTCTTAGCCCAAAGAAACAGCGATTAGCAAGAGTAATTCTTCGTCTTATCTCAGCGCTGGTGTTATTGCCCGTGTTAATAGCGGAGCCTAGGTAGACAAACTCCTTAACTACTTCGAAGTTGTATGCGTCTATTGTGACGTTCTGTCCGAGCCTTCGATGTTGGGTGTCCTTACTCGAAGATGTAGCATGTACTTCGTTTTTCCCTCATTTACCGCTAAACCCATTTTTGCCGCTTCTGTCTCAATTCTCACAAAGGCGCCATTGACATCACGTTGTGTTCTTCCCATTATATCAATATCGTCGGCGTACGCGAGAAGTTGAACAGATTTATAGAAGATAATGCCTCTGGTGTTGACGGTGGAGTTTTGGACTATCTTCTCAAGAACGATGTTAAAGAAATCGCACGACAGTGCATCGCCTTGTCTGAATCCTTTTTTGACGTCGAATGATTCCGTAAGCTCATTGCCAACCTTGATAGAGCAGCGTGAGTTCTCTATCGTCATTTTGCACATGCGAACGAGCTTGGCAGGGATGCCAAAACTAGACATGGCTTTATACAGTTCGTCTCTGTAGATGCTGTCATACGCGGCCTTAAAATCAATGAAGAGGTGGTGGGTATCGATTTGGAGTTCATAGGTTTTTTCCAGGATCTGCCGCAACGTAAAAATTTGGTCGATGGTAGACTTTCCTGGCCTGAAGCCACATTGATAAGGACCAATCAGATTGTCGACGAAAGGCTTCAGACGTTCACATATTACGCAGAGACGATCTTGTAGGCGATGTTAAGCAGACTGATTCCTCTGTAGTTTTGCGCAGTTTAGAGGATCTCCCCTTTTCAGGATCGGGCAAACAATGCTGAGGTTCCATTCATCGGGCATGCATTTCTCCGACCATATCTTACAGATGATTTGGTGCATGCTCCTATCTAGATCGTCACCTGCGGCTTTGAACAGCTCGGCAGCTAGACCATCTGCCCCAGCGGCTTTGTTGGATTTCAGCCGTGATATTGCTGTTTTCACTTCTTCTAGGTCGGGTTCACGGAATTGTTGGCTATCATCGTGTATGATAAAAGGCTCCTGTCTGACGGCGGGGTTCTGTTCGTCGTCGCCGTTATACATGGTCTAGAGAAGTGGTCTTTCCAAATCCCCAGCACTGACTGCGGTTCTACTATGATGTTCCCTTGGTGATATCTGCAGGCATCGGTTCTTGCTCGATGACCTTGAGCCAGCTGTTTTACCTTCCGATAAAACCTCCGAACTTCATTCCTGCTGTTAGCGCTCTCAACATCTTCGATCTGACGCTTCTCATGCTCTCTCTTTTTTCTCCTGAGAAGCCGGCGTTCTTCTCTCCTCTTTTGCTCGTAGAGCTCACGAGCAACTCTTGTCCTTCTTTGCAGCGCCCGCCACTTTGTATGCCTCCTGCTCTGCCTGCATTCTTCGTCAAACCAGGGGTTTCGTTTTGGTGGCTGTGTGAAACCCAGCACATAAGAGGCGGCATCTCTAACTGCATTCTGGCAATGTTGCCACTGGTCTTCGATACTTGATGTTGGCGGCATACGACTCCTTAAGAGGTTACTTGACACTCGATCAGAGAAGGATCTGGCGATCTCTTGTGATTGTAGTCGTCCAACGTTGTTTTGGCCGTTGTCGGGGTATTCGTAGCACTACCTTGGCTACGACGAGGTAGTGGTCCGAGTCGATGTTGGCTCCTCGGAAAGTTCGAACATCTAGAATGCTGGAAAAGTGCCTCCCGTCGATCGTAATGTGATCAATCTGGTTGACGGTTGATTGATCAGGAGATCTCCATGTACCTTTATGGATGTTGAGATGTGGGAACCAGGTGCTTGCTACCACAACATTTCGCCCCGCAGCAAAATCGATCAGCCTGAATCCGTTGTCGGAAGTGGTGTCGTGCAGGCTGTGCTTTCCGACTCTTCTTCCAAAGATGCCTTCTTTTCCCAGCTTTGCGTTAAAATCGCCGAGAACATTGGTCATATGTATTGTCGAGGAGCTCGTAGAATTCGTTTTTGGTGGCGTCCTTTTTCTCTTCTGTGGGGGCATGCGTGCATATTAAGCTAATGTTGCCGAATTTAGCCTTGATTCGGATCGTCGTGATGCGTTCGCTTACGCATTTGAAGCTCAAGACTTTTTGCCTGAGTCTGCTTCCCATGACGAATCCGCATCCAAAGAGTCGCTGTTGTTGCTCTCGGTAACAATCACCATAGTAGATGTCGCAGTTTTTCATCCTCCTTTTGCCCGGTCCATCCCATCGCATTTATCTTATCTTAAAATCATGGTGTTTAAAACATTGTTTAAAACACTGGTTTAAAAAAGCTTAACTCGGCATAAACTCTTTTATCGCGACATTTCACTGAAGGCAAAACGGCCTAACTGCATATAGACAAATAAGTAATTAAACTTTAAAGTACCATAACAGCCTAACTCAATTTAAGAAATTTGTTTGAAAAAAATATACATAGCAAAACAACTTAACTGCAGATATGTAATTTTTTTTTTATTTCGCAATAAGCCATAAGAGCTTAAGTGTTATTTTCTTAAATAACTCTTTAAAAAAAAAATCGAATCGTTATTTACTCTTCACACAGGATAAAAGAGTACCCCTTCTATTTTTTTGCACTCAAAAAACTGAAATATTACAAGTTTCCTAATCCCAGTGAATTTTTGAAACTTTAAACTGCTCTCCTGAAAAGTATGAAAAATAGACTTAAGCGGTTATGGCTTGTGGCCACAGATATATCGGAGGGCCTGCCGATCAACCTTTGTCTCAAATTATATTTACAACACCTTCACCATGAAACAATTTTTCGCACACATAAGAATTAAATATGATATAGAAACATGCTTAACATTGAAATACTACAGCAAACAGAGAAAGAGATTAGTCAAACAGAAAGAGAGACTAAAATTTTTGCTCAAGTGTAGAGAATATGGAATCATGCCTAAACACATAAAAGACACAACATCCAAGGTTAAAAATAATTTCACATCACAGAAAATATCAAAACAACTCTCAACAATAGAAAATAATTTTCACACAAAAATCC
Source organism: Sphaerophoria taeniata (assembly GCA_943590905.1). Taxonomy (NCBI): domain Eukaryota; kingdom Metazoa; phylum Arthropoda; class Insecta; order Diptera; family Syrphidae; genus Sphaerophoria; species Sphaerophoria taeniata. The sequence continues at coordinate 92,918,345 of OX016540.1, forward strand.
TTAACTTGGAAATAAAACAAACAAATACATCCATAAACACCACAACAAAAAACATATTCCACTTCCACACCGAAAATCAAATAAAGAGAACATTAAACGAAATAGAGTACAAGACTTTCATTACAAAGCAAACCCTTCTACACAATCAAATAGCACTCAATATACAACAAACACATAAATCAAAAATCCAAAAACTAAAGGAAAATCATATAAACAATCTAGGAATTGTTTTTGTAGAAGAATGGTTTGTCAACAAAACGGAAATTGAATTTCCAATCGAAAGCAAATGGCTATTGTCACTTGGAGAGAAATTCGCGATTCCAATTACCAACAAAAACTTTTCACCAATACATGTTATAGCTGACATAGAACAAAGCATCAGAATTCAGAACTCAGAACAATCGAAGATGAAAGAGAAAGAGAAATAGCAAGATCCACTATATCCCACAAAATAATACAACATAAGAGAAACATAAGAAATAGCACAGTAGACAAATTTATAACAAAAGTGTACCAAAAAACAAAAAAAAATTTACACACTTATAAAGATGTTATTATTATAACAAAAGCGGACAAAGGAAATAAAACAGTGATTATGTACAAGGAAGATTATGACAACAAAATGGCGGAATTACTTGATGATAGAAACACATACAAAACCATACGATCAGATCCAACACAGAAACTACAAACAGTTAACAATGAAATAGTGAACGATCTTTATAAAAACAATTATATTGACAAATTTCAGAAAAACAAATTGTACTCATCAGCAGGAATTGCACCAAGACTTTATGGACTACCAAAAATACATAAACCAAACCTTGCACTCAGACCAATCTCATCTTCGACAAACGTTCCATGCTATGAACTCGCAAAACATGTTGGAACAATTTTAAAGACCATAATTTCCGACAAATATAACATCAAACATTGTTTTGCGCTGAAAGAAAAGTTAAATGAAATCGAAATAGAAAATGATGACAAACTCGTTTCTTTTGACGTTGTTTCACTGTTTACTAACATTCCGACATACTTGGCAATAAAAATAATAATGAAACAGTGGGACAAAATACAAAATTCAACAAAAATTCCAAAAAAAGATTTTCTAAAAATTTTGCAATTTTGCCTCAAGGACAACAATTATTTTCAGCATGGAAATAAAATTTACAACCAAACATTTGGAATGCCGATGGGAAACCCGTTATCACCTACAATAGCTGACATAATCTTAGATGACCTACTTGACAGTGCAACGAATGTTCTTGATTCTAACAACATCAAAATAAAATGTCTTTCAAAATATGTTGACGACATTTTCGCAATTGTGAAAAACCAAGACATAACTAAAATACTGGAAACACTCAACAATTATCACACAAAAATACAATTCACAGTTGAAACAGAACAAAATAATAGTCTACCCTACCTTGATGTTCGCATTCATAAAAATGACAATAAATTAATTTTCAATTGGTATTCAAAACCAACTGCATCTGGAAGAATGATGAATTACTTATCAACACAACCGACAACACAAAAAATAAATACAGCAAAAAGTTTTATAAACAAAGTTTGGAAAATCAGCGACAAAAGCTTCCAAGAAGACAACATCAAAACCATAAAAAATATTCTAACAATGAACAATTATCCGGTATTCATCATAAATAGTTTGATAAAGAAAAAAGAAACAGAACATAAACAATCAATAGAACCACATCAAAAACAAAAGGATGGCAACACTAAATATTACAGCTTGCGATATATTCCCAACTTAACAGACAACAAAACCATACATAGAGCCATAAAAAACAACAATGCGTCATACGCACACAAGCCAAACCAAACTTTGACAAAACTCTTTACAAACAAAATAACACCGATCGCAAAAGAATAACAACACAATGTTATTTATCAAATTGAATGCAACGGAAAAGAAGGAAAAAATTGCAATCTCATATACATCGGCACAACAAAGAGACAACTGGAGAAGAGAATAGCAGAACACAAGGCAGACGTAAAGAAGAGAAAGGGGACGACGGGACTATCACAGCATATGATCGAGAGTGGACACATACCAAACTTTGAAAACACTACCATAGGCGTTTTTCTTTTTTGCATCTGAACAGAGCTTGAACTGTCAAACGAAAAATTGTGTTTCTTTTTTAGTTCAGAGTGTTCAGAGCATCAAAGTTGTGTTACTTTTTTTCCTTCAGAGCACTGATTCTGAGTGTTCAGAGTTCGACTGACGCGCTCAGAAAAAAGAGACCGAGCATAATGAACGAAATGCTGAGCGCAAGGGTGTTTTTCTCAAAACAATTGAAATGGCGGAGGAAACAAGTCGCTCAGGCAAAGATTAAGTTTTATTTTGAATAATTAATGAAATATTTTATTTATTAATAAAAAAAAATGTTAATTTCAGCTTTCAAAAATACGAAGTGTCGATGTCTGAACTAAAAATGCTCAATTGCATTTCAAAATGAAATCCGAGCGTTCAGAAAATGTTCAGAGCTTCATTTGTTCAGAGCGTGTTTAGCGAGCTCTGAACACTCAGAGTTCGGAGCTCTGAACTAAAAAAGAAAAACGCCTCATACTTGACAAAGAAAGAAAAATAAACACAAGATTCACATTAGAGAGCTTACGTATACAGCAAAACTTGACGAGAACGATGAATACGAAAGAAGATAGGGACAATACAATAGTAAGCTACGCTCTTGCTTTACAAAAATAATCTAGTCTGTGATAAACTGATAAGTAAATCAGCTGTGTTGTCTACACTGCAAGAATTTTCTGTTTCATTAAAAGTTTGTTTATTTGTTGTTAATTTATTCAATTTGTATTTAATTTATTTATTTATTTATTGTGTAGTTTCGATATTAACATATGTAACGCAACAAAAATAATCTATTTTCAATATTTCAAAATGTGAGTTTAAATTTTTTTTTTTATTTCTTATATATGTAAATATTTATATATACAGGGTGATTCACGAGCGTTGTGCCAAAAAGCTAGAGCGTGTAGGTTGAGTTGAGACAAGAAAAAAATCGTATGGGAGGGGGGGGTCTATTCCCCCCCGTTTAGCCGGGAGGGGCAATTTTCTGAAAAATTGACTTATTTTGTAAAAAAAAATATTAAAAATCAACGGCTTAGTTTACAACACCGTGCTATACCTTTCTGAAAAGCTAAAAACTTCTTCTTTCACTTTGTTTTTAAAATAAATGGTTTTAACGAACAGTTTTAAAAAAATAAATTTTCAAACTAAAAATTTTCAAAAAAAAAGCCAAACAAAATTTTTTGAACTAATTTTTTTCAAAATTTTATGTAATTAAGTACTAATTTTGTTTTGAAATTTCAATGTCTTTGTTAATTTTTAGTCGAAAACAGAAAACCGGATGCAAAAATGTCTTTTCGTTTTTGAGAAATTAAAAAAGAACCAAAACCACTTTTTTCTAAGAAAATCTTTGTTTTTATTTTTACCTATCTGGACTTTTAGTATAATTTACTAGTTTAATTTATAAATTTAATTTTTTGTAATTGGAGTTTTATGAGGACTCCATAAATAAGAAAAGTATTGGATTTTCCCTGGATTAATCATTTTGTTCATTGAAAACGTCTGCCATTGACCTTTCACTTCTAGCTCTCCGTGCTCTCGTCGGCGTATTCTTGAAAACATGCTACGACTTGGGCGCCATCTATTGGGATATCTTTCAGCGAAGAGTCTTTCAGCTTCCCGATCTCGACAACAAGTTAAACCGTAGCAGAAGTTCCTGTCCGCTTAATCTTCTCGAGCTTATGAGTTTGTTATTGTTATGTGCTGATGAGTTAATATTTTAATTGTAAATGGTTGTTTAGTAAATATGCGATACCTTTTATTTACCTTAAAGTTTTTAATTGTTTTTTCATTCAAGAAAAATTGCGGTTTAATTATCTTAAGCCCCTAGCAGGTAGAACTCTTCGCCGGCGAGTGGCCGCGGCCCCAGGGATAGTAAAAAAAAATTGCAGGTCAGTTTTAAGACGTTATCAATGAACAAAATGGTTAATCCAGGGATAATGTAATACTTTTCTACTTTATTGAGTCCTCATAAAACTTCAATTACAAAAAAATAAATTTATAAATTAAACTAATAAATTAAACTAAAAGTCCAGATAGGTAAAAACAAAAATAAACATTTTTTTTAGAAAAAAGTGGTTTTGGTTTTTTTTCAATTTCTCAAAAACGAAAAGACATTTTTGCATCTGGTTTTCTGTTTTCGACTAAAAATTAACAAAGACATTGAAATTTTAAAACAAAATTAGTACTTAATTACATAAAATTTTGAAAAAAATTAGTTCAAAAAATTTTTTTTGGCTTTTTTTTTGAAAATTTTGAGTTTGAAAATTTATTTTTTTAAAACTGTTCGTTAAAACCATTTATTTTAAAAACGAAGTGAAAGAAGAAGTTTTGAGCTTTTCAGAAAGGTATAGCACGGTGTTGTAAACTAAGCCGTTGATTTTTAATATTTTTTTTTACAAAATAAGTCAATTTTTCAGAAAATTGCCCCTCCCGGCTAAACGGGGGGGAATAGACCCCCCCCTCCCATACGATTTTTTTCTTGTCTCAACTCAACCTACGCGCTCTAGCTTTTTGGCACAACGCTCGTGAATCACCCTGTATATTTATTAAAATATAATTAAAGACACCCCTGAAGAAGTCGTGGAATATCGACGAAACGTCGGGAAAGATGAAATAGAAGTAGTTTTATTTGCATCCTAAATCAATTGACTAAAATAGCCCGCTTACAAAGAACCAAAAAAAAACATTTTTGAACTAATTTTTTTCAAAATTTTATGTAATTAAGTACTAATTTTGTTTTAAAAATTCAATGTGTTTGTTAATTTTTAGTCGAAAACAGGAAACCGGATGCAAAAATGTCTTTTCGTTTTTGAGAAATTAAGAAAAAACCAAAACCACTTTTTTCTAAAAAATTTTTGTTTATATTTTTACCTATCTAGACTTTTAGTTTAATTTATTAGTTTAATTTATAAATTTAATTTTTTGTGATTGGAGTTTTATGAGGACTCAATAAAGTAGAAAAGTATTGGATTTTCCCTGGATTAATCATTTTTTTTCATTGATAACGTCTGCCATTGACCTTTCACTTCTAGCTCTCAGTGCTCTCGTCGGCGGATTCTTGAAAACATGCTACGACTTGGGCGCCATCTATTGGGATATCTTTCAGCGTAGAGTCTTTCAGCTTCCCGATCTCGACAATAAGTTAAACCGTAGCAGAAGTTCCTGTCCGCTAACTCTTCTCGAGCGTATGAGTTTGTTATTGTTATGTGTTGATGAGTTAATATTTTAATTGTAAATGGTTGTTTAGTAAATATGCGATGCCTTTTGTTTACCTTTTGGTTGTTAATTGTTTTTTCATTCAAGAAAAATTACGGTTTAATTATCTTAAGCCCCTAGCAGGTAGAACCCTTCGCCGGCGAGTGGCCACGGCCCCAGGTATAGTAAGAAAAAATTGCAGGTCAGTTTTCAGACGTTATCAATGAACAAAATGGTTAATCCAGGGATAATGTAATACTTTTCTACTTTATTGAGTCCTCATAAAACTCCAATTACAAAAAATTAAATTTATAAATTAAACTTATAAATTAAACTTAAAGTCCAGATAGGTATGATAACCCCCCCCCCTCCCATACGATTTTTTTCTTGCCTCAACCTACACGCTCTAGCTTTTTGGCACAACGCTCGTGAATCACCTTGTATATACAAAATCATTGAGCATGGCATTGCCGTCAGCCGATCGACAAAAATAAAATTTACATGTATTAAATCTCTTTATTAGAATAATTAATTAAAAAAAAAGAACTGAATAACTTGTAATTAACATGACTACCTTTACGCAAAGATTAAAAGTCTTGATCTATTATTCTTTGTCGATATCTTAACGCAGCGTTGCAGTACATAAATAATTTTGGGACGTTCATCTCATTGAGGAGATCTATTATCTGGATAACCGATAAGATATTTGCACCTAGGTAATATCTCCTGGTTTCAGCTAAGACCGGACACCGGCCTATGAAATGTAAGGTATCCTCTCTCTCTTGCATGTTACATAGAACACAAATTATCGGTAGATCGTCTCTATGTGGCATGTTGTTGAGGCAAAGAAGTTCACCTCTTAATCTTCCCATCATGGATATTTCGTCAACACTATATTCATCTCGAAAATAATTCCTTTCATTAAGATTATGGTTCAAACTGCTGTATAGGATTCTATGAACTGAGCCTGTTGCTTCCATCACATATCCTTCTCTACACTTACGATCCACATTTGCTATTAGTTCGTAAAGCCTTGGTTTCCATTCGCTTAAGTCATCGCAATTGAGGTTAAGTTGCATCCCGCACCATTGACTTAGTTCCTGCCATTCTTCCATCCAGCCTGTATTTCTCCTTATTATATGAAGCGCTACTATCTTTGGAAGTCTTTCATTATATATAAACAGAGGTGGAAGTCCAGTTTCCAGCATGACCAGATAATTCGGGGCGTTGGATGGAATATGAAAGATTCTTTTAATATAATATCTCAGCAATTTTTCCACCGTTTCATACTGCTTGTAGCCCCACACCTGAGCCGAATATAACATGATGGTTTCTGAAACTGCTTCAAAAACTCGAAATTTGGCACTATGTCTTATATTTTTGTTCGAAAAACACCTGTTCCACGTGGCAGCGATTGCGGTCTTAGCCTTTGCAAGCTTATCCTTAAAGTGGTTCTCCGTGTCCAGGTTCTTAGTCATTAGTATCCCTAGGTACCTGTACTCGTTGACAACTTCGATTGTCTCTCCATTATACCACCATGTCTCACTGTTACGGTTACGCCCGCCCCCTTTCCTGAATATCATGACTTTTGACTTTTCTAAATTCACAGTCAAGTTCCATATTTTGCAGTAGTCACACAAGCGGTTTATCATTTATTGGAGATATTCTGGCGAGTATGCGAGAATGACAATATCGTCGGCGAACATCAGTGCTTTGATAGCTTTTCCGGCGTACTCAATACCACAAGGTAGGCATTCTACGAGATCTTCAATAAAGAGGGCAAACAACGATGGGCTTAGAGTACATCCTTGTCTAACTCCTGTGCAAGTGTGAAACCAATCTGACATTCCAGACAGCTGATTTTGTGCTGCTATAAAGATTTTGGATTATCCTTGAAAACCTCCAGGACATTCCCATGCCATACAACTTATATATCAAAGCATTTCTATTAACAGTATCAAATGCTGACTTAAAGTCAACAAATAATGCATATAATTTTGCTCCTTTATTCATAAATGATTCTGCAATACTTCTCAAGACGAAAATGTGGTCAATTGTAGAATAGCCTGATCTGAAACCAGCTTGACACTCCCCAATTAGATTATTGTTCCTGATCCATACATTGAGACGATGCTGCAGGACAGTTGTAAAAATCTTATATGAAGCGTTCAAAAAGGATATGCCCCTATAATTTGCCGGATCTGTTGTACTACCTTTTTTGTAGATAGGAAAGATCAAGGATTCTGTAAATTGTCGAGGGATACACCCATCTTCCATTATGTTATTGAAGATTGTTACAAGATTACTAATAAGATCCTGAGTTCCATATTTGTAAAATTCCGCGGGAATTCCATCCGATCCTGCTGCTTTTTTGTCTTTTAACCTTTTCAACGCGTCATTTACCTCATCTTATGTGAACATTGCATCAAGGATCTCATTATCAATGTTTGGTGCAGCGTACAGAATTGAACTAGTATTTCCCGAAGCGTCCAGTAACTTTTTAAAATGTGTTAGCAGTACATTTGGTTTTAGCTCTTGATTGATTAAGTAAGACTTCCCATTAAGTTTCCTCACTAAAGTCCAAAAATCTGCTCCATTCCTGCAATTTCCTAATCGTCTGGCTTCTGCTTCATAATGTTTCTCTCTTTTTTATTTAAATAGAAAACGCGAAGTACCGTTTGCTTCAAGATACTTAGTTTTGTTATGCAATTCATTTGAGTCACGGAATGCTTTCAAATATGAAAAGGATGCTTTCCTCGCCATTTCACATTCCTTATCAAACCATTCAGATTTAGCAATTTTATTGCTTCTGCATGTTTTACTTGGATACGAAATTTTAAAGCGTCTTCTATCCCTACTAGATCAGATACCTGCTGCTATAAGAGTGCTAAGTCCAATCGTCTTCGATACCTATCTGCATTCGCGTCTCTCCATTTAAGCTTTGGCAGCAACTCCATATTCCTAACCCCTTCATCAAAAGGTTGTTCCAGTTGTACCGTTGTAATGATAGGAAGATGATCAGAATATGAAACAAGGTCAATTTTGAAATCCTTGACGTGAACATTCCATTCACCACCAGCTAGACTGTAATCAATCACTGAATTTCCTTGCTTGCCAACGAACGTGTACTCTCCAGCCTTGTCTGATGAAGTAGTGCCAATCCGAAGGTTGAATGAAGTGAAGAATTCTCATTTCGAATAAGAAAAAAATATTTTATCTTATTCAAAAATTGATTTTTTTTCGTCGCCTACTACGATTTTCGATATCAACAAAAAGTGCCAGGCAATTTTCGACGCCTACTATGATTTAACATTAATAAACACAAACTTCTGTGTCCAACAATTTCAAAAATTCAAAAATTGAATTTATTCGGCGCCTACTACGATTCTCGATATTAATAAAAAATTCTTCGGCTTCAGCCAAAACTTCGGCCTATTTTATACCGAAGCCGAAGGTTTGGCCGAATGTTATTTTTTTGGCCGAATTCGACCGAAGCCGAAGCCGAAGGTTCGGTCGGACACTAGCTTCAGGTGACCAAAGGCATTCTTAATTTTTCGTCCCAAAGATTAACAATCGGTGGATGTCGAATTCCTTTGACTTGCGAAAAAGACGCTCACTTATCAAGTGAAACCAAATTGGAAGAAGGTCCAAGAGTTGCGTGCTTACGAGCAGTGACTGATTTTGTCATTCCGCCTCGAGCAAAAACAATGGTGTCAACAGTTGTTCCAGTTGACGGATGCCTCTCTGAAGGAATTGTTTCACCACTCGCTGTTGAACTGCCAAAAGGATTGTTGGTTGGAAAATCCATTAATAAAAATTGTGATGGTGTTGTGTTCGTGCGGGTGATTAATATCGCCGACTATTCTGTAGTTTTGCCAAGTGACACTCCGCTTGCCCTGTTCGAAGAAGCGGTCCTACAGTGAGGAGCCTGTCCCAACAAATCTTGTTGAATTTTTCGATCGCTCAGTTGAACATCTGGAACCCACAAGGAAAATAGATAAGGAACTTCTAGGTATGGGAATTTAAAGATGTCTTTTCATCCGGGCCAAATGATTTAGGGAGAACTAAGGTCACACAGCATCGAATTGACGTTGGATCATCTAAACCGGTAAAACAACCTCCCCGTCGTCTACCTTTGTCCAAGCAAAATGAATCACGACACATAATTGATGACATGTTAAGAAGAGGTATTATCGAACCCAGCTCTAGTCCGTGGGCCTCACCCATCGCCATCGTAATGGTTAAAAAGAAGGATGGCTCAACACGTTTTTGTGTCGATTATCGTCTTTTAAACTCCGTCACGGTGAAGGACTCCTTTCCGCTTCCAAGAATCGATGACACCTTAGATTCAGTATCAGGGTCTGAATGGTTTAGCACCCTCGACTGCCAGTCAGGTTATTGGCAGGTTGAAGTACATCCAGATGACCGAGAAAAGACCGCTTTTGTCACCAGAGATGGCTTATGGCAGTTTCGTGTGATGAGTTTTGGTTTAACGAATGCTCCAGCCACTTTTGAATGCCTTATGTCTAATGTACTGAGAGGACTACCTTTAGAAGTTCGTCTTCCGTACTTGGATGACATTCTCGTACATGGTAAGACCTTTGATAAAATGCTAATTAACCTTCGTTCCGTTTTCAGCCGATTGAGAGAATCAGGCTTAAAGCTAAATCCTACGAAATGCAGCCTTTTTCAAAAGGAAGTTAAGTTTTTGGGTCATGTACTCAGTGGTAACGGTCTCCCTCCAGATCCTTCGAAAATTGAGGCAGTGCGTCAATGGCCTACTCCAACAAATTTGTCCACACTAAGGAGCTTCATCGGACTCTGCACCTACTATCGGCAATTTGTTCCTCGATTCGCCTCTATTGCTCGCCCGCTCCATCGACTTACAGAAAAGGGCATCAAGTTTGATTGGTCAGATCAATGCGAAGGTGCTTTCAACGAGTTAAAAAAAGCTCTAACTTCCTTTCCTGTGTTGGGTCACTTCCAAGAGGAAGGGGAACTTATACTCGACACTGACGCCTGCGAATACGGCCTGGGAGCTGTACTCTCACAACAGCAGGGTGGCAATGAACGAGTTATTGCATATTACAGTCGATCTATGAATAAATCTGAACGAAATTATTGCACGACACGTAAGGAACTGCTCGCTTTGGTAAAAGCCATTGAACACTTTCACGTATATCTTTACGGAAGAGATTTCCTTGTTCGTACGGACCACGCAGCATTGAATTGGTTGTTGTTGTTTAAGAACCTGGAAGGTCAACTTGCTCGCTGGATGGAACGTCTCCAACAATACCACTTTCGAGTACAACATCGAGCTGGAAATAAACACCTTAATGCCGACGCCCTTTCACGCCGTCCATGTGCAAAGGAGACTTGCAAACATTGTGATAACAAGGAAACTAGATTCACATTCGCAGTAAATGCGATCCGCGTTGTTTCAAGCGAAATAGATCTCGAAAAGATTCGGACCGCTCAGGCTGCCGACCCTATTTTGGTCCATGTTTTAAATTGGGTAGAGCAAGAACAACGACCTCCTTGGAATGACATTTGCAGTCAAAGCAGCGAGCTTAAGGTTTATTGGTTACAATTTAGATGCCTAAAAATTCAAAACGGAATTTGTGTAAGAGGTGGATACCAACATCCAAGCACCAACCGGAACGCTTGCTCCCAATAGTGCCCAAAATAATGTTCAGAGAAATAATTCAGCTGTACCACGATACCGTCACTGGAGGTCATTTTGGAGTGAACAAAACGTTTTCGAAACTAAGATCGCACTTCGATTGGGTGGGTGCGAAAGGAGAGGTAGAACGTTACTGCGCTGAAGGCGATGTCTGTGCAGCAAAACTTGGCCCACATAGAAAAACACAAGGGAGCTTACAAATTTATTTGGCTGGTGAACCATTCCAACGAGTAGCTGTCGACATCCTGGGTCCTTTACCACCGACTAAAAGGGGAAACAAGTATGTACTAGTGTTCATGGATTACTTTTCTAAATGGCTCGAAGTATTTCCTCTCGTCGACCAAACCGCAGAGTCCGTCGCAAGAACTCTTGTTAATGAAGTCTTTTGTCGGTACGGCGGCGGCCTGCCAACAGAACTACACTCAGACCAAGGACGCAACTTCGAGGCTGAGATTTTTAAAACGGTTTTAGAAATAATGGGCATACGAAAAACCCGAACAACCCCACTTCACCCGCAGTCAGATGGCCTTGTAGAACGGATGAATAGAACGATACTTCATTATCTTTCGAAATTGATAAACAGGATGATTGGGATGATCTACTTCCACTTTTCGCTATGAGCTACCGTTCGGCAACTCAGGAATCCATCAAAGAAACCGTGAATTCAAGTCGTATCGTGGGTACACTCAACAGCGATCAACTGCGAGAAATTCATGACCGAGCCAGAACTGAGCATCAGAGTTCGGCTAAAAGAATGAAAACCAGGTATGATTTAAAAACTAACGCTCCTCTGTTTCAGGTTGGAAGCTTTGTCTGGTTGATGCAATCCACAACGGAGAGTTAGAGTCTGACCTAAGCTACAATCGGACTGGGAAGGCCCATATCGAGTGGTTGAAGTTATATCCGATGTGACAGTTAAGATTCAAAAGACTCCTCGTTCAAAGTTCAAAATCGTGCACATAGATCGAGTCACTGGCTATAGAGGGAAAAACTTGAGTGCTTGGCCTTCCGAAAACAGAATGTCAATTTGAGAAATAACAGTTCAAGAAGGGGGGAGTGTTGCGAATCTCTAAACGGTTCCACTAAAGACACGTCAGAATTTATACGAACCGCTGAATGTACTCACTTACGAGACGTCATAATCAATTGTCATTTTCATTCTTGTTATAGCGTTTTTTTTTGGTCGTCCGGAACTGTTCCGAACAGTTCTGTACTCGTTCACTTGGCACAAGATGACAGTTCTTGTTCTGAATAGAACAGAAAAACGATTCCGAATTTGAAGTCAGAATCAAAAACAGAATCACGCATACATGCACACACTCGCATATACGTACTAGCTGCCATGTTTACAAATAAAGAAATTAAAAACAATGTCATGTCATCTGCAATTCTGCATATGAGGTTTCACAAATACACAACCATTCAACCCTTAGAAGCAAAAAAATGTGTTTGCCTGTTCGTTTGGAATCCGGAATCGGACAGTTCTGTGTACAATTCCGGATTACCAAAAAAAAAACGCTATTACTCTTGTGGAGATTTTGGCGCAATAAAGACCACGTTTTTTGATCAACTAAGATTTCTCTCATTTTTCATTCATTTTATTTCATTAGGAATTCTAAAAAAAAGCGAATCCGCAACAATACATTTTCATTGAAAAAGTATCTGTGAGTTTATTTCGCTTTACTTTTGAAACCGAAAAACCGAATGAATGACTATGAGGCCAATTGTCATTATCCTTATAGTTGCTTATCGGTGTGGCTTCTGATCAAAAATTTCACCATCGATAAGATTTTTCATTTTACTGCAGAGCTTACAAAGAACTAAGCAATTTCAAATCGATACCGATCAACTCTACATAGATTTAAGAGAATAGGCAATGTGTATTGTTGACATCCCAGTGAGACTCATCCGATTTCGTAAGATGATGATGGCAATTTTTATGGTCAGAAAAGTCCAAAGCCTAGTTAATAGTTCTCGTGATCAACATTTATCTTACACTGCAAACCGTTCAACATACGGTCTTTTATGCTTGTAAATTGAATCATTTCAAAACTATACCCATTTTTGTGGTTGAGAGCATTAAAACACTTTTTTTTTGCTTTTCAATTAAAAATATTTAATTTGAATAAAATTCACTTAAAACAAGTGTCAACATTTGTTTGATTGTTTCTATCTATTTCTAAGTCGAAGCCAAGGCGCAGGCGTAGGCCGAGGAGTCCGAGGTCGAGGAGACCGAGGAGGCTCAGGCCGAAGAGGCTGAGGAGGCTGAGTTGGACGACATTGTTTTTTATGATCGACACCATTACACCTTCTTTTCGACCCCAATATGTAATTCATGGGGGAGGGGCCATTTGTCGTATTTGTTTTGACTGAAACAATCGCAGAAGTTGTCGCTGATTGAAATAAATTTACACAAATCCAAAGGATCCACACGATCGTTAAAAAATACTTCGAGGACATCTTACTCTTTCAAATTTTTGTTTTCTTCTTCTCAATATAATGCAAGACTTCTTGTTCGAACGTTTAACTTTTGTTTACTGATTGGCGAGCAGACGAATACCAACTTGCGTGAAATTTGTTTTATTTATTTGTTCGTTATCTTAAATGAGGTCAGTCACGATTTATTTTGGGTTATCACTTGTTTTTTTGATTTTTTATAAATAGGGCTGACAAATATTTTTATTTAAATATTAAATATTATTTACATATTTCGGGCGGATTTGTATTTAAATACATATTTTTGGTAACGTCAATATTTTAACCTTTTTCAGTATTTTGAACTAATTTTTAGTAACTCTTTATATGTTTTCCATAAATACGAAAACCTATTATACTCTTACTATTCGATGTGATATTGAATACATTCAAAATACAATAAGTCAACATTTTTTTACGTGGCAAACAAGTAGGCATTCGCCTAATTGCCATTTTATTTAAACATCTTTTAAATCTTTTCGCCTAGTTCTCCGATTTTATCTACATATATCGCACACCGCTCACCGATGCTAGCTATAAAAAAATTCATGACAGATTGATACTCTTGGAAGATTTGTCAATTCTTCGCAAGAGGCAGTGCCCGTGAAAGATGAAATAAAAACTATGGCCCGAGTAGGATTCGAACTCACGACGTTCTGCTTAGCAGCCAACGCACTTAACCACTTAGCTACGGGCAACCGCATTGATATAGATATAGAAAATTGAAGAATTTCTCGAAAAATTCGATTTTGTTCACCAGAAAAACAAAGGTTTCTCTCTGAGTGTTGTGGGGTGCACATCTCGTTTGAAAGAAACTAACTCGTTTGCATACAAAAATCAAGTATAACAAAAAAAAAAACAAAAATAGAAAAAAAAAACAAACAAACATAAAAAATGAATTGTTCTGTGTGTAAAGAAAGAATTGAAAGATCATCTAAATCTAAAGTAGCATGTTGTGATTGCAAGTGTTTGTTTCACTTAGACTGTGTCAACCTAAAACTCGAAGACATTGAATTTATGAAGTCTAATAAGAAACAATATCGATGTGACAGGTGCACTGTCTTGAAACGCCGCCGCAGTATTCACCATCCCGATCCGTCGACACTTTCACCTACAACCGAAACAACAAATACGCCACCTATAAAATCTCCACAGACATCTAATCTTAATGGCTTTGATGCTGAACCAACCTTGCAGATGGTTTACCAAAAACTTTTAAATATGGAAGCGATGCAAAAGGAATTCATACAAACAGTGATAGAATTACGTCAAGAAAATGCTGAACTCAAATCGAAATTGAACTTTCTTCAGAGCAAATTAAATTGGCAGAACCAAAATCAGAAAAATAAAAGCATTGAAATAACTGGAGTGCCCGAAGTCAATGACACCAATGCACAAAGTATTGCTCTTAAAATCTTTCGTTCAGGCTTGTCTCTAAATGTGACCGATAAAGACATCGACAAATGCTTTGTCAAACTAATCAAAAGCAACAAAAACAATAAAAATAAAGATCCCACCCGCACCGCACACAAGTCTATTCTATGCGTTAATTTTTTGGATCTCGGAGTCAAGCAACAAATAATGAAAGAAAAGAAAACAAAAAAGGAAACCGTCAACTCTTGCATTCTTGGTGACAACAGAGGAAATATTTTTATCAACGATGCCTTAACCAAATATACCCAGGCACTATTGATGCGATGTAAAGAGGCGAGGAGAGAATTTTTTTTTAAAATATGTTTGGTATTCTAATTGTAAAGTTCTTATGAGAAAGGAAGAAGGTAGCAACGTCATTGTAATCAGATCGTTTGAAGATCTGTTAAAATTATAGTTTACAAAAAACAATAAAAACAAAACAAAAAAATAAAAAAATAATAATTTAATAGATTAAAATGAATTTTGATATCCAAATGGATCTTAATAATGATGTTTCTACCTTTACTTTTAATAATTACTCAAATGGAGAAAATGTATTCCTAAATGAATTGTATTGTGATAACAAACTGTTTGTAGTGCATCAAAATGTGAAAATTATGCCGCTCTCATTACTCATTTAGATTCTTTTCTTTGCATGCCTGATGTGATTGCTATTTCCGAAATATGTACATATTTATAATTTTGAAGTTGGTGATTATTTACTGCCTGGATATGATTTCATAGCTAATTCCAATGAAACTTATGCTGCTGGTGGTGTTGGGTTATTCATAAGGAATGACTTTTCAGTTATTGGTCTGGTGAGTGCTGACGTTATAAGAATTAAATTTATAGTAAATTGCGAGGATTATGTCATTATATGTGTATACAGATTTCATAAATATGTTTTTTCGGAGTTTTATGAAGAGTTTTCAAGATTGTTAGAGGGTGAAAAATCAAAGAATCTGTTGATCGTAGATGATTTTAATATTGACATCTTAGAAAATAATTACATGGTTTCTTCATTCTTAGACTTAGTAGCTCTACACGGCCTAGTTTCTTTTATAAACGAGCCAACTCGAATAATATCGGGGAAATGCTTTGACCATATTTTTTGCCGTGTCTCCAATAAGGATTACAGGAATTTTGAAAAATGCGTTTTTGATTTTCAAATCACCGATCATTCAATGACTGGTTTCCTTCTAGATACGGCAAATAAAATTAGACGTAAGACGTATAACAATGATACTGATGAAATGCCTAGAGTGGATCACACTAAACTAAACAATTTGCTTATGTTTGAGTCTTGGGAATCAGTTTATAATGAAAATGATGTTTCTAAATCAAATGATATTTTTATTCAAATCCTAAGACAAAGCATGGAAAAATGTACAACTAAACAAACACGTAAAAATAAAAACAAAAGATTAAAGCCCTGGATTTCCACAAATTTATTGAAAAGAATTAAATTGAAAAACAAATTACGAATGAAACTCAATAAGCACAAAAACAATAGAAAATTGAAAAACAGATACCAAAAACTTTGTTCTGAACTTAAAAATGAAATTCCTTCGTGTAGAGATAGTTACTATGTGCATTAAAGGTAACCCTAGACGTGAATGGTTAGTTGTGAATAGTATTCTTAATAAATCTTCTTGAAGAGAAAAATCATTCGAGCTGTGTATCAATAATACTATTTACAACAACAAACACGATGTAGTTAGTAAATTTAACAACTACTTTATTAATATAGCGGAAGACACTCTTCCAAACTTTAGGTCACAATCCTGTCCAAACTGTAATCAAAGTGAACAGTGCAGAAATAGTAACAGTTTTTTCTTTGAGTATATCACAGCACTAAAAGTATCTACAACTATACAACATCTTAAAAACTCCAATAGCAGTGGAAATGATGAAATTTCTAACCTTCTTTTAAAAAACATCAAATGGTCTGTTTGCGACGTCTTAGCACACTGATTCAATAAAAGTGCAATATCCGGTATTTTTCCTGATTCGACGAAAAATGCTGACGTCGTTCCACTTTAAAAGAAAGGTGCAAAGAATGTTGTATATAATTATCGACCAATCTCGTTGCTTCCATCAGTAAGTAAGGTTTTCGAAAAGCTGATTAAGACAAGGGCTGTGAAATTCCTCAATAAAACTAATTTCTTTGCTTCTTCTCAGTTTGGTTTTCGGGAAAGCAAATCAACGGAAGATGCATTATTAGATTTTTGTTCAAAAATTTTCAAAAACCTAGACGAGAGAAAATACACTGGAGGTTTATTTGTTGATATAACAAAGGCATTCGATATGGTTAACCATCAAATTTTAATGCAAAAGCTAGAGCGTGCAGGTTTTAGGGGTTCTATTTACTCTTGGTTTAAGTCTTATCTGGAGAATCGGTCTCAGATGTTGAAAATTGATAGGATTAGAAGCAGTAAGGAATACACTCATATGGGTGTGCCCCAGGGGTCTGTTATTGGGCCTTTACTTTTTCTAATCTACATTAATTCACTATTTGAGTTGCCTTTCAAAGGTGTATTAACCGCGTTTGCTGATGATATAGGATTCGCCTATGGGACAAAAAGCCTCTTAGACTTAACAGCTGAAATAAATTGGGATCTAAGTATTCTCAGAATCAGGGGCCGAATTACCGCTTCCGTGATCGAGTGAGTGCGTCTCATCAGTTATCGAACGAACGAGTAACCCCATTGGGATTATGGCACTCGTTAGGCCACGAATCGTTTGAGAATAGAAAATTGTAGTAGTTTTTATCGAGTCTCGATTATTTTGAAGGAATTTTGAGAGGTTTGACAAATAAAAAAACAAAACTTGAGCGACATAGCGAAGGCAGAAATATTAATGTTTTTTAAAATGAAAAAAACAGTTTGACTATTAACAGAAAACGAGATTGGTGGAGCCTTGGAGAAGAAAATCTTGACCTTAATAAATTATTAGCTAAGAATTTCACAATAAAGTGACTCAAAGAAAAAATTTAAATTTTTTCTTATGAAGTTCCTCCCATCAGTGAGCTGTTTGTGTGTCGAATGAAATTAAGCTCGATAGCTGAGCAGAAAATTTAAAAATTTTGAACTAGAAGCTCGATACTGAACTCGATAACGTGAGAGGTAATGCCAAAAGCACACAAACACTCACAATTCAGTAACGTATTATTCGATAACGGATGCCGTAATTCGGCCCCTGGTTTGCAAGACATTATTTAGTTATCAGCCCAAAAACAAAACTTATGCTGTTTAGTCTGTCCAATGTGCATAACCTTAGCGCGGATGTTTTTTACCACTCTCCAGATTGTCAACGTTTCAAATTATGCTATTGCGAATGTGAATCAAGATCAGCAGAGGATACTTTTGATAACAGTTCAACGTGTAGTAAGTATTGTTTTCAAATTGAAAACGTACATAACTTTAAATCTCTAGGAATAACTCTGGACTCAAAACTTGATTTCTCAAGCCATACTGACAATCTTAAGGCAATACTTTCGTTCAATTCTTAGGCATTTCTTTTATTTGCGATCTGTTTGTAGGGATGAACTTTTAAAAACGATCTATTACGGAATTTTTCATTCTAAGATGCAATATGGTATAACCTGCTGGGGAGGAGCTACCTTTAACAAAATCCAACCACTTTTAATATTGCAGAAACTCGTGATAAGGAAAATATTAAGAAAGTCACGTTGGGATCATAGTTTTGTGAATTCTTCCTTTACGCCACCTGTACTGTTTTAAGGTATTAAAAGCATTTTTTATGAGATCTGGGGCCGAATCACCGCTTCAGTGAACGAGTGAGTGAGTCTCATCACTGATCGAACGAACGAGTAACCACTTTGGGATGATGGCATTCGATTGGTCACGTATCGTTTGGGAATTAAAAATTGTAGTAGTCTTTATTCTACTATATCGAGTCTCTGTTTATTTTGAACGAGTCTTGAGTGTTTTGACAGGTAAAATTTGCATTTATAGGGTGCCTCAGTAATAGTGCACTTTTTCATTTTAAAATGAAAAACAAGTTTTTTATGACAGAGTTGTGATTTTTTTTTTTTTTTTAGTATTGTAAAGAAGATATGTTCCGATTAAGTATGGAATAAAAAATACGGCAAATGAACCCGGCTCCGATGACCGGCCATTACTGTTTTCATGAAATTTTCAATGACTTTTGCACAGAGATGTGGCTGTATGTCACCAATGACACGTTGGAATTTCTTTTTGAGTTCAGAAATTGTTTTTGGTTTATTCGCATAAGCCCGAGATTTCACAAAAAATCCTGCACTTTCACGAGAAAGCAAAGCGAGGCCTTATATGATTTCGGTAAATCAATCTCGAGCAAGCAGTTTGTTATAATTTGTACAAGGAGGCCTTATGGGATTTTACATTGAGCCAAGAAATTGATTCTTCACGGATGTGTGGCAATTTTTTTTCCCTTAAATGAATTACATTGGGAAAAGTATTGAATTTTTTACTGGACGAATTGATTTCTCTGAAATCTCTTTTTGGAGACATTTGAGTTGGAGTTTGACATTTCGGACAGTTTGATATTTGTTAATATTCAAAACGTTTGGTGTTTGTTGCAAGATTTGTTGAAAAAAATATTTTGGCGAACGTAAATTAACGAATTGTGTTTAAATTAAAGGTAGTACACCATTAGTACACATTTTAAATTGAAGAATAATTAATCATAAATTTGTTTAGATTGCTTCCACACACACATTCAAAAAAGAGATTGCTACTTTTGACTTTACAAATTACATTGAACCCAAAAAGTATCGAATTTTAGTAGCGATTTGTGGTGGTTGAATGTAAAACTCCATTAGTTTTCACAATTATAACGCGTTGTTCTTTCAAGAAGAGCTCCATTTTTAACAATCGGAATAAACAGAGGTGACACTTTAATTTCAGCGTTGAAACTGGCATGAAAAATATTCCAATTTTTAAAAGTGCACTCTTATGAGACACCCTATACATCTTTTCAAATAAATAACAAAACAGTGAAACAAAATGGATAATTCTCATTTATTTCGGCCATCATATTTTTTTGCTGGCTATTTAATGTACTTAAGTTTGACCTATAAAAAGATTATTGGTTAAAATTTTCATAATAAATAAATCAAACAAATAATATCAACACATTTTCCTCCTATCCGTGAGCTCTTTATGTATCGAATGAAATTCAGTTCGATAACTGAAGACAGAATTCAAAATTATTGTACTAGTTGCTCGATAGGTAACTCGATAACGTGAGAGGTAGTGCCAAATGCACACAATTCAGTCACGTATTATTCGATCACTGATGCCGTGATTCGACCCCTGGCAACCGTAATATAAGAATTCTTGAGAATTACAATATTCGTGGAAACAACTCATTTTTGGTTAACATTCCTCACTCACGCACCACTGCAAATCGTACTTTTTTTAGTGTTTCGTCTTGCAGACTTTACAATAAATTACCAATTTGGCTAAGGTCAGAAATATCACCATCTAAATTTTTTACCGGTTTGAAATTATGGTTGTTCAGTTTTGATCATGCATGCATTGAATCACTGTATAATGCTTAAATATAAATGTAAATCTAGGCTTTAATAATTGTACTTCTTTTAATTTTCAATTACTAAATTTTTGATAGTTATAAATTCATTTTTTTTGTTTTCATTCATATGTTTTATTTTTTTATTTTTTTTTTACCTTAAGAGTTTTCTGAAGGGTCACCCCACCCAACTTTATAATAATAATTATTTACCGCATGAATGTAAAGTGGCATTTAAAACAATTTTTATTAATTCTTAATGCTTCTAATTTATTTTCCTTGTATATATTCAAATAATCTTACATGAACTAAAATGTTATTTAAATTGTAATGAAAATAAAGAACTAACTAACTAACTAACTAACTAACTAACTAAGGCTTAAGACTTTAGAAAGCATTTTCGAAATTATGGAGGGCGATTTAACAAGGGACATAGAACGAGAACGTTCCAATCACATCATGCAACATTGAAAGGACGTTTTGGGCATACAAACGGTTACTTGAAGACTGCTGATGCCGTACTTTTGTTAAGCAATAGATTTGATTAAATTAAAAAATTAAAAACACAATTTTTTTCTTCCATTTTGCGTACATAATTGGACTATCCGTCCATTTTTCCACGCGTTTTCGTAAATATTTTTCGTCCATATTTTGATGATTGTCCTTCCATATTTACATACATATTTGGAAATTGTTCGTACATATTTTTGTCAGCCCTATTTATAAACATTTTTGTTTTGTTTTTGTTTTCAATTGCTACTTGATACCTTTTCGGTGATGAATGCAATGTAACTTGCACTTTTCCATTTTTTCAAAATTAAGTGGTGGATCGTAATGAATGTAGGGTTCCGTTAGTCAGATATTTAAACCGAAATCGAAAATACTGTAGTTCTTTGGTCAATCTCGTGGAACTGAAATTGAATTGTGCGTGAAATTTAAGCAACTTCAGACTTTTCTTTGAAATAAATTTATTTAATGTCCAAACGTTCACCCGGATCGATTTTGTAAAAAAAAAATGTAAGATATAGATACCTATACATGGAAAACTACACTAAACAGTTTTATGAATATTGATTTTGAAGTTCGAACCCGTTGGCTTAGGTATACGTTTTTAAACAACGTTTGCATTTAACAATGCGAAGGTCATGGGGTAAGCTAGTCATTGAATATTGATTAAGGGTTGGCTAAATTTGATTTGACGACCAAAGCAAACAAAACGTATTGATTTTCGTTTTAAGAAAATATTTTTTTCAAACAAAAAAAATCTGTGGAAATACACAAAGTTCTTGTGGAAATTGCAGTAATAATCTACAAGAAAATGAACATTTCTGAATTAATCAAAAATAAATTGGTGTATAGAAGCTTTCTTCTTAAAAAAAAAAATTCCTAAAAGAAGAGAAATTATGTTCATTTTTATTTTGTAAACTAAACAGCTGGGTCGAAATTGATCAAAAAATATCTGCGTTTGCTTAGAACAGACTCCAAGAGAATGCCTTTGTAGTTGTTTCTTGCTTTGGATTTTTGACAGAGCTTCCAATATCAGCGGTGGCATTTGATTCAGTGGCATCGTCAGAAATACCATTATCGGATCCCTCAACTTCTTCGTTATAATCCACAGGTTCAGCATTTTCGTCCTCCTCCTCATAATTGTTGCCATTCTCCTCTTCATACTCTTCTGAAACTGCAGAATAAGCCGGTTGGTTTACGCCACTCTCTGTCAATTTTGTACTTTGTTCTGTTGTAGTTGTGGACGCCCACCCCCATGGAAAAAATGACGTTGACGTTGTCGTCTTTGGCGTCGTGGAAGTCGTCAAAGGTGTGCTTTCAATATCAGGGTTTGTTGAAGTAGTGAAATTGGGACCATCATTACCTTCAAACAAAACATGTTTTATTATTTTTATTGAATATCAATTGTTTAAGGAATCATTTTCTTACAATCTGGCATACTGGGATCATAGTCACATCGAACAAATCTGGTCAAATCTTCATCGTGCAGAAAAGCATACGGCGGCGCACAGTGGGGCAGAAATGGCTTATCAACGGCGATAATTATAAGTGTTTGGTTGACCTTACCAAAATATACTTTTCGATAGGTTTCTGGTATGCTGAATTCAATTCTGATATAAGAAAAACTATACCAATTCAGGTTTTTGAGATAATACCGTTATTTTTATTTTATTATAGTTTTTTGCGTGTTTTTTTTGTTTAGGTAATCATGTTATGTAATAAACAAAAATCAAGTAGTATACAAGGCAAATCAAATTGATTTTTTTTTTGTAATAAAAAAAAATAAAGATATTGAATTAATACAAAAAACAAATAAATCGAAGGTCAAAAGCTAGTTTTTTTAATTTTTTGTCTGGCTTATAAGTTTTCTGGGACGAACCCAAAACTTCTTACAAAACCCTAAAAAACGAAATGAAACGCAATGATCTTTTATTGTTG
The DNA here is from genome assembly GCA_943590905.1 of Sphaerophoria taeniata. Lineage (NCBI taxonomy): Eukaryota > Metazoa > Arthropoda > Insecta > Diptera > Syrphidae > Sphaerophoria > Sphaerophoria taeniata. Next base: position 92,941,204 of record OX016540.1, read on the forward strand.
GGAAAAAAGTTACTTATAAAACACAACGATTATTTTAAATCGCTTAAACTTGCAGTTAAAGCTTAGTTAAGAAAAAGTAAAACAAACAATAAAATGAATTGTGACCTCAATGTTTTTCTTATTTTGAACTCAATTTGAAAAATGTTTGAATAGTTTTAAGGTAGATTTACAGTATCTGGAAGTTGCAGCATAGTATAAGGTACATAGATTTTGAAATTTAAAAAAACTAAAAAAAGATATACAAATCTGAATATGGAGTTTAAAAAACAAAATTTTGCTTATCTTTTTTGGGTGTGTAATTAAATTATGACTAATCAGAGTCCGAAAAGTATTCGTCAATTTCAGTCTGGGGTTGGTTATAAAGACAACAACCTGATTGTACAAACATCTAAGGCTTCGAAATGGACCGGAATTTTCTTTGAAGTTTTCCTAACTCTTTGGTTTGTAATAAAAGGATTTGAGGATAATTAATATTCTGTTCATAATATCAGTTAATGTGTCTGTTCGTGAGGTTTTGCGGCTGAAATGCTCTCGGTACAATTAGAAGTCCTTATTTCGGGCTTCTAATGTCTCTTCTCTTGATTCTCCAATGCGCAAAGCACTTTGAGAGATTATTTCATGGCCATGAATGAGAATCTTATGAACGAAAGTGCTCATATAGTACCAAGGGTACAACGAAACAAATAAGTTTGCAGTTTGTTTGTTACCAGCAGCTCGAAAATTTATTCTTCGCTTACTCAATTAATCCCAACTAATCTGAGGTCTTCCAGGGAGTAGTTAATTCATTTTAAATGTAACCCTTTCTTGGAGCCAATGGGATTCATTTTTATGAAACACTAATTTTGGCCGGTGACTTTTCTTCAATTTGGATATTAGTTCAAATTTGAAACGAACTAATTAATTCTTAAAGTCTGACAAATGATTATCAGGGCAGTTTGTTTTTTTCACTAAAAATGACTCAATATCTTCAAATTTTTTGTCAACATTCTCAGATTTACTTCTAAAAAATATTGCACAGAGTTTCCGCCTTTGCAGAGGAAAAATTGAATGTTTAAACCTTCAATATGATAAAAATTGGTTAGATTTTGCTTGGTTACTAACAGAACAAATTGAAAATAAAATATTTTAGGCAAACATTTTCTACTTTTACCTTCGATTTCTAATAAAAAACATATTGAACTACGTAAAATACTTTTAATTTTGCTTAGATGTTTGCCTAATCGAAAAGTACCGTTATATAACAAATTTTGTAACATTCTTATTTTCTATTAAATTTTTTTTTCCAGATTTACATTATAATTGAGTTTAAACTAATTCTTTTATAAAGTACATACATACCCTATATAACAAGTTGTGTGCAAAACTTTTCTTTTAGCATTTGATTTTTACCTTTATAATAATGGCCACTTTTAGAGGTTAGATAACCACAGATCCCAATTTAAACAATTCTCACTTCTTTGATGCCGAACAGTTAAGTGATAGAACAATGGAAGGAAAAATAAACTACTAAGTCATGTGACATATTGTATCAGTAAATCGAAACAGTTATTTTTATTGAGATTTAGTACATATAAAAAAAAACGACTTCTCGCCGGTTCAGCCAATGCAAGACCCCATAGTGCGGCGGTCGACGCGACGTTGCGTATGAAAAACCTCGATGACTTCATCGACGTAATTATTTGAAAAATGAATCGGCCTTCGACGGATAAAACGCGAATAAACAACATTTTTCTTGGCCCCTTGAAGGGGCAGACATTCAATCGAATCAAACAGACACGAATTTATTGCAAGGCAAAGTAATATCAACACTCTCGCAGCCATCTCGGGATGGAATACAAATTTATAATAATTCAATTTATTTTTACTATTAGGTAAAATCAAAACAAAATATTCTGTGGCGTGGTGGAACAAAATAGTGCAAATAAACAAAACGCACAACGTTGTCTGATGATAACCCTTTTGCACTTTGAAAATGCAATTCTGAAGGCGTTTAGTAAATTGTTGCATATGTTGTGGAGTAGGTTTTCTTCGATTACAGTAGCGGAGCATTAGTTGGAACCTCGTTAATGGTCTCATTTTATTGAGTTATATTTCGATGTACAAGGCAACCTGGCGATGATTATTCAGTGGAAATTGAACTCAACTTCCCAAATTTTCAGTTTAAAAATTGTCGTTGAAGAAAATGGGCCTTAAATGGGAAATATACGCACTTTATTAAGAGGAGGCTGTAGTTTCTCTTTTTACCATAAGCCAGCTGTGGTTTAATCCAATTATGTTGTACTATCAATCACAGAGTTGTTCTCAACCGTTCCCTTTGTTGCTCTCAATTTATTCTTGCGGGGACTTTGTGATTTCTCCTCCGGTGGATGTCAAGAAGACTGATCTGATCATCCACAGGAATAGAGAAACTCTGATGATAAAAACTCCATTAAGCTCAATTTTTGTTTACAATGGATGATTTCTGCGTGTATAGTCCGGGACCGTCATAAACTTTCAACGCAATTAGTTTGATATAGATTCCCCTTTTCAACTTGCTTCCACATTCAATGTTGATATTGAAAGGATACAAAAATGTTTAAGCTTTATTAAGAACATTTATTTCATAATTATAAAACTAGTTTGTCGACAAAACAGTATTCAAGTTTTTAGATGCGTATTTTTTACTTTGAGACAGACGGAGAAAAAAAAAATGCCACATATTTCGTCACATATTAGGTCCGTTCGCGAACCCTTCTAAAACAGTCAAATTTTACGAAAAATTACGAAATTTAACCAAATCCTGTTTGCGTACTCAAAAATTTCGTAGTTTTTCGTAAAAGAGAGCGCTCACGAGAGAGTAAAATATTTCCCCAACCTACGAATTTTAGCCCAAGAAATTTCTTTGGGCTGATTTGTGATAAGTGTCAAATTTGATTGAAAATAGCAAATAAATAAATAAATTCAAATTCAAAGTTTCAATTTTTCATAAAAAAAACTTGACACTTAAAATGTGGGTAAAATTTGTTGTTTTCCCGTTCGCTTACTTTTTTGTAGTTTTGTTTTTCTGTGAGAGAATTTCACACCCAATCTTTAAAATGTCGCAAAGAAAAGCTATCACCAGCATCAAAAGACAAGTTAACACTTTGAAATCCATATTCGAACTAAAAATCGAAAATTGAAGGTTAGTTTCTGCGATGTTGAAGAATGATGAGTTCATTATCATCGTCTGATTACGTATTATGGCGTTGTTCGTATTTTTTTGGGGAAGTGCTTTTTTTGAATGAACCTCATTGTTGCAGATATCCGGATGTATTGGGTATCAATGGTGATGGTTTTACCTAATCAATCGTTTTTATCGGTTGAACGAAAGCTTGGAAATTTATTGGAGGGCCTTGGACTTACTCAGCACACGTTACAGTTTTTGAAACTGCCATTACCTTTCCACACCTCAATCCAAGGAGAAACCAAGAAGAATTTGTGACAATTTACAGAACTGCTGGGACAGAACCCTTTCAAGTCACCTTCACCAAGCAACATCAAATTTCTGCGGGAGCTGTCAGTAATTTTAAGCCATTTGTTAGGTATACAATATCAATCGCTTTATTGATCCTTGACAAAGTGGTTATCACATTTACTTTTACATCTCACTTGCTTCGTTCCACTAAAGAGAAATTCTTCTTCATCATACTGGGAACGTTCTTGAATTGTCTCTGCCCCTTAATGAGTGTGAAAATAATTGTTTTTGAGCAAAAAATCAATTCATTTGTAGTTTGAAAATGTTTATGGAAAAAATATTGAAGGTATAAACAGCTAATCGATTCGAATTCGCGAAAAAATGCCATAATAAGAATCAAACACTTTCAAAAATTATTTGGGAAAACTATCGATAGTATCGATAGGTTTTGGTCAAAAACATCGATACTATCGAAAACCGAAACTATCGATGTTTAAGCAACACTAAGTGCCATTAAGAGTTCGCAGTCCAAATGTGTTACACAAATCTAGTCAAAAAATATAAATATAAAAATAATATTTATTCCAACTGTATTTTTAAAACTTTAATATTTTGTGGGAAGGCCCCTCTGTCTCATTACTGCTTTCAAGCAATTAGGCATCGATTTTACTAATTTTTGACAGTAATCTGGCGAAATTTGGTTCCATTTGTTCTTCAAGCTATTAATTAAGTCATTTTTGTTTCTTATTTCATGGCCTCTTAATTTTTCTTCCAAATAACTCCACAGATGCTCTATAAGGTTGAAATCAGGTGATTGTGGGGGCGTTTCGAGCACGTGGGGACAGCTGTACAGCAACCAGCTTCGAAAATTATATGCCTTATGCTTAGGATCATTATCTCGGTAAAAAATAAAAATCATCCGCAGGACCCAGTTTATCAGCAGTTTCCGCCAGATTTGATCTTAAAATATTAAGATAATATTTGTGGTCCATTATGCCTTCAATTATGTGGAGATTTCCGGGTCCTGCTGCTGACATTGAACCCCATACCATTACTGATCCCGAACCGTGCTTTATGCTTTACTGTTGGCCTTATATTTCACATATTAAACATATTAACGTCCATCGGAACGAAAAACGTTGAATTTACCTTCGTCCGTAAAAATTACTTTACTCCAGAAAGCAAAATCTTCGTTCTTATACGTGTTGGCGATCGTTACGCGTTTTTTCTTGTTAATCTTACTTACAAAAGGTTTCTTCCGCGCAACTCGACCGTTGAAGTTATGTTTTCTTAAAACATTTCTTACTGTTTCTGGGTCTGACTTTTTTTCCCAAGACACTTTTCTGCTCCTGCAGCAAGTTTTGGTGCACTAAGTTGCGGCTGATTCTTAATTTGTCTTAAAAGCCACCTCTCATCTGAATCCGAAAATATTTTCCGTTTGCTCGGTTTTGGTTTGTCATTAAAATGTTTTTTTATTTTTATATCGCTTTATTATATTGAAAACTATCGATCTCGGTTGTTCCACAATCTCTGGAATATTCCGTATAGATTTTTCCGGATTTTGAATGACTTACAATTAATTCCCGTATTTTCACCGATGTTTGAGGACCGCGTGGTGCCATTACAAAAAAATGTGTAAAATTATTGGCGCAAAATTATAGTCCGCTAAGGAACAAGTTTAGTGTGAAACTAGCTTAAAATGACGTTTCAGACCTGACTCAAACGTCATTTTAAGCTTAAGCTTTAAGTTTTTCATTAGCGGACTATAATTTTGCGCCATTCTCTCCAAGTAAGTACAATCAACACAAAACAACGAGTAACAACTTTACTGTAATTCTAATGGAGAGAAACTTAAAAGGTGCCGTTATTTCCATCGAAACGAATTAAAGTTAAAGGGTGTCCCATTATTACTTTGAGCCACTCTTTGACAGTAGAGGTTAAAAATTCATCCATTTTTAACCACGATTCATCCAATTCAATTCATTTTATTCAATGCGAAGTGTCAAAATTTAACCAAACGTCAAGTTTTAACCCATTTTTAACTGAATTCGCACACGGCCTTAGATTTAAATACTAGAAAGACATTACAATAATTTTTTGTGGTTTTGTTGGAATGAAATTACAAGAACATCATTTTAAAATAACATTTAGCTATTATCTTCATTCTATGTATAAAATTTATTTATTGTATTTACGCTTAAGTGTCTTACGTTCATTGGATAAGTTTTATCTTTTGTCATTTTCTTTTTTTATAACATAAATAAACTGTAAGCTATATTTTTATCTGTGCAAACATTTCTTGTTTCGTTTTAACTGTGGAATATAATAAAAGAAAATCTGTTTAAGACAAACATTGTATAAGAAGCGTTTCTTTTTTATTTCTGGCTATGGTCTGTGTAGGTACAATTGTTCTTTGTTTGTGGTCATAGTGGTTTTAAATTTTCAAATCATTCAAAAACTCTGTAACATCAATCATATCATTATCGCAGAATTGTAATTCTTTGGCTATAGAATTCAGACTTCGGCTTGAGGTTCCGAGAATTTTCTTCCAATCGGCAAGGTTTTTGTATTTGTCATCGTTTGTGCAGAAGATCACTTCATTGACATCTTCGTCAAGTTTGTAGCAACTGAGGGAAGTGAACATTTTCGTAAGGCTGTTGACAGTTTCGTCACGGAGTTGTTCGTCGCGACAAACAAGATTGAGAATAAACATGCCTTTGGGTCCGATAATATATTTGAGACTTTCGAGGACGTCTGGTTCGAGGAAGTTGGGTGGCGGACAACTCATACCGAGAGAGATGTCTTTGCTATCGACATCGAAGAGGACGGCATCAAATTGGATTTCTATTAGGAAAGAGATAAGCAAATCAATTTAGTGGGAAAGTGTAATAAAAATTGGAAGAGCAACATACACGAAAGAATAAGGAAATCTACGGTAGCTCTTTTCACATGTAAGAGAGCCATTGACAGTAAATGGGGTCTACAACCTAGAATCACTCACTGGCTATACACGTTGGTAATCTGATGAAAATAGTCCAATTGAAAATTAAGGGCCGATGAAGAAAAGCAAACACACAGCTAGAGAATCTTGAAACGAATAAATATATTTTATCGAAGAAAATATTTTGATAGCAACAGAAAAGTATTGATTAAAATTTACAGTATAAACAAAGTTGAATTTATACAGTACACAATCTGAATACATATAATATAACTAATACACCATAAATTGCAACACTTCCCCAGAATGATCTATTTATAAATTTGAATACAATTAAAATTTTAAATATTTCATTCTTTTTAAATGCATTAATAACAATAACATACATTAAAAACAAATTAATAACAAATTAAACTAACATAATACATCTTTTTAACAATCGACTTTATGAAAGACCAAGTAGTAGATAAACACAAGATTCACATTAGAGAGCTTACGTATACAGCAAAACTTGACGAGAACGATGAATACGAAAGAAGATAGGGACAATAGAATAGTAAGCTACGCTCTTGCTTTACAAAAATAATCTAGTCTGTGATAAACTGATAAGTAAATCAGCTGTGTTGTCTACACTGCAAGAATTTTCTGTTTCATTAAAAGTTTGTTTATTTGTTGTTAATTTATTCAATTTGTATTTAATTTATTTATTTATTTATTGTGTAGTTTCGATGTTAACATATGTAACGCAACAAAAATAATCTATTTTCAATATTTCAAAATGTGAGTTTAAATTTTTTTTTTTATTTCTTATATATGTAAATATTTATATATATATTTATTAAAATATAATTAAAGACACCCCTGAAGAAGTCGTGGAATATCGACGAAACGTCGGGAAAGATGAAATAGAAGTAGTTTTATTTGCATCCTAAATCAATTGACTAAAATAGCCCGCTTACAAAGAACCAAAAAAAAACATTTTTGAACTAATTTTTTTCAAAATTTTATGTAATTAAGTACTAATTTTGTTTTAAAAATTCAATGTGTTTGTTAATTTTTAGTCGAAAACAGGAAACCGGATGCAAAAATGTCTTTTCGTTTTTGAGAAATTAAGAAAAAACCAAAACCACTTTTTTCTAAAAAATTTTTGTTTATATTTTTACCTATCTAGACTTTTAGTTTAATTTATTAGTTTAATTTATAAATTTAATTTTTTGTGATTGGAGTTTTATGAGGACTCAATAAAGTAGAAAAGTATTGGATTTTCCCTGGATTAATCATTTTTTTTCATTGATAACGTCTGCCATTGACCTTTCACTTCTAGCTCTCAGTGCTCTCGTCGGCGGATTCTTGAAAACATGCTACGACTTGGGCGCCATCTATTGGGATATCTTTCAGCGTAGAGTCTTTCAGCTTCCCGATCTCGACAATAAGTTAAACCGTAGCAGAAGTTCCTGTCCGCTAACTCTTCTCGAGCGTATGAGTTTGTTATTGTTATGTGTTGATGAGTTAATATTTTAATTGTAAATGGTTGTTTAGTAAATATGCGATGCCTTTTGTTTACCTTTTGGTTGTTAATTGTTTTTTCATTCAAGAAAAATTACGGTTTAATTATCTTAAGCCCCTAGCAGGTAGAACCCTTCGCCGGCGAGTGGCCACGGCCCCAGGTATAGTAAGAAAAAATTGCAGGTCAGTTTTCAGACGTTATCAATGAACAAAATGGTTAATCCAGGGATAATGTAATACTTTTCTACTTTATTGAGTCCTCATAAAACTCCAATTACAAAAAATTAAATTTATAAATTAAACTTATAAATTAAACTTAAAGTCCAGATAGGTATGATAACCCCCCCCCCCTCCCATACGATTTTTTTCTTGCCTCAACCTACACGCTCTAGCTTTTTGGCACAACGCTCGTGAATCACCCTGTATATACAAAATCATTGAGCATGGCATTGCCGTCAGCCGATCGACAAAAATAAAATTTACATGTATTAAATCTCTTTATTAGAATAATTAATTAAAAAAAAAGAACTGAATAACTTGTAATTAACATGACTACCTTTACGCAAAGATTAAAAGTCTTGATCTATTATTCTTTGTCGATATCTTAACGCAGCGTTGCAGTACATAAATAATTTTGGGACGTTCATCTCATTGAGGAGATCTATTATCTGGATAACCGATAAGATATTTGCACCTAGGTAATATCTCCTGGTTTCAGCTAAGACCGGACACCGGCCTATGAAATGTAAGGTATCCTCTCTCTCTTGCATGTTACATAGAACACAAATTATCGGTAGATCGTCTCTATGTGGCATGTTGTTGAGGCAAAGAAGTTCACCTCTTAATCTTCCCATCATGGATATTTCGTCAACACTATATTCATCTCGAAAATAATTCCTTTCATTAAGATTATGGTTCAAACTGCTGTATAGGATTCTATGAACTGAGCCTGTTGCTTCCATCACATATCCTTCTCTACACTTACGATCCACATTTGCTATTAGTTCGTAAAGCCTTGGTTTCCATTCGCTTAAGTCATCGCAATTGAGGTTAAGTTGCATCCCGCACCATTGACTTAGTTCCTGCCATTCTTCCATCCAGCCTGTATTTCTCCTTATTATATGAAGCGCTACTATCTTTGGAAGTCTTTCATTATATATAAACAGAGGTGGAAGTCCAGTTTCCAGCATGACCAGATAATTCGGGGCGTTGGATGGAATATGAAAGATTCTTTTAATATAATATCTCAGCAATTTTTCCACCGTTTCATACTGCTTGTAGCCCCACACCTGAGCCGAATATAACATGATGGTTTCTGAAACTGCTTCAAAAACTCGAAATTTGGCACTATGTCTTATATTTTTGTTCGAAAAACACCTGTTCCACGTGGCAGCGATTGCGGTCTTAGCCTTTGCAAGCTTATCCTTAAAGTGGTTCTCCGTGTCCAGGTTCTTAGTCATTAGTATCCCTAGGTACCTGTACTCGTTGACAACTTCGATTGTCTCTCCATTATACCACCATTTCTCACTGTTACGGTTACGCCCGCCCCCTTTCCTGAATATCATGACTTTTGACTTTTCTAAATTCACAGTCAAGTTCCATATTTTGCAGTAGTCACACAAGCGGTTTATCATTAATTGGAGATATTCTGGCGAGTATGCGAGAATGACAATATCGTCGGCGAACATCAGTGCTTTGATAGCTTTTCCGGCGTACTCAATACCACAAGGTAGGCATTCTACGAGATCTTCAATAAAGAGGGCAAACAACGATGGGCTTAGAGTACATCCTTGTCTAACTCCTGTGCAAGTGTGAAACCAATCTGACATCTCTTCGCCATTCCAGACAGCTGATTTTGTGCTGGTATAAAGATTTTGGATTATCCTTGAAAACCTCCAGGACATTCCCATGCCATACAACTTATATATCAAAGCATTTCTATTAACAGTATCAAATGCTGACTTAAAGTCAACAAATAATGCATATAATTTTGCTCCTTTATTCATAAATGATTCTGCAATACTTCTCAAGACGAAAATGTGGTCAATTGTAGAATAGCCTGATCTGAAACCAGCTTAACACTCCCCAATTAGATTATTGTTCCTGATCCATACATTGAGACGATGCTGCAGGACAGTTGTAAAAATCTTATATGAAGCGTTCAAAAAGGATATGCCCCTATAATTTGCCGGATCTGTTGTACTACCTTTTTTGTAGATAGGAAAGATCAAGGATTCTGTAAATTGTCGAGGGATACACCCATCTTCCATTATGTTATTGAAGATTGTTACAAGATTACTAATAAGATCCTGAGTTCCATATTTGTAAAATTCCGCGGGAATTCCATCCGATCCTGCTGCTTTTTTGTCTTTTAACCTTTTCAACGCGTCATTTACCTCATCTTATGTGAACATTGCATCAAGGATCTCATTATCAATGTTTGGTGCAGCGTACAGAATTGAACTAGTATTTCCCGAAGCGTCCAGTAACTTTTTAAAATGTGTTAGCAGTACATTTGGTTTTAGCTCTTGATTGATTAAGTAAGACTTCCCATTAAGTTTCCTCACTAAAGTCCAAAAATCTGCTCCATTCCTGCAATTTCCTAATCGTCTGGCTTCTGCTTCATAATCTTTCTCTTTTTTTTGTTTACATAGAAAACGCGAAGTACCGTTTGCTTCAAGATACTTAGTTTTGTTATGCAATTCATTTGAGTCACGGAATGCTTTCAAATATGAAAAGGATGCTTTCCTCGCCATTTCACATTCCTTATCAAACCATTCAGATTTAGCAATTTTATTGCTTCTGCATGTTTTACTTGGATACGAAATTTTAAAGCGTCTTCTATCCCTACTAGATCAGATACCTGCTGCTATAAGAGTGCTAAGTCCAATCGTCTTCGATACCTATCTGCATTCGCGTCTCTCCATTTAAGCTTTGGCAGCAACTCCATATTCCTAACCCCTTCATCAAAAGGTTGTTCCAGTTGTACCGTTGTAATGATAGGAAGATGATCAGAATATGAAACAAGGTCAATTTTGAAATCCTTGACGTGAACATTCCATTCACCACCAGCTAGACTGTAATCAATCACTGAATTTCCTTGCTTGCCAACGAACGTGTACTCTCCAGCCTTGTCTGATGAAGTAGTGCCAATCCGAAGGTTGAATGAAGTGAAGAATTCTCATTTCGAATAAGAAAAAAATATTTTATCTTATTCAAAAATTGATTTTTTTTCGTCGCCTACTACGATTTTCGATATCAACAAAAAGTGCCAGGCAATTTTCGACACCTACTATGATTTAACATTAATAAACACAAACTTCTGTGTCCAACAATTTCAAAAATTCAAAAATTGAATTTATTCGGCGCCTACTACGATTCTCGATATTAATAAAAAATTCTTCGGCTTCGGCCAAAACTTCGGCCTATTTTATACCGAAGCCGACGGTTTGGCCGAATGTTATTTTTTTGGCCGAATTCGACCGAAGCCGAAGCCGAAGCCGAAGGTTCGGTCGGACACTAGCTTCAGGTGACCAAAGGCATTCTTAATTTTTCGTCCCAAAGATTAACAATCGGTGGATGTCGAATTCCTTTGACTTGCGAAAAAGACGCTCACTTATCAAGTGAAACCAAATTGGAAGAAGGTCCAAGAGTTGCGTGCTTACGAGCAGTGACTGATTTTGTCATTCCGCCTCGAGCAAAAACAATGGTGTCAACAGTTGTTCCAGTTGACGGATGCCTCTCTGAAGGAATTGTTTCACCACTCGCTGTTGAACTGCCAAAAGGATTGTTGGTTGGAAAATCCATTAATAAAAATTGTGATGGTGTTGTGTTCGTGCGGGTGATTAATATCGCCGACTATTCTGTAGTTTTGCCAAGTGACACTCCGCTTGCCCTGTTCGAAGAAGCGGTCCTACAGTGAGGAGCCTGTCCCAACAAATCTTGTTGAATTTTTCGATCGCTCAGTTGAACATCTGGAACCCACAAGGAAAATAGATAAGGAACTTCTAGGTATGGGAATTTAAAGATGTCTTTTCATCCGGGCCAAATGATTTAGGGAGAACTAAGGTCACACAGCATCGAATTGACGTTGGATCATCTAAACCGGTAAAACAACCTCCCCGTCGTCTACCTTTGTCCAAGCAAAATGAATCACGACACATAATTGATGACATGTTAAGAAGAGGTATTATCGAACCCAGCTCTAGTCCGTGGGCCTCACCCATCGCCATCGTAATGGTTAAAAAGAAGGATGGCTCAACACGTTTTTGTGTCGATTATCGTCTTTTAAACTCCGTCACGGTGAAGGACTCCTTTCCGCTTCCAAGAATCGATGACACCTTAGATTCAGTATCAGGGTCTGAATGGTTTAGCACCCTCGACTGCCAGTCAGGTTATTGGCAGGTTGAAGTACATCCAGATGACCGAGAAAAGCCCGCTTTTGTCACCAGAGATGGCTTATGGCAGTTTCGTGTGATGAGTTTTGGTTTAACGAATGCTCCAGCCACTTTTGAATGCCTTATGTCTAATGTACTGAGAGGACTACCTTTAGAAGTTCGTCTTCCGTACTTGGATGACATTCTCGTACATGGTAAGACCTTTGATAAAATGCTAATTAACCTTCGTTCCGTTTTCAGCCGATTGAGAGAATCAGGCTTAAAGCTAAATCCTACGAAATGCAGCCTTTTTCAAAAGGAAGTTAAGTTTTTGGGTCATGTACTCAGTGGTAACGGTCTCCCTCCAGATCCTTCGAAAATTGAGGCAGTGCGTCAATGGCCTACTCCAACAAATTTGTCCACACTAAGGAGCTTCATCGGACTCTGCACCTACTATCGGCAATTTGTTCCTCGATTCGCCTCTATTGCTCGCCCGCTCCATCGACTTACAGAAAAGGGCATCAAGTTTGATTGGTCAGATCAATGCGAAGGTGCTTTCAACGAGTTAAAAAAGCTCTAACTTCCTTTCCTGTGTTGGGTCACTTCCAAGAGGAAGGGGAACTTATACTCGACACTGACGCCTGCGAATACGGCCTGGGAGCTGTACTCTCACAACAGCAGGGTGGCAATGAACGAGTTATTGCATATTACAGTCGATCTATGAATAAATCTGAACGAAATTATTGCACGACACGTAAGGAACTGCTCGCTTTGGTAAAAGCCATTGAACACTTTCACGTATATCTTTACGGAAGAGATTTCCTTGTTCGTACGGACCACGCAGCATTGAATTGGTTGTTGTCGTTTAAGAACCTGGAAGGTCAACTTGCTCGCTGGATGGAACGTCTCCAACAATACCACTTTCGAGTACAACATCGAGCTGGAAATAAACACCTTAATGCCGACGCCCTTTCACGCCGTCCATGTGCAAAGGAGACTTGCAAACATTGTGATAACAAGGAAACTAGATTCACATTCGCAGTAAATGCGATCCGCGTTGTTTCAAGCGAAATAGATCTCGAAAAGATTCGGACCGCTCAGGCTGCCGACCCTATTTTGGTCCATGTTTTAAATTGGGTAGAGCAAGAACAACGACCTCCTTGGAATGACATTTGCAGTCAAAGCAGCGAGCTTAAGGTTTATTGGTTACAATTTAGATGCCTAAAAATTCAAAACGGAGTTTTGTGTAAGAGGTGGATACCAACATCCAAGCACCAACCGGAACGCTTGCTCCCAATAGTGCCCAAAATAATGTTCAGAGAAATAATTCAGCTGTACCACGATACCGTCACTGGAGGTCATTTTGGAGTGAACAAAACGTTTTCGAAACTAAGATCGCACTTCGATTGGGTGGGTGCGAAAGGAGAGGTAGAACGTTACTGCGCTGAAGGCGATGTCTGTGCAGCAAAACTTGGCCCACATAGAAAAACACAAGGGAGCTTACAAATTTATTTGGCTGGTGAACCATTCCAACGAGTAGCTGTCGACATCCTGGGTCCTTTACCACCGACTAAAAGGGGAAACAAGTATGTACTAGTGTTCATGGATTACTTTTCTAAATGGCTCGAAGTATTTCCTCTCGTCGACCAAACCGCAGAGTCCGTCGCAAGAACTCTTGTTAATGAAGTCTTTTGTCGGTACGGCGGCGGCCTGCCAACAGAACTACACTCAGACCAAGGACGCAACTTCGAGGCTGAGATTTTTAAAACGGTTTTAGAAATAATGGGCATACGAAAAACCCGAACAACCCCACTTCACCCGCAGTCAGATGGCCTTGTCGAGCGGATGAATAGAACGATACTTCATTATCTTTCGAAATTGATAAACAGGATGATTGGGATGATCTACTTCCACTTTTCGCTATGAGCTACCGTTCGGCAACTCAGGAATCCATCAAAGAAACGCCGTTTGCAATGCTGTACGGTCGTGAAATGAGGCTCCCTCAATATTTGTTTATGGAAAATACCCCGGACCGTGAATTCAAGTCGTATCGTGGGTACACTCAACAGCTTTGCGATCAACTGCGAGAAATTCATGACCGAGCCAGAACTGAGCATCAGAGTTCGGCTAAAAGAATGAAAACCAGGTATGATTTAAAAACTAACGCTCCTCTGTTTCAGGTTGGAAGCTTTGTCTGGTTGATGCAATCCACAACGGAGAGTTCGAGTCTGACCTAAGCTACAATCGGACTGGGAAGGCCCATATCGAGTGGTTGAAGTTATATCCGATGTGACAATTAAGATTCAAAAGACTCCTCGTTCAAAGTTCAAAATCGTGCACATAGATCGAGTCACTGGCTATAGAGGGAAAAACTTGAGTGCTTGGCCTTCCGAAAACAGAATGTCAATTTGAGAAATAACAGTTCAAGAAGGGGGGAGTGTTGCGAATCTCTAAACGGTTCCACTAAAGACACGTCAGAATTTATACGAACCGCTGAATGTACTCACTTACGAGACGTCATAATCAATTGTCATTTTCATTCTTGTTATAGCGTTTTTTTTTTGGTCGTCCGGAACTGTTCCGAACAGTTCTGTACTCGTTCACTTGGCGCAAGATGACAGTTCTTGTTCTGAATAGAACAGAAAAACGATTCCGAATTTGAAGTCAGAATCAAAAACAGAATCACGCATACATGCACACACTCGCATATACGTACTAGCTGCCATGTTTACAAATAAAGAAATTAAAAACAATGTCATGTCATCTGCAATTCTGCATATGAGGTTTCACAAATACACAACCATTCAACCCTTAGAAGCAAAAAAATGTGTTTGCCTGTTCGTTTGGAATCCGGAATCGGACAGTTCTGTGTACAATTCCGGATTACCAAAAAAAAACGCTATTACTCTTGTGGAGATTTTGGCGCAATAAAGACCACGTTTTTTGATCAACTAAGATTTCTCTCATTTTTCATTCATTTTATTTCATTAGGAATTCTAAAAAAAGCGAATCCGCAACAATACATTTTCATTGAAAATGTATATGTGAGTTTATTTCGCTTTACTTTTGAAACCGAAAAACCGAATGAATGACTATGAGGCCAATTGTCATTATCCTTATAGTTGCTTATCGGTGTGGCTTCTGATCAAAAATTTCACCATCGATAAGATTTTTCATTTTACTGCAGAGCTTACAAAGAACTAAGCAATTTCAAATCGATACCGATCAACTCTACATAGATTTAAGAGAATAGGCAATGTGTATTGTTGACATCCCAGTGAGACTCATCCGATTTCGTAAGATGATGATGGCAATTTTTATGGTCAGAAAAGTCCAAAGCCTAGTTAATAGTTCTCGTGATCAACATTTATCTTACACTGCAAACCGTTCAACATACGGTCTTTTATGCTTGTAAATTGAATCATTTCAAAACTATACCCATTTTTGTGGTTGAGAGCATTAAAACACTTTTTTTTTGCTTTTCAATTAAAAATATTTAATTTGAATAAAATTCACTTAAAACAAGTGTCAACATTTGTTTGATTGTTTCTATCTATTTCTAAGTCGAAGCCAAGGCGCAGGCGTAGGCCGAGGAGTCCGAGGTCGAGGAGACCGATGAGGCTCAGGCCGAAGAGGCTGAGGAGGCTGAGTTGGACGACATTGTTTTCTATGATCGACACCATTACACCTTCTTTTCGACCCCAATATGTTATTCATGGGGGAGGGGCCATTTGTCGTATTTGTTTTGACTGAAACAATCGCAGAAGTTGTCGCTGATTGAAATAAATTTACACAAATCCAAAGGATCCACACGATCGTTAAAAAATACTTCGAGGACATCTTACTCTTTCAAATTTTTGTTTTCTTCTTCTCAATATAATGCAAGACTTCTTGTTCGAACGTTTAACTTTTGTTTACTGATTGGCGAGCAGACGAATACCAACTTGCGTGAAATTTGTTTTATTTATTTGTTCGTTATCTTAAATGAGGTCAGTCACGATTTATTTTGGGTTATCACTTGTTTTTTTGATTTTTATAAATAGGGCTGACAAATATTTTTATTTAAATATTAAATATTATTTACATATTTCGGGCGGATTTGTATTTAAATACATATTTTTGGTAACGTCAATATTTTAACCTTTTTCAGTATTTTGAACTAATTTTTAGTAACTCTTTATATGTTTTCCATAAATACGAAAACCTATTATACTCTTACTATTCGATGTGATATTGAATACATTCAAAATACAATAAGTCAACATTTTTTTACGTGGCAAACAAGTAGGCATTCGCCTAATTGCCATTTTATTTAAACATCTTTTAAATCTTTTCGCCTAGTTCTCCGATTTTATCTACATATATCGCACACCGCTCACCGATGCTAGCTATAAAAAAATTCATGACAGATTGATACTCTTGGAAGATTTGTCAATTCTTCGCAAGAGGCAGTGCCCGTGAAAGATGAAATAAAAACTATGGCCCGAGTAGGATTCGAACTCACGATGTTCTGCTTAGCAGCCAACGCACTTAACCACTTAGCTACGGGCAACCGCATTGATATAGATATAGAAAATTGAAGAATTTCTCGAAAAAATCGATTTTGTTCACCAGAAAAACAAAGGTTTCTCTCTGAGTGTTGTGGGGTGCACATCTCGTTTGAAAGAAACTAACTCGTTTGCATACAAAAATCAAGTATAACAAAAAAAAAAAAAAAAAATAGAAAAAAAAAACAAACAAACATAAAAAATGAATTGTTCTGTGTGTAAAGAAAGAATTGAAAGATCATCTAAATCTAAAGTAGCATGTTGTGATTGCAAGTGTTTGTTTCACTTAGACTGTGTCAACCTAAAACTCGAAGACATTGAATTTATGAAGTCTAATAAGAAACAATATCGATGTGACAGGTGCACTGTCTTGAAACGCCGCCGCAGTATTCACCATCCCGATCCGTCGACACTTTCACCTACAACCGAAACAACAAATACGCCACCTATAAAATCTCCACAGACATCTAATCTTAATGGCTTTGATGCTGAACCAACCTTGCAGATGGTTTACCAAAAACTTTTAAATATGGAAGCGATGCAAAAGGAATTCATACAAACAGTGATAGAATTACGTCAAGAAAATGCTGAACTCAAATCGAAATTGAACTTTCTTCAGAGCAAATTAAATTGGCAGAACCAAAATCAGAAAAATAAAAGCATTGAAATAACTGGAGTGCCCGAAGTCAATGACACCAATGCACAAAGTATTGCTCTTAAAATCTTTCGTTCAGGCTTGTCTCTAAATGTGACCGATAAAGACATCGACAAATGCTTTGTCAAACTAATCAAAAGCAACAAAAACAATAAAAATAAAGATCCCACCCGCACCGCACACAAGTCTATTCTATTTTTTGGATCTCGGAGTCAAGCAACAAATAATGAAAGAAAAGAAAACAAAAAAGGAAACCGTCAACTCTTGCATTCTTGGTGACAACAGAGGAAATATTTTTATCAACGATGCCTTAACCAAATATACCCAGGCACTATTGATGCGATGTAATGAGGCGAGGAGAGAAATTTTTTTTAAATATGTTTGGTATTCTAATTGTAAAGTTCTTATGAGAAAGGAAGAAGGTAGCAACGTCATTGTAATCAGATCGTTTGAAGATCTGTTAAAAATATAGTTTACAAAAAACAATAAAAACAAAACAAAAAAATAAAAATTGTAATTTAATAGATAAAAATGAATTTTGATATCCAAATGGATCTTAATAATGATGTTTCTACCTTTACTTTTAATAATTACTCAAATGGAGAAAATGTATTCCTAAATGAATTGTATTGTGATAACAAACTGTTTGTAGTGCATCAAAATGTCAGAAGCCTTAGAGAAAATTATGCCGCTCTCATTACTCATTTAGATTCTTTTCTTTGCATGCCTGATGTGATTGCTATTTCCGAAATATGTACATATTTATAATTTTGAAGTTGGTGATTATTTACTGCCTGGATATGATTTCATAGCTAATACCAATGAAACTTATGCTGCTGGTGGTGTTGGGTGTTTCATAAGGAATGACTTTTCAGTTATTGGTCTGGTGAGTGCTGACGTTATAAGAATTAAATTTATAGTAAATTGCGAGGATTATGTCATTATATGTGTATACAGATTTCATAAATATGTTTTTTCGGAGTTTTATGAAGAGTTTTCAAGATTGTTAGAGGGTGAAAAATCAAAGAATCTGTTGATCGTAGATGATTTTAATATTGACATCTTAGAAAATAATTACATGGTTTCTTCATTCTTAGACTTAGTAGCTCTACACGGCCTAGTTTCTTTTATAAACGAGCCAACTCGAATAATATCGGGGAAATGCTTTGACCATATTTTTTGCTGTGTCTCCAATAAGGATTACAGGAATTTTGAAAAATGCGTTTTTGATTTTCAAATCACCGATCATTCAATGACTGGTTTCCTTCTAGATACGGCAAATAAAATTAGACGTAAGACGTATAACAATGATACTGATGAAATGCCTAGAGTGGATCACACTAAACTAAACAATTTGCTTATGTTTGAGTCTTGGGAATCAGTTTATAATGAAAATGATGTTTCTAAATCAAATGATATTTTTATTCAAATCCTAAGACAAAGCATGGAAAAATGTACAACTAAACAAACACGTAAAAATAAAAACAAAAGATTAAAGCCCTGGATTTCCACAAATTTATTGAAAAGAATTAAATTGAAAAACAAATTACGAATGAAACTCAATAAGCACAAAAACAATAGAAAATTGAAAAACAGATACCAAAAACATTGTTCTGAACTTAAAAATGAAATTCCTTCGTGTAGAGATAGTTACTATGTGCATTAAAGGTAACCCTAGACGTGAATGGTTAGTTGTGAATAGTATTCTTAATAAATCTTCTTGAAGAGAAAAATCATTCGAGCTGTGTATCAATAATACTATTTACAACAACAAACACGATGTAGCTAGTAAATTTAACAACTACTTTATTAATATAGCGGAAGACACTCTTCCAAACTTTAGGTCACAATCCTGTCCAAACTGTAATCAAAGTGAACAGTGCAGAAATAGTAACAGTTTTTTCTTTGAGTATATCACAGCACTAAAAGTATCTACAACTATACAACATCTTAAAAACTCCAATAGCAGTGGAAATGATGAAATTTCTAACCTTCTTTTAAAAAACATCAAATGGTCTGTTTGCGACGTCTTAGCACACTGATTCAATAAAAGTGCAATATCCGGTATTTTTCCTGATTCGACGAAAAATGCTGACGTCGTTCCACTTTAAAAGAAAGGTGCAAAGAATGTTGTATATAATTATCGACCAATCTCGTTGCTTCCATCAGTAAGTAAGGTTTTCGAAAAGCTGATTAAGACAAGGGCTGTGAAATTCCTCAATAAAACTAATTTCTTTGCTTCTTCTCAGTTTGGTTTTCGGGAAAGCAAATCAACGGAAGATGCATTATTAGATTTTTGTTCAAAAATTTTCAAAAACCTAGACGAGAGAAAATACACTGGAGGTTTATTTGTTGATATAACAAAGGCATTCGATATGGTTAACCATCAAATTTTAATGCAAAAGCTAGAGCGTGCAGGTTTTAGGGGTTCTATTTACTCTTGGTTTAAGTCTTATCTGGAGAATCGGTCTCAGATGTTGAAAATTGATAGGATTAGAAGAAGTAAGGAATACACTCATATGGGTGTGCCCCAGGGGTCTGTTATTGGGCCTTTACTTTTTCTAATCTACATTAATTCACTATTTGAGTTGCCTTTCAAAGGTGTATTAACCGCGTTTGCTGATGATATAGGATTCGCCTATGGGACAAAAAGCCTCTTAGACTTAACAGCTGAAATAAATTGGGATCTAAGTATTCTCAGAATCAGGGGCCGAATTACCGCTTCCGTGATCGAGTGAGTGCGTCTCATCAGTTATCGAACGAACGAGTAACCCCATTGGGATTATGGCACTCGTTAGGTCACGAATCGTTTGAGAATAGAAAATTGTAGTAGTTTTTATCGAGTATCGATTATTTTGAAGGAATTTTGAGAGGTTTGACAAATAAAAAAACAAAACTTGAGCGACATAGCGAAGGCAGAAATATTAATGTTTTTTAAAATGAAAAAAACACAGTTTGACTATTAACAGAAAACGAGATTGGTGGAGCCTTGGAGAAGAAAATCTTGACCTTAATAAATTATTAGCTAAGAATTTCACAATAAAGTGACTCAAAGAAAAAATTTAAATTTTTTCTTATGAAGTTCCTCCCATCAGTGAGCTGTTTGTGTGTCGAATGAAATTAAGCTCGATAGCTGAGCAGAAAATTTAAAATTTTTGTACTAGAAGCTCGATACTGAACTCGATAACGTGAGAGGTAATGCCAAAAGCACACAAACACTCACAATTCAGTAACGTATTATTCGATAACGGATGCCGTAATTCGGCCCCTGGTTTGCAAGACATTATTTAGTTATCAGCCCAAAAACAAAACTTATGCTGTTTAGTCTGTCCAATGTGCATAACCTTAGCGCGGATGTTTTTTACCACTCTCCAGATTGTCAACGTTTCAAATTATGCTATTGCGAATGTGAATCAAGATCAGCAGAGGATACTTTTGATAACAGTTCAACGTGTAGTAAGTATTGTTTTCAAATTGAAAACGTACATAACTTTAAATCTCTAGGAATAACTCTGGACTCAAAACTTGATTTCTCAAGCCATACTGACAATCTTAAGGCAATACTTTCGTTCAATTCTTAGGCATTTCTTTTATTTGCGATCTGTTTGTAGGGATGAACTTTTAAAAACGATCTATTACGGAATTTTTCATTCTAAGATGCAATATGGTATAACCTGCTGGGGAGGAGCTACCTTTAACAAAATCCAACCACTTTTAATATTGCAGAAACTCGTGATAAGGAAAATATTAAGAAAGTCACGTTGGGATCATAGTTTTGTGAATTCTTCCTTTACGCCACCTGTACTGTTTTAAGGTATTAAAAGCATTTTTTATGAGATCTGGGGCCGAATCACCGCTTCAGTGAACGAGTGAGTGAGTCTCATCACTGATCGAACGAACGAGTAACCACTTTGGGATGATGGCATTCGATTGGTCACGTATCGTTTGGGAATTAAAAATTGTAGTAGTCTTTATTCTACTATAGTCTCTGTTTATTTTGAACGAGTCTTGAGTGTTTTGACAGGTAAAATTTGCATTTATAGGGTGCCTCAGTAATAGTGCACTTTTTCATTTTAAAATGAAAAACAAGTTTTTTATGACAGAGTTGTGATTTTTTTTTTTTTAGTATTGTAAAGAAGATATGTTCCGATTAAGTATGGAATAAAAAATACGGCAAATGAACCCGGCTCCGATGACCGGCCATTACTGTTTTCATGAAATTTTCAATGACTTTTGCACAGAGATGTGGCTGTATGTCACCAATGACACGTTGGAATTTCTTTTTGAGTTCAGAAATTGTTTTTGGTTTATTCGCATAAGCCCGAGATCTCACAAAAAATCCTGCACTTTCACGAGAAAGCAAAGCGAGGCCTTATATGATTTCGGTAAATCAATCTCGAGCAAGCAGTTTGTTATAATTTGTACAAGGAGGCCTTATGGGATTTTACATTGAGCCAAGAAATTGATTCTTCACGGATGTGTGGCAATTTTTTTCCCTTAAATGAATTACATTGGGAAAAGTATTGAATTTTTTACTGGACGAATTGATTTCTCTGAAATCTCTTTTTGGAGACATTTGAGTTGGAGTTTGACATTTCGGACAGTTTGATATTTGTTAATATTCAAAACGTTTGGTGTTTGTTGCAAGATTTGTTGAAAAAAATATTTTGGCGAACGTAAATTAACGAATTGTGTTTAAATTAAAGGTAGTACACCATTAGTACACATTTTAAATTGAAGAATAATTAATCATAAATTTGTTTAGATTGCTTCCACACACATTCAAAAAAGAGATTGCTACTTTTGACTTTACAAATTACATTGAACCCAAAAAGTATCGAATTTTAGTAGCGATTTGTGGTGGTTGAATGTAAAACCCCATTAGTTTTCACAATTATAACGCGTTGTTCTTTCAAGAAGAGCTCCATTTTTAACAATCGGAATAAACAGAGGTGACACTTTAATTTCAGCGTTGAAACTGGCATGAAAAATATTCCAATTTTTATTATTATTATTATTATAATTTATTAATAGGATACTTAAAAGTAGGCTATTAATTACAATAAAAAAAAATTGAGCCTAGCTGCGAGGACTATTGGCTCTTAAGTTGAAATTAAATTTTATATTTAAGCTTACATATTAGTTCGTTTATTAATAAAATATTTTTGGAGTTTGGATTTTTAAGCATTTCATAGATATTAAGGTCTTTCGAGATGTTATCTAGATGTTTTTTGGTTACTGGACAATTTTTTAACATATGTTCTACATTAAGTGTTACATTGCAGGTGTTACAGGTAGGATTGTTTTGTTTGTTAAGGAGATGTTCATGTGTGATTGTTGTGTGTCCAAGCCTTAATCGAACAAAATTTGTTATGCTCTTCTTAGGGAGATTGGGGTATTGAGGGTGCGATCTGTTTAAATTTATTTCTTTGTAATGATGGTGATATTGACTCCAGTCGTTTAATTGTTTGGTTTTTATTGTGTTGTGTATGAATTTTGTTAGGTCTTTTTTAGTAAAAATATTAAAGTTGTATATGGGTGCATCGTTGGCCGATTTTGCAGCACGGTCTGCTTCTTCGTTCCCTTGGATTCCAGTGTGACCAGGTATCCACATAAGTTTAATGTTTGGAATTTTGATTAGACGGTTCCTTATTTCAGATATTAGGACATCGGTGTTGTTTGGGTTGGAGACTGCTTGTAAAACTGATATGCTGTCGGAGCAGATCATGGAGTTCCCGCGTAGAAGTATAGCAGTTTTAATGGCTTGAAGTATTCCAAAGGCCTCGGCTGTGAAGATTGATATAAAGTTTGGCAGCAATCCAATATTGAAAATGTAGCCATCTTCATTTGTTACTGCAAATGACGTCTTCTCATCGGTCTTTGAACCGTCGGTAAACATTAATTTACAATTTTCGGTTAAGAGTTTTGCTTTGATGTCTGCGAACAGCGCTCGGAAGGTGGATGGATTGGTGTTGTTTTTCTTGTATTGGGATAGTGTCATGTCGATTGATTTGGGTTTGAAGTTCCAAGGGGGAAAAGAGGGCTTGAAGTTATATTCGTGTTTTGTTGGTAGTTCTAGATTGTTGGTTTTGGCCAGTACAAGTTTTATGGTCGATGGAATCCGTTTAATACGCTTTTGGTTTTTTGCTTGTGTGATGTCGGCGTTTATTATTGAATTGCTGGAGAAAATAAGTTTGGGGGCTAATTTCAACGTCAGCTCCTCAATGCGGTGTTCTAAAGATGGAAGACCAGCTTCTGCAAGCAAATTTTGTATCGGTGTTGTTGGAAAGGCATTAAGGCATCTTCTTACGGCTTGGTGGTATGGCGGTTTGATTATGTCAAGTGTAGATTTTGGGCATTTACCATATATGTAAAGTCCATAATCGATTTTACTAAGAATTAACATTTTTGTAATGTAAGAAAGTGTATTAATGTGGATGTTGCTTTTATTGCTACTTAAATATTTTATAATGTTAGTTCTCGCAGCTAGGTTTTTTCTAAGTGCTAAACAATGTTCTTTCCAGTAATACTTGTGGTTAAAGATTAATCCTAGAATATTTAAATTATTAACATTATGAATAGAAATATTATTTACATTAAAAGAGAAATTAGAACAGTTAATTTTTCGGCATATGTGTAGTAATTTACATTTTTCAATTGATAATTTTGGCCCGGATTCTAAAGACCATGTTTGGATATCATCAACGGCATTAATGAAAAGGTTTTTACAGATATTTACATCGAGAATATTTGATAATATATATACATCGTCCGCATAAAGACAGTGGTCTAATTGTTTATATTTTTCGAGTATGTTGCTTATATCATCAAAGGCAATGGTGAAAAGCATTACCGATAGAGGTGATCCTTGTGGGATACTGTTTTCTAATGCGAATGTGTTTGAAAAGTGGTTATTGACTTTTGAATAGAATTTCCTATTTGATAGAAAAGATTCCACGAATTTGTACATTTTTAAACCGACGTTCCATTCTCTTAATTTTTTCAAGATAACATGGCTTCCTATACGATCAAAAGCCTTCTCGAAGTCTAATGAGAGTACAGAGACATGGTTCTTTGAAGAAATGCTTTTGGAAACGTAATGATCCAAATGAAGATGGGCATCTACACAGCCTTTGTTGGGTTTGAAAGCGACTTGTTTTGGTGATATTAATTTTTTGGATTCTGCGAACCAAAGTAAACGTTTGGCTACTATTTTTTCTAAAAGTTTTGATAGGCATGAAATTAAAGATATGGGGCGGTAACTTTCAATCAGGATTTTGTCTTTGTTTGGTTTAAGAATAGGGAAGAGAATGGCAGTTTTCCAGTTTTGTGGGATTATTGACGTGTCGAGAATGTTGTTAAAGAGATGGATTATTCTTAGTTTCACGGGTAAGGGTAGATTTTTTTAACATTGGGTAGGAGATTCTGTCCCTTCCGGGAGTTTTTCCTTTAGTACTGGTGAGACAGGCTTCGAATTCTACAAGCGAGATATCTTTTTCAATTAATCGAGAGAAGTGGTCAATGTTATTTTGATTTGGGGAATAAATAAAGTCGATATATTCGTTCTTTTTAACCCTGAAATTATAATGGAAGTTTGTATCACTGGAGTATTCGGACCATGTTTTTGCAAAGCAGTCGGCCATGGTTTTTGTGTCTGATACAATTGCATTTTGGGATTGAATACAGAATATTTTAGTTGGAGAGGCATTGCCTGTAAGGTGTCTGACGTTTTCCCATATCTTTGAAGGTGTGGAATTTGGATTTATTTTTGCCGTAAATTCGCTAAAGCTCTTGGCTTTACTTTCTTTTAAGGTTTTTCTGAATTTTGCGTTGGCCTTTTTATAATGGATTAGATGTGTTTGTGTGGGTTTTTTCTGGAATGTGTTAAGTGCCAACATTTTTATTTTTCGGAGCTTTGTTAATTCGGAATTCCACCAAGGAACAGTTTTCTTTGTTTTGGGATTAAAAGCCGAGTTGGATTGTGGTATCGAAAGGTTTGCAGCTGTGCGTATGGCTTTTTGGAGGGTTGCTGCTTCCTTGTTGTTGTTTAGGCTGGGTGTTTTGTTTGATAAGTAGTTTAGGATTGTGTTTTGAAAGCGGGGCCAGTTGGCTTGGTCAATTTTGAATTTTGGGTTTGGGGGATTTAAGTTATTGGAATTTCCGAATGTAATGGTAGTATGAATGGGGAAGTGGTCGCTGTTGTGAAGATCGGGAAGAGTTTGCCAGGTGATTGAGGGAAAGAGGACAGAAGAGCAGCAAGTAATGTCTATATGGGAGAAGGTACCGTGGGTCGAGAGGTGGGTGGGAGATCCATCGTTTAGAAGAATTAGATTTGAGTTTATCAAGAACTCCTCGATTTCTCGGCCTTTTTTGTTTGTTTTGGGTGATCCCCAGAGTGTACTCCAGGCGTTGACGTCACCACCAAAAATGATAGGCGAGTTACATTGGGAAATTATATTTTCAAGGTCGGTTTTAACAATGTTTTGATGTGGGTGAATGTATATTGATATGTATGTTATTTTGGATGGTAGTTGGAGTTCAATGCAAATAGTGAGGAGATTGGAATTTATTGGTCGAATTTTATGTGGAATATTTTTTTTAATGAGAAGGCCTATACCCTGTTTGCAGGTTGAGTTATCTAAATTTGTGAAGTAACCGTTGTATGCCTTTGGTAGGATTGGTGATATGTCGAAGGGTAAATGTGTCTCTTGCAAGGCAACGAGACTTGGGTTGAGTTCTCGCAATAAAACATTCAACTCATCAAGGTTATTAAAAAAACCTTTCATATTCCATTGCAGAATATTGAGAGTTATGTTTTTGCTTTGGCAGAGTTCGTACTGACTATTTTTGCGTGAAGCAAAGAAAGCGTATTTACTAGTGCCTGGTTCTTTTCTCTTTTCTCTTGGTTTGTTGTTTTCTTGTGGGGAGAGATTTTGCTGTGCTGTTTTATTAAGTTGTTCGGGTAGAGAAGGCCGCAAAATCCTCCGGCTGCTGGATGCGCCAGTCGATCCGTTTTCGGACAGACAAGCGCCTCCATCAATCGAAGGATTCCGCGGCCTTAAATTGGGGTTTGATAGGTTTGGATTAATCTGTTTCCTCATTTTCTGATATGTTCATATAGTATTCATTTTCATGAATAAGATTATCAGTTAAGGTGGATATGGGTGATTGTGTGAGGTTTGTATTATTTTTGTTGGTTGTGATTGAGATTTTTTGGTTAAGGTTGGAATTGGTATTTGGATTTACTGTTACTGGAGTGATATTGTTAGAGTTTGATGTTGGATTTGTGGCTTTGTCGTTTTGTTGGATTGCTGGGGGATTAGTTGAAGTAGTGGATGTATTTACATTATTTGAAGTTGAGTTAGATTGGATAGTTGAAGATTGTTTTTTATTATTGTTGGCTTGTGTTTCTTGTGTAGTCGTTACAGTTGAGGGGTTTGAGCTATTGGCTGTGATGAATTGGCGGGCTTTATCTGAGTAACTTTTTTCTTTTAATTGGTTTGATAATGATGGGTTTCGTTGGTTAAATTCCTGTCTGGCTTCGGCCATGGTGCACTTTTTCCTTGTTTTTATTGTTAAAATTTCTTTATTTTGTTTGTATTTTGGGCAGTCTATGGAATAGGAGGGATGGGGCTCGAGACAATTGGCACACATTGTGCGTGTGCAGCTGGTATCATTGTGAGGAGGTAAGTTACAGGTTGCGCAAGCAGGATTTCTGGCACAACGTTTCTTGGTGTGTCCAAGTAGTTGGCAGTTTTTGCACCTCATAGGGTTGGGAATGTATTCATTTACTTGAGCCTTGTACCAGCCAATTTCTACTGTTGAAGGTGGCTGGTAGAGGTCGAAGGTGAATAACAAAAGCCCAGATGGAGAGCGATTATTTCCTTCGGCTTGTTTCGTGAATTTATAAACGTCAATAACGTTTTGTGATTTCATTTCAGCTATTATTTCGGATTCGGGGACGTTCTTGAGACAAGGAGCGTATACCACGCCTTTTGAAGAGTTTAAGAGGTTATGGTATTTGACTTCCACTGGGCATCTATTTGCTATGTTTGTTATTTTCATAAGTTTGTCGGCGATAAGTTTATTTTTTGCAAGGATTAGAATACTACCATCCCGTAGTTGTGTAATATTTTCGTATTCTGTACTTACTGCGTCAATTGATTTTTTTAACACGAATACACTGATAGCTGAGATAGGAGTCTCATTGCTTTTTTGTGTTATAACCACAAATTTGGGGTTTTTGGAGATTGTTTTGTTTGGGAGCGGCAAAAATTCTTCAAAATTGATGGATTTTTGTTTTTTTGCTGGAGGGTTGGATAGATGTAAGTCAGGAGATAACTCCGCAAATCGGTTTCCCCTAGATTTGGACCCCATGATGGGGAAGTCTATAGAAGATACCAAACGAGCACGTGTAAGAGGTTAGGTTTTTTTCAGAGAAAATTAATCGAAAATAAAACCAGGCACTACAAGAGCGAAAAGGATAGGTAGAACTTTGCTAATTGAATTCAAGTCACTGTCGAAATTGCGAAATGATGTTATTACATCGAGAGCAAGACGGAGACTGTCCAATTTTTAAAAGTGCACTCTTATGAGACACCCTATACATCTTTTCAAATAAATAACAAAACAGTGAAACGAAATGGATAATTCTCATTTATTTCGGCCATCATATTTTTTTGCTGGCTATTTAATGTACTTAAGTTTGACCTATAAAAAGATTATTGGTTAAAATTTTCATAATAAATAAATCAAACAAATAATATCAACACATTTTCCTCCTATCCGTGAGCTCTTTATGTATCGAATGAAATTCAGTTCGATAACTGAAGACAGAATTCAAAATTATTGTACTAGTTGCTCGATAGGTAACTCGATAACGTGAGAGGTAGTGCCAAATGCACACAATTCAGTCACGTATTATTCGATCACTGATGCCGTGATTCGACCCCTGGCAACCGTAATCTAAGAATTCTTGAGAATTACAATATTCGTGGAAACAACTCATTTTTGGTTAACATTCCTCACTCACGCACCACTGCAAATCGTACTTTTTTTAGTGTTTCGTCTTGCAGACTTTACAATAAATTACCAATTTGGCTAAGGTCAGAAATATCACCATCTAAATTTTTTACCGGTTTGAAATTATGGTTGTTCAGTTTTGATCATGCATGCATTGAATCACTGTATAATGCTTAAATATAAATGTAAATCTAGGCTTTAATAATTGTACTTCTTTTAATTTTCAATTACTAAATTTTTGATAGTTATAAATTCATTTTTTTTGTTTTCATTCATATGTTTTATTTTTTTATTTTTTTTTTACCTTAAGAGTTTTCTGAAGGGTCACCCCACCCAACTTTATAATAATAATTATTTACCGCATGAATGTAAAGTGGCATTTAAAACAATTTTTATTAATTCTTAATGCTTCTAATTTATTTTCCTTGTATATATTCATACATACATACATACATGAACTAAATGTTATTTAAATTGTAATGAAAATAAAGAACTAACTAACTAACTAACTAACTAACTAACTAAGGCTTAAGACTTTAGAAAGCATTTTCGAAATTATGGAGGGCGATTTAACAAGGGACATAGAACGAGAACGTTCCAATCACATCATGCAACATTGAAAGGACGTTTTGGGCATACAAACGGTTACTTGAAGACTGCTGATGCCGTACTTTTGTTAAGCAATAGATTTGATTAAATTAAAAAATTAAAAACACAATTTTTTTCTTCCATTTTGCGTACATAATTGGACTATCCGTCCATTTTTCCACGCGTTTTCGTAAATATTTTTCGTCCATATTTTGATGATTGTCCTTCCATATTTACATACATATTTGGAAATTGTTCGTACATATTTTTGTCAGCCCTATTTATAAACATTTTTGTTTTGTTTTTGTTTTCAATTTCTACTTGATACCTTTTCGGTGATGAGTGCAATGTAACTTGCACTTTTCCATTTTTTCAAAATTAAGTGGTGGATCGTAATGAATGTAGGGTTCCGTTAGTCAGATATTTAAACCGAAATCGAAAATACTGTAGTTCTTTGGTCAATCTCGTGGAACTGAAATTGAATTGTGCGTGAAATTTAAGCAACTTCAGACTTTTCTTTGAAATAAATTTATTTAATGTCCAAACGTTCACCCGGAACGATTTTGTAAAAAAAAAAATGTAAGATATAGATACCTATACATGGAAAACTACACTAAACAGTTTTATGAATATTGATTTTGAAGTTCGAACCCGTTGGCTTAGGTATACGTTTTTAAACAACGTTTGCATTTAACAATGCGAAGGTCATGGGGTAAGCTAGTCATTGAATATTGATTAAGGGTTGGCTAAATTTGATTTGACGACCAAAGCAAACAAAACGTATTGATTTTCGTTTTAAAAAAATATTTTTTTCAAACAAAAAAAAATCTGTGGAAATACACAAAGTTCTTGTGGAAATTGCAGTAATAATCTACAAGAAAATGAACATTTCTGAATTAATCAAAAATAAATTGGTGTATAGAAGCTTTCTTCTTAAAAAAAAAAATTTCCTAAAAGAAGAGAAATTATGTTCATTTTTATTTTGTAAACTAAACAGCTGGGTCGAAATTGATCAAAAAATATCTGCGTTTGCTTAGAACAGACTCCAAGAGAATGCCTTTGTAGTTGTTTCTTGCTTTGGATTTTTGACAGAGCTTCCAATATCAGCGGTGGCATTTGATTCAGTGGCATCGTCAGAAATACCATTATCGGATCCCTCAACTTCTTCGTTATAATCCACAGGTTCAGCATTTTCGTCCTCCTCCTCATAATTGTTGCCATTCTCCTCTTCATACTCTTCTGAAACTGCAGAATAAGCCGGTTGGTTTACGCCACTCTCTGTCAATTTTGTACTTTGTTCTGTTGTAGTTGTGGACGCCCACCCCCATGGAAAAAATGACGTTGACGTTGTCGTCTTTGGCGTCGTGGAAGTCGTCAAAGGTGTGCTTTCAATATCAGGGTTTGTTGAAGTAGTGAAATTGGGACCATCATTACCTTCAAACAAAACATGTTTTATTATTTTTATTGAATATCAATTGTTTAAGGAATCATTTTCTTACAATCTGGCATACTGGGATCATAGTCACATCGAACAAATCTGGTCAAATCTTCATCGTGCAGAAAAGCATACGGCGGCGCACAGTGGGGCAGAAATGGCTTATCAACGGCGATAATTATAAGTGTTTGGTTGACCTTACCAAAATATACTTTTCGATAGGTTTCTGGTATGCTGAATTCAATTCTGATATAAGAAAAACTATACCAATTCAGGTTTTTGAGATAATACCGTTATTTTTATTTTATTATAGTTTTTTGCGTGTTTTTTTTGTTTAGGTAATCATGTTATGTAATAAACAAAAATCAAGTAGTATACAAGGCAAATCAAATTGATTTTTTTTTTTTGTAATAAAAAAAAATAAAGATATTGAATTAATACAAAAAACAAATAAATCGAAGGTCAAAAGCTAGTTTTTTTTAATTTTTTGTCTGGCTTATAAGTTTTCTGGGACGAACCCAAAACTTCTTACAAAACCCTAAAAAACGAAATGAAACGCAATGATCTTTTATTGTTGGAAAAAAAGTTACTTATAAAACACAACGTTTATTTTAAATCGCTTAAACTTGCAGTTAAAGCTTAGTTAAGAAAAAGTAAAACAAACAATAAAATGAATTGTGACCTCAATGTTTTTCTTATTTTGAACTCAATTTGAAAAATGTTTGAATAGTTTTAAGGTAGATTTACAGTATCTGGAAGTTGCAGCATAGTATAAGGTACATAGATTTTGAAATTTAAAAAAACTAAAAAAAGATATACAAATCTGAATATGGAGTTTAAAAAACAAAATTTTGCTTATCTTTTTTGGGTGTGTAATTAAATTATGACTAATCAGAGTCCGAAAAGTATTCGTCAATTTCAGTCTGGGGTTGGTTATAAAGACAACAACCTGATTGTACAAACATCTAAGGCTTCGAAATGGACCGGAATTTTCTTTGAAGTTTTCCTAACTCTTTGGTTTGTAATAAAAGGATTTGAGGATAATTAATATTCTGTTCATAATATCAGTTAATGTGTCTGTTCGTGAGGTTTTGCGGCTGAAATGCTCTCGGTACAATTAGAAGTCCTTATTTCGGGCTTCTAATGTCTCTTCTCTTGATTCTCCAATGCGCAAAGCACTTTGAGAGATTATTTCATGGCCATGAATGAGAATCTTATGAACGAAAGTGCTCATATAGTACCAAGGGTACAACGAAACAAATAAGTTTGCAGTTTGTTTGTTACCAGCAGCTCGAAAATTTATTCTTCGCTTACTCAATTAATCCCAACTAATCTGAGGTCTTCCAGGGAGTAGTTAATTCATTTTAAATGTAACCCTTTCTTGGAGCCAATGGGATTCATTTTTATGAAACACTAATTTTGGCCGGTGACTTTTCTTCAATTTGGATATTAGTTCAAATTTGAAACGAACTAATTAATTCTTAAAGTCTGACAAATGATTATCAGGGCAGTTTGTTTTTTTCACTAAAAATGACTCAATATCTTCAAATTTTTTGTCAACATTCTCAGATTTACTTCTAAAAAATATTGCACAGAGTTTCCGCCTTTGCAGAGGAAAAATTGAATGTTTAAACCTTCAATATGATAAAAATTGGTTAGATTTTGCTTGGTTACTAACAGAACAAATTGAAAATAAAATATTTTAGGCAAACATTTTCTACTTTTACCTTCGATTTCTAATAAAAAACATATTGAACTACGTAAAATACTTTTAATTTTGCTTAGATGTTTGCCTAATCGAAAAGTACCGTTATATAACAAATTTTGTAACATTCTTATTTTCTATTAAATTTTTTTTTCCAGATTTACATTATAATTGAGTTTAAACTAATTCTTTTATAAAGTACATACATACCCTATATAACAAGTTGTGTGCAAAACTTTTCTTTTAGCATTTGATTTTTACCTTTATAATAATGGCCACTTTTAGAGGTTAGATAACCACAGATCCCAATTTAAACAATTCTCACTTCTTTGATGCCGAACAGTTAAGTGATAGAACAATGGAAGGAAAAATAAACTACTAAGTCATGTGACATATTGTATCAGTAAATCGAAACAGTTATTTTTATTGAGATTTAGTACATATAAAAAAAAACGACTTCTCGCCGGTTCAGCCAATGCAAGACCCCATAGTGCGGCGGTCGACGCGACGTTGCGTATGAAAAACCTCGATGACTTCATCGACGTAATTATTTGAAAAATGAATCGCCCTTCGACGGATAAAACGCGAATAAACAACATTTTTCTTGGCCCCTTGAAGGGGCAGACATTCAATCGAATCAAACAGACACGAATTTATTGCAAGGCAAAGTAATATCAACACTGAAAACACTCTCGCAGCCATCTCGGGATGGAATACAAATTTATAATAATTCAATTTATTTTTACTATTAGGTGAAATCAAAACAAAATATTCTGTGGCGTGGTGGAACAAAATAGTGCAAATAAACAAAACGCACAACGTTGTCTGATGATAACCCTTTTGCACTTTGAAAATGCAATTCTGAAGGCGTTTAGTAAATTGTTGCATATGTTGTGGAGTAGGTTTTCTTCGATTACAGTAGCGGAGCATTAGTTGGAACCCCGTTAATGGTCTCATTTTATTGAGTTATATTTCGATGTACAAGGCAACCTGGCGATGATTATTCAGTGGAAATTGAACTCAACTTCCCAAATTTTCAGTTTAAAAATTGTCGTTGAAGAAAATGGGCCTTAAATGGGAAATAAATATACGCACTTTATAAAGAGGAGGCTGTAGTTTCTCTTTTTACCATAAGCCAGCTGTGGTTTAATCCAATTATGCTGTACTATCAATCACAGAGAATTGTTCTCAACCGTTCCCTTTGTTGCTCTCAATTTATTCTTGCGGGGACTTTGTGATTTCTCCTCCGGTGGATGTCAAGAAGACTGATCTGATCATCCACAGGAATAGAGAAACTCTGATGATAAAAACTCCATTAAGCTCAATTTTTGTTTACAATGGATGATTTCTGCGTGTAAAGTCTGGGACCGTCATAAACTTTCAACGCAATTAGTTTGATATAGATTCCCCTTTTCAACTTGCTTCCACATTCAATGTTGATATTGAAAGGATACAAAAATGTTTAAGCTTTATTAAGAACATTTATTTCATAATTATAAAACTAGTTTGTCGACAAAACAGTATTCAAGTTTTTAGATACGTATTTTTTACTTTGAGACAGACGGAGAAAAATAAAAAATGCCACATATTTCGTCACATATTAGGTCCGTTCGCGAACCCTTCTAAAACAGTCAAATTTTACGAAAAATTACGAAATTTAACCAAATCCTGTTTGCGTACTCAAAAATTTCGTAGTTTTTCGTAAAAGAGAGCGCTCACGAGAGAGTAAAATATTTCCCCAACCTACGAATTTTAGCCCAAGAAATTTCTTTGGGCTGATTTGTGATAAGTGTCAAATTTGATTGAAAATAGCAAATAAATAAATAAATTCAAATTCAAAGTTTCAATTTTTCATAAAAAAAACACTTGACACTTAAAATGTGGGTAAAATTTGTTGTTTTCCCGTTCGCTTACTTTTTTGTAGTTTTGTTTTTCTGTGAGAGAATTTCACACCCAATCTTTAAAATGTCTCTTTTTACGGATTTTAGTGTAGAAAGTACGCGAACGGGCCTATTTTTTTATTATTTTTAGATCTGAATTGTGTCAAGTGTAGAAACAAACACAATTTTCAATGAAACGTTTCAATATTTTGGACGACAACGGCCTCGAAAATCCACACGACATCTTGGTGGTGTATACAATAGATTGGCTTCATCCGTTTCTCTATCCTTTTTGAAGAATATTACACGTTTGGGAGCGGAAGTCGTCACTGTTATACATCCGCAAAGAAAAGTTATCACCAGCATCAAAAGACAAGTTAACACTTTGAAATCCATATTCGAACTAAAAATCGAAAATTGAAGGTTAGTTTCTGCGATGTTGAAGAATGATGAGTTCATTATCATCGTCTGATTACGTATTATGGCGTTGTTCGTATTTTTTGGGGAAGTGCTTTTTTTGAATGAACCTCATGTTGCAGATATCCGGATGTATTGGGTATCAATGGTGATGGTTTTATCTAATCAATCGTTTTTATCGGTTGAACGAAAGCTTGGAAATTTATTGGAGGGCCTTGGACTTACTCAGCACACGTTACAGTTTTTGAAACTGCCATTACCTTTCCACACCTCAATCCAAGGAGAAACCAAGAAGAATTTGTGACAATTTACAGAACTGCTGGGACAGAACCCTTTCAAGTCACCTTCACCAAGCAACATCAAATTTCTGCGGGAGCTGTCAGTAATTTTAAGCCATTTGTTATACAATATTTTTTACTAATCGCTTTATTGATCCTTGACAAAGTGGTTATCACATTTACTTTTACATCTCACTTGCTTCGTTCCACTAAAGAGAAATTCTTCTTCATCATACTGGGAACGTTCTTGAATTGTCTCTGCCCCTTAATGAGTGTGAAAATAATTGTTTTTGAGCAAAAAATCAATTCATTTGTAGTTTGAAAATGTTTATGGAAAAAATATTGAAGGTATAAACAGCTAATCGATTCGAATTCGCGAAAAAATGCCATAATAAGAATCAAACACTTTCAAAAATTATTTGGGAAAACTATCGATAGTATCGATAGGTTTTGGTCAAAAACATCGATACTATCGAAAACCGAAACTATCGATGTTTAAGCAACACTAAGTGCCATTAAGAGTTCGCAGTCCAAATGTGTTACACAAATCTAGTCAAAAAATATAAATATAAAAATAATATTTATTCCAACTGTATTTTTAAAACTTTAATATTTTGTGGGAAGGCCCCTCTGTCTCATTACTGCTTTCAAGCAATTAGGCATCGATTTTACTAATTTTTGACAGTAATCTGGCGAAATTTGGTTCCATTTGTTCTTCAAGCTATTAATTAAGTCATTTTTGTTTCTTATTTCATGGCCTCTTAATTTTTCTTCCAAATAACTCCACAGATGCTCTATAAGGTTGAAATCAGGTGATTGTGGGGGCGTTTCGAGCACGTGGGGACAGCTGTACAGCAACCAGCTTCGAACATTATATGCCTTATGCTTAGGATCATTATCTCGGTAAAAATAAAAATCATCCGCAGGACCCAGTTTATCAGCAGTTTCCGCCAGATTTGATCTTAAAATATTAAGATAATATTTGTGGTCCATTATGCCTTCAATTATGTGGAGATTTCCGGGTCCTGCTGCTGACATTGAACCCCATACTTACTTACAAAAGGTTTCTTCTGCGCAACTCGACCGTTGAAGTTATGTTTTCTTAAAACATTTCTTACTGTTTCTGGGTCTGATTTTTTTCCCAAGACACTTTTCTGCTCCCGCAGCAAATTTTGGTGCACTAAGTTGCGGCTGATTCTTAATTTGTCTTAAAAGCCACCTCTCATCTGAATCCGAAAATATTTTCCGTTTGCTCGGTTTTGGTTTGTCATTAAAATATTTTTTATTTTTATATCGCTTTATTATATTGAAAACTATCGATCTCGGTTGTTCCACAATCTCTGGAATATTCCGTATAGATTTTCCGGATTTTGAATGACTTACAATTAATTCCCGTATTTTCACCGATGTTTGAGGACCGCGTGGTGCCATTACAAAAAAATGTGTAAAATTATTGGCGCAAAATTATAGTCCGCTAAGGAACAAGTTTAGTGTGAAACTAGCTTAAAATGACGTTTCAGACCTGACTCAAACGTCATTTTAAGCTAGTATCACACTAAATTCGCTTAAAGTTTTTCATTAGCGGACTATAATTTTGCGCCATTCTCTCCAAGTAAGTACAATCAACACAAAACAACGAGTAACAACTTTACTGTAATTCTAATGGAGAGAAACTTAAAAGGTGCCGTTATTTCCATCGAAACGAATTAAAGTTAAAGGGTGTCCCATTATTACTTTGAGCCACTCTTTGACAGTAGAGGTTAAAAATTCATCCATTTTTAACCACGATTCATCCAATTCAATTCATTTTATTCAATGCGAAGTGTCAAAATTTAACCAAACGTCAAGTTTTAACCCATTTTTAACTGAATTCGCACACGGCCTTAGATTTAAATACTAGAAAGACATTACAATAATTTTTTGTGGTTTTGTTGGAATGAAATTACAAGAACATCATTTTAAAATAACATTTAGCTATTATCTTCATTCTATGTATAAAATTTATTTATTGTATTTACGCTTAAGTGTCTTACGTTCATTGGATAAGTTTTATCTTTTGTCATTTTCTTTTTTTATAACATAAATAAACTGTAAGCTATATTTTTATCTGTGCAAACATTTCTTGTTTCGTTTTAACTGTGGAATATAATAAAAGAAAATCTGTTTAAGACAAACATTGTATAAGAAGCGTTTCTTTTTTATTTCTGGCTATGGTCTGTGTAGGTACAATTGTTCTTTGTTTGTGGTCATAGTGGTTTTAAATTTTCAAATCATTCAAAAACTCTGTAACATCAATCATATCATTATCGCAGAATTGTAATTCTTTGGCTATAGAATTCAGACTTCGGCTTGAGGTTCCGAGAATTTTCTTCCAATCGGCAAGGTTTTTGTATTTGTCATCGTTTGTGCAGAAGATCACTTCATTGACATCTTCGTCAAGTTTGTAGCAACTGAGGGAAGTGAACATTTTCGTAAGGCTGTTGACAGTTTCGTCACGGAGTTGTTCGTCGCGACAAACAAGATTGAGAATAAACATGCCTTTGGGTCCGATAATATATTTGAGACTTTCGAGGACGTCTGGTTCGAGGAAGTTGGGTGGCGGACAACTCATCCCGAGAGAGATGTCTTTGCTATCGACATCGAAGAGGATGGCATCAAATTGGATTTCTATTAGGAAAGAGATAAGCAAATCAATTTAGTGGGAAAGTGTAATAAAAATTGGAAGAGCAACATACACGAAAGAATAAGGAAATCTACGGTAGCTCTTTTCACATGTAAGAGAGCCATTGACAGTAAATGGGGTCTACAACCTAGAATCACTCACTGGCTATACACGTTGGTAATCTGATGAAAATAGTCCAATTGAAAATTAAGGGCCGATGAAGAAAAGCAAACACACAGCTAGAGAATCTTGAAACGAATAAATATATTTTATCGAAGAAAATATTTTGATAGCAATAGAAAAGTATTGATTAAAATTTACAGTATAAACAAAGTTGAATTTATACAGTACACAATCTGAATACATATAATATAACTAATACACCATAAATTGCAACACTTCCCCAGAATGATCTATTTATAAATTTGAATACAATTAAAATTTTAAATATTTCATTCTTTTTAAATGCATTAATAACAATAACATACATTAAAAACAAATTAATAACAAATTAAACTAACATAATACATCTTTTTAACAATCGACTTTATGAAAGACCAAGTAGATTATTAATTAATTCAAATTTAAATTTTACTAATCCTTAAGTCAAACCATCAGCTAAGTTTTCATTTGAAGGAACATATTGTAAATTAATTAAACCTTGATTGATCTTTTCTTTGATAAACTGAGTTTTGATTGTAATATGTTTTGTTCTAGATGAATATGAGTTGTTTTGAATACGCTGAATTGCACTTTTGTTGTCACAATGCAAAACTATTTGTTTTGGATGATTTGAAAGTATTTCTGTTTCCAAACGCTTTAGCCACATTGATTCTTGAACAGCTGTTACAACAGTAATCAATTCAGATTCGGTTGATGAAAGCGCAGTAGTTGATTGACGTCTAGAAGCAAATGATATTGGAGCTCCTTGCATCCTAAATATATAACCGGATGTCGATTTTCTTTCATCTTCGTCACCAGCCCAATCAGCGTCACAGAAACCTTGCATTTCACCACCTGTTTTTCTGTAAACCAGCTTTTTATCAACGGTTCCTTTCAGGTAACGAAGTATACGCTTCAGACCAGCCCAGTGTGCTTGACCAGGATTGGAAGAGTATCGGCTCAACACATTGACGGCGTAGCTTATATCAGGCCTTGTAGCTTGTGCCGCAAATAAAAGACAGCCTATCAATTCCATATACGGCACATTTGACATCTTGTTTTTTTCTTCAATAGAGGATGGACACATTTTTGATGATATTTTTTGGTTTGGATCTAGGGGGGTACTGACGGGATTACAGTCCATCATACCAAATCTACAAAGGATATCAGATATATACTGTGACTGATCAATCGATATAGTTCCAGCTTTTCTGTCACGCGATATTCGGATACCAAGAACTGAGGATGCTTCCCCTAAATCCTTCATTCGAAAATTATTGCAAAGCTCTTGCTTAAGATTATCTTCCAAGTGCTTATCATTAGAAAATATTAGTACATCGTCAACATAAACAGCAACGAAAATCATATATTCTTTTTCGATTTTAAAATATACGCACTGATCTGCATCAGAACGTATCAAGCCGAATTCCGTTAGCACCTTGTCAAGCTTTTCATTCCAAACACGGCTAGATTGTTTCAGACCATAAAGGGATTTTCGAAGTTTACAGACTCTGCCTGAACCATCACAAAATTTCTCTGGCTGAACTATATAAATTTCTTCCTTCAGCTCACCATTCAAGAACGCTGTAACTGCATCCATTTGGTGAATTCGAAGGTTATATTTTGCAGCCAACGCAATGAGAAATCTTATTGAAGCGTAACGTGTTACAGGTGCAAATGTTTCCGTGTAGTCAACACCTTTTACTTGAGAATATCCTTTGCACACAAGTCGGGCCTTATACTGGACAACTTCACCATTTTCGTTGCGTTTCGTCTTAAAAACCCATTTAGATTTAATAACATTCTTACCTTTGGGTAGATGGACTAGTTCCCACGTGTTGTTTTCTTGCAAAGACGTGAATTCGCTCTTCATCGCTTCTTCCCAATGATGACAATCAGACCTTGACAAAGCCTCAACTACGGTTTCAGGATCAGATGTTTTCACGTCTGCTACCAAACCAGTTTGATTTCTGTTCGCAATACGTTCAGACCTTCGCAATACATTTTCTTCAACTTGATTGGAGTTCAACTTCGCAATTTCCTCACATCTTCGGATTTCGGTTTCAGCAGTACTTTGGCCACCATCAGTTTCTTCAACGAAAGTCGGAACATCAAGACTTTTGCATCCATCGGTTATAATCTCCTTTGGAATTTCGTTTGTGTCTGGAACATTAACCTCAGTTAGATCATCAGCAAAGTTAACTGGAGCTGGCACATTAACTTCGTGGGTTAGATCATCAGATTCAGAAAAACGAAATTCAAATAGATCTATCGCGTTCAGTTTGTCTCTTGATGCGAAATTATCAGCTTCGAAAAAGATGACATTACGACTGATAATGATGTTTCTTTTTTCATCACACAAACGGTAGGCTTTGGAATCCGTTGAGTATCCAAGAAACATGCATTCTTTTGACTTAGCATCAAGTTTTCGTCTTTTTTCTTGAGGAACGTGGACCATAGCTGCACAACCAAACACACGCAGCATCGACAAATTTGGCTTGATATTTGACCACAGCTCTTCTGGAGTTTTTGAATCGTTGCCTCTACAAGGAACGCGGTTGATCAAGTAAGATGCTGTATTTGCAGCTTCAGCCCAGAAACGTTGGGAGATATTGACATCTATTAACATGCATCGGATTCTCTCTACCAGGTTTCGGTTTATCCGTTCTGCTACACCATTTTGTTCGGGAGTATAGGGTGCTGTCTTCTGGTGTTGTATTCCAGACTGCGTTATAAACTCTTGAAAACGTTTATGGCAATATTCCGTACCATTATCGGATCGCAAAACCTTTATCTTTCTTGAAGTTTGAGTCTCAACAAAGCTTTTGAATTTCTTGAATTCTTCAAAGCCATCTGACTTCTGCTTCATTGGAACTACGAACACTTTTCGACTGTAGTCATCAACAAACGTCAAGAGATACTTGCATCCTGTCCAGGAGTTCACAGCTAACGGTCCAAGTACATCTGTGTGAACCAGGTCTAAAACGCTCTCGGCTCGAGTACCAGCATGGTTAAACGAGGCTCTAGAGTGTTTTCCTTTTACACACACTTTGCATTTCAACGGAAATTGTGAAGTAAAGTGAATTCCTGTTGCAGCTGACTTTACCTTTCGGAGATTTTCATCACAAATATGTCCCATGCGACGATGCCACACCTCTTCACCCACTTCAACCTTCAAAGCAGTATCACGGTGTTCAGACAACATCTCACAATTGAGTATGTACAAATTGTTAACCAGTCCAGCAGTACCGATGAGTTTGTTAGATTTGTTAAAAACCTTGCACCCATTGTCTTCAAAACGGACTTTATTACCATTCTTCACTAACTGGCTTACCGAAAGTAAATTTGCACATAAATCTGGCACATACTGGACGTTCTTGATTGTAGCATTTACTTTCTCCTTGTCCTTCAACAGCGAAATCTTCACATCCCCAACACTTTTGATGGCCATCTTCGAATTGTTAGCAACAATTATTTCTGTGTTCGATGGCTCATTTTGATTTTCAAGAATGCTTCTGTTCTTGGTCATGTGCGCAGATGCACCAGAATCAACGTACCAAGACTCTTCCAAGCTTTTTTCATCTGCCAAGAATGTTGTGAATAGGCATTCAGACTTCTTGTCCTTGCGAAAAGTCTTCTTCGAACAATTTTTCGCAAAATGTCCAGCCTCCCCACAGTTATGGCAACGGAATCTTGTCTTCTTTGGATTTGGCTTGAAAGGTTTGGATAACATTGCCTTTTGAGAGTCTTCATTTCCTTTGTATTGCATTTGTTGCAACAGTAAGGTTTTGACGGCGTCAGATGTTAATTTTGATGAAGAATTCTCCACAGCCATTACAAGTGGTTTTTAGTCATCAGGCAGTCCAGCCAACATCAACGATGCAACGATCTCATCGTCAATTTTCAGTCCAGCTTTTTTAACCTTGATTGATGTCATAACCATTCTATTGACATAATCTTCCATATTGTCACATTCCGACAACTTGAGCTGAACCAATTGCTTCAAGAGTTCGACTTTTCGACATAAGCCTGTGTCCTCGAAAGCATTCATTAGATTGTCCCAAGCGCTCTTAGCAGTTGTTGCATCAGCTATGTAAGAATAGTTCTGGGTATCCAAAAGCAAAATCAGCTCAGATTTAGCTTTTAAGTCCCTCTCTCTTTCAGCGGCAGCAGCAGCAATGACTGCAGCATCAGCACCAACAGCAGCGTTTGCAGGTTCGTTCTCCATAGTCCTTTGATAACGAGATATGATTTTGCAGCAATTTTCCAGACATCATAGTTCTCTCTGTCCTTGAGTTTTTCAATCAAAACATTCGACGACATGATAATATATTATGTAAGTTAGGTGCCTGGGCCCATAACCTGATGAAAATAGTCCAATTGAAAATTAAGGGCCGATGAAGAAAAGCAAACACACAGCTAGAGAATCTTGAAACGAATAAATATATTTTATCGAAGAAAATATTTTGATAGCAACAGAAAAGTATTGATTAAAATTTACAGTATAAACAAAGTTGAATTTATACAGTACACAATCTGAATACATATAATATAACTAATACACCATAAATTGCAACATAATCAGACCTTTATGGTGTGACAGTATGGTGGACTGCCTTGGACGTAAAAATGAACTGCGATAAAGTCCAACGCTCAGCAAGCCTAAGTATAAGCGGATCATTTCATACGACCCCATCTGCGGCACTAGACACCCTACTCTATCTGACTGGATATAATAAGCAAACAAATAGCTGCTAGTTCTGCTATTCACCTGAATGTCTTGTTCACTCTGTTATTCTTAATTATCTAGAATCAATTCCAAAGCTTTAGTCTGTTCAGTTCGATAGAAACTTCCAATTTTCTATACCTTCCAGATCCTTCTGGGAAAATAGAACATTCCTGGAAGACGAGACAATCCACTTCTATACAGATGGATTGAAAACTAGTGATGGGGTTGGTGGAGGTGTGTACCTACTCTGAACGACTAAAACTAAGTCTCTCATTCAGCCTTCCAAATCACTGTAGCGTGTTTCAGGCAGAACTTTTGGCGATTAAGGAGGTCCTGTCCCGGTTCAGAGAAAACGTGGTATCCACATCTAATATCCAGATTTTCTCAGACAGTCAGGCAGCTATAAAATCCCTGGACTCTACAAACTCAATTACGGTCCAAAACTGTAGATCGTCTCTAACGGAGATTGCACAACAGTTTAACATTCACCTTCAATGGGTACAGGGCCATAGAGACATTCCAAGAAACTGCAAAGCCGATGAACTCGCCAAATATGGTACAACATTACCCATTAAACCGCAAATGGCTAATGTTGGTATACCAATCGCTGCATGCAAACTTTTGCTACAACAAGATGCTACAATGAGAACCAACATCAGGTGGAATATTATAACCACCTGTCAGGCGACACAAAACTTTTGGCCTAAACTGGACTTAAATAGATCTATGTGCCTGATATCTCTAAGCAGATTGCATATAAGCTCCATGGGGTAAGCCTTGACGTGGCGGAGCGGCTTACGGTAACTACTACTGCGATGCTTAGAGCTATGCGATCGCGAAACTTGTTTTCGCAGCAGGGCCTCCCATGGTCGACAGGTCGAAGCGGAGTAGGCTGTTACTACTAATTACCCCACAACGAAGGAGTGTTCCCACCAAGGCACTTCCCACGAGGGATGGCAGCGGATGAATTTCTTTTTTGGAATCAACGGTGGCGTCCTCAGTTCCAGATAGGTCGAACTACTTGGTGAACACCTTTACGGGCTACTTAATGGACCGCGTGCTGCCGAACAATTAGCGGAGACCCTCAACTGCTACAAAGCAGATATTACCGCTATCCAGGAAATGCGATGGAAGGGACCGGGCGAAAAGAAGATGAAAAACTGCGACATCTGCTATGGGGATTGCTACCAGGAACAAAAACAGCGACTGTTTGGATGCGGATTCGTAGTGGGAAGCAGACTCAGGCAAAAAGTCTTGAGCTTCAAATGCGTAAGCGAACGCATCACGACGATCAGAATCAAGGCTAAATTCGGCAACATAAGCTTAATATGCGCGCATGCCCCCACAGAAGAGAAAAACGACGACACCAAAGACGAATTCTACGAGCTCCTCGACAAAACATATGAGCAATGTCCTAGCTATGACATGAAAATTGTCCTCGGCGATTTTAACGCAAAGCTGGGAAAAGAAGGCATCTTTGGAAGAACAGTCGGAAAGCACAGCCTGCACGACACCACTTCCGACAACGGATTCAGGCTGATCGATTTTGCTGCGGGGCGAAATGTTGTGGTAGCAAGCACCTGGTTCCCACATCTCAACATCCATAAAGGTACTTGGAGATCTCCTGATCAATCAACCGTCAACCAGATTGATCACATAGCGATCGACGGGAGGCACTTTTCCAGCATTCAGGATGTTCGAACTTTCCGAGGAGCCAACATCGACTCGGACCACTACCTCGTCGTAGCCAAGGTAGTGCTGCGAATATCCCGACAACGGCCAAAACAAAGAAATGCTGCAAGAAAATTCGACGTCGGACGGCTACAATCGCAAGAGATCGCCAGATATTTCTCTGATCGAGTGTCAAGTAACCTCTTAAGGAGTCCTATGCTGCCAACATCAAGTATCGAAGACCAGTGGCAACATTGCCAGAATGCAGTTAGAGATGCCGCCTCTAATGTGCTGGGTTTCACACAGCCGCCAAAACGAAACCCCTGGTTTGACGAAGAATGCAGGCAGGCCCATGCAGCCAAGCAGGAGGCATACAAAGCGGCGCTGCAAAGAAGGACAAGAGTTGCTCGCGAGCTCTACGAGCAAAAGAGGAGAGAAGAACGCCGGCTTCTCAGGAGAAAAAAGAGAGAGCATGAGAAGCGTCAGATCGAAGATGTTGAGAGAGCTAACAGCAGGAATGAAGTTCGGAAGTTTTATCGGAAGGTGAAACAGCTGGCTCAAGGTCATCGAGCAAGAACCGATGCCTGCAGAGATCAACAAGGGAACATCATAGTAGAACGTCAGTCAGTGCTGGGGATTTGGAAAGACCACTTCTGTAGACTGTATAACGGCGACGACGAACAGAAACCCGCCATCAGACAGGAGCCTTTTATCATACACGATGACAGCCAACAATTCCGTGAACCCGACATAGAAGAAGTGAAAACAGCAATATCACGGCTGAAATCCAACAAAGCCGCTGGAGCAGATGGTCTAGCTGCCGAGCTGTTCAAAGCCGCAGGCGACGATCTAGATAGGAGCATGCACCAAATCATCTGTAAGATATGGTCGGA
The DNA here is from genome assembly GCA_943590905.1 of Sphaerophoria taeniata. Taxonomy (NCBI): domain Eukaryota; kingdom Metazoa; phylum Arthropoda; class Insecta; order Diptera; family Syrphidae; genus Sphaerophoria; species Sphaerophoria taeniata. The sequence goes on from OX016540.1 coordinate 92,986,104, forward strand.
GGAATGCATGCCCGATGAATGGAACCTCAGCATTGTTTGCCCGATCCTGAAAAAGGGAGATCCTCTAAACTGCGCCAACTACAGAGGAATCAGTCTGCTTAACATCGCCTACAAGATCCTCTCTACCGTAATATGTGAACGTCTGAAGCCTTTCGTCAACAATCTGATTGGTCCTTATCAATGTGGCTTCAGGCCAGGAAAGTCTACCATCGACCAAATTTTCACGTTGCGGCAGATCCTGGAAAAAACCTATCAACTCCAAATCGATACCCACCACCTCTTTATCGATTTTAAGGCCGCGTATGACAGCATCTACAGAGACGAACTGTATAAAGCTGTTACAACCACCCTGTTCTGAAACTAAATGTCAATGTACATTCCCTGTTATATATATATATATTTGTCTCACTCTTTTGTGTGACTCTGTCTTGTTTGTAAGTCGAAGTGTAATCGATCTGATAACCTATTGTTCTATTGTTCTATTGTTTAAATTCCTTAATTAATTGATAATACATTTCTTTGTAATCGTTAATATAAAATATCATTGCTTTTATTTAAACCGTGTAAAAACGCAACAGTGGCGACGAGGATTATCCTATTTTACCCACGGATTATTAAGAAAAATTGGGATTAGAATCAGCAACCATGCCTATCGATCCACCAAACACGTCCGATAAAACCTTTATGGATTTGTTCACCGCGCTTATGACAAACCAGAATACCTTAATGGGTAGGCTGGCCGAACAAGTGCTGACTGAAAAAAAAGAAAAGTCATCTCCAGAGTACGTTTTGGAGGTATTGAACAAAAATATTCAAGAATTCAGATACGACGAGGCAAGTGGAGCAACTTTCGAGGATTGGTACATGCGCTACAAAGCTTTGTTTGACAAAGATGCACATGTGCTAGACGATGCCGCGAAAACAAGACTGCTGATCAGAAAATTGGGGAACGCCGAATATATTCGCTACAAGAATATTATTTTGCCAAAAACGACTGAAGATTTGGACTTTGCTGCGTCCGTTGCAAAGCTCACTGCCATATTTGGTAAAGTAGAATCATTGTTCAGCACCCGATTCAACTGCCTTCAGACCGTCAAAAGTAGTGCAGAAGATTTCACTCAATACGCCAGCGCAGTCAACATGAAGTGTGAGAACTTTAAGATTGGTTCATTAACCAGCGACCAATTCAAGTGTCTCGTATTCGTCATGGGATTACAGTCATCACAAGACTCTGACGTTCGTTCACGTATTCTCACTTATCTGGAAACAGAAGACGCAGACAAAATAACGCTCGAGAATTTGTTGGTTCAGTGTCAGCGAATTGCTAAATTGAAAAACGACGTCAAACTCATGGAATCCTGCTCTCATACTCAAGCCGTTCACACTACACACGCCGTAGCATCAACAAGTGAAGATAGCAAGAATTTACAACACAGCGCCAAAAAGCCAACGACACCCTGCTGGGGCTGCGGCCAAATGCATTTCATTGCAGAGTGCAAATACAAAAATCATGTTTGTGCTTCTTGCCAGCAGCGTGGTCATAAAGAGGGTTATTGTCGTTGCTTTCAGCGAAAGCTTTCTTCAAATATCGACAACAGCAAAAGCAAAAGCAAGAAGAAGCGAAATAGAAAAAACTTTCATCACAAAAGCCAACGAATTTCCGTGCATCACATCGCCAGCACAGCAAGAAAATTCGTCAATGTTCTCATCAATGGCCACAATGTAAAGCTTCAACTCGATACCGCTTCAGACGTCACAATAATATCAAGCACAATCTGGAAACAAATCGGACGACCGGCATTGGAGCCAAGCAACCAATCTGTCAAAGATGCTCAAGGTAACCAAATAAAAATGAAAGGTGAACTGACAGCTACTGTCACATTCAAAACAATAACATTAACCTTAAAATGTTTCGTCACCGAATTGCGACAACTTGCATTGTTCGGAATTGACTGGATGGACAAGTTCAGAATTTGGAACCTGCCTCTCGATCAAGTATGTAATACAGTCAAGATGGAAGAAATAGACTCTCGAATTCGACTCCTTCAAAACGAGTTCGCAGATGTTTTCAAAGGCACCATGGGGCACTGCACAAAATTTAAAGCCAGAATGTACTTGAAAGAGAATGCTGTTCCAGTATTCCGCGCAAAACGCCCTGTTCCCTTTGCATCACTACCAGCCATCGACGAAGAGCTATCGAGATTAGAACAGTCCGGGTTCCTTACGCCTGTTGATTTCTCAGACTGGGCAGCGCCCATTGTAGTGGTGAGAAAGGCCAATGGTAGCGTAAGAATTTGTGCAGACTACTCAACGGGTCTTAACGACGCGCTTCAACCGCATCATCATCCTCTTCCGCTCCCCGAGGAAATTTTCATCAAGCATGCAGGTGGAAAGATCTTTAGCCACATCGACTTGTTGGATGCATATCTGCAAGTTGAAGTTGAAGACGAATGCAAAGATTGGCTCACGATCAACACTCATCGAGGATTATTCCGTGTGAATCGTCTCCCTCCTGGAATCAAATCAGCACCTGGAGCATTCCAACAGCTGATGGATCTTGTTCTGAAAGAAATCGATGGTGTGTCTCCATACCTTGACGACATCTTGGTATCAGCAAATAACGAACAGGAACATTTACAGAGACTCAAACAAGTCTTCACCCGTTTTCGTGAGTATGGTTTACAGATTAAACTTGAAAAATGTTCTTTCTTTCAAGGCACTGTTCGTTATCTGGGCCACATGTTAACAGGCGATGGTTTACAACCTGACCCAGAGAAGACGAAGGCAATCATGTCAATGCCAGAGCCTCAAAACATCTCACAGCTTCGATCGTTCTTGGGAGCAGTAAATTTTTATGGCCGTTTCATCCCAAAAATAAACAGAGTCAGCGCTCCACTCAATGCGCTTCTTAAAAAAGACACCGAATGGAAGTGGACTCCAACCTGTCAAAACGCCTTCAGAGAATTCAAGAGAATTCTTTCATCGGATCTGGGTCTGATGCATTACAACCCGCAGCTACCTATCATTGTGTAAGCAGACGCATCAAACATAGGAGTTGGAGCCTGCATCTCTCATCGGCTCTCCGACGGATCTATCAAGGCTGTGCAACATGCTTCGCGTTCTCTCACACAGTCAGAGCAGAACTATAGCCAAATCGAGAAAGAAGGGCTCGCTATTGTCTTCGCCATAAAAAAATTTCATCGGATGCTTTTGGGTCGTCAATTTCATCTTCAAACCGACCATAAGCCCCTGTTATCAATTTTCGGTTCAAAGAAAGGCATTCCAATCCATACAGCCAACCGACTTCAACGTTGGGCCTTGACACTGCTGGGTTATGATTTCGTAATCGAGTATGTGAACACAAAGGACTTTGGCAACGCAGATGTTCTCTCACGTTTTATTAGTCAATACGATAAGACCAATGAAGATTTCATCATCGCTCAAATTTCATCAAACCAAGAATTCGAAATAGACTTGAATTTCATCACAAGCAACCTGCCGGTTTCATTCAAAATGATTCATGAAGAAACACAGAAGAATTCATCGTTCACCAAAATCAAGAATTACATCAAGACGTCCTGGCCGAGTAAGAAGGATATACCACGTAATATTCTACCATTCTTTCATAGAAAGGATTCTCTTCTCATTGTTAAAGACTGTTTGATGTTTGGTGACCGTTTAATTATACCTGATGTATTTCATTCTAGGATACTCAAGCAACTTCATCGTGGACATCCGGGCATTGAGAAAATGAAATCAATTGCTCGCAGCTATGTGTATTGGCCTCAAATAGATCTCGACATTGAGACCTACGTACGAAATTGCTCTAGCTGTCAATCCGTTGCGAAATCTCCAGTCAAATGCACTTTGCAATCCTGGTCAATTCCAAGTGGACCTTGGGAGAGACTGCACATTGACTACGCGGGACCCATACAAGGTCAATGGTACCTAGTCATCATCGATGCATTCTCAAAATGGCCAGAGATTATTGCAACACCAACAACAACAACACCATCCACCATCAAAATTCTGACAGAAGTGTTCGCTCGATTTGGACTTCCTCGCACACTGGTGTCAGATAACGGAACGCAGTTCTGCAGTAAAGAGTTCCAACAATTTTGTGCATCTGGTGGCATAGAACACATCCGAACTGCACCATTCCACCCTCAGTCCAACGGGCAGGCCGAGAGATTCGTTGATACTTTTAAACGTGCCCTAAAGAAAGTCAAGGAGGAGGAAACTCCGCAACACGCATTACTACAATTCCTCAGCATGTATAGAACAACCGAAAATCGAAACACTCCCAATGGACTATCACCAGCTGAACTGATAGTGAGAACAACGCTGGACCTTTTACGAGACTTCCCGAAGCATTCATCTTTTTCATCAATTAAAACGGATTAACAAGAAAAACAGTTCAACCGTCATCATGGAGCTAAATTTCGAAGTTTTAAACCTGGAGATCCAGTTTTCGTTAAAATATATCGTCTCAACAAATGCAATTGGGAGCCAGGAACAGTTCTAGAACAGATGGGTAAGGTTATTTACAATATTCTTGTCCCCAGCAAATCAAGACTTGTGAAAGCTCATATAAACCAATTGCGTCCAAGATCCAAGCAACCTCAACTAATGCAACCAAGGGTTACACAACAATTAAGTCCCTTGGACATATTATTAGAAGATTTTTCGCTATCAACACCAAGGCAAACATTATCCGACACATCGCTCAACGGAAGAATTGACGCTACCTCTTCTGACTCACAACCCAGTGATGATGTTCCTCTAGCTCAGTTACCGTCCGTTGCCCAACCACAGACACCGCCTGTTCGCCGCTCTACCAGAGTTCGAAGGATGCCTGACAGATATAGTCCCCCATAAACAACTAAAAGGGGGAGGTGTTACAACCACCCTGTTCTGAAACTAAATGTCAATATACATTCCCTGTTATATATAAATATATTTGTCTCACTCTTGTGTGTGACTCTGTCTTGTTTGTAAGTCGAAGTGTGATCGATCTGATAACCTATTGTTCTATTGTTCTATTGTTTAAATTCCTTTAATTAATTGATAATAAATTTCTTTGTAATCGTTAATATAAAATATCATTGCTTTTATTTAAACCGTGTAAAAACGCAACAAAAGCTATGTCTAGTTTTGGCATCCCTACCAAGCTCGTTCGCTTGTGCAAAATGACGATGGAGAACTCACGCTGCTCCATCAAGGTTGGCAATGAGCTTACGGAATCATTCGACGTCAAAAAAGGATTCAGACAAGGCGATGCACTGTCGTGCGATTTCTTTAACATCGTTCTTGAGAAGATAGTCCAAAAGTCCACCGTCAACACCAGAGGCACTATCTTCTATAAATGTGTTCAACTTCTCGCGTACGCCGACGATATTGATATAATGGGAAGAACACAGCGTGATGTCAATGGCGCCTTTGTGAGAATTGAGACAGAAGCGGCTAAGATGGGTTTAGCGGTAAATGAGGGAAAAACGAAGTACATGCTGTCTTCGAGTAAGGACACCCAACATCGACGGCTCGGACAGAACTTCACAATAGACGCATACAACTTCGAGGTAGTTAAGGAGTTTGTCTACCTAGGCTCCGCTATTAACACGGGCAATAACACCAGCGCTGAGATAAGACGAAGAATTACTCTTGCTAATCGCTGTTTCTTTGGGCTAAGAAAGCAACTGAGTGGAAAAGCCCTATCTCGAGCAACTAAGGTAAAACTGTACAACACCCTCATCATCCCTGTCCTGCTATATGGTGCAGAAGCATGGACCCTAACAAAATCGGATGAATGTGCCTTAGGCTGTTTCGAGAGGAAAATTTTTCGGGTCATCTTTGGCCCCGTGTGCATTGATGGGGAATGGAGAAGGAGATACAACAGCGAACTTTACGGGTTGTACAACGACGTGAACCTAGCCAGAAGGGTCAAGGTCCAGAGACTCAGATGGCTCGGTCATTAAGAGCGCATGGACACTAATGCTCCGGCCCGGAAAGCCTTCGACTCTATTCCCGAGGGACGCAGAAGGAGAGGAAGACCGTGACTCAGGTGGCGCACACAAGTGGAAGAGGACCTCAATCAACTTGGAGTGCAAAACTGGAGACAGCTAGCTAGGGACCGAGCTGACTGGCGGAGACTGTTGTTGAAGGCCCAAGTCCACACCGGACTGTAGCGCCACCTTAAGTAAGTAAGTAAGTAATTGGTGTCATAACTGGACACTGTCTAATAGGAAGACACGCCGCGCGACTGGGCGCATTTTCAAAAGATTTCTGCAGAAGTTGCATGGATGAGGAGGAGGAGGAGGAAACAATTCTTCACCTACTCTGCACCTGTCCTGCTCTGGCTCATAAACATAGGATTCACTTAGGAGAATTCTTTTATAATGATCTAAACGATCTCAGGAACTCTGATTGGTTTCATTCAGAGCTGTAAAAGAATGCAATCATTTTGGTATTGCAGTTAAATGAATAAAAAGACTTATTTTTTGAGTATTTTAACTTCATGTCAGTACTTAACTTTAAAGGAAAATTCGCAGTTAATTTTGAAGTCTTTTGAATAAAAATCATTGAGAGCAGTTAAAAGACTTGAAGTCAAAAGAATGCATTACTTTTAACTGCTTGCATTCTTTGGAGTCTTTTGCATTCCTTGCATTCTTTTGCATTCTTTGCATTCTTTTGCATTCTTTGCATTCTTTTGCATTCTTTGCATTCTTTTGCATTCTTTTACATTCTTTGCATTCTTTTGCATTCTTTTGCATTCTTTGCATTCTTTTGCATTCTTTGCATTCTTGCATGCAAGAGAATGCAAAAGAATGCAAAGAATGCAAAAGAATGCAAGGAATGCAAAAGAATGCAAAGAATACAAAAGAATGCAAAGAATGCAAAAGAATAGAAAAGAATGCAAAGAATGCAAAAGAATGCAAAGAATGCAAAAGAATGCAAGGAATGCAAAAGACTCCAAAGAATGCAAGCAGTTAAAAGTAATGCATTCTTTTGACTTCAAGTCTTTTAACTGCTCTAAATGATTTTTATTCAAAGACTTCAAAATTAACTGCGAATTTTTTATCGAAGTCAAAGTATTGCAATAAAGAATGTGAATGCATTCCCAAAATTTAGTTAAATGAATGGGACTTTTGACGATGCAATACCAAAAGATTGCATTCTTTTACAGCTCTGGTTTCATTGAGCTCAGCCACTTTAACCTAACCTAACCTAACTAAAGGTGTAATAAGGAGCGTACGAAGGTAAGAAGTCTATTCATTGCTATTTCTGGTATGGGTGTAATTTAGACAAAAATTGGCACTTTCAATATTTTCCTGAAAACAAAACTGAATTTTGAGTTATTGCTGACTGCTGAGATACTTGCATTTGAAGAAAATGTCCCAATTGCTGAGAAGGGCTTAACACGGTTTTCAATGCTGAAAAGAAGGCATCTGTACCATCCATCTTGTGTATTGTTTGGAATGGGAACATTTTTATTTCAATCAAACGAATTTCCGTCAATTAATTCCTGCCAAGCGCCATGCCACTAGAAGTTCGCTCTTGTACGTGCGTCCTCGCGATGCACCAGGCCAGACGACGATTTTGATGGTGGCTTGCCACAAATGCGCAAACGCTGGTGGCACTATGATTGTCATAGTTTTGATGCCGAAAAATATTATGACACGCTATCCCCATGGTTTTGTGAGGAGGAAGATTGTGTTTTTCGGGAAGAAAGCCTTACTCCAAATGGGCTTCCGAGTCAAAGGGAGCTTTCGTTGGCATCGGTAGCAGTTGGCGTTGTTGAGCAGAATGTGGACTTAATCATTGAAGCTGCGGCGGTGTCGCAGGCTGCTGTGGCCCAAAGAGACAAAAAACTTTTGGAGCTGCGAGCTGAACTCGAGGAAACGAAGTTGAGACTGTCAAATGTTTCAATTGATTCAGAGCAATTTTGTCCCACCGGCTTCAAAGATCCAGATCCAAATTCAATCACTTCGAATTTCACGAGGTTGGAAATAAAAAAGAAAATTCAACTAAACCATCAGGCTCTGTTGAGCGGTTCGGTGATACAAAATGAAACGATCGACGTCCAACTCTGTTTACACCAGTTCGGATTTTCATGATAAGCATTCAGAAATTGGTGTTAGTTCTTTTTGAGACCCACATATGGCAGCACTTCTAACGATTCTTAACCGGAACAATGTGCAAGAACTTCCCCATTTCTCTGGCGAGAACAGAAGAGAATGGCCCTATTTTGAAGAGGTCTATAAATTAACCACAGCTGAGGGACAATAAAGCGAAAAGGAAAATGTCGCTCGGTTACGTAAAGCATTGCAGGGGAAGGCATATCATATGGTAAGTGATCGCCTGAAGTATTCCTCGGACGCAGGCGCTATCATGGACGTATTTGTTCATGACTTGACCTAAGACCTTCCGAAACTCAGTTCAAAATGTTATCCAAAGCTCCGCACGTGGGCTGTAGAAACTAGTGTTTTTGTTGCAGACCTAAGTCTATGAATAGGGAAGAGGATTTGTCAAATGGGTATGTTTTGACTAATCTAGCTTCCAGACTAGGTCCAGGTCTATATCAAGAGTGTCAAAAGAGGAAATCAGTTTCCAACAGTTTGCCGAGTTTCTCACAGAGAAGGTTATCGATCTGCTAAAAATTGGATCTGAACAGAAGAAGTAAACAGCTGGTGCCCACAAAAAAACTTCGATTGCTTTTACACCAACCCGTCTCCGTATCGTCAAACGATTTGTGCTGTAAGTGCAGTAAAAAACAACGCGCTTTATTTCAATGCGAGGAGTTTTTGGCATTGACACCAGTTCAAAGACAAGAGTTTGCCCAAGAGAAGTCTATTTGGACCCGTCGCGTCACCAGTGGAAGTCGTGTGCCAAAAGACGTTCAAGTGGCACATATGGTTGCAGTGCTTGTCATCATCCCTTGTTGCACTTTGCACACGTCACCAAACACCAACAAGCCGGAATTAAATTCATCAGCAATGCCGTTCGTTTCGCAATTACATGTTCACTCTTTCCATGTCGGTGCTGACGTCTCTATATTGTTAATGATAGTTCCGATCCGCTTTGTTTGCTGACACTTATGCCATCTTAGATGACGGGTCTTCTCTGTCTATGATCGTTGAAGAATTGTTTCATGAACTTGGGCTGTATGGGCAACCTGAAAAACTCACACTGCAGTGGGAAAATTGAGAATATCAGCGGCTTGAAAAATCGGAAAAATGTGTGCTTCTTACAAGGAAAACTGCAAGTATCAGAAGAATGCGTAGCCACAAAATTGTATACGGTTAAAATTTAAATTTCTTAAAACACAGAACCATTTTGAATTTGCAAACAAGACTAACATAAAACTGCATTCATTCTCATCTTTTCTTGTCTTGCAACTATTTGCGAATAAATTAAATATGATGAAACGTTTCGAGTGCATCTATCCCAGGAAAACTAGATTTTGAAAAATATTCTTTTGTTGAAAAAACTGCATATTTCTTTCATAAGTTCTCATGGGCACTACTCCACTGATTGCAATTCAAAATGCATTCTCCTAGTTTCAGATTTCAGTTTTGTTGCAAAAAACAATCAAACAAGTTTTCGCTTCGAAAAAGAATCGGATTAAATCTGAGAAAAATGCATTTCGCACAATAGCCACTGTCACAAATCTACCCCTTGAATGCAACTGCATTTTGCACTCGAATTGCATTCATGCAACCAAACTAGTTGGTTTTAAGAATTGGGGTGTTTCTTTTTTTTGCTCTTATAATTCAAATTGAAAATAATCACCTTTTTTCTTGCATCTATGAACGAATGCAACTCCATCGTCGATAACAACATGCAGTCGTTTATCCTGCTTCAATTCAAAATATTGCTCAGCTACTTCAAGCATTATGGGATCGATTTCCACGGCTGTTATGCAAACATTCCTTCAAGGAAAATTGTTACGAAACATTGGAAATGCAAAAGAACTAAAAAAAATTACTTTAATGCAGCTCTGATGAAAGTACAAAGGCCACCGCCTCCCAGGCCCACCACAAGAATATTCCTGAACACCTCTTCTCCGTCTGCATTCGTTGTCGGACTTGGAGCACCCATTGTCGCCATTTGAACACCAACGGTCATATACAAGTGATGCTGGCAAGCCAAGTACCCGTAATCTATTTTGGTTCGGGGTTTCTTGTTCTTTGGCTTGACTGTGAATGAAGATGTTATGAAAATTGGGAATAGAATGAAGAGGAAATATCCTACTTGTCTTGAGTAAAGCCTCCGACTGCACAACATTCTGGTTTGACAGAAATATCAGTCTTCGGAATACTTTGCCATCTTGAACTTCGACTTCTTCGATTCGGAAATCTCCCGAAATCTGTGAAAATCCACTCACTAAGGTGTCCCGTTTGCCCACATCTTTGCCCAACGAAAGATACGGAATCTGGAAACAAGCAAAATAAGTTTCCTAAAGTCGAATGACAATAGTTTCCTTCCTCACCAATTCTGTAAGGCCTTTGGGAGCTAGATTTTTGATGCTTTCACTCAATTCCAGCTCAACGGCTTCCCATGACTCGTAAATTTGATCACGATGCATCGTTACTATGGCTAGACGATTGTATTTGGCATTTTCGAGGAGCTTTTTGCGCCCTTGCGGCGTCGAGAAGAGCCATTCGATTTCTCTTCCTTGTGGCACAATGAATGCGGCATACTTTCCATTGGTTCGAATCGGTGGCTGGTCAATTATGTTGATTGTGTAGCGTGGTGCCGATTCTCCTGGTTTATAGAGATCCAACGTGACTTCGCTGAGACCTGTTTCCATGGAAGAAAGAAAAATTAAAATTTCGCCGATACCACAACTTAGTTTATCTCACCCGCAATACTGCTCCTTGCCAGTCCGTTGCATATCATTGCTGCATTTTGAGCCGTTTTGACGGCTTGAGCGACATCGTCGGTTGACGAGAGACGAATCATTTTTTCACCGCCCATGCAAACTTCAAGAATCTAACAAGATTTTGTAAGTTTAATACAAATTAACAAGAAATAAGACACTTACTGGCGTTTGGAGGGCTTTGAATTTTGTAACAACAACCGCGAAAACCGGCATCGATGGAGAATCTGAATCGGAGTCAGCCTCATTAGAACACTGTTCGGTCTCGAAACATCGAACAACTCGGAACATACAGGAGTTTTTGGGAAAGAATTCCAATAGAAAATTTAGAATGTGTTCTTGCAGCAGGGATATACAAATGTAACGGCCGCCGTTTCTTAAAGAGGACATCATTTTTCAGTTTGAATTCTAAGAAACTGACAAAACTCACCTCATAACTCTCAAAACCTCACAGAAATATTTTTCGACTGTTTTGCGTACCTCGTCCGAATTGTCCGTCATCAGGGCATCGAGTGTTCCTTTATCAAAAACCACCGAGAAACTCTCGCTCTCAAAGGACATTGCTGTAGCATCCATTTGAATGAATTTCATGTCACTTCGATCCTTGCCGTTCATTTCGATCATTTTCTTTATGGCCACTGGAGAAATATCGATGTTGGTGATGTTCCTTCAAAGCAAAAAAATTAAAAGGATAACGATTTAACGACTTTTAGTTAAACTCACTTGAATCCTGAATCATACATGTCCATGCTTAGCCTTGAATTACCACAACCAACCATAAGGATCATATCTTGATATTTAACATACTTGTGGATTTGCACAATCAGATTAAGGTACTCTCCATACCTGCATTAAAATTGATTACAAGAGGAACAACAAAATGCAAAATAAACAAACTCTACCATTCGAATGCTTTCGTTCCACGTTTTTTAAAGAATGTATTCCAATATTCGGTTTGATTGAATTCATGATGGGTTTTTGGTAATAAATCCATTTTGTTTTTTAACTTTGAAACTTAAAAGTTATTTTATAAATAAACAAAATTTTGATAACTTTAATTTGAAAAACAAAAAAATTGCCGAAAGAGAACTAACCAACTACCATTCGTTTGGGTATTTTTTGATTGAATGTGGAAAAATTGACAGATGCATAGTTGAGTAGAGAAAAACTAGAAGTGTCAGAAAAATGACAAGCAACAAGTCGTCGATGGGGCTGATTCACAATAGGTTTGAGGATGCGTTCAGAAATGTTGGTTTTCTGTTTATTGCTTTTGATAATAATTTATTATTTTTTAATTTATTATTCGCCAGTAAATTAACAATAGGTCTGTTGCAACACTAACAAATCTCATTCAAAGGGTCATCTAATGGATCAAAATTCATCAGCTGCGCATCTGATTAAAATGGACAGAAAACATAATTTTTCTTTCATGGGTAAAATATAATAAAAACAGTGGACTTTTTGGTGCAAAATTGTGTGAATACCGCTTTTAAATTCCGCGAAATTTCCTTCGAGAAACTTGTGTCCCATACTGATTAATAGAGTTCGAACAGACCTTCTATTAGGCGTTTTTCTTTTTTACATCTGAACAGAGCTTGAACTGTCAAACGAAAAATTGTGTTTCTTTTTTAGTTCAGAGTGTTCAGAGCATCAAAGTTGTGTTACTTTTTTCGTTCAGAGCACTGATTCTGAGTGTTCAGAGTTCGGCGACGCGCTCAGAAAAAAGAGACCGAGCCTTTGTATATGGATTTACCAGGTAATATCAAGAATAGGCGTTTTTCTTTTTTAGTTCAGAGCTCCGAACTCTGAGTGTTCAGAGCTTGCTGAACACGCTCTGAACAAATGAAGCTCTGAACATTTTCTGAACGCTCGGATTTCATTTTGAAATGCAATTGAGCATTTTTAGTTCAGACATCGACCCTTCGTATTTTTGAAAGCTGAAATTAACATTTTTTCATTAATAAATAAAATAATTAAATAATTATTCAAAATAAAACTAATCATCTTTGCCTGAGCGACTTGTTTCCACCACCATTTCAATTGTTTTGAGAAAAACACGCTTGCGCTCAGCATTTCGTTCATTACGCTCGGTCTCTTTTTTCTGAGCGTGCCGTCGAACTCTGAACACTCAGAATCAGTGCTCTGAACGAAAAAAGTAACACAACTTTGATGCTCTGAACACTCTGAACTAAAAAAGAAACACAACTTTTCGTTTGACAGTTCAAGTTCTGTTCAGATGTAAAAAAGAAAAACGCCTATAATGAGCGAAATGCTGAGCGCAAGCGTGTTTTTCTCAAAACAATTGAAATGGCGGAGGAAACACGTCGCTCAGGCAAAGAGGGTGTGTTTTATTTTGAATAATTAATTAAATATTTTATTTATTAATAAAAAAATGTTAATTTCAGCTTTCAAAAATACGAAGTGTCGATGTCTGAACTAAAAATGCTCCATTGCATTTCAAAATGAAATCCGAGCGTTCAGAAAATGTTCAGAGCTTCATTTGTTCAGAGCGTGTTCAGCAAGCTCTGAACACTCAGAGTTCGGAGCTCTGAACTAAAAAAGAAAAACGCCTATTGATGTATCATTCAATGGGTTTTCGAGCATTCCTAGAGAGTTGTGGTTCCGGGATGCATTATTTGTAGTCCGGAAAGTGGGTTTTCATTAAGAGTTCCAGAGATTCTGTAGAGAGGATTCTTTAATTTTTTCAATAGATTCACAGTAATTTTTCCATGATTCATTTTTAGCTAAGGAGATAGCTTTTTTGTCAACCAGATTGATCATATTGAGATCGACGCAAGACACTCTTCAAACATTATTGATGTCCGAACCTTCCGAGGGGCCAACATCGACTCGGACCACTACCTCGTTGTAGCCAAGGTAGTACAGCGGATATCTCAACCAAAGCCAAAAACAGGAAGTGCTAGAAGAAAGTATAACGTCGGACGGCTACTATCGCAAGAGATCGCCAGATCCTTTTCCGACCGAGTGTCAAGTAACCTCAGAAGAAGTCCGCTACAGCCAGCATCGAGTATTGAGAACCAGTGGCAGAATTGCCAGAAAGCCATTAGGGATGCTGCCTCTGATGTGCTGGGTTTCACGCGGCCACCAAAACGAAACCCCTGGTTTGATGAAGAATGCAGGGAGGTGCATGCAGCCAAGCAAGAAGCATACAAAGCAACGCTGCACAGGAGGACGAGATCAGCTCGGGAGCTCTACGAGCAGAAGAGGAGAGAAGAACGCAAGCTTTTCAGAAAGAAAAAGAGAGAGCATGAATGAAATGAGGTTCGGAAGTTTTACCAAGAGGTAAAACGAAAGACTCAAGGTAACCGAGCACGAATTGAGGCCTGTAAAGACCAACAGGGTAATATCGTAGTAGAGTCACAGTCAATGCTGAGGATATGGAAGGACCACTTCTGTAGATTTGTACAACGGCGATGACGAATCAAATTCCGCTGTCAGGCAGAATGAACCATTCAATGAAGACGACGCAAGCCAAGATTTCCGTCTACCCGACCTTGAAGAAGTGAAGATAGCAATATCTGAGCTTAAGAACAACAAAGCCGCGGGAGCTGACGGCATCACTGCCGAACTCTTCAAAGCAGCCGGCGATGACTTGGTCAGGAGCATGCACCAACTCATCTGCAGAATATGGTCGGAAGAAAGCATGCCCGATGAATGGAACCTCAGTATTGTGTGCCCGATCCTGAAGAAAGGAGACCCTCTAAACTGCACCAACTACAGAGGCATCAGCCTCCTAAACATCGCCTATAAGATCTTTTCTGCAGTACTATGTCAACGTCTGAAGCCGTTTGTCAACAATCTGATAGGTCCATATCAGTGTGGCTTTAGACCAGGAAAGTCCACCATCGATCAAATTTTCACATTACGGCAGATCCTGGAAAAAACTCAAGAACTCCAAATCGACACCTACCATCTTTTTATCGATTTCAAGGCCGCGTATGACAGCATCTATAGAGAAGAACTGTATAAAGCCATGTCCAGTTTTGGCATCCCTACAAAACTCATTCGCCTGAGCAGGATAACAATGGAGAACTCGCGCTGCTCCATCAAAGTCGGTAACGACCTCACCGACGCCTTCGATGTCAAAAAAGGCTTTAGACAAGGTGATGCACTGTCATGCGATTTCTTCAACATCATATTGGAACGAATAGTGCAGAACTCCCACGTCAACACTAGAGGCACTATCTTCCAGAAGTCTGTGCAACTACTCGCGTACGCTGATGACATTGATATTATTGGGAGAACACAGCGTGATGTCAACAGTGCTTTTGCGAGTATACAGACAGAGGCTGAAAAAATGGGTTTAGCGGTCAATGAGGGCAAAACAAAGTATATGCTGTCATCTAGAACGGACACCCAACACCGACGTTTTGGACAAAACGTCACGATAGACGCATATAATTTCGAGATAGTTAGGGACTTTGTATACCTTGGCTCCGCTATCAACACGGACAACGACATCAGCGCCGAGATCAGACGAAGAATAACTCTTGCTAATCGCTGTTTCTTCGGGCTAAGAAAGCAATTGAGCAGTAAAGCCCTCTCCCGAAAAACTAAGGTGACGCTCTATAAGACCCTCATCATCCTCGTACTGCTATATGGTGCAGAAGCATGGACCTTGTCAAAAACGGATGAGAGCGCACTTGGCCGTTTCGAGAGAAAGATTCTACGTAAGATCTATGGTCCTGTCTGCATAAACGGTGAATGGAGGAGAAGATTTAACGACGAACTGTACGGGCTGTATAGCGACACTGACTTAGCTAAAAGAGTGAAGGTCCAAAGACTCAGATGGCTCGGTCACGTGGAGAGGATGGACACCAATACTCCGGCCCGTAAAGTCTTCGAATCCACCCCAGAGGGAAGACGCAGTAGAGGAAGACCAAGGCTCAGGTGGGGCGCGCAAGTTGAACACGACCTCAACCAACTCGGCGTGCGAAACTGGAGACAGCTAGCTAGGGACCGAGCTGGGTGGAGAGGTTTGTTGGTTGAGGCTCAAGTCCACCCCGGACTGTAGTGCCACCTTAAGTAAGTAAGTAAGATAGCTTTTTTGTACTTCTCAAGACACTCTTTATATGGGAGTCATTGTTTACTAGCATAGCAAGCATTAAAAGAGGTTCTCGCTATCTGTCTGAGATTCGAGAGTTCTTCATTCCACCAGGGTGGGTGTGTTTTCTTACTGAATCTAATGGGGTGAGAAGCTTTTTTTTCGAAGGTGTTGACTGCAGAGTTTAGATCTGCCACAGAGCTTATTTCCAGCTGTTTTTAATTTAGATTTGACTATGCGACCGAATTTGGTTCAGTCAGTTCTTTTTGGGTTTCTATAAGGTACGAGGGTTCTACTATGAGACCGAGATTGAAAAGTATCCATCTACGATCAAAGAAAGAGTTTTCGAGTGATAGTTTCCAATTTTCTACTTTAACCTTGAACATTGGAATTACAGTACTTCGCACATGAATGTGACGAACTACAGACACATATCAGCACTGGCGACTGAGACCATCGGCTGGGACAGAACAAGACATTAATACAACAGAGAGAGATAGATTAGGAAAACAAATACACACGAACACCTGGCTCAAGGCCCTAATTTCGTGGTGGATTAAATTCCAATCCACTCTATTTTTATATGCATGAATTACATGCATGTGAAATTATCACACATTCGTACAAACCAAAAGGATAATTTTCCAGCTTCGTTGAGTTAGCGGCTCAACAGGAACACTGGTGTCCATTGTCATGCAGTCCATTTTACCAGAAAGGAGTTCGGTGGTCCAAACTGGAAGACTGCATGACACATTGCCATGCATCACCAATTTCTAAGGAACACTCATTAGTGCCTTATTCTATCACAATAATATCAAGTACAGTCTCATTAATCACCATGTATACAAAAAAAATTTAATGATACCTGTACAATGAAAACGTAGGTTCATTTGCCCTGACCGAAGTCTGGTTGACGCTCTTCACCACTTGGAGGTTGAACCTTCTGCACATGAGCGGCAAGTAATCTGTACTAGGCATTGCAAGCAATCCTTTCCAAACCGTCACCCACTCTTCGCAGAGCAACAGAGAGAGACAGATAGATACGTAGAAAGAAAATATGTAACAGAAACCTAAATTGAGGCCACGAAAACTCCACCGTTCTCGTCCTTAATTTTAATCGCCGGCCGTCAGATCCGGAGAGCTTAAATTAGAACACAGAAATGCATTTAAGTTTTTTGACTAAAATACAAGTCCGAGGGCTACATTAGTTTTGATTTTAAGCGTTATAATAAAGGTCGTAATTCGTACCTTTGAGTCCCTGGACTCTTGGACATTGCCAATGTCGATGTCTTTCTGTCGCAGAAGAGCTTATAGGTTATCTGAAGCGTTATTCGAATGCGACTTGTCTTCGCCATCAATCTTGATGACCAACCAGTCCTCCATGTCGATCTCGGGGTTTTGACTTCTGAGGATTTTCAGAAGACTCTCTCCATTCAACTTGGTTTCCAACTTAGGCAACCAAACCAGAGCCTTAGGCTTCCTAGGGATGTCCTTGGCCTGGATGAGTATGAGCTTCATGTCCACCCAAGCGTCACTAATCTTAGCAACGCATTAAGCCAGGAAATCCTTCGAAAACCTGTCGCTATATTTGATGACCCGAAAACCTCTCACGGTCTCAGCGGAGTTGAAGGATGGAGAGGGCCCTCCGTGTCTCTCGAGAATTTGCTCTATCACCAGATTCTGCAGTTTGGCTTCAATAGCCGGCCAGTTGGCTGCAACGGACTTCCCGTTCAGAGACAACTGGTCTGCTATTGCCACCTGGAGATCGTCTCTGACGATCTTACTCAAGGTGTGCGCCACCTTGCCACCAGTGACTGATTTCTCCTGTCTAAGCTTCTTCACTTTTTTTCTCTGGGAGTCCCCGCTTAAGGTATTGAAGAAAGAGCCGTCTCATATTGAGATCTGTTGCGCTTTGCAACTTGCTCCTCTTTTCACGCGGTTGCGGTCTCCAGAAATTTCTCGTAGTCTTCCACGATTTTAGTGTATTTTAGCTTATCCACCCGATCTCGATCATTTGTAGTGCCTTTTCGCTTGTTTTGAGCAATCTTGCGAAGAACGTACAGGGCACATTTATACTGATTTTTTTCACCAACAATCGCTGCTCGTCTTCCGAAGAGAAGCCAAGGAAGTTTCGATTTCCATTTCATTTTCCTTTTCGTTATTTATTTTGGTCCCACGAGTAATCTCGGAAAGAAAGGTCAGCCCCGGCAGAGCCGGATACCGGGGTAAGGCAAGAAGTATGACGGACCCTGCCAAAGCGCCCGAAAGAGGTCGTTAATGACTGGTTTGTTCCCCAGCCTTTCATTCTTGGTCACGGTTCTATAGCTCACACCACCACTGTCAGATTGCATTTCCGAATGTTCAACTATTAAAGAGTAGAGTAACACCCTTAGCTGATCACCCACCATCCCTGCCAAACGCACAAAGGACACCTGAAACCATCATTACCACCCGGCACCGAGGATTTGAATCGAGAATTTTATATGTCAGACTTTTTTTTTTTGTTTAAAACTTTAAAACCGAGTGCTGAAAAAATATTCGCTTTCAATGGCTGATAGAATACTTGTAAGCCCGTATTTTGATGTAAAATTGCATAACTGTTTTCAAGGAAAATTGTGATCAGTATCGATTTGAAATTGCGGCTAAATGTACACCTAAGGAAGTGTTGACAAAACCACAAAATTAAGCTTTCGCGACAGAACTATGTACCAAATGGTTTTGCATCAACTAAAGAGGTATAAGTCTCCTAAACATAGCTTACAAGATCTTGTCTGCCTTGCTGTGTAAATTTTTGAAGCCTTTCGTCAACAACCTGAAAGGTCCTTATCCAGTGTAGCTTTAGACCCGGAAAGTCCACCACCGATCAAATATTCACTCTACGGCAGATCTTGGAGAAGACCCAGGAACTTCAAATCGATACATAGCACCTTTTCATCGATTTCAAGGCCGCGTATGACAGTGTCTATAGACACCAATTATAAAGAGCAATGTCTAGTCTTAGCATCACAGAAAAACTCGTCCGTCTGTGTAAGATGACAATGGAAAACTCACGCTGTTCCATCATGGTGGGAAAAAACCTAACGGATGCTTTTGATGTGAAAAAAGGTTTTAGACAAGGCGATGTGCTGTTATGCGATTTCTTCAACATAATTCTTTAAAATATTGTGCAAAACTCCAACATCAACACCAGAGGCACAATCTTTCAAAAGTAGGTCCAGCTACTATACTAGGATATGCAGACGACATTGACATAATTGGAAGAACACTACGTGATAACAGTGGAGTGTTCGTGAGCCTTGAGACGGAGGCCAGGAAGATGGGTCTAGCGGTTAACGAGGGCAAGACCAAGTTAATGCTGCCAACAAGAAAGGACAACCAACATGGACGTCTTGGAGCCAGCGTCAGCATAGACAGATTTAACATTGAGATAGTAAAGGACTTTTTCTACCTAAAATCCGCTATAAACTCAGATACCAGCGCTAAAGTTAAACGAAGAATCACTCTTGCCAATCGCTGCTTCTTTGGACTTAGAAGGCAATTGAGTAGTAAAGTCCTCTCCCGACCAACTAAAGTGACACTCTACAAAACCCTTATCATCCCGGTCCTAAGGAATGATGCAGAGACATGGACCATGACAACATCCGATGAAAACGCTTTGGTCTGCTTCGAGAGAAATATTTCTGCTCAGCGACACTGAACTTGCCATGACAGAAAAGTTAAGGTCCAACGACTTAGATGGTTGGGTCAAGTAGAGCGAATGGAATATAATGCTCCGGCTTGTAGAGAAGGACGTCGCAGAAGAGGATGACCGCGATTCAGGTAGAGCACACAGGTGGTAGAGGACCTGAATCAACTGGGCGTGCGAAACTGGAGAAAGCTAGCTGTCTGGAGACGTTTGTTGGATGAGGCCCTGATCCGACCTAGACTGTAGCGCCACCATATAAGTAAGTAAATGGTTTTGTACATAAGTAAGGAACAGAAGACTTTGATTTCAGCAATTGAATTTTGTCAAAATATCCTTATTTTTGTAAATCATGAACATCCTCTTCTATTAAGACAAGAAAAAATTCCCATACAACATTGGCAATTATCTGGCTCCCAGACAATTTTTTTTCCAAATAGATCTACCTATCAAATGATCTTTAAATTCCACCAAAATTTAACCTACTGATGGGATGGGAAAGGAATTCATCACTAATTCCGGAATTCCAAACAAAGAATACACGAATGGGGGAAATTATAAAAAAGAAAGATAAAAAGAGGAATCTTTAATTTCTTATAAACCGACTTGAGGAATCTGGCGCGTCTTTTGGGTTCTTTATTTAAGTGGTTAGTGATGTATAATTAGGTTCTATTTGATGCATTAATACAAAGTGTTTTAATAGCCTTTTTAGGTAGGAAATTAGTTGTGTTTAAGAGGGAAGTCTCAATATCTTCTCTCTAGTAATATCAATTTGTTTAAAACGAAAGAGCTGATGTTAGAACTTTCTTCCAGAAAGTTGAGAGTTAGTCAAAGGAAACTGCAAATTCCTAGACGTCATAACCTAGCACATTGCGTTAAAAGAGAAGTCTCAATATCTATCCGTTCGCATTGTTTTCTGAAATCAAAGAAATTGCATTGTTAGGAATCTGAAAACCACTTCCGGTCTTTCAGAACGCAAACAATCCAAATTTGTGCAAAAACAGTTTCAAAGCAGTTCAATGTACAAACACGATAAATAAATCAAATAAATTCATAATATAATTTTTCCCGGGCATCAAACTCATCTTCAAATTCTTCTTCCCTTCAACGCCGCCACACCTTACCATCTATCCATGTTAACAAACTACAAACCTTTTAAAAAAGATGAACATTATTCCAAAAAGCATCTGCTACTTTAACACTCGCGGCTATATGGATGCTGATGCGTGCGAGCCTCTGTTTCGTATTCTTTGGCCAGATGGTCCTGCCATCACGCAAATACCAAATATTCCAAATAAAAAAAGAAATAAAAGCCAAATAACAAAACCTTTACTTCACAACGCATTTCTTTAACCAACAAAATAATAAAATAAGAAAATAAAACGAAAATATTTCCCCAAAGCGTGCATGTTGATGATTTTCGAAACCTTTTCTGGTCTGGTTAAAAAAAAGGGAACGATAAAAAACTCCAAAAGAAAACATAAAAAAGGAATTCCAAGCACCTTACCGCATTCCCGCATAATCCAAAAGTGCTCCACTATCCAGATACCTCATCTGCACAGCCCCTTTCTCCTCCCGGCCCAACCGCATTTACCTTTCATTCTGCTCTCCATCCACAAAAACACTGCCAAAGCCGGTTGTGTTATTAACTGCTGCTGGTCTTTTCGGAGGGCGGTCAATATAGCCGCACATCGCAGCGACTCCAAACTCCAGGTCTTAACTTCCCATTCCCCAAGAACCATTCAGCAACAACAACAGCGGGCGATCAGTTTGTAACTCTGTTTGTGAGCTGTGTGAGGACCGGAATGCGTCTATTTTCGTGGGGTTCTTTTTTGCCCAATGGGAGAGGCGAACGGACAACAGAGGATAAGGAGCAACGGTAAGGAAAAGGTGTGGTGCACCAAGGTACCATTTAATACTTTTGATTTTCCACGGGCTATGCACATATGTGTATGAACCTTTTGGACGAAACTTAAGATTCTATTCCTATAAAGTTATACTCCAAACTTCATGTGGAATGCGCAATGAAATCAACGACCGACGACGACCGATAGACAGACGAGGCATCAGAGGATGGTCTCATGATGACGACGACGACCGACCGTCGACATTGACGATGATGGCGACACGCACGCGACGTATGAGTGGAGGAGCAGATTCCGTGCTTGTATCGACCCTTAGGTAGAATCATTCAGACTTTGGCATCCATACGCTTTGGATATTCGAATTCGTCCTTTGGGACACGTGTATACGCATATAAACATATCTATGCATAAGTAAGTGCATCGCATAGCAGTTGGCTTTCGAAAGGAGGTGTGGTGAACAGATCTATAAAGATCTCTGCCTTCATTCACTGTTACACTCTGGGACAGTTGATTTGGTCCATTTATCCTTGTCTTCCATTCAGTGGCATATCTTTTGAGAAAATGGTTATTCCACAAAATTTTGAAATAATTTTTGTTTCACGTCGAATCGGCTCAGAGTACTAAAGCTAACGATTCAGAGTTTAAATTTGTTTGGATACTATTCCTGCATGCTTTTGTACTCCGGCAAAGGCCCAGGCCATCTTAAGAATAAAACAGGAACCATCGAAATACATTCAGGTTGAGTGCCTTGGAATGCAATACGCGAAACACGAGATTGCATCAGAAAAAATCAGATTCAACAGGGTGTGAGTGCGTGTGTGCAATTTAAGTGGATGTTTTCTTTTTTTTAAGTAAAAATATACCATGAATTCAAGCCATGGGCCAAAAAAAAAACAACAACAACTAAAAGGGAATTTTGGGGTTGAAGGACTCTGTAATCATCAATCTTTCATGTCCTGCGGTCACAATAGGTGCGTTAATCATTATTTTTGACAGATTGTCGACCTTAAGCGCATTGTAAGGGTTCGAATCTTCTCGTTTGCTCTCTGTCGAAATGTAAAACACCTGGCTCGATGGAATGTGTGTAATTTGATTTGAAATGTGATATGAATTTCAAATGCAATAGTGAGATAATCCTCTTGGGGGACACTAGATTATGATGGGCATGGTTTTAATTTCTTGACATGTCTTCGCTCGTATTTTGAAGATTTGGATTGCATGAGAGAATTTAAAATGCTTAGAGAAAGAGATAAGATAGGAGGCAGGAATATTCAGTCGGATTGCAAGATCGTAAGAAGTACATTTACGAGATTTGACTCTGGCTTTTGATATTTAAAATTACTTACACCCTCAATTATTCCATTAAACTTTTAGCAATTAAGAGGTCTGGGAGCCCTCGTGTCATTTAATTTTAAATTATTTTCATTCACGTTTGGCACTTTTGGATTTTTAATTATTTTTCATTCTTTGCCTAAAATGTGAAACCACGTATTTATTTTTTCAATAAAATTATCATTTGAATATTTATAAGAGCAAGTTTTTCTATTATTACGTAATATTGGCCTTCTCAACTATATATACTTCTTCGAAGGCATAAAAGACACTACAGCCCCAGACATTTGAACAGTTTAACACTACTCATCAGTGCATACAATCTGTAAGCAAAAAATACTTTTTTAACATGAAATTTTATCATTAACTCAATACTTTCAGTTCTCCATAAAAGCTACCGCCTGAAAGCAACACCATGAAAATGTATCTAGCAGTTTTTTTACTTTTGACCTATTTGCTCGCTTTCGCTGTCGCATACGGCAACTATCAAGAATGCTTGAAGTGTAAAAGAAGTTGCAGATATAGCCAAATAGATTACGATCGTTGCATGACAACGCTGTGCTTAGAATGTACCTAACAACTTTAACAATTAGGGCTATTCGGCGAAATCTTTTATTCTGTTATTCTGTTATTCTGTTATGAATTCCCATACAAAAGTTTTATTTGTCAAAAAATCTTTTTTGAGTAACAGATTTGGTATTCGGCAAGCCAATTCTGTTATAAAATCTGTTAAGAAATCTGTTATGAACTGTCAAAAAATTCGAACATACTGAAAATCTTTTATAAATCGCCTATTTGGTATTCAGCAAGCCAAAATCTTTTAAGAAATCTGTTATGAATCATAAAAGAATAACAGACAACTTTTTGGGACTTTTATGATAAAAGATTTCAATAAGTACTACGATTTCAGTTAAAAATAAATTTTTTTAATACTTAAATTTGAATCGTGAAGGACACAGCTCATTCATAGGTACATAAAATGGTTATGTTTTATATTTAATCCCATAGTTTTATGTTTTAAGTGGTTTTTAGTATTTGCAGTGAAGTGAAAGTGGTACCTTTTAATAAGAAATTTGTACGTATCGACAGTCAGGGTCAAGAAGAACAATACCACATCAGCCGATGGGCCTGTACTACAGTGACAATCTAGAAAAGGGTATTTTGCACTTTGAAGTGAACGTGCTCTGCAACTCGATCCGGACCATACAAAGTCCAAGAAAATGCGTTACAAATGGAAGCTGCTCAAAGAGAAAAAAGAGTGGCAATGTAATATTTTAATTTATTTTGTTATTTTATTTGCAACGTTGTTTTAATAAAATAATCTTTAAAGAACAAGAAGCAGCGAAGATGTTTTGACTTTTCTGTGGGAGTGTTCAGTCTTCACTCATTTCTTTTTTGTAGCTTCATTAATTCTTTGACTTCTGTTTCGTCGGAGAGATAGACTTGTTGCATTTCCGAGTGCTTGGCTAAGATGAACGAACGATGACGTCCATCGACATGGCTGGTTCCTCCCGTCCAACTTTGATAATGATCGAGCCTTCGTCGTAGCCCAGGGCAACATTGTTAGTTCCTTGCATGTAGGCAATGCTCCAGACACGTTCGAATTCGTTATTCAAACATGTATCTATAGGCGGTAGGTTCCCGAATGCCAGATTCTCGGATCCGGTCAACACAATAGGCAATTCAGGGTGGAAATAGTCAGCGGAAATGTTTTGAGCGTGACCCTCGAGTGTTGTAGTGTTATTGTCTTTTGAATTGGATATGATCTGCATCACATAGTGCGTGTGTCCCTTGAAAACGCGCTGGCAAGCCCTCAATTTTCCCAATTCCAGAGTTTTATCAACATGTCATCTAGAGAAACAATTCAAATTCAATTCAAGAATTGGCAGAATTTCATCATAAATACTTACCACTACTGGTCAGAACTAAAGGCTGAGTTGGATGCACTTCCAATGCCAAATTGTATTTTTCGTCGTGGTAGAAATCAAAGAACTGAACGATTTCGTTTAGCAGATAGAAAGGCGCAATAATTTGGGGTTCACATTCAATTTTGTTTCCTAAGGATTAAAGTGTGAATGTGAAAGTTGTGCAGGAAACAATAAGATGCGGTCCCGTCTTACCTTGCAATCTGTCGCTGAAATCGCTAGCCAGCACTTGTAGTCTCTCCCTGAAGGATCCCTTCTTTGAACTTTAGTGTACCACTTGGGAGAGGAGAATTGAAATGTATCGCCAAGCTTGATCTATTTAAACAGTAAATTGATAGAAAAGAGAAACACCCACAAATTCTTGACTACTTCGACTCACCCCAGCAATGTCGAGCATTTTAATGGCATCCTCAAACATTCCTTTCTGTACCACATCTTCAGGAACCATTCCAGCTGCGGTTTGGGTGACGAAATCAACACAATCGAATTGTCCTTTTAAAAGTCCTCTGAAATAATTTTTAGTTTAAGCAAGCTGGAAAGATTTTGTTTTTGTTTTATGCATACCCGACAAGAATACCATTCTGTTGCATTTAACCAAAAATACGATCGTAGTTCCGACATTCCGACATGCGCTATAACGTCCACTCGGAGTCTTTGAGATTCCACAAAAAGAAAAAGTACCGTAGGGCTTCTACGGGATCAGCTATTTCGAACTTCTTCACATTTAACATCACCAATTGAACGGTGCTTTTGTGCAATATCATTGGATGTTTCACAATTTTTCGGGTATTGACCATGCAATTGATACACAATGCTGCGGAAATATTTTGCACGGTAAGAGAATGCACCTCAATAGTTTTCCGTACCGTACCGTATTTCTTGAATACAATCAATCACGGAAAGGAACATAAGAGATCCTACTTCGGAAAGCTTCAATCAGGGTGGGAAGCTTATCTCTAGCTGCATGGAAGAGGCTTTGTGTGATATCACTATCGATGTTTTGCTACTCCTTACTTGCCGCATGAACAACAGCTGCCAGAGCTATTTGCGAGGGGGCATACAGTAGGCAAGCATCGGTAAGAAATGTTTTTTTCTATGAATTCATCAATGCCTGGTCGAAGACGTAATGGATTGTTCATTGAACAGTGAGTCTGGAAAACGACAACAGTTATAAATGAATGAAAAACAAAAATCTACTTACCTTTATGTCACTATGGAATCCTTCGATTGGTCGATATGGGTTATGAATACGGAACCGTTGCAGCCATATTGGTCAATGCCTTTGCCTTTTCTCTCAAATGCGCCAGTTGCCTATCCTTTCCACTGTCAATAAAGTCACCACCCTCCTTGCCACGAATACTCTTATATTGACTATAGAGAATGTCCATTGTGGCCAGCAAAATGTCCGGATAAACCTTGCAGATTTCGCCACCAATTCGTTTAAAATTATTAATCCTGAGTCTTGATGAAGGTACATCATGTCGCCATGTCGGCGTTCAGTCGTGTTAGATGGAAGGCGTATTCACAGAGGAACGCAAGTGACAGTTGAAGTGTGAACTGTAAAGAAATACACGTGTCAATTAACATATGAAAAGCAAGATTGTAGACTTACCATTTTCCTAAACTGCCAATAGTGTGTGGCATCCTGGAAATTCCTCACAGCCCAATTCATCAGCATCGTCTTTGGCAACATTGTTGCCTGTACTTCCCTCAGAATGTCCCTCAACACGGTGTGCGTGGTCTGCGTGCCTCTTGCTTGAACTTCAGCTAGTCTATCGTAGTAACGAACAATTGCAGTCTCATGCTCAATTCCCAACTTGGTGCAGCCCATCTTGTAAATTTCCCTCAGCGAAATACTCGCTGGATTGTCTTGAGCCAGTCTCATTTGTGCCGATATCGGCACAACTCTGGGCACAGTGATATGCAGGAAACGCCTTGACGTCTCCTTCTGCTTATCCAAATACTGGTTGAGCATTCGCAACAGCTGCAGCACTCGTTCTTCTCTTCGAGCATCCCCCAAGCCCGATTCTATGACAACCAAATATGGATAGATCTTACCATTGGTTCCCCGAATGTACAGGCGTCTGGCTGCAGTATTGTTCTTCTGCACAATATCAACTCGAGGCATAAACCTTGCTATTCGAATGTGATAGTGAGACGGACCGGGTAAGAGTAGTTCTCCGGGCAATTCGACTTCAGCTGTTTTTTGACTAAAATTCGAAAGGAATCTGCACTTATCCTCGATCAGGAACGACGTTGGCAGCTTTTTGACTTTGGTTTCTAAAATCTTAATCCACTTTCGAAGCTTCGTTATGAGATAATGCAATTTCATGGCTCCCGGCTGGGAGAAATCAAAATCATTAGTAAATTGTCCCTTCATTATTTGAAAGACCGGATCCTGGAATGTGGTTTGTGTACGTCGTGCAAACTATTCGGAGGCCGCTGAATTTGTCGACGAGGATGCAAGTGAGCCGGAGATATTTTCAATACCGATTCCGAAAGTCGATACAAGTTTCTTGACAAAGTGCAGCGTGTGGGGTGTGATTGTGGCTTTATTTACTGCACTCTTGTTCTCAAACGCGATAGCATAGCATTTGATTAAGCCTTGACGCAGCTGACGGAGAACTTCTTCGGTCCAGCTCTCGCGGAACCAAACCATTTGGTCGACAATTCCTTCGATGGAGCTGAGGATTGTCGGATGGATTTCTCGCTGGACGTGCATTACTTTCGAACAACGCCACATTGACGATGTTGCTTTTATGGTTTGCTGTGTGTTTTGGGATGGATTTGCCCTTTCGCCGGATTGTTCATCAGCTTGTTGCTAAAAACAGAGAAAACAGTGTTTTAGAGCCAGTCCTCGTAATATTCTGATAAATACTCACATAGCCTTGCATCTTATTAGCCTGCTCGGTGGCCTTATGTCGCTCCCTTTGCTCAATCTTCATAGTTAAGAACAGCGTTCTTATTGGGAAGTAGACCGCTTGTGGATACATTCTTCCAACCTTAACGAAAATAATGGGCACTTCAAAAATGGTATCGCTCAAAAAGTTGCAGAAAAACAAACTTACATGACTCAAAAGATTCAGAATGACCTTGCCCTCATATTGGACGAGACAGCACAGCAATTGTGGAATCCACGGCAGCCAATGCAGCGGAGGCACTCCAACAACATATTTCTCCAACGCGTCCATAAGTGTTGAACATGAAATCATTACACAATGCTGCGGAATTCTTTTGCACGGTAAGAGAATGCAATAATCTAAATTGGGCAGACAAAGGTGAAGTCCAATAAATAGAAGAACAAACATACATACTTATCCTTGTAATCCGCCAAGGCAATTTCAGGAAACTGGAACTCCTGTTTTGTTCCGGAAAATGCAGGGGCTGGTTTCTGAAAAGATGACATCATCATATAAAATAGATAAATTAAAACTGATTTGAATAGAAATTTAACTTACCATCAGTCTTGGATATCCATATTCTTCAGAAATTTCTTTAACAATTCCATCCTGGTTGACAAATCACAAAATTTATTTAGGTGACAGCTGGTAAATGACAGATGTCTCATAACAGATTTCTTTTTCGAAAAATTCATAACAGAATTTTATAAAAGTTCGAAGTTCTGAATACCAATTATAAAAGATCTGTTATTTCTAAATCTTTTATGATTCATAACAGAAAATTCATAGCAGAATAACAGAAATGGCAGAATAGCCCCAAATATTTGTATTTATTTTCCTTGAAATATAAATTCAAAGCTTATAATTATTTTCCATGTATTTTAAATTACTTTGAATTTCCAACGAATCATCAAGTACTTCCTTAGCAGCTGTCAAATATGACTTTGCTTTCGACAAGTCACCGCTATAAGCTGACAACACAGCCAAGTTATTGAATGCAGCTCCGTTTGTTGCATCCATCGTCAAGCCTCAAACATCGTCGAGCCAGATTGAAATCACCAATTGTCTTAAATTGTTTCAAAATTAAAAATGTTTTAATATCTTTTTTTTTTTGCTCAACAAAATGTAAGTGTTCACTTAACGACTGCCACAAAACTTAAGTTGTACAAAAGATATGAAATAAAATGTTTCGTTCATGATCTCTTCCCTAGTAATATCAATTTGTTTGAAACGAAAGAGCAGATGTAAGAACTTTTTTAATAAATTAGGCTTAAAAAAAAATAACCATCAGCATCAGAACCCAAAGCTCATTTGACATGTTAAACGTTATAAATATAACGAATGTTGTGTTAGTCAAACTCCTAGACATTGGGTTAAGCCAACCAAAAAATACCTTTTTTCTAAACAAAAGAGCTGATGCGAAAACTTGAATTCAGTTTTAAACTTTTGAAAGTTCAAATTAAGTTAAAAATACAAACCTGTAATACACCAATGCCATTTCGGGATTGTTGTCATAAAAATAATTCACTGCAATACTTTACTAGCACCTCTACATTGATTGGATTCATTTTGACAATTTGTACACGAAAACAAAGGTCTATTCGCATTCTATCAGTCATTGAAAACCAAAACAATCTGCAAGGGATGGTTACCGAGTTATGATCAAAAAATAAACCCCACTCGCACTAGGGACAAAATTGAATGCTCATATCTCCTCCTTTTTTTTTGGTTTTGTCCTTAACTACTTGTAATCCCATAGAAAGATTATCTTCTGTTGCAAATAACGGCGCAGTGTCATAAGTCCGTAGGTCATAACTTCGTAAAGGGCTTTTGACCCACTAATTTTAGGATAAAAATAATTTATGAACAATTTTATTTAACAAATTCAAATTTTGACGATGTTTCAAAAATAGATTTCTTCCAAACGTTTTCGTCGTGATGTCGGCCATGACTGGCAGTCTCCCGGTGACCACGCTCAATGCAATTTGAAGCGAAACGTTCGGGGTGAGTACGGTTTTCTTAACTCATTTCATTATTTAACGCGGCAAATCCGAAAACAAATCATAATGTCATATGTAAACAACCGCGAAAACCTTAAAAGTTATACATGATCGTTAGTTGATTTTTGTTCGAGCCGGACAACACCATTTAAGATTTAATCGCGTATAAAGAAATATTTGATATCTAAGTGCTTCATTCGTTTACTCTCTTTGGCGTCTTCAGCAATTTTTTTGACTTCATATATAGCTGTTGGTTTCATTCTTCTTCGCGACTGATAATTGAATATTCTCAATATTCTTCAAATAGTTAAAATATTCCTTCACCATATGTTGAGTAGCACCCGAATCCAAGACAACTTGGCTGTCCAAGTATTTTACCACATGTGCTGCTGTTCATGCTCTTCATCCTCCATAGCATAAATTGACGAGTTCTTCTTTGAAAGATGTCTAGTTTCATCCCTTTTTCCACCACCAGGTTCAGTATAACTTGAAGATGCTCCACCTTTTCTTTTATTGAATTCATCCAAAAAAATCAAAAATATAGTTTTGATTTTTCAAAACATAATTATTTCCTGACTCATATGTATAAATCTAAGTTTCATTAAATTATTCAACGTATTTTTCATACAAAGTATTTAACATGTTCATCAAAATGGGTTACACGCTTCCTGAAAGCCTGGTAGCCGAGATACTGGCAAAAATGTTTATTCTTCGCCAACATTTTCCTGCAATTTCAAATCAATTTTCCTCGAAAATAGTCATGCAATTATACATCAAAATAAGGGCTCAAGCGTGTTCTATCAGCCATTGGAAGCGAATATTTTGTTCAGCACTCGGTTAAAAAAATTTTAATAAAAAATGATTTCCTTCGATTTGTACCTTCAGAAAATTTCCAGCGATTTCAAATCATCAGATATCACAATTTTCCCAAAAAGCCTATGTCGAATGATGCACAAGAACTAAAGACTCTTTGACGTCTATCAGTCACTGAAAACTAAAACAATCTGCGAGGTCTGGTTACCGAGTTATGATGAAAATACCCTATTTTTTGGTTTTAAGTCCTTGGCTTATGGTAGTGCCATTAGACAGAATATCTTCTGATGCACATATCCCGTCAACCAGGGCTCGGAATTGAGTTTGGCTTTCAGTTGTTGGTTCACGATAATTAGAACTATAAAATATGTTAAATATAGCGAAATCGATTTCCTGATGATTTTCGAAAAATGCCTGTAGAAAAAGAAAAGATATGCGACGTGAATATTCAGTCGGATTTCAAGATCGTAAAAAGTACATTTAAGAGATTCCACTCTTTTGATATTTTAAAACTGCTTACACCCTCAATTATTCCATTTAACTTTAAGCAATTGAGAGGTCTGGAAAGGGAAACCCCTGAAACAAACAACCTTCAGTGCAATTGTGATTGTGAAAAATGGCCTCAGGGCCACAAGTGCTTTCGGGGAACCGATTTGATGTATTTAACCATTAATCTGATCCCCCATCAAAAAGAAAGAAAAAAAATTCCTTCTCCCCAATAGAATCAACCTTTGATCTTCCTTCTAAGCTTAATACACCTAACCCTAAATTTATAGTGATTTCACCAACTGATCCAGACAAACCCTTATCTTCCTTCAGTGTGTTTTTAGTGAAAAAAGCCATCGATGGTATAAGTACCTCTTACGAATCTATTTCACAACTTCGTGATGGAAATCTATTGATCCTCGTAAAATCGACACGTGTTGCTAACCTATTCCTCTCTAAAACTTCACTTTCCAACATATCGTCGGCTAAAGATCCAAACATTTTTATAAAATGTTCAGGAGAGCGATTTCAAACATTAAATTGGCTTCCAATTTTATACATTACGTATATCTAGGTAATATTGTTTTTTATACCATTTAATTATATTTTTCTGTTCTTTAGACCTATTGTAATAAAGCCTTGGAAATTTGAGTACTTACCATCTTTTAGGTACTTACGAGGTTTTCGTCCTCAAAAAACGAAATATAAGAAGGATTTAAGAGCTTTTCTTACAAGTAAATGCTAATCAATTTTTCTTAATTAGTTTATTACTTGGCAAAATTTAGGGGATTTTTCATATCAAATTACATAAAGTGGTCCAAAGCAGTACAAGAATTTGCAAAATAAGTTTAAGTAAGTTAAGTTTAATGTAAAAAAAAATGAAAAAGTTATGTATGAGAAAAAACAAATTGTAGTATGTAAAGATGAAAATATTAGTTAGAAAGTTTTGTTATTGTTGGCTTTTGTTGAAAAAAAAAACTAGAAGAAATAAGGAAATGATTATTATTTGTTGTAGGTGCAAGGAAAAATATAAGTTAACTAGCCGACCCCGCAAACTTCGTCTCACCACCCTTCAGAGCAACTCCAGAATGATAATTATGATTAACACGTTTATTGTTAAAATGCAATTTGATTTGCTTGAATCCAATTGAAACAGAGAACTACATACCTGAATTTTTCCAAGACTTACAATTAACTTTCTACTTTCATTAAAGTTACTTGCATGCAAAGGGGCAGGGACATTACTCCACGGGACATAAGTCCATAATGGACTTATGTCCCACTTAGGTGGGACATAAATCCGTAAATCGATTTTGGACTTAAGTCCCACTTTGGCGGGACATAATTCCGCAAAAAATAATTCTGGATTTATGTCCCATTTCTCAATATGTTTTGTTGTTGCTCTTGGACGAGATTTTATGGTCCTGAAAATCCGTTGTCTGAAGAATCCAAGTGATTTCAATCCTCTTATTCAGTTTTTTCTCTGCTTTGCTATCCAAACAATTTTCTTATATAAATACAGTTATTGTATTACAAACAAATAAATTGGCTTCAATAATTTGAATCATATGAATGTACATACATTTCTTCTGACTTGCTACTCATTAGAGAGGAAAGAAAAGGATATGGTGCCGTGTCATATTGTCACGTATCATATGACACATTGTGAAATTATCATATAGCCATATTGGAACATAAGGCTATTTGTCACTTTTCAAGAGCGTTATTTTGCCATATTTACTTGCGACATTTTGTTATTAACACTACAGAAAACATTATGAATTTTCAAGAATACATTTTAATTTATTTTCTTGATATTAAATTAAAGGAAAAATAATAACCTTTATTCGCACAAAGCGAAACGAGGGGTGCCCAAGAGATGTGAAAATAAAACACACGCGTGAGCGAATCGTCATTCGCGCAGCGGAATTTTTTTTTTGCCCCACAGAGAATCAATTTGGGGTGTGAAAATAAAAAAATTCGCGCGAATTTTTTTATTTTCACACCCCAAATTGATTCTCTGTGGGGCAAAAAAAAAATTCCGCTGCGCGAATGACGATTATTTTTTTTTCATTTAAATTTTAAATCAAATAAATAAATAATTATAATCCATCTTTGTAAATTCATAATTTTTTCTAAAGATAAACTCATGTAAAAATAATAACGCAATTCTCTGGAATATTTGCACAGGAATTTTAGAAAGCATCAAAAGTAGTCAGTGTTGAAGTACATTACATGAATATTTGTCTTGTTTAAATTCCTTTTTAAATATATTATTTTTGTTATTTATAAATCTTTTTCTATTTAAACTTTGAAATATTGATATTTTTTCAGGAAAAAATTATTACAAGCGTCATTTGGCGCTTTAGAAAAGTGACAATATGGCTGTATGACAATTTAACAACGTGTTATATGATCATGTTTCGAAATATGGCCTTATGACACGGCAACCTAATTAAGTGAAGTCAGAAGAAATGAATGTAAATTATTTCAAATGTTTTATGTTTATTGTGACCATAAAGGCTCAAATTTTAAAATAAAATAATTATTTTGTTCATGGTGTTTGATGAATTAAAAAATTGTGGACTTATGTCCCATTTATCAAACAAAAATTGCGGAATTATGTCCCACCAAAGTGGGACTTAAGTCCAAAATCGATTTATGGACTTATGTCTCACCTAAGTGGGACATAATTCCATTATGGACTTATGTCCCGTGGAGTAATGTCCCTGCCCCGCATGCAAATTTCGTTCAAAAATTCAACAAATTCTCGTACTTCGGGTGTGTTTTGACTATTTCACAAAAATCAGAATTCCATACAGCTTTCGATTGTCCCCCTTTTTTGCTGACTTTCCCTTAAGACTGAAAATTTTATAAAAATGCATTGAGGATTGAGCGGATTAAAAGTCCCTATTGGACATACAAACAAAAAAATGCACCTTAAATTCCATGAAAAAACTTGATTTTAGGTCTTGAAGCTCTTCGTGCTCTCGCAGAGATTTCCGAGTTCCCAATCAAAATTTTTCCATTTTTCTATTTGAGAATCAGTGCACTTTCTATTTTCCATTTGAAAACGAATGCACCTGCAATAATATGCTATTTTCCCTTTGAACACCAATGAGTTTTCCGAGTTTTTCATCAAGAACTATCATTTTTCCATTTGAAAACACATTTTGAAACAAAAAATTAAAAGCAAAAAATCTTATTCCCGACCTTATTTGTTTCTTCGGATAATACAATGTCATTTTGCAAGGCAAGCTTAAGCATTTTCATTCCACGTGACATCATTATTCTTGACTTAAAAGTTGAAAGAAAGTAGGAAATTAAAAATAATAAAGGAACATCATACTATTGCCTCCTACATTATCAAAGACTAGATTTATCCTCATGAATTTGTGCGTTTTTAAATATTTTGAAAGAATAAAATATAAAAATCGACCTGAAACATGTTCTCATGATAATATTAATCATCAAATAGTGCATTATTGCAATAAATAAGAATCTCAAATGTTGAACTCATTTTCCTACTCTAGCCCAACTTAGCTTGCCACTTTCAGTTATCCTGATAACAAAAATTGTTGTATTGTTGTATTTGTTTTCAACTACCATATTTAAACGACGATGTCATCGTCAGTGGTAGTTGAAGATTTAAAACATTAACAAAGTTAAGACAATTGTACATTAGATAAAATAAGAAAAACCTGTAAATCCATGTTTGATAATGAATTGCATAAAAAAGAAAACCAAGTATATCCATCCATGTTCTTATAAAAAAACATCCCTACTCTAAGAATAACTCTTTATTTTCAGAAATTTTAATGATTTAAAATAATTACACATACCTTTTTCAATTTATCAAGCGATTTTCAATAAAAACTGTTTTTTTTTTGCACAAATAAAATAGATTTTTGTTAGACACTTCGTTTACACGCCACTCGTTCTGTTTAAATTGTGGATTTACGTGGTTTTCCTATTGTAAAATAGCAACGTGGGTTTAAGAGGTTTTCTTTTTTGTATTTTTTGACACAAATAACAACAATAATGAACTTTTTCTTAAATTCAGACGTAGTTTTCAATGCCTATTTGCATAGCTGGGCACCGTTAATCAAAAAGTTAACTTCGTTAATCGCTAATTCGTTAATTAAAAATTTAACTTCGTTAACAGTTAAAACGTTAAATTTTAGAAAAATTAACGCAAGTTAACGTTAATCGTTAATCCGTTAACACACCATAAAAATTTTATTTTCTAATAAAAATTTTAAGTTGGAAACAAGAAAAGACAAGTAAATTTTGTTTTAACATAGTAAATTATATTTTATAAGAGTTTAAGTGTTAAAACAACAATTTATTCAGTCATGTATATGAATGTGATTGTTCCCCTTCATGAACATCAGCATGTTGAAATTCTCGTCAGAAAGCAAGGCTCTTTTCGGCTGAAATATATCCTTGCCCGTGGAGAAGAGACGTTCAACAGCAGCGCTTGAGGGTATGGCAGTATTTTATTGGATAAACAGATTTGCCAATACTTGTTCCCCGAGGAATGCCGCTTCATATAACGAGTCTTTTGACTTCAAATCTAGCCACGTTTTTACGAGACTTTGAGCTTCACTTCTTAACGATTTGTTGTTCTTAGGTTTTTCTGAAGATTGAGTAACAGAGTTGAAAAAGTCATCCTCATTCAATATTCAATCGTGGCTTGGGCAAGTTCGCCTTCATTTCCATTCGTTTAAACCTAAATAAAACTTAACATTTATCTTAAAGCCAATAAAAGGACACAATCTTTTTCAATCAAAACAACGCAAATTTATTGTAAGCTTCAAAATGTTTTTATTTGGTTTTAAGTTTGTAATTTAGTTCTAAGTCTTTTACATTTTGCTTTAAGATAAATTTTAAGTTTAGATTTAAGCTAAATAAACAAAGGCGAACTTGCACAAGCCACGTTTGAATATTTTGTGCCCTCTTATTGGCACAATCTTTTATATAAAAGCAGACGCGAATTTATTTTAAATATTAAAATATTTTTATTTAGTTTTACGTTTCTTAGTTCTGAGTAATTTACAATTAGCTTTAAGATAAATGTTAAGTTTAATTTAGGTTTAAACGAATGGAAAACAAGGCGAACTTGCACAAACCACGATTGAAAATTGAATTTGTGTAAAAAATCAGCTCCTATAATAGGGTGATCGATGTTGGCAATAACAAAAGTGAAATCAAATATCAAAAGCGCGTCTAAGATTCAAGACAACTGTTTAATCGTTTGCAACCGTATGTATGAATTTTTCCACCGTTCGCAGTAAGCAGAATGAAATCGTTTGGTTCTTTGATTGATTCTGGCAGAATTTGCGAGGAATTATCGAAATTTCAGCACCAGTGTCGATTAGAAATTGAAACTTTGTATTTTTATCGCGAATAAATAGACGGCGGCGTTGTGTATCCTGAAGGGTGTTGACTAATTTTTTATAAGTTATAAAAATAATTACCAATAATCTAATTTGAATGTGTGTCTGTATGGTATTTGTGTTCGATTAACGATTAACGAACTTTGGAAAATTTAACGATCGTTAACACTTTTTTGAAGTTAACTGAAAAGTTAATCCGTTAATGGGAATGTTAACTTCGTTAATTAACGATTAACGGATTAACGAAAAAATGCCCGTTAATGCCCAGCTATGCCTATTTGATATTTTTTTCAAAAATCTCATTTTTGAAAAAATAGATTTACGAGGTTTGCATCTTTAGCCGACGATATGCCCCATCAAGTTTTCTCTCCATAATGAATTAAACTCATCGAAAGGCACAGTATATGCACCATGCTTAATCAACGTCCCAGAAAATGAAATTGTCGAGGAAATGAAAGATCAAGCTGTTACAGGAGTCTACAAATTTAAACGAACAGAGAATCAGGTAGAAAAGCCCACTGGTCTTATCCTATTTACGTTTGTCTTCCGCCCCCCAACCACAGTCAATGTCGGATGGTACAATTTCAAGGTTCAGGAATATTTTCCGAATCCAATGCGTTGCAAAAAGTGCCAGATTCTTGGACACACCGCCAAACGATGTAATCGCGAACTTTCTTGTGACAACTGCAATCTCCCTCCTCACTCACCCGAAAAATGCACCCGCACTTCATGTGCAAATTGCGCTGAAGAACACCCTGCTTCTTCAAAGCAATGCAAAAAATATATTCAAGCTAAGGAAGTTCTCAAAATTAAAACAATTAACAAATGTACTATGGCCGAAGCATCAAAAATTTACAGAGAACAAAACCCGGACCTTAGCAACCTGCCATCTCTTTTCTCTTCTGTCACCAAAAATGCTGGTCTCTCCAGTTCATCTCTCTCAATACCTCCTACAATTTCATCCAATACAACAACGCAGGCACAAAACAATCAAACTCCTTCTATTCCACCACGTTCCAAAAATATTGATTTACCTCCCAATCTAACCTCTCATTCCAGTTCAAAACACGAAAACGATATATCAAATCAACCAACATCATCAAATTCCAACACACTCTCTCCAAACTCTATTTCCACTCTTAAAACAGCACACACTTCCACTTCA
This sequence comes from Sphaerophoria taeniata, assembly GCA_943590905.1. Lineage (NCBI taxonomy): Eukaryota > Metazoa > Arthropoda > Insecta > Diptera > Syrphidae > Sphaerophoria > Sphaerophoria taeniata. The sequence goes on from OX016540.1 coordinate 93,023,615, forward strand.
TCTCTCTCCAACTCAAGCGCACCATCCTCTTCCAAAAATAACAACAATCACTCTTCTAATCAAAGTCAAAATAACAACTCACAAAAACAACAACACAATCAATACTACTTAACTACTCCCGAATCAAATTTGTCCCAAAACAAGAACATCTCTCCAAAATCAAATATAAATCACCCACAATTACATGAAACTATATCAGATGATGAAAGCATCTAAACATTCCATTGGAACCCAAAACACTGACTCCGTCGCCTCGGAACTGAGACCTTCTAGCCCCACTAGGGGCTCGTTGGACTCAGCATCGGGACGACGGAGTCAATCCAATCAACCAATATCATTGCCAACATCGGATTTTCCGCAGTATAGAGTCTCTTATACTGCACGTAAGTCTTGCACAAATAAAAACTCACTCCTTAAGATTCTACAATGGAATCTTAATGGATATATAAATAATTATCAAGAACTTGACCTTTTAATATACGATCAAAAGCCCGATATTATATGCCTACAAGAAACACATGTCCTAGACAACACCAATGCAAAAGCCCCCAAACAATACTCAAGCTACTTTCATAACTTAAGTACAATCACAACATCTAAGCAAGGCACTGGTATATTGGTTCACAAATCAATTCCACACAAAACTCTACAATTTAGTTCCAACATTTCTGTCATTGCCGTAGAAATCCAACTTGTACATAAACTGACAATTATATCATTGTACATTCACCCAACCCAACCCTTCTCCTCGTTGGATTTAGAAAATATTCTGAGAACCGTGAGTTCACCTGTAATTGTAACTGGAGATTTTAATTCATGGAGCCCCCTTTGGAGTTCTCCTGTATTAAATACAAGAGGTAAAGAAGTAGAAACTTTTCTTACTAACACCGAACTCTCCCTTCTAAACGACGGCAGTCCAACTCACCTATCAACGCACAACACCTTAACTCACGTTGATTTAACTTTTATTTCACCTCAACTACTTCCCTCTACAGTCTGGAAAAGAGATGCATTTCTTCACAGAAGCGATCACTTTCCCATCACCACGAGTATTAATCTGAGTAATCAGAGCAAACCATCAACACCAACTCCTAAATTTATAATCGATCGCGCAAATTGGACTCGTTATCAAGCAAATTTAACTCAATTTTTAAACAACTCTCCCCAGTCAAACAATTTAAATCAGGAAGCAGCAAAAATAATTAAAAGTCTTCGGCATGCCGCAAACATTTCTATCCCCCAGACTAAACATATTGTAGTTAAGAAAGTCGTCCCTTGGTGGAATTCAGACATTGCCTTACTTAGAGATCAAAAGCAACGGCTTTGGAAAATTTTCAAAAAACACCCTAATAACTTAAATCTTATCATGTATCGCAAAGCCAACGCCCAATTTCGCCGACAAGCCAAAGAGTCAAAAAACAAAGCTTTCAAAATTTTACAGCCAAGCTTAATCCCAATACTTCTTGTAAAAAAAATCTGGTCCGATATCAAAACTCTCACAGGTAATTATTCCCCCAATTCAATCAAACTGATGAACACTATGTCCGGCCCTATAGCAGAACCCCACTTAATTTCCGCTCATTTCGCTCAATGCTGGTCAACGTACTCTAACGACATTAACTTTACAGCCACATTCTCCAATTCCAAGTTATCCTGTTTAAATTACAATAACATTTCGTTTCAACCTTCAAGCTCAGCAAAAATAATTGAATTACCTATCAATTATATCGAATTCGAAAGTTGTTTGAGCTCAGTCAAGGGTAAATCACCTGGGTACGACAGAATTTCTTATCCACTCCTAAAAAATGCTCCATATGAAGCGAAAAAACGTATACACACCCTGTTTAATAACATATTTGACCAAGGCATAATCCCCCAAATGTGGAAAACCGCAACAATTGTTCCGATTCCCAAACCGATCAAAAATTTGTCAGAGACCGATGGATACAGACCCATTTCATTGCTACCATGTATCTCCAAACTTTTGGAGAAAATAATCTCCAAAAGACTGATGTGGTACGAAGTCGCCTTCAAACAGGGTCGAAGCACTAGTGACTGTCTTCTCCATATCGACGAATTTGTTTCATATGCTCTTTCAAACAAAAATCATGTATCTATTGTCTCATTGGATTTTGAGAAGGCGTTCGAAAGGATTGGCATACATGTTATTTTAAATAAACTACTGAGATGGAAAATCGGCCCTAAAATATACAATTACATTAAGTCCTTTCTTTCTCACAGAAAATTTAGATCTATGGTAAATAATACGCACTCAAAAACTTACAATTTACACAACGGCATACCTCAAGGATCACCGCTCTCGGTGATCCTTTTTATTTTAGCCTTTGATGATTTAAGTGAAATCATATCAAAATTTAATAATATCGAACAATCGCTATATGCTGATGATCTTTATTTAATGTCGAAAAGTAACGATTTAGTATACTCACACAATCAATTTAAAGAAATACTCATTAAAATAAACGATTGGTGCGCCTTCTCAGGTGCTTTGCTTTCTTCTACCAAAAACAAACACCTTCATATTTGTCGGAAGCTTAACTGTTCCAGTTTCAGTTTCAATTTAAATAATATCAATGTTCAAAACGTAACTGACTTTAACATTCTAGGAATCATATTTGACAATAAGTTTACATTTAAGACACAATGTGTAGAGCTAAAAAAGAACTTAGTTTTAAGGCTAAACATTATAAGATACTTATCCTCTAAATACAGTTTTGTACATACAAATACTCTTATTCATATAACTAAACTAATATTACTATCGAAGATCGATTATGGTTTAATCATTTTTGGCAAGTGCGCAAAAACCAACCTGCAACTTATCCAACCCACTTATAATGCAGCCATAAGAACATCCTTAAGAGCCTTGAGAACGACACCAATTAAAAACTTAATGACGGAAGGAGGTTTTTCAACCCTCGAAGATCGAAGAAGTATATTAATATCACTTCTAATACCAAAAATTTGCTGCTCATACTGCTCCCCCATCCATAAAGACGCTACTAAAATACTAAAAAGAAAAAAAATCCCGAAAGTGCCTTCAACATTGTACAAAGCCCTATCATTCGCTAATGAGATAAATCTTCGCCTCGAAGTTAAGAGTTTGGACATCGAAAAATACCCCGCATGGCTCCTACCACCTGACGCCATAAATACCAATTTGTCAACGTACTCAAAAGAGAAAACTTCCAAAGAAATGTATACCCAACTATTCCAAGAACTTGTAAGCACATTTCCAACTAATACATGGAACTTTCTGTACACAGATGGCTCCAAGTCCGACAACAATGCAGGAATGGCAATTGTAAACAACAACGGTGATCTTGTGCATGCAGAAAAAGTTGTACCCTATTTCAGCATTTTCAAAATAGAGTCTTTGGCCATCCTTAAAGCCACACAAATTGCCTTAAAGTCTAAAAAGAATACTTTAATACTCACAGACAGTCTCTCCGTACTCAAAGCAATGTCAAACATCAAAAATCGCGAGCCAGTTATTAATAACATTCGGGACAACATAATTTCGTCCAGTTCTAAAACACAGCTAGCATGGGTTCCCTCACACATGGGTTTAAAAGGAAACGAAGCAGCTGATTTCCAAGCAAAGGCTATCTCTACAGATCCTCACGGTGTCTTAACACATCATCGACCTAGCAAAACCGACCTTAAAGCACTCATAAAAACCCATTGGATGAACAAAAAGCAAGAATCATGGTACTCATATAACCACTACTACAGAGGAATCAATCCAGGAGGAGTTCAAGTATCCTACCCAACAAAAACCAGCACAAAGATGAACCAATGCTTCTCAAGACTTCGACTCGGACACACAATAATAACTCATGGCCACTTAATCAATAAACAACCACCACCGATATGCCACTTCTGCCAAACCAATGAAACTCTTACGATCACTCATTTAACCTCAAATTGTAATAAAATAAACTCTCTCACTTTAAGATTATATAACCAGAAACTGTCAGAACTCTTAAGGCTAGGTTTCCCATTGAAAATTTCGTTGGTCTTTTGCGTAAAACTGTGTAGCTCCCAAAATATTCCGAATATTTAAATGAAATCAACGGGTATAGATTATACATTTAATAAGCTAAGAAATTATTTAGCTAAAAAAAATATTAAAAATATATTTCATCCCAAAATGGTCATGCGTAACGAAAAATTATGAAATTTTTGGAGACGTTTGCAGGGGAAAAGTTTTGTTGCCTTAAAAACTTATTTTTTATTCTTTTTATATTTTTTATCTATTCTTAAAATGTCTCACCACTCAGTAACGTGGCCTTTTTTTTAATATTTTGTCCAGTTTCGTCAAAAAAAATTAACAAAATCACGAAAAATGGGGGAAATTTAGCAAAAGTAGGTCTGATTTATTTGGAATAATTTCTAAATTAGAAAAGATAAAAAATTGAAAATATTTTTTTTATATTGTCGAAATATACATAATATCACAATATTTTTTTAATTTTTTTATAAAATATTTTACTAGATTTTTTTGAAGTGCAAAGTAAAAAAATGCATGTTTTTCTTAGAATATTCTACGGCAAACAAGATTCCAGCCCCATTTAGTTTGACTCAACAACAAAAGTATTTTTTTATGAAAATTGAACATCTCTGCGACTCAGTAACGTTTGTAGAAAAAAAAGAAAAAAATGAAAACATATTTAAAAATGCATTTAAAAAAGTCAATATTTGTGTATCAATTATGAGGAGAATGCAGCAAACAATATTTTCAAAAATATTTTTTTAATTTTTTTTCATATTTTTTATATAGAAATCAGAAATTAAAATAATTTTACGATATCCAGTTTATTTTATATTAATATTGGAAAATGGGTATTTTTTTAGATTTTTACAAGGAAAATCGCGTTTGCTCACACACACTAAGGTACTCAGTTCAAACGAATTGAACTAGGTGGCGTTGTTTTATATTTCATTCTCTTCTTCTTCGTTTTATTTTTATAGGATAGAGAAAAAAATGTTCATACCAAACGTTCTCATAGAATTCGTTTGAGAATGAAAATTAATTTTTTTTATACTTCTGGAATGTTTATCATATGCAGACATATAAATGTAGATAGGCAATTGTGATCACTTACTATGTACTTTGTAGGTATTCGATGAAAAAGTTGTTTTGAATACCTCCCTACATTTGTCATATTGGCAGGCATACATTTCGAATATGTATGTGAATGCGCGTATTTTATATTTTTTGAAAATGAGTCAAGTGCAAGGGCAAGGTAATAATATTCTCTATGTGCAAGGGCTTGAGAAGTAAAATCCTGTTACGCAATGAGGAAACGATCTTTTTTTCGTGGTGGTGTGTGCCATTTCTTAGGATTAGTAAAGGGTTTTGTTTCTTTTTTGTTTTTGTTTTGCTTTTGTTTTTGTAGCAATGACATTTTTTTCCTATCGTTTCTCTATGCTGTGCTGGTGGGATCGTTATATTCTTTTTTGAAGAAGAACAAGCCGATGATTTGAATTATGGTTATTTTATTGTATTTCAAATCGAATTCTTGCGAATTCTTTGTTTTATAGAATTATAAAAATCAATCTAGTGTCTAATCTTGACCTAATCTTGTTTTGTAAAATAACTAGATGACAAAAAATAATGTTTGATTCCTTGGAATCATTTTTCTTCATAATATTATTACTTGCAGGTGTAGGTAGGTTTAGAAAAATAAATTTTATTATATTATATTATATTCATCAGCCGATGGCCTCAGTCGCCAGTGCTGCTATGTGTCTGTAGTTTGTTACATTCATGCGCGAAGTACTGTGAAAAGGCAATGTCAATATTATATTCCTTGAAACCTTAAGAAAATAAACCCCAATGCATTTGGGAAAAATAAAATTTTTTTTATAGTTTGAGTAATTTTTTGCCTATTTAAAAAAAAAAAAACAAATAATCTCCCATCCGTGACCCAAATCGGTTAAAGAACAATCGTAGTAGTTGAAGACAATCGGGTAACTTTTGCCTAAATACCCAAGGAAAGACAGAATTGAGGCAATCACTTTTTTGATTTTTCTATCATCGTAAAATCATCTTTGATCAACATATCGTCTTGAACTTTTTTAATTGTTCATAGCTTGTCAAAAAGTACCTGTTCGTCTTTTTATAGATAAATATAAAGATGAAACCAAAGAAAAATTAAAATCGTTCGTCAGGACCCCAAAAGAGAAACAATTCGAACACAAATGTCAGCAAAACTCAAAACCATCATAATCCCAAATTACAAAATTTGCGTAGAAAGAAGAAAAACAACAATTCATGAATAATACTCCTACTCTAAGTGCACATAACATAATACGTACATATGTAGAATGTAGATGCATTTTTGTGTATGTCCACACCACAGTCCATAATTCCACATAGTAAATAGATACATGCGAAAATACCTCTTTTTTTCATCCCTATTTTTTGGACCTTCGTAAGCGAAACTCATTTTTTACATATCGCTCACTGAAACTGAATTCTGAGTGAGAAAAAAAAACAAAAACTAGAAAACTAGAAATTTCAAGTGGCTATGTGAGACGGAAATAAAAAAAAGAAAGGGAAATATTCACTAACACTCGTGCATGCTTTTACACGAACTCGGAGTTCAAGAAAAAAGGAAACCCAGTCTTAATGGTTCCATCAGAGCTAAATATCATAAACGTGTACAAAATTTTAGAAATCTTAGATATTGTAAATAAAATTTAAAACAGTATACCTAATTTAAAAATTTATTCACACACATGTATCAACTAAATAGATTTAATTTTTCGTCTCTATAAATACAAATTAAAAATTTAATTTACTGCATGCATAGCAAAAAGTATAAATGTATTTGCCTACCTACCTTATATGAAATGTATTATAAAATTGTAAGATAGAATTAACCAAAGATGTAAAGAATCCCAGCTGAAAGCCTAAGTTGCTATAGCTGCAGTTTTTTGTATTTGTCTACACATTTATGTTAGGAAAATAAATAATAATAATAATAATAATAATTTTAAATTATTTTCATTCACGTTTGGTAATTTTTGATTTTTTAATTATTTTTAATTATATTATATTATTTAAATAATTATATTAATTATATTAAATTATTTTCTATTACTAAGTAATTGGCCTTCCCTCCCAACTATATATAGGTACTTCTTCGAAGGCATTGAAGACACTACAGCCCCAGACATTTGAACAGTTTAACACACTACTCATCAGTGCATAGAATCTGTAAGCAAGAAAATTGAAGAAATTGATAAAGTAATCAAATTGAACCCTTATACTTTTTTAAAATGACATTTTATCATTAACTCAATACTTTCAGTTCTCCATAAAAGCTACCGCCTGAAAGCAACACCATGAGAATGTATCTAGCAGTTTTTTTACTTTTGACCTATTTGTTCGCTTTCGCTGTCGCAAATGGCGGCTCTCAAGAATGCTATAGGTGTAAAGTTACGTGCAGTTACAGCAATATAAATGCTTTACGTTGCCTGAATACGTTGTGCTCAGAAGTTTGTAATCTACAACATTAACAATATTTGTGTTTATTTTCCTTGAAATATAAATTCAAAGCTTATAATTCTTTTCCATGTATTTTAAATTACTTTGAATTTCCAACGAATCATCAAGTACATACTTCCTTAGCAGCTGTTACATATATGACTTTGCTTTCGATAAGTCGCCGCTATAAGCTGACAACACAGCCAAGTTATTGAGTGCAAGTGCAGCTCCATTTGTTGCATCCATCGTCAAGCAGAGTCTCAAACACCGTCGCGGTCGGTCGTCGAGCCAGATTTTAATCACCAGTTGTCTAAAATTGTTTCAAAATTAAAAATGTTTTAACATCTTTTTTCTGCTCAACAAAGTGTAAGAGTTCACTTAACGACTGCCACAAAACTTAAGTTGTACAAAATATCATATCGTTGGTCGGGTGTTGTTGCCAACAATAAGGCTCGTTTCGTTCATGATCTCTTCCCTAGTAATATCAATTTGTTTGAAACGAAAGCAGATGTAAAAGCTTATTTTTTTTTACATATAAGGCTTCAAAACAAAGAACCAGCATCACCTATTAGCACCCACAACTTATTTGACTTGTAAAACGTTATATATCGAACGTTGAGTTGGTTAAATTCCTTGACGTTGGGATAAGCCAACCAAAAATACCTTTTTTCTAAACAAAAGAGCTGACGTAAAAACTAGAATTCAGTTTTAAACTTTTGAAAGTCTAAATTAAGTTAAAAATGTATTTTTATGTTTATTTTAAAATAAAAACGATTATATAGTTTTCTTAAAAATTAACAATTTATTAAAACTTTATGTTGCAAACAATTTTTAATATAAATAAAATAAGCGACGCGTTTCAGAACTCTTGTTCTATCATCGGGCTACTGTTTACTCAAACAGTAATGCAGTAATAATAATACCTGTAATACATGAGTGCCATTTCGGGATTGTTGTCATACAAATAATTCACTGAAATACTTTGCTAGCGCCTCCACATTGATTGGATTCATTTGTCATTGAAAACCAAAACAATCTGCAAGGTCTGGCTACCGAGTAATGGTCTCTCCTCCATTTTTTTGTTTTGACCTTAGCTCCTTTTAATCCCATAGAAAGAATATCTTCTGGTGTAAGTGTCATAAGTCCGTAGTTCATAGGTCCGTAAAGGACTTTTGACCCGCTAAGGTTAGGATAACAATTATAATTTATGAACAACTATTTAACAAATTCAAATTTTGAAAATGTCTCAAAAATAGATTTCTTCCAAGCGTTTTTTGTCGTTTTCTTGTCTTCATATATGTATATAGTATATGTATGTATGTGTGAGTAGCACCCGAATGCAAGACAACTTGATTGTCCAAGGATTTTCATGCTCTTCATCCTCCATAGCACATATTGACGAGTTCTTCTTTGAAAAATGTCTGGTTTTATCCCTTTTTCCACCACCAGGTTCAGGTTCAGTATAACTTGAAGATGCTCCACCTTTTCTTTTTTAGAATTTATCCAAAAAATCAAATATATAATTTTGATTTTTCAAAACATAATTATTTCCTGACTCATATGTATGAATCTTAGTTTCATTAAATTATTCAAAGTATTTTTCATACAAAAAATTATTAGCAAACATATTCCCGCAATTTCAAATCGATACTAATCACAATTTCGCTAGAAAACAGTCATGCAATTGTACATCAAAATAAGGGCTAACAAGTTTTCTTCTATCAGCCATTGGAAGGGAATATTTTTTTCAGCACTCGGTTATAAACTTATAGTCAACAAATAATTTCCTTTGATTTCTGCCTTCAGAAAATTTACAGCGATTTCAAATCGTCAGATATCACAATTTTTCCAAAAAGCCTATGTCAAATTATGCGCGAGAAATAAAGACTCTTGAACGTCTATCAGTCAAAATGATCAAAAACCTTATTTTTTGGTTTTAAGTCCTTGGCTTATGGTAATGCCATAGACAGAATATCTTCTGATGCAAATATCTCGGCAACCAGGGTTCGGAATTGAGTTTAGCTTTCAGCAGTATGTTCAGGATATAAAATAAAATATGTTAAATATAGCGAAATCGATTTCTTGATGATTATCGAAAAATTCCTGTAGAAAAAGAAATGGTAGGCGACGGGAATATTCAGTCGGATTTCAAGATCGTAAAAAGTACATTTAAGAGATTCCACTATTTTGATATTTTAAAATTGCTTACACCCTCAATTATTCAATTTGACTTTAAGCAGTTGAGGGGTTTGCAAACCCCTTTGATTTTAAAACTTCTGCCCCTGTTTACTACTGTCATGTACTACCTGGTAAGTTATTTAACTTTAAATTATTTTCATTCACGTTTGGCATTTTTTGATTTTTTATTATTTTTCATTTCGTCTTAAATGTGAAAGCACGTTTTTACTTTTTCAATAGAATTATCATTTGAATATTTATAAGAGCAAGCTTTTCTATTATTACGTAATTGGCCTACCCAACTATATTATACTTCTCCGGAGGCATAGAAGACACTACAGCCCCAGACATTTAAACTACTCACCATACAATCTGTAAGCAAAAAATTGATTAGGTAATCAAATTGAACCCTAATACCTTTTTAACATGAACTTTTATCATTAACTTAATTCTTCCAGTTCTCCAAAAAAGCAACCGTTTAAAAACAAAACACTGAAAATGTATCCAGCAGTTTTTTTACTTCTCACCTATTTAATCGCTGTCGCAAATGGTGGATTTCAAAATCAAAAACCATCCGATTGCTTGTCGTGTCAAGATATTTGCAATCCGAGCCGAGAATTCGTTCAGTGCACTACATTTATGTGTTACGCAGCTTGTAATTGAGATTCATAAGTTCTTATACCTAATCTACAACATTAACAATACATATTTGTATTTATTTTCCTTGAAATATAAATTCAAAGCTTATAATTCTTTTCCATGTATTTTAAGTTACTTTGAATTTCCAACGAATCATCAAGTACTTCTTTAGCAGAAAAGTCATATTTGCTTTCGACAAGTCACCGCTATAAGCTGACAACACAGCCAATTTATTGAGTGCAGAAGCAGATCCATTTATGTTACATCCATCGTCAAGCAGAGTGTCAATCATAGTCGAGCCAGATTGTCATCACCAGTTGTCTAAAATTGTTGATTGTTTGTTAAATGTTCACTTACCGATTGCTATAAAACTTAAGTTGTACCAAATGTCAGATCGTAGGTCGGGTGTTGTTGCCAGCAATAAGGCCCGTTGGAAACATGGCAGTACCAAGGCAATCTGTCCGCCATATAAGCAAAAGCAGCATAGAGCAAAGTTACAATACAACTCAGCGTTGTGTGCGCCCACTGATAAAATTCGTCTACACATTTAAACAAAGAAAATACCTAAATTGAAATAAAATGTTTCGTTCATGATCTCTTCTGTAGTAATATTAATTTGTTTAAAACGAAAGAGCTGATGTAAGAACTTTCTTCTAGAAAGTTGAGAGTTAGTCAAAGGAAACTACAAATTCCTAGACGTCATAAATTAGCACATTGCGTTGGGAATGTGCATGAAGATAAAAAATATAAGATAGGAGAATAAAAGGAATATTCAGTCGGATTGCAAGATCGTAAAAAGAGGATCCACTCTTTCTTTTGATATCTTAAAATTGCTTACACTCTTAATTATAATATAATATAGTACCGAATCACCTTGGATGCGGACAGATTTAATGATGACGACCCACGCAAACGATTTAAGTACAACGATTTTCGGTTGGTCTCTCAACAGACCACATGTAGCCGAACAGTTAGCGAAAGCCCTTCACTGCTATAAAGCAGATATAACCGCCATGCAAGAAATGCGGTGGAATGGTCCGGGCCTTTGAAAAACGAGAAACTGTGACATCTAATACGGCGACTGCTACCGGGAACAAAATTAGCGTCTATTTGGATGTGGATTCGTAGTTGGAACTCGACTCAGGAGGATAATCTTGAGTTTCAACTCAGTGAATGAGCACATAAAGCATAAATTCACCAACGCTAGCCTCATCTGCGCTCACGCTCCCATTAAGGAAAAGTATGAAGACACCAAACACAGGTTCTTCGAGCTCCTGGACAAGACCTGCGAGCAATGATTAAGATTTAAGATTTAAGATTTATTTCCATTTCATGTTTACAATTATTGTCTTAGCAAAATAATGTTTAATTATAATGATTAATAACGTAAAGTTAACTATAAGTATTTAATATTAGTTTGTCCATAAAGTATTAACAAATTCGTTATTTAAAGGTAAACAGTATTTAATTATACATAATGTATTATAAAAAATCATTACTCATTAAATTATAATTATTGTTAATGAATAAAGAAACGAACAAAATTTCAACAACGTTATAATAATTTATTCCAACAAATCTATTGCAAAATCTTCTGGTTCGACCGACTGGTAAGTGAAAGAGTCAAGAATTCAATAACTCAATGCAAGGCTATTGCATGTGCACACGTCACTAAAGATCATTCCACGATCCACAGCTTAAATCTGTCTTTCTCAATAAAACTGTGTGCAACGGCACTTACAAGAGAAATTCAATGACAATAATTTAAATTCTAACAGAAGATTAGCAAAACCACTCAAACCACAGGGTGTATTGAAAAATTTGGAACCTGACAAATAAAGTAAACTTTTATAAATAATACATTTTAAATTGATACATGAATAAACAAATTGAATAACATGCAAACAATTAAATGATAAAAAGTTAATAAAAAATGATAAACAGTTAATAATACAAATATTAATAATATTATAATAATTATGAATATAAATGAAAAACGCCATTCTTCAACATGCCGGCCCCGCTGAAGTTGTTTCAGGACCTGGTAACATAGCCAGTTTAGTAATGGGGCGTTTAAATATTCCACCTTTGGTTCGTAGGGTTACCACTCGTACACGATTGTCGTTACCCGGATGGACTTCGATTATTCTCCCTAAAGACCACTGGGAGGGAGGCAAGTTCGACTCCTTGAGTATAACCATATCGTTGACTTGGAAATCCCTCATAGCCTGTCTCCATTTCGGTCGCTGCTGCAGGGACGTAATATAATCATTTTGCCATCGTCGCCAGAATCCTTGCATCATGTTTTGAACCAATTCCCATCTTCCCAATCGGTTCACAGGTACCTCTAAGTAACTAGGTTCGAGAACTGCAGTGTAGGGTCGACCTATGAGAAAATGAGATGGGGTTAACGGATTAAGTTCTAGATCAGAGGACGAATAAAGTGGCCTAGAGTTTAAAAGAGCTTCTATTTGGGACAATAACGTATACATCTCTTCAAATGTTAGGATGTTATTGCCAACGACGCGATGCAAGTGCTGTTTAATCAGTTTTACACCAGCTTCCCACAACCCCCCAAAATGAGGGCTATGAGGTGGAATAAATTGCCAGTCGATGCTTTCAGATGCTAGCGTTTCTCCAACTTTCCGATTGTGATCATCTGACTGCAATAACTGGAACATGTCAGATAACACGCGAGCTGCTCCTTTGAAGTTCGTCCCGTTGTCAGAGTAGATCACACTACACTTCCCACGTCGTGCGATAAATCTTTTGAGGGCAGCAAGAAACGCATCTGTAGTAAGGTCCGAAACCAATTCAATATGCAGGGCTTTTGTGGCCATGCACACAAACAGTGAAATATACCCCTTGACGACTTTCGGTTTTCTTCCCTTTGCTAAGCGTAAAAGAATAGGCCCAGCATAGTCACAACCAGTGTGTGAGAAGGCAAATGATGGTTCGAGGCGATACGCTGGCAGATTTCCCATAAGCTGCGTCGATGTAGTTTTACGTTGGCGAATACATATAACACAATCATGAACAAGTTTTCGAATAAGATTGCGGCATCCAAGAACCCAATATTCCTGACGAATTAAGGCAAACAGACCGGAAACGCCTAAATGCAAAAAGTTTCGGTGTGCATCCTCTAAAATATGTTGGGTAAGCCAGTGGTTTTTGGGTAGTATTACTGGATGTTTCATGCTGAAAGGAACATTATTAGCGTTAGAAATCCTTCCACCGACGCGCAACAATCCTCGACAATCAATAAATGGTGACAAGGAACTTAGCTTCGATGATCGTTGTAAATACTTGTTGGCTTTGAGAGAACTCATTTCGGTACTAAATTGATTTTGGGCCCACTTTAAACAAACTTCTTTGGCAAGACGGAGCTCTTGTAACGAAAGATATATACACGTATTTTTGGCATCCTTGCGCAAAAGGTACACATATATAAAACGACGAACATACGCAACAATCCTAACGAGCTTCCTCCATGACGATGTTCTCGCTGACAACTGGTCAAGGAAATGTGGATTCGAAACCGCAACGTGAACAGACAAATAGTTCCTTTTTTCCTCAGTCGTTTCGGTCAAGGGAAGTTCATTCTTGGATGGCCAACTACTTATACATTGAGACAGCCATATTGGGCCTTTCCACCAAATCTCGAGTTCTAGCAGATCTTTGGGTGCGAGACCCCTAGAGGCACAATCGGCTGGGTTTTCTGTGGAGCCAACATGAGCCCAAACTGAACGAGGCAACGACGAAAGTATCTCGGAAGTGCGATTTGCTACAAAAGAGTTCCACTTACGAGGAGGCGAAGACAACCAAGACAGAACTATCTTAGAATCACAAAACGCAAATATACGAATGGTTGCATTATTCATTGACGATCGAATCAGCTCAATAAGACGGCACAAAAGAAGAGCCCCACATAGTTCCAGTTGTGGAATCGACAGCTGCTTCACGGGAGCTACACGAGTTTTTGCGGCTATTAGCTGAACTTCCACAGAACCATCTTCTGAACAACTTCGACAATACACAACAGCTGAATAAGCTTTCTCCGAAGCATCCGAGAATCCTATTAGATCAAAGCTTTTAGAATTTAAGGTTATCCTTCTACAAATCCTAAAGTTCTCAAAATAGTTCAAATTCTCACGATGTTTTTTCCATTTTTCGGTTACATCAAAGGGCAGATGATCATCCCAATCGATTTTCTTCTTTGAGAGCCATAACTCCTGAAACAATATTTTAAGTAGAATAGAAGTAGAAAGGATCGAAAATTCTTGCAACTTCGGAGAGTAGTCTTCGCTTTGTAGGTAAGAATGGTTCCGACAATTTTATTTGGTAAGTAAACGAGTCACGATAGGGATTCCACACTAAACCGAGAACCTTGGTGCACTTCGAATCGCTATCCAAGTCAAGTGATACATCTTCTTTGCAATTAAGTCCTTGAAGGATCTGCCAACAGTTCGAACTCCACTTGCTGAGCTCTAGGCCTCCACAGGATAACATCTTAACAATCTCTTCCTTCAGTTTAAAGGTTTCCGACAGCGAATCAGCTCCAGTCATAAGATCGTCTACGTACATGTCATGCAAAACGGCCTGTGACGCAAGCGGGAACTGGTGTTTGTAGTCAAACGCTATCTGACGAAGAACCTTGATTGACAAGTAAGGGGCCGGTGCTGTTCCATAAGTCACTGTGGTTAAACGAAAATGGGAAACAGGACTTTCAGGAGTTTCTCTCCAGACAATTCGCTGGTAGTCTCTATGTTTCGGATGCACCCAAATTTGACGAAACATTTTGACTACATCAGCACAGAAAACGAAACGATGTATACGAAATCGAAGACAAACATTTAACAAATTACGTTGAAGCGGTGCTCCTACATGAAGCATTTCATTGAGGCTACAATTATGGGTGTCTTTGTGAGAGCCATCGAAGACAACCCGAATCTTGTTCGTAATAACCGCATGATGAGGCAAATAAAATACTTTTCCCGAAGTAGGCTCTATTTCATCATCTGGTACACGCATCATATGACCCAATTTTAAATAAGTATTCATAAACTTGCAGTACTCTAACCTCAACGCATTATCGCGAGAAAATCGTCGTTCCATGGAAAAGAGTCGAGATAAGGCTCCTGATAAGGTGTTCGAGAACTTCACATCATCGCTGCGGAATGGCAGCTCTACCATGTACTTGGAATCAGTCGTACGAGTTAGTGTCTTCGAAAAGTGATTGTCAACTTCATCCTCATCCAAGTTCAGAGAAAATTTATTAGGCACTTCTTCGATTTCCCAAAAACTCTTCAAAATAACATCGAGGTCTACACCTGCGTGCAAGGAAACAAAAGGTTTTTCTGGCAAACAACCTGTTATAACCCATCCAAACACAGTCTCATGAGCCACAGTTCTACCTTCTTCATCAGTCCGGTGACCACCTAGTAGAATGCTCCAAGCTTTATCTGCCCCTAACAAGACATCAATAGGTCCAGGTGTATGAAATCCTACGTCGGCTAGTTGAAGATCTTCATAGAAAGCGGAGTCTCTACACACGAAAGGAATCGATGGCGTTTGTGAAGTAATTTTAGAGAGTATGTAAGCTTTTACTTCAATGGAATGGGAGCCTATGCGCGACTTCAAACTAAGATTCACCGAACCTTGCGTCACTCCAATGTCAACGGAAGAGATTCCTGATATGGGCAAACGAGCGTGAGACCTACGCAAACCAAGTTTTTTAACCAAGTTGTCAGTCACAAATGACACCTGAGAACCTGTGTCTAGCAAAACCCTAACGAGATGGACCTTTCCTAGGACATCAAGTATCTTCACGACCACAGTAGGAAGAATCCCGGAGGAAGGCGCTTCATTTTTTATATGATTGCTCACTAGGGGGACGGCAGGGTTTTGGTTATCATCGACGACATTCACTACATTGCTTTAACTAGAATTCGGTTGCATGTTATCTTGGTGAACTAGGTTGTGGTGACGAGTGTTGCAATACGAGCAGCGCGTCTTAACTCGACATCTTGATGATGAATGTTTAGTACCGAGGCAATTATAACACAAACGTTGATCTCGAGCAAAACTACGACGCGAACAAACCGACATTGAGACGAATTCAGGGCATTGAGGCAGGTTATGTTCACCCTTGCATTTTGGACATGATGTCTTCACGACGGCAAGGCTTTTAAAGTGGGTAGGGTTTAATGAACGAGAGTTCCTAGTGACACGATTTTGTTTGATTTCACTTGCCTCTAAAGCACTAGCACGTTTTTCTAAAAAGTCAAGAAGTTCGGTGATTTTCGGCTCTTCTGAAGCTTGGCTTTCTAAGGCCCAAGCCTTCCGAGTTTCAGAGTCTGTTTTATTAACCAACAAATACACGAGCCACGGATCCCTACCCTGTGCATTAACGGCTTCAAGTCCACGGATAACTTCATCGGCTTTATCAACAAGTTTTTGCAAGTTACCACTTTCACCCGAAACGACATTTGGTAGCTTTAAAAATTGTTCAATTAACGCATTGATTATATAGAGAGGCTTATCATACCGCCGTTCAAGTTTTTCCCAAGCTTGAGGATAATTTGAATCGGAAACGCTTATTCCATTCAAAAGATGATAGGCATCTTCGCGTAATAAGGATTTAAGGTACCTAAATTTTTGTGCTCCCGAGAGCTTAGAACAGTCCACGACTTGCATAAAAACATCACGAAACGCGGGCCATTCTCGATAATCACCCGAAAATGGAGTAATGTTCATTGGTTGAAGCTTTACATGCGGAGTGTCTTTGCTACTTGCATCTGAGGAACTCCCGAGCCTACCTAAAATTTCAGTTTGACACGCAAATAAATCTTTCAGTGTAGTGTCTGGCGCTTCTACACGACCTGGCGGCGGCTGCGGAGGTGGCAGCGTTAAATTAAGTGCCTTGATACGACGCACTAGAGCACACTTCGCCACAATATACTTCGATTCTATTATTTCGAATTCAGTTTCAGGCTCTCCGTAACCTTCTTCCGCGTAAAACTCACAGAGTGCTGTCTGACTATCGCAAATGTCCTTAAACGCCTTTTCTAAACGTTCTAAACGCACTTCTAGTTCCAGGATATCCACATCCTCGGGTATATTTTGAGCGAACGTAAAAACCCTTGTTATCGAGCCTTTAAAATGGCCACGTGTCTGCTTCAAGACTTCCATCATATATGATCGCATAACTTCAAAAAATCGAACACGAGGATTTAGAGTAGGTACTATGCCCTACAACTCAACACCGAGAATTTCCTCCAATCAACAAACCAGCAGCAAACAAATGATTCAACAGAACAACAGCCAGGGAATCAGACAAATATTTTAATATCGATACTTATCCGTTAATCGAATCCAAAAATCTAGCGAACCACCAACCAGAATTAACGAGAAAGTGCCAAATCCGGCTCGAAGGACCAATTTTGTTAATGAATAAAGAAACGAACAAAACTTCAACAACGTTATAATAATTTATTCCAACAAATCTATTGCAAAATCTTCTGGTTCGACCGACTGGTTTGGTGGTTGCTAAGTAAGTGAAAGAGTCAAGAATTCAATAACTCAATGCAAGGCTATTGCATGTGCACACGTCACCAAAGATCATTCCACGATCCACAGCTTAAATCTGTCTTTCTCAATAAAACTGTGTGCAACGGCACTTACAAGAGAAATTCAATGACAATAATTTAAATTCTAACAGAAGATTAGCAAAACCACTCAAACCACAGGGTGTATTGAAAAATTTGGAACCTGACATATAAAGTAAACTTTTATAAATAATACATTTTAAATTGATACATGAATAAACAAATTGAATAACATGCAAACAATTAAATGATAAAAAGTTAATAAAAAATGATAAACAGTTAATAATACAAATATTAATAATATTATAATAATTATGAATATAAATGAAAAACGCCATTCTTCAACAATTATGAAAGCTATAAAAGACAAAAGAGTGTTTGCCCTAGCTATGACATCAATCTCCAGAACCTTGGAGATTTGTATGCTAAGCTGCGCAGAGAAGAGATCTTTGGCTGAATACTCGGACGACATAGCCTACACGAAACAACATCCGATAACGGATTTAGGTAAATCGTCTTCGCTGATGCGGGGCGAGATGTAATGGTAGCAAGTAAGCGATTCCCACATCTCGATATCCACAAGGGTACATGGAAATTTCCTGATCAATCAACCGTCAACCAGATTGATCACATTGCGATTGACGAACGACACTTCTCTAGCATTCAAGATGTCCACACATTCCGAGGTGCCAAAATATCGACTCGAACTACAACCTTACTTTAGCCAAGCTACGAATGTGGATATCAAGGCCAACACGTGAAAATGCTAGGAGAAAATTCGACGTCAAACGGCTTCAATCGCAAGAGAGTGCTAGATCCTTTTCCTCCTTAGAAGTCCTGGCAGCAAGCCAGTACAAAATGTAGAGAACCAGTGGCAACAGTGCCAAGCAGCCATCAGAGATGCCTCTTCTGAAGTGCTAGGGTTTACTCGGCACAACAACGAAACACCTGGTTTGACGATGAGTGCCGGTGGCGATCACATGCAGCTAAAAAAGAGGCATACAAAGCGACGCTGCAAAGAAGGATACGAGTAGCTCGCAAGCTCTTTGAGCACAAAAGGAGAGAGGAGGAGGAGCACAAATTTCTCAGAAATAAAAAAGGGAGGATGAGAAGCGCGTGATCGAGGAGATAGACGGATGTCTATCAAAAAGGTAAAACAAACCACCAGGGGTTTTACACCCCGAGCCGAAGCCCGTAGAGACCATCATGGGAACATCGTAGTGGAACCACAGTCAGTGCTGAGAATATGGAAAGACCACTTTTCCAAGCTGTAAAGTGGCGATAACTGACAAAATTACG
Organism: Sphaerophoria taeniata; assembly: GCA_943590905.1. Lineage (NCBI taxonomy): Eukaryota > Metazoa > Arthropoda > Insecta > Diptera > Syrphidae > Sphaerophoria > Sphaerophoria taeniata. The sequence goes on from OX016540.1 coordinate 93,042,857, forward strand.
CCAGCTATACAGAACCATTCAATTTGAGTTGAGCAGACCACCAATTCAACCCACCCGGAAATGACGAAGTTAAGATAGCGATATATCTAAATTCTAAACTTAAGTCGAAAAAAGCCGAGTAGACGGCCTAGCCACGAATGAAACCTCAGCATCGTATGCCCCGTCCTCAAGAAAGGAGATCCCCTGAACTGCATCAACTCCAGAGGTATAAATCTCCTAAACATCGCCTACAATATCTTGTCTGCCGTGCTGTGTGAACGTTTGAAGCTTTTCGTCAACAACCTGATAGGTCCTTATCAGTGTAGCTTCAGACCCGGAAAGTCCACAATCGATTAAATTTCACTCTACGGCAGACATGAACTTCAAATCGATCCCTACCACCTTTTCAACGATTTCAAGGCCGGGTATGACAGCTTCGTTAGCGACCAACTGGTTTTGGCATGCCAGAAAAACTCGTCTGTCTTTGTAAGATGACAATGGAAAACTTGCGCTGTTCCATCATGGTCGGAAAAAACTTAACGGATGCATTTGATGTCAAAAAAGACAAGGCGATGCGCTGATATGAGATTTCTTCAACATCTCTTCACAAGATTGTGCAAAACTCCAACGTCAACACCAGAGACACAATCTTTTAAGAGTCCGTCCAGCTACTAGGATACGCCGACTACATTGACATATTTGGAAGAACACAGCGTGATGTCAGTGGAGCGTTCGTGAATCTTGAGACGGAGGCCAGGAAGATGGGTCAAGCGGTTAACGAGGGCAAGACCAAGTTAATGCTGTCAACAAGAAAGCACAACCAACATCGATGTCAGTAAAGACAGATTTAACGAGGTAGTTAAGGACTTCGTCTACCTAGAACACGCTCTAAGCCCTGAGAACAACACCAGCGCTGAAATATAACGAAAAATCATTCTTGCAATCGCTGCTTCTTAGGACTTAGAAGACAATTGAATAGTAAAGTCCTCTCTCGTGCAGCTAAAGGTTCATTGTACAAAACCCTCAGCATCCCGGTCCTTATGTATGTTGCAGATGTTGTAAAACAGCGAAAGTCCAAAGAAATAAAATAGTCGCAAGTAAAATTTATTTATGAAACGACATATTTATCGTTTGAAGAATTTTTTAAGACTAATAGCGTTTTTCATTGTAACCTGAAAGAATTGCCCTTAGAGCACTTCTCAATAAAACATGTTTTTTGGTTTTGTAATATAATTTGTTTAGCAAGGACTTACACCCATTCTTTATTTTACTTTTTTTCTTATTTCCAATTTCCTTTCAAAATAAAAATAAAAAACTGCACTTTGGTCGGTCGGTAGAGCAATATAAACAAATTAAAATCTTTAATTTGAGGTTTGACGAGCTAGAATGTTTTCTTGTGTGTTTTAAAAAGAGCAATTCTCTCAAATTTGGGAGATCAATTCTTTCCTCTTCAGAATTGATCTAAAAGTATTCTTTTTGACAATGAAACATAAAAAAATTGAAAAAGGGCAATTTTTTTGTACAATAAAAAACGCTATAATTTCTCGAGAAACTTGAACATGACAAATTAATAGAAAATTAAAAACAGAAGAGTGAATTAGAAATTTTCTTAAGGTTTTATAAGTTAGATTACTTTCGATTAATATGAAAAATAACTAGGCAGTACTACTAATAAAGGAGTCTGATGATCGGTTTGGCACCCGTGAAATAGCTATAACTCCAGCCAAACAAAGGAATTGACGGAAAAAGCCATTGGTGGAAGCACCTCTAAGTTGCTATAGTTGTTCAAACAACATAAATAGATTACTAAACTTGTTTGATGAAGTGCGTTTGAAACTTCAACACTCCTCCTCAAACGTGCTGAATAATCCGCATCTTTCTCTGAGATCCTTGACTCTTCCTGCTGTCAATGGCTTTGTTTGTAAGAAGATCTGCAACCATGTTAGAACTATCACAGTAGTATCGATATGTTTGGAACGGCCGCTGAATTTTTCACTGGAGATTAACTTCAAACAGCTTTGATTATCTTCTGATATTAGGACGGATTCCTCAATATTTTCGTTCATGTCTTCGAGTAATCTTTTTAACCAAACTGCTTCTATGCTAGCCTCTGCTAATGCGATAAATTCTGCCTCCGTCGATGAAAGAGCTGCGCAATTTTGCTTTCTGTTCCACCGAAGATCTTGAAAATGTATCCGCTATTAGATTTCCGTTCTGTGCGATCCTCAGCCCAGTTAGCATCTGCGTAATCAAAGAGTTTGGATGTGTATTTTGTTTCACCTAGTCCTAGTTTAAGATCTGCTATGCCTTTGAGATACCTTACTAATCTCTTTAGCTCGTTCCAATCTTCTGATGAGGGTTTAGAAACCTTTCTAGCGAGTATAGAAACGCTAGCTGCAATGTCCGGCCGTGAGTTAACGGAAATATATCTGATAGCAAACATGGATCAGATTTTTCTTTACCGTAGCTGGGTTCCAAAGGAACATTTGAGGTCTTAGCAGTTTTCAAACCCATGTCTTCAACTATTTAATTGATTTATCCTGTTCGGCTTATTAAAAAATGTCCGTCACTATTGCGATTTACTTCAAGACCAAGATATTGTTTGATGGGTCCAAGATTCTTGAGCTCAAACTTAAGCCCCAATTCCTTGCTATCAACATGAATTAGGGCGAAAATCCATGTATTCCCAATCTTTTTTGTATATACCTAAGCATTGATCAATTTTGCTTCTTTCAAACCCAATGTCGATGCTTCATTTACGAACTGATTCCATGACCTCACTTTTATTTAATTTGCACACTTCATTTAGCTTACCATTCAATTACGAAGCCTTTCGTAATACACTGTTTCCTTTAGATCGCTATTGAAGAAAGCTGTTTTGGCATCAAAGTGCTGGACGTGCATTTTCCGATGACCCGCAACCACCAAAAGGACCCTCAGCATTGTATGACGAACAACGGGAGCAAACGTATCATCGTAGTCTATTCCATATCGCTGGCAAAAACCTTGCGTGACCAGACGAGCCTTATAAACACATTTTTCTCCTCCTTCAGCTGTTTTTCTTTTGAATACCCATTTACAACCTACTGCTTTTCTATCAGAAGGAAAAGGCACAATTTCCCAAGTATTGTTGTGCTGCAATGACTGTATCTCCTCCTTTATTGCATTTTTTCCAGAATACCACTTCATTGCCACCCAAAGCTTCCTTCAAACTTGTTGGATTCGTGTTTGTTTTTAGTCTTTTTTACGACATTAACTTAGTGTATCTTTGAGTTGGTTTACCTTTTGTTGATCTGTTAGATATTCTTTTCTGAACAACTAAGTCTTCATCAACACTCTGAACCTGATTAATATTATTTTCATCGAAAACAGGGAACTGAGATTCAGAAGAAGAATCCATATCCTCGCCAGAAAAATATTCTAAATCATCTTGTTCAGCATCCATCATGCCTTTTCCATCCATGTTTGGTCGTTTACCTATGATCATCTCAACCAATGAATCATTACCTACTTTGTAGCTCTCGTATATCATTTGTTGAACCATCGGAAATTGCGACTTCTATGTGAAGAATAAGCTTTTAATTTGAAAAATTAAACGCTGACCCAATTGACCTTAGAAACGAACATCTCTACTGACTACAATTCTTTTATTTTCAGGATTGAGCAATCTGTACGCCTTAGAATTTTGATCATAACCCACAAAAACCATACAGTCAGACTTTCTATCCCATATCCTTAGTTTTTCTTTTGGAACATGGACGCAACATCTCTCTCCAAACGTACGAAGATGTTTCAAGCATGGTTTAAATCCGTTCCACATCTCAAAAGGGGTAGTTGCGATTGATCTATTTTGCAAGTATACAGCCGCCATAATAGCCTCAGCACAAAACTCTTTTCCCAATTCTGCTTCTAAAATCATGCACCTAGACATTTCCACCAAGGACCTGTTGCGTCTTTTAGCAACACCGTTTTGCTGCGGAGAATACACTGTAGTTAATTGACTCTGAATGCCTTGTTGCCTTAAGTAGTTCTGTACTTGGTTCCTGGTGTACTCTCCACCACGATCTGATCTGAAAACCTTTGGCTTTATCCCAAATTTTGTTTTTACTGCTTCGACATACTCCTTCATACGATCAATGACTTCTGATATCGGCTAAAGTCATCAACAAAAGCAAGGAAATAACGATTCCCGCTTGCTTACACTGCTTACTTCCATTGGGCCGCATACATCTGTATGTACTAATTCCAGAACAGCAAATGACCGACTTTCTGATTTTTTCGGGAATGGAGTTGACTTTCCTTGCAGACATATCTCACAAGTATCCTCTAGGCTGCATTTATCAATCCTGATACCTGAACCCAAACCTTTCGAAACTATAAGCTCAATCGCCTCTGCATCCCTATGACCAAGTACGCCATTGATGTAAGCAATTGTCCTTATGACCAGCAACAAAAACTCTATTTCCCTGCCTCAATGTGTAAGTACACTGTACATGGTATTTGTAAGATCCGCAACACCAACTTCGACACCGTCTTTAAGAATTCTACAGATTCCTTTCTCAATTAGTACTTCAATTCCTTTTCTAGAAAGACATGACACCGACAAAAGATTACCTTGCATTTTTGGAACATAAAACACATTTGAGATACATATAGGTGCCGTGAACGAAGGCCATATGAACTAACGCCATAATGGCTTTAATTCTCATTCAAATGTGAATTAACGCCATAATCCGATTATGGCCTAAATACACATGAGAATGAGAACTAAAGTAATATGGCGTTAGTTCATTTTAAGAAGTGGCCCAAGTACTCATTTCAATGTGAATTAAAGCCACTCTCAGCAATCAAAATAATTTTAATATGATATTGGAACATAATGTAGGTAGGTAAACATATGGTTTAACGAAAAAAGGATGAACGCTCTATTAGTTAAGGGGGCGTAAACACAAATATTTTAAACACGGGTTACTATAAATCAAATATAAGAACCAATAGTCCCACATTTGCCTTATTCTTAACTTTTTTCGTCACGCTCATAACTTTAAAATTTTGGAAAAATTTCTTTGTTATTTATACTTTCGCGGTCCCCTCAGTTTTTGGCTCCAGAATCGAAAATAATCCGTTTTCGATGATATTTTTTAAATCTTCGTTTTTTCGGCGGAGCTATGCACAAATTTACGAGGATGGAAAACAAATGAAATCATTTAATTGTTGATAATGTTTTGCAAAGTAATCGAATGAAGTTGCTCAATCAATACAAAAATAATGATTTTTCATATTTGTATTGAATTTCGGAATGAGAACCTAAGTTTCTCAATATTTTCGTAGATGCTTCATTCGGAAAATTAGTTTTCCACAATTTGAAAGTAATCAAAAAATCGCGTACTGCAGTACTACTAGAAAGCGAGCGGAGC